>CM034149.1:261963351-263284245 GCA_019776745.2 Taxus chinensis | reverse complement strand
AATGGTTTTGAGCTCTTGAAAACATCTCATCACATTTTTGGAGATCCTTATCATCAGCATTGGGTATTTTAACAATGAAATCATATAAAATGAGGAGTATACAAATTTCCCCCTTAGGAAAACAACCTTGTCATGAATTGACTAGGGTGTGATGCTCGAGAAGTAAGCATTGAATCACACAAATATGGAAAACTTACCTATCTTAGCTTGTGATTAAAAAACTTCATCAATATTTTTGTGATTCAGTGCGACCCTTATCCATCCTACAAAAAAAAATGAAGTAGAATCAAATTTTGTATATCAAAACAAAGAAGAAATGAATATGTAATTGAATTCAAATGAGAGGATTTATCTTTTGATTAGGGTTTGGAGATGCTACATTTTTACTTGCATGTCTATTACCTATAAAACACGCCTGAAAATGTAACTATACAATGATAAAATCAAAATAGCTATGGTTAACCAAACTCAAGATCAATCTTCATATCTCATGGGGTCTAATCATATGAGAAAGTTATTAAAACTAGGTAATTTTCAATTTTTTGGATAATACTAACCCCTATATATTCATAAAATTTCTAAATTTAAAAAGCATTTTCACATGTGAAAGTTGTAAATTTTTTTGAACTCTGGAGAATAGAAAACCATTTGAAAAATGCAGACAGGGTACAAGATGAAAAGGATGATACAATGGTAACTACATCAGTAGGAGTAATTAGGGTAGATGGATAGATGATTATTGTCATTTTTTTTGTTTTGGGGGGGGGGGGAATGTTATTTTGGTATGATCTTTCATTTGGGGGCATCATTCGTCATGAAATTAGAGTAGAAATTTCACGTATAAGGCGTAGATTAGGAATGTGTAAAAAATTGTATTTTTGGGGGATTTTGAAAAGTTTTCCAAGTTTTTTTGGTCTACAGCAAATAGAACCGTCACTCCCAGGATAGAATTGCCTATCAATGTAGACTGGTGGTTACATAGCCACTGTAATAGTGACATAACTGTCTATTAGCAGTTGCATTTTTTCAATAGAAAAACATAAGCACCACTTTAATGATGGAACCACTACAACAGTTATGTATTTGTTATTTGTGAATATACAACTGCCACAATGGTTTCATAACCATTTGTGGTGACCATGTAACTACTGCCTATAGGAAGAAATGATTGTGTAATAGTTTGTTAGAATGTCAATTTTTTTTCTTGGAAGATATTTTTTGTTTTAGTTAATCTCTAACTTTCATTTTCTATTGCTTTTGGTGTTTTGTAGGGCCGACATGTCAAATGGAGTAGATATGGAGAGATAACATTCTTACAATCCATCTTAGAACAAATGAATCCACATGAGACAATACTTTTGAATAATTCAAGCATGATGAGATTAGCTAAGACTCCATTAGTTTCTCCTATGAGAAAGATTATATGTGACGTCCTCACATATTGGGATCCAAGCTAGAACATTTTTGGGTTTCCATAAGTGACATGATAGTGGACTATCACTCTTGAGGATGTATACAGGATTATAGGCCTCCTAATCATAGGAAGAGAGGTTTAAGTGAAAATTAGAATAGGTCTGGCCCTAACTTTACAATGGGATAACTACTTTAGGAATGCTCTGACACTAGTACGCGGTACCAAACATGGGTGAGGTTAGTGGTGGTTTCAAATGATCACATTCCAAACTTCTGTAAGGTTATCATTGGCATCTTGTTCTCCTTAGTGATCAAGGACAAGGGAACATAAAAACTCATATTCACCTAGGATACCATTGTAAGGGAGATTAAGGAGAATGGGCGTAGGTTCAGCTTGACACAAGACATGTTTTCATGCACATAGAAGGTGGCTATATTGGGAAGCAAAGGTTTGAGTTTCCCTAAACTAGGCATGAGTTGGGTATACAAGAGATTCAAGTGATACACTAGGATAGTCCTAATGGCACCAATAAAAGAGATCAAAGCATGTCATTGGGGGAACATGGCCCCTTTTAGAGACACTCCAAGAGTAACATTGACACTAACTAATGCATATAAGATCACATATCCATACTTAGTGATGAAACATTCTTTTCCTAGAGAGGGTTCTTCATTGATGTCCTATTCCCTTGTGGGACATGTCAAGGATAGATTGGGGTACTTGGAGGTGTATCCTATCACTAGGTTACCTTAGAAATTTGGGTATTCATTATATTTTACACTCCTATACATAACAGTGGTGTATCGTGGTGCACGAAAGTGATGAGATGTGCGGTTGGGGAGATTATAGTGGAATCCATTGATACCCAGAGTCTCCATTATTGTAGGTGTGGGTTGGTAAATTCCAACCCATAGGTGATGAGGAACAGGGAGTGGTGCAACAACACCACTTCCATGATATACACAATCGTCTAAGAAGTAGCCAACAACAACAGGGTGTGGCCAAGGGCCAATACCCATGGAGGTAGTAAACCTTATTTTCTATGGTGAGGGTGGACACATGTATGGATGAGATGATGCGGGGTAGGGAGAGGCTGAAGAGGTTTATTGACACCTTAAAGAGGAGGATGAGGAGGAGGATGAAGACTACATTCCTTTTAATATTAGCTCAAATCTAGAGTGGCAGGTGAGAGACCTAGGTAGCCTGATTTAATTTGTTTTGTATCCACACTCCTTATATTTAGAATAATACTTTCTATACTAGCGTTAGTAACTGTTGTCACATGAGATTATACCCGTGCTAAATCTAGGTTCTAGCACCTCATTTGAACATAATAAATACCTCTAAAGTGTGGGAATATGATTCCTTTTGAGTTCAATATACAGATAAGATCATATTCCTTCTATCCTATCTCACAATAACTAACTAATCAAAACTATACTTTTAAAAACTAATCTTATCCTATGAATTCTAAGGAATCGAGGTTGAGAGAAGAGATAATGCTAAAATGAAAGAGAGGTGATGCAGCAAACTAAAAAAGGTTTGATTTTGGATCCAGGGAAATAGGTGTGAAAACATATGCAAAGGTCTAAGAAAATGTGCAGAGAACTCATTAGGAATAAACATAATAAGACTAAAAAATCAGCAAGATGATAAAGATATCCACAATAAACACCAAAAAAGTTGAAGGAAATAAATCAAACTTACATTCAACATCAAGAAATTATCCATTTATAGTCTAGTAGATCCAAGGCAAGTGAAATATTCACAAGTGCATCACGGAGGTCTATGAGAACAAGATTCAAGATTAAAAGGGTAAAGCTATCAGAATTAGCATAAATGCAAACCCATTTAACGTCCTTTTTGACTTACATTTATAGATATTTTAGAAAAAATGGAGAAGTGATCGATCAAATTTTGGGATCATTGAATTTAACTGCTCCAACATCACTATGTACCGATATCCATTAATTTCTTTGACCAGGTATGGGCACCATTGATTTTGGAGGCCAGGTATGGGCACCATTCATCATTAAATTCTGGTTGTTGGATCGATTGAATGCCTGGTTCATAGTTTTTTATTGTTTTTTATAATTTTTATATTATGCCTCATGGATATTGTTTTCTTTGGAAATCTATCCTTTTTGGAAAATTCATGGTGACATATGACTTTTTTGTGACACCTACCTTGATTTGTGAACAACATACTAACTCCATAATTATTTTCACCACTCTTTGCCTTTTTTTCTTCCTCCCACATATTATGCTTCATTATGCATAGCATTTTGTGTTTCATGGCATTTTCTTTGTATGATAAAATATTTTTTCCACGAAATATTTTTTTCTTTGTTCCACGAATGGCCATTACTTCATTCCGTGGGTTCTCTTTTTTATGTGGATTTTACTTTCTATGTGGTTTTCTAAACCTTGTGCAACTTGTACTCCGTGCTCAAACTATATCACATCCATGATTTACTCACTCTCTGCAATGTCGTATAGCCTTCTTCTTTTGTTCAGTGGAATATTTTTTTGCGACTATGTTCCTTTGTTCTACAGTGTTCCAACTATGTGGGACACTAAGTTTCAAAAATTTACAGAACACTAACTTATCCCCAAAATGTTGCAAAGAACTTATAATTTATTCCAAAGCTTAGGAAATCTACAGAACACTACATTTCAGATCTCCACAAAACACTCAATTTCTCACCTTCATAACTTTTCAAACAAAAAGTGCCTAAGTCCTTACCTTAAATGAAGTTGTCAAAATAACATGGGAACCATTTTCCTGCTAGATGAGTCAATCAGTATCCTGGAATATCCATTGGGTATGGACTTAACATAGTTTTTTATATTTGACTTTGATACCAAGTTTTTATTTTCACCATCCATAGACCTCTGAAATAACTTGTCCCTTCATTCCGTGGACTATACTTCCTGGTGCGGCTTTTCAAATTTGATTTTTTTCATTTCCTCCAAACTAAATAATGAAAATGGAACCAAGACTTGTGTAACAAAACATTTATTCAAATGATCACCACGATGATTGAGTAAAAGAAACTCAATCAATGATCACCACAAAATAAAAGGAGGTACCCTCTAACAAAAAAAGGAAAGAAATAAAAAAATGTACAAGATGTAATGAAACACACCTAATGGGAAGGTTTAATGTATATCTCATTGAGTGGGATTTGAAGTGCCTCCCCATCAAGATTAGATAAATCAAAAGAGTTAATGTACTTATAAGTTGTAAAGATATATGGTCCACTCCAGAGTTCATAAAACTTAGAGTGCCACCCTAGTTTAGCTATGTCTACATCCCATTTCAAAATCAGATATTATGTTTTGAAATCACGTGCTTTGAATTTCCTAACAAATCACTATTTGTTTTACCTTTGATGTTTTTCTAATTTGATCATTGCAGATTTCCTCAATTCTTAAAGTTAAACCAACTATGTCATTCTCACTCTTATTTTAACTTTTGTTCCAACTCAAATGAAGGCATCTCAAGATATAATGGAAGCCTAACCTCTCTACCATATATAAGGATGAAAGAAGAGTTTCCAATTTATTTTTTTGGTGTGATCTTGTTAGCCCAAAGAGAATTTTTGATATTTTTATGCCACTGTATTTGATTCATTTCCATTTCCCCTTTCATTATTTGATTAGGTTTTTATTAGTAGACTCAGCTAATCTATTACCTTGATGGTAATAACTATAGAAACTCTTCAGGTAGATGTCATACATGAAATCCTAATAAGAAGTTTTGTAGCTTAAGAAGGCTTTAGCATTATCAAAAATTATAGTTTAGGGAACCCCAAACCTTGTTGCAATATCCTCCAAGAAATCAAGGATAGCAAATTTAGTTGCTTCCTTGAGTGCCACTTTCTCTATCCACTTGGTGAAGTAATCAGTTGTTGTAAGTACCCATTTGTGACCCATACTTAAAACTAGATTTTAGCATGCCAATAAAGTCAAGTCCCCATTGAGAAAATGGTTCATCTTCCTGAATTAGATGAATTGGGAGGGATATCATATTCTTTTTACCAATGAAAAGAGCACACTCCTTACATTTTTTGACCCATTGATGATAATCCATGAAAAACTTGGGTTTTAAGTATTCTACTTTTAAGATTTTTATTTCTATGGCCTTTTCTAAGAAATGTACACTAGAGAAACCATTCTAGAATTCCACCAAGGCCATGTTCACTTGATCTCCTTCAACACATCTCAATAACACTTCGTCCAAGTTATTTCTAAAAATAATCCTGCCAATTAACACATAAGTAATGGATTGTAACCATAAATGCCTCCTCTTGGCCTTGCTCAAACCATAAGGGTTTTGGCCAATAGATAAGAACTTAGTCATGTTTTTATCCAAACATTTTCACTAGGGGGATTGCTATGGTTTTTTCTTTCTCTTCCTACATGAGATAAGAAGCTTCTTGATCATTTCCAACATTAATAGCCATTTTCTCACATAATTCTCTTCCTCTAACCAACTTGGTGGTCTTAATAGTCACATCATATTCTATGATTTTTGTTACTCATCCAGTTCTCTTTTCAATAATCCCTTCTCCCATTATGAAGTCTTTCACATCGGGGTGTGAGAATAATAATTTGATGAAATTCATGGCAAGCATACACTTGAATTTCTTGATAGATTTCATGATGGATAAGACCTATTTTTCCATATGACTGTATTTTTATTCATAATACTTCAGTTTCTGATTGAATAAGGCCATTGGTTTCTTTTAACTTGTATCACTTTATTACATCAAAACAACAAAAACACTAGCTTCAACTCCTTAGGAATACATAATGAAGTGATTTGAATAGTCTGGGTTGATAAGAGCGGGTTCCTGAGTAATTTCTTGTTTGATCTTGACAATTTTCCTTTCCTTCTTTGGTCCACTTGAAAGCTACATCCTTCTCGAGCATTAAAGTAATGAGATTGAAAATTATTGTAAAGTTAGGAATAAACCTCCTAAAAAATCAATCTTCCTAAGGAAAGATTATAATTCTTTCTTGTGAGCTAGAAATAAGAGAGAGAATGAATGATATCCTTTTTAGGTTGATAAAAATTCCTTCTTTTGAGACAACTTGACCCATAATTCTACCTCATGGAACTATAAAGATGCACTTCTTAGGGTTAATGGATACCCAAAACTATCTACATCTTTCAAACAATTCATAAAGATGTAACATGTGATCTTATACTACTCTAGAGAAAAATGAGATATCATCCAAGTAGATGAGGATGAACTTGTTTATATATCCCCTCAATGTAATATTCATGGCTCTTTGAAAAGTATCACCTGCATTAGTTAGACCAAATGACATATTTTCATGGGTATCTATTACCCATTTGGTTGTAAAAAATTTCTTATGCTAATCCTCCTCTTTAATTTTAATTTGGTTGAATCCAAAATAACCATCCAAAAGAGATAACCTTTCATCTCCCACTATTGTTCATAGAATTGGGTCCATGGAGGGTAGAGGATAATGATCCTTCAAGGAGGCTTTGATAAAATCCTTAAAAACCACACATAACCTAATTTATCCACTTTTCTTATTAAAAGGGAATAAATTAGCCACCCAAGAGGAATACTTGAAGGGAATATGATTTTAGCTTTAATGAGTTTAGAAAATTATTTCCTCACGAGGGGCTCTATTTCGGGATTGATAAGATTTTTTTTGTCTAATTGGTTTGACATTGGGGTCAATATCTATAGCATGTTAGGTAATACTTGGATCAAATCCCTTTGAGATATTCATAACCCTAAGAGAAGGCACCATTAAATTTCCAATATAAGTAAGATCAATATTTTCTTTTATCCTCATTACATACCTTTCTTGAAAATAACTCTATTTCTTGTATAATGGTGACTAGACTGGTAGTCTTCTTCATTTACTTCTATGTTTTTAATTCCTTTCCCCTTTGAATTCATCATTAGGGGTGAATATATCCTCAAGTAGTAATAAGTCCCTTCAAGTAATTTATTTTGTCCTTGGCTGAGATGATTTTCTCACTTTATCTTTATTATAATATGAGGTTGTAAGTCTGATGAAAAATCTATGCCTCATTCTGTATGAGTTAGACAATTTTCTCATTGTTGTCAAAAATCATGTGAGATGAACTTCATTATCTAGAATTTATGGCCTTACCACAATTTTGGCATGTTGCTAATTCCCTTAAATAAGGTCATCATGATGGAGATATAGTTGTGGTTTAATAGCCACCATCTTATCTACTTCTAAATTTAACTTTCCTAGCACTACTTAGTAAGTTAGACGGCATCAAACATTTCTCGATGAGTATCCCAAACTCTATCTCTAATAAGATTTAAGAAGCTTATTCTTGGCATACACATATTCCTTCTGATTTTAGTGAATGAAACAATTATAGTATCTCCAAACATTTGCAAGACCTTGATGTGACTTTTCTCATGCTAATAACAATCCATGAATCAAGGTCTTGTATTCTAACTACATTGTTGGAGCATGAAAAATGCAACATATGGGAAATAGAATAAATTCTTTGCCTCTGGAGAAACAATAAATACACCTATCCCTAATTCTATTTCTACTTTTAGAGCCATCAAAGAAAATTTTTTTCATAAACCAGAAGTACCATTTTGTTATTTATGTGACATAGGGGATGTGAATTCTTCTTCATGGATGAAGCATGAGGTGCCCAAACTAGTTTCTATAGTTGTATCATAGGGATTAAATTGATAATGCTCCTTAGCCTATTCATCTAATAAAAGATCATGTATTGAACAAAGAGTAGTAGGTTGTTGTACTGATACTGATTCATTATCTAATTCTTCATGTATCATTTAATTAGACTAGAGGGGAGAAAGGTCATAAGATTCAACAAGATAAGAAGAGATTGGATAAGTTCCAATGGTAAATCATTATACCATATTTGGTTTTTAAAAGCATGTGAGATCAAATTAGAAGACAAATATCCACCCACCTTGGCTGTGAAATATCTTTATAGGTCAGATGGAAAAGAAAGGAGGCAAATCAATAACTAAGATATATTGAGTTATGGTTAAGCTTGGACAAACCATGAAGGGTTAAATCAATATCTTTTATAACTCCTAATATTTTGATAGCTGAGCTATTAAGATGTAAGAACTCCCCTATAAAATGGGCTATACTCAATGCCTAAAATGTCAATTATTTTCTTGGGCATTACATAAGTACTAGCTCTTGAATCTATCATACAAGTATGCACTAGGTTCTTTCGTACAATAACATACATGTATAAGGTTGGAGGCTTGTTAGCCTTACATACTTGTTCATCCTTTGGTTGACGTAGGTTGACCGCAGAGTTCTGGCTTCTACATAACAAGCTCAAATTACGGTAGCTGCTTTAAAGCTTATTGTAGGAGATCCCCCTAAGATGGAATATATAAGGTATCCCACATTGTCACATTAAGATTTTTCTTCTTAATTTTCTCAACAATGTGTCAGAAGAATTTCCCATGAGATCTAAGCATTTATGGTGTTAGGGATTATCTCTTCTTATCTGTCTCAATTAATGGAAGTGGTGATTTAGATGGTGGGACTTTCTTTGTTCCAAAAGTTCTCCATTGTATTACATGATTTTATTTTGACAAGGGTGGAGCCACTGATAGATGAATCCAATTGTGTGATTTTTTATTAGGTATACAGATTTTATTTTCTTTGAGATGCTGTAATTTACACTAGAATGGAATGAAGCAACCAACTCTATCCAACTCTTCTTTAAACTTGTGTTATCTCACAACATGAAGACATCAGGCTATTTAAGTTATATGTGGCAAAATTGATTAAATACACAATATTCATTCTAGAGTAAAAAACATATAAGGTTGGATTCTGCGGTGACTTACTACATTACTTACACATTAGTACTTTTCATTTCCACCAATGATTCTTATTGATTAAGATAATTTTGTACCAAAATGTCCTTGATGAATTGTATACCATTTGGACAATGTGTTCTTGATTATGTGGTCAAATTCATGGAAAACATCATTCAAATTCTTGAATAATATAATTTTGCATTATGAGAAGAGAATTGACTAGTGCTTATAGCCATGAAGCTGATTATGTAGGAGCAACTATTTGAAGAGGTAAATTTAAATTATGGCCTCTGGAATATACTTTCTTGATTATTTTATCCATATCTCTAATTTGGATATTGAACTCTCTGTTGCTAATGATATCCTTGATTGAACATTTGGTTAGAATATTACCCGTGGTTAAAACTTGAGTAATCCCTAAGAATATGAGCTTGTTTCCTCTTGAAAGAGATGAATTAATTATTCTATATTCTTGAGCAAGGCTATGAGGTCATCAATATCATATTTCCTTGCAGAGGAATAAGATATGGAGGTGGATGATAATGTCATTTGGCTCTGAGGATACAATAGCAAGGGAATGTCGAATATTTTGATGTTTTTCAGGAAATAAAGGTCATAGGACAATCTAGGGGTTATTTTTCCAAGATGAATAAAACAATTATATTCAGCCCCAATGGCTATTTCATATGCATTAGGTAATTTTATAAAACCTATAGATTGTATCATTACAATAATATCAAAATTTAGAGCTCTTAGAAAAGTATAAGAAATCTCCTCATAGGGGTTAGATTTCATAGAAGAGCTAGAAATTCTGTCCCATGTTTTCTAAAATATGAAGTATGAAATATGTAATAAGTCTCATTATGATCTCTCTTGATAGTTGTTAATTGTTCTAACAAAGAGATATTATTGTACACATTTTCATTAAAATGCTTAAAAATAGTTTTCCTCCATGTCTCATCCCATGATATGAATAGAACCAAGAAATGCATAACTCCTATAACAATTTTAAGTGTCTTTTCCTTTTAGGAAAGACGAGGCTAAGATCCTAATTACTACATCATCTTCAATGACAAGATGGAAATAAACAAACATTAGTAACGATATAATGGACATGATGCTATGCAGGGGTTAGTCAAATTTTCACCTTTAAAGAAAGGAACACTCTTTCAGGGAAGATACAAAGGTATGTCATTGTTGGGCATTAAAGTTAATGGGTTGCCTACCATTAAAGGTTACAAAGGGTAAATTTATTTGATAGGACCAAGATAGGGAATGATGTCTTAAATTTATGGATGGAGAAAAGATAAGGATATACCATGAAGAGGAGTGGAAAGACTTATGTTGGGAGGAGAAAGGGATATATCTGAATTGAAATTTCTGTTCTTCTTCTTCTAGGTGAGAGTCTGTAAGCATTTACAAGATTCACCTCTTTCTATGCACTATGTTTATTTTGTATCCTTCTCATGAAACAAGGTACCAGACAATTCTTAAAAACACTAGATATGAACTTGGGAGTCGCCAGACATGTGTATAACTATGCTTCCAAATGCTGGAAATCCATTAAGATACATACCAATATTAGGGAAAGAATAATAAAAGTGAGTTATACTTGTAACTTAATATTATCCCGTACCAGGCATGACAAAACTATTGTCGCTTGAGAGTTACACCCCTTTACTAAAACTAGGTTCCAACACCTCAATTGAAACATGGAAAGACCTCCTAAAGTGTGGAAAAATTATGCATTTTGAGGTCAATATATGAAGATAATTCCAACTTCCTTCTATACTAGCTCAGTACTATGACTACACTAACCAGTACTACACTATCTCTTAAATAATCATTATCCTAAGAATTCCAAGAAACCATAGGTTGAAAGAGGGAGATAAATGCTGAAATGAAATAGAGGTGACGCACCAAATTGGAATATGGTTTTATTATAGCTCTACAAACATACATGTGAAAATATATGAAAATATCTAATATAATGCACACAAAAATTCAATAGGAATAAACAAAACAAGACTGAAAAACCAAGATAGAGGATATGGATATTCACAATAAACACCAAAACATTCAAAGGAAAAAATCAAACTTACATTCAACATCAAGAACTTATCCATTTATAGTCTCGTAGAGCCGAGGCATGTGAAATCTTCACAAGTGTGTCAAAGAGGTGTGCGAGAAAAATATTTGAGCTCAAAAGGGCAAAGCTCTCAGACTTAACAAAAATATAAATCCCTGACATCTACTCTCGCACTTACATTTATAAATTTTAGAAAAGGGAGAAGGGATCGATCACATACAGGGATCACTAAATTCAATCACTCCACCATCACTAAGTATCAATCTCCATTTATTTTTTCAGCTAATTATGGACTCCATGATTACACGCAATTGATTTTATAGGCCAAATATGTGTGACATTCATCATTAAATTTTGGTTGTTAGAGTGGTTAAGCATCTGGTTCATGGTTTTTATGTGCTTCATAGACTTCTGATATTCCACCATCTTGATCATATCTTCTGCGGATTTCTATCATTCTTGGAAAATTCATGGTTACCTATGAATTTATTTGTGACACTCACCTTGATTTTTGAACAACATACTAACTCCATAAATATTTGTCACCATCGACGACCTTCAATGCTTCCTCATATGGATTATGCTTCATTCCACATATCATTATATGTTTATTGGAATTTTCTTTATATCACAGTGTCTTTGTTCAACTGCATATTTTTTCCTTGTTTTGTGTATGGCCATTACTTCATTCCATAGGTTATCTTTGTTATGGGGTTTTATTTGTTGCGATGTTTTCTAAACCTTGTGTTTCTTGTACCCCACACTTAAATTTTATCACCTCCCCACTTTACTCACTCTCCAAAATGCCGCATGGTCTTCTTCTTATTTTTTGTGGCATATTTTCCCACGACTATGTTCCTTTTTTCCATGGTTTTCCAACTCCATGGGACACTAGGTTATGAAAATCTTGGGGACAATAACTTATCCCCAAAATGATACGATGCACTTAGCCTTTGTTCCATGGATTAGGAAATCTGTGGAATAGTATGTTTCATTTTTTTTAACACTAACTTTCTCAACTCTACATATTTTCAAATAAAAATCACCTAAGTCCATGACTGAAATAAAGGTGTCAAAATAACATGGGTTCTATTTTGGATAATAGTGACTTCTTACATCTAGTGTGTACTTGATTTTTTGGGATAGTTTTTTGACTCTATTATTTTGCATGTGTGTGAAAAGACTACTAGAGAGTGGTGAAAAATCATTTAGGACACTCTAGTGGAATGCTTTTCCCCAGTCTTGGTGAATATGGATGACTAGTTGTAGAAGGATCCTAGACTTCCCCAGAGTGTTGGGTGACATAGTGATGTATTTTATGTAGGATACCATGTGGAAAAACTTTTGGTTATTGAGAGGGACATGACCTCAACACTATAGGCTGAGATCTGTACCCTTTGAGATATGATGGGTGCATGTTCAGGCATACATGAAGCTTCCTCAAGTAGGAAGACCTAGACACATATGATGTTGGTACCATAGGAAAGTCGGTCACGCCACATGAGTTGATTGAGGAGTCCTTTTTGCTCTATGAAAGGATCACATAGGTAGAGGATCATGAGTCCTCCACATCACTCAGATGGAGGGTCACATCAGTGACCTTATATGTATTATATGCTATAATGCATATCATATATGAAGACACTTATATGCCCCATTTATTTTTTTTATTTTGATTTTTGAGCCCACACTTTCCCATTCAGTGTGGATGTGATGATAGATTATATAAACCTTGATTAATATATACACATATACTAAACTTTTTTTTACATGATACCATAAGAATTATTTTATTATGTTTATTTTTAGCTTATTTTTGTTTATAAATGTATACAACTTAGTGAATAACAAAATTAATGCCTAACATTATAGATTTTTATATTTGTATGCATGGTGATGTAATGAATGAAGCAAAAATGTAAATATGTGTTGACTAGTTATTTTGTAGGTGGGATAAAGAGACAAAATCACATAGAAAAATATTACAAAATGAATAATCAAAGTGGCAGAAGGAAAAATTTGGCTCATGGGTGTGGGTATGATAGTGAAAGGGAAGGATGATGAATCTTAGAAAATAAACTAAGCTTAAGTAACCAACTTAGTAGTAATCATGATTAAGATTAGATAATACCTTAGGGGATAATAAGATGATGATTCGATGCAAATGTATAGTTTTTAAACCTTTTTGTAGCTGATCATGACACAACGAGGAATGAGAATTATCAATTTCTTATTGATTTCAAACAATTAGACTTTATCTGGGATTTATGAGCTCTCATTACTTCACCTATTTTTTGTATTTTTAAGATATAGATTTCCTCTTTCTTTTTTTTGAATATGACCCCCATATCTAACCACATACGACATGAAATATGCATGGGATCATCACCAAGGATTAGACATGAGTGAGTAAGGGTGTTACTCCATAATATTGGCCTCACATAACCTGAAAGATGCATAGGCTCATCACCAAATAATAGCAAGGTCAAGTAACATTGTAGATTAGTTAATGAGATGTTTTTGTATTATTCTTCTATAAAGAGTGAAGTGAAACCTTTCTCTCATGCCCCAGCCCCATGTAACTAGTAAGATGTAAGGGATCAAAACCGAAGAGATGCATAGTAAATAAATATTTAAATGATGAGACATGACAATGTTTCATACTTGAAGAAAGAAGGAGAAGTAGGGGAATGTGTCCTAAAAAATCTTCTAGATATCTATATAAACCAAAATCCCTACACCCAAAAAAGGATTGCTAGGAAATAATGTAATCATGATACTATCCAACTAAGAACCAAAGTTGTAGGATGAAAAAGTTGACAACATATGAAGGAGAAAGGATAATCATGTAGAGAAAATAGACTAAATCTCAGTTTTAAAGCAACTTTTTCATGTTTCAAACATATTGAGTAGGGAAAATACATAATGTAGTCTAATAACCTAAAGGGTGATGTAAAATAAAACACTAAACATAATACCACTTGAGGTGAAAATAGTTGACTAAATCACTAAAATATTCACCTCGAAGTGTACAAAAATGTGTTCTTATTGAAGTTTACAATGACTAAATAAGGTCCTAACCAATTTGGTAAAAAATTACATACTTCACTAGTCTTATTATCGATCCAAATGTCTTGACAAGGCACCAAGTCACCGAATTGAATAGGGATTTTTTGAATATTATTATTGTAACTTCGAGCCGTGTAAGCAACATAGTCCTCATGATATTGTGAAACCTTGAGATTATTCTCATCTAAAATTTCTAAATCAACTAGGCATGCTTCCCTATATTCAGATTCATCTAAAATCCCTGGAAGTGATATTCATATACTAGGGAGTTTAACCTCTAATTGAAAATCGACTTCATCCTTGAAAATCAATGAATAAGGGGTATTACATTTGGATGTGTGTATGTTGGTTGTATAGGTCCATAATGTTGGATATAACTAAAAATTCTAATCCCTCTTTTTTCTCTTAACCATCTTAAACAAGATGGATTTCAATGTCTTTTTTTTATGTCAGCCTATCCATTGGCTTAAGGGCATGTTGTCCCCTCAAAGTTTTCCTTCTTTTTCCCAAGTCTGGACTTAGAAATTTTTGAGTTACCACCCTTTGAAAATGGTCCAGTCTATTTTTTTGAAATATGGCACTTCCTAAGGAATCAAGGATGCTTAGAAACACCTCCACCAAATAGATAATTCTTTCCCCTTTCCAGAAAGGTATGGAAGTTCTCCTAACTCCTTGTATTTTGAAAGTTATGGCTCGACAGAGTTTGGAGGGGAAATTTTCCCTAGGCAGGCCCGCAATCAATCAGATCACTCCACATGTCAAGGTGAAGCGGAGGTGTAGAGAGATATTCGACACTTTTCCCTTTTGGTTAAAAGGCAGAAATTCACAAACCAACCCATGGGCCTATGGAGGAGAATGGAGAAAATTGCTTAAGACCCGCGGATCATTCAAAAGACACTACGTGTCCACGTCAGCAGCGGGAGGTGGGGGTCGGAGGAAAGTTGAAGGTTTTGGCATTCAATCAAAAAGACACAAAGGCAAATTCTGGCCCACAAGCCCATAAAGGAGAAAGGAAAATAAATGGTCTTCGGCCCACAGATTAATCACAAAGTGCCATGTGTCCTTGCCAGATCAAAGCTGCGGGCCGGCGGATTTTTTGGGAAAGTTTCCAAAAGGGAAAAATTTTAAGTTTGACCCTGCCAACCCTAATTTTGACTCTGTATTTTTCCATTTTTGCCCTAAATCTTTAGAGGGCCATATCTTTCAAACCAGAGCTTGGGTTTTCACATTTTTTGGTATCAATGGAAAGCTGTTGAAATTATCTACATGATGGAAACTTCAATTTTAAAATTTGATGGAGTTTTGTAGGAGAAAATCGAGAAAATGTCTCTGGAATGCAAAAAACCAAAAAAAAAATTTCCCCAACTCTGCTCGAATGTTCTCCTACCACGTGGATGGCTCAATTTCGAAGCAATTATGGAAAAGGATCAAACGGTTCATATGCAAACTGGCAAATTGAAACATGAAACACATTTTTGCACACAGAAGCTCATTTTAGGCTTATTAGAAGCATTTTCTTTGCTGCAGAAGAATCTAGAAGAGGTGAAATGATCAATGTTGGCCCCCTGGAATATTGGCCAAGTATGAAGGTGCATGGGCATGCAGGATCCTAGTTATAGAAGGGCATGCAAGGAAAAAGTGTGTAGGAGGAAGAGTTAAGAAGGCACATGGTTCACGCGGAGTGTGAAAGGAGTTTCAGGACTTAGCCAATTTATGCAACAAAGGTAGAACATGTGAAAATCATGATTGGTTGTGTGCCGATAAGATGCCAACCTGACAACAGGTGGCCTAGGAAAGAGCATGCCAACAATGGAATCTTCTAGAAGATCATCATGAGATGGAGTGGAGAGCTCAGGCCTGAAGGAACATGCTCACTTGGAGGACCACATTCGACACTTGGCGAAAGATCTGAGGGCATGACAAGGAAAGTTGGTAGCATGGGAAGATGATAAATACAAGTGCTTGTGGAACAGAAAAAGAGACCGAGATAACATACAGATGGGGATACAGAGATAGAGGAAGAGATATACACAAAGAGAGAGATAACATGGGTGAAGCTTTTTAGGATTGCTGCGAGTGGAACTTTGATGCAGAAAGGAATGTACTAGGCTTAGTATTGTAATTTCTTTTTCTTTTGGCATAGTTATACAAGCCTAGTGATGTGCATGACTGCGGTCTACCCTCTATGGCTCTTTGTAATGAAACAATGAATACAATGAGGTTACCTGTTGCAAATAGACATGGATATCAGTAGCTTTAATGTATATTTTGATCATAGGAGTTCTCTTTCCTTGCATGCTATGAATGAATGATTGTATCTTTCTTTCTGTTATAATATATGTTATGGAGTTTGTTAAAACATCTGGTCTGAAGAAGCTACAAGGATCTAGAGGCCGTTCTGAGCCCTATGATTCTTGTATGTCTAAACTTATTTCCTGAATACTCTTACACTAATCATAGATAAATGCTTCCCACTAAAACTCACATAAAAGAGAGACTCGGCACCCACGCGTGCCTCGGGTGAGCACTCAGCTTCTGCTGGGTGATAGGCCAACATGCATGGGATTCCTTCCTTTTATAGTGGGAGTAAAATTGAATACATCTTGGTTCCATTGCCGGGACCTCTTTTCAAAGTTGTAGTGGGATATAACATGCATCATGATCTGTGTAAAGAGTAATGACAGATCGGTTAACATTGGAAAATGTTGAGTCATGGTTTAAGAGCACGGAAGGATGAATTTACTCAGAGATTTAGCATTGGACCTGAGTTTAATACACGTAGATGGGTAGAAGAGAATCTCTACCATGATCTGTATGAGACTTTTTTCTACTGCTTCCCAGTAGAGTTATATGGATGGCTTTCAGCCTATGCATCTAGATCAAGTTGGCATTATGGATCATGGATATGGACCGAAGAAGACTACCAAAGGTTGTAGGATGCAGATCTGATGTGGACCCATGCTGTAGATCACTGGTGGGGAGGAGTACTAGCTAGCTACACTCTGGAATACACCATTTCCATGTATTCTTTCCCAGAGATTGCTGAGTTTGAGTTTCTACGAGAACCTAGAGGAACATTTCTATGTGTTATTCCTCTAGCTATGAAGATATTGATGGTTACCATGAGTTTAGAGGTGCTCCCAATGGTTGGCTAAACCGTTCTGAGCACTGGGTAAGGAAGCTCGGGTGGAGGAAGATGGCAGATGATACGACAGAAAGGGAGAGGGAAGAAAGATGGCTCAAGTATGGCAAAGCGTGTGAAAGGGAGATTACTAGGTGACACGAGGCTGCTAGTGTGATGGATCTATGGAGACAGACGTTGCGGGAAGGAGTTGAGGTTCACGTGGAAGACGTGGAACCTGAGTAGTCTGTGCTACCCCATCTTGGAAAGTGCATGAGGGAGACCCCTTCGGCTTCTGGTGAGAGTTCGTCACATGGAGAAAGGAGAGTCATTGGCACATATCTGAACCCACCCAGTGACTGAGCCCTGGTGCTTGGTTTTCCCGATCCAGGAGGAAGTATTGACCCAATTGAAACCAATGGAAGAGATAGATCCACACCTAAGAGGTATAATTTTTTAGTTCCTTCTTCTATGGCTGCACATATTCTAGTATTTGGAGGAGTTTTTGGACAAGGGGCAAGTGTACAAGCTTTTGGTCTCACATCAGGGAGTGGCATGGGATAAAGTAGTGGTAGTGGGGTGCTATCACAGACCGTCACACAGTTTAGTGGAACCATGGGGGTTCTTGGCACAACTCCTACAGGCCCTATTGGACCCAGTGGTTCTGGTGGATCTGGTGGCTCTGGAGGTACAGGACCCAGTGGACCTGGTGGATCAGGTGGTGGAGGAAACACCAGAGGGAACCAAGGCTCTGGTTCAGGACAAGGACCCCAGCCACCACCTCAGGTTTTCTTTGAGATGTCTCTACATTTACCAGATTACAGGGGCATTGAGGATGCTGTAGAAAATGTTCACAAGTGTGAACTTACTATGGCGCACGAAAGGTATCACAACCCCAGAATGAAAGGCTAGTCAATTTGTAACCACGTTGCAAGGGTACGCGCACATAGCTGGTATAGAAAGTATGACCCTCATCAAATGGTGGTGGATTACACTACCTTAAAGAATGCATTCCTATCAGAGTTCCACATTCCTGAGTTCAAGCAAAAAATCATTAGCGCTTTGAAGGAGATACAACAAGGAATGACAGAGAGTGTGCGGGAGTATGATGTGTGCTTTAAGACTCTCTTGTCTAAATTATCATATGATATACATCCTTCTCAGCATGCACATAGTGGTTTGTTGGAGGATTGATCACCCCTTTTAGAAGGGCCTTGCTTCATAAGACTTTTACAGATCCACGTGAAGCATTGGAGGTTGCCTTGCGTGCCAAAGCTGTTGGTAGTATTGATATTGGCATTAGCCCATTCTTGGAGGCTCAGATTGCTACTATGGCTAAGTAGATGGAAAAGTCTATCTTTGAACTCAGTCCATGAGACTTATAGTGGTTTGTGGTGCATAGATTGTGAATTAGAGGGGCATGTTAAGGAAAATTACCCCCGGAGGATGGTACGTGCTATGACATTAGACTGTGAAATCTGTCATGGGGACCATGATACAAGTAGATGTCCCTTGCTGCAGTGCATGATCAAGAAGAATGTATCTTTTTATTGTAAGATTTACACCTCCATGACCCATGATACTAAAGACTGTAGGCTCATTGATCAGATACATGAGGCCATTGATCATGGGGTGAACCAAACCAACATTGCCAATGGTTCTAAAAATGATGATCACCATTATGAAGAGTGTGCGCAGATGGAGGCATGCATGGAAGAGGTTTTTGAGGAGGATTCCATGGATGAGGTAACCATAGAGGAAGGAGTGAGTTCCCATGAGGAACATGTTTTAACTATGGATCTATAGAACATTACAAGCGTGAGTGCCCAGACTTGTTGCAGTGCTCATGGTGTGGTAAGAAGCATAAGTATGAGGAGTGCCCAGAATTATTTGAGCATATGAATCAGCAGCATCGGAAGGACAAAGGCGTTATGATGGTCAGCATCAAGAAAGTAGACATATAGTGGATGCCTCAGGTAACATGGGATGAAGGTTTGGAGCCTGTCTTGGTAACAACAAGGGCAGAAGCCACGCATGCAAGGGAGATACCAAGACAGAAGAACCTGGTTTCAAGGGAAGAGGTCATTCATGGAAAGTATCCAGACCCCACGCATCAAAAGGAGATATATCAGGACACCATGGATGTTATTCAAAGCTTGCAAGGGGAGATCCAGTGTCTAAAGGAGAAATCCAGGAGGGAGGAACAAGGAAGGAGAATCGAGGCACAGAAAGATGACCTAGATGAGGTCAAGGAGGTGTGTAAATTGCTAAGGCAGGAGAACATCATTCCTTTGCTAGGATCCTAGTTGAGAGAGAAGGTACCATGCACTAGAGAAGAGCATGAGAGATAGGTCTTGCACGTGAACCTTCCCCCTCACAGCCTCGACTATGACAAGGAGATTACATTGAATGTAGTTGTAGATGGATGGCTCCTCAGCAATATACTCATTGACACTGGCGCATGGAGGTTAATGTTTTGACTTTGGATGCATGGCATCAGATGGGAGACCTGAATTATAGCCATCTTCAAATGTGTTGTATATGGAAAACAAGACTAAGGCAATGCCCATTGGTGTCTTGAAGGATGTAGCTATTACTATTCATGGAGCCAAGTTTACTAGGGACTTCAAAGTCTTGGCGCTTGCTGAGGTGGATAATTTCCCAGCATTACTTGGGTGCCCTTGGTGTTACAAGAACAATGCAGACCTTCGGTTCAACAAAGGGTACATAAGTTTTGAGAACAAAGAGGAGTGGGTCATTATACCCCTGGTTGATGGGAAGTCAGTGCCCTACATTGAACCATTGGGAGAAGAAGTTCTGGACAAGATTTATGTGTGCTCAATCAGAGACCCTGAGATGGTACACCCTATTAACGGGGTTATCTAGTTTGAAGATGCTCAGTCAGTGAGTGATACCACTAGTCTAGCATGTGACAATTGGGTGCATGGGACTTATGAATTAATGGGATGATAGTTGAGAGGATTGGTGACCAAGGTAACAAAGGCACGCATGGTTCGGTGCACCTTGGAGGAAAAGAACTACCCAAGTACTCTGGAGGAGCCTTCCCTGAGATATTTCTGTAGGAGATAGAAGCTCAGTGGAAGAATGAGAAGGAACAGAGGGAGATGCTGAGTTACGTCTTACTCGGCACAGTAGCTTATTGGTGGGCCATGCATCAGGAGATCCTTTTAGAGTGGCATGAGGTAAGAATTTCTCTCTCTGTCAGATTTTCTAGAAGTAATATACCCACCATCATCAGGGAGTACCATGGGAAGGAGCCCGCCTCTTTCCATATCTAGGAATGTGAATGGGTCTGGAGAGAAGGCATGGAAGCCTTGCCACCATCCCTCTGGGTGCACAAGTTATATTCTACACTGCAGGGTTGTGCGCGCATGGTACATTCATTCGGAGACACACCGCCAGATAAGGAATTGGCAAGAGCTCGCGGCTGATCTTATTCAATCCTTTGAGTATCGGAGTACCAAACCATTGGTTGATAAGGCCTTGCAAGGTATCAAGCACCTTACCATGGGGGATAGTGCCAGAACAGAAGATAGGCTATTGGAATTATTAGGTGAACTAGGATTGGAGGTGCGTTTCAAAGAGATTGAAGAAACAGAAGAGTTATAGCTTGAGCGTGCATGTTTGGAAAAGGAGAAGGGAAAGTTAGTATATGTGATTGATGGAGAGGAATCAGAAAGTTTAGATGTTAACCATTCTATAGGGATGCACAAAGTTGTGGATAGTGCAGATGCCCGCGCGCATGCTTACCATGAGCCGTTAAAGACAAAGAAAGTTAACATTGGTTCAGGAGAAGAACCTAAGGAAGCTATTATTGGAGATTATTGGATGGAGAAGGAAGTATCAAAGATCATTGATCTGTTGTGTGAATTCAAGGATTTATTCCCATGCGGGTACTATGAGCTAAAAGGTGTTCACCATTCCTTGGGGGAGATGAGGATAAAACTAAAGGAAGGTGCACACCCGATTAGAAAAAGGCCCTACCAGATGAATCCCAACTTACGCATGAAGGTTAAGGAGGAAATAGACAAGATGATAGCTTTTGGGATCATTGAGGCAGTGGAAGAATCAGAATGGATAAGTCTGATGGTAATCAACATCAAGAAGGATGGGAGGATTATAATTTGTGTGGATTATAGGGAATTGAATGCAGTTTGTGTCATTGATCCATTTCCGACCCCCTTCACTGAAGAAATTTTGGAAGGAGTCGCTGGGCGCGAAATCTATTCCTTTACGGATGGATTTTTAGGATACCACCAAGTCCGGATTGCAAAGGAGGACCAGGAGAAGACAACTTTCGCCACCGAGTGGGGAAGTTTTGCATATACGGTCATGCCCTTTGGGTTGAAGAATGCGCCTGCTGTCTTTTCACACATAGTGGTGCAAGCATTCCAGGACTTCATTCATAAGTTTCTCCAGGTTTATTTGGATGATTAGACAGTATATGGTCTGGTTAAGGACCACTGTGACAACTTGAGATTAATGTTTGAAAGGTGTAGGTAGTTGAGGATATCCCTCAACATTAAGAAGTGTGTGTTTGCTACACCCTTTGGGACTTTATTGGGGCATATCATATGTAAGGAGGGCTTGCTAGTAGATCCCGCTAAAGTTGCAGTTATTGTGGGGTTAAGGGAGCCTACTAGCCAGAGCGCAGTGCGCGGATTCCTTGGGCATACGGGGTATTACAGAAAATTCATTAAGGGGTATGCCAAGATCGCCGCGCCCTTAGAAGAGCTGCTTAGACACAAAAGTACCTTCCATTGGGGAAAGGCGCAGCAGAGGGCATTTGATACATTAAAAAATAGGCTTATTACCACACCTATTTTATGATTTCCCTATTGGGACAAGCCCTTCCATGTCCATGTAGATGCCTCAGGAACCGCCATTGGAGTAGTACTTGCACAACCAGGTGAGGGGATTGTTGATCATCCTCTCTATTTTATGCAAGAAGGAAGTTAACACCAGCAGAGTAGAATTATACCACAACCGAGTGCGAGGCATTGTCAATGATCTATGCCCTTTTCAAATTTAGATAGTATCTGCTGGCGACACCCTTTGTATTCTACACCAACCATATGGCATTAAAGTATTTAGTGAATAAGCCCGTTCTTCAAGGGCACATATGTCGATGGGTGTTGTTGTTTCAAGAGTTTGAATTCACCGTTGTAGTGAAGCCCAGAAAAATTAATTGTGGACCTGATCATCTGTCAAGAATTGATTCAGGAGAGGATGTGCAAAGTATTGAGGAAGCAATGCCAGATGCATAACTGTTTAGATTGTGGCATGCACCCTCAGATTTGGAAGAGATTGTTGTATTTTTAAAAGAAGGTGTGGCACTAGCTGGGATGAAGGAATTAGAAACGAAGCAGTTGGCCATACGTGCCGCACCCTACATGTTGATTAGTGGAGACTTATACAAATTGGGACGTGATGAAGTTTTGCATAGGTATGTGTTAGAGAATGAGCATCTGGTCATCATGGAGAAAGCACACAGAGGAAGTGTGAGTGGGCATTACGTAGGTGACGCCACCATGCGCAAAATATTAATGGTAGGTTTATGGTGGGAAACCTTGTATAGAGATTGTAGGGATTATTGTAAAGCATGTGACCACTGTCAATGCATTGGAAAACTAGGAAGGAGGGATGAAATGCCTTTGCATCCTATTCCTAGCACAGAGCCTTTTGAAAAGTGGGTGATAGACTTTGTAGGACCTATTGCACCTACAACACATAGGACTGGGTCACATTATGTCATCACTTGCATGGATTATCTCACAAGGTGGGCAGAGGTAGCCCCAACTAAATATTGCACAACAGCAACAATGGCAAGGTTCCTATGGGAGAACATTATCACAAGGTATGGATGCCCTTTGAGTTTGACCAGTGATAGGGGTACGCATTTTCTGAATGAGACCATGAGGATCCTGCTATCTAAGTTCATGGTGGCTCATCATAAGACTACACCCTATCACCCACAAGCAAATGGAACTGCAGAAGCATTCAACAAAATACTGAGTCATACCTTGACCAAAATCTGTGATGTTGGAAGACAGGATTGGGATGACAAGGTATCAACAGTTTTATGGGCTTACAGGACTATGTATAAAAGACTAAATAAAGCCACACCTTTTCAATTGGTGTTTAGCACAGAAGCTATTTTGCCAGTTGAATTTATGTTACCTTCTCTGTGAATAGCACGTGCAGGAGGATTAGCCAATGAGCAAGCGTTGGAAGAAAGAATTGATGAACTAATGAAACTGGATGAGAGATGATCACTTGCCCATTGGAGCCAAACAATGGAAAAGGCAAAGCAAAAGGCTTGGCATGATTGCCATATTAGAAACAAGAAGTTTGAGGTTGGGCAGATGGTATTACTATATGATTCTAGATTTTTGTGCCATCCTGGAAAGTTGAAAGTCCATTGGTTAGGTCCCTACACAATCTCATACATCCTTGATTCAGGCACGTGCCAGTTACAAGCACTAGATGGAACGAAGTTTCCTAGACACTTCAATGGTAGTAGGCTAAAGCCCTACTATAAATAAGTCTTCTTGGTGTTTGTAAATAAGGCAGTTTTTCCAGTTAGTTTAGAAATTTTCCTTTATGCATTTTCCTTCCCTTGTGTTTTCCTTTCGCGTTGTTGTTTTGTTTTACACCTTGGGCATCGGTAACATTATTGTTATTTTTGGATAATTGATGAGTATGCAAAGGACCGCACATCGTTTAAGTGTGGGGTGGAGAAAAGTGAAAGATAAAAGTGAAGAAGCGCATGATTAAAAGTACCAAGGAAGTTGTGTTGAAGAGCCTTGTTGAGTAGCCCAGTTGAAAGAGAGATGAAGAGAAAAGATAGAATGGTTGGTGCCAGGATAAAGCTACTTGTAGATCCCACGTACAAAGGAAAAGGAAGCAGTTAAAGCAACATGAGGTAGGTGAAAGCAAGAATCTAGATAGAAGAAGTTCCTTCGGCACATGTTGAGCACGCGTAAGAGTCTCCTGTCAGGTTGGTTTACATGCCAGAAGGTTGGAGGCATTTTCGCATAGGAAGGGTGCACGAGTTAAAGAGGTTTTTCACACATGAAGGGTGTGTGAGTGAAGGTGCTAAAGATGAGATTTGTTTTAAAAATCCACATTAAATGAACAAAGTATGGGGGTAGGTAAAGTAGCCTTTAATGACTAGAAAAAGGAAAAACTATAAATAGAGGGTCAGGGCACTCTCATTTTACTTTGCGAAAATGAAGAGTTGGAGATATAAGCGAGTGTTATCAGCTAGGGTTTTTTAGATTCAATCAAGTGGAAGATCTGTGTGATTAAAAATGTGAAGAGCCAGTTTGAGATTTCAAACCAGAAGGAAGGAATTACACGGGCATGGAAAGAAGTAAAAAGACGTTGTCTTGTGAAGAATTTATCAAAGTTAGGGTTCAGCAAACTAGGGCACAGGTTTAGAAGAATTGTATCACGGATCTGAGATCGAAGGTTGGGAGAAGGAAAGTAGAGTAACAAGGAGAGGATTGGAGTGATAAAATTACCTCGACCATGGCACCCAAGAAAGGAAAGGGAAAAGCTAAGGCTAAACAACCAAAACCTGAGGTAGATACAAACAAAGAATGGTATGTAGAGATACAGTACCCAGATGGAGTGATGATGGGGAAGGAATGGGAATCCCATTTGAGAAGCATATCATTTAGTGACTATAATCACTGCACCAACACTATAGAGAAAGAAATGGCATTAGAATTGGTACACCCAACCAACAAATGAACACCTGAAGGTTTACCTATCTACAATGATGACGTAAAGGTCAAGCTGGAAAAGGCAGGGTTACTGCAACTCTATGAGTTGCCTTATTTTGGGAAGCTGGATCACTTGTACCAGTGGTTGATGTCTCAGGTGCATGAGGACTACTTCCACTTTGTTGGGCACAAGATGCGTGTGACTCCCCAGTTGATTTCACAGTTTACAGGCCTCATATGCGAGGGAGATAGCCTGGAAGATGACCTTGGTGACAAGGAGGCTATTCAAGAGACTGTCACAGAGTATGCCTGCAAGAAAGGGTCACAGTACTATGACATATCAGACATCAAGGACCCTGTTATGAAGATGGCCGCACACCTGGTAACGAATTTGAATGGCCAAGAAAGATGGACACAAGTCAACAAGCCATGGCTACATGTCTGCAGGAAGATTGCAGAGGGGACTATATATAACTTATCCACATACATTGCCGAGGAAATTGTAAAGTGCATGAAGGAAGGGGACAGGATCCTCTTTGGAAATGTCCTACTCACCATAGTGTTTGCAGAAATTGGAGTGTCGGATGCACCAGACAAGTTTGTGTGGGAGTACCCAGCCGAAGACCCTTCGCCCACGAAGAGGTTTGAAAAATATGCATGTGATACAATGACAGCTCCCCACAAAGCACGGCTTGAAAAATGGTATACACGCTTGAGAAATGCATTCGGTATGGAGTGGAGGATCCCTGAACAACTCCCAATAGCCACACAGGGAGAAGCTGAGTTCACGGTGTACCAGCACTACTACTTGGGCAGGTTCAAACTTATTGACGAATCATGGAGCCCTTGGTGCAAATTTCCTTTCGCGTTCACTGCCCAATACTTCCAAGCGGGAGTGAACAGATTTAAAGAATCAAAGAAGCTAAGGCTGGAGCTAGGAAAGTTGGACCAGGAGCACAGGGATATGAGGAAGAAACTAAACTACCCCAGAGGTAAGCACACATACATGGAGAAGTATGTGTTGCACGAAATCCATATGACTAGGCCAATAACGCTTCCCATCGTTGGAGGATCCGTAGCATGCGTATACATGTGCATAAGGCCAAAATTCAAAAAGGGCATGTACTTGGTGGATGAGATCTCAATACCTAAGTACCCCTTGGGAAAGAAGAAGCTAGTGTCTAAGAAGAGAGGCAGAGGAGAGGAAGGAGCACCAAGTGTGCCGACTACTCAGACAGTGAGCATGCCTTCTACAAGCACCAAGCCAAGCACCTATGTTCGGAGAAAGAAGTCTCCAGTAAAGGAGAAGATGCCAAAGTAGAGGTGCCTGAACAACCCACCACCATGGAGGAGTCACAAGAGGAAGAAGAGAAGGTAGAATCTCCTGACTAGAAGACACCTCTCAGGAAGAAGCAGAGGGTGGATGAAGAAGCTGACTCGGAGGTGACCGATAGCTTGGAGAGATATCTGGGAGAAGGAGAGGATGAGAGTGAAGGAGGTGGCGATGAGGAGGAAGAGCCAGAGAAAGACAAGGAACCTTTGGAACCTCATGTATTTAGTGTCTATGACTCAGAGGAAGAGAGTGGGGATGAAAAGCAAGAGTTCATATTCACACGACGGAAAGGTGCACAAGGTGATGAAGGCACTAAAGATACAAAGATGGATGAGAAGGATGCCATGGAGAAGCAGGGAGACATAAGTTTTACCAAGGAGTAGATAACTGAAGTGGAAGAGTGAGAAGTGAAGAAGATGCTCAAGGCCCTTGTAGACAGGAGTTAGAGCATAGCACAGACATAGTGCTTAAGGAAAGGAAGGAGGAGAGCATTGAAAAGGGACATGACAGCCTAGGAGGCCCCGTTATGACAGTTAGCTTCCCCAAAGGCACGCACTTGGGTAGAAGAACTCTGGATGCAGAATAGAGGTAGATAATGGGCTATGTGGATGATTCAAGGAAGGTGCTACGTGCAAGGTTCCAGAGCATGATACCCACTGAGAGACTTATAGCCATGGGATCATTTGAGGAGGGCACGTACCCCAGGACCAAAAAGATGCTTTCTTGGGCATTTGAGTCCCACGTTGACAAGCCATACTTTGAGGTCTACTAAAAGGTGCTTATCACATTGCCAGAGTCTAAGGGAGACAACCCCTTGGTAAATGCTCAGGAGCTCTCAGATGAGCAAGTGTGCAATGCTCTAAACAAGGTCACGATTAAAACAGAGGCAAGGCTATTCACACGGAACAAAAAAATAAGGGCTTTAGAGGAAAATTGGCCAAGAAGGAAGAGGAGTTGGCTAAGGTGGCCAAAAACTTGAAATAGGAGGAATTAATCAGTGCGTAGCTTAAGCTTGAGCTCATGGAAGAATAGGAAAAGGTGCAAGAGGTCTATAAAAAGGTAGAATCGATAAAAAGTGCCATCATTTTAAAACACCTAGATCTAACGCCAATCCCCCAGAGGTACGCATCGATGCTAGAATGCCTAGAAGACTTAACATGTGTCCTCACCATGGAGAGACGACCCTTGGCATTGGAATCTGTGGAGGAAGTGGCCGTACACCTGAAGGAGGAGGACCAGTTAAAGGTGATAACACTTGTTGCTGAGTACAGCCAAGTACTCGTAGAGATCAAGGTCATTACCTAGTCTGCAGAAGCCACATACGACACATGTGTGGATCGAGATAAGGTGGCAAGCTCCTTGGTTTCCATGCTTGAAGCAGAGCTGAAAGAGTTCCAGGAAAAGAACAAGGGGAACAGGGTAGAGAGGGACAAGGTTCTGGCCAAGGTAGAAAATAAATCAGAGGTGATTGAGGCTTTAAGAAGCTCAATTAAGGCCCAGCTGAAGGAACTATACCCCCAGATCACCAGAAGAATGGACAAGCTCACAGATCTGGGTAAGGAAATGGAACAGATTGTGGACACTTTGGGCACCCAGGGAGCTGGCCTAAGCTTTGATGAAGTGAGCACCCTGGTGGGTGACCTATGCCAAAAGGTGAAGGGTGAGGTCGAAGTGTGGAACAACCTGGAGGTAGGTCTATGACGGGACTTTCCCAGCCTTCTGAATTAATGTCCCCCCCATTCTTCATTCTTTCCCCTATTCTTTCATTCCTTATTCATTTTGTAAAATATATGTCTACATCTTGGTTCCATTGAACCAACTTGCACCTTGGTCAAGTAGAATGTTTCTGAGGATGGAGAATAGGTGTAGTGTGGGGTGATGTTGGGCCCCTGGAATATTGGCCAAGTATGAAGGCATGTGGGCACATGGGATCCTAGTTATAGAAGGGTGCACAAGGAAAAAGCGTGTAGGAGGAAGAGTTAAGAAGGCACATGGTTCACGCGGCGCACGAAAGGAGGTTTGGGACTTAGCCAATTTATGCAATAAAGGTAGAACACGTGAAAAGCATGATCGGTTGCGCGCGGATAAGATGCCAGCCTGGCAATAGGTGGCCTAGGAAAGAGCATGCCAGTGATGGAATCTTCTAGAATATCATCATGAGATGGAGTGGAGAGCTCAGGCCTAAAGGAACATGCTTGCTTGGAGGACCACATTCAACACTTGGCAACGGATCTGAGGGCATGGCAAGGCAAGTTGGTAGCGCGGGAAGATGATAAATACAAGTTCCTGTGGAATAGAAAAAGAGACTGAGATAACATATAGATGGGGATATAGAGATAGAGGAAGAGATATACACAAAGAGAGAGAGAGAGATAACATGGGTGAAGCTCTGCAGGATTGCTGCGAGTGGAACTTTGATGCAGAAAGGAATTTACTAGGCTTAGTATTGTAATTTATTTTTCTTTTGGCATAGTTATACAAGCCTAGTGATGTGCATGACTATGGTCTACCCTCTATGGCTCTTGTAATGAAACAATGAATACAATGAGGTTACCTGTTGGAAATAGACATGGATATTAGTAGCTTTAATGTATATTTCATTCATAGGAGTTCTCTTTCCTTGCATGCTATGAATGAATGACTATATCTTTCTTTCTTCTATAATATATGTTATGGAGTTTGTTAAAACATCCAGTCTGAAAAATATACAAGGATCTGGAGGCCATTCTGAGCCCTATGATTCTTATATGTCTAAACTTCTTTCCTGAATACTCTTACACTAATCATAGATAAATTCTTCCCACTAAAACTCACATAAAAGAGAGACTCGGCACCCACGCATGCCTCGGGTGAGTGCTCAAATTATACTAGGTGATAGGCCAGTGTGCATGGGATTCCTTCCTTTTATAGTGGGAGTAAAATTGACTACAATCAAAAAAATTTGCAACGGACCAAGATCCAAATGCATGGAGCAAATCAAACGTCTTATATTCAAACTGGAAATCGGGTGTAACATTTTCTCACAGGATCTGGTTTTTGACACGAAATGGCCATTTTTATTCACAAGGATGGAATTTGAAGAGGAATGAATAACTTACAGGTTTGTAACTATTTGAATTGGGGAATATAATGACCCTTTAATGTCATTCACGGGGCTAGTAATTGAATTTGAAAACTGGAAGCACGTTTTGTGAATAGAGGACAAAAACGACAATCAGTTTTCTTCTATTCTCCTTCTCTACATTATTTCTTCTATTCCCAATCATTGTACAAGTTTTAACTCTAAGATCAATAAAAAAGGAAGGAATTTTATGTCCCCTCGATGGAAAAATTGATTGGTGCTTTGTGACCAGTGTGTTTTATTATGTCTTGTGCTCAGAAGTTATAGATTTTTCTTTCTTTTTTAATGAATGCATGTAATGAAACTTCCAATTGATGTGTGTGGGCATCTGACACTCTACTCACAACATTTATTTTCCCCTCCTTCATTCTCACTCCCTCCCCTTTCTCATATCGATTTCTTCTATAGCAAGGAGTTTCTATTATTGTCATAGGGACAGTGGAGTGTTCCTGTGGATCTCTGGTTGAAAAACCTCCATCAAATCCACTTTTTTTTCATTCATAATATTGGAGCTACACCATTAAAATATAGAGGGACTTAGATTCCCATAGTGTTGGCCTAAAATACACAAATTTATCCACAAGAAAAATTTTCTCACCAATATTTTTTTGCGCCCACCGTGGGGTAGAGTTTGCAGCATTTGCACCCTAAAATGACCACAAGGTTTTAAAGTCTTTGTTTAATTTTTTTAAGTCTGAAGTTCCTTGTGATCCACATGAATACGAGTATGAATATTCTTACAAATCCTCCTAGAGACCTTCTTCATTATTTCATATCAAATAAGATACAATTTCAGACTTGAAGGAGGCTATTTGGCATTGTAGGTAGAGTGTAAAACATTACTCTATTACTACAAAGATTTTGGACTGAGAAGAAGAACTTGCTTTTGAGTTGGAAGAGAAAAAATAGATTGCAGCACCTCAGAGAAGACAATAATCCTTCAAGTTGGATGATAGCATGTATACTCGCTAGCTGAGTCAAGGAGGAGTGATTGACCCTACTTTTGAGGAGTTGGAGAGAGAAGAAGCAGAGGTTATAGCTTAGATTGACAGAGAGGAAGAGATTAGAGATCAACTTGAAGAAATTGCAAGACTCTAAGCTACAGCAGAGGAAAGAGAAGCAGCCCTAGCCACTGAAGATGCCCGAAACAGAAACAAAATGGCTAATAATGAATGTGAAGCACGTACACCCAATGTACCATGGGGAAGAAATATTGGCCCACTTGCTCTCCCAAGAATACTCCATGATCTACCAAGAGGTTCGAGAAAGAATTTTCCAAAATTCAAAGGAGATGGCTCCCAACTCCCTGAAGAACATGTAGCAGCCTTCATCACTACTTGTGGTGTATTAGGTGTTGAATATGAAGATGTGTCGGTTAGACTATTTGTGGATTCACTCCAAGAGAAAGCTATTGAATGGTTTTACATGCTTCCTGTAAGATCTATTACTAGTTGGGAAGTTATTAAAAAATCATTTGAAAAATTTTTTAGGAGAACTGAAGATGGTTAAGATTTGTTGGTGTAATTAGTCCAAATAAAGAAAGAAAGCTCTTAATCCATGAGGGACTTTGTAGCAAGGTTTGACAGACTGACAAGAAGAGTCCCTGAAGATGTGTTACCTCCTAAGAACCACCTAAGAAGATTATTCATCAATTCCTTGCCATCAGAAGTTGGTTTCTTCCTCAGAAGATCCCAACCAAACACACTGAGGGAAGCTCAAAACTTTTTTATTGAAACTGATGATGATTTAATCCTCTCTGGAAAGGTGAAAGGCCCAAATGGGAAGCAGAAGGGTTAGAGTTCAGTTTCAGTAACTACAAATCCTATGTTCCATAAAATGGAAAATGATCTGGTTGCCTTGAAGAAACATCTATCCCAAATGACAATGAGAAATGCTCCAAGGAGGCCAAACTTCCCTGATAGACAAAGAATTGCATCACCTCCTTACCAACTTTCCCTTGAAGCACCTCCTATCAATGTTATCTGTGACACCAGAGAATCAAGAGAGGATGTTGAAATTGATGAACTTGAAGGAGAAATAGTAGAGGATTATGAAGGCTACCTCAAAATTGAATAAGTGTATATGCACAATGGCTTATTCAAGTTTTTATATGATCAGGAAGAAGAAGAGGAAGCCCCAAGCTTCTCATGTGATGTCTTCACTCGAGCTCAATCAAATAAATATGCTCTACCCTCCATGGCTAGAGAGGAAAAGAAAACTAAATAATATTCCACTCCAACAACCACACAAAAGAAGATCATTAGCAGAGGCTCACCATTACCACCCTCAATGGATTTAGCCAAAATGAAACCAAGCCAAATGGCTGCTAGAGATCAGGCTGTTATATCTAGTAAGTCACCTTTTACTTCTTCTAGCTCACAAGTTATTAAAAACACTTCTCCCTTCAATGAAGTCTATCCTAAGTCATCCAAAGTTCCCTAAATACCCTTACCATGTAAACCTTCCCTCACTCCAGGAACTTCCCCCTCATCCAACATTGTCCCATTTGATTTTATGGAACATGCAAGTAAGACCAAAGTGCAGCTCTCAGAGATTGAATACTTGCAAATACACCCTACTTAGTTTGATAGACTAATCAATGATGTTCATAGCAGCAGTTCTATACCTTCAAGTTCAAATTATAAAGGTCTACTCTTGACACCATCTACACCACCTACTCAAAACATGCTAGCTCTAAGTTCTTCCAAAATAGATAAGGTGGAACCCTTCTACTTGTCTCTTCTCATGAATGGTTTTGAGCTCAACAATTGCATCATTGACTCTGGAGCTTTGAATAATGTAATGCCACTCAAAGTTGCCAATGCTCTTGGCCTAACACTAACCTAAGTTAATAGAGTGTGTTACTCAATGGAATCTAAGCAACTACCACTAGTAGGAAGGATAAAAGATTCACAAGTGGCTTTGGCTGAATACCCTGATAAGAAAGTACTTCTAACCATCTTAGTGGTAGACATTCTAACATATTTTGGCATGCTCTTTAGTAGAAGTTTTTGTAGAAACCTTGGTGGAGATATAAAGATGGATTGGACCTTTGCAACTATTCTAGTAAAGGGTGAGATGAAGAGGTTTCTTTTGGTAATAAAAATGAAGTTTACAGTAAGAAGTTCCAGTGACCCAAGAGCTAATATCCTCTTTCAAGATTGTGGATTAGGAAACTATTTCCTTACTTCACAACGAGAATAAGACTTTCCACTTTCCTAAGAATTAGAGAAATATTAGGTCTCGACTATGGACTTTGATGGAAGCCATTCCAAAGCAGGATCAGGGGCTGGTGTTGTATTATAATCTCCTTCCAATGTGATGCATCCTTTTGCATACAAACTGTAGTTTGACAACACCAACAATATAACAGAATATGAAGCTCTACTCTTAGGCATAAGTGTAGCAGAAGACATTGGAATCAAAAATTTGAGATGCCTTGGTGATGTAGAAGTTATAGTGAAGAAAATCTGCTAGCAATACCAAGTGAAGAACCCAAGGCTCAAGCATTACATGAATAGAGTGTGGGATTGCATTGAATTCTTTGATGTATTCCCTATTGAAGCCATCCCAAGATTGAAAAATGAAAGAGCTGATTCTCTTGGAGTATCAACATCTCTATTGACTCCTCATACTTCTTTTGGCAAGGAAAGAATAACCATTGAGATGGTTTTCAGACCAAGTGTTCCTGACAACACAGATCACTGGCAAGTTTTCAATGACGACAATCAGATTTTAGCCTTCTTGGAACAAAGAGACAAGTTCAATAATCTCTTCTTTGAGGGAAGTGTTAATCCACATAGAGAGGTTGTAGCTGAAGATGCATCAGATGAAATTGAAAGAGTGGATGATGAAGGCATGATCAGATTGAAAGGTAACAAGATCCCAAAAGGTCTAGTCTCTCTTAAGGACCTGTTTGACAAGCATGATAGATTTATTTGTGAAAAAGAAAATATATCCTCTCGTTGTCCATCTAATTTTGATAAGTAAAACAATGGGACTTTTGAAGATCCAAGTACGGTCGACATTGGAAAATGCTTCTCACCTGAAGAGAAAAGGAATTTCATTGCTTTTCTTAGAAAGTACTCTGATGTGCTAGCCTAATCTTAGGACGAGCTCAAATATTTTCAACCAAAGGAAATGCACCATTCCATTCATCTAAAGCAGGATGCTAAGCCTTTCAGATAGAAGCAAAGACCTTATAATCCAAAGATTGTTGAATGCCAGAATCATTTTCCCCATTCACCACTCAACATGGGTGGAAAACATTGTACCAGTCAGAAAGAAAAATGGGGAGATCAGAGTATGTGTAGATTTTAGAAATCTGAATCAGGCATCTCTTAAGGAAAATTACCCTCTTCCAATCATGGATCATATCCTACAAGTAGTTATTGGATCTGATATGCTCTCTTTGCTTGATAGCTTCTCAGGGTATAATCAAAATAAAGTTGCCAAAGAATATTGTAGTAAGACGGCCTTCACAACTCCTTGGGGAAATTTTTCTTACAACAAGATGCCTTTTGGCCTGATCAATGTGGGAGCCACGTTCCAAAGATCCATGGACCTGACTTGCACAGATCTCAAGCATCGCATTGTCATATACCTTGATGACTTAACCGTGTTTTCAAAGAAGAGAAGAGAGCATATCTTCCACTTGGAGCAGATTCTGGCAAGATGTAGAAAACATGGAATTTCTCTAAATCCCAAGAAATGTATCTTTGGAGTCACAAAAGGAAAGCTATTGGGACACATCGTGAATAAGCATGGAGCATATATTGATCCTGAGAGGGTAAGTGCTATTCAAGTACTATCTCTTCCCACCAACAAAAAAGGAGTGCACTCATTCTTTGGGAAGGTAAATTTTCTTCGCCGCTTTGTCCTTGAATTTTCTGAACTAACAAAGCATATCACCTCCATGATGAAGCCTCAAAAAATTTTCAAATGGAGTAGTGAAGGAAAATCAGAGTTTGAAGAAATCAAGAAGGCCATTGCCAAAGCTCCAAAGCTGGTATCTCCAGATTTCAGCAAGGAATTCATCATATATTGTTATGCCTCGGAGCACACTCTTTTTGCTGTCCTAGTTCAGAAGAATGATGAAGGATTGGAAGCACCTATTGCTTTCATGAGCTGCCCTTTGAAGAAGCATGAACTAAATTATAGTCAATTGGAGAAGCATGCATATGCAGTGGTCAAGGCCGTGAAGAATTTCATATTTTACATACTCAACTCTCGTATCGTGGTGATGGTCCCTGAAAGTGCAATCAAGTCCATTTTAACACAACAAGATCCTAGAGCCAAAAGAGGAAATTAGATTACAAGGATCTAAGAGTATGACTTGCAGATTAATCCCTCTAATCTGGTTAGAGGAAATGGTTTTTGAAAGTTGATTGTTGAAGATGAATCTCTCAAAGTTTAGCTTGGAGAAAGAGATGACACTTGCCCAACCTGCTCAAAATATTTCCCACAAGTTCTCTTTGTGAACACTACAGAGGAATGGTATGTGGACATTGCTTTCTTTCTACCTATAGGGACTTCCCTCCTCCTTTAGATTACAAAAGCAAAGAACTCTCAGGCTGAAAGTAGCCCAATATGTGATTTGGAATCATGCACTCTACAAGAAAGGGATAGATGGTTGTTTTCTCAAGTGTGTTGACAAGGAACAACAAGAAAAACTCCTCAAAGCATATTATGATCAAGCTTGTGGTGGACAATTTTTATCCATGGTGACTACCAAAAAAATTCTCAGAGGTAGATATTATTGGCCTTCTCTTTTTGTTGATACTCAAATCTAGGTTTCTAAATGCAAAGCATGCCAGCAATTTGTTGGAAAACCACAGTTATTTGCATTGCCTCTTAGGCATGTGATTATTGAAGAACCATTTCAATAATGGGGGCTGGACTTAATTAGTGTGGTGAATCCCCATTCAAGTGTTGGGCACACCTATGTGCTCACTGCTACAGAATACTTCACCAAATGGGTGGAAGCCATTCCAACCAAACAAGCTATCTTTGAAGTTGTCTGCAATTTCATAAAAGAGAATATCATTGTTTGTTTTGGAGTGCCTCAAAATATTGTTGTGGACAATGCCACTTATTTATCTTCAAGAGAATTTACATAATTCTATTATGGCTTCAGGATTTCTCTTGCTCACTCTTTTGACTACTATCCTCAAGGGAATGGTCAAGCTAAGTTAAGCAACAAAAATATTGTGACCATTATCCGCAAGCTTGTTGATGAGAATCAGAAGAATTGGAACAAAAATTATATGATGCATTGTGGGCTGATAGGATCACTCCTAAGAAAGCAATAGGCATGTCACCTTTTTAGCTGCTATATGGAGTTGAAGAAAGGATTCCTATTACAATTGAAATGCCAGCTTTCAAGATGCTTCAAACAGTGGAAGATAGCCAATACAGAGATTCAATTGACAAGAGGATCCTTTTCCTTGAGAATATAGAAGAGAGAAGATCCCAGGTAGTGGACAAAATCAAATAATATCAGCTAAAAGTGAATAAGATCTTTGACAGAAAGGCCAAGACAAGAGAGTTTAGAGTTGGAGATTTTTTCCTACTGTGGGACAAGAGAAGAGAACCAAAGGGCAACCATGGAAATTTTGACTCTTTGTAGCTGGGACCTTTTTGAATTCATGTAACTTGTAGTGAGAATTCCTTTTTCTTATCATACTTGGATGGAACTCCATTGGGATTGCCTAGGAGTGGGCAATATTTGAAACTTTATCATCAGTAAAAGTGAGTTATCCCTCACCCTGTACCATAGTTTTTGTTATTTCCCCTTTTCTATTGCGTGTGTTTTGGTTTGTTTTCTGTCTTGGTGTGGTTTTGGTTGGTGTGTTTCCTTCCTTCCTTCTTTCTTTCCTCAGTATTATACATGACTATGCAAGGCCCAATGGATAAGGCACCAGTCAATGTTATATGTTTTAAAACTTGAGATTATGGATCCTCATGCCATGTTTTCTCCTTGTTCAATCCATGTCATGTCCCCAAGCTAGAGCCACTGTTGTCCCCTCAAAATTTTCCTTCTTTTTCCAAGTCTGGACTTAGAAATTTTTGAGTTGTCACCCTTTGAAAACAGTCTAGTCTGAGTTTTTTGAAATCTGGCACTTCCCAAGGGATCAAGGATTCTTAGAAACACCTCCATTAGATATAGAATTATTTCCCCTTTCCAGAAAGCTATGGAAGTCCTTCTAACTCCTTGTATTTTGCAAGTTATGGCTCGGCGGAGTTTGGAGGGGAAATTTTCCCTAGGCATGCCCGTAGTCAATTAGATCACGCCACGTGTCAAGGAAGAGTGGAGGCACGGAGAGATATTTGGCACTTTTCCCTTTTTGTTAAAAGGTGCAAAGTCACAACCGACCCACGGGCCCATGGAGGAGAATGGAGAAAATTACTTAAGGCCCGTGGATCATTCAGAAGATGTCATGTGTCCACGTCAGCAACAGGAGGTGAGGGTCAGAGGAAAGTTGAAGGTTTTGGCATTTGGTCAAACATACACAAAGGAAAATTCTGGCCCGCAATCCCGCAAAGGAGAAAGGAAAATAAATGGTCTTCGGCCCGTAGATGAATCACAAGGTTCCACATGTCCTTGTTAGATCGGAGCTATGGGCCTGCGGATTTTTTTGGGAAATTTTTCCAAATGGGAAAAATTTGAAGTTTGACCCTACCAACCCTAATTTTGACTCTGCATTTTGCCATTTTTTTCCTAAATCTTCAAAGGTCCATATATTTCAAACCAAAGCTCGGTTTTTTCATTTTTTGGTATCAATGGAAAGATGTTGAAATTCTCTACATGATGGATACTTCAATTTTAAATTTTGATGGATTTTTGTGGGAGAAAATCGAGAAAATGTCTCTGGCATGCAAAAAACCAAAAAAAGAAATTTCCCTCGACTCTGCTCCAATGTTCTCCTGTCACATGGATGGCTCGATTTCAAAGCAATTAGGGAAAAGGATCAAACAAATCATATGCAAACTGGAAAATTGAAATATGAAACACATTTTTACACACAGAAGCTCATTTTAGGCTTGTCAGAAGCATTTTCTTTGCTGCAGAAGAATCTAGAAGAGAGTAAATGATAAAAATTTTTTGCAATGGCCTAAGATCCAAACACATGGAGAAAATTAAACATCTTATATTCAAATGAGAAAATCAGGTGTAACATTTGCTCGCAGGATCTATTTTTTGACACGACATGAGCATTTTTCTTCACAAGGATGGAATTCGAAGAGGCATGGATAATTTGCAGGTTTGTAACCATTTGAATTTGGGGAATATAATGACCCTTTAATGTCATTCGCGGGGCTGGAAATTGAATTTGAAAACTAGAAGCACATTTTGCAAACAGAGGACAAAAATGAAAATCAGTCTTCTTCTATTCCCACTCATTGTACAAGTTTCAACTCTGATATCAATACAAAAAGGAAGTACTTTTATGTCCCCTCGATGGAAAAATCTATTGGTGCTTTGTGACCAGCGTGTTTTATCATGTCTTGTGCTCAGAAGTTGTGGATTTTTCTTTCTTCTGTTAATGAATGCATGTAATGAAACTTCTAGTTGATGTGTGTGGGCATCTGACACTCTACCCACAACATTGATTTTCCCCTCCTTCATTCTCACTCCCTCCCTTTCTTAGATCGATTTCTGCTATAGCAAGGAGTTGTTATTATTGTCATAGGGACAGTGGAGTGTTCTTGTGGATCTCTGGTTGAAAAACCACCATCGAATCCACTTGTTTTTCATGCATAATATGGGAGTTGCACCATTAAAATGTAGAGGGACTTAGATTCCCATAGCATTGGCCTAAAATCCACAAATTTGTCCACAAGACAAATTTTCTAGCCAACAGGGTAAAAGAGAGATGCGATATGGTGAGAAATATAACTTTTTGCATAGTTATTACATATTTGGGTTCTTGAAGGTTCTCCCATTGTCAATAATGATAAATTGTGGGACTCCAAACCTACAAATAATTTGATTAGGATGAATTTACCTATGAATGAACCAGTGACGGTGATAAGAGGAATGACCTATACCCATTTTATGAAGTAATTTTGTATTAGTTATGATGAATTTGTTCCCATTTATGGAATCAGGGGTTAGTTTTCCAGTTAAATCAAGACCCCAAGTAGAAAAGGGTCATAACGTAACAATAGGTTGAAGTTCTTATTCCATAATGTGTATAAAATATGTAAACTCCTAGAATTTGGGACATTTTTGTACATACTTGATAGCATCATTCTACAGAGTGGGCCAGAAATAATCCATCCTATGAATTTTTTGGGATGTTGTGAGGCCATTGAATTGAATTTCGTAGACCACATTGTGACACTGGAATAAAATGCACTTTGACTCGTATTCATCGATGTAATGAAGGAGCATACCATTAAAGGCTCTCATGTAAAAGATTATATCTAAAATTACATACTTTATGGACATGACATAAATAAATAAAATTTGTTGGGAATTGAAATCCTTTGGATAAGTGCACTCAATGAGACAAGTGATAATAGGTTTGTATACATATAAAGGAGATGAAGTGACAATAGGTTTGTAAACATAAAACATTATCTTGTTAGGAAATTCAATGTCTACTAGATCTTCTAAGTCTAAGGGGTTTTTTTCTAGCCAATCAGTGATGATTTTCCCCTGGACCAATTTTTTATTAATATAGGCCAACTCAAACTCGCCAAGGAATGTAATTATATGTTTGAATTTCTTGGAGAGAGATGGTTATGTTAAAAAGGTTTACATTCCCTGAGATTTGAAAATAAGCTTAGTCTCTTGATTTATATTGCAATGTATAAAGTGTTTAGTGAAAAAATACGATAACAATGTGTTATTTTTCAGCATGGGAATAACATGTTTCATATTCTAACATAACACGACTAATGAAATAAATGACGTGTTCTTTGTCGTCATCGTATTCTTGAGAAACCATGCAATCTACAAGAATTCAAATACATGGAGGTAAATGATTGTTGACATGCGGATGCTAAGTTTTCATTTATTTTAAAGTCATATTAATAATAAAAAACAATTCAAGAGAACTAGTGGGATCTTGAAATGAAGTTGACAAGGTAGGACAGGACAAAGGTTTGAGAACACTTGGTTGAGACTCAGCTTCTTGAGGAGCCAATGAATAGAAAATGCTAAATAGTGATGTTAGATCATGCCTATATATTAACATATAAATTTTATCATGTATATGATGTTGAAACAAGGTCACAAGGATGGATACATGGGTACATGAGTGGAATCGATCAGACTAACAGGCGTAATCCCTAGGCCTAGTTAACAAAGTGACCTGGAAAGGTGGAGTTAAGGGATGATGCATATGGAAAAGTATGGTAAAGGTATAAAACATATAATAGGACATGTTTAAGAGGATACATGGTGAATAACATGGCATTCTTTATGAGCTATGATGAAAACTAGCTCATTTAGGCCTATTTTTAGGACCTAGAATGAGGGTATGAAGCAAATAAGACCATATAAAGAAACTCCAAGCATGGGAAAAGTGTAAGGACATGTCAAAGAGTCATCATGTGAATAAATATGTCATAAATCAACTCTGGGAGGCGTATTTAGGGTCATTTTTATAACTCCCCTTCAAAACAAACATGATTAACATGCTCAAATGAGATGGGACTAGAATTTAGATTGTGAACCATGACAAAGTGACAATTGGAGATCATGGAGGAGGTAGTAATTAATTTTTGGACCAAATTTTAGGATCATAGGATGTATTTTGTGCAATAAATTCAATTTTTTTCAAAACCGGGCTAAGCAAGGTATGCTAAAACCATGATCTGAATTCTTAGCATTCAATATAAATTGAAAAGAATTATTCAAATAAATCATAAGATAAATTTTTGAATATCATAGGGATGAAAATATTATGCTAAAAGTATGAATTCAAACTAATGTAGGATAAGAAAGTTCTATCCATTTTTTTGGTAGTATCTAAAACCCTCCTAAACCCTAGTTGAAAGTGGTATGTAGAAAAGTGATTGGTTATGCCTCCAAATGGTTTTTTTTTTTTCCTTTAAAATTACTTGAGTGTGTATATAACTCATCATAGGCCATGTTCATGGTGGTTTGAGCTTATGACACATGGTGGGGACCACAAGAAAACATGTGTTTTATAGATATTTTATTATACAAAGCTTAAACAATGGAGTCACAATAAAAGGTGAAGTGTTCTAGTAACCTTTTGATGTTCTATCAATTTCCAAGTAATAATAAAAGCTGGTAATCTGAATAAAATTTATGATATAGGAGTTTCTCTCAGACCTACTGCTAAGAAAGCTAGCATACAAAGCTAGTGATGATGAAATGGAGGCCCTCATGATGAAATCAACATTGTTGATGTTTTTTTGTCCCAGATAGAATGAATGTGTCCCATATGAGCTAATAATGTGCTTATTTTCTTTTTATTAAGTTCTTTCATGCATAAGCTTGAGTGATCTAAAAATTTCCTTTTGAGCTAGTGAAGAAGACCTCAACTATACGTATGAAGAAGGTGTTTTTCCCAAAGAATGTATGGCTATAAGTACTTGAGCATGTTGTTTAGGATTCATGTAAATTATTTGAATGATGAAATTCCTTAGTGAGTTCTTTAAACATGGTTGTGATATGTTAGTTCAAGACTGGTTTTAAATAACCTAGAACCCACTCAGACCGGTTTGAGAAATTGAAGTGATATGATGGTCCTTGCTATGTTTTGATGATTTATGTACATTGAAAATGAAATAATACTTCATGAGATTCATGTTTATGTATGATAGGTGATTGGGTGACAAGGTTTAATGCTCTAAGCAACCAGATTTTGAGGACTATATTTCTGAGTGTAAAGCTCTGATTGTTGCTTGTTCAAATCAGCATGTTCTTGCTTTAATGAGAGTGATGAATCTCATATAGGAATCTGAAGGAAATTTGAGACCACTCACCAACTTCTTCAATATTTGAAAATATTTGAAGACATGTTCCTTTAAATTTTTCAAACATCTCCATGACTACAATTTTTGTACCTCCATGAATGTGAGTGAAGCTCAAATGAAACATGAAGAATAAATGACAAGAATACAAGGATTAAAGGAGTTATAAAGATGAATAAGGAATACCTTAACATCCTTGCATGCTTGGGACACTTATCCATTTGTGTAAGAGAGAAAAAATACAAAATGAAATCACCAAAAGGGAAGAGGACAAAAGAAATGGCAGTTACATGTTAGAGATGTTAGATTTTAGTTGCAAGAAGAATATCCTTAGTAGTGTAGAAAATTCAGAAGCTATTTGGTGATCAAAAAGAAGGTTATAAATTCCATGATAGGTTTGATAAGGTGTGCACATGTAACTAATAATCGATCAAGTGTAATCATTGCATGAAAATAGTTTGTTTTGGTTTCACTCTTCCTTCTCTACTCAAGTTGAAGAGTCTTTTATGATGTGAAGTTCAAAAGGTGTAAGAGTATTTTTTTATGATGTACACATAGTTTATTGTATATGAGAGATATTGTTGATGCTCATAGAGCTCATTGTTGTATGTGATAGTCATTTTAGGGGTAATGTACAAAGTATGAGAATGATTTGTTGATGAATATATCATTGAAGGTGTAGTAGGGGTATGAAAATCAAATAATGTATCTAATGCATGTAGGAATGCAATTTTGCAATAGGTAGTGAGCATGAAAGTGTAGATAATTGAGATGGATATCTGAGATGAGAAGTAATATAAAATGTGTATAAAGAGGAATATTTGAGTGAGGTACTTGTAACAGATGACAGAGACTGAGTAGAGAATAAGTTGAGATGAAGAAGTGATCATAATTTTTTGTGAGAGAAAACCCAAGGAAAGCAATCAAAACAACATGAATAAGACTAATTGCATGCTTAGAAATTAGGTAGTATAAGCTTCCTTGTAAGTGGTTGTATACAGAAGATTAGGTTGAAGATTGGTTGAAGTTTTGGGAGTTATAGATTCCAAGCAAGTAGTGGATTACAAAAAGGTTAAGTGGCAGATTTACCAAATATTGGAGTTATAGCTTCATGTTGAGTGGATGCTCAAAAATGAAATAAGTGTAACATTTACATGACATTCTTGTCCAATTTATTTCTTTGGTTTTAGTTATTTTTTCTCCCTTGAAGTGTTTCCCACATTAAATATTATCTTTGTGTGTGTGTTCTTCTTTGATTACTTTTGAATGAGGTTGTGGTTTCATTATAACAAAGTTAAGTTAATTGAGTTGTCTTTCAAATTCTGAATAATAACTGATTCACCCCCCCCTTCTCAGTGCCTAGAATTTCCAACAATTAGTATCAGATCCTAGTCATCTTTAATCAATTTTAACATCTCGAGGGAGATCCCTGGAGCAAAAACATGAGTTCTCTAGATGAATCAATTCTAAAAAGGAAGTATGAAATTTCTCAGTCATTGATTAATGGATTGAATAAGGAAATCAAGATTATGGTAGTTGATCATGGCCAAGCCCTAAAAGTGATGGAATCTATATTTTAAATTTTGGTAAAATCATTGAGGAAAAGTAATATTCTTGCCTTAGACATGAAGAAGAGTTAATAACCTTGAAAGCTAATCTAGAAGAATCCAACAATAGGTTGAGAATGTATGGAAAGATGGAAAAGAGTACTAAAGTTCTTGATGAAATTATAGAGATTCAGAGAGTGGCATGTGATAAAACACATCTAGGATTCAAAGGAGAACCTATGGAAAAGAGAGAGGATGATAAAGATGGCTCAAGCATGAAAATAGGCATGAATATGACCAAGGAGAAAAACACAAGAAGGCCTAGGTCAGTTAGGTTACCAAATGCATCCAGGTATGAGAGGACTGTCAATGGTTACTATTTTTCTTGTTATAATTTTAGACATATAGCTAAGGAATGTATAAATCATATCATGAATGAACATCCATGGAGAGATCACAGAGATGAGTAATTAAGAAATATAGTTTTTTTCAAATGTCAAGAGAAGGATCATACTGCCAATTATTGTATCTATGAATCATATAGTCATAATTGGAGAAATGAATATTCCTAGAGGAAATAATTATGTGATGTTTTTCGATTGTCAAGGATAAGGACATTTTGGAAAACACTATTATGAACCTATTAGATATAGTAGCAAGATTCACGTAATCAAGAAGCAAGGAAAAAATGTATAAAAAGTGAAGACACGTCCTAAAAGTGAGTCCAAGACAACAAGGTCTAAGACAATCAAAGGAAAGAAGGTGGTTGAGTAAAAATATAGAGTCAAGTAAGCCAACTCTAGTCCTAAAAAGGTAAAGAATGACAAGAAAATAGTATGGGAATATGATGAAGAGATAAGACAATCAATGATAGTCATAGGAGAAGAAATTGCAAGCAAGGTATAAAAATATGATGAACAAGCCAAGAATAAATTAGACAAGCTTAATGAAATCCAAGAAGAAATATTACCCCTAGCTGTGGTAGAAACAATATATGAGATGCATCATATATGCTTTTAATGCATCTAATAAGAAGAATAAGACATAGGAAATGAGGTTGACACACCTAGAAGTGCATTAAAAAGAGATAGGATAAAGTCATTATGTGTTTTTGATGACTATCTACTTTTCTAAAGTGGTCCAACAAACATTTTGTGCCTTCTCTAGGATTCTAAATGGTATGTATCACTTGATGGAAGAATGATGAGTTTTGAAAGCACTCTTTCATCCCACAGTTGCTAAACCAAGTCTTCTCCATGATGATTTTGAGTAAACTGGTCATTGTATGTTTGTTAGTCCCTCTTACAAGGTCTTTATGCATGTTCAAGTTGGAACAAGGTGTTTTTAGGTATCCCTTGAGTAACCAAGAAAATCAAAATATGAATCATGTCTACAAAGACATCAAAATAGAGTCATGAAGAAAGATAACATTTAAAGGTCTGTTAAATTCTGATATCAAGTTTTGTCCAAAATAAAACATATATTCAAGACATTATGAGAACAATTGTTTTACTCAGTGTCTCACATCGGTCAACACAATAACCATGAGTTTTCCAATTCTAAGTGAGAAGGAAACTTGGAAACATTGCTTTACTACATTGAGTCAAGTATGGTGTCATTCAAGGCATCCCTAACATATTGTATTCTATGAAAGAGGTGTAAATTAGATCTCAGATGTAGTTATATCATAAAATTTATTATGTCAACTCATGAAAATTTCATACAAGTTCTCAGTCTGAGCTTAGAGAAAACTCAATAATACTACTATATCATGTTGATTCTAGTCATAGTATGAAAATAATATCATGTTCTGAGTCTGGGTTGTTATTTCTTGTCATAAAAGTGTGTATACATATTTCATGAACATAAAAAATTTGTGGTTACCCTCAATAAATAAAAATCATGATCTAATTGATGAATTTCAAGAACCATCGGGTAATAATAATGTGCAAAGTTCCGCATGGTCTATCAAGATGTTAAAAGAAAGAATAATGCATCCCAAAATGATTATCTATAGTACTAATTGGATTCATGAACCTCAAAAGGTTTCTTTGTAATTTGTGCAAAATAATTCAAATCACCATGCTTAGGTATAGGTTTATTATGCTCAGCTACAAGCACGTTTTGAGTGTCAAGAGATTTTTCTATTCATGAAAAGTTTATGAGGATATTTTTCATCAGCATGTAATAATTGAAGTTTTCCTCAAAATACTCCTAAAAAACTAGTGAAACCATGAGCATACCTTAGAAGGGATTTGTGATCATTGAATCATCAAAAGTTCATCAAGTTCATCAATTCTTGTGATGAATAAAGAGAGTACAGACAACCCTATGGTGTAAGATGATTTGGGTCTAGATGTTATTCCAAGTACTTTATAGTCATCAAAGTATGAAGAAAATATCCAAGTGTGGAAAAGGAGAATCATACACAATGTTATGACTCATAAATTCAATGAGCCTCCAAAATTAGTGCCTTCAAAAAGAGTTTAGTGTGATAATAAGTTATACTAATCTTTCTCACCTAAAATGAACAATTAAAATTGGATGAAAGATTGTGAGTACTGTGCAGATGTCCTCAGGTAATAAGTCCACTTTCTTGAGCTCATGATTAATGTTTTCAAGGCTTTTTATAACCTTGAAATAATTATCCTTTTCAATATATGATATTTCATGATGCTTTGACATGAATATATGGAGATAAGGAGTTGAGTTCTCAAAATTAAATGAGTAAAAAGTCAAGTTGGGACATGACTTGAAGTATGGGAGATTGATGAAATCATGAGAAGATCAAGAATCAAAGAGAAGGTAATAATTTGGTTGAAAAGATAAAGTATTAGTTGAAATTATGAACTCCTTAGATATCCTAGTAACTAAGGCATGGATATCAATGGGAATGAAAATCTTCAAAAGACCAAGCAAAATATAGACCCCCTTATTTCAAGAAAGCAAAACATAGTAATGTTGAGTCATGTTTTCATACTCTAGTAGTGATTGTGGCATACTATCAAGGTATTAACCATATAAAGGAATGCATAGACCTATTATATGTGGCATACTATCAAGGTATTAACCATATAAAGGAATGCATAGACCTATTATAAGTGATAAAAGTCCTTGAGGATAAGTATGATTAATTTGGTGAGAAAAAAATTCACTCCCAGGATATGTACAAAACCCTCCTAGGGTTTGGTGGAAAAACAAGGTTTGAGGTGTTTAAAATCAAGACCAAGGGATGAATCTATAAATAAAAAATATACAAATGTACCTTAGTAAAAATTTTCAGGAATTTTTCTTGGAAGATTTTTTAGTTTGCAAATATTGATGACAATCCTCCTAGAAGGTTGTAGGTGCACATTTGAAGGCCTAATTAGAGCTAGAAGAGTGAAATTAGAGGATTTTTTATGAAGAAAGTACTTGTAGAAATTTTAAAACTAGTTATATGGTCAAATGGATAGTTCAAATAACGATTGCTTTGCTAAATAAGTATCTATAGTAAAAGATATGCCAAAATTTCATCCCTGGTAGGGCTAGTAAGAGAGGTTAAGCCTAAAAGGAGGAGTGTTAAGAAATAAGCATCCACATTGAAATTAAGCCAAAAATATTAAAACCCCATTTAAAGAAGCATAATGGGTACTCAGATATCATCTTGGTTTGTTTTTGGTATGTGTCAAACTCTCCAATCTCTACTTAAGCAAAAGCAATTGTTCTTAAGTAGCATCAAGAGAAATTCTTGCAAAACGAAGTCAAATTGAAAATTTATTATGATTTCAACTGATTTGATAGTTGTGTTGGCATGGAAAGAGGTGTGTAAATTTTTCTCAAGAATTTTACAAACTAATTTGGATAATTAATTGCAAACTTACATATTTTTCAAGACCTTTTAAGCATGAAAGAAGAGTCCATTTACAAGTTACATGTCTAAAACATGGATCTACAGATTTGAAAGGGATATAAGAGGCAGGGGTAGCTAAGAACGACTTTAAACTAATGCCATGCTACCAAAGAAAGTATTTTAGGGGAGTGTGATGAAATTTTGATATTTTTCTGAAAAGGGAGGGAGCCAAGTCACTATACCATGCAAAGGAAGTTGTTAAAGCCTCAAAACAAGGACATATACGTCTGAGAAAACCTTGTTAAGAAGAAATATTAGAGTTGAGTATTATTCAAGCATATTAGGCATCACACATGATAAGTAAGATATGTATGTGTAGGTGGAAAGCATATGGACAAGGCATCAAGACCTATAACCAAGTAAGGTATCAAAGCACCCAAATGAAACTATAAACACTGAAAGTGTGATTCATGGCAGAGGAAGAGATGTTGACCCAAAGATAACACATGAGATGAAAGTTGAGAACTAAAACATTGTATGATAAATAAAAGATGGATAGTTAAACTCTAGGGGGAGCAAGAAATAAATTTTTCATGTAGTATATGATGCTCTAGAACATGATAAAGATTGACACAATTGCACTAAAAAGTTTCTTTAGGGACATCATTCCTAAATGTTTCTACAATGAGCATATGTAATTATTAATCCTAGAATTGAGTTTTCTTAGCTGAGGAAGGTTTATTCATGAGTAATGAGGATGTTTTCAATCAAATATCATATTGTTGGCATGTGTATGTGCCATGAATGCATCTTCTTAGGGGGGTAATAGTATAGTGAATCCAATGCATGATTAAAAAAATTTGAGATAAAGAAGAAAATACAAGAGGGATATCTTGAATAATGAGTTTGGTTGATGTTTCCAACCAATAGAAGGCCCAAACAAGCTGATAAATATGAAGACTAGGTACTGCAGACATACACTTTGTCATTAATGCAAAAAGGGGGAGAAGAATCAAGAGTTTTCCATCAATGATAAAGGGAGAGATTGTTGGCATGTTTATGTTGATTTTTCATTTATGTCAAAGGCATATTAATGAAAAATAAAAATTCAAGAGAGCGAGAGGGAGATTGGAATGAAGTTGAAAAGTCAGGACAAGACAAAGGTTTGATAACACCTGGTTAAGACTTAAATTTTTTAGGAGACAATGACTAGATGAGGATAAATGGTGATGTGATATCATGTCTGGATGTTAACGTAGAAATTTTATCATGTATATGATTTGAAATCAAGGTCAGAAGGATGAATTCAAGAGTACATGAGTGAAATTGATTGGACTATCTCAGTTTAGTAGGCCTAATCCCTAGGCTTAGTTATCAAAGTGACTTGGAAAGGTGGAGTGAAGGTATGAGGTAGTTGGAAAAGTATGGTAAATGTATGAAATACATAATAATAAATTTTTAATAGGATACATGGTGAAGAACAAGACAAACATGATGAGCTATGGTGCAAACTAGCTCATTTAGGCCTATTTTTAGGACCTAAAATGAGGGTATGAAGCAAATCAAGCCATATCAAGGAAGAAAAAGCATGATAATTCTATAGAGACACTACCAAATAGTTCTCATATGAATCTAAAAGTCATAAATCAACTCATATAGGCATATTTAGGGTCATTTGTATGAATTCCCTTTAAGACAAACAAGATTATCATGCCCAAATGAGATATGATTGGAAGTTCTAGGTTGAACAATGACAAAGTGACCATTCAAGATCATGGATTAGGTAGTTGTGAAGGGATTGGATCAAATTTGTGGACCAAAGGATGAGTTTTGTGTAAGAAATTTATTTTTTGTCAAAATCGGGATAATCAAGGTATTCTCAAATAGTGATATGACTTATTAGCATTCAATATAAAATGAAAATAATTATTTATATAAATCATAAGATACATTTTTAAAGAGAATAAGGATACAAATATTATGTAAAAAGTATGAAGTCAAAAGGATACAGAATAAGATAGTTCTTTCCATTTTTCTGGCATTGTCTAAAACCCTCCTAAACCCTAATTGAAAATGGTATGGAGAAAAATTCTTAGTTATGCCTCCAAATTGAATTGTTTTTCCTTTCAAATGACTTGGTTTTGTAGATAAATCATCATATGCCATGTTCATGGTGGGTTGAGCTTATGACACATGGTGGGTCCCACAAGAAAATAGGTGTTTTGTAGAGATTTAAGTATACGGAGCTCAGACGATGGAGTCATAGTGAAAGGTGAAGATTTCGAGGAACCTTGTGGTGTAATATCAAAGAAAAAGTAATAATACAGGATGTTCATGTGAAGAAAATTGACAATATATGAGTTTCTATTATACATACTACTAAGAAAGCTAGCATACAAAGCTAGTGATGGTGAAATGGAGATTCTCATGATGAAATGAAAAATTTTGATGTTGGTTTTAGTCTTGAATAACATGAAGGTGTCCCATATGAGCTAAGAGTGTGCTTATTTTGGTTTTATGAAGTGATTTCATGCATAATCTTGAGTGATCCAAAACTTCCCGTTTGAGCTAGTAAATAATTCCTCAACTATAGGTATGAAGAAGGTGTTTTCCCAAAAAACGGTATGGCTATAAGGACTTGAGAATGTTTTTTAGGATTCATATGAAGTATTTGAAGTGATGAAATTCCTTAGTGAGTTCCCTAAAGGTGGTTGTGCCATGTTAGTTCAAGACTAGTTTTCAAGCCCGTAAAACCCAGTCATACCAGTTTAAGAAATTGAAGTGATGTGATGGTCCTTGCTATATTTTGATGATTTCTATCAATTAGATGTGAAATAAGACTTCATGAGCTTCATTTTTATGTATGATATGTGATTGGATTATATGTTTTAATGCTCCGTGTAATCATATTTTGAGGACTATATTTCTGAGTGTAAAGATCTAATTATTGCCTATTCAAATCAACATTTTCTTTCTTGAATGAGAGTGATGAATCTCCTCTATGAATCTGAAATAAATATGGATACCACTCAACACCTTATCCAATATTTGAAGAGAGTTGAATACCCATTCCTTGAAAATTTTCAAGCATCTCCGTGACTACAATTTTTAAACCTCTATGAATGTGAGTGAAGCTCAAATGAAACATGAAGAATAAATTAAAAGAATACAAGGATTCAAGGAGTTATAAATATGAATAAGGAGTATTGTAACATTGTTTCATTATTGGGACACTTTTCCATTTGTGTAAGAGATTAAAATGATAAAATAAACTCACCAAAAGGGAAGAGGACAAAAGAAATGGAAGTTACATGTCAGAGATGTAAAATTTTAGTTGTAAGAAGAATATCCTCAGTTGTGTAGTGAATTTAGAAGTTATTTGATGATTAAAATGAAGGTTATAACTTCCATGACAGGTTGTGTAAGGTGTGCACATGTAACTGAAAATTGATCAAGTGCAATCATTTCATGAAAAGAGTTTGGTTTGTTGTCATTCTTCCTTCTCTATTCAAGTTGAAAACTTGAAGTTAAATAGTATTTTGTGATGTGAATTTAAAAAGGTGTAATAGTATGTTTCTTATGATATAAAAATAGTTTATTGTATATTAGAGATGTTGATGATGCTAATAGATCTCATTGTTATATGTGATATTCAATTGAGGGATAATGTAAAAAGTATGAGAATGAGTTTTTAATTAATATACCATTGAATGTGTAGTAGGGTTATGAAAACAAAAGGATGTATCTAATCCATGTAGGACTGCAATTTTGTAGCAGGTAGTGAGCATGAAAGTGCAGATAATAGAGAGGGATATTTGAGATGAGAATTAATATAAAATTTGTATGAAGAGGAATATTTTAGTAAGGTACTTTCAATAGATGAAGGAGGGTGAGTAGAGAAGAAGTTGATCTGAAGAAGTGATCATAATTTGTTGTGAGAGACAACATAAAGAAATTGATCAAGAAATTGTGAATAAGTCTAAGTGGATGTTTAACAATCAGGGAGTAAAATATTCCTTGTAAGTGGAAACATACAGAAGATAGAGTTCAAGCTTGATTGAAGTTTTTTGGAGTTGTAGCTTCTAAGAAAGTAGTGGCTTGCAGAAGGTTAAGTGACATCTTGAACAAATTGTAGTTGTAGCTTAATGTTGAGTGGATTCTCAACCATGAAATCATCATAACATTTACATGACATTCTTGTCCAGGTTAGTTCTTTGGTTTTAGTGTATTTTTTTCCCTTAAAGGGTTTGCCACTAAATGTTATCTATTTGTGTGTGTTATTCTTTTATTCCTTGTTAATGAGGTTTTGGTTTCATCGTAACAAAGTTAAGTGAATTGATTTTTCTTTCAATTTTTGAATAAGAATTGATTCACCCCCTCTCTCAGTGCCTAAAATCTCTAATAAGGATAATTGGTATGTTAGTCCTAGGATCCATGAGAGTGGGAGGGGATAATAGAAATCATTTGATAGATTCAAAGACTTCCTAACATTCTTAGGTTCATTTGATGGCATTCTACTTCTTCAACAAATTGTCGATCGCATAAACCAATTAGGTGAGATCTAGAATAAATTTTACATATGGATCCTAACTTCCCAAGGAAATATCAAAACCATGAATTGGTTTTTGGAGGAACCATATCTAGGATAACATGTATCTTAGTGGGATCAATGTCAATTCCCCATTAAGATATAATGTATCCTAAAAAATTTCCACTTATTACTCCAAACACACACTTTTCAGGGTTTAAGGTGACATCATACTCAATGACACATGTGAGAATGATTCTAAGAACTCCTACATGGTCCTTTGTTATTATGGATTTAATGAGGATATCATCAATGTAAGACTCAATGAGCTTATGAATGAGGTCATGTAATATGTGATTCATTGCTTGTTGGTAAGTTGCCCCTGTATTTTTGAGACCAAAGGACATGATGATCTAACAAAAAATTCCCCATGAGGTAGTAAATGAGGTATTATTTTGATATTCTTCCAAAATTCTAATCTGATTATAGCTCAAGAAACTATCCATGAGTGAAAGGATATTTTACCCAATGGTTTCATCAATAATCACATCGATAGAGGGAAATGGAAAGTCATATTTATGACATGCTCTATTTATATTGTGGAAATCGATAAAAATTTGAATTTTACCATTATTTTTTAAAACTGACATGATACAAGATGATAAAATCGTATAATTTAGAAGCCTAATAAAACCAAATTTGAGGAGTTCCATGACCTCTTCTTTTACCATTAGCACTATCTTGGGCTTCATTGGTCATAAATTTTGTTCAACTGGATTGGATTTAGGTTTTGTAACAAATTTGTGGAAGACCACATCCATATGAATGTAGGAAATGTCAAAATAGGAGAAGGAAAAAAACATAAATAACTCTATGAGCAGGGATTTATGGTCTTCAACTTCTTTTGGTGAGAGTGAAGAGCCGAGTTTCAAGATCCTTATTTATTCCTATGTCCATATGTTTGTCTCAATAGTCTCTTCGATGAGGGAAGTGTTTCCTTCTTCAAATTCAAGTGACGCCAAAAAAAATCCAAAATATCTTTAGTTTCACAAATGTCAAGGACTTCGATGGTTGAATCGTAGTTTTAACTATTACAATATGAATCATAATATTCATTCCTTGGAGTGGATGAAGGATGTAAAGTCATGGAAAACCTCTTATTGTGATGCGAAGGAGGTAGGTATTCATAAGCATGTAGATACTCTAGAATGGATTTATCATTCTCCACTATATCAAAATTTAACAATCCAAGGTCATCTAGTTTGATTACACTTGTTTTGGGTGGGAGTTCCTTCTTGAATAGAGGACCAAACATTAAGGAGACAACAAAATTATATTTAGAAAACCAATGGAGAGGAAAATATTGTGTAAAATAAGTAGTAATGACATCATCTAGATGGTTTTGAATCCTATGGATGGATTCAATAAATATGAAATCGAAATCCTTAACTAATGTTTGAGAAACATTTTTTTATGGTTGAAAATGTTAAGCTATGGTATGATAAAAATTTTCTGCCATATTTTTGATAAGTTGAGAGTCGTTAAATATTTGTAGCCTTCAAATACCAAGGCTATGGGATGGGATAGATTTGATCAAAAAAGCTTCATACTCAACCATATTACTGGTGTATTTGAAGTCTAGGAGAAAGATCAAAGGAAAAATTATTTTTCCGAGGGAGGTTAAGACTATACCAACCCTTCTCCTACAACACACTTGGCTCCATTGGAGTATATAGTCCATATGTTACTTTCAAGGAGATGGTCATAAGATAGGTTAGATGGTATAACTTGACTATCACTGATTTCAACCATATTCATGTCAGCCACCATGGCTAGAGAAGGTTTATCTTTTTCATTCTTGGGTAAGTGGAAACGATACATGGAAATCCCTTTTGGGTCAAAAGGAAGTGTGAGAGGTGAACCCTTTTCTATAATGTTAATAATTTTCTCTATGGTTTTCAGGGACATAGTGTAAATTTTTTATTTAGAAATATTAGTTCATGGATAGGCTCTTTTCCCTACCTTTGAATACTTTTATACACATTTCTTAGAAGGAGGATTATCACGAGTTAGGAGAGTAGATTTGGGTTCAATATAAACGTATGTAACTTGGTTTTTACCATTCTCCATGGGTATGGGTGTTCGTAGATCATTTTTTAGTTAATTCATGGTGAACATGGGTTCCTAGTAATCTCTTAGCATTGGCTTAGACTATGTTGAATGCGTTAAGGTGTACTTTGGCAACAAAGATGTTCCTAGATGCAAAAAATGAATTTCTTAAAATAGTGTTGAAGGGATTGCTTTCACTCAATGGGTCCATGGTTGCCCCAAAATCATGTTGTAGTTTTTTTCTTGGTCTCTGATGTATAATCCAGTGGTGATGGTCTTTAGACCAATATTTATGGGGAAAATGATGATTTCAATTGAAGTGGATCTAATACTATCATACCCATGAAGAGTATTCTAAGTAGATGTGTAATTTGTCTCACCATATCCTATTTTATGTATAAGTGAGAAAGGAATGATGTTAATGGATAACCAATCATCCACCATAGCTCATTTAACCAAGTTTTAATATATCCATATTTTTAAGTAAAGAATGAGGTCTCTTCTTCTATAAATTTCCACATTTGTAGGTAATTTCCCTAGGTCAAAGAAAAATCCCACATCTCTCATTTTGATACCTAAAGGGAACATATCAATATTTATGTGGTTAACATGTGCTTTTGATGGAGGTGTGACATAGGATAAGTGTCCAAGTCCCATAACATCTAGGAGTGTGAGTTGATGGGATGATGAGCTCCTCAAGTGATCCAGAAATCAAATATGGGAAAATGTCTTAGCAAGGTCAGTGACAATGTTGTAATCTCGTAGTTTCTTATGGATTATGTTGTTTTATACTTAAAAGAGAGGATGTAATGGGGAATTGGGAGTTTGATAATCTTTTTTCCTAGTAATAAAGTTACATTCCTAATCAGTTTCTAGTTATACAAATCCAATCATGTGTGGTTTTCCTAGTGTGCCCAAACGCAAGGCCACATTAGGGTTAATCATGTTGGATGTTGAAGATTTTGTGTCATAGTTTTCGACTGGGGATATTACCTATTATTTTTATTTCTATGGTTTTTGTGGTTGTGGTAGATACAACCATCATAATTTTTGTTATAAATTATTGGGTTGTATGTTGTTCAGAATGACATTTTTCTGATGGTTCAAGAAGGAATTTTTGATAAACACCTACATGGAAATTATGGGGTACAACAAGACCCATATGAGCCATAGGTTGATCATTAAGGTTCACTGCCCCTAAAAATTATTGGTTTTTAAGAAGGCATTGGACAAGCCTATTGTACTCTTTACAAGTAGTGGTATCGTGGCCTCTTACCCTATGGAGTAAGTAGAACGATTCGGGGTCATAGTTTTGGGGTGTATGGTTTTGTTGATCTAAAATCAGTTGAAAATTTCCAATGTTGTTGGGGTAATGACAATTGGGACAAAAAAAATTGGTATTGGCATTCCCTATTCATATTCTAAATTGGATGTTGGTTTTGATTCGGGTTGTAGTTTATATTGGTATTTAGATCTTGGTTAAAATCAACCATGTTCATAGTGAGTTGATTCATATTAGTGCAAATGTTTCCATTGTGGCTATTACTATTGGCATTGATGGGTTAAATGAATGTGATTTTAGAGACTTTTGGCCTCTTGGGTTGATCCACAACACCATCTATAGTGTCATTACAATTACAATTGAGAACTTTTGGACCTTGGGAATTTTAGGAAGATTGTACATTATTATTATTATCATTTATATCCTCCATACTTTTGGTTAGGGAAAATAAGACTTCCATTTGCACCATAGGTCCTACGGATGATATTTATCATTACTTGGTTGATCCTTAACACGATATATAAAGCTTCATTGTAAAACTTATACGGGAGCTTCCATACATATTCCCTAATATCCCTATTGAGGGCACAAAGAAAGAGGTCACATAAATCCTTTTGATCCATGTTTAGGGCACCGGTGGAGGAACAAAGTACTTGTCTCCATCTTTTAATGAATTATGGGATGATTTGTTAGGTTCTTAACCGATATGAATAAATTCTCTAATATTAGTTTTTACAAGTTTTTTCATATCAAAAGCCTTGAAAATTTTATCTATGAGCTTCTTGAATGAATATATGGAACCTTTAGACAAGTGGTAATAAAAATCAAGCATTATGCCTTCAAGAGTCTTGGGGAAGATATTTGTGATGAATCCAGCCCACAAGATAAATTCAAAAATTGTGGTGGTGTATGCCTTTATGTGAGCATTAGGATGTCCCTTTCCCTTGTATTTTGGGAACTCAGGAAGAGGGAAAGGAAGGAGTGCCATGCATATTTTAGAATCCAAAGGTTCTTTTAGATATTTCACATAGGTTCCCAACATACTAAAATTAGTGGTATGAATTCTTATCTTATTAATAACTGGTTGTAGCACTTGATAATGACTAGTGAAAGGAAGGTTTAGAATAGTAGTGTAATTAGGGACATTTTTTTATTATTGGTAAATAGTTTTTTGAAAGGGACTATACCCTTGTACAAAAAGGCTCATTAGCTAGATTTGATAGTTGTAGCAGTTCAAAAAGAGATAAAAATAAAAAAATTTAAAAAAATCTCAAAAATAAATAAACAATCTACTAAGAAAAGTACCATAGTCTACAACTAATAGAGTAAAAACAACAAAAAACAATGATAGAACAATAACTTAGTAGAAATATTAGATGTCAAAAATTGAGATAGTTGGATCCTCTTCACTTGAATTTCTTTTCAATTTTTTGTTTCATCTCCTGAAGGGCATTGAATAACACCATTACAGTAACCTATGAAGGATCAATATTATCCACTTGAATAAAGGCTTGGTCTTGATCTAGTCCTTCCCTCCAAATCTTATCAAAAATGTTGTTCACCATACAAACATTCTTGACTTGGGCTTCCAAAAAATTTACAACCGATTTGAAAGCTAAGTGAGTATCATCTTGAATGTATATAACTACATGTAGCCTAGTGTATAAGGAATGGAGCTTCTTTTAGATCTCTGCACTCTTATTATCTTCAAGATGGGTGGATTTTGAGTGAAAATGTAAGGAGGGTGGTGTGGGACTTGTTGGAAAGGGACCAACAAATTGTTGATTGGTTTATGGGATGGTTTATATTGGCTGAAGGAAATTCTATAAGTTTTGATCATAAGCCTATGTCTATTGGACATAAGATTGTAGTTGAGCATAATCTTGTGATGCAAACATAAGTTGATTGTAGGTTTTTTTGTGGATTTTCTATGTTCAAAAACACAAACTATCAATCAATGTTGTTTGTCATGTATGTGGGAAAGGTATATGATGAGTATCCACTCATGCCAATTGTACCAACACCTTTGAGGAGATATCTTGGGTTTGGTTGCATTATGTAGTTGATAGGAGGGTTTTTTTTTTAACCAATGTTGCATGGATTATATATGGTCTATTTTTTTAGTATTTGTGTTATTTCTTGGGTTATTTGTTCCACTTGTCAAAAATATAAGGCATCTTATAATTCCCAAATTCATTTTACTAGAGTAGAAATGAGGTTTCCTGATGATCCAGGTTAAAATTTTTGGACACTAGATTTTATATTTGGTTGCATAAGAGAAGGATGGTACCTTGTAATAATTTTTTCATTTGTTACTTCTTCTATATGGGATGTGCTTTCAGGACTTGGTGGGGTAGAATTAGTGTTATCTTGTAGGAGGGTATTTTTGTAGGATTGTATCCTATCTACTAACTCATCTAGGGTCTTGATCTGATTAGTGCTTTGGTCAAACCGCGCTAAGAGCTCATTATTAGGCCCCAAATAAGAAAAAAATAATTAGATTGCATGTTAATTTGTGGCTTGGTCAAAACCCATGGATACAATCCTCCTTCCCCTATGAATGTCATGTTGTTACAACTGTAAGATTCCCTAAGAGAGCTTTGATAGGTTGATGGTTGATCAATCTCTTTGATCCTTATGCTAGAAAAAAAAATTGGTGTTTGGATGGAAGAGACACATGGTAGAGGTGATCTTTAGTAATGGTTATTGACCCAACCAAACAAAGAGGGTGATTGTTGAGTATTCATAGGGGAATAGTAAGTCGTGAGGCTTATAATAGGCCTTCTATAGTCCTAAACAAAAATATTTGGGGGATTCTTAAACACCAAAAAAATAACATGAGATGGAGAAGGTGGAATGACAAAAAAATGGGATACATGTATGGAAATAAGAAGAAACTAGTCCTTCACATTGGGTTTGCCAAATTTTTACACACCAAAAGGCGTACGTGTCTTTCATCTACACACGAGTCCTCACGAGTATGGGAAAAGGTATTCAACATAGAGAATGATGAGATGATGATAAGATATGGATGTAAATGGTATGAGAGTGAAAAGAGTTGGAGTTTGGAAATACAAACAATTTGGAAACAAGGTACCTCTACGTATACTCTCGAGCAAGTAAAACCTCTCATTAAGGGTAGAGATATTTGCATGGACTTGAATTGGTCAAGGATAATGGTGAAATAGAGCTATATGTATGTGTCTTGGTTAGTAAATGAATGGATGTTGAGTTTTGATACTTGATTGAAATTATCACTATAGTTGGGTCTATGTTGATCAGGAAGGGTAATATAGGGAAGAGAAATAGATAGTGAATGAGATAATAGTGAAGTAGTTAATAAGGTGGCGTATATGATTTTTGTCTTACAAAGATTCATCGTCAAGAAAAACTAATTGTGGGATGATTTTGTAGGTGAAGGTGAATAAGGGAACACATATCATCTAAACTTAGATAAGATGTCATCCTAAAGGTCTTGGTGACTAAGCAGAGTAGGAACGTGAGGAAAGTGCTCAAATATTCCAGAGCATATCTAACTTTCCAAAGTCATACAATTTTGAGAGGAAATGATCACTGCGTAGTTCTTACTATGGCCGGGAGCAAAGAATAAAGGGGAATATGTGATGAGAGGATTCCTTAGAGAAATTGTGAGCTAGAACTGGAGCCTTAGGGGTGACTTGTGAAGATGTTTGAACCAAATTACTACTATGTGTCCTGCACATCAACAAATGTCCTTATTTGAAATATAGTTTTCCTTACATAAAAAAATGATATGTCTGTTTATTTCACTCATTACAAGTTTTAGTGTGAATTCTTTTAATCTTTTTTGGGTTCAAAATCTATTTTGTATAAATGTGTTCAAAATCAGTATCTAATCTTTATTCGTATTCTCTTAGTTGAGAGTTTATGAATATTGTTTGAGACAAATTTACATGTGATATAAAGAAGTCAAGTGCACAATGGAAATGGGGTTTTTAGAAGTCAAAATAATTTTGTTTCATAAGTGTTTTAATAACCAATTCACTTGATTTAACGAAAATTTAAACAAATAAAATTGTTGGTGTTTTTATAATTTTTATAAGTTACAACAACAAATGAAAGGAAACAAATTATAGTTGTGAATGAAATGTGTTTTTAATAAAATTTATCTTTTTTCAAAGAAAGGAAATGGAAATTATGGTATCCTTGACTCCTATGTCATTATATTGAAATTATCTAATCTATAAGTTAACTTATGAGACTAAGGTTATGCAAAATACTATCTATGAACTAGATTCAACTTTACAAATAAGTTCTCATTTGATCTATGAATACATATGAGCCTACAATATCAACAATTGAAACTACATATATATATATATATATATATATATATATATATTTTTTTTTTTTTTTTTTTTTTCTTGTACTTTCCAAAACTAAATTTATATAGATCTAACAAAAAACTTACATCCCTATTGTAACACCTAGAGCCTAATCTCAAAGATGAGAAAATTCTAGAGCAAGATGGTTTTCAAATTTTAATCTATTAACATGAAAACTACAAAAATAAAATCTATTCTAATATATTTTTCTCTCAGTTTTGATATTATAATTACTACTTAAGCAAGGTATTTAAATATAATCTAACTATAAAAACAAACAAATTTACTTAGACCCAAACTTTTATCTTCTAATTCAGATGAGGCTGATTTGAACTCCGTGTTTTTAACCTCAACTAAACAATCCATTTGAGCTCATTGAAATTAGTTTTTGGTTAATATGTATTATGTTTAATAGGAAATAAGGGAACTTGGTACACTTGGGAGGAAGAACATGAAGATGAAATGAGGCTGGCTCAAGGGGAGGCAGTATGGTTTGGTGGCCCTTGTGTTCTATCTTTGGTAACAACAGTAATCCATAGTCCTTAAGGTTCTTTGTACTTGAAGAAGTTCCTTTGGGACCTGGTTTCATTATCTATGGATGAAAATAACACAACAATACTCTATAGAAAAGATTCAAAATTTTGGGGGGAGAAAATGTGAGTAAATGTTTTCCTAATAGCCAACCTCTATGTGTTTTCTAATCCTAAATCAAGATCAAAAGTTAATCTAAGGCTTGGATTCATTTAATTAGGGAGTAAAATCTAGTGCTAGAGGGTAGGTGGAGTGAAATGGGTGTTAAAAATAATGAAACCAAGTGCATAGATCAAAAAAAGGATAAAAATTCATCCATAGGAACTCATAATTTGATTTAAGTCTCACTTGTAATGGAACCACTAGTTCTTAGATGTGGTGGTTATGAAACTATTTTAGTGGTTTGTATAATTTCATTTCATTTTAAAAAAATCTTCATGACTGCTACAAAAATTCCATGGTGGGGGATGAATATTCTATGGCAGTTACGTAACTTCCACAACAGATGGTAATGTAGACACATAAAATTAGCACTGCTAATTTCCCTGACCACATACATTACCCCTAAAAAAACCTAAAGTTAAAATAATATATCTAATTACTTTATTTTATCCATGTACCACTTATCCTAACTCTAATTCCCTTGACAATATTTACTCCATTATCTTACACCCGTAAATGTCATTCTACAGTTGTAAAATCTTACTTTACCCCTTCTTGAAACCACCCAACCAGTCTAGATCAAGCCTAACCATTTTAAAACCATCTAAGCCTATGTTATCAACACATACCAACCTCTACACCTCATACCTAATTTCACATTAACAGTCTACCTGCATTAAAAACATGAAAATTTTGTTTAGAAGTTATTTTAACTACTTCTCAAATGTTTTCCCTAAACAATGTGGATCACCGACAATTCTAACTAATTGCCAACAATTATAAATAACAACTTTGTGCCCTCTCTCCATGATCTTCATAATTCTTTTTCTCATGCTTACACTTATTTCTTATAATTTTTAAAGAAATCAAGGCATTCCAAAGATCACCAAGAGACAATATCAGTCTCCAACAATCATTTACACAACATTTTCATATCTTTTTTCCTTTGTCAAATCTCAGCAGACACAACAACCAAATCAATAAATTTGATCAATTTCACTAAATTTTTAGGCATATTTTAGCTATTATTACATCCAAAGGTATTACTACATCTCTTTTTATCATTTACAGTTCATAAAAACATCGAAAACACTCATAAACATCATTTTCTTATCTTTCACCATTTGTTTTGCAAAACTATATTTTTAACAGTAATCACTAGTGATTCCCTGAATCACCAGTGATTGGCACTTATCACTTGAAATCCTTGTTAAAACATCACTTTTTATTATTTTATCAATTTAGTATCATTTTATCAAAACTACTTGCATTTAACTTGTTCTCTCCAAGCATGACTCTTTGTTAGATGGAAGTTCCTAGCCATTTACATCCAATTAAAAGCATTTATGATCTCCCTATAGTTCATCACCCCTTTTCTAGGAACAATACAAAATCCTTCATGAGTTGGCTTTGTGCACGATAAAATTTTCCACTAACATCGAGGACATTAAGGATCAAATTGAGTTCCTCCATTACATTCAGCAAGAGATTGAGGAATTTTGTTACGACTACTCTGAGTCCATTCAGATCACATCTACCCTTACCTGAGCCATCTTTGAAGTTGTACAAGACTTACTTTTGATTTCGAGTTCTAGAGATTCCTATATATTATCTATCTATCATTATCTACTGTATATCTTTATCAATCTACTTAATTTTCTAAAAGCGAGCTGACATCCTCCAAGGAAGTCCCTTTAGATTCTTGGAATAGGCCTTTTCCAAGGAACTCATTGATCCATTTATCTTACATTTTTTTAGTGTATTTGATTGCAGAGTGATTTTCAGGATATGAAGACTTGTGCATTCATTTGTACTCAGAAGCTTCAATCATCCACTAAGATCAATGTTAGCAATCTTACCGGTATCGGTAAACACCGTTGTCTTCTGAGGTTGGTTTGTTTTTTTCATTTAACTTTATTAAGTTAAAATTAGAAAGAAAATATATATTGCACGTTTTGGTAAGCCCGATGAAACCCTAGTCCTTTTTTATTTCATTTAAATTGTTTTTTCATTCATTGTAGGCCTTCTGCTCTATAATTTCCAGCAATCTAGTTAAATCACTAGCGATCGGTGTGAATATCCATTTTTGGATTTTCTATATTTTTCTTTCTACTAACCCTTGTAAGTTGTTGCTTTGGGGGATTTTTCTTGTTGCGCTTTTGTTGTGCAAAAAAATATTAAAATTAAAAAATTAAAAAGGAAGCATTTTATAGGTGTGTTTCTTTCCTTTCTTTTCTTTCAAAGCATTACGTTCTTGTTTTCTTCTCTCATTGAAATCAATATTTTTTTTGGGTTTAAAATAAACCTTCCATCTTGCTTGATAACATAGTTTAATTAGGACGTTAATATATTACATTCACTTAATCTCCCTGCAGACACCCATAATTATGCCCGAGCAATTTAAATACTTAAATTGCGTTAATTATCTCTCTTCTGGCAAATTGATGACATATCGTCAAAAGTACTCATCTTCTCTCTTATTGTTGTTAGTTAATTATAATACGCTAATTAGTTAAGTCACCTATCCAACAAATACCCTAATTAACGACCTTTCATTAATAAATCACCCCTTCTATCTAGACTAATTAATTATTATTAATTAATTAGATTTCCCTTTCATTTAACCAATAAATCAATATTTAATTGATTTAATCCCCTTCTAATAGCCTAAATCGTACTAATATTCCTCTAATTAGCTTCTATAAGCTTACATCTACCTATTAATTAATCACCTTTGATTAATTAAAACACCCCTCCAACTCCCATGACTTGCTAAGCATAAATTAAACCCTTCTAAAGTAAGGTTACCTTTTATAAAGCAACCTTATCCATTCCTAATCTTGTTTTACCTTTTATCCCACATGCAAAGGGATGAAGTGTTTCCTTTATCCATTGGGCTATATAAGGAGCCCTCCTTCTACCTTTATACCTACACCTAAACTTCTTGAGAAGACAAAAGCAAAGCATATAGCAAAATAGACTAAAATATTTCCTTTGTTTTCTTGAGAGTTCACCACTTGGAGAGTTAAGCCTCTTTTCTAGCCAAAAGTGCTTAGGTCATATGGGAGGTGTCAAAAGGGTCTTGTAGCCCAACTTTGATAAGCCCCCATTCCTAGGTTCTTGGAATATCAAGAGCAACCTATTTGATTATCATGGAGCTTACATAGGTTCATTCATTTATTTGTTGTTAATTAAGAGAATGGAGGATTTAGACACTTAACATGTTAGTTTAAAATTTTTAATATGATAAATGTTAGTGTCTAACCTTGCTTAATTCTTATCTTGATGGTGCTTTGTACTTTGTTTTAAGCTTTGTTAATTAGGGCTACTAGGTGTTAGTCTCTATTTTTCATTAACTTAGCTTAAAGCACAAAACTATGCACACATTTGGCACACTCAGTGGGACCTAGTCCCTTGGCATTTTAGTTTAAATTTCATTGTTTTGGCTAACTTTTAATATGCACATGTAGTAATTAATGTCTATTTTCTTAGAATTTTTGCTAATTTTATATGTGTAAGTTCTTGTTCATAGCCATCATTTTAATGGGTTGTTGTCATTTTTGAACTAACTTGCTAAAATTTGTAGTATTGTGAGCTTTCTTATGTTTTTTTCCGTATTTTGGTTGCAGGGGTGGCACAAGCACACTACTAGGAGTGCAGGCAAGTTTATGGTGGCACAGGAACCTCTATGGTGGCACATGCACACTGTCAGAGATTGATTCTCTTTTTATTGGCCCTAGCGCATACACACTAATCCTGGCACGCATACCTAGCCAGTGCGCAGATGCACTAACCCAAGGTGCTAAACGTCATTTCATACTTGTACCTTCACTGCAATTTAAACCCTGTCAGATCGACGCATACACCCTAACCTGAGTGCACACGTTGTTTTGGTGGCACAGACACATTTCTGGTGGCGCAAGTGTTCTGTCAGAATTTGAGACTATTTTACAAAGCAGTGGCACACACACTTTTCCAGTAGTGCACACGTTTTTCGGTGGTGCACAAACTTTTCTGGCAGCAAAAATGTTCTGTGCAAAACTAAGCTTGTTTTTATCAAAAGTAGTGCATATGTTCTTCTGGTGGCGCACATGCCTCTCAGGTGGCACAGGTACATGAAAATCCAGAAACACATAGAGTATCGCATATGTTCTTCTTGTGGCGCACACGCCTCTTGGGTGGCACAGGTACATGAAAATCCAGAAACACACAGAGTGGCACATACACCCTAACCCACACATAGACACCAAAATAGGGGCACAGGTGTCTTTTTGTTTTCTTGAGGTTAATGTGTTGAGGTGCTAACATTCTTGCAGGTTTTATCTAATTAAATACTCATCTTTACAGGGTGTTTTTACATGATTTTACTTGATTAGATAAAATTTGCATGTTTACTTATAGGAATAAGATTGTGTATGCTCTTCCCTCGCATCCCTTGGGGTGATCTTGGGAATCAGAAATAATTCTTAGGTCCTTTTGATGCTTTGAGGTTGTTAGGAATATTTGAATTGGAATTGGTTAACTTGGTGTGTTTGAATTAAAGTGTTTTTCCATTTGATATCTTTTTAGATTTTGGAAACATCACGTATGCTCTTCTCTTGCGTCCTTGGATGATCTGGAGAATCAAAAATGATGTTTACTCTTTTGATGGAAAACTACTAAAATCGTCATACAGGACCAAAACACCACGCTTGTCAAAGAAAGGAGGAATCAAAAAATGAAGTCAAAAACTACTAATACAGTTGTTATACAGGTTGCCAAAAGGTGTTCAAGCAAACTACACCTAATTAAACAAGATAAAAAGAACAACATATTCAAAACACTGTATTACAAGTTTCAGAAAAGGGTATGTCCCTCTCTGCTCAACTGGAACATAACCCCTTTGGCATAATGCCTTAAGCTACAACAATGGGGGTGATTACAGGAACCCCAAAGTAGTCCATGCAAGAGGGAACCTTGTGGACAAAATGGGAAGTGCTTTGCACTACCTACTTGACTAGTGATTCCTTTGTGAGATAGCATTACCGGTTGTCCGTATGGCAACCCCAGTGATAGTACATGTAGACGCACTAGTTGCCTACTATTCTTGAAGGGGGTAAAGTAAAGCTGAGATACTCCCAAACTAGTCAATGCAACTTTTTGTGTAAATCGTGCTTGCTTAAGACAACTTTGTAACACCTAGGGTGAGAGAACCACCTAGGAGGATATCCTTTGGCCAGGAGTCCACTTTGACAATTCTAAAACAGTGTTGAGTTGTGAACCATTTTTTCATCATGAAACATGTGACGCATTACTTTCGCTTAGTTTTTCACTTGCCTTAAGGCAAAGCGAAGCCAGTATTTTTCATCCCCATTCTTTGATCTACTTCCTTCACATTCTTTTGACACTTTGTTGATCAAAAGAAGGGTGACTACCTCTGTGTTACCAATCAATTGTTTCTACCACTTTTTTGTTCATTTACGCCCATCCATGTTTGCGGCTGGGTAAGTTAAATGTCTAAAGTGTGTGGAGGCATATTCATATCATTGGTGGCCTTTGTGATCTTGATACCCATGTCAAGATTGTCATTGTAGTTAGGCGTGGTTCATCATCTTGGACTTCCTTAGAAAGGTTACCTTGTTTGTATCGTATCACTACAATTTTGGTATTTACATCTTGTTTCTTGTAAACTCAACCTAAATATCTATATTGTAAGGTTACGCTACACACATTTTAACTATTCCTAGCTATACTTTGAGCTTTTAGTTCGATTCTATTATTACCTCGATTTTGAAGAGTGCTACGTGTTACCACTTGTGCATGTTATATCAATAGCATCTTGATATCAATACCTTACTTTCTAGTAGATTTTGGTTAACATATCTTGGTGATATTGTTGTGTCACTCACAAATTATAACTGGCACTTTTTAGGATATAGGTCTTAATCGGTTTTGATCTCACTTCTAGTATATCTTGTTGAGAGGTCACATTAACTTTTTGTATTTGCTTACGTCTTGTTCATTCTCTAGAACTTGGCATAAGTGAGAACATCTTGTTAATTATCTTGCGACACTAAACAGCTTTTTGAGACGTAGTCTAGGAAGTAATTCATTTGATAGGCTTAGATACCAAACATTTGTGTCACTGGTGATTTATCACTCTATCACATTGGTATTCTCACATTGTTATTCATTCATATTCTTGGAAATTCATCTTGCATTTCACTTAGGTGTGGTCAAAAAGTTTTACACATTTACAACTTACCTTAGTGAAACTATCACAAATCATGGATCCCAAAACACGATTAGGACTCAAGAAACAAACATACGAGGAACAAAAAGTGCAAGCTTGGGAAGCCTCAAACAGACAAGGGTCAAACCCTTTCATTGGACATGATCTAGGGCCTATGTTTTCTACGGAAAAAGAGATAGAAGATATGGTCGATCATAGTGGTGATGAATTGGAATCCCCACACGCAGAATTTGACTTTGACCCTACTTTATTAGATGAGTTTATTTTCATAAATAAGGATAGAGTGCTAGCACGGGTCGTAGAATTAGGGGCCAAAATACCCACTGAAAATGAAACAATCCCACCTGTGAATAACACTAATGAGGAAGAACGACCCCTTATCAACATGGATGATATTTTAACGTATGGACATGCTTCTACCAACGTAGGAAATGATAAAGTGGTGGGACATAGAATACCCTTTATCAAAGTGCCACGAAAAAATAAGATAGGACATGAGAATGGTGAAGAACCTCCACAATACAAGGAAGAGGAGGAACCTCTAGAAGAAGAAACTACCATTTAACAAAATATTAGTAACCTAAGACAAAAATTAGCTTTTCTAACCTCTCATGTACAAAAGGAAGCAAGAAAAAACATTTAAAAGTCAAGGCCAAAAGTTAAGATCAATGAACTCCATAGAGAAAATTAAGGAGAAGACGATACAGGGTATCATCGAGTATATATCCCTACTTCTCCCACTAAGGAAGAATTGCTCACACAAGAAGTACAGTCTATGAAAGTAACACAATATAGGGAGCATTAGAAAGTATCAATATGAAGAATTATGTCCCTATCCTTTTGACAAGACTATGACTCTTCAACCTTTTCCTAAGAAATTTGACATGCCAAAATTCGACAAATATAAAGGGAAGGGAGATCCATGGGACCATGTCAAAGATTTCTATATGGCATGTCAAGAGGTGTCTTATAGTGATAATTATCTCATAAGACTTTTTCGCAAGAGTCTAGGAGGTCAAGCCTTGGAGTGGTTTACACGTTTACTTCGGGGATCAATTTTCACTTGGCCAAAATTGGCAGAAAGGTTTGTATGTCACTTCTCATACAATATAGAGAGTGATGTCACCATGGTAGATTTATGTGGCACCAAACAACACCCTAATGAGACTTTCGCCAGCTTCTTACAACGGTGAAGAGGGATATATAGCCACTTCCCTTGCACTTTCCTTGAAAAAAGGTTGGTAAGTATTTTTGTACCCAACCTAAATCCGGACATAGCCTTCCACCTCCAAATGCATTGTGTTCACACTTTTGAGGAGGTCATTGAAAAAGGGGTTTAAATAGAGAAAGATCTCATTGCCAAAATAACTCTCAAGTCCCAATCTATAGATAATCAAAATGTTAAACCCACGGAGAATCCAAAGGTTTTTAATAAAAAAAAAATTGATAGGAGACGGGATCACTGATTCCAAACGTGTACAAACAGTCCAAACCAATCAACCTTTTAAACTAACCAAAGGACCAATTCAACCACCACCAAAACAAAGAATGTTCACCCCTCTTAATGAACATTTTTTTTTATTAAAATAGTTGGATGCGGCTCACATGGTGACATATCCTACGACACAACCGTTTGATGAAAATGCTACAAAACCTTCATGGTACAAGGAGCATGAATATTGTGAAATGCATCATGTCAAGGGACATAAGACAGAAAATTTTCTTCAATTTTTTCATTATATCGAAGACCTCATCAATAATGGGGAGATAGAGGTGGATAACCCTAAGAAAACCCAGACACCCAATGAAAAGATGAGGATATATAAAGAGCCATTCCCCAAACATGATAAATTAGAAAATTCAAATCTGGATCGGGGAGAGTCATCCCAAGGTTATAAAGTAGTGAATTACTTATACACCAAAAAAGATAACAATCATTATGATTCACTTATTAGATGTATTCACTCTCCTACTGACCATGTCAACACCATCCGAATCAAGGGAAAGTATTGCGCTATGGTAACAAGGCGTGCCCACCTCGCGATTCTAGGATCTTCTCTATTAACCCCACAAACTGGTAATACAACTTCTTAGATCAAATTAAGAATACGTCTACTAAGATTTTGATCTTAGATCTTCTTAAGATATCTAATGTACATAAAGACATTCTATACCAAACTCTTCAAGGGTCGGGAGTGCCATTAAAGGTAGATCCTACACATCTCCAAGCTACAGTAGTAAACATCGTACCAAATGAACATATTCCTTTAACCATAGGGAGATTCCCACTAAAAATCCAACACATAATCTTCCTTTGTATATTGAGGTAGTTGTTACCCACAGAAAGATCAAACGAGTGCTTGTGGATAACGGATCAGGGTTGAATATATACACACTAAAGTTGGTTAAATAGTTGGGACATGCTGAGGCAGATCTTGAGTCAAATATCATCACTATCACCACTTATGACAACTTAGAAAGGGAGTCGGTGGGCACAATCACGTTGCCCATGGAGGTGGGTCCCACTTGCCATCAAACAAAGTTTCATGTCCTAGACTTGGAACTTCCATATAATATGCTTCTAGGCTGACCATTGATTCATGCCATGCAAGTCATGCCATCGATGTTCCATCAGTGCATTAAATTGAAGCATGAGGGAAACACCATTACAATATAAGAATATTCAAATCCCTTCGTTCACTGTAGAGCTCTCAATAGTTTTTCACATAAGGGTACATATGCGTGTCCCTCCACCGATATAGTTGTCCCTCTCCAATATGAATCCATAGAATCACAAATAGATTCAGATTCTCTCAGATCTTGCACCCATGGTGCATCTACATCAACCTCTCCTTTTGATTCATGGGAGATGAAAATCCTTGAATATGGCTGTGAAGAATATAATGTGCAGCAAGCACTCTTAGTTTCATACCTCTAATTGTCACCCAAGACTAGAGGTCAACCCAGCTATCATTATAGAAGACTTAGAAATGAACACATTATTGGGTCATTTTTACTTGGAGGCTTGCTGGCTGAAGAAAAATTATTAGATCCACCTACAACTTGGGTCCCAGAGGATACTCAGCCAACCTGTTATCAAACCCCTGAATACGAGAAATCTAGTAAAATTATGTACTCCATGGGCTACAAGGGCCTAGGATGTGGAAGAAACAAACAAGGATAGAGAGAACCAGTGCCTCTTCCGTATTTTAAAACAAAAAGATACGACATTGGGATTAACCCTTATGGAGCACACCCCAATGATCAAGACGCTAGTTGTTCTGAACGTGAGGATAGCTCTGACTATCTAGACAGCGATATGGATTCCCATTATAGCCAATATGAGGATCTTTCCTCCACAAACCTATTCATGAACAACGTTGTCCTAACCATAACCCTTACAGAACCTACCCTTGATCTCGTTTACCCTTCCCTTGTTGAATGGGACCAACAATTTCATATGTCACTAGATTTATTTGAGAATGATGAAGCTATCACATAGTTCATGGGCATAAGGGATACAATTCTCATTGGAGACCACAAAAAGGGCTTCTATATTGACTTGGATACCTACACTTACTTCGGCGAGGAGGCTGAGCTTCGTGGTTAGCAAAACTTAAGAAAAAGTGAGGGAAAAAGTTCCAACGTAAAGCCTTAGCAAAAATCAAAGTCCAAGTCGCATAGTGAAAACCTCTTTGAGGCATTGGTTGACAAAAAAGTAAAAAAATCAAGGGATAATAAAAGTGACCACGCCAAGGATGAAAATCTCATGGAGACATCCTTAGATGACAATCTCAACCTTCCTCCCAATCCTACGCGTATGGAGGACTTGTCAAAATTACTAGTCGAAGAGACTATTGATGTGAATATTGGTACAGAAGAGGACCCAAAAATAGTAAAATTAGAAGCTTCACTCTTGGCTAGAGAACAAAAAATGTTTATCATGCTACTATGAGAGTTTATAGACGTGTTCACATGGTCCTACAAAGACATGTCAGGATTAGATCCAACTTTGGTCATGCACAACCTGGTTGTGCACGCAAACACTAAGCCTATTAAACAAAAGCTCAGAAAGATGCACCCAAGGGTAACTGTACGTACCCAAAATTATAAGGTACTGTACCGCTAGAACATTGTAACAAGTGCCCCAATGATGATACAGGTCTCCTCGCAAGGTGTTCGGGATCCGGAAAAGCCCTCGGAGTATGCGTTAACATCCCACATGCCCCGCTTAGCCCCCCCGCCCTTTATTTTCCCATTTTTCCCTCTTTCCTTGGCCTCTTGACCTTCAGTGACGAAACCACTGCCCTGAACAGGGCAGCAGTCCTGTAATCGCCGCCCTGCTCAGAGCAGCGGTCCTGTGCGCATTTTCCAGAACACTCTTTTGACGCGACTCATGTGAAATATCACGTTTCACCAGCTTTTCTTTGCCGACATGAGCATGCATTAATGTTTTTGGTCCCCTGGAACAGTGTTTTTCCTTTGTTTATTGTTTAGGAGTTCAATTTGGTTTTGGTTCTTGGATGCTTGAATTCCTATAAATGCATGGTTTGTGTACATGCAAATGGTCTGATTTTGGTGAAGATTTTGGTGAAGATTTTGGTGAAGAATTTGGTCTGGAGTTTTTGGTCTGAAGCTTGACTGGATTTGGAAGTTTGATCTTTGCTCTCATTCCCTCATTTTAGTGTTTTAGTTAGTTAGCTTGTTTAGAAGCCATAGCTTGAATTCACTTGCATCTTTTGTTAAATTGCTCAGCTGTTGGTAAGCCACAGACCCATCTTGTGCAGGTAGTGCTATTGTTCCACCCAATCCGGTTAGAAGCTTGCCTCTGAATTCCTCTTTGCTATAGATTTGTTTTACTGTGACTTAGAGTTCTTAGTTCAATTCATTATATACCTGGTTAGTATTATTCAGCTGTTGGTAAGCCACATATCCAACTTGTGCAAGCAGTGTCTTTATTTTGGAACGGAATAGCTTAGGAAGCCATTAAAGTTGCAGGTTTTGCTCTTCGTATAGGATAGTCAAAGGTTCTGGTTGCTTCACGTTGCATGACTCGCAGTAAAATCCCGCTAGGAATCGCATAAGCCAAGCTCTGTACTCTTGCGCTATCCCTCTCCTACTCGCATTCTCATTCTGCATTCTGAGCTGTCCTTGTCCCAAAATCTACTCCTATTGGTGCTAGCATTACACGCTTTTCTGGATCCAAGTGAACACGAAAGAACGAGAAGATCATACTGAGGGGACGAGATCACATACACCATCGGATTTGCCACTGTTCTGTGGAATCCAGGTTTTACATTTCAAAGTTCTAGTCAGATTCATATCAAATAGAGTAGTTAATCACTTTATTTCATTTCATTCTATTCTCGACATTGCCAAGGAAGCTGTGGGGATTGATAGTTTCTGAGAAACTATGATTCACTCCTCACTTCTGAGGTAGGATCGAGAATCTTGCCGATAGATTAGACAAACTGTTTTATTTAGAATAATTCTACAAATCACACAGGTAAATAACCACACTCGGTTATCTTGTCTGTTTTAAATTATTGTTTAGTTATTATTTCTAGATATGCTTAAAATAGTTTGTTTTTCTTAGAATTGTTAGAATATTTCTTAGAAAGATAAAGGTTATATATGTTAGATTTATTTCATGTAGTTAGAATTTCTTTCATTACAGTTAGTTTTGCATTTTGTTTCATATGACAATCACGGGACCTCAAGAGCCCAGGGAATATATATTTGAGCCAATCGTGCCTCAACCAAACCTAGTCACAGCAATAGTTGACATAGACCAAAATCTCAGGATACAAGTATTCCGAACAACCACAGATTTACAACTGATCAGTTCACAGTTAAGAGGATTAAACATAGAAAACAACCAAGCACATGTGTTTTGGTTAAGTCAGCCAAACTACATATTACTCTAGAAAACATCCACATGACTGTAGAGGGGCTCGAAAGAGAACAAACATTCGGGTACGATCCTCTAGTTACACAGCCAAACGCTGGAAACACCCTCATAGATATAGATACCAGCTTAAGAATCCAGGTTGCGAAAATGCCTGTAAGGTATTCTGAGAAGATTGTACAACTATTGGTTCTAAACATAGAAGCTGAGAAAGCATACGATTACTGGATACTAGGGATTAGAACTTGATCTCGTGTATGACTATAACAGGACCGCAACAACCAAGAGTCTACGGTTGTGATCCACAAATCCCACAGCCTAACGAATCCATAAGAAAATTGGATATAGACACTGGGCTACGCACACTAGTATTTCAGTCTACTCCAATTCCACCTATCATCATCCAATAGTTATCCCTACTGGACATAGCAGCTAACGAAGCTAGGGAATTCTGGACTAGGCCAGAAAATCGTCCATAGAATCGATTGTATTCATCATCCACTATATGACCTTATCAGGAGATATACACGAAACAACCCCAGGTCATTTTCCACGTATTCCGCAACCCATAGATCGAATCACGCCAGAGCTCGATATTGATTGGAGCCTTTGAGCAGTCATCCTCGCTGATCAATCTATCACACCAGTCCAAGTTAGAAGGGCCTTCTTTGCCTTAGATTCACAAATTCCACTAGTGCGTGTCGAAGACATTAGACTACCTAACTAGTTTGTCTGCATATTCCATCCCCACCGGATGTCTCGGCATGACCTCGGGAGGTTGGGTATGCAGAAGAGTCACTTGTAGATTCTCACGCTCACCTGTCGCTTTTCCGGCGTACAAAATTGGTGAACCCGACGTGAATCAAACAACTGTTTCACCTTCTATACCTCATCACATCAGTTTCACCAACAAAATTGGTGAACCCAACGTGAAACAAACAACTGTTTCACCTTCTCTTTGAGAAGTTTCATCTTCTCTCATCCACCTTCGTTCCTTCCCATTATTCTATGGGTATTCATATACCCCCCGAATATGTCAGGATTCGACGCATATGGCAGACCCCTCCTGGGTCTTGAGGCATACTATGCCCAACAGAATAGGGAATCATCACCCTCGCTCTCAGTATGGGGTGACAACTATTCAACTAATCAGTTGTCAACACAAACCCCAAGAATCAGATATAGTTCGTCTTTTCAAACTGAGGAGTTAGATCAACCCCCTCGAACCCAACAAACAGAACCTTCATGATCCAACAATATGACGTTTACAGGAGAATTTGGTTCATCTCCTCAAATGTTACTCAGACCACAAATTAGTAGGAAATCAGATCCATACCTGGTCTTAGATGATGGACAGTCAACACGTTATCCTAGGAGTGAACAACACTCCCGGGGAATGTACCCATCTATAGGAGGTTTACAAATATAACCCGAAATCTCTTTTCAAGAAAATACCTCTATGCCACTGCATACAGGAAATATTCTGGGAGAAACTTGGCAAGATAGCAATCAGTTCATGACAAGCTATCACGTACCTTTACAACACCAAGGTATACAACAAACGCCACTCAGGAAAAGTACCGTGGCTTCACCAAATGAAGTCATTTCAACGTTAGTAGAAAGAGTGAGAGGGTTAGAACTGGCTCAAGCAAGTCAAAATTCTCCGTTCATACAAACAGGAAGTTCCAATCCTCCATACCACTCTGGTCAGGTAGATCTCCTTACGGGAGTAGGCACGTTAGGCATGCCTCCTCAATATCCACAGCAAACGCCAACAAGGCCTATCATCTCTAACACTACTCCTCCCGGTCTAGTGTCGAACAGTCCGTTCCTCGACAATACCCCATCCTATTTAAACATGTACTCTAAATCACCACAAGGAGATATGTTCTCCTCTCCTGACATGTTTGCTCAAACGCAGGGACCTCCCTATGCCCCTGCCAACACGTACATTGCACCGTATCAACAACCTATCCCACCACTCCCTCAGCAAACACCATCAATGGTCGAAAGCTATGCGATAGGGACGTATTCAGAATATCTAAAGGAACCCTTAGATTTCACCATACGAAGCGTCATGCTTCCAAGACCTCTCCCTGATTTGCCCAAGTTCAAGGGTGAAGGAGATCCAAACGCACATATCAAAGCTTACGCTACAGCCATACGAGAATTACTCCCTTGGGATGGGGTTGTTGCTAAAATATTCCCCAAAACACTGGAGGGCATTGCTCTCGATTGGTATTATAGAATACCTGAGGCTTCCATACATTCATTTAAACAACTCGTGTCAGAGTTCATCAAAGCCTTCGACATGAACAAACTACTGAGAACAGGAATCAGGGAATTCTTGCATATCAAACAAGAACACAATGAATCTATCGCTCATTTCATCCAGAGGTGGCGTACAGTTCTTTATTCATCAGCAAGTGCTCCAAACATGGATCAGATGGAACTATGTGATTTATTCCTTCATTCTCTCAGCAGAGAAGTGAAGGAAGAAGTCCAGAAGTTCCCACTAAGGACTTATGATGAAGTACTTGAGAGCGCTCTACGAATAGACTAGGCAGCAATAGATAGTGGTCGTAAGACGTATGGAGCAAACGGGAGGTTAATCACCTCCACTCAAAATACTACAACTACCACAAACATCAATCAAGGACCCAAAATCCTTAACAAAAATCGTGGGGTAACAACGGATGGGGTAACCGACCAGCCCAAGAGGGTAAATGTTGTTAATACTCCGTCACAAACAAACAACCAGCAAAACAACAACTTTACCCCAATGGTCAATACAGTGGATTTTAACCATCCACAACAACAACAACAACAACGGCGAAATCCCATACAAGGGCCAAGCCAAAACTCATTTGGTTACCAAAACCAAAGTCAAAACCAAAAACAACAATTCCAAAACTTTGGTCCTAATAGGCAACAGTTTGATCGGAATTTTAGGCCACAATACACACCAAACCAACAAAACGGGAATTATAATCCCAATTCTTATTGTGGTTTCCATAAAATTCATGGTCACGACACTAGAACGTGCCGTGACTACAATAAATTTATGCAACGTTTGCCAGAAGAACAAAGACAGTTCTTCACAGACTTGTTTTTGGTAGATCCCATCTCATCATCACCAAATACTCTCGCAGGGGCAGTTTCTCCTCAGAATGCTCCCCTCAAGATCTTTAATGATCCACTCCCAAATCATGACAGCAATAGGCTGAATCCAACTGGAACAAACAAAGGTGCAGTGACGGGAAACAATGACCATGAAGCCTTGACTTCATTAAATCCGTCAGTTGCGCCACAGTTGGGAGCTCAACCAAGACCTAAGATAGTTAGTTTGGTAGAATTAGACGCTGAACTACCTATCGAAGCTATAACAAGAACACGAGAGTATTTCTCTCAACCAAGCCCAAGTCATCTGCCAGAGGAAGATAAGAGTCAGCAAATAGTTGAAAAACCCATCGGTGCGTATGATTTAATTAGTGACCTAACAAAGACCTTCTCACACATTTCATTTTTGGACTTACTAAAGAACTCTCCCCCTCACAGAGCTGCTCTTTTAGAAGCATTAGGTCTAGGCCATCTAATTAACATCACTCCACCTCCCGAAACACAAGTAAATCACGTAGATTTTGATATCCACCCTCCGGGGCAGCCGGACAAGGATGTCGAATTCATCTTCGAAATAAGTAAAATGCCCACAGATGCTGAGATCGCACGCCGAGGTGACCCAGCCTTACACTTGCAAGTGTGGGTTTATAATAACTATGTAAAACGGGCAATGGTTGACGATGGGGCTGCAGTTAACATAGTCCCTTTCTCTTTCCTCCAAAAACTTGGATATGGAGAAACAAACTGTTCCACTACACGAAATACCTTGAGAGGCTATGATAGCCTTAAAGCCACTTCGATAGGAACTATAATACTGCCAGTCACCTTAGGGCCCAAAACCATCTTGACTGAGTTTTACATTATAGATCGGGAAACTAACTATAATATGATCCTCGGCCAACCTTGGATACATCGAATGAAGGCAATCCCTTCCACGCTATTTCAAGAAGTAAGATTCTTGCATCTGGGAAAGGTATTTGTAGCCAAAGGCGATCCAAAACCTTTCGATTTGCACCTAGCTGATTTAAAGAAAAGACCAGGGGTGCACTCAGAATTTGAGCTGCCAACAAACCAACTTAATAAACCCTCTGACCCAAAGCCAGAGGAAAAGTTGATACCTACAACGGATCTTGAAACTACCAGCATAGCCAAAACAACTCCAACCCCTAAAGGTAAAACTAAAGAAACAGTATCATTAGGGACTACTGTGAAAATCATTGAATTGATAGAACAAGATTCACCAATGTTCTTACCATTCGATTCAGTAGGCATAGGATTTTCCCTAGGTGTTGGTTCCTTACTGGCAGAGGATCTCTGTATGATAGAAGTAGAGTGTGCAAATGCGGCAGATGCCCCAACATCTACACTCCCGGCTAAGTATTGGACTCTCCATTTCGATGGAGCTAAATGTCGTTATGGAGCGGGGGCAGGTATAATTCTTACTTCACCCGAGGAGAAGGTCCTCCCATTCTCATTTAAGTTAAAATTTGAATGCACAAACAATGGCACTGAGTACGAAGCCCTCCTCCTTGGCCTCACCTTAGCCAGAAGAATTGGTATTAATAACATCAGAGTCTTGGGAGACTCGCAATTAGTAACAAACCAAGTTTCTGAAGTATATGAAACTAAAGCCGAACATTTACAACTCTACAAAAATGCTGTATTAGATTTAAGCAAGGTGTTTAACTTCATATCCATTGAAGTGATCCCGCGAGAGAAAAATCTTCTCGCCGATTCAATAGCAACCTCGGCATCACATTTTACTCCAAGCAATGAGCTAGAAGATACTCACTTCACAGTATCCATTCGTGACGAGCCATTAATAAAAACAATGACAAATCCTCTTTTAAGCGGAAGTGAATCTACCGTCCTAGACCATGTTGGAAATGATGTGGCTACTTTGGATTATTTAAATGCCTATGCAGCATTACATCTCTCCTATCACATGCTAGATTTATCCCTGATCCCACATTCATCCTCCTACTTTGGAAATCCCGTAACGGATCTTCCGTCACAAAGGGAACCTAACATATACACAATAGAAAATGGGGATGATTTAGATTTACCTCCAGCACCACCTGAGTTCGAAGAGGGTAACGCCTCTTTAATCGAAGAAACAATCGATGTCAACATTGGGACAGAAGATGAACCAAGAATATTGAAACTAGGTTCTTCGTTGACACCAGAAGAAGTGGAAATACATACTCACATTCTCAAAGAACATCAGAAGGTGTTTGCATTTAATTACAAGGAGATGACGGGAGTCACACCCCACATTGCGGTACACAACCTCGTCACTAGATCGGATGCAAAGCCAATTAAACAAAAATCAAGGCCCATGAAACCCAAAGTAGCTCTCATGGTAAAAGAGGAAGTAATAAAACTCCTTCAGGTAGGATTTATCAAGCCAGTTGACTACTCCCAATGGGTATCTAATATCGTTCCCGTTCTCAAGAAGAACGGAAAGATACGCATTTGCATAGATTTCCGAGACATCAACAAAGCGTGTCCTAAAGATGATTTCCCATTACCATCCATAGACGTTATTGTTGATGCAACAGCTGGTTTTGAACTTTTGTCTCTCATGGATGGATTCTCGGGGTACAATCAAATCAGAATATCCAAGCAAGATCAAGCTAAAACCACGTTTATAACTCCTTGGGGAACCTATTGCTACGCTGTTATGCCATTCGGTCTTAAGAACGCTGGTGCTACGTACCAGCGGGCCATGACATACATATTTCACGATCTAATTCATAAAATCGTGGAATCTTATGTAGACGACTTATTGGCTAAGGCCAAAAAGCGCTGTGACCATCCCGAAGTACTCCGCATCATTCTTTCACGCCTAATAGAATACGGAGTCACGCTAAACCCAGAGAAATGCGTCTTTGGTGTAATAGGAGGAAAGCTCCTATGTTACATCATATCGTCACGAGGGATCGACGTTGATCCAACCAAAATTCAGGATGTCCTCGAAATGATCCCACCTTCGAGTGAATCTGGAATCAGATCATTTCTCGGGAAGCTGGGTGCAATCCGGAGATTCATCCCGAACTTAAGCTTCGCTATTCATCCAATCAACAATTTACTCAAGAAAGACTATAACATTGATTGGACCGAAGACTGCAACGAAGCTTTCAATGCAGTTAAACATTTCTTGCTGTCACCACCTACGCTAATGCCACCTAAGCTGGATCGCTCGTTAATCCTATATTCGTGAGCTACCAATGTCTCACTGGCCTGTATGTTGGCCCAAGAAGACGATGACAAGAGAGAACGTGCGATTTATTTCATTAGCCGAACACTGCTCGACTATGAAACACGCTATACACAAGCAGAGCGAGAATGTCTTGCCATAGTCTTTGCTACTAAACGTCTAAGACATTACATGCCGAATCAAGAAACAAAGGTCATGGTAAAGACGGACCATTTACGGACTTTTCTCACACAAGGTTCCTTATCCAAAAAGGCTGGACATTTTATAACCTTAATGGGAGAGTTCGAATTAACATTTGTAAATTAGAAGTCAGTTAAAGGACAAATCATCGCGGATTGGTTAGCTGACAACCCATTAGATGGAGGTGATCTAGTAGATTTGGATTTTCCAGATGAATGCGTATACTACATCGAAACTCGACCTGCTATTTCTGAGTGCCCTTGGTACACTGATATCATTAATTATATCATGGACCATACGTACCCGGATGCAGTGACACCGCAACAAAGAAGGCGATTACGCATAATCGTAGCCAAATATGTCATTATAGAGCAGGTGCTCTATCGAAAAGCATTCGATGGAATGCTCTTAAGGTGTGTCAACACAGAAGAGTCCAAGAGGATTCTCCATGAATCCCATAGCGGTATATGTGGAGGCCACTTCGGTGGCCATGCCACTGCTCGAAAAATACATCGAATGGGCTATTTCTGGCCCACTCTAGAACATGACACGATAGAGTTTGCACGCAGGTGTCATAAGTGCCAGGAATTCTCCCACGAGATCCACATGCCAGCACAAGCTCTACAACCAATCACTACTCCATGGCCCTTTTCTACATGGGGCCTAGACTTAATAGGGAAATTCTCTCCCTCATCGACAGACGGCCACAATTTTATAATTACGGCCACTGAATATTTTACCAAATGGGTGGAGGCCATGCCTCTTACTACCGTACCTGGTTCTGTAATCGCTAAGTTCATTTTAAATCAAATCATTTGTAGGTACGGTACCCCACAAATCATTATCTCAGATAATGGAACTTCTTTCAAGAATGAAGAAGTTCGTGAACTATGCAACAAATTTAAAATAAGCCATCATACGGCTTCCTTGTATTATCCCCAAGCCAATGGGCAGGCTGAAGCAACAAACAAAACGCTGAAAGCCATTCTCCTTAAAACGGTGAAAGAAAACAAGCGAGATTGGCATTTGAAGTTATATCCAGCCTTGTGGGCCCACCGAACCTCAATAAGAACACCAACAGGAGCAACTCCTTTCTCGCTAGTATTTGGGGCAGAAGCAGTTCTCCCGCTTGAGGTCGAAATACCCAGTCTCCGCATTTCACTACAAGGGATTCTGGATGAAGACGCTTACAGAGAAGTACGTCTTTCCCAATTAGAAAGCCTAGATGAAATTAGGTTAGATGCTGAACAACGGCATAGAGCTTATGCTGACCGAATGTGCTGGCAGTATAACAAGAAGGTTTATGAACGCGATATATACGAAGGTGATCTAGTTCTAAGACTAGACAGCCGGATCGACAAGAAGACCGGCGAAGGAAGGAAATTCCGGCCCAAATGGTTGGGCCCATACCGAGTCATGAAGGACTATGGAAATGGTGCATACCTCTTATGCACGCTAGAAGGTGAAGAATTTGGTGAAATAGTCAATTCCCTGCACCTCAAGCGTTTCTACGCATAAGCAGCTAGCACTACCTATATAACTATCTACATTGCATCTTCATATAGATTTAGGATCATTTTGTCCACTTGTTCTTACACAATTTGTGATCAAGGAATCTATTCTCAAAGAAATTTATTACAAACTCATGATGTTGTTGGCACAAAAATTTCTAATCATAGCTCTCCATTTTCACGATATCATCAATCACTTCAGAATCTTTTATCAAATAAAATCAAACATGACGAAGTCTTAACGGTGTTGGTCGTCAAATAGGACTTTTTAGAAGAGCAACAGTCAGGGGACAAGAAGCCCCTCCTCTTTAATGGGAGAGGTTCCCTTATTCAGAAACGAACTTATTTACAAATGTACAGAACATTTTTTTATAGTCAAACTTGGATTTTACGAAAGTGCTTTCCACAAGGATCATCAATTACACAAGGACTTAGGAAAGGGAATAAGAAGATGAGCAGAATAGCAACATTAAGAATTATAGATAACAGAATAATTCCTCGTGTGTGCGAAGCTTCAAAGAATTTAAGACAAGATCATTTGCGATGGCTGAATGAGATTAAATTTAAAGACACAAAGTTCCATAAATAACCTTCTTCAGATTTATTAATCAAGGACACAAAGTTCCTTCTTGGTTGTACAAGATCACTGTATTTGCAAAAACTGAACAGTATGCAATCAGAGAGACTAACGAGTTAGGAACAAAATGATCTCCACAATACTAAGGAAAACACAGAAGATAACAAGAATTAGATAGACAGAGAATGAAAAAGCCCTTTTGTATTGATTTCTTTAAGATCCTATTTACACTTTCATCAAATATTCCAAGTTCTCCCTCTTCTCCAAAATGGCGAGGAAAGGCCATTATATAGCTTACAAGTCAGTTACTCTTCGTAACCGTTTCTTTTAACTAAAGAATAGTTAAGGACCACCGGTTACAATACCTTAACTGATTACAAAGAATACGAAAAGAAAGGGAAGAAGAGGAAAGAAAGGAGAAGGAGATAGGTGGCCGGTTACTGGGAGGGACCCACTATCTTCAGAATCCGTTGCCTGAATTTCTTCAATGACTCAGCTATATCTCTACCACGAGGGACTGACGTGTTGGCTGCAGACTGAGTCCAAAATCCCAGACATTTCTCCATCTCTTTATCAAACTCGACGTGAGTATGATAATCTTTGTTTGCTTCTTCAATGGCAGACTGAAGAGAACAAATTTCCTTCATCTTTTCCTTAGAGATGGAGCTTTCCTTGAATAGATGATCTTTGACAAAAGCTCTGAACTGAGCTTTGATTTCTTGCAAGGACAAGGAAGCACTAGAGTTTTCATCTTGAAGATGACAATGCATATCTTTGAAAGCAGCAGCTGCCAGTGTCTTGAAAGCTTCTCCCTTCTGCCAACTGTTCTTCATTTCTCCCACAGCTTCCTCAAGGACTTTGATTTTCCACTCTACGCTGTAGACCCAGGATTTTGATAGATTATCTTTGGCATCATCAAAAATCTTATTCGCCAGCAAGACGTTCTCGTCTGTCTGTCCCATGAGGCGAAGGTCTACAATGAAACTGCTCCAGAGTTTAAGTTCTTTATCCATAACCCCAATAGTAGAGGATAGCTTCTGTTGCAAATTGTCTACCTTTCCATGTAGTTTAAAAGCTTCATCGATGAAGTTTAGCCCAGCAATAAGCATGTCATCTACCATGGCTCCAATAGCTCTGCCATAGACAGAATACTTGTGCATATCTTTAATACTTTGCACTTCATCTTGGCTTAGAATTATAGGAGGCGATAGAGCAGTCAAGGGGGTAGGGTCCAAAACTTTGTCCTTAGACAAGAGTGACTTGATAAAACTTGTGAGAACTTGGGCTTGTTCTTCCAGCTATTCAATAGTCTGCTGCCCTTTCTCTAGCCTTCCAATGACTCTTGTGACTGTTTCCTGGAGGTTGTGAATTTCACCTTCAGGAGTAGACTCTCCCATAGGGATCCTTGAAAGCTCTAAGTTAGATGTCAGCAAGTCTGATTCTGATTTGTCTACTGTAGGCTTAGCAATCTCCAAGAATTGCTGACCTTGGGCATCAGATACAATTCTGGAGGTGGTTCTAGCTTTCTTGGCATGAGAAGGAGTGGTGCCCAACAAGGTTGCTACAACATCAAAATTTGGTCCCAAGCTTTGAGAGGAGGATTTCCTCTTCCTTTTGTCGACCAGAGGTTACACCCAAGCAAAAGAGGGAGAAGAATCTGCAGGAGGGGCAAGAGGACCAAGAGACAGGGAGCTCATGACACTCAGGGTCTGCCCAACTGTTGATTCAAGCTGAGATGTGAGTTGAGCACTACAGGCAATGGCAGTAGAAGAATTAGTAGTACCTAGAAGTTCAGTGCTCTGGACCTCCTTGTCCTTATCTGCTGGATCTTCAGGAACATTTGCAGGAGTTGGCATCTCACTTTCTTCACTTTCACTGAGAAACAACGATGTTCTCTGGCCCTATAGGCAACTCTACCTGTTTTCTTGGAGGATCATTCTCTGCAGGCTCCTTCTTTACCTCTTTGAGTTTCTTCTTGTATACCTGGGTAGATGGAGGAGTAGATTCTACAGGTCCCTGAGCTGTTGAGGCAGGAGGGGTTTTCACTGGTGTTCCAGACTCTGGAACTGATGCCTCTCTTATGGGTGTCGAATCATCCTTGGAGCTAGATTCTCCTGAGTGCCTCTTGAATTCTCGGATCTTCTTACTGAACCAGACCCTAGTCCTGATTAAGACTGGAGCAAGAATCTCAGCCAGATCATCTCTCTCTTTCTTGTTCCAATCCAGGTCCTCCAGAGGGGTGTGCTTAATCACATTTTCATACTCATAAGAGTATAGCTCAGAATTGTCATCCTGGAGACCTTCAGGAACTTGGTACAAGGCTGAGTTCTTGGATCAATTGCAGGGAGAACCTGCCACAATGCCTTCTTCTGGCTTCAAAATCATCTGCACAGTCAGCCCAATAGTCTTCTGTATCTGCCCTATGATGATAGACAATTTTGATGTTCTGTTCAATGAACTTCTTCAAGTCAAAATAGGTTCTTGGCTTGAAGAAATGAACAATGATAGGGACCAGGGCTCTTTCTATGTTCTGAGCATCCAGAGTTGTTTTGCATGTGTAGTTTCCCAGAGAGATGGGAAAGTGCAAGCCAGAAATCTTCTTGTCTCTGCAAGTTCTGTGTAACTTGTCTAGTTGCCTGCATATTTCAATCAAAGCCATTTTATCATTACAGAACATGGGAATCTGTAGAGGAGTGTTTTCATAGCCAGCAATCCTGATATAGGAAAATTTCCTGAATTGAATGAAATAGGCTCCATACTGCGATATTAGGTTCATGGCTTCATCTGAAAACCTTCTTACAGTATCACCTTCGAGCAATCTGACCACGTACATGGTGAAAGCATCATTGACCCTTCTGAAATTGCGGTTGCTGGTCTCCAAGGTGAACTATGGGCAATAGGCATACACTGGATCATCTTTGTGTGCATCTATATAGGAGAAACCAAACCACTACCTGGATGCTGCTAGGGTATACATCAGATAGGAAGTCATATAGAACTTCTTTGTTTGCTGGACGTTGGATAGCTACTCAGCCAAATTCATTATCTGTGTAGCGCAACAGCCTCTCAGGCACAGTACATAAAACCAGAAACACATAAATATCGCAATTTCTTCTTTGGCGCAACACCCCCTTGGGCACATGTATTAAAATCCAGAAACACACAGAGTGGCACACTCACACCCTAACCCACACAATAGACACCAAAAATAGGCGTCTCAAGTTTCTTTTTATTTCTTGAGTTATGTTTACGTTGGCTAACATTCGTGCAGTTCTATCTTAATTAAAATACTCGCTTTACAGGGTGTCATTTTTTATAATTTAACTTATAGATAAAATTTCATGTTTACTATATACGGGAATAAGATTGTGTATGCTCTTCCCTCGCATATCTTGATGATCTGAACTCAAAAAAATTATTAGTCCTTGATCTTTAAGTTGTTAGTGAATATTTAAATTAAATTGTAACTTGTGTGTGAATTAAAGTGTTTTCCATTTGATATCTTTTTAGATTGTAGAAACATCATGTATGCTTTCTCTTGCGTTCCTTAGAGAATCTGAGAATCAAAAATAGATGTTTACTTCTTCTTGATCGGAAAACTACTAAAATTTCATATAGACCCAAAACACCACGCTTGTCAACAGAAAGGAAGAATCAAAAAATATGAAGTCAAAAAAAACTACTTAATACAGTCTGTTAATACAGAATTGCCAACAAGGTGTTCAACAACATAAACACCTAATTAAACAAAAGATAAAAAGAACAAACATACATTCAAAACAATATATATTACAAGTTTCAGTAAAAGGGTATCGCCCCTCTCTGCTCAACTGAACAAACTCCTTTGCATAATGCCTTAAGCTAACAAACAATGGGGTTGATTAACAAACCCCAAAAATAAAGTCCACTGCAAAGGAACCTTCGTGGACCAAAAATGAAGTGCTTTGCACTAACCACTTGACTAGTGGATTCCTTTGTGACATACGCATACCGTTCCGTATGCAACACCCAGTGATATACATTAACCACTATTGCCACTATTCTTGAAGGGAGTAAAGTAAATCGAATATCCCAAACTAGTCAATGCCAACTTTTGGTGAAATCAGTGCCTCTGCTTAAGACAACTTGTAACACCAGGGTGAGGAGAACCACCTAGAATAATCCTATTGGCCAGGAGTCCACTTTGACAATATCTAAAACAGTGTTGAGTTGAACCATTTTTTCCATCATGAAACATGTGACGCAATTATCTTTCGCTTAGTTTTTCACTTGCCGTAAGGCAAAGCGAAAGCCAGTATTTTTCATCCCCATTCTTTGATCTACTTCCTTCACATTCTTTTGACACTTGTGATCAAAAGAAGGGTGACTACCCTCTGTGTTACCAATCAATTGTTTCTACTATTTTTTGTTCATTTCACGCCAATCCATGTTTGCGGCTGGGGGTAAGTTAAAGTCTAAAGAGTGTGCGGAGGCAATTCTATATTGGTGGCCTGTGTGATCTTGATACCATGTCAAGATGTCATCGTAGTTAGGCATGGTCCATCATCTTGGAATTCCTTAGAAGGGGTTACCTATGTTTGTATCGTATCACTACATTTGGGTATTTACATCTGTTTCTTGTAAACTCACTAAATACTAATTGTAAGGTTACGCTAAACACAGTTAACTATTCCTAGCTATACTTGAGCTTTTAGTTCGATTCTATTATTACCTCGGATTTGAAGAGTGCTACGTGTACCACTTGGTGGTGTTATATCAATACATCTTGATATCAATACTTACGTTCTAGATAGATTTTGGTTAACATATCTTGGTGATATTGTTGTGTCACTCACAAATTATACTGGCAATTTGAGGATATAAGGTCTTTAATCGCGTTTTGATTCTCACTTCTAGTATATCTTGTTGAGAGGCACATTAACTTTTTGTATTGCTTCCGTTCTTGTTCATTCTCTAAGAACTTGGCATAAGTGAGAACATCTTGTTAATATTCTTGCACACTAAACAGATTTTTTGAGACGTCTTAGTCTAGGAATGTAATTCATTTGATAGCCTAGATACCAAACATTTGTGTCACTAGTGATTTATCACCTCTACAACATTGGTATTCTCACATTGTTATTCATTCATATTCTTGGAAATTCATCTGGCATTTAACTTATGTGTGGTCAAAAAGTTTTACACATTTACAACTTACCTTAGTGAAACTATCACAAATCATGGATCCTAAAACACGATTAGGACTCAAGAAACAAACATACGAGGAACAAAAAGTCAAGCTTGGGAAGCCACAAATAGGACCAGGGTCAAACCCTTTCATTGGACCTGATCTAGGGCCTGATGTTTCTACGGAAAAAGAGATAGAAGATTAGTCGATCATAGTGTTGATGAATTGGAATCCCCACACGCAGAATTTGACTTTGAAACTACTTATTTAGATGAGTTTATTTTCATAAATAAGGATAAGAGTGCTAGCACGGGTCGTAGAATTAGGGGCCCAAAATACCCACTGAAAATGAAACAATCCCACCTGTGAATAACACTAATGAGGAAGAACGACCCCTTATCAACATGGATGATATTTTAACGTATGGACATGCTTCTACCAACATAGGAAATGATAAAGTGGTGGGACATAGAATACCCTTTATCAAAGTGCCACGAAAAAATAAGATAGGACATGAGAATGGTGAAGAACCTCCACAATACAAGGAAGAGGAGGAACCTCTAGAAGAAGAAACTACCATTAACACATATTAGTAACCTAAGACAAAATTAGCTTTTCTAACCTCTCATGTACAAAAGGAAGCAAGAAAAAAACATTTAAAAGTCAAGGCCAAAAGTTAAGATCAATGAACTCCATAGAGAAAATTAAGGAGAAGACGATACAGGGTATCATCGAGTATATATCCCTACTTCTCCCACTAAGGAAGAATTGCTCACACAAGAAGTACAGTCTATGAAAGTAACACAATATAGGGAGCATTAGAAAGTATCAATATGAAGAATTATGTCCCTATCCTTTTGACAAGACTATGACTCTTCAACCTTTTCCTAAGAAATTTGACATGCCAAAATTCGACAAATATAAAGGGAAGGGAGATCCATGGGACCATGTCAAAGATTCTATATGGCATGTCCAAGAGGTGTCTTATAGTGATAATTATCTCATAAGACTTTTTCGCAAGAGGCTAGGAGGTCAAGCCTTGGGAGTGGTTTACACGTTTACTTCGGGGATCAATTTTCACTTGGCCAAAATTGGCAGAAAGTTGTATGTCACTTCTCATACAATATAGAGAGTGATGTCACCATGGTAGATTTATGTGGCACCAAACAACACCCTAATGAGACTTTCGCCAGCTTCTTACAACGGTGAAGAGGGATATATAGCCACTTCCCTTGCACTTTCCTTGAAAAAAGGTTGGTAAGTATTTTTGTACCCAACCTAAATCCGGACATAGCCTTCCACCTCCAAATGCATTGTGTTCAACCTTTTGAGGAGGTCATTGAAAAAGGGGTTTAAATAGAGAAAGATCTCATTGCCAAAATAACTCTCAAGTCCCAATCTATAGATAATCAAAATGTTAAACCCACGGAGAATCCAAAGGTTTTTAATAAAAAAAATGTGATAGGAGACGGGATCACTGATTCCAAACGTGTACAAACAGTCCAAACCAATCAACCTTTTAAACTAACCAAAGGACCAATTCAACCACCACCAAAACAAAGAATGTTCACCCCTCTTAATGAACATTTTTTTTTATTAAATAGTGGATGCGGCTCACATGGTGACATATCCTACGACACAACCGTTTGATGAAAATGCTACAAAACCTTCATGGTACAAGGAGCATGAATATTGTGAAATGCATCATGTCAAGGGACATAAGACAGAAAATTTTCTTCAATTTTTTCATTATATCGAAGACCTCATCAATAATGGGGAGATAGAGGTGGATAACCCTAAGAAAACCCAGACACCCAATGAAAAGATGAGGATATATAAAGAGCCATTCCCCAAACATGATAAATTAGAAAATTCAAATCTGGATCGGGGAGAGTCATCCCAAGGTTATAAAGTAGTGAATTACTTATACACCAAAAAAGATAACAATCATTATGATTCACTTATTAGATGTATTCACTCTCCTACTGACCATGTCAACACCATCCGAATCAAGGGAAAGTATTGCGCCGTGGTAACAAGGCGTGCCCACCTCGCGATTCTAGGATCTTCTCTATTAACCCCACAAACTGGTAATACAACTTCTTAGATCAAATTAAGAATACGTCTACTAAGATTTTGATCTTAGATCTTCTTAAGATATCTAATGTCACATAAAGACATTCTATACAAACTCTTCAAGGGTCGGGAGTGCCATTAAAGGTAGATCCTACACATCTCCAAGCTCAGTAGTAAACATCGTACCAAATGAACATATTCCTTTAACCATAGGGAGATTCCCACTAAAAAATCCAACACATAATCTTCCTTGTATATTGAGGTAGTTGTTACCCACAGAAAGATCAAACGAGTGCTTGTGGATAACGGATCAGGGTTGAATATATCACACTAAAGTTGTTAAATAGTGGGACATGCTGAGGCAGATCTTGAGTCAAATATCATCACTATCACCACTTATGACAACTTAGAAAGGGAGTCGGTGGGCACAATCACGTTGCCCATGGAGGTGGGTCCCACTTGCCATCAAACAAAGTTTCATGTCCTAGACTTGGAACTTCCATATAATATGCTTCTAGGCTGACCATTGATTCATGCCATGCAAGTCATGCCATCGATGTTCCATCAGTGCATTAAATTGAAGCATGAGGGAAACACCATTACAATATAAGAATATTCAAATCCCTTCGCTCATTGCAGAGCTCTCAATAGTTTTACACGTAAGGGTACATATGCGTGTCCCTCCACCGATATAGTTGTCCCTCTCCAATATGAAGCCATAGAATCACAAATAGATTCAGATTCTCTCAGATCTTGCGCCCATGGTGCATCTACATCAACCTCTCCTTTTGATTCATGGGAGATGAAAATCCTTGAATATGGCTGTGAAGAATATAATGTGCAGCAAGCCCTCTTAGTTTCAGACCTCTAATTGTCACCAAAGACTAGAGGTAAACCCAACTATCATTATAGAAGACTTAGAAATGAACACATTATTGGGTCATTCTTACCTGGAGGTTTGTTGGCTGAAGAAAAATTATTAGATCCACCTACAACTTGGGTCCCAGAGGATACTCAGCCAACCTGTTATCAAACCCCTGAATATGAGAAATCTAGTAAAATTATGTACTCCATGGGCTACAATGGCCTAGGATGTGGAAGAAACAAACAAGGATAGAGAGAACCAGTACCTCTTCCGTATTTTAAAACAAAAAGATACGGCATTGGAATTCACCCTTATGGAGCACACCCCAATGATCAAGATGCTAGTTGTTCTGAACATGAGGATAGCTCTGACTATCTAGATAGCGATATGGATTCCCATTATAGCCAATATGAGGATCTTTCCTCCACAAACCTATTCATGAACAACGTTGTCCTAACCATAACCCTTACAGAACCTACCCTTGATCTCGTTTACCCTTCCCTTGTTGAATGGGACAACAATTTCATATGTCACTAGATTTATTTGAGAATGATGAAGCTATCACATATTTCATGGGCATAAGGGATACAATTCCCATTGGAGACCACAAAAAGGGCTTCTATATTGACTTGGATACCTACACTTACTTCGGCGAGGAGGCTGAGCTTCGTGGTTAGCAAAACTTAAGAAAAAGTGAGGGAAAAAGTTCCAACGTAAAGCCTTAGCAAAAATCAAAGTCCAAGTCGCATAGTGAAAACCTCTTTGAGGCACTGGTTGACAAAAAAGTAAAAAAATCAAGGGATAATAAAAGTGACCACGCCAAGGATGAAAATCTCATGGAGACATCCTTAGATGACAATCTCAACCTTCCTCCCAATCCTACGCGTATGGAGGACTCATCAAAATTACTAGTCGAAGAGACTATTGATGTGAATATTGGTACAGAAGAGGACCCAAAAATAGTAAAATTAGAAGCTTCACTCTTGGCTAGAGAACAAAAAACGTTTATCATGCTACTATGAGAGTTTATAGACGTGTTCACATGGTCCTACAAAGACATGTCAGGCTTAGATCCAACTTTGGTTGTGTACAACCTAGTTGTGCACGTAAACACTAAGGCTATTAACCAGAAGCTCAGAAAGATGCACCCAAGGGTAACTGTACGTACCCAAAATTGTAAGGTACTGTACCGCCAGAACAGTGTAACAAGTGCCCCAATGATGATACAGGTCTCCTCGCAAGGTGTTCGGGATCCGAAAAAGCCCTCGGAGTATGCGTTAACATCCCGCATGCCCCGCTTAGCCCCCGCGCCCTTTATTTTCTCCTTTTTCCCTCTTTCCTTGGCCTCTTGACCTTCAGTGACGAAACCACCGCCCTGCAGGGCGGCGGTCTCATGACCGCCGCCCTGAACAGGGTAGCAGTCCTATAATCGCCGCCCTGCTCAGAGCGGCGGTCCTGTGCGCGTTTTCCAGAACACTCTTTTGACATGACTCGCATGAAATATCACATTTCACCAGCTTTTCTTTGCTGACTTGAGCATGCATTAATTTTTTTTGGTCCCCTGGAACAGTGTTTTTCCTTTGTTTATTGTTTAGGAGTTCAATTTGGTTTTGGTTATTGGATGCTTTAATTCCTATAAATGCATGGTTTGTGTACATGCAAATGGTCTGATTTTGGTGAAGAATTTGGTCTGGAGTTTTTGGTCTGAAGCTTGACTGGATTTGGAAGTTTGATCTTTGCTCTCATTCCCTCATTTTAGTGTTTTAGTTAGTTAGCTTGTTTAGAAGCCATAGCTTGAATTCACTTGCATCTTTTGTAATTGCTCAGCTGTTGGTAAGCCACAGACCCATCTTGTGCAGGCAGTGCTGTTGTTCCACCCAATCCGGTTAGAAGCTTGCCTCTGAATTCCTCTTTGCTATAGATTTGTTTTACTTTGACTTAGAGTTCTTAGTTCAATTCATTATATACCTGGTTAGTATTATTCAGCTGTTGGTAAGCCACATATCCAACTTGTGCAAGCAGTGTCTTATTTGGAACGGAATAGCTTAGGAAGCCATTAAAGTTGCAGGTTTTGCTCTTCGTATAGGATAGTCAGAGGTTCTGGTCGCTTCACGTTGCATGACTCGCAGTAAAATCCTGCTAGGAATCGCATAAGCCAAGCTCTGTACTCTTGCGCTATCCCTCTCCTACTCGCATTCTCGGTCTGCATTCTGAGATGTCCTTGTCCCAAAATCTATTCCTATCAGTGCTAGCATTACACACTTTTCTGGATCCAAGTGAACATGAAAGAACGAGAAGATCATACTGAGGGGATGAGATCACATACACCATCGGATTTGCCACTGTTATGTGGAATCCAGGTTTTACATTTCAAAGTTCTAGTCAGATTCATATCAAATAGAGTAGTTAATCGCTTTATTTCATTTCATTCTATTCTCGACATTGCCAAGGAAGCTGTGGGGATTGATAGTTTCTGAGAAACTATGATTCACTCCTCACTTCTGAGGTAGGATCGAGAATCTTGCCGGTAGATTAGACAAAACTATTTTATTTAGAATAATTCTACAAATCGCACAGGTAAATAACCACACTCGGTTATCTTGTCTGTTTTAAATTATTGTTTAGTTATTATTTCTAGATATGCTTAAAATAGTTTGTTTTTCTTAGAATTGTTAGAATATTTATTAGAAAGATAAAGGTTATATATGTTAGATTTATTTCATGTAGTTAGAATTTCTTTCATTACAGTTAGTTTTGCATTTTGTTTCGTATGACAATCACGGGACCTCAAGAGACCAGGGAATATATATTTGAGCCAATCGTGCCTCAACCAAACCTAGTCACCGCAATAGTTGACATAGACCAAAATCTCAAGATACAAGTATTCCGAACAACCACAGATTTACAACTGATCAGTTCACAGTTAAGAGGATTAAACATAGAAGACAACCAAGCACATGTGTTTTGGTTAAGTCAGCCAAACTACAGATTACTCTAGAAAACATCCACATGACTGTCGAGGGGCTCGAAAGAGAACAAACATTCGGGTGCGATCCTCTAGTTCCACAGCCAAACGCTGGAAACACCCTCATAGATATAGATACCAGCTTAAGAATCCAGGTTGCGAGAACGTCTGTAAGGTATTCTGAGAAGACTGCACAACTATTGGTTCTAACATAGAAGCTGAGAAAGCATACGATTACTGGATACTAGGGATTAGAACTTGATCTCGCGTATGACCATAATAGGACCACAACAACCAAGAGTCTACGGTTATGATCCACAAATCCCACAGCCTAACGAATCCATAAGAAAATTGGATATAGACACTGGGCTACGCACACTAGTATTTTAGTCCACTCCAATTCCACCTATCATCATCCAACAGTTATCCCTACTAGACATAGCGGCTAACGAAGCTAGGGAATTCTGGACTAGGCCAGAAAATCATCCATAGAATCGATTGTATTCATCATCCACTATATGACCTTATCAGGAGATATACACGAAACAACCCCAGGTCATTTTCCACGTATTCCGCAACCCATAGATCGAATCACGCCAGAGCTCGATATTGATTGGAGCCTTCGAGCAGTCATCCTCGCTGATCGATCTATCACACCAGTCCAAGTTAGAAAGGGCCTTCTTTGCCTTAGATTCACAAATTCCACTAGTGCGTGTCGAAGACATTAGACTGCCTAACTAGTTTGTCTGCATATTCCATCCCCACCGACTGTCTCGGCACGACCTCGGGAGGTCGGGTACGTAGAAGAGTCACTTGCAGATTCTCACGCTCACCTGTCGCTTTTCCGGCGTACAAAATTGGTGAACCCGACGTGAATCAAACAACTGTTTCACCTTCTATACCTCATCACATCAGTTTCACCAACAAAATTGGTGAACCCAACGTGAAACAAACAACTGTTTCACCTTCTCTTTGAGAAGTTTCATCTTCTCTCATCCACCTTCGCTCCTTCCCATTATTCTGCAGGTATTCATATACCCCCCGAATATGTCAGGATTCGACGCATATGGCAGACCCCTCCTGGGTCTTGAGGCATACTACGCCCAACAGAAATAGGGAATCATCACCCTCGCTCTCAGTATGGGGTGACAACTATTCAACTAATCAGTTGTCAACACAAACCCCAAGAATCAGATATAGTTCGTCTTTTTCAAACTGAGGAGTTAGATCAACCCCCTCGAACCCAACAAACAGAACCTTCAATGATCCAACAATATGACGTTTACAGGAGAATTTGGTTCATCTCCTCAAATGTTACTCAGACCAACAAATTAGTAGGAAATCAGATCCATACCTGGTCTTAGATGATGGACAGTCAACACTTAATCCTAGGAGTGAACAACACTCCCAGGGAATGTACCCATCTATAGGAGGTTGACAAATATAAACAGCATAATCTCTTTCAAGAAAATAACCTCTATGCCACTGCATACAGGAAATATTCTGGGAGAAACTTGGCAAGATAGCAATCAGTTCATTACAATCATCACGTACCTTTACAACACGCAAGTATACAACAAACGCCACTCAGGAAAAGTACCGTGGTTCACCCAATGAGTCATTTCAAACGTTATTAAGAAAGAGTGAGAAAGGGTTTAGAACTGGCTCAAAGCAGTTCAAAATTTCTCCGTTATTACAAACATAAGTTCCAATCCCCATTACCAACTACCCTCTGTCAGTGATCCCTTACGGGAGTAGGCACGTTTAGGCATGCCTCCTCAATATCCACAGAAACGCCAACAAGGCCTATCATCCTCCTCAACACTATACTCCTCCCGGTCTAAGTGTCGAACAGTCCGTCCTCAACAATACCCTGTCCTATTTAAAGACCATTTACTCTAACTCACCACCAGGATATGTGTTTTCTCCCTCATCCTGGTAATGTTTTGTCCCAACGGCAGGGACCCCAAAGTCCCTATGCCCCTGCCAATTGCTTACGTCTTGTCATGCACCGTATCCAACCGACCCTTCCCAACCACTTCCACCAACTCCTCGCAAACACTCATCAATGGTCCAAAAGCTATGCGATAGGACGTATCAAATATCTAAAGGACCCCTTAGATTTCACCATACGAAGCGTCATTCTTTCCAATACCTCTCTCCTGTTTGCCCAATTTCAAGGGTGAAGGAGATCCAAACCACAGATAAAGCTTACACTACAGCCATACACGAGAAATACTACTCCCTTGTGGATGGGTTGTTGTCTAAAATATTCCCCAAACACTGGAAGGGCATTGCTCTCGATTGGTATTAGAGAATACCTGAGGCTTCCATACCTTCATTTAAACAACTCGTTTCAGAGTTCATCAAAGCCTTTCGACATAACAAACACTGATACTAACAGGAATCAGGGAATTCTGCATACAACAAAACACCATGAAATCCTGTCGCTCATTTTCATCCAGATGTGGCGTACAGTTCTTTATTTATTCATCAGCAAGTGCTCCAAACCTGGATCAGATGGAACTATGTGATTTATTCTTCATTCTCTTAGTAAAGAAAGTGTAGGAAAAGTCCAGAATTCCCACTAAGGACTATGTGAGTACTTGAGAAGCGCTCTACGAATAGACTAGTCAGTCAATAGATAGTGTTCGTAAGACGTATGGATCAAAGGGGGGGGAACGGGAGGTTTAATCACCTCACCAAATACTACACTCCACAAACCATCAAATCAAGACCCAAAATCCGTAACAAAATCGTGGGGTACACGGATCGGGGTTAACCCGACCAGCCCAAGGATGGTAAATGTTGTTAATACTCCGTCACAAACACGGCACCAGCAAAACAACAACTTTACCCCAATGGTCATACATTGGATTTTAACCATCCCAACAACACAACAACAACGGCGAAATCCTCATACAAGGCCAAGCCAAAACTCATTTGGTTACCAAAACCAAAGTCATAAACCAAAACAACAATCCAAACTTGGTCCTAATCGGAACAGTTTATCAGAATTTTAGAGGGCGCAAACACACCAACCAACAAAACGGAATTATAATCCCAAGTCTTATTGTGGTTTCCATAAAATTCATGGTCACGACACTAGAACGTGCGTGACTACACTAATTTTATGCAAGCGTTTTCCAAAAGAACAAAGACAGTTCTTTCCCAGACTTGTTTTGGTAGATCCCTCTCATCATCACCACTACTCGCGTAGGGGCCGTTTCTCCTCAGAATGCTCCCACTCAAGATCTTTAATGTCTTCTCTCCCAATCATGACAGCAATAGGCTGAACAAAAAATCAACTGGAACAAACAAAGTTTCAGTTGACGGGAACAATGACCATGAACCCTCGACTTCATTAAATCCTTCATCGCGCCACAGTTGGGAAGCTCAACGCGAGACCTAAGATAGTCATTTTGGTAGAATTAGAAGACTCTGAACTAACCTATGAAGCTATAACGAGAAACAGAGAGTATTTCTCCAACCAGCCCAGTCATCTTCCAGAGGTAGATATAGTCAGCAAATATTTGAAAAACCATCGTTGCGTAGATTTAATTAGTGACCTAACAAAGACCTTCTCACACATTTCATTTTTGACTTACTAAGACCTCTCTGAACTCCAATCTCCCCCTCAAAGAGCTGTTTCTTTTAGAAGCATTAGTCTAGGCCATCAATTAAACATCACTCACTCCGACCTCCTGAAACACAAGTAAATAACGTACGATTTTGATATCCATCCTCCGGGGCAGCTGACAAGGATGTCGCATTCAAAACACAAATTCATTCAATCACAATTCAATTCAAAACACACAACAATAGGGGTAAGAGACTTCGAAACAATCCATGAGAGTGTAATCAATCACAAATTCACACACACTAGAGGTCATTAATCGAAATATGGTGGGGAGGATGGGGGTGTGGGGTTTCAGGAGGCTATGGGTAAGGACAGAATGCGAAGGACTTCGAAATAAGTAAAATGCCCACAGATGCTGAGATCGCCCGCCGAGGTAACCCAGCCTTACACTGCAAGTGTGGGTTTATAGATAACTATGTAAAACGGGCATGGTTGACGATTGGGCTGCCGTTAACAATAGTCCCTTTCTCTTTTCCTCCAAAACTTTTTTTTTTTTTTTTTTTTTTTTTTTTTGATATGGAGAAACAAACTATTCCACACACGAACTACCTTGATAGGCTATGATATCCTTAAAGTCACTACTTCGATAGGAACTATAATAACTACTACCAGTCACCTTAGGCCCAAAACCATCTTGACTAGTTTTACCTTATAGATTGGGAAACGAACTATAATATGATCCCGGCCAACCTTTATCCATCGAATGAAGGCAAGCCCTCCCGCTATTTGCAAGAAGTAGATTCTTGCATCTGGTAAAGTCTTTGTAGCCAAAGTGATCCAAAACCTTTCGATTTGCACCCTAGCTGATAAGAACAGACCAGGGGTGCACTCAAATTTTTAAGCTGCGCAACAAACAACTTATAAACCCTCTGACCCAAAGCATGAGGAAAAGTTGATACCTACAAACGGATCTTGAAAACTAACAGCATACCGCGAACCTAATGCCAATCCCTCTAAAGGTAAAACTAAAGAAACAATATCATTAGGGACTACTACTACTACTGCAAAAATTGTTGAATTAATAGCACAAGATTCACCAATGTTATTACCATTCGATTCAGTAGGCATAAGGATTTTCCCGTAGTGTTGGTTCCTTACTGGCATAGGATCTCTGTATGATCGAAGTTAGAGTGTGGCAAATGCGGCAGATCTCCCAACATCTACACCCCGGCTAAGTATTAATACTCTCTCCCTTTTCTCTCTCGCTCACCTCTGGAGCTAATGGTCCATTATGGGAGCGGGGGCAGGTATACTTCTTACTGTACTTACTTCGCCCGAGGAGAAGGTCCTCCATTCCATTTAATTAAACTTTGAATGCACAAATAATGGCGCTGAGTACGAAGCCCTCCTCCTTGGCCCTCACCTAGCCAAAAGAAGTGGTATTAATAACAATCAGAGTCTTGGGAGACTCGCAATTAGTAACAAACCAAGTTTTAAAGTCTATGAAACTAAAAGCCGACCCTTTACAACTCTACAAATGCTGTAGTGGTTTAAGCAAGGTTTAACTTATATCCATTGAAGCGATCCCGCAAGAGAAAACTCTTCTCGCTTGATTCATAGCAACCTCTGGCATCAAACAGTTTACTCCAATCAATGAGCTAGAAGATACTCCTTCACAGTGATCCATTTCATGACGAGCCATTAATAAAAACAATGACAAATCCTCGTTTAAGCTTTTTTTTTTAAGCGGAAGTTGAATCTACCAAGTCCAAACTCATGTATGGAAATGAGCGGCTACTTTGGCTTATTTAAATGCCTATGCAAGCTTACATCTCTCCTATCACATGCTAGATTTATCCCTTATCCCCCATTACGTCCTCTCTACTGTTGGAAATCCCGTAACGATCTTTCCGTCCAAAGGTAACTAACCTTACGCAATAGAAACTGGGGAATGATTAGATTGACCCTTCCAGCACACCTGAGTTCGAAGAGGGTACGCCTCTTTATCGAAGAACAAAATTCGATGTCAAAATTGGGACAGAAAGATGAACAAGAATATTGAAACTAGGTTCTTCGTTGACACCCCAAGAAGAAGTGGAAATACATACTTCAGGTTCTCAAAGAACATAGAAGGCATTTACATTTAATTTACAAGGATATACTGTAGTCACCCCACATTGCGGTCCAACCACCTCGTCCCTAGATCGGATGCACAGCCCATTAAACAAAAATCAAGGCCCCATGACACCCCGCAGTAGCTCTCATGGTAAAGAGGAAGTATAAAACTCCTTCAGGTAGGATTATCAGCCAGTGTGACCACTCCCATGGGTATCTAATATCGTTCCCGTTCTCTCAAAATAACGGAAAGATACGCATTTGTTTGCATAGATTTCTCGAGACTCAAACAAAGCTGTGTCCTAAAGACGATTTCCCATTACCATCCATAGCACGTTATTGTTGATTGCACGGCTGGTTTTTGAACTTTTGTCTCTCATGATGATTCTCGGGGACAATCACATCAGAATATCCAATCAAGATCACCGCTAAAACCACGTTTATAACTCCTTGGGGAACCTATTGCTACGTTGTTTGCCATTTGGTCTGAAAGACGCCGGTGCTTACGGACCGCGGCCTGACATAAGCTACATATTTCATCACGATCAATTCATAATCATGGAATCTTTGTAGACGACTATTGGCTAAGGCCAAAATCTCTGTGACCATCCCTAAGTACTGGGCCGCAATCATTCTTTCTTCTTCATCACGCCTAATAGAATACGGAGTCCACGCTAAACCTAGGAAAAGCTTCTTTGGTGTAACTGAGGAAAGCTCCTATGTTACATCATATCGTCCCAAGGATCTGACTTTTATCCAACCAAAATTCAGGATGTCCTCGAAATGACCCACCTTCGAGTTGAATCTGGAATCAGATCCATTTCTCGTGCAGCTGGTGCAATCCTGGGATTCATCCCCGAACTTATCTTCGCTATTCATCCAATCAACAATTTACTCAGAAAGACTATAACATTGATTGGACCGAGACCTCACTAAGCTTAAGCTTAAACATTTCTTGCTGTCACCGACCTACGCCTAATATGCCCCTAAGTCTGGATCACCCTTAATCCTATATTCCGCGAGCTACCAATTCTCATCTCACTGGCCTGTATGTTGGCCCAAGAAGACGATGACCAGAGAGAACTGTGATTTAATTTCATTAGCCGACACTGCTCGTACTATAACTGCTATAACACAATAAGCGAGAATGTCTTGCCATAGTCTGTCTTACTAAACGTCAAGACTTACCTGCCGATCAATAACAAAGGTCATGGTTAACGATGGACCATTTTACCGGACTTTTTCTCAAACAAGTTTCCTTACCCAAAAGGCTGGACATTTTATAACCTTAACTGGGAGAGTTTCGAATAACATTTGTAATTAGAAGTCCGTTAAAGGACAATCACGCGGATTGGTTAGCTGACAACCCATTAGCATGGAGGCGTCTAGTACATTTGGATTTTCCATAAAAGATGAAATGCGTATACTAACATCGAACTTCTTCCGACCTGGCTATTTCCCGAGTGCCCTTGGTACCGGATTCATTAATTATATCATGGACCATACTTACCCGAGCAGTGACAACCGCACCAAATACTGCGATTCGCTAATCGTAGCCAATATGTCATTATAGAGCATGTGCTCTATCGAAAAGCATTCGATGGAATGCTCTTTATGTGTGGTCGACACAGATAGTCCCATAGGATTCTCCATGAATCACCATAGCGTTATATGTGGAGGGCCACTTCGGTGCCATGGCCTCTGCTGCCGAAAAATACATCGAATGGTCTATTTCTGTCCCACTCAGAACATGCGCGATAGAGTTTGGCCCGTAGTGTCATAAGTGTCAGAATTCTCCCACGAGATCCACATGCCACACCAGCACAATCTCTACAACCAATCACTACTCCATGGCCCTGTTTCTCTACATGGGGCCTATGACTTCATAAGGAATTCTCTCCCTCATCGACATACGGCCACATTTTAATAATTACGGGCCACTGAATATTTTACAAATGGGTGGAGGCCATGCCTCTACTACGTACCTGGTTTTCCTGTACTCGCTAAGTTCATTTTAAAAATTCAAATCAATTTGTAGGTACGGTACCCCACAAATCATTATCTCAGAAGAATGGAACTTCTTCAAGAATGAAGAAGTGTCTTGTGTCCTGGGTGCTGCACCAATGCGCTGTAGCAACTATGAAAGCATCCCTGCTGGGCTCAGTGGGGGGAAGGAACGACACGCGTTGCAACTGCGCCCTCAATGTGTTTGACAGTTGACGTACATCGCGAAGGCCAATGGGCAGCTGAAGCAACAAACAACGCGAAAGCCCTTCTCCCTTAAACGGTGAAGAAAACAAGCGAGATGGCATTTGAAGTTATATCGGGCCTTGTGGGCCACCGAACCTCAATTAAGAACACCAACAGGAGCAACTCCTTCTCTCTCGTATTTGGCGGCCATAGCAGGTCTCCCCCCTTGATTTCGAAATACCCAGTCCCTCCGTCTCTATCCGCTTTCACTACAAGGATCTTGGCATGATCGCCGCGCTTATATAGAAGTACATCTTTCCCAATTAAAAGCCTATGATGAAATTAGGTTTAATGATGTCCTGAACAACGCATAGAGCTTATGCTGACCGATGAGTGGCTGCTTGGCGAGTAAAGAACAAGAAGGTTTATGAAACGCGATATAATTACGAAAGGTGATCTTGTTCTAAGACTAGCAGCCGGATCGACAAGAAGACCGCGAAGGAAGAAATTCCGGCCCAAATGGTTGGGGCCCCATACGATCCAAGGACTATGGAAATGGTGGTGCAGCCCTCTTATCCAACGCTAGAAAAAGGTGAGGTAATTTTCGCGAGAGAAACATCACTTCCCTGTACTCATCAAGCGTGTTCTACGCATAACACAGCAGCCGTACCATATCAACTATCTACAATTGCGTCTTCATATAGATTTATATCATTGTGTCCCCTCTTTTCTTCTAGACACAATTTGTGATCAATGATCTATTCTCAAAGTAATTATACAAACTCATGATGTTTGTGGCAACAAAACTTTCTAATCATATCCTCTCTCCATTTTCGCGCTAGATCATCATCACTCTTCAGAATCTTTTATCAAATAAAATAAAACATGATGACGTCTTAGCACGGTCAACCATACCAATATCTGCAATTTGTTCTCCTTTGATTTCTTCTTAGGTATTGGTGTCTTCCTATGGTTCGTGTTCTAGAAGCTTCAATGGTGTCAATCCACATCTATCCCATATCTACATCTCTTTGGAAACAAGCATATCTGACATTTTACTCAAAAGCAAAGTCAAAAATGATTAACAGAAAATTTTTATTTTTAACCCATTTCCTTGCCCTACCAACCTCGGTATGAGCTTAGTGCGTCCCTTCTAGTGACGTAGGGTTGGAAAGATGGAAATTCCCTTACCTCGCCTATGCCTTATACCCCTGTGATAACCACGCTTCTTACTAGTAGCATGGGCAAATGAGGGGGTCCTCTAGACAATGCAAAACATCTAAAGGTCATACAAAACTAATTCAAAATTTGAGTCAAAAATGAATGACTCAATTCTCAAAACCAAGAGAGTAAAAATCCTAAAAAACTAGATTTTGTTCTACTATGTGGCCTCTAACATACGGGTTCTAAGTCTGGATAAACCCTCAACAAGTTGCACCCCAAAACTATGAAGTCATTCGGGTGGAGTAAGGCTGGTATTTTTCAATTTGCTTCCACCAAAGCTTCTCTATCTTTCATCACTATCGTTGCACCATTTCTTTGCATACATTGCGCCCTGACTTGGCTCTTAGTGGGATAGCCCCTCTGCAGGTCCTAGCTAGTTGCGTGGAAGTTATTAGTGGGGCTAGTTAATCTTCGTTCATCATACTGTTTTTTCATCATCTTTGGCCAAACAACGTGAGGGTTCATCGCCAATTATTGCCTCACGAAGGCCAGAATATAATAATCCATATATCTATAATAATCGGCTGGTGTGCGGGGCTGCATCATGAAACACCAAAAGAAAGCAAGATTTGCATCATCTGTTCTCCATTGCATACATTCTAGATAAGCATATAAAACATCATCGTAAGTATACACAAAGCAGTTGGAACTAGAAAGACAAACGAGAAGTGAAGTTTTTGATCCAAAAACGACTGCCTATAATATAAATAACGTGACAATGTTTATATACAATCCATCAATGCTCTAGGCATGGTCAAAACTCTCCAAAAGAGCCCGTACAGTATCACGCAAAAATCCATGATCATCAACATTACAAATGGCCCCGAAGTTAGCCTGTCTCAACCCCTATGTCAACCCCTCCGAGGGCTTCGCTCCCTCTACCTAGCCTCGGCTACGCGCGCTCTGAATGCACGAGGGCTCTGGTATTTGATGAGCACTCCACAGTCTGGCCACAAGAATGGCTCTCATAAGAACGCTCGGCTTGTCCTATAGCCTGAACCAACTTGTACGGAAGGTCGACACATCCTGGCCACTGCCAAACAGGAGGGGAGGAGCGATAGACACAGTATGCCTAACCGGCTGCTGACGCTCCCCGAGCTCTACAGATGCTTCGCATGGGGATTATCCATAGGATCATCAGAGATCAGTGCATACCCTACGGATTAGATCCACCACTCGTCGGCGGTCCTCTACAAAACAAAGAAGAAAGCGAATTGAAACGAGCAAGAGGCCTAAAATATACAAATACAAATTAAGGCGAGATAAAACAGTTAAAAAAAGTCTAATAAACTAACACTGAAAGGGAAGAGGATACTTACTCGGGTCACCATGAGGCCTCCCAGAAAAAGAAAAAAAAAAAAAAAAAAATTTGGGTCCTAAGTTGTCACACCCGCTTGCAGTTCGCTACCGACTGAGGGGCCCTCCTCTTAGGAGCCACATGACGTCCCCCATACTCGTCCCTCATCCACCACGGCTTGAGAGAGTGGCTCTCTAAAACTAGATGATCTCTCTCTCTACCCTCTGCTCCGCCCTCCTGCCTACATAATAATCCTGAGTGTCATGCCACTCAGGTCACTGTCTTTTCTGCTGCTCTCCCTCCCTCTATGGACTCCTCAGAATTGGAGTCAATTCTATGAGGGTCGTCGCTATTCTGAGCAGGGCCGTAGTAATCATCCGAAGTAAAAGGTGCCCTAGGTCACCCATCTCTCTCCTCTGCCCGAAACAAATCCCCTGGCTGCAATAGGAATACCAGGATTGACCAATGTCCAACCCGCCCTTAGGCCCCCTCAAGCCTCCCAGACTACTAATATACTGGTGCCGCCAACGACTGGAGGAAGCATGCCCAACATATGGGAGGCCGCACTGGCTGAGACCCTGCCGAAAGTATGTACCCCCGGTCCACCCTTCCCACACGGTCAATAAGCTAACCCTGTGGTGGAACAAGAGCTCCAATGTGAGAGCCTCCTCTACCCAAGATGCCGGCCATGAGCTGGTACAGTGTGGCCTCCAGATCTGCTGTGGTGAGGGAAGCGACTGGCTGGTGAGGTGCTTACCACCGACATGTCGGGGGGGCCATCTGGCTGCCCTCACAGCGCCCCGGGATCTGCCACCTCCACGCTCTGCCATAGGGAATGAAGGCTCATACAACCCAACTCATAACTAGAGTAGGCTGCTCAAAGCCTGTCCTTAAATGGACCACCATGTATAAGTCGTGATAGGTCCCCAAAAGATCTGCACCCAGCGTATATCTGACCATGCCCCTCTATCTAGTAATGATGGGGGCCCAGCAGTATCTAAGGTATCACCCTCCCTTGTCCCGATCAGTCTCGAGGCAAGGATCCCCACTGATTAGCTGTCCGAAATATGGGGATGGGCAAATAAGGAATGGATCTGACTCTCACTCCCTTCTTCGGCCCATGTAGATAGATGCATCCCATGTTCCTACCCACGTGTATCTTGCTCTGGACCCACTTCTCCAGTGTGATCCTCCTCCCGATGATCGTAGGGCCCCCAGGATATGTTAAACTCCTCCAAAGTAATTCGTCCACTCACCCGCGGACGCCCTGGCAGTCGGAAAGTGTTCCGATCTACATCCTAATAGAAAATAAGTCCACAACGGATGTGAACTAGTGTGTGACATTGGTCAACGCCGTGTATACGCAATAATGCCGGCCCTCTGTAATTGTATCCTCCTCATCCTGAGAAAGGGCATCCAACACCCCGGGCAATCAATCACACTCCCTCTCTCGACTTATCCATCTAATGTACTCCTCCCTCACCTGCATACACCCAAAAACACACCAAAACAGAGCAAGTTAGTATCTATCAATGCCGAGGGAGTCATAAAAACGACAAGAGTGATAAATATCAAGAACAACTCTAAAGAGCAAGCTCCTTTTGCTTTCTGTGTAAAACCGCCGCCTAAGCAGAGGGGCGGTTTTTGTAACCGCCGCCTTAAGGAAGTCGGTCGTTGTACCGCCACCCCGAACAGGGCGGCGGTCATGTAACCGCCGCCCCCTGTCCGGGCGCCGGTCGCGTTTCGAAAACTGCGTGGGTTTTTAAACCTAAAAAAGCGCCAAAAATGCAAAAATTGACCATTTTGGCCCAAAGAGACAAGATAGCCTACCCAGTAGGCGCCGCCCCCTAGGTGGCCTTTTTTGAACCTAGCATTTTCAAAAATACCCCCCCCCATTGCAAAGAATTTACCATTTCCAAATTTGAAGGGGGGAAAATGCACAATTAAAGAAAACGCAACCTGTGATCTCTCGTGGTGGCATTCCCGCACGTGGGGGCATGAATCCTATCTCCTCCGGACGTTTCGACTCTATTCGCACAAGAACCGTCAACCGGGGTCACAGGCTCAAAATCTATCAAATCAAATCGACTCGCGCAAATGATAGGAACATGGGCCCCACTTTCATATATATATTGTTCCTATTTCGTTTTTAAAATGACTGTTTTCGCAAGGTTTCGGAGCGGCCGCCCAACAGACTCGTCCTCTCCACCACGGCCTTGAGAGAGGGCTCTTAAACTAGGGTCTCTCTCTCTACACTCCGGCTCCTCCCTCTCTAGCTACATAATATCCGGAGTGTCATGCCATCAGGGATCACTGTCATCTGTATGCTCCTTGACCCCCTCATCTATGGACTCCTCAGAATGGGTCAAGTCATAGGGTAGTCGTATTATGAGCAGGGCCCGTAGAATCGAAAGTAAAGGTGCCCGAGGTACACCAGCTCTCCCTATGGCCAGAACAATTCCCCCTGGCTGCAAATAGTACCATGAGTGACCAATGTCCAACAACGGCCTCTAGGCCCCCCTCTAGCCTCCAAGACTGATATTATAGACTGGTGCAATGGAGGAAGCATGCCACATATGGAGGGCCGCCGAACTGCGAGGAAACCTGCCGAAAGGATGTACCTACAACCGTCCCACACGTCAATAAGCTACCCTGTGGTGGACAAGAGATCAATGTGAGAGCCTCCTCTCCCCAAATGCCGGCATGAGCTGGTTATAAGGGTACAGTGTGGCCTCCATATCTGCGGTGGTGAGGGAATCTACTGGGGTGAAGGTGCTCTAAAGCAACACATGTCTGCAATCTGGCTGACCCTCACAGCCCCGGGATCTGCCGAGCCGTCACAAAGACCTCTGCCGAGGAGGGAACATGAAGCGGCTCTTACAACCCAACTCACGAACTAGAGTAGGATGGACTCCAAAGACTAGTCCCTGTGACAAGCCGTGTAAAATGGACCGCACACCCTGTATAAGTCGGATGATAGAAGTGGATCCCCAAAGGAAGCATACTGCACCCGAAAGGCGCAAATGACATGATGACCATGCCCCTCTATCTTATGTAATGATGGGGGCCCAGCAGTATACTAAGGTATCCCCTCCCTTGTCCCCCGATCAGTCTCGAGGCAAAGGATCCCCATGATAGCCCTTGTCGAACTATGGGGATGGGCAAAGAAGGAATGGATCTGACTCTCACTCCCTTCTTTCGGCCCCATGGAGATAGCTGCATCCCCCATGTAGCCTACCCACTGGTGAATCTGTTGCTCTGGACCAGCTGTCTCCAGTGTGAGCCTCCTCCCGATGATCGGGACCCCCAGGATATGGTAAATCCTCCAAAGTAATCCGTCCACTCACCGCGGACCCCTGGCAGTCGGAAAGTGTTTCCGATCTACATCCTAATAAGAAAATAAGTCACAAAGGAGTGTGACTAGATGGTGTGACATGGGGCAAGCGTGGATATACGCACATATGACGGCCCTCTGTAATGTATCTCCTCATCCTGAGAAGGGCATCCAACACCCCGGGCAATCAATCAACACTCCCTCTCTCGACTCCATCTATGTACCTCCTCCCTCACCTAGCATACACCCCAAAAAACACACAAAACAGAAGCAAGTTAGTATCTAATCACTGCGGCTGGCAGTCATAAACACTTACAGAAGTGCTAAAAATACAAGAACCAACCTCTAACGGCAAGCTCCTTTGCTTCTTTTTTTTTCTGTGTAAAAAACGCGCCCTGAGCAGAGGGACGAGGGCGGTTTTGTTTGAACGCCCGCCTTAAGGAAGTGCGGTCGTGTACCCGCCACCCCCTTTACACGGCGGGCGGTCATGTAACCGCCGCCCTGGCCAGGGCGCCGGTCGCGTTTCCCGAAAACTTCGCGTGGGTTTTTAAAACCTAAAAAAGCCCAAAAATAAATGCAAAAATTGACCATTTTGGCCAAAAACAACAGCCTACCCAGTAGGCGCCCCCCCCTAGGTGGCCTTTTTGAACCTAGCATTTCAAAAATACCCCCCCCCATTGCAAAGAATTTACCATTTCAAATTTGAAGGGGGGAAAATGCAAAATTAAAGAAAACAACCTGTGATCTCGCGGGGTGGCATTCCGCACGTGGGGGCTATGATCGCTATCTCACTCGGAGTTTCGACTCTATTCGCACAATGAAACCGTCACCGTGGGTCCCAGAGCTCAAAATCTTATCAAATCGACTCGCGCAAATGAATAGGAAAATGGGCCACTTTTCATATATATATTGTTCTATTTCGTTTTTTAAAATGACTTTTTCGCAGGTTCGGAGCGCCGACGGAGGTAGTCCTATCCCCGCACAAATGGTACGTCCATCTTCCCTGTTATTTTAGTGTTTGTTTTCCAAATTATTGTATCTATCTGCACTTGAGTTCTCTTTTTCAATTTTGCAGGTAGCGGGAACTTTGGAATGGCGTCATTTCAACACATGGACGTGTAAGGTATAACTTCTAACTCCCCATTTCGGGACGGCCATACTCGGACCCACCGTTTTATGCCTCTTCATGGCTAAAACATTTCTCCGAGGGGGCAATATGTATGTACCCAAAATTGTAAGGTACTGTACCGCCAGAACAGTGTAACAAGTGCCCCAATGATGATACAGGTCTCCTCGCAAGGTGTTCGGGATCCGAAAAAGCCCTCGGAGTATGTGTTAACATCCCACATGCCCCACTTAGCCCCCGCGCCCTTTGTTTTCCCCTTTTTCCCTCTTTCCTTGGCCTCTTGACCTTCAGTGACGAAACCGCCGCCCTGCAGGGCGGCGGTCCTGTGCACATTTTCCAGAATGCTCTTTTGACGCGACTCGCGTGAAATATCACGTTTCACCAGCTTTTCTTTGCTGACTTGAGCATGCATTAATGTTTTTGGTCCCCTGGAACAGTGTTTTTCCTTTGTTTATTGTTTAGGAGTTCAATTTGGTTTTGGTTCTTGGATGCTTGAATTTCTATAAATGCATGGTTTGTGTACATGCAAATGGTCTGATTTTGGTGAAGATTTTGGTGAAGAATTTGGTCTGGAGTTTTTGGTCTGAAGCTTGGTTGGATTTGGAAGTTTGATCTTTGCTCTCATTCCCTCATTTTAGTGTTTTAGTTAGTTAGCTTGTTTAGAAGCCATAGCTTGAATTCACTTGCATCTTTTGTTAAATTGCTTAGCTGTTGGTAAGCCACAAACCCATCTTGTGCAGGCAGTGCTGTTGTTCCACCCTATCCAGTTAGAAGCTTGCCTCTGAATTCCTCTTTACTGTAGATTTGTTTTACTGTGACTTAGAGTTCTTAGTTCAATTCATTATATACCTGATTAGTATTATTCAGCTGTTGGTAAGCCACATATCCAACTTGTGCAAGCAGTGTCTTTATTTTGGAATGGAATAGCTTAGGAAGCCATTAAAGTTGCAGGTTTTGCTCTTCGTATAGGATAGTCAAAGGTTCTGGTCGCTTCACATTGCATGACTCGCAGTAAAATCCCGCTAGGAATCGCATAAGCCAAGCTCTGTACTCTTGCGCTATCCCTCTCCTACTCGCATTCTCGGTCTGCATTCTGAGCTGTCCTTGTCCCAAAATCTATTCCTATCGGTGCTAGCATTACACGCTTTTCTGGATCCAAGTGAACACAAAAGAACGAGAAGATCATACTGAGGGGACGAGATCACATACACCATCGGATTCGCCACTATTATGTGGAATCCAGGTTTTACATTTCAAAGTTCTAGTCAAATTCATATCAAATAGAGTAGTTAATCGTTTTATTTCATTTCATTCTATTCTTGACATTGCCAAGGAAGCTGTGGGGATTGATAGTTTCTGAGAAACTATGATTCACTCCTCACTTCTAAGGTAGGATCGAGAATCTTGCCGGTAGATTAGACAAACTCTTTTATTTAGAATAATTCTACAAATCGCACAGGTAAATAACCACACTCGGTTATCTTGTCTGTTTTAAATTATTGTTTAGTTATTATTTCTAGATATGCTTAAAATAGTTTGTTTTTCTTAGAATTGTTAGAATATTTCTTAGAAAGATAAAGGTTATATATGTTAGATTTATTTCACGTAGTTAGAATTTCTTTCATTACAGTTAGTTTTGCATTTTTTTTGTATGACAATCACGGGACCTCAAGAGCCCAGGGAATATATATTTGAGCCAATCGTGCCTCAACCAAACCTAGTCACAGCAATAGTTGACATAGACCAAAATCTCAAGATACAAGTATTCCGAACAACCACAGATTTACAACTGATCAGTTCACAGTTAAGAGGATTAAACATAGAAGACGACCAAGCACATGCGTTTTGGTTAAGTTAGCCAAACTACAGATTACTCTAGAAAACATCCACATGACTGTCGAGGGGCTCGAAAGAGAACAAACATTCGGGTGCGATCCTCTAGTTCCACAGCCAGACGCTGGAAACACCCTCGTAGATATAGATACCAGCTTAAGAATCCAGGTTGCGAGAACGTCTGTAAGGTATTCTGAGAAGACTGCACAACTATTGGTTCTAAACATAGAAGCTGAGAAAGCATACGATTACTGGATACTAGGGATTAGAACTTGATCTCGCGTATGACCATAACAGGACCGCAACAACCAAGAGTCTACGGTTGTGATCCACAAATCCCACAGCCTAACGAATCCATAAGAAAATTGGATATAGACACTGGGCTACGCACACTAGTATTTTAGTCTACTCCAATTCCACCTATCATCATCCAACAGTTATCCCTACTGGACATAGCGGCTAACGAAGCTAGGGAATTCTAGACTAGGCCAGAAAATCGTCCATAGAATCGATTGTATTCATCATCCACTATATGACCTTATCAGGAGATATACACGAAACAACCCCAGGTCATTTTCCACATATTCTGCAACCCATAGATCGAATCACGCCAGAGCTCAATATTGATTGGAGCCTTCGAGCAGTCATCCTCGTTGATCGATCTATCACACCAGTCCAAGTTAGAAGGGCCTTCTTTGCCTTAGATTCACAAATTCCACTAGTGCGTGTCGAAGACATTAGACTGCCTAACTAGTTTGTCTGCATATTCCATCCCCACCGGCTGTCTCAGCACGACCTCGGGAGGTCAGGTATGCGGAAGAGTCACTTGTAGATTCTCATGCTCACCTGTCGCTTTTCTGGCGTACAGTAACCCTACCGGTTAAAGAATAATTAGAAAGTTTGCTTGCGGCAGGATTCATCTGGCCTATTGATTATTCTGAATGGATATCTAATATCATCCTTATCCAGAAAAATCCTGTCGGTATCAGAATTAGCATGGATTTTAGAGACATTAATAAAGCTTGCCCTAAGGATTATTTTTTGCTTCCAAATATTGACATGATTATGGATTCAACAGTAGGATATGAGATGTTATCTCTTATGGATGGCTTTTTAGGATATAACCAAATCAAGATTGCTAATGAAAATCAGCACAAAACAGCTTTCATGACTCCCTAGGGTACCTTCTGTTACCAAGTAATGCCATTCGGCCTTAAAAATGTAGGAGCTACTTATCAGTAGGCAATGACAATAATTTTTCATGATATCATGGAGGACTATGTGGATGACATCCTCAGAAAGTCTAAGACAAGAGAGGATCACCCTATTATTTTGCGGCGTATCTTTGAACGCCTATGAGAGTATAAGGTTAGGTTGAACCCAAATAAATTCATATTTGCTGTGTTATCAAGAAAATCAAGAACAGGAATTAAGGTAGACCCTGCTAAAGTGTCTGTTATTATTGAAATTCCCCCTCCTAAGAACATTAAGCAACTATGCAACTTACAGGGGAAAATCCAAGATATTTTCTGCTTCATCTCCCATCTTGCAGATAAGTGTCATTCATTTACCCACCTACTTAAAAAGGATGTCGCCTTCATCTAGGGACCAGAGCAATAGTAAGCCTTCACTTTGCTTAAACAATACTTGGCCAATCCACCTGTCCTCATGCCTCCAACTCCTGGTGAACCACTCTTGCTTTATATCTCTGCTACGTAATTTTCTATTGGTGTGTTTCTCACCTAATACGACCTTGGTCACAAAGAAAAATTGGTGTATTATCTCAGTCACACTCCCATCGCTTATGATCTCAACTATCCCCAAATTGAAAAATCTTACTTGGCTGTTATTTTTACTTTTTAAAAACTTTGCCATTATCTATTGAATACCAAAACCAAGCTGATATCCAAAGTTGAGCCACTCAAGTACTTACTGTCTAAACTTGCCCTCATGGGTAGAATGGCTAATTGGATCATTCTACTAAGTGAGTTTGATATAGAATTTGTGAATCAGAATTCGGTTAAAGGACAAGCAATCACTGACCAATTAGCAGAGGAACCTTTACAAGGCACTGAACCTTTGAATCTAGATCTGTCAGATGCCTCATTACTATACATTGAATAATCTATTGTATGGAAAATACACTTTGATGGATCCTTTAATTTTCATGGTTCAGGAGTAGGTGTGGTCCTCATTACTCCTTCTGGTGACCCTATACCATAGGATTTTCACCAGGATTTTCCTTACACAAATAATAACATAGAGTATGAGGCACTTATCGCAGGAATAAAGCTCGCCATCAAGTGTAACATTCATCATGTCAAGGTTGTGGGTGATTCTCAGTTAATTATTAAGCAGGTTAATGATGAATACAAGGTTAAAGATAAAAATCTTATACCTTAGAAAAACCTAGTAGAAACTCTGAAAGATTACTTTATACACATTACATTTGAACAAATTCCAAGAGCACAAAACATATCTATAGATGTTATGGCAACAGTGGGTTCTATGCTCTGTATTCTGCTAGGAAATAATGACATGTCATTCTTTGTGGAAAATTTACACCAACCTGCATATGACATGCCAGAGTCCTATCTGGCTTGTGATGTTGTTGGTCCAAATTCCCCATGGTACAAGCCCATCTTTACCTATCTCAAGGACAACATATTCCCTCCCAAAAATTCCCATTCTAAGAAACAAAGCCTCATTCGCCAAATATCCTGTTACACCCTTTTAGGAGGTACGCTTTATCGTCGTGGCTATAATGGGAATCTGTTACGTTGTCTTAATATGATGGAGTCGATCCAAGCAATCAAAGAAGTACAGGAAGGGGTGTGTGGAGAACATACTAATGACATGGTTTTGGCCAAGAAATTGTTGAGAGTAGGCTACTATTGGCCTACCATGGAAATTGATTGTTACAATTATGTCAGGAAGTGTGTACTTTTCCAGAAGTACGGAAACTTCATCCATGCTCCATCGCAACCATTGTAACCTATCACTACCCCATGGCCATTTTCTAAATGGGGACTTGACTTGATAGGGAAGCTTACCCCTACCTCATCTAATGGTCATACCCACATCATTATGACTATTGAATACTTTACCAAGTGGGTGGAAGTTGTCCCCTTAACCTATGTAACAAGAGCTCAGATTTCCAAATTTATCATGAATCATATCATTTGTCGGTATGGCATTCATGTAGCCATTGTTATGGATAATGGAAATTCATTCAAGAATAAAATTGTAAAGGGTCTTTGTCAGCGGTTCCAAATCAGGTTAAAATGGTCTACACCATATTATCCCCAAGGTAATGGACAGGTCGAGGCCACAAATAAGACTTTGGTGAGAATAATGGAAAATATGGTCAGTAAAACAGGTCATAATTGGCACTTGCAAATCCACCTAGATCTTTGGGCTTACAAAACCTCCATTCACACTCCTATGGGCGTGACACCATATTCTCTAGTATTTGGGATGGAATCTATCATCCCACTAGAAATTGAACTTCCTTCCCTAAGAATCTCTCTTAGGGACTATCTAGATAAATATGAAGATTACTGGGTGGCTAGACTGGCTGAATTAGAGATCCTAGATGAGAAGCACATTCGAACTCTTTCAATCACCTCAAAGTGTATTAGAATAAAGTCTCTAGAAACTACAACAAAAGAATCATACCTCATCAGTTTGAGGTTGGTGATTTAGTCATGAAGGAGAATCACTTCAACACAAGAGCAGAACCAAAAAACAAAGGAAAGTTTGAACCACACTGGCTAGGATCCTATGTTATAGTGTCCAAGTATGGAATAGAAGCATAAAAACTTGCTCACCCCAATGGTGAATGAGCTCCGTGAGCCCATGAATGCCATGCACCTTAAGTGGTTCTTTACTTAAGCATGGTGCAAAATCAGAAAAGCAAAAAATAAAAAGACATGGTAAAATGAACAAATATACAAAAAAAAAAACAAAATCAAAAGGAGAAAAATAAAAAGAGAAAACAGGTCATCCATGAGTGAAAACCATGCAATTGTGGTGCTTTGGATAGGTCCTTGGGTGAAAACTAGTTTCTGACACCTTGGGAGGATTTGTTGTTCACAAGAATCTTGCATTTGGAGGGTACTTTTACTTGGCCTAGCCCTAGTTATGCCTTCAAGATTCCCTATGAGCCCAATCTTATCAAGCCTTGATCCGAATTTGTCTTCTTTTATTCATTCGTGAGGGGCATGGTCCTTCGCTATTCCCCATCTTACGCTAGGGGAAATTCAATGACTTTAATTTCTTGTTCATACGTGTGTTGCCTCTGCCCTTGTATATTCCCTACCTAATGATGGGGGCATCCACGCTTTCTTGGTTACCTGTGCATAACTCTAGAAAACCATTAGAAAATAACACAAAAACAATAGAAAATTGTTTCAAAAACCCTAAACAATAGAAAATTGTTTCACATAAATAAAAAACAATAGAAAATTATTTCAAAAAACCCTAAACAATAGAACATTGTTTCGAAAAACACAAAAACAATAGAAAAACAACATTTGCAAAAACATTTATTTATGTTTGCTTGCATCCTCTTATTTCTTTCTTTGCTTGTTTTCTTGTATAGTTGCTTCATGTTTGTGCATTTTTGTTGTTTTTTGCTTGGGCATACTTTGTTAGGATTCATATTTTCTTGCTTAAATTACATTTATTCTTGCTTATGCATATTGTGATATGTTTTTGCATGCTAGTGAATCATGGTGCATTATTATGTTCATTCATTATGTTCTTTGTTAGCATTTGATTGTGTTTATTGCATGTGCATTATTTTTTTATCACATCATCACATTACCATCATTATCATCACATCTAACATCATCTATACATCATATATCAAGAAAAAGCTAAGTATACATAATACATGAATGCTAAGCTAATCATCACATATTGTATCATCAAATGGGGGGCAAGAGGGATCCCAAATATCAAAATCTATCCCCCCAGCACCCTTATCATCATATCATCCCATCCACTAAGTATGGCACATCACATAAACAAACACATTTGATATATTCTACAAGATCAATCATCTAGAAATCAAAACACATGTGATACATCAACAAGATCATGATACATATACATGTCAAATCAAATCATCTAACATCATAAACTACATCCATCTATCCATGAGAAATAATAAACAAATGTCCATCTCATATACACATATGTCATGTCAAAAATATCCATGTACTACATGTGTGGTATATCTGTATCAAAAATGAATATACATCATGGCAATACATCAAAAATGCCTTCATCTGAGGTGTACAATAAGGATGATAAATCTATCAAAGAATAAAAGCCTTCATCAGAGGCATGTGTCAAAACTACTGTACAAATACAAAATGATATACATAGAGCACAATCTACTCATAGCCTTCATCAAGAGGCGTATGTGGAAATACAAAACATCAGGGATGACTCGAGCCCTCTGAAGGAGTAGCCATCCTATCTCATGGTGGCAGCATGGCATGGGCATCAATGGCTCTCCCAAGATGTGGCTGCTCCACTGAGGCCTGAGGCCTCTCAAATCTAGTGCCCCTATTTGATTTCTGGCTATAGGATGGTGCTCGCCACTCAGCCGGAACTGCCTCAAAATATAAGGACCTGTAATAGGAGGCTCTGCCCTCTGTTATGGCTAGATCTCTATGATTCCAGGCGGTCACCACTATACCCTCTGTGCGTCGGTAGGATGCTATCTCCACTGAAGCTTGGGTAAGCTCAGCCTGGCCCACTATGCGCTCTGCCATGAGCCTATCTCTCTCTAATATCATAGGCTACAGTTGAGCCTGTGTCTGCTGGTATAGATCTATCACCTGGGCCATCTGTCGGATCTACTGAAAGTGCACAACACTCTCACCTCCTGGGCTAGCCTAGACCTGAGCCTGATCTCGCTCTGCTAATAAAGTTAAAATCTGAGTCTGAGCCTGATATCACTCATCTATCGCTATCACACTCAGGGATCGGGCCTCGTCTCTCTCTACTCTAGCCCAATCTCTCTCGGCTAGAGCCTGCTGTAACTGTTGCTACAAGGTGGCTATCTATACCACTGGCTATGCCACCAGGACTGGTCCCTGTGGCACTCTAGATAACTGGCCATGCTCTAGGACTCTAGCTCTAGGGATCTTTGCTGGTGCTTGTCCTAGACCCTGTGGCCTCGGTCCCTATTCCTATGATGGTACCCTAATCATCATGTGGTATCCCATCGAATGGGTCCTCTAGGTCATGACCTACTGCACCCTCTCTCTGCTCAACACTGTGCCATATCTCTTTAGGAGGTCGGGCACCTACTGCCCAGGCCTCCTCCAGGATAGTAAGACACCAGGGTAAGACAGTGGTGTACCAAGTCCAATAATCTGATGTGGTGCCTAGATCCCTGACCTATCATGCTGGGTCCCATGCCTGTGGGACCACCTGAAAGAAACTCACCCTGGCTTGGGCCACAAGTATGCATGGACCCATAGTATGCCTCTCCGAGTCTCGAAAAACATACCATATGTCTGGCTGTGGAACCTCCTATACTATACCAAGCTGTCCCTGGCACCTGTCAACTCTGTACAACTCTATGATGTAGCTGCGACTACCAAGGATAAAGTGCTCTACTGAGCACACACTAAGCTCTACGGCATCCTCTGGCCACTAAATGTGCTTGGAGGGTCTCCATATGATGTCTATCTTTGGTAGCTCATCAAACTCTCGCCAGGTATCTATATAGGCTACCTAGGTGGCCTCATACATCACCACCTATTGATACCCATGCCATGTAAGATGGCTCCTCTGGGTCTCAAACATGCAAAGTGCCCATAGGGTGTTTGATAGCAATGTGGTCCCATGACCAAATCTGTAGCAATGAGGTTGGCCCCACTATCTTCTGACAGTGGTAAGTGATCAAATGTAAATCCCAGTACAAGTGCGCCAGTATGCACTGCCCCCAGCAATAATGCTCACCACTGAAAATGCCATGTACTAATGGTAGTATCCCTCTCAAGAAAGATGTCCCCATCTTATCAGTGAGAAAAAACCCATTGATAAGTGACATGATGTATAGGGGCCCCCGATGCAGTGTCGGGTTGGAGATACACTCATGCAATGCAACAGTCATATTGTCATGCGGTATGTCATCTCTTTCAAAAAGGTCATTGCAAGCTGCTCTAATCTGCCCTATATCAGAAATGTACTCAATCAAAGTACCCATGATCGGCACGAGGAGAATCCATTCCATACATCCTCTAGGGTCATAGTCATCTCCCCAGTAGGAAGTCTAAAACACTGAATCTCATTGTGCCATCGCTCAGCTAGTGCAGTCAGTAATCCATGGTCCAAAATGATGGATGGCATCCAAGACACGGGGCCTAGCCCCACCGCCTCAAGAAGTATGGCCATAGCACGCCGGTCTCGCCGACGCATGCTCCCCTCTAGCTCAGTAATCCGAGAATGACACTCCCGCATCTGCAGCACTAGAAATCATCTCTATAAAATATCAATCCACTCGTCAGTCACTAACATTTCTTCTAAAAATCTATCTATCATTTTAGGGTTAACCCAAAAATCCTAATTTTTCTTCTAAGTGTCATCTTTTTGGCATTTTTTTGTCTATCTTCCATTGGCCTAGGATTCCTGTGCCCCCTTTCAGGCATGTGTGCCTCCCTTTTGGCATGTACGCATGCACACAATTGTCTTAGGGTGCTTGCACCATCATTTGTGTGCCTGTGACCCTTTTGGGTGTGTGCGCCACTCTTTCGGAGCTTGCGCCATCACTCATGTCCCTGCACGTGTGCGCATGCATCCCCCTTTAGTGTGTGTGCTCCCCCTTTGGTGTGTGCACTCCCCTTCTGGTGTGTGCGCGTATGCGCGCACATGTGTGGAATGTGTGCACGTACTTGCATGGGTGTGTGGTGTGTGTGTCTGCACGTGTGCGCACATATGCTTTAGGATGCATGTGCCCGCAAAGAGATGCCTACGCCCCAACTTGACACCTGCGCCTTGCACGCATGTGCACGTCGACACGCATCCCCTAGACACTAATTACTAATTTTAGGTATTAATGACAAAATTTGACAATCAAGGTTAGGGTACTCATAAAGGTGCCATCTTTGGCGTGCCGCTGGTACCCTCAAACTGCGTCTACTCATCCTCAATCAATCTCGTGTGATCACCATTGTCCTCATTGCTGTCAGAGCCCCACGGTAAAATATCAATAGTGGTCGGTAAAAGTGAATTGGTCGCGGTGATTTAGCCCCCCCGGGTGGGGTATATCAACTTGTTTTTCATCGTCATGAATGTTTGGAGGCTCGTTTCGATCGTCGCTTTCTCCTCTGTTCACCGTTGAATAATTATTTTTATTAAATAATTATTTTTCTCTTATTTTTCACTGTGTTGGGGCATTTTTTGCTGTCCAATACCCCTTTCTTCCCCCTAGGACAATTTTATTGCTCCTAGGTGATTTTTCTTCTTATTCACACTCTCGTAAATAATTATTTTTCAAAAATAATTATTTTATTAATTTTTCCACTACACAAGGACATTATTTGTCGCTTGTTTCTTCTTTCTTCCACCTAGGGCACTTTCTGTTGTGCCTAGGCCCTTCATTCTATTTCTTCTATTTTCTTCTACTATCCACCACATTTTAGAAAATAGAAAACAAAAACAATATATATCTCGCGTCAAACTATCTAAAAATAGGGCAATTTTTTTCACAAAATCCTAAAAAGTAAAAAAAAAAACCTACAAAAATGGTAACTTGCTTATTACGGCTGAAACTTGTGTCTTGCACATGGTATTTTCTCCATATCCTACTAGTTTGTTTCACATCTTCCCCGATTAATATGATTCATGGATTGCCGGATTCACAACCATTCACAAAGCTAGCTGCTTTCTTTTTCTGCACTTTGGGGCTCGTCTTGTTAGCTGGTGTTGTTTCATTGCGCACAATGCTTTCTACTTGGACCTCATGTCCATCATCATTTCCCCTTGCATGTATCCTTTCTCGGGGCATCATTTTTAACCCTTTTCGTCAATCATGAACATGTGGATCTCTTCAGCTTGATAACAAAACATTTGTACAATTGTCTTGACTATTGTTGGGTTAGATATGTGCATTCGTACTTGTTTTCCCTTTTTAATGAGCTTGTTTCCTTCTCATATTGCATTGCATTTTTTATGTTGCATGGAGTTGGTATTTTCAGGAATGGAAAATTGTTCGTGGTATGGATTTTCATGTCATTCTACCTTTGTCGTATGCTTATATTTTTCATAAGGACCAATGACGTAGCTCTTGTGGCAATATGATGACATCGAAATTGTTCCAATAAACAGCGGCTAGAGGCTAAGCTCTTCTCTCCACTCCTCCATATTTCTTCTGCATCACTTTTCTCTCACCCCTAATCTTCTATCTTACCAGGGCATCCTGCCCCTTCCCATTCTTCTATCTATTTCTCACCTTTTTCGATCGTCGATCATCTTCCTTCATTACCCCATCGACACTCGAGGGGGCATCTCTCCCTCCTACTAATTTTTCTTCTATCCCTTCAAAATTTCATCCATCTACTATCTTTGAAGTGGTGTCACTTACGCCACCCCAAAGAGGGGAAAATGTAGACACCCATAATTACGCCTGAGCAATTTAAATACTTAAATTGCGCTAATTATCTCCCTTCTTGCAAATTGGTGACATATCGTCAAAAAGCACTCATATTCTCTCTTATCATTCGTTAATTAATTACACTATGCTAATTAATTAGGTCACCTATCCAATGAACACCCTAATTAATGACCTTCTCGTTAATTAATCACCCCTTATATCTAGACTAATTATTTGTTATCAATTAATTAGCTTTTCCTTTCATTTAACAAATAAATCAATATTTAATTGATTTAATCCCCTTCTATAGCCTAAATCATACTAATATTCCTCTAATTAGCTTCTATAAGCTTACATCTACCTATTAATTAATCACCTTTGATTAATTAAAACACCCCCCAACTCCCATGACTTGCTAAGTATAAATTAAACCCTTCTAAAGTAAGGTTACCTTTTATAAAGCAACCTTATCCATTCCTAATCTTGTTTTACCTTTTATCCCACATGCAAAGGGATGAAGTGTTTCCTTTATCCATTGGGCTATATAAGGATCCCTCCTTCTACCTTTATACCTACACCTAAACTTCTTGAGAAGACAAAAGCAAAGCATATAGCAAAATAGACTAAAAGCTTTCCTTTGTTTTCTTGAGAGTTCACCACTTGGAGAGTTAAGCCTCTTTTCTAGCCAAAAGTGCTTAGGTCATATGGGAGGTGTCAAAAGGGTCTTGTAGCCCAACTTTGATAAGCCCCCATTCCTAGGTTCTTGGAATATCAAGAGCAACTTATTTGATTATCATGGAGCTTACATAGGTTCATTCATTTATTTGTTGTTAATCAAAAGAATAGAGGATTTAGACAATTAGCATGTTAAGTTTCAAAGTTTTAATATGATAAATGTTAGTGTCTAACCTTTCTTAATTCTTATCTTGATGGTGCTTTGTTAATTATGGCTACTAGCTATTAGTCTCTATTTTTCATTAACTTAGCTTAAGCACAAAACTATGCACACACCACCCAAGAGGGAAACCAACTCGATGTTCTAACCAAGAATAAATAATTAGTTTTTGGAATATTGGCTAAGCACCCGACTCCCTTATCACTACGAGACCATGAAGTGAGGGGGTAGGCCCCAATACCAGACCCCGTACCTGCACCAATATAGATTTGGGCCTCCCGTAACTTCAAGTATATCGAGGACTCCAACCTTAAACATTACTTGAAACCATCCTTGAATGGCCATTTCCTAAGACTCTATCAATTGTTTCACACATTTCATTTTTCCTCTAAATTAATCAAGATAATCAAAAATTATTTTGCATCATTTTTCTTTTATTTGTAATCAACTATCTAGTTTTATTTTTCATTATTAGGTGATTGTTTGTTTCCATGGTTCTTACAAGACAACAATCTCATACCCAAAATCTCAACAATATGATAGAAAATTTCCAATGATCCATAAAAAATCTACAAACCCTTCTCAAGGACGCCTCACGTCTAATTAAGGAACAAAGGAATGATCTATCACCTCAACTAGAAGATCAAGAACAACCCCATTCTCCTAGCAATGAATCCACTTCATCTGAGATCCATGATATTTTTAGTCCCCGTTTCTTTGATAGCGGGGATCCCATCTTTTCTAAAATTCTAGATTCAAACCCATTGCTCTTAATACATGCCTTGCTACTAGGAGTGTTCATCTTCAACCATCTTTATCCAAATCATGACTTTATATACCGGATCCTTTATGTGCTTATACCCATCTCATTGATCCTAATTATGAGCTGGTTATACAACAAGTGAATCCATATCCTACTAGCAATCTATCAGAAACATCTGATCATATGTCTTCAACTCATATTATTGCCTTTGATCTCAACGTAGTCTCTCTATAAGACACAATTAATCAAAAATCCACATATTCACCACACCCTTTAACTGGTTCCACACTATGTCAAAATAACACAAATATTTATTCATCTACACAAACACCTCAAGTTTCCTCTACTATGCAAACTCGTCCCAACAATTTTGTAGTCGTCCCATCAAGTGTTAGGATGAGGGTTATGAAATTATATCGACCAAAATAAATTAATATTGGGTAAAAATTAATGTGCATATATAAGTAAATAAATAACAAAGCAAAGTAATTCACACCATAACACATTAACAGAACATATAATTTGGAAAAACCTATTGGAGTCAAAAACCATGAAGAAAATTTCCATTTATTGGGAAACATTTCACCCAGTTCAATAACTCCCTTCCTAACTCCTGCTCTATGTTTTTAACCTATAAATTACATATATGTCTTAATATGACCTATAGCCATATTTAAATAACCTGAAGGGTTATAAACTTATAAAATGACAAGGCACACCCCGATTTAATATTTAGATAATAAATAACCAATAGCCTAATATAGAGTTTATATTAAATATTAAAGAATAACTTATATTCTATATTATTTAATTATAAACTAAATATTATGAACACTTAATATTATTTTTCTAACACTCCCCCTTAATATTAAGTGGGGATCCATATGCTAACATTACTTATTTGTACAACAGGATTTACAAATCCATAAACCACAAATGGTTTAAGCTAGCATATGCCTTTTTGAAGGAATTATAACACCTTCATCATGCTCGACTTACCTTTTGGTATAAAAAGATTTGGAATCTATAAATCAAAATTATGTTTTAGGCTAAGTATGATTTGTGAGACTACATCCCACCATTTCTCATAGAAAATTCTTAAACCGTATCTCTATGATCCTTTTATAACACAAAGGCCTCCTTTACAAATAGATGCATCACATTGGATTGTATTTCTATAAACTACATCAGTTTACATAGATCATAAAAGATCTTTTTGCAATGCCTTATATGAGAGGAGAAGGAGTCAAAAACCAGCTGACCATTAGTAGGTGGCATTATCATGCATACTCCCCCTCAATAGCAACTCTGAAAGGCCAAACATTGCAAAAAATTGTAGTATTTTATAGCACAAAAAGGCTTGTAAACATATATGCAACAAAATGTTCAGTCTAGTAGTACTAGAGAGCTTTATCACCACAAAGAACCTTCTCTCGGATATCATGCATATGAAATTCAATATGTTTCATTCTCTGATGTTGAACTAGATTATTTAGCAAGAGTAATACAACTTTGACCACCACCTTGAAGAGGAATACTTCCTTTAGCTTTCATGTGTATTTCTTCCAATAACAGCTTTAGCCACATGGCTTCTTTACTGCTTTCATTGTACTTCAATGCCTCAGTAGAAGAAGTGGTGAATAGTGGTTTTTGTTGTTGTTCCAAGTAATGGTTCCTACACCAAAAAACTTCAACACATATCGAGTATATTTTATATCTAAGACAACATCAACATGGTTAGAGTCACAATATCCAAATAGACATCATAATAAACATATAAATATAAATCTTTATTGATTTCACTTTTAACCATTCGTAAAAGTTAAATATTATTTGTATAATAACTAACATAACAATATGCTTATCAACTAACCATGATAGGATATGTTGAAAAAATTCAACATATTATTCTTGAAAATATATATTAGATACAATTAGTATTGGATGTCTCCAATACAAACGCAAGGGCATCCCCAAGTGTCATTGGATATGCATATAATAATATTTTAGTAATCACATACTAAGAAAAGTTTATATATATATATTCATTATCTTAAGCCTTAAAAAAATAATGCTTTATAGATAATATATCTGAACAGATAATCAAATCATATAAGAATAATCATTGTATTCACTGAAAAAATGATCCACTGACTATGGACATTTCTCATAGAGTTTTCTTCAAAAATGACTATGTAAACACCCTTTAATACATTTTATAGGTGGTAAATCTTAGACATGTCATATATGATCAATTTTTCATGCCAAAAATGAACAACAATTATATTTTTTAACAAACTACTAACAATGAAGCAAAATTTAAAGCATATATTTTGTGTATGTTTTTAGTTGTAGTTACTTCAAGTTCATTTTTACTTAACCCCGTATGAGTTAATTATGAATGAAAAATAACTCCTTTTTCAACAATATATTTAAATAAATCATATACTTTCCATTAGAGGTAATAGAAGTAAATTATAAAGTTATTATATTAGCACTATGATTATTCTCATCATCTTCATCCTAATTTTGATATGATTTATTCCATTTTTGAATTTTGAATTTTGACTTTTTTTTTTATTTACAATCTTATTTCTTATGTCAAAATTTCCCACAGTAATGAAATTTACCATCAAAACTAACTTTTAAGTTTCTTGTTTTTACAAGGAGTTTTAAAATTTGATTTTTGATTCTTGTTGAACCTAGAAGGTTTATTTTTTTATTTTTGAGCAAGAAGTGCTTGAGTGGAATTCTCTTTTAAATCAACATTTTCATAAATTTCTCTTCCTGAACCAAGAGAGCACTAAGGGTTTGCAAATATGGAATGTTTTGTTCTATTTGATATTTAGAATTCAAAATTGAAATGAAATTTCTAAATTTATCATGACTATTCAACAGAATAATGAAATAAAGAAATTTATCCTTAATTAAGTTAGAGCTACACCCATCTAACTGAGACTTAATATTTTTTATTTTTTCCAAATAATTTATTACTTTTTCATCTCCCTTCATGGGACTCATCATAAGTTCTAATATCAGTGTAATGATTTTTGATAAACGTGTATCTTCATGCATCGATTCTAATTAAGTTCAAGCCTCACTCAGACTTTATTGATTCCCATTATGAAGCATAAAATCATCTTGTATGCTTCACAATATGATGAACATCGCCTCTTGTATTTTTTGTCGATACACATCGATGTTGTCCACAATTTATTGTCTTGCAATCAGAGCCTTCTCAATTCCATTCACAACTGCCCATAGTTTGCGAGCCATGTATTTTTCCTTCAATTGAATCTTCCAAATTTTGTAATTATTCCCATTCAAAATATGATATTTATCAATTGAAAACTGATTTGACACCATTTTCTCATAAATAAAATTAAAATAATTAATAAGGATTAAAAAATCAAAGTTAATAGAAATCCCCCTGTCATTTTTTAATCCTCACAATCAAAAAATTGATCAGTTTACATCGTAAAAGGAGGTCTTGTCATGTGGATAATCTACTCACAGATGTATTAGTATGATATAAAAATTAAATCAAAATGTGAGTGAATTTTTTTAGTTTTCTATCCAAACGACAACAATGATCTAGTCATCATGTTGCAAAAAATATCATTTCGAAAAAAAAGGATTACATTATTTTAATTATTTTCCTTAAAAAAAACTTTACAATTAATTATATTTAACTTTTTTTAAAAATAATAATAGTTTATAAAAAAAATTGGAGCTCTAGATCCTTTATATGTTGAAATATCTATTAACATGTTTTTGTCTTTGTTTAAACAAGGAGAAAATAATTGAAAAGGATTACCAAAGTTTCATATAACCTATTATAATTTCACAAAGAAATTTTTTCAAGCATGGGGAGAGAATGAAGTCATATACAACTCAGTATAATTACATTCTATTTGCTTACTTAATTTATAATTTTATTTAAGGCATGGTAAATTTATTTATTGATATTTTGTGCAATTTGATTTTCTCAATCTTTATATATTTTAAACATATTTTTTTTGGACACGGTTCATAATTTTTAAAAACATATAATGTTTTAATGATTTGAAATAGATGAAAATTGAAAATTTCTCATAAGAAAGCGAGGATTGTTTCCCATAGATGTGCTCCTTGCGGAGGAGGGTAAAAAAAATCAAACCCATAGATGCACTCCATGTGTATGGTTTTAATACTTGCAAAAAGGTATAAATGGGAAAATATTTCAATTGTGAATGTTGCACTAAAGGAAGTCAATTATCAGCGTAAACATAGAATATAGGAATAATCAATGCTAGTGAAGCTTGTACACTGTGTGTTGGAGCTCAAAATTACACCCTAGATATGATCATGAATGACCAAGAATTCTAAGGCAACATGGGACTGCCTCTTAGTTGTGGGACCTACGAACTGAGATAGACCTCTAGAGAAGGCCGACTTCCTCTACCTATCCTAATGCTAACACTAATCCTAATACATACAGAAAATCCTAATCTAAACATGCCAAGGGACCAAGGATAGAAGGAGATGCAGAGAAGGGGAAATCCTATGCTAGATAAGGAGATAACACCAGAAAAGGGTTGATCACTCTCCATGAAGGTGATAGAAAGAGGGAAAACATGGGAGAAAGGGTGGATGAGCTCACTAAAGACAAGAACCACACAAATCTAGATTTCTTCACATGAAATGGATCCTGCAAGTAAGAGGGAACACACAACATGCCAAGAAATATAAACAGAGAGGCAAGGAGGAATAAAATGTGAGACCATGGCAAAGAGATAACCAAAAAATCTGATTTTATTGATCAAAATATGCACAGTCAATTACATTCACGCCAAAAGGTGAAAATAAATTACAGAGATCAAATGTAAGGTCTAAAACCCATGGGAAGTTAGCCACCATTTTGGCATGGTGCCATTACAACAAAGGGGTGATCCGTTTTTATAAGCAACAGCTCTTACATTTATAGAAGAAATTGATATAAAAAGAGGACAAAGAGAGGGAAAACCAATTTCAAATTCAAACCACTAACATTCAATGCTTTGAGAAATCTAAATGCCCCCTAATTATTCACTACCAATACGCCATCTTCCTTACTAGGGCACCCATACTGCATTTAATTCTAGTGGTTGGGCCGCCTGGAACAATAATTTTTGGCATGTTCAATAAGCCTTCTATCTTTTTCCGCCTAACAAAATCTCAGCTTTAATTTATGAAATTTTGATTTTATTGCATGGAGGGAGGTCAATATTCTTCAAATCATATCAGATTCAAAAAATCTAATTATAAATCTCCATTAATTATACAACTCCCATGGAAAAATTCTCTCCTCTTTATTACACTGCTCTTCAATTTTAAACGTGCATGGTTTTGAGTTCCACAACTTTTTCTTCTTCATTTTGTGGCTCCATCATCTCTTCTGCTTGGCCTATAGTCTATTTACTTATCGCATAGATTTCAAAAAAAAAAATTGGACTTCCTTTTCTCCATCATGTGGCCTTTGAATTTTCTTTGTTCCATGGCATTACTAACGTCTTTTCACCCGTGGTCTCCATATTCTCTACTTTTTGTGCCACATATTTTTCAACAATTGCGGACCCTTTTTTACATCAGTCTCGTGGCCTATCTGACCTCTGCGGCATGCTCCAATTCTCACATGCGGACATTTCCTGACTTTGGCATCTTAATCTTCAAAGCCATGAAATTTATTATTTTTACCTTCACTCCACAGAATTCATTCCTTTTTCCTCGTGGTTCCTGACTTATCTATGTGTAGCATGCTTAAACATCTTTGCGGTTTTCATTCCAAGTCCACGACAGTCCCAAGTTGTCCTATTTTTTTCAAGGGGTGCAAAAATAAACAAAATTTTTAGTGCAACTCACAGGCGTCATCTACTTGACTAGATGAATTGATCAATGGCTTAAAACATCCATTGGGCATGGATTTAACCTAATAATTTGAAGTTTGATCTTTAACTTTGAAACCAAACCCTTGAGACTACTAGAAGCACTGACTAGACTTGACCTCTGCAAATGAACTATGTGGGGACTCATTGAATACACCCTTAAAGCTGAACCCAAAATATGATTACACCATGAACCCACAAAAAACTATATAAAAAATGGAAAAAAATACATGCCCCAAGTGGAACATGCAGAGTTGTGGCACAATATAATTCTTCTGCAAAAAATACAAACCTACTCCTACCCTATTCTAACTAGATACAAGGAGAAGCTAACCAAATCCTGTAACAGGAAGGGGAGAAGTAGCTTCCCTTATTTACAAAAGTGCAGCCATGTAATTAATTTTGGACAATAAAATCAACATGGTGAAAGTGAAAACATGAGTCCACACTTTCCTCTTTCATCAAAGTATCAACTACAAACAAGATGTATACATCCTCAATTTCTTCTAGATCTGGCTGAAGGTATTGCAGTGCTGATCCTTGATATGTTGAATGATCATCCTCATGCTCTAAAATGAGCATGACTGGTGGCAATGCTCAATCCTTGGCCCCCAAGCTAGCCAAATATCTAATTGGGCATGCGGCCTTGGGAATCCTGTGAATTGATCCTCATGTCATCTGCCCATCTATTTGAAAGGTCATCCTTTTGATTAGAGAACATCCTGTAGACGTTCCTGGAAGAAATTTTTTTATCAAGCTAATTTGGATTGTTGTTCCACCTACACAAACAACTCCATAGAAAGGGATCTTCCACCTCCATGATTGATTGAGATGTCATCATCATTCTCTTCCTCCTCCACAGGTTTCATCAACTAAATCAATTTGTATGATTGAAAGTCAAGAAGCTTTCAATGATGTCGTATTCGTTTAAGGTCTCTGAAACTGATTTAATTTCCCCCTGTATGGTCCTCTTCTTGTGGATTTGGAGCTGATTCCTCCTTCAATTTTGATTCCACTTCTTATGAAGATAAAACAAAAACCTCTATAATGTCATCATGCACACTGAATTTTGAGAAAGCAGACTATTGGTCATTATCTTCTTGTTCTTTCTCTTCGTAAAATCAACTTCCACCACTTGTTCTTGTTCCCACAGATTTTTTAAACCCATGGCTTCATCCAGATGTTGTGTGGATTTTAATTATCCACCCGCGGTTATTTTTCTTCATTCTGCGGATCAGTTGAAGTTTTTCCCAGTTGTGGTATATCATCAGACTCAAAATTTAAATCCCAATCTTTCAAAATTTGTATGAACTCTTCTATGCTAGGATCTTCAACTGGTTTTTGTATTTTTTGTGGTGGAGGGGAAGGTGTAGGATCAGGAGAAGTAATTTGGGAAAGAAAAGTGCAAAAAACTGAAGGTGGGATGTGAGTGAAGAAGATGGAGAAGGGGAATCCTCAATTAGGGTAGGCAGACAAGAACTAGGGAACATTGGAAACAAGACTGAGATGTTTTAGGTTGGGAAGGAGGAATAGAAGGGCTATAAGATGGTGTAGATGTAACCCCATTGACATGGCTTTCCTGGCATCAAATTTGTAAGACCCTCTATTACTTTGAACCCAGTCTGCATTCTGCGACATAATTATATGCTAAAAAATGTAGCTTATAGCTGAGGGTTTTGAACCATTTTGGTACAAATCCTGTCCATGGGTAGGGATTTTTGAAAACCAATTATGGCTGCCTTCACCATGCATGTAAATCTGGCTTGTGCCGATGCTCATCTCCAATCTCTTCGATCTACCTCTAGAAATCAACATCTTCCATAGGAATATCACCATCACTTGCATAACCTTGTTTTTGATAAACATTTTTGTTAGCATGAATAACCATATGGGTCAGTGGAGGGCAGAGTTATACATATTTTATTGATGATAGGGCTCTATAAAAACTAATGTAGAGGAGGATTTTGGAACTTATGGGGATGTAATGGAATTGGTTTTGCTGTTGTAAATGAGAATCCCAAGAAGCCAAAAGAAGTCATGATTACACAACTTCATGAAAGGAAGAAAATGAAAGGGTGTGGAGGGAAAATTGGATGAATAGAAATGGATGCAAAGGTGAATGGAATGAAAGGGGAAGGTCTACAACTCAGAATAATGGGTTACCTGAATTAATGGAGTAGCCAAATATGATTAAAACTACCTCCAAAGGTTAAAATATTCACCACGTGCACATCAAACTCGAAAAAGATAAGTGATAAGGTGCTTCAAACCTGTCCCACCAGGCATTCCAAAAATGTTGGAGCTCAAAATTACACCCTAGATACAATCATGAATGACCAATAATTATGAGGCAACATGGGATTGTCTCTCAGTTGTGGGACTTGTGAATTGGGATAGACCTCCGAAGAAGGTGGGCTTCCTATACCTATCCTAATGCTAACACAAATCCTAATACTGAAATCAAATCCTAGCCTAAATCTATCAATGAACCAAGGATAGAAGGAGATGTTGAGAAGGGGAAATCCTAAGCTAAAGAATTTGATAGCACCAAAAAAAGGTCGATTACTCTCCACAAAGATGATAGAAAGAGGAAAAACGTGAGAGAAAGGGAAAACAATCTCACCACAGACAAGAACCATGTAGATCTAGATTTCTTCGCATGAAATAGAGCCTCCAAGTAAGAGGTAAAACACAACATGCCAAGAAATATAAATAGAGAGGAAAGGAGGAATAAAACACAAGTCCAGCGCAGAGAGATAACCATAAAATCTGATTTTATTGATCAAAAGATGCAAAATCAATTACATGCATGGTAGAAGGTTAAAATACATTGCAAAGGCCAAACTAATGGTCTGAAACCCATGGGAAGTAAGCCACCATTTTTACATGGTGTCATTACTTTTATAGAAGAGATGAATAGAAGAAGAGGAGAAAGAGAGGGAAACCAATTTCAAATTCAACCACCAACATTCAATGCTTTGAAAAATCTAGATGCCCCTAGTTATCCACTACCATACACCATCTTCCTTGTTACGCACCCATATGACATTTAATTATGGTGTTTGGCCCTCCTAGAAAAATACTTTTTGCGTGTTGAAGAAGCCTTCTGTATTTCCACTTTACAATATCCCCTTTAATTTATGAAATATGACTTTATTGCGTGGGGGAAGTCAATACTCTTCAAATCATAGAAGATTAAAAAAAAAATTGATTCTAAATCTCCATCAATTACAACTCTCATGGAAAACAATTGTCCTCATTGTTACATGGCTCTTCAGTTTTAACCCTGCGTGGTCTCGAGTTCCGCGGCTTTGTCTTCTTCATTTTGTGGCTACACTATGTCTTATGTTTGGCTTGCGGTCTATTTACTTGTCATGAAACTTTTAAAAACATCCACAGACTTCCTTTTCTCATCCTGTGGCCTTTGAATTCACCCTATTCTATAAAATTACAAACTTATTTTCACCCGCAATCTCCAGATGCTCTGCTTTATGTGCCGCAGATTTTTCAACATCCGTAGACCCTTTTAACATCAATCTATGGCTTATCTGACCTCCGTTGCATGCTCCAATTCTCCCACAAATATTTCATAACTTTGGCGGCTTAGCCTCCTTATCCGCGAACTTCATTCTTTTGAACTTCATTCCATGGAATTCATTCATTTGCTCGTGCTTCCTGAGTTATCTCTGCGACATACTTAAACTCCTCTATGGTATTCATTCCAAGTCCACAGTATTCCAAGTTGTCTAATTTTTTCAAGGTGTGTAAAAATAGACAACAGTTTGTAGATAAATATGTCTCAAAGTAGGAAAATGATGGGTTCCACGAATCTATATGCACCATGAAAATTATGGTGAATCACAACAAAAACTATATTTGAAATAGCTCTTGTGTATTACTAATTAGAAAATGTGAGGGCATTATTGTAAAGTGTTCCATGTGCTTTGACTTAGCCTTGGATTAATGTGAGGTGGAATATTTTGATTTTGGTTGTGATCCACCCATATCATTTCAATGCCAAAATAGAAATCACATAACAGTCGACATTTCCACCAACCACCAAAGAACCCTAATGTAATACTTAAGGATAGTGGTCAACAACCATATTCCATACCACATGGCTGAATATTAGAACTGAGCTGAGCAACAAGGAGGAAGGAGAGGAGTTTGACAGCAATGGGGGAACTAAAGCGAATGTGGTGATGAAGGTGATATCAGCAGTGCCAACCAAGTGGCAGCGATTAGAATGTGGGGAAAGGGGAATGTGTCCATCCCCCCTACACATAAAAAATTGTTAAACGAATATATTTTAGCCTGATCAAAATGATAATGATGGTCTGTGATATATAAAATATATTTTAAACTATGCAATATACTGGATTTTTGTATATTTTTTAAACTATTCAAAACTATAAGATTTTATAGTTATATATATAAACTATATAGTATATATTCTTTTATTTTTTAATTTTATACATAAAATACTTTTAAACTATAGTATGATTTATAAAGACATGGAATAAACCCTTAAAAGGGGCCCAAATGACATGGGAAACAATATATATATACACCAAAATTACCAGGGAATTTACACAAATTTACAGAGGGGACGATATTTTTCATGCTCACAAAGAAAAAATTTGAAAGCCTATTTTCATGGAGCTTATTTCCTCTTCTTTGAATTTAATGTTTTTACCTTTAATTTCAAAAAAATAATCTCACCTGGTCTCATTAATTGTTTTCAGGCATTGTAATTACGTATCACCTATGCACACACATATAGCTCCAAAAGATTTTACTCATACCAGAGAGGGTAGGGGGTAAATAGGTTCCCAACCAATTAACCAACCAACTACCCAACAGACATTACTTTTGGATTAATTAAATTAATTTTTCCAATACTTAACCTGATCTGGTACATTGTCAGGATGAGGGTTATGAAACTATATTAACCAAAATAAATTAATATTGAGTAAACATTAATGTGTATATAAAATTAAATAAATTGCAAATCAAAGTAATTCACACCATAACACATTAACACAACATATAACATGGAAAACCCCAATGGGGTAAAAACCCATGAAGAAAATTTCCATTTATTGAGAAAATTTTCACCCAGTCCAGTAACTCCCTTCCTCACTTCTGCTCCCTGTTTTTAACCCAAAAATTATATATATATATGACCTATAGCCATATTTAAATAACCCTAAGGGTTATAACCTTATTAAGTGATAGGCCACACCCTGATTCAATATTTAGTTAATAAATAATTAATAACCTAAAATAGAGTTTATATTAAATAATAAATAATAAATTATATTCTATATTATTTAATTATAAACTAAATAGCATGAACACTTTATATTATTTTTCTAACATCAAGTGTAGCTCAAACTTCCCCATCCCAACAACCTACGTCCATTGTTCAAAACATAGTTATGTATATTCCCACATCAACCCCACTTATCAATACTATATGTATTTCTATTTTTCTCCCCTCTTTGCAAAAATCATGTACTATTCTTACTTCTACCCAATTTATACCACAATAGTCACAACCACTTATTCATATATTTATCCCCTTTTAACACATCCCATAGCAGTCATGACCTCTTATTCACACATATATCCCTTTCCAACACATACCCCAACAATCATAACCCCCTTTTAACACCTCCATGCATGTCCAATATCAATATATTCAACCTTTACAACACTTAGTTTCATAACCCACTTATAATATCCCCACTAACATTCCTCATCAAAACAGGCATAACATCCCTCAAAAATATCAACCATACTAGAAACCTAATAAATTTTTATATAAAAATATCTAGCCTCAAAGCCACTTCCATGGGTCCCAAGAATACACTATCATATGAAAATATATGCAACGAGCCTATTCATCTATCCATACCATACAAAGCTTATCCTACTCACTGGTAACTTCCTAGGTTCCTTAAATTTTACAGTAATGAAGATCCTCAACAAAATATATGGGCTTTCCGCCATGCCGGCTACCTTATATACCATGATCAATACTTGATGCTTAGGACATTCCATGTGTCTCTAGCATTCCCTACTCTAGATTGGTATAACATTATTCCACAATATTCACTCTTTTCATTTACATAACTCACTCAACTATTCCTCAAACATTTTTCAATCAATATCGGTTGTAAAATTACCATTTACAGAATTTGTTTCCCGTTGGAGGGGTATCATCAATCCACTGTCATTTTCCCTCCCATGAATAGAGTTAATAAAATTATTCTTATTCATTCTAAATGAGACTTTAGAAAACATATGTAATCTACAGTCTCCCATAATCCAATAAAAGGGGACTTAGTTTCAACTCCTGAGGAATATAAAAAGTCCCACAAACTTAGAGCTCTGAAAAATTGAAGAAGGTCATGCAGGGTCATAGGTGAGGATCCAAAGAAACTCAAAATCTACTAAATTTTCATCTGAAACCCTACATCTAGCCAAGGGTTGTCAATTTTGTATGCTCGTGAGATGATTACTACTTGTGAAGAATCTACCACAAAGAGAACATTCTACTTCTGAAGGTTCCCTTCTTCAATGAAACTTCCATTTCCTAATATGTGAATCATACTAGTGTGGTTTTTGACAAAATTCATCAAGACCAACATCTACCAACAGGAGTTTCTCTTCCACCTATTTTTCCTGACAAAAACTCCATTATTGAAACCCTATGTGTTACCACGATCTTGTCTTGTCTTAAGTATCACTAGTAGTCAAAGGACATGTTCTTTCCATCGGTAGCCACTCACTAGCTTAATTTCACTTCATATGATGTGATCGATTTAAGGTAAATTATATTGTAGACTATACTAATGCACATCAAAATCTAGAACTATTAGTTGTCTTTAAATGATTATTGTCAATACCATTCTGTTTAGACTGGTCATGAACAAACTAATAATACTAAGAGATCATCGTTTCATCGAATGTTATTAATGTAGAAGACTACCTAGGCTTAGTAAGGGGTACATCCATACCTATGTTCCTACATATTTTCCAATTTTGGAGTGTTTAGATCCAATAAACCCATGTAACCCATTTAATATATCATTAGTCCAATGAACCAATAAACATTATCAGTACATTTTCCTTCTTCATCCAGCAATGACCTATGATTTCTATCATCAACCTCTTGATTCCATAGGAACCTGTCTTACAAATATGTGATAAAAAAAATTATGATTGGACATTGTGGCTCATGTAAATGTGCAAAAAGAAAATTTAAAATTTTCAAGCATGACGATGATACCCCCTCCATCTAATTTAGTTACAAATTTTATCTTTCCAAGAAACCCTCAGGTTTACCCTTCAATTAGCACCGGCCTTACCTAGTCATTCCAATGACCATCCTAGTGGATCGCATCCTTTATCTCAATTACCTATCATAGGTCAAATATGGAAATTCAAGTCAATCCACGCATTAGGTGATTTTAGGAGTTACTTGAAGAATGTCGATTTTGGGCTCATACCCACCAAGGGTCAAATGAAACATTGTGTCCTTCACGGGACTAGCTGCAACCCCCTAGAGATACTACACATAAGACCCTTGAAAAACTTCAACAACAGATCACTGAATTGAACGCTTCCAAGAACATCAAGGAATGGAGCTTTTGAGGTTTGAATCCCTCAGGAATAGATTATGGAGGATTTTGGGGCAAATCCATAAGAAGCATCCTTAGGCCTATGCCATACAACATAGTATTAAAAGAGCCATACTGATCATTTGAGACAGTTCATATCCGAGAGTTTGCTCCCTTCATGAGTTAGGAGATAGAAAAATACATCTCTCGTAAAGTTACATTTAGAGATATACAAGGTACCTGAAATTGTATTTTCGTAACACCTAAGCGTCAAGGGTATGTTTATATAAATTTTTCCTCATGCTCAATCATGGACGATAGAACACAAATCTACTATTTTAGGGCTCATACATGGAGGAATAAATACCTGATACCTCCACAATTGGATTCATGAAGAACATTTTTTAGTCAATTTCATATAAAATTATGTCACATAAACTAAGACGATGCGGGAGCTCATAGTTATCACTGTAAAAATGCAAGCATTAAAAAAACAAGGTGATCGTTTGATACTTAGCCATATTCTAAAGAGTATTGGACAAACATGTCTATCTCTATGAGCCATGGAGCATTTTGGTGTATCAAATCATCCCTAATATGAGAAAGGGAGATAGAGAACAATAAAATGTTACCCCTAACTCCCCTATTTTAGCCCCCATGGAAATCATCCGGGAACATAAGAGCCTCTGCAAGATTGAACTAGTTTAGCCCACTAGGATCATTGGGATGAGCCCATCACTCATCAATTCAGTTAACTGACAGCCAAGTGTTGTAATCTGGTGCCTATGTGACATAAGTTGAAAGTCCCTTTAAATCTAAATAAGAAAACTTATTGCATTTAGTAAAATATCAACTAATGATGCCATTAAGGTATGCCTTATGGTCTTCCATACATCGGAATTTCAGCCCCTTAGGTCAGCATGGTCTTTCAAGCTCCACAGGAGAGTAAATGCTCTAAAACCAATCAGATCTTGCCTCAAGTGTTGTGATGAGGGGTGATGTGAAGACATCTGCATGTTACCTTTCATCCCTATTAGCTAAAGGGTCATCAGGAGACACAAAAATTGTTCTTATGCACATAGCTTCAAAATATGTAAAATATTCCTACACCTCATTGTGTTTGGTGTGCTCATGCTACCTGCACACATGCCTATGAAAGCTCAAACTAAATGTTCCTATTCACCCCTTCTATTGTTGCCACCTATAGAACTTTGTTGCAAATATTCAACATAATTTATCCTGTTGCCAATGCTACTAGAGTGATACTTCAAAGCCAGATCATTTCACAAGAAAAAACCATAATGCTACGCAGTATGTCAGATACCCTAGGAGGCAATATTGAAACAAAAGTATGCTTCATACTCCCTCATGATATCTGAAGTCATGGATTGTTAGGATAATACAAATCTTGAAGCTTAATTTCCTATCATATATGTTTCCTGCATGATTTGAATCTAAATGTAATAAGTTAAAGTATTTAATTTATTATACTTCTTGTACTGTATGTCAATAGGTCCATTAGTTCCTCCTTAGTTGTTAGTTAACTAAGTGATAGTGTTGCTCATCCCAATGAGAAACGTTTGGATCATGTTCATGATCCGTGACATATTTTTGATTCCCAGACCTGATTTACATGAGGGGTAATAGGGGAAGTTAGGGGTAATATGCTATTTCTTGTATCATTTTCTCAGCATTAGGTGATTTTCATTTACATATATTATGGATGAGATAGATTTTTTCTAATATCAGTATAAAGTATTGTAGCTCTCATCATTTGTTTATAAATGGCTTGATTTCATATTAATAAAATTTAGCTTCTCGAGTGTTTTCTTGGTGTATTTCAATTGTGATAGAAATATGTGATTTTCAGTTTTCTTTGCCAAACTTTATAGAGGAGTGTAGGAAGTAATGTAGGGAAGTCCCAGGGATCGATCATGGAGAAATTATAGATGCTAGGAGGAGCCATAGATGCCTCAGCCATTTTACATTTGCTACCTCTACTCCATTACCCTAAATCATCGAAATGATACTACAATTGATCACTATCACCCCCCTAGATTTTTGAGATTAAATATTAGTTTCTGCATGGAGCACCAGGTGACATTTTTATGTTTGTCGATTATTTATAAAAAAATTTACCTGGGAGACTGGTCAAGTTATCATCTAGTTGCATTTTGTGAGTTTACATACATTTTCAAGCATTTAAAAAAATATGATACAACCTATTTGGTTGATATCATGGGGACCCAAGATTATTCTTGTAAACTCCCCACATTAAGAAAGGTACTTCTTCCTCTTCTCTGTACTTTGGTCTATCTCATTCTAAGCTTTGTCAAAATAAGTTTAAGTGCAGCAAGAAAAGGAGATCCAATTGGACGTGGAAGCATTCTCTGTGAACTTGCACCTACTAGAGGAGAAGAAGATAAGAGATCTTCTAATGATCTCCAATGTGCCTACATCATTTCTTGATGTTTATCCCTTAGTAACTAGTCTATCCTTTTGTTTATCAATTTCTCTGTCTACTTTGTACTTCATTTTGAAAATCCATTTGCATCCAATTGGCTTTTTCCCTAGTGGAAGATATGTAAGTTTCTATGTATTATTTTTCAATAAGTGACTTATATTCTACATCTATAGAATCTTTCTAAGGTTTTGACTATAAGGATTCTGAAATTGTGGATTGCTCAGTAGTTTCAACAACTTTACCCATTAAGGCCAAATTGACCTCATTTTGAGCCATACTGCGAGTCCTCATTTCAGTGGTAGATGTGTCAGTGACACTATCCAATTTTTCATCTGTAATCATACTTATATACCATTTAGGAATACTTTTGTGGTTCCTATGGGAGGTTGAATTTCACCATCTTCCCCATCATCAATGTCATCATCAAAGTGATTACCATTATTTTTTTTCACTATAGGGATGATTTTTTCATCATGTGAGTGTATGGAAGGAGAATATACTTCTTTCTTCTCAAAGAACTCAACAACCTGACTAGTGTATACCCTCCTTATTTTTGGATCCATAATTTTGTAGCCAAGAACTTCATCACTGTATCCCAAGAAGATAAGTTTTTCTAATTTCATATCAAGCTTAGTTCTTTGTTTCTTAGGAATTTGCATAATCTCTTTACATCCAAAAACTCTAAGGTGTGAAATAGATGGCTTATGTTATGACCATGCTTCCTAAGGTGTTATTCCATCAAGAACTATAGTGGGAACTCTATTTCATTTTAGCTGCTTGGGCCCAAAATGTTTTTGATAAACCTGCATCATCAATCATACATCGCACCATATTCATGATAGTATAATTTTTCCTTTCAACAACACCATTTTTTGCATTGTGTGAGGAGGATTCATTTGATGACGAATGTCATGTGTTTTCAAAAAATCATTGAACTCATTGCTGGTGTATTCTCACCCTCGATCTAAGCGAAGTGTTTTTTATTTTCCTACCAGACTTTATTTTAACAAGGGTTTTGAGCTTCTTGAAAGGTTCAAAAGCTTGGTATTTTGTATAATGACAATATATCCACATTTTTCTTGAAAAATCATCAACAAAGAGTATGAAATATTGAAACCCAAAAGTGGCTAGGTCTCATTGGTCCACACAGATCGGTATTCACCAAGTCAAGTTTTTCCTTGGCTCGAAATGTACTATGTTTGAATGGTACTCTATGTTGTTTTCTTTCCAAAAAATGCTGACATTTATCTATACCCTTTTTTAGAGGTGGTAAACCCCTAACCATGTCATATCAATGAAGTATGTTAAGATAGCCAAAACTCACATGTCCAAGTCTTCGATGTTATAGTTGAGTTGATGATGTATCCTTGGCTACAATTGCTTAATAATTTCATTAAACAAAATCCAACTGAAACATTCTTCCCACATTCAAAGATTTTGCAACAATTTTGGAGCTTCGTGACGTATCTCGAATTAGGCACATCTTTTTACTGCCTTTACAATCAAAGTCAATTTTGAGATTGTGATCTAATAATTGACTTACAGATAACAGATTTTTTGTTAAACCAGGGACATAAAGAACATAGTTAATTTTACAATGATGATGCCCAAGTGGTAGTGAAATGTAACCAATTTCTTCAGCATTGTATGATGTATCATCACTTAAAGAGACATGATTTTTGGTGGGTGTTTTACTCATTGTGAAGAACCAATCTTTCTTTCCTGTCATGTATCAAGTTGCACCCAAGTCAACATACCAAATTTGATTTGTAGAATTGGATACTTCATTTGACTGTGTAGAATATAAGAAGTCATCATCATCAAATTGATCTTCCCTTTCGACTACATTTCCTTGTTGAGTTGGTTTCTTCTTCCACTTTTGATTATTTTGTCCCTGTTTACTCTATTGTTGGCCTGATTTTGTATGTTGGTAATTAATATTTTTACCACTTGATGATCCTTGTTGGAAGGTGTTGTACCAACAATTTTTTAACTCATGTCCTTTTTGACCACAAATAAGACATTTTTGTTGGTCCTTTTGTTCTTTTTGAGTATTACCTTGTTTCTGAGACTGTTTACTAGACTTAGCATGTTTTTTTCCTATTCAATTAGAAGAAAGTGCATTCTCTTTAGTTTCTAGTAGTTGATTGAATAGACTTCCTCTTGTTGTAGCATATTCACTAACTCTTCAAAGAGTTTTTGTTTGACCATTTTTTGTTTAACGTGGTCACAAAAATCATATAAGGAGGAAGAAGAGCTCTCAATACTATAGGCATGAGTGATGTGTCAATTACTTCTTCTTCTAAAACTTTGAAGTGATGCACACAAAGTTGCTACTCTTCTCAAAAACATTTCAACTTTCTCAATTGGTTGCATTTTCAAGTTCAATAGCTAACTCTGGAGATGAAGTATTGTGTTATTATTTGTTGACTCATATACTATTTTTAACTTGTTCCAAGATTCTTTTGCTATTGTAGTCTCACAAATATGAGCTTGTACCTCATCTAAAACAATAAACAAGATTATTAACTTTGTCTTTTTGATTTGCATGATAAAATGTAGCTTGATGTGTAACATCTATTTGTAGATCTTGTTAATGTACCAAAAACAACAAACCATAGATTTTCAAAATCAATGTTGTGCACAAATTTTTGTTTTCCATGCTGGATAATTATCTAGAATGCAAAAAATTTGAGAATGTAGCAAAAATAATTTTGGTGCCGTAATTACGGCCATTGTGAAAACTGATATAATAGTGGAAGAAGAAGAATTGAATACATTTTCCCCCCTTAAAGCATTCACATCCTCCCCAAAAAATAATATTTTATTTATTTTGGGCACACTTTTTCGGCCGTGTACAATGAATGTTTTGGCACTATTGGCCCTACTAGCAAATTTGGCATTGTGGCTGTTTTTCATAAATAAAATGGCTCTCTTGGACGATTTGAAAAAATATATTTTAATTTTTTTGGGGCTCCTTGAGCTTTTTTGAAATACAAATAATCTCTAATTTGTTCAATTTTTACAAAACAAATCTTATTAAAAGCTAGACCAAGATGTAGAGCTTGTAAAAACACACACTTCCAAAATAAGTGGCACCTCAATCCAAGGTTTCAACTATGACTGTTTTAAGTTACGATTTCAATATCTTTCCGAGCCCCTTTCCAAAAATGGAATTTTTTTCTCTCCTAACTTTTTTCCTGAAATCTAAAAATGGAATTTTTTTAATAGCATATTTTTACAAACTAAACGTAAATTAGGGATTTCCTATCGGTGTTGACCATTGTTTTCTCTACCACCTTCAATATATCCGTTGTTTTCCTTTCTTTTATTGCATTCCCATGAATTCTTTCACATTTTTGGCTGATTTTACTATCTTGTCTGCGAATCAACGTTTCAGATGTTTGGAGGCTTCATTGTTCACCTTTCTATTTTATAGGTTCACTTTCAAAATAACCTTGGCCATTGTGAAATATTTTCTTCTTGCAGGATGATCTCTAATCTCCTTTCTCCTCCTCAATTGTTGCAGCTTTAGATGTTTTGGACAAAGATCTTCTCACAGACACGTACAATTATCTTGCCAGATTTATGAAAAAACAAATCATAGAGAACATGAAGGAAAAGTTGTGTGGGGTGCTTGAAAATCTTGAGTTCCCATAATACAAAAATATTGTATATCTTTTTTTTAAATGTTTCCAATTTAAAAAAAATACAGGTACAAGTAATTTTTTTTAAATACTAGAGAATGAAACAATGTCACCTTTTGCAACAGAGTTACATCCAGGTCTGCAAGGGTCTGTGATTACACTCCAGGTGTTTTTCAACTACAAATCAATCTGTGAACCGAGGTGTGGATTTAGGTAGGGGCTATGAAATGGTTGGGGGCATCTATGGCTCCTCCTATCTCTATAATTTATCTAGATTTCCATAAAATTCCCTTAAACTTCCTACACTCCTCTCTAGATCAGAATGCTACCTTGATACTATATCTTGACAATGAATAATTGAAAATAATATTTGACACAGTAGATTTACATAGAAACAAGATGGTGCTTGTGTATTTTATTAATATAAAAATCAAGTATTACAAAACAAATGAGAGAGATGTAATATTTATAAATATTGGACAGCTTCTATCTCCATAATATATGGAAACAAATTACCTCATTTAAGCAAATATGCAGAAAAAGCATATTTCCCCTCATGGAAATCATCCAAGAAAAAAATATGCGAGATAGAACATGATACCAAAAACATTGGGATGAGAACACTATCACTTAGTTAACTAACAACTAAGTATAACTAATGCCTATTGACATAATTTTAAAGTATTTAAATTAAATACTTTAATGTATTACATTTATTCAAATATCAACTAATGATGAATTAACCTAAGTTTTATCCCTAATAACCTAACCCTTCTGAACAAAAAAATCCAATATTTCCATTTCTCTTGCTTTGGAATCATTTGATCAATCCACACCTTCCCAGACTAAGGTTACCATCCTTGTTGCCCCTTCTACAAAATCCACTACTGCAGTTCAAAACTTTGTTATTAAAACAATTACACCAAGCTCCAGTCAAGATGTCTCTTTATGAGTTGTTTTAGACATCACCATCACACAAAAAATCCATGATTGAAGCCCTTCAGTCTATATCAGTGCCTTGAAATGATCCACAACCCTTTGTAAACCTATTAGATACTCTCAAGGCATCCACTGCTATCTCCTTTGATACTTCTAAAATACTGTCACTACAGCCGGAAGATCATGACCTTCCCCTCTTCATCACTACTCAAGTCAATGATGTCCTTTTAAAAAGAGTAATGATCGATAATGATGTTACAATCAATATTATATCATCAGAAACCTTCAACCAACTTTGCTTTCCAAACACCATTGTCACTCAACACTAGATATACTCTGAGCCTTCAATGATATGATTGCTCCCATAGTGGGTATAGTCATCTTACCCCTTAAAGTCAATGTCAAAACTCTTCATGAACTCTTTTGTCTTGTAGAAGGATAGTTCTAATAAAATATATTATTAGGTTGGCCCTGGATATGTGTTATGTGTTGTATCCCCTCTACATAGCAGCGATGTCTTCAATACAAACACGAGGGTAAAACCTTTACAGTTCCTATGGATCCTAAACCTTTATAGCTTACAACATGACATCATGTTTGAACGACGTACTTGTCCCAAAATAAAAATATTCTGATGAGGCATCTGCCAGTACATCCATCCCATCATCTAAAATATCAAATAACTCTTTTCTTGATGATGTTATGGAACATATTTCACCGGGGGAGTATCGTCTCCTCATGATTAATTCATTACCCAAACCCAATGTGTATGAAATACCATATAAAAAACCCATGTATGAACCTAACAGCGGATATGTCATCTCCTATTTTCCCCCACATATAAAAATGAAACTTATATATGGAGAAAAGGATCACCCCTTCTCACAACCAACTCATCAATGTCGTGTTATGTCAATCATATCAGACTTCATATTCTTATATAACCAAGTCTTCATATAAATATACCTCCATTTCTACACTTGGAAATGATTTGGATTTAGACATTATGAACAAGGAATACATGATTTAATTGTCCAACAATCCCATTAACCACACGAGAAACATGGGTTAGGTTACGAGAACCCAACTTCTGAATCTTTTGTGTCAAACACCATCACACCTACCATCAAATTTGAAACATCATCCTCAACCACACATGAATATCCTATAGACCCTCACGACATACTCTCCATCCCTTATAACTTTTTCTAGTCAATAATATTACCTTATGACCATTTACTTATCAAACTAATCATGTTACTAAAACACTTGCTCTCATCTAGATAGAAATGATTGAAGAGGACTCCCCCCCATCAATATTATTCAATTTCAATATGATTAACATATCCTCTCTTACATGGGGGCATAGGACCATTTCCTTTAAAAAATGTTACCATCTAACACATCCAAGATCCTCAATGAATCCATTGTCAATTGTTGAAGTTAACATAGGAACTACACATGAACCTCATATAGTTAAATTTGGTCGATCTTTAAATCCATAAGAGTTAAGTGATTTCACCACCTTTTTATCTAAGTATAGCCAAGCCTTTTCCTGGTCATACAGTAACATGTCAGGTATTAACCCTAACATCATCATACACAATATCGTCACTTATCTTGATGCCAAGCTAGTTAAATAAAAGCTACATAAGATGCACCCTCACATAGCTCTTCTCATCAAAGAATATTTACAACATCTGATCTCTGCTAACTTCATCATACCCATCAACTATCATAATGGGTCTCTAATATCATACCCATAACCAAATCCTTAGGCAACTTATGCATTTTTACTGATTTCTTAGATCTCAATCTCACTTGTCCTAAATATGATTTCCCCCTTCCCAACATCGACCATCTCATTGATCTAACATCCACCCATGAGATGCTTTCCCTTATGGATGACTTCTTTGGCTATAGCCAAATCCTCATTTCTACCAATGATCAAAAAAAAAACATCCTTTATTATCCCTTGGGAGAACTTTTCCTACCACGTCATGCCCTTTAGACTCAAGAACACATGGGCCACTTATCAACATGCCTTGACATATGTATTTCATGACCTCATCCATAAAAATCTATAATATTACATAGATGATGTCCTAGGAAATATAAACAATGCAAGGATCATCTCACTATCCTAGAAACAATTGTTACTTGTCTTATTCAATAGTTTCTTTGTCTTGATCCCACTAAATGTGTTTTTGGTGTTCTTACCAGTAAACTTCTAGGGTTCATCATATCTATCTGAGATATTGAAGTAGACCTGGATAAGATCAAAATAATAATTAAAATTCCTCCTCAATTAAACCTCAAACAATTACGTAGCCTTCAAGGTAAACTGCAATCTATTCACCACTTTATATCGTAACTCTCATATTGTTTTCAACCTTTTCATCATCTTCTTCACAAAGACATTGACTTTATATGGGATATTAATTATCAAAAATATTTTGATAAGCTCAGAAAATATCTCTTATCACCACCTGTGCTCACACCTCCTTGTGAGGGAGAGCCATTTTACCTCTACATATCCACTACAGATCATGCCTCGGGTGGCATGCTTCCTCATTGAGATGACCAAGGTTGTGAACATGATGTTTACTATATAAGTCGCACTCTACATGAATATGAAACCCATTATACCAAAGCTGAAAATTTATGTTGTACCATGTACTTTGCAACTTCTAAACTACGTCATTATCTACTCAATCATAAAACTTATATTATCACTAGTTTTAATCCAGTCAAAACTATGCACTCTAAACCATATCACAATGACCGCATCACTCAGTGGCTTATGCTTATGACCAAGTTAAATCTATAATTCATACAAAAAATGTCTATTAAGGTTCAATCCATCACCGATCAGCTCACCGAAGCTCCTCTTATTGACAATCAAAATCCTCACGAACAATTTCTTGACAAATCTATTAACACTATCGATGATCAAGAATTCACTACTGTCAAAATGATGTTCTTCTTCGATGGATCTGAATGCCAACAAGAGGGAGGGTCTGGTTTCTTTTTCATACCTCTCTATGGGAGTCCTATCCCCATATTATTCAAATTTAACTTTTAGTACACTAACTAAAGGCCGAATATGAAGCTTTAATAATGGTCCTTCAAACTACGGTCATGTTAGGTTTTAAAATCTTATAAATATATAGAGACTCATAACTCGTTATCAATCAAACAAATGAATTTATCAATGTAAAAATTAACTCCTCCATAAATATAAAGAAAGTTTTGAATTCGTCCTCAAACCTTTTGACCATTACACTATCCAAAAAGTACCATGATATTCTAATAAGTTCATGATACCATGGCTTCTTTAGGATCCCTAATTCTTTTATCAACTGAAAATTCCAAAAAAAAAAAAATCATCCACATATTAGATCAACCATCTCACAAAAATGAACTCCCCTCTATCAACATCATCAAAAATAATTCAAATGATCTTTGGTGAACACAAATATTTGACTACCTTTTAGAATATAAGATTCCACCCGATCTATCCCGAAACACAAAATGATAATTTCTTCAATGTACCATATGCTACATAATTTTATGTGGTATCCTTTACAAATTTGGATTTGATGGCCTCTTACTGAGATGTCTTAAATCCCATGAATCCATTAAATCCATCCATGATGGTATATGCAGTGGATATTTCAATGGTACCATTGTCGCTAAACGTGTCTTATGACTGGTATATTACTATCCTACCACTAACCAATATTGTTGTGTATATGTCAAGAAATGTGTCAAATTTTAAAAACACTTGGATCTCATTCATATTCATAGTCAATATCTACAACCATCTCAGGATCTATGGCCTTTCACATAATGGGAGTTAGACCTCATTAGCACTATCAATCTGCATTCCTCTTAACAACATCGTTCTATTATTAAAACCACTGAATACTTTACAAAATGGGTTGAAGCCATTCCCTTAACTTCAACTAAAGAAATAAAAATCATCAACTTTATCTATTAAAACATCATATGTCTCTTTGGTGTCCCTCATAAACTTGTCACTAGTAATGGAAAATCCTTCAAAAATAAGGATGTTAAGAAACTTTACAAAAAATTCAATATAAAATTTAGATTTTGGTCACCATAATATTCCCAAAAAAATGGACAAACAGAAGCTTCTAATAAAACACTTTAAAAAATCCTCATGAAAATAGTTGATGAAGAAGGCAGGAATTGACATATCCAAATCCCATTTTCTCTCTGGGCTTATCGGACTAACATCTGCACTCCTATAGGTTCTACTCCCTTCTCACTAGTCTACGGCTCTAAGGTAGTTCTACCCCTTGAAGTTAGAATCCCATCACTCCACATATCTCTCAAAGAATTTATCCCTAATGAAGATTATTGACAAGACCGACTAGCACAGTTAGAAATACTAGATGAAATTTTCTTAACATCCCTTGAACATCATTGTGTCTATCAAGAATGCATCAAACATGCATATATTAAACATGTAAAATAATGTGACTTTAACATAGGTGATCTCATTCTCAAGGAAAATCATAATGTCAGTACTCTGGAAAGAAGCAAACATGGAAATTTTTCCCCTAACTGGATTGGTCCATACGTCATCACTCACAAGTATGGGTTGAGAGCATATCATTTAGCCTCCCTTAATGGTACACCTAAAAAGGAACCTCTGAATTACTTGCACTTGCGGCCTTTCTACTATTAAATTGTTTACCATTAGTACATTCATTACATATAAGATCATTTTTCATCACCAAACAAGTCATCTTATCATTGTAATGATTTGAAAGCATGTGGTTTTCTCCATCACCATGCTAAAAAAACCTTAAAGATGAGCACCACGACTCTCTTCATTGTATATTTCATAGGGACAAGTTCCTCCCTAGTAGGAACCTCACAATCATTACATCCACCAACCCTGTTTATCAACACAATATATGTCATGGGGCACACATGTGTTTTTTGTACACTCATTTCTTCCCCCCCTCCTCGAAACAGTATTTTAGGGTTTTTCCCTCAGCTCAAAAATAAATTCAAAATATCTATAGATGCATCTTATCAAAATAAATAGAATTATTCCTTTGAGGATAGATATTCAAAATCAAAATCATATTTTCAAAAATAAAATTAGACTGATCCCTCGAAGGAAATCTACCTTTCAAGATCATAGATCGATCAATTAAAGGACAGTTATCTATTAAAAGTAATAAAAAAAAATTCAAAATGTAGAACACTCCCTCGAAGGATGGCTACCTATGTAAAAAGGCTTCCTGCATCAATCAGCCTTCAAAAATATCAAAAGAATCCTAGGAAATATTCCCACATTAATCAACTTTCTCATCAAAGAAAACTTCCTGCGTTGATTAGTTTGCATTGGAAACATAAATATATAGCTAGGGCATCTCTCTATAAAATTGTTGAAAGGATAACCCTCTTCCCTAACACAAATAAGCATGTTAACCCCCTTAATTTCCTAGGAAGTTACATCTTCTCACTTCATATCTATATCTTAGACCTCATGTGTAACTAGCTACTCATAATCCCATGTTAACACTTGTTAAAGTAAAAATTTCAAGTGCCTTCACCATGTTTATAGCCATCACGTATGTATCAAATTAATCATTCCATTTGTATTCCTAACCTAAAGTTAGAACACATTTTGATAAAATTGGATCATGTCAAAGTCACAATGATATCAATACATCAACATCTAAGGCATTCAAAACATATAAACACAAAATTAAAAACCATTTAACATACATTGACACAAACATTTATCAATCACATCACAATCCACACATGAGTCATAAGTCAAAATATGCTATCATATATATATATATATATATATATATATATATATATATATATATATATATATATAATCATCTAATCGAAGTCCCAATACATTATCAAGAGTTCGTACACTCCATATACCAAAATCTATACACCAAAGGCTTCGTAAAGAGTCGTATACATATCAAAACATAATACATATCATAACTATCTAGTAAACTGAGACACCTCCCAAAGAACTCAATAACACAAAAAAAACTCCCATCACCACCTTGTGCACCACCATCTCCTCCGTCTGGTCCTCGAGGTGGTTGACCCATTTTCCCTGCGCTCAGTACTAGGATACTGCTCCTTGCATGAGCTATCGATGCTCTCACATATCGCAAATCTGATGTAGGCATGACCCATTTATCACCAAGTCCTCAGTAGTAAACCAACTCCTCTTGAATTGACTTGATAATGAGCATAACTAACCATGCCCCGGTGCACCCATTTGAACCATTGGCTTGGGCTCAAGATGCCTCTAACTCTGTTCCTTGATAATGATGACCCTATAATGACCAAGAGTCCGTTTTTTAGGGTGTCTCAGTGCTGTTCTATATCTCTATATCAGTTAGTCATGGCATGTTATTACTACTTCCTAAGAATATCTCACTCATTCCTCAAGTTATTCCTCTCACCAATCAGGTTAGCCCTCACCCCAATTAAATCATCCCACTCTACCCTCAAACTATCTCTCTCATTCTTGACTGTGGTCTTCTAACCCATCAACTACGCAATGGTATCCTGTAGGGCTTCCCTATCTCCATCCTCCTCCTCATCACTAACATTAACTACCTCATGCACATCCTCTACCCAAGCTCACACCCTTTTAACTTTCCAAACTAAATGTGCCCTCTCAAACTCTGCACAGGAACCAGTCCACCATGTCGTATAACCTATAGTCACATATGCATCATCAATTGACACCCTATCATTTTGATCATCTAAAACCATATCTCCCTCTTCCTTAGGTATAAAAAATGAACAATCCACCACTCCCTTTGGGGTATCTAAGTCCCCCTCATCTCATTTTTACAATACTATATCCCCAAGCACATTCAATATAAAAAAAATTATCACCTGATGCAAATGAATCTAACTAACGCTCACTCTCCTCCTCTCCTCCCCTGGACCCAACAGTCATGCTAAGTAGAGTTAAAATTCATTTCACATCCCAAACATACTAAAAAATCAATATATGGCCTCCACAATACATCTCCAACTTGTAAGCCTGTAAGGAGATATCTATAAAAAAAATCTCTTCGCACTCCCCCAGTTCATCATGCATCTTATCTTTATCGTAATAAACTAGCCGATCTCCCAACCATGTCAACTCCTACCCATAATAGACCCTGAGGACAAGCCACTGAAATGTTCTTAAAAGCCCAACACTGTAGGAGAAAAACAATGTCAATCCCAATCCTCTTATGGACCCTCCAAGACCATAACTCCCTATAATTTTGTGCTAGTAACATAAAGGCCCATGCAAAAACTATACGATGCTCCATCATATCTATAACAATCCCAGTCATCATCCACAGAAATCTACCAAAACAAAAATTAGATAAATTAAACCATGAAATACCCATCGCGATCATCCTAACTCAACCCTTGATTTTGGCTGAATGGAGAGACTGATAATAAAATCCACCTAATCTATATCTCACATCTATAACATCCTCCCTATATAACCTCCTCATGATATCCTCTCTCTCCTAGTCTCATCAATACAATAAACGCCCTCCCCTTGTACTAGAAACCTAGTAATCCTATGGAAACCCTCTAGGGTGATAATAAAGTCATCCATTGGTAACCAGAAAGTGTAGGTGGTTAGATCCCACCTCTCCATCAGCACCAACAATATTCCTTGTCACCTATGAATGTGTCTATAATCACGCATCCCTATAAACCCCACCTCCTCCACATGTTCCTAGTCATTATCTAACATATCCTCTCTCATCTTTTATAGAATCACTAGAATCCTATCTTGGATGGTCATATTTTCCTTCACCTACATTCATAAAGCACAAAAACATAGGTTAGAATCAATTTTCATCAAAAATCTAATCAAAACTTTACCAAAAACATAAATCACAAAGCATTTACCCTAGGTCACTATTAAACCTATCTAAATTGTTGATGATTCATATGAATCACTGGTGATCCTCTTGATCTCTGTCGATTCCAAGAACAATCCCTCTGTACATGTGCCAAAAAAAACCAAAAACTAGCTAAAAATAATTTAAAAATAAAAATATCAAGGGCCTACCTCCACTTGCATTGGCCTCCTATGGCTACTCGATGATCCTCCTGACGTCTTTGCTCCTAAATCAAGTTTTTATCACTCAATTAAGCTCTCAAAACTCATAATCACAAATTTCACAAATGAAATATTCACAATTAAAATGGACTATTTATAGTCTCCCTAAACTTTCATAGGAATTGTCGACGATTCTGTGAATCACCGATGATTCACCCTAATTGTTGGTGATCATCATAAATCACCAATGATTGTCATAAATCACCAGTGATCCATAATATTTTACCCTAAAGTCATTTTTTTTTTAAATCACCATTTTTTACAAAATAACCTTATCACATCTTCCTAACAAAACGTCTCATTTAGAGACCCCTAATAATAAGCCTCTTGCAAGATCAATCTGTATAATTGGCACAAGAAAGTCATATGTCCATAGGACACAAGCCCTTTGGCTCCCCTATCTATTTACTTCAACATCCTTGTAGCCTCACCTTACAAATCATATGTCCATAGGCAACAAACCCTTTGGTTCCCCTATCACTTGATTCCAAGGTATCACTTCTAATGAAACACGTGTCAAACCTATCCAAAGAAAATTTTAAAACTAATGTTCCTTGGAATACATTGTAGTCACCCCAGTTTGAGGGGGGAATTACCCACACAAAGAAAATCAACCTTTAGCAAATCCTTTTTTTAAAGCACTTATCCTACACCAAACTACTTGACAAAAGGGGTAAATGTAGACACCTAAAATTAACATTTCTAATTTCCCTGACCGCATACATTACCCCTGTAAAAAATTCAAGTCAAAATAAGTCATCTAATATCATTATTTAATCCACGTACCACTTTTCCTAAATATAATTCCATCCACAATATTTACTCCATGATCTTACACCCGTAAATATTATTCTACAGCTGTAAAATCTTACTTTACCCCTTCTAGAAACCACCCAACCACTCTAAATCTACCCTAACCATTTTAAAACCATCTAATCCTATTTCATCAACACATACCAACCTCTACGCCTCATCCCTAACTTACAATTAACCATTTACCCTCATTATAAACCCAAAAAAAAAATTAGAAGTGGTTTTAACCACTTCTCAAATGTTTTACATGAAAAAAAACATGGATCGCTGATGATTCTAACTAATCGCCAGCGATTATAAATACCACCTTTGTGCTCTCTCTCTAGGATCTTCAAAATTCCTTTTCTCGTGCTTACACATAACTCTCCAACTTTTCAGAGAAATTACAAGCAATTCCAGAGATCATCAAGAGACAACATCAATCTCTAGCAATCATTTACACAATGTTTTTGTAGCCTTTTTCATTTGATCAACTCTCAGCAGACACGACAACGAACATCAACAACTCTAATCAATTTCAAATAATATTTGAGCCATATTTTAGCTCCTCTTGCATCCAAAGGTATTCCTACACCTCTTTTTATCATTTACAATTCATAAAAACATTGAAAACAATCATAAACATCATTTTCTTAGCTTCCACCATCATTTTTTCTAATAACTGTATTTTTAACAGTAATCACTAGTGATTCTTTGAATCACCAAAAATTGGCACTAATCATCAGTGATCCCTGTCGAAACATTACTTTTTACCATTTTATCTAGTTTAGTATCATTTTATTAAATCTCCTTGCATTTAACTTGTTGTTCCCAAGTAATGGCTCTATCTGTTAGATGGAAGTTCCCAGCCATTCACATCAAATTACAAGCATTTATGATCTACACTATAGTCCAGTACGCCCTTTCTTCTGGGAATAGTACAATATCCTACACAAGTTTGACCTTGTGCACAATACTAATTTTCCACTGTTGATCGAAGAAGATATTGAAGATTAGATCGAGTTCCTCTATGAAATCAAGTAAAAGACTATTGAGGACTTTTGGTATACAACTACTTTGAGTCCATGTTCAGATCGCATCCACCCTTATCTAGGGCCATCTTTGAAGATGGACATAGAACTTACCTTTCAACCTTGAGTTCTAGAGCTTCCTATCTATTATAAATCTGTCATTATCTATTACATATCTTTATCATTATTTTTACCAATATACTCAATTGTCTAAAAGCGAACTGACATCCTCCAAGGAAGTCCCTTTGGATTCCTAGAATCGTCCTTTGTTGAGCATATCATTTATCCATTTATCTAATATTTTATGTTTAGTTTCGTTGATTACAGAGTGATTTTTAGGACAGGAGGACTTGCGCATTCATTTGGACTCAACAACTTCAATCATCCACTAAGATAAACCTCATCAATCTCACAGGTATTGGTAAACCCCATCGTCTTTAGAGGTCTATTTTTTTGTTATTTAATTTTATTAAGTTAAAATTGGAAAGAAAAAATATCTTGCATAGGTAAATTTGTTGCGTCCATTTCATAACCACCATGGTGGTTGCCTCCTGGAATAACAAAAAATGGTGTAATGAAGGAAATAAATAATTTTGGAAATCGCCATTTTTTAAAAATAACCTTATCACATTTTCTGACAAAACGTCTCATTTAGAGACCCTAATAAAAATCCTCTTGCAAGATCAGTCTATATAATTAGCACAGGAAAGTCATATGTCCATAGGACACAAGCCCTTTGGCTCCCCTATCTATTGACTTTAGCATCCTTGTAGCCTCACCTTACAAATCATATGTCCATAGGCAACGAACCCTTTGGTTCCCCTATCACTTGATTCCAAGGTATCACTTATTATTTCGATACCCTGTATAAAGGAAACTTCTAATGAAACACGTGTTAAACCTATCCAAAGAAACATTTAAAACTGATGTTCCTTACAATGCATTGTAGTCACCCCAGTTTGAGGGGGGATCACCCACACAAATTAAATCAACCTTTAGAAAATCCTTTTTTTAAGCACTTATCCTACACCAAACTACTTGACAAAAGGGGTAAATGTAGACACCTAAAATTTGTACCTCTAATTTCCCCGACCACATACATTACCCCTACATAAAAATAAATTCAAAATAAGTCATATAATTACATTATTTTATACATGTATCACTTATCCTAAGTTTAATTCCCTCCACAATATTTACTCCATGATATTACACCTATAAATGGCATTCTACAACTGTAAAATCTTACTTTACCCCTTCTAGAAACCACCTAACCACTCTAAATCAATTGTAACCATTTTAAAACTATCTAATCCTATTTTATCAACACATACCAACCTCTACACCTAATCCCTAACTTCCCATTAACCATCTACGTTCATTAAAAACCCGAAAAAACCAAATTATAAGTGATTTTAACTTCTCAAACATTTTCCACAAAAAAATGGATTGCTGTCAATTCTAACTAATTACAAATGATTATAAATAACACCTTTTTGCCCTCTCTCTAGGATCTTTAGAATTCATTTTCTTGTTCTTACACTTAGTTCTTCAAATTTTCAGAGAAATCAAGGAATTCCAAAGATCACCAAGAGACAGTATCAATCTCCAGTAATCATTTACACAACGTTTTCAAATCCTTTTTCCTCCGTCAACTCTCAGTAGACATGATAACCAAATGAACAAATTTGATCAATTTCACTAAATATTTGAGGCATAGTATAGCTCCTCTTACATCAAAACATATTCTTACATCTCTTTTTATCATTTCCAATTCATAAAAACATCAAAAACAATCATAAACATCATTTTCTTATATTTCACCATTGTTTTTAGAAATATTGTATTTTTAATGGTAATTTCTAGTGATTCCCTGAATCGCCAGTGATCAGCACTTATCACCAATGATCCCTGTCGAAACTTCACTTTTCATCAGTTTATCAATTCAATATCATTTTATCAAATCTACTTGCATTTAACTTGTTATTTCCAAGCATGGCTCTTTGTTATATGGCAGTTTCTGACCATTTACATCCAACTACAAGCATTTATGATCTACATATAGTTTAGTACCCCTTTTTATAGGAACAGTACAACATCCTTCATGAGTTGATTTTGTGCAAAATATAATTTTCCACTGACATCGAGGACATTTAGGATCAAATTGAGTTCCTCAATTACATTTAGTAAAATACTAATGAATTTTGGTATGACTACTTTGAGTCCATTCAGATCATATCCACTCTTTCCAGGTGTATACAATGGAAATTTGCAAAAGTTATGGAATGAGGCTAAAGAACCTCAAAGCTTTACTAACTCAACCATGCACCATCAGATTAGAGCTAAACAAGAGAAACTAACATAAAAGTATTATAACTTTGACAAAAACATCAAAAAATATATGTATACTACTCTCTACTCTATGAAAGCTTATTAAAATTGAACCTATTTTAGATTCTAAGCAATCAAATTATGTGTTGTTTACTCCCAAACATAGTGAAGAGATCTCTCCAAGTTGGCTACATGGCCAAGATTTAGATCTTCCCTTACTAACTATGTTTGGAATGGATGGATGCAAGATGGAAGAGCTCTTAACAATGGATTATGGCTAAGATCCAAATGTTCTATAGCTTAAAGCTATCACAAATGGTTTCTAATGCCTTTCCAAAGTGTTTGAGAGTAAAGTTGTAAGTCTGAATGGGAGGGGTGACCCTTCTATTTATATTTTTCCACTTGGGAGAATTTGAAATTTGGGTGCATGTGGGACTAAAGCTCTTTTAGATTAGATTAGGATAAACATGCTTTAGGCTTAGTTAAGATTGGTTTAAGCTAGTTAACTAGGGTTTAGGCTAATTAAAATTGATTAGCAAGTGATTAGAGACTCATTGAGAGTAAGGAGGGGTCTGGATAACCAATTGTGACCAATAGATAGCCTATGAAGCCAATAGAAGTGGTCTAGAGTAGAGTTAGGAGGGGTCTAAGTGTAATTGGTTTCTAAAGCCTTTCCAAAGTGTTTGAGAGTAAAGTTGTAAGTCTGAATGGGAGGGGTGACCCTTCTATTTATAGTTTTCCACTTGGGAGAATTTGAAATTTGGGTGCATGTGGAACTAAAGCTCTTTTAGATTATGTAACATCTCCATTTTATACCTTAGAACAAGTGAAAAATTTTATTTTATTTTATTTTTTGATAATTGCATCCTGGTTCTAAATACATAATTTAGAACTCACAAATCAAATAACCATTCATATAACAGACAACCATATGCAGATGTAATGACTCGGAGTACCTCCGATCTATTCATTCCATGACTCGGTAATCTACCGATCTATTCATGAGTAAAAAGAGTTGGTGTTTTTAGTTAACACTTTACTCTTGCGGTTCTCTTCCCTACTCTGGGATTCAGAATGCTCTGTCCAAGGAACCTAACTGAATAATCGTTACTATTATTCATCGGCATCTCATCCCTTAGACTAGGTGAATTAGGACAACGCAATCAGCAGCTTGCGATACTTTGGCCAAAGATTTGAAACATACTGTTTATGTCTCGTATTCCTTAACGGCATACTCGTCAATCTGGAATACGTCCTTCACCCCATTCTTATGTTATATAGAATGTCCTACACTGACTACTGTCAGTCCTTCCTTTCACAACTGAATCACTCGGAGGTAGATTATCAAGGTGATAATGTTATATGGATGCCCACGAGGATTAGGGATATGGTGACATACTGGTTCAACCTTGCAGTTCAACCAGTGTGTCATGATACCCCGAATCTCCTAGGCAGCCTTATAACATGACCACGTTCATAATCGGACCCTGAGTAACTCGTGCGAGATCAAAGTGTAAATCTTAGCGATCAATGCAAAGGGTGTCGCCATAAGTCTCCTGCATTGTTGTAACTTCGAGAAGATCCTAATCTTCTCGGAGGTACAACCCTGCAGTTGACTTGTGTCGTCAACCTTTAAATCCGCCTCGAAAAGATCTACTTAACAACATGCGTTACGCACTTGAGTTTAAATTACTTTAAAGACTTTTCCCTAAGGTTAGCCTTTCCCGATCCCTGGATTCTTCGTCTTAAGACGACCCTCCTCTATAAAACCCATTACATGGTAGAGGTATTAAGGTCAAGCTCTCATCAAGGAGTCATTAGAATACACCTGATTCTAAACAACAGAATTGGACAATATCTCATAACCTTCACATGAGATTGCCATCCGAACTTCATTTGATTTATATCAGTTCTCTTAACTGAATTTATATCATACTTATTAGTATAAGGATATAAATGATTAAGAATCCAATTTAATATTGTCCTGTCATACTCAGGACTAGGGATTAGTAATTTAATCCAGCTTGTTTAGCGTTCTGCTTAGGTTCATTTTTAACCTATCTTTTAGAAAGACAATTATTTAAATTCAATATTGCTTTCGCTAGAACAATAAGATCTGCTAAACACTCATATGAATTCAACCACATTTTCTTGTAAGCTTTCATTGTCAATCACAAAAGCATCCAAAATTTTACAAAGATATCATTGCCATTCTGGTATATAAACCGAAGAAGGTCAACTATCAGAAATAGAATACAACACATAAGTATCAAACACTTATTTCCATTCCTTTCAAAATTATACAATTACATTTTATGCAAGCAGCATACTTGATACAATGCTTAACGGAAAAGAAACATCTTTCCACATACAGTACATTTATATAATCAAGCTGTAATTCATTATGAAACAAATTAAATAATCTGATCATCCTGTCAGATCTGCATTGCTTTTACCACTTACGGCAACCATCTGCAAAAATAGTCAACATGAGTCAGTTCGATGAACTGAGCATGATAAGCACTAACTTTTAAAACAATTGCAATCCATCAATTGTTTTCATTAAACACCCTGTTTAAATGAGATCAATTATCCAAACAAGTAAACATATTCAGACTATGCCTTTGTAATACAAAATGTCTACAAATGTGTAACTCTATCATCGTTACAAAATAGTCTTACTCACTTCTCTAATATTTCATCAAATATTAAGAATCAAAGAACGAAAGTATTAGAACAATCATCTTGAATCCAAGATCAGTAATATTGAACAAATCGTCACTTTCATCAGAAATGGAATATCATAGAAAATCGTGATTCCACCAATATGTTACAAAAGCAATACCAACTGTTAGACAGATCTCTACCAGTATTATAATAATAGAAGAGAAAGAACATATCATTCATACCCCCTTTCATATAAGTTCACTACTGTACCGTCTCCACATATGGAAAACATTCACCCAGTATGTATACCAACAAGTCCGACAAGCCACAAGAAGGATCGCTGTTTTAAATAAAAAGAACACAGCAAAAACTCCTGTACAGTAGCTAACACGTCATCAATCCCATATATCAACCTATAGCTCAATACTAGTTCCTTTTAAACACAGCAAGGTTTTCGATCCAAGTTCGAAATCAAAGAACCTCTGGCATATCGCTGTCAACAACAGACTTCATTGCTTTAAGCAATTTGAAGTTTCCTAAGGACTATGCCAAGATGACCACACAGAATCTCCGATACATGACCAGTCTCAATCGGACTGAAATAAACAGGAAGGAACATAGCATAACTATACTCACCTGGGCGCATTCAAATCTAAGTATGGTATTCGCGACTCACTTCAACAGAGCCAGGACACAAGATAATTATCCATACTCAAGGAACAGTGACAAAACGACAGTGTCCCAAAAATCAGGTTCAATAAGGTACAAAACAATACAGGTTACCTTCCAAGAATTCATATGAATCCGAACAACAGTAACAAGTCAAATAATTGCATACGATTCCATCTAAGCCCATCAACGGAGCTTATTAAAAATCAGGCAAGCAATTCCAATTACTGATTTCAAAACAAGGAATCCGACTGAACCCTTGCCAATCTTTTACACAAATTTGCACAGACTGAAGACGTAAAAATATACCAAGAGAATCTGTACCACAAAATCCTTGCGACACGAAGGTACTCTTACAGAATAACAGTGATTGAAATACAAGTTATTCCCTTAGGTCATTGGTACAACATTTCCCAATATTCATTTATATTCAACTTGAACAGTGGATCAAATATATATACAAATCATTCCATCGACTCCACAGAGTCGTTCAGATTAAAACAAACATAAATCTATATATATATACATTGCATACTGTAAACGGGTTTATACCAATAACCGCGGAACCCAACAACAGTATAGATAAAAACAAATAGTTAATGAATCCTTCTATGCCATCTATGGCAAGCATTCAGAACAAATCAAGTGTAAGCAAATCAAATACCGATTTCATTCCGAGGACTCCACAAAGTTGTTTAAATAAAAAATACATTTATCCATATTGTATACTGTCAACGGGTTAAATCCCGTTACCACAATAACAAGGAAAAACAACTTCCCCTGGGTCGTAATGACTACTGTAACACAATAGTTACCTGTTCCCAAACAAATTTAAAAGACAGAACGAAACCCACAAAGTATCAATAACTACCATCATCAAAACCCACGACAGAGCCTACAAAGATTTCATAACACTGAACAAACAAACAGTTCCATCAATGTTTCTTCCGACTGTTTCCAAAACAAGAATCAACGACCAAAAATCGACAGACAATCAATGGCCTATACCCATCACAGGAACGATTCATGGGCTCACGCCGAACAGGCCGAGCATTCACACATTTCACATGTTTCGCATAATTAAGCCAGAATGCAAACACAAGAAAATAATGCCACAGTTCGAATTTAATAAACACCCAACAAAGGATAAATGAAGATTCGAACCAGAAGAGATACTGAACCAAGAAAAATCACACAAGACATCCATAGATAAACATCTAATTCCATAAATCATTTGAACAGAGTTGTTCTAATGAAATCACTTGAAAGACAGCAAGATTTTTAAAGGTTAGGGCCTAACATGCCTGGATTTTTGCTCAAATTTCCGAAGCAGACCACTGGAAGAGCTCAGACTTCCTTTTCCTTTTCCAAGTTAGAGCGACCAACAAAATTTTGCTATCTCCAAAACATATATACTCTCCTTGCCAGAGAAAAGAGCTAGATAACCTCATGCTCGCCATGCAACACAAAGAAGACTGGTGCGAAGAACCAGTGAACAGGCAGAAGAAAAACCGAAAATCGCGATAAGCCAAACAAACCAACAAACTTCCTGTTTGCATGCCTTCTCGCGAGTTCCGAGCTCGTCTACCGAGAGCATTGAATGCAATTACACCAACTTTCCCGCTCAAACTCCACTTCCACCGACCGCCAAAGTTGGCGACAGTCAAATAAAATCCCAAGTTCATTTCCAGTTTTGGCGACCTGCCACGTCGGCACAGGTTAGCCGTTCCCAAAACCTCCGCCAAGACCTGTCCTTCATCCTTATCCCATGCATTTAATAACATAGAAAACGCCGCCCATGGTTCGCACCCCTCCATAGGCCCCTTTACATTCTTGATCATAGTTAGGTTAGTATCTTAGGTTAGAATTTAGGATAATACAAATTCTAACCACATTACACATAGATACTAACTTAGGACATTAGCACTTAGCCTAGGTCTAGGTTAGATTAACACTAATCTAACCCCTAGGTTAGATTTAGTCTTAGGTTACTAATCACTTAATAATTCCAGTTAGGTCTACATTCTGTACACTCAGAAAAGACCTACCTCATACCTTCTTGAACAGGGTTAGCTCCTGTTCTGCTGCAGAATCGTATGTAACCGAATTATTACCTGGTCCACGATCGAGACCTTCCAGATATACTTCCATATCGGGAACCAATTCATTTTACTCGATCAGCCTGAGTCATACTCCTGACTAGCTTATTAAATGCTTCTAGACCTTGCAACCTGTTCAAGGTCTGTGATTTTAATTCATCATGAACAAACTTTAAGCATTACTTGGATCAATTCCACTGATCCAAGACTAGATCTTATAGATGGATAACTCTATAATTCATTCCGAGATCAGACTAAACTCGGATGCAAAATGAAATAAATAAAAGAGTCTAATCACATTCTGACTCAGTCAAGATCTGCAATCTGCAAAGAAATTACAGTAATATCAAGCATGATTTCTAAATCGAGGAACACATCCTTTTACAAGAAATCACATATCAACACTTGTATGCTCAGGAGAAAGTAACAACAGTTCAGGGTGTTACAGATTAGATTAGGATAAACATGTTTTAGGCTTAGTTAAGATCGGTTTAGGCTAGTTAACTAGGGTTTAGGCTAGTTAAAATTGATTAGCAAGTGATTAGAGACTCATTGAGAGTTAGGAGGGGTCTGGATAGACTGATAGATAGCCTAGGAAGCCAATAGAAGTGGTCTAGAGAGAACTAGGGAGATTATGAATGGTCGAAAGGAGGAATGTTTAGCTAATAAGAGAGATACTAACCAAATTAGATGATTTATAGAAGGAATACGACCAACAAGGTGTCATAAATGGGCATCTGAGAATGGAGCGAAGAATAGGGAATTAACAAAGTATCACTAATCAGTTGAATTGGATGAAATGCTAAGTGTAAGCATATTTTAGGTGTCTACATTAGGGCCACCTTCAAAGCTACACAGGACTTACCTTTTGATCTTGACTTCTAGAGCTTCCTATCTATTATCTATCTGTCATTATCTATTACATATCTTTATCATTATCTTTATTGAAAGTAAACTGACATCCTCCAAGGAAGTCCCTTCAGATTTATGGAATCGACCTTTGCCGATCATATCATTTATCCATTTATCTAATATTTTATGTTTAGTTTCGTTGATTACAGAGTGATTTTTAGGACATAAGGACGTGTGCAGTCATTTGGAATCAACAACTTCAATTGTCCACTAAGATCAATGTCATCCATCTCACGGGTATCAGTAAACTCCATCGTCTTTAGAGGTCAGTTTTTTTGGTTATTTCATTTTATTAAGTTAAAATTGGAAAGATAAAAATGTCCTGCATAGGTAAAGTTGTTGCATCCATTTCATAACCACCATGGTGGTTGCCTCCTGGAATAACAAAAAATGATGCAATGAAGGAAATAAATAAGTTTGGAAAGGACTGAAAGAACTAGAAAGAGGATTAACATGGGATGACAGGTTAAGAGGTATTTAGGTAATCGTTTTGATCTCTTGAAAACATCTCATCATGTTTTTGGAGATCCTCATAATCATCATTAGGTATTTTTACTCTGACATCATGCAAAATAGGGTTCATACAATATTATTACAAGATCCTATTGCAAATATCATTTCAAAATCACTTAAAGGGTTCTTAAATCTATTTAAATTAGTTACACATCATCTAGAGAACTCCCTAATATAAGTCTAAAGCACTAAACTAGGTAAAGAGTATATCTTCATCCATTTATAAGTATGAAAATTTCATAGAGCCATGTTTTAACAAGATCGAATCCACTCTAAGAATTACACAAGGGTTTCAATCAACAAAGGATTAAGTCATATAACTAATTCACATAACATCTCATTACTAATACACTAGGTATATTTTGTACTACACATCTAACATGTTATCTTGGTATCAAAAGACACAAGGACACCCCTAGGGGGTTGGTTAACTATACATAATTGCAAAAATCGCCTAGAATAACTACATGATACTTTATTGCATAATGATGGAATATAGTGTAGCACTTGGATTGATTCAAAATTTGGGATTATGAGCATCAAGGGTAGTTTAACATCAACCACACATATGTTTTTTCCTTTGGTTTGTTAATGCTTTGATGAAGGGTTTTTCAATTTGTTAGGTTTTATAATTTCTTATAGGTTATTACAAGTCATCTTGAAGTTATGCAATTAATATATAAATGCAATAAACATCATCTCCAAACAAGAAAAACACATAGAAAGTTACATATCTATAATGTAAAAGGTTCTAAAATTGTACATCTCTAGGTCAGGACCATACAGTTCTAGTATGAACCTTACCAAAGTTGTATGGTATTTCCCCTACTTAGTTTCCAATTTCAAAACTTCTAGTGCATGATCTATAGTTCTAGATCTTCTTGTTATACTATCCTTCACATCCATATTTTCTTTATCCTTCCCTGAATAACTCATTTTATTTATCCCCTCATGTTTTGAATAAGTACTTATCATTTATCAATCATTTCAATTTGAATGCATTAGTCTTATTGTGTATAATTGGTGTTGGAAGTTAATTAGATCATAATAGTCTACCTATTATAAAACCTTACATCATTCTTATTATTGAGAACTTGTCCAGAATACCTTCCAAGCTATTTTGACAACTCACAAACCCATTTTTGTACTTAGGAATTGTAATTTGGTCAAAACAAGGCAAGAATTGGAAAATTTGGGGAAAAAATCATGTTTTGGGGAAATTCTTAGTGTTCTAGGCCTTGATATCCATATTTCTAAGCTCTTTAGTCCGACACATCCATTTTTGCGAGAAACAAGGTCAAATTGGGAAAAATAGTGCAAATCGGCCTTTTGAGGAACTAAGGGAACAATTCCTTTATTCCCTAAGTTCCTCATTCCAACGCTTGGATTGCATGAGGATTTAATTAGAAAAATCACGTCATTTTTGCACAATGGGAAATGTTCTTGTGTTCATCGCATTCGCCGCATTCCTACAATAATGACACTAAAGGGAAACATGACAGGGTTCATTGGATAACTGAGACATCTCTGGCACCAAAAGGAAAAATTAAATGTTCCAATGATTCACCGCATAACCAAAAATGTTGGAGTGAAGAAAGGGAAGATTTGAGAACAACCTAGGTTTCATTGGCATGGCTAGAATGGTTCTTCTTTCCCATCCTTCTCTGAACTCCCAAAAAATATGACTAAAGAGATAGGGTTAAAATGGAATTTCAATCAATTAAGTCACACATAGATGGCACAACCAGAATGTTACAAAGTTCCATTGATTCTCCAGTCATCTGTAGTTGCCAATGAAAAGGGGGAAAAGTTACATTGATTAAATTGACTATGAAGGTCATTATTGGAATAGTTCTAATGTTCCAACATTTCACCGCCTACCCGCAAAACACATTGGATTGGAAAAAGTGGCCCCATCAAGCATGAGTGAAACTGTTCCACAATTCCTTAGTTCCGCCAAAACCCTGAAACTCTAATCCAATGGAAAAACATTAAAGTGGTAAATGAAGGCCCAAGAGGAACATTCCCTAGTTCCACTTGTTCTTCGAAAATTCACCTAGGCTAACCCGGAGTTAGTTTTTATGCATAACTTTTGATCCATAGCTCTAAATTGCACACAATTAGTGGAGTTGTAACTATCTTATTGAGAGCTTCATTTTGGTATTAATAAATGTAGAAAATGATGTTGTTTTGAGGGTGAAAAGGGAAAACATGAGTTCATGAGGTAAAAATGCATAGTTTGGGAGGTTCAACCACCCAAATTTAATGACGAAAGGTTCCCATGTGATTTTGTAGTGATTTATTGCATGTTATTGGTGATTGAGTTTAAATGGAAATTTTCCCTCTCTTTTGCCCCTTCTCTCTCCCATGTTTTATATATTGAAAAAATCTCTTTTTGTAAATTAGTTAGACATATCATAATGTAAGGGTTCCATGCCAAAATGGTTGCATAATTTTTAAGTTACAGGTCCTCATTTGGTCTCTACAAATGCATTTCTACCTTCTACATTATAAAAATGGTTTGTATATACTCCTTAAGCAATAAAATCTAATTTTGTGGCTCTTTCTCTTCTCTAGTTTGATGTTTATTGCATACTTTCCTCTCCATTTACAACATGTACGTTGTGCATGTGTTTATCATTTACAAGTTTCCGTTTTACTGTGTTTTTTGTGAGGAATGGAAGGATTTCATGCATTTTTGGTCTACATCACACTTTTTTGACCTCTCGTTATGGATTTCCTCTCATTTTTCCCTCATGGAGAGTGTTTATCTCCATTTTATTAATGTTATCACCTCTTTTTTATCTTATGATTTCAATTTCATGCATCTCTCTAACTTTGGTCCCTATGAACAACTATTTTAGGATTAGTTTAGTTGCATTTTTAAGTTGTAGGAATAGTGTTAGCATTAGGAAATAGGTAGAGGAACCAACCTTCTCTAGAGGTTTTTCTCAAGATTTTAAGGTCCCAAACTTGGAGACAATCCCATGTTACCCAAAAGTATGGATTTTCTATTATCAAATCCAAAGGTTTTACTTTTATATGATAACAATTTTGGCACACACGATGGGAGAAGTTTAATGAGCTTTAAAACTTCTTATCATCAAGTTTGATGAGTTCTTGGTGATATCTAACCTTTGGAGGAATATATCAACAAATCTGGTGACTCCATTAATCCAAAATACCTATTTTATCAATCAATAAACCAAGTTCTTCCATTTTAGTCCTCTTTTCCATGAAGGTGTGCAATCATGACTTCATTTCCACACTAGAATCCTCAATTCTAGTAGAAATATCACTCAAATCCACCTCCATGTTTCCAAAATCCATCTTCAAGCTATCACAACATCCCTCCAAATCATTTTTATGATAAAAATTAGAAGCTATATTCCTATGAACCAAATCTTACAAATCAATATGGCTATTCAACTAACATGGTGTTGTTCACAAAGAAGAACATGTAAATTTTGGAGGTTATTTCACAACTAAAGATGATCTTAAATGGATAATTCAACATATGGAGGAGAGTATGTGAGTTTCAAGGATCAGATCTAGATCATGCTAGCTAAACAAACTGGTTTCAAGTATAAATTTCCATGGGGATGTCCTATACCTAAGTGGTTTAGTCTTCAACAAAGGCTAGAGGTAATTAGTAAATATTTTACACAGATGGTTAAGTTTATTGAATCATTGCAAGCATTGGAGGATGAAAAATCTATGGTTGAAGATCTATTTCAATGGTGTATCCCTTCACCATCACCATATGGGTATATGATGCCTCCTTACTAGCCTAAACCATCTCAATCAAATCTTAAGCTCTAAGTTCTTAGCTATCTCAAATATTCTCCTTTCATCCCCTCTCTCCCATGGAAAGACATTACACCTTCTACATTACTTCAGTCATTGCAAAATAAGCTAGAATCCCAATCTACCCCTCCTCTCATAATCACAAACCCATTTTAGGAAGAAACTAATAAAAAATTTAGTCTCAAACGACAAAAAAGTAGGGAATTTATCATGATAAATTTGAAATATTGGAACTCAAAGTTTGAGGCTAACTAAATCCCACAACTGGTTAAGCCTGAAAAAAGACGTTAAAATTGAAGATACCATGACGAAAAAAGGTTTCTGAATTTTCTTCACAAAGATAATAAATGGAGGAAGAATATGATCAAAAATCTCCCTAATCTAAATACAATGTCCATGGTGGTACCATCTTCTCAGAGATGACTTATTTTTTTGAGAAACAATCAGAACATCAGGAGAAAAAATCAGATTTTTTTGAGGAAGACTCCAAAGAAGATATGATCCAAGGAGAGTTCGGAAACTAAGAGATAGAAATTTTATCAAATCTAGAAGATTTCATTGATGTTGAATAACCCATTGAGCTTACCAATTGTGCATTTCCATCATCTATCTTTCACCATAAATATCCTCTTACTGCTGAAGTCTTCCGTGAATCTAAAAAGGAGCAAGAAATGTTAAAAAATGCATACCATTCCTTTCCTCTTTTCACAAAATCAGATTTGTAGGAAAATCATGAAGAAGCGCATGCAAAATATGAAATTATACTAGTTGATAAATCTATTTTTCAAGAGAAGAAGAAGGTCAAGTTTGATCTATCACACATTTTTCTTAAGGATGAAGAAGAAAATGATGAACTTATTGCCAAATCAAAAGTTGTCATAAAGGAGGAAAAATTGTTTTTATAAGCAAAACAAGGTCCAATTCAGCTTGCAAGGATCCGTGATGAAGAGAAAAGTGCCTCTACTAGCTCCATTCATGGGGTTTCATGTGACGAATATGAGAAAATCACAAGGACCAGCCAATGACTATCATGGAAATCTTTCAAAATTAGATATTTGGATAGTTTAGAGCCACAAATGGAGTTGTAACCAGTTATGATTACCTTACAGTGTGAGGAGGGTCATAAAATTTCTAGAGATCAGCTCAAAGACCTCTTTAACCTCATTGAAGATCAAACAAATGTATTTTTTCTCTTTCCATTTGTTGATGGGAAAGGAAATTAGTTGTAAGATAGTTTTCCACCCTCAATAAATACCATGTTTGTTACAACACTAATCACATGGTCCAATTTTTTAAGGAAGGGAAGTTATTTCTCCTAACCCATTGTTGGTTTTTTCTAACTTCCTTTTCCTTTGGTTAGAGTAGGGTAGATTAGGTTTATTTTTTATATGACAAGTGTTTGTGGACACTCTACATGTTTCATTTGGAGCATTTATGATTTTTCATGTTTTTACATATTTTTTGGGCCTTTTTTGTTTTGGCATAGTCCAATTCAGGGAAATTTTCATGGTGTAAAAAGGATATTTTGGGTGAAACTCTAAGGCGTTTTCTCTCAATCCCAAAAATCAGCTGCAAATTAGAGTTATCCATTGGTTAGGAGAACCTTCTTGTCTAGAAAATCAGCTAGTGCTACTTGTGAATCTTTGATTCTTCCTACCAATGGTACTTGTTTTGATTCCATTGAGTAGTAGGTGCCATTTACTCGAGTCAAGGTGAGGCCTAGAGAATTTACAACTTTGGCTAACATCACATTATCTGAGGCTCCAGAATCTATGATACAATTATTTAGTTGGAAGCCTTTAATGAGGAGTGACAGGTAGAAAGGTTCAACCCTATTGGTTTTGGAGGCACTAAGGACTAGCATGTTTTTGGAAGGTGGTGTGGATGGAGTGGGCAGTAAGCCTTTAGAATTAGGACTCGAGGATATAGGGTTAGCACCACGAACTATATTAATGAACCTGTCAAACTGGGTTGGGTGTGTTTGTAGGTATTCTATTTCTGAGAGCTGGAATTTAGTTTTGCTTGCATGTTCCACAAATTCAAATGGGGTTATGGTAAGCGAGGAATAGGTTCTGGAAATGGAGGAAGATTTACATGTTAGAGGCTTTGCTACTTTGGGTGTTGAATTCTCCTTTTCAGGTGTACCAATTGGCTTGGAAGGGGGTGAGGGTGTAGATTTTGATTGAACCTTAGATGTTTTTGCAGGAACAACATTTAAAAGAGAATTGTTCTTAGAAACTTTTGAGCTTGGAGAAGAATTAGATGACTTACTTGGCATAGTAGCATGATCCCTAACCAGTGAGTCTAGTTTTTATTTGGAAAACTCCATAGAAGGTGGTAATGGTGATCCTCTGCTGATGATTTTATTTTGTGTGACCTCTGGGGGAGAATCTTCTTTATTCTTCTTATCCTTTACCATAGCCGTTGAGGATGAAGCACCTTTCCTGGATTGTGCACGAGTGAAAATAGCACATGAGAAACTTGGAGCCTCTTCATCATTCTCATCTTCATCATCAACGTACTCAATTAGGCCATTTTGCATATCAACTTCCTCGACCTCAAGATATTTTTTATAGTCTTCCATATTTTCTTCTTCAGTTTCATTAGTTTTTGCTTCCTCTTCTGGCTCTTTGGTGTCACAGATGGCATTAACTGGTGGTGCTTCAAGAGCAATCCAATGAGGAGGTGGAGTAATCCTTGGCCTATCTGGAGGGTTTTGTCTCCTTGAAGCATTCCACATTGTGATCTGAGATAGCTTATTTTTCAAGGAAACTAATTCATTTGCCATTTTTTAGAACATCAGATATGTGGTGACAGAGTTTGAATTCTGACCCTTTTGCTTTCCATTTGGGCCTTTCACCTTTCTAGACAAGATTAGATCATCATCAGTTTCTATTGCATGGTATTGAGCTTCCCTCAATGTTCCTAGTTGGGTTCTTCTAAGGAAGAAACCTACTTCTGATGGTAAGGCACTGATGAAGAATCTCTTCAAATTATTTTTTAGAGGCACCACATATTTTGGGATTCTTCTTATCACTCTGTTATATCTTACTACGAAGTCCCTCATTAACTAAGAGGTTTCTTTCTTTATTTGTACTAATTGGACCAAAAGAACCTGAAAATATTTTGTGTTGTTGAACCTGTGTTCGAATGCATTTCTTATAGCCTCCCAACAAGTGACAGACCTCGGTGGTAGCATGTAGAACCATTCAGCATCTTTCTCTTGAAGTGAATCCACAAAGAGTCAGACTAACACATATTCATCCTCAATTCCCAACACACCACAAGTGGTGATAAATGTTGCTACATGTTCTTCGGGAAGCTGGGAACCATCCCCTCTGAATTTTGGGAAGTTTTTTCTTGAGCCTCTCGGTAGCTCATGGAGTGGTTAAGCAAGAGCCAATGGACCGGTGTTTTCTCCCCATGGTACATTAGGCCTATGGACCTCACGACCATGTTCACACTCATGATCATGATCCCCCATTCTATTTCTGTTTCTAGCTTCCAACCTTGCTAAGGCTATGGCTTTTGTTGCTCTTTCTTCTACCTCAGCTTGAAGTCTCTCAATTTCTTCAAGTTGAGCTCTTATTTCTTCATCGGCTCTCACCTCTCTTTCTCTAGCTTCTTCTTCAGTCTTCACATCATTGATTCTACAAGGTTCTTGTTGATGTATGAAAATTCATTGTCTAAAGGATTGGCAACACTCAGGTTCCCAACGTGACTGGTTGCTTGAAAAGGAAGCCTCTGGATTCCGAGTAGCTCTTGTCTCCTTTGAAGTTCCTCAAAAATGGAATAATTTTGTCCTCCTTGTCTCTGTTACCGAGTGAATCTTCTATCTACCAACTTGAAACTCTATGCTCTTCTTTGCGGTGTTGGAATTTGTCTTTGCCTCTCCAATTCAGTAGCGTGTTCTTCTTCAAGGTCCAGAATTCTCGTGGCAATGAAGTAGTGATTGACACTTTGTCTATTATGCCAAATAACTTCCCTCAAATCTAAAGCAACATCCTCTTGGATGTGGAAGAGCAATTCAGGTCTTTCAATAGGAGGGCTTCCCAAAATAGCCATGATTTGAATCCATGTGGCTCATATAGCCATTCGAATTACATAACATTTTCTATCTTTTTTTTTTTTAATTTTCTGACCTTGCAGTCGCATTCAGGTGTAGATGCTACTAAATCTACCCCACAGTGGGCACCAAAAACTATTGGCAAGGGAATTTTTTGGGTGGAAAAATTTGTGAATTCCTTGCCAATTCTCTAGGAATCTAAGTCCCTCTACTTAACTGGTGCAGCTACTATGTATACATGCGCAAAAAAGCATGGATTTCTATGGTGGCCTTTCGACCAAGGATCCAACAGGGGCAGTCCACTGACCTTATGAAAAAGCTAGAAATCTCTTGCTAGGGAATACTTTGTCTAAATTTGGGAAATGGAGTGAGAAATGAAATAGGGAAACTAATGTTGCAGGTAGGAAATCAGATTCCTGTGCACATTGGTCGAAAACTTTAACGCATGTATTTATGAGAAGAAACAACCCTACAAATGGAAACAAGATGAGATAAGATTGCAAACTCAAAGTTTCTAAAATTTCCTCATCAAAGAGGCTAAAAAATCCTTCTTCTTGTATTGATATTGAAATGGGAGTTGTACATAATGTGGGAATGGAAGAAATTGGAGAATGGAGGAAAGTAGAAGAAAATGGCTATCTCCTTTTCTTTCTCTAAGTACAATGCACTCGTGATTTTACAAGATCAATTGCTAACCTCGTACAATGGCATGAAGTAGCCATCAAATATCCCCTAAGAAATGGTTACAACTTCTTCAATTATTCGTGTCCATTCAAATTCTTGATTCGTGAAGAAACGCCAATGGTAGAAAAAACCAGACTTTTCCTAATGCAGCCGTTACACTCATTTTATAACTTTGAATTTGAACTGTTCATCTTACCTTTGAAACTTTAAACCAGAGCCATCCATGTGGGATAAATTTACTGGCATGGACGTGGAGGATGCCTTTTGCATTTTGTGAATTTATAGAGATTTGGAATTTTGGAACATTTTGGCTCGCTCACGCGCTTTTGATATGATCTTGACACGTGGCCTCACTTGAGTGGAGACAGAATCGTGGGCCACTTTTATAATTTTACCTTTTTTCAATGCGGGCTCAAAAACACAAATCAATTTGTGGCCCACCCACCTGCTTTGACCTTTGATGCGGGATTAATGTTTGACTTTCTCCCTTATAGCATGATCGGGGTTGCGAGTCACTTTATGCCTTTTAGCCCTTTTTACAAAACGGCTCAAAACCTCAAAGTTCTTCGTCGAATCACCTCCCTACTTTAACTCTTTTGATGCAGGCTCAACATTTGACCTTTTCCTTCTTGGCATGATCGGGGTTGCGGGTCACTTTATGACTTTTAGCTCTTTTTTCAAAAAGGCTCAAAAACACAAATTGCTCCACCGACCCGCTTCCCCACTTTGACTTTCCAACAGCGGGCTCAAGATTTGAATTTTTCCTTTGTGGCATGATCGGGGCTACGAGTCACTTTATGAATTTTAGCCCTTTTTACAAAAAGTCTCAAAAACACAAATTTCTCTACCGACCTACTTCCCCACTTTGACTTTCTGACAGTGAGATCAAGATTTGACTTTTTCCTTTGTGTTTAGCGGGGCTACGGGTCACTTTATGAATTTTAGCCTTTTTTACAAAGAGGCTCAAAACCTCAAAGTTCTCTTCCAACCCGCTTCCAATTAGATATGTCCATGTACCCATGGATAATGGAGCCAAATTTTGATGGGGAAGAGAACACCTGTCATTCACGACCGTGGAAAAAATGTAAAGAATAAGAAAAATCCACCATTTCGGCCCCAATTTTCAAAATTCTTTTGCGACCTAAGGAATTAAGAACAATACAAGATTCAATGATCCATGACCATAGAAAACATGGGAAATTTTATTAAAATGGAGGTTGTAATAGAATTTTCATGCGTCTAATTGGGGAAACGGAAAATTGATCAAGCCAGACAAACTAGAGAATTTAAACAACTTCAAAGCATGAATTTATCTATCTTGTTAGACTTCCAACTTTACTTGAACACTTCTAGAAGGTGTGAGCTCAAAAATTTTGAATTTTACTTAGAAAATGAGGGGGGATTTTGAGGGCGACAACAGTAGTGTAACGCTTAGTCGTAAGATCACTCATTTGACAATTTAGGAAAGTTTGACCCCTCATTTACATTATTTTCTTTTTGGGATTTGATGTGTTTTTTAGGGTTTTGTAGGTCAATTCTTCATTACAAGCTACAGTCGATATCGAAAAACTTGATGTGACATACTAGCGATAGGAAAAGAAGGACAACAAATATCTTGCAACCCTCTAAAGGAGGTTTTCTGAGGTTATGAGAAGTGAAATGCACCCAAGAAATGTCTGTAGCACCCACATGCACCCCTGACCCATTCCAAGCACCCCAGTCTAGGCAGATCTTGTGGCTACACAATTTTCTAGGTTTTGGTGTGATAGTTTCCCCTCTTTGTTCATTAGTTCATCACTTCAGTATAATCTGACATTAATTATGAAACAGATAAGTCATTTTATCTCCTCATTTAAACTTAGGTTTTAAATCTTAATTTCTTATTTGTTTGGGTAAAAATTATGTACCTCATTGTTTATTCATTTACTGCTACATTGTAATTAGATTTAGGCATCTATTCATTTCAATATTTGGTGAACCCATTGTCAGATCCGAGGGGTTAATTATATTAACCATTGAACTTAAGACTTAATATTAATTAAATAACTTGTAAACATTACACAAAATATTATAACAAATACAATGAAAAAATAACACCAACACAATATTTTACGTGGGGAAAACATAAAGGTAAAAAACCCCACAAAAGCACTTTCCTTTGTTTAAAAATTTTACATACACATTTTTACCCAGCACCTCCACTTCCTCTTTAAGTCCCACAATTATTCACATCACAACTATATTCAAAGAATATAAATGTTTCTCAATCTCACCTTTCGAGAGAGATCACCCTATTAAATATGATGGGTGATTCGTTTGCACATGGGTGCACTGTTTTACTCTAAATAAATTAAATCATGAGATTTAATTTAACACATCTACATTAAGTGGAAAGGGGACGCTACAATATAAAGTTTATAATTAAACTTTAAACAAAGGATGTAAATTGGTGGCCCACCTAAATGGTGTACCCACTTAATATTAACACCCCAACACTCCCCCTTAATGTTAATTGGGGAAAACATGCCAAATTACCTCTTTCTACAAAAGGATTTATCCATAAATCATCAATGACAATTTAGGATAACATGTAAACAAGGGAAATCATACAGATATTCCCACACAAAAAATTCTAGGACAAGTGCTTTACATAAGAATACTTATATCATATTCTTGAGCCTTTTATAAAACAAGGAACTTCCATAACTAATGCTTCGTTAGGATTTACAAGTAAACTCACATGGTGTGATCATTTACTTAAGACTCACATATAGTGATCTTTTACAAAATGGAGGAAGTATAGGAGGTTTACAACAATCCTTTAAGAGGTGGCATTAACATGCACACTCCCCCTCAACGACAACTCTGAAATGCCTAAAAAGGCATGAAACTTGCAAAACTTCACAGCACTCAGTGGCTTTATGAAAATATCTACAACTTGATCTTCAGTCAAGCAGAACTTGAGATCAATATCATCGCAAATATTTTCACAAACCCACTGAGTGTTGTGAATTTTTTCAAGCTTCATGCCTTTTTAGGCCCTTCAGAGTTATCATTGAGGGCGAGTGTGCATACCAATGCCACATCTTAATGGCTTGTTGTAAACCTCCTATACTTCCTCCATTTTTTAAAAGATCATTGTATGTGAGTCTTAAGTAAATGATCACACCATGTGAGTTTACTTGTAAATCCCAATGAAGAATTATTTATGGGAGTTCTTTGTTTAATTAAAGGCTCCATAATCCTCCACTTAATATTAACACCCTAACACCCATTTCTTGAACATTCCTAGGGTCATCATACTTCTATTATTCTCACTCTTCTAGGATCATATCATTATGGATATTTCTATTCATGATTTCTTGCTCATCCACCCTAAATTAAGAGCTAAAATCATTACTCTCTTCGGTACTACTCGTGTTCCTTCTTATATTCATCTAGATGTAGTCTAGAACACGTTTGTAGATGCATTTTCTCAGCACATCATGTTTCCATCCAATCCTCATGATGATAATATTGTTTTTGATAATGATCCACCTTTATACATCATGATTCACATCTACAATGTGGGTGTCAAATGAACTATTGTCGATAATGGCTCTGAGCTTAATTTATGCCCTTTATCATTCATTGAAGCTCTCTTCCTCTCTTCTGCTAATGGTATTCCTTCATCTATTTCTCTTCATGCATGTGATGGTTCCATTTATTCATTCATAGACCATATCACTTTACCTATTACTATCAGGGCAAAAACCCTTCCTAAGGATTTTTGTCACTGACTTCCCAATTCAATATAATTATTTACTTGGTAGGTCATGGCTTCATGTCATGTAAGCGATACCTTCTATAGTGCATTGATGTGTTAAATTCTTACATGAGGGTGTTGAATATACAATCCCCAGTGATTATGAACCATTCATATATTGCAACCATAATTCAACCACTATACTCCCTACTCCAACATCAGTTACTACTAATGACCCACACCACATGGATTCTCCATATCACTTTCCACCACTTGAAGGTTCTATTTGCATGTTGGACATTGTCCCACCTGTATCATTTCCCCCTCCTACTTCTACAAATGTTATAGTACTTTATCGGGGGCCTGTCAAAACATTGGACGTCCTTCCACCTACTTCATCTTCTCATGAGAAACCACCATTAGCACATCCTTCTTTCACATGTAAAATCTTCATGAATGACTCTTATTGGGAACACATTCCATTTGATCCTAATTTCTCTGATACTATATGTACGCATGATGGCTTGACTCATCTAGGATTCGTAGTAGACAATATTTTCCCTCCACCTCATGATCCTCATCTTTATCAGGGATTCATCTGCATTACTTCTTCTTATGGTCTTCACATATTTCATCTTGTAGTATTTCTTATATGATCCCCTTGTGTTTCCCCACTTACGCCTGGATAGTCTTGGCTTGACTATATTGGGGATGCCTTAGATCCCGCTCATATTGACATCTCATTTCTTATGCCTTTTAGATGTGTTTTCATTTGCAACAATTCCTTTCTTAGTTGTTCACAAAATATTAAACATTGGTATGTAGATGGCTGTCTACTACCTCCTTTCATTTATGAAGAATATGCAATGGGCATGTACAACCTTCACCGTAATGGCTCCTTATGTGATCAACCAAGGTATTATTGCTTATCAAGTCTTTAACGCTTCTCCATTTAGCTTTGACTAGTACAATGATGATCTCCTAGATAATATTACATGATATTTATCATACTCATACACTTGGGGGGCATCATACTTACTCTCCCCCATTTCTTATAACATTCACCAATGTCTCACACTTTGCTTCTAGTCTCTCACACACAACACTCAGATATCATCATTACCCAATGACGGACTCTCGTGCTATGCTTCACACTTAACTATTGAGGGCATACTATACACATGAACCTCACATACTACACAGTTCACACATCACACATTCATCTTTTTCTTGAAGCCTCTGTTACACATCATACACACTACACATTTCACACTTAGCGCATTCATGACATATCTTTCTTGCATATAGTTTTACACATTTTTCTCATTACCCTATGACACACTATAGTTCCACAGTTCTTACTTGATTGTTGAGGGTTTCAATCTAAAATTAACCTCACCATACTCACTCATGTACTCTCTACACTTTAAGCTTTGACGATCATATCTTTCTAGCACACACATTCATAACATTTACCAATGACGCACTCTTGTTCTATGGTTCATTCTTGATTTCTGAGGGGGCGTTTATAAATGAACCTCGTCACATGCATACTCATCCTCATTCTATTGGGGGGAATTATGCTCCTATCATTCACTCTATATTCCATTCCATCCCATCCATAGCATAATCCATAAGTCACATTTACTCTTGCTTATTTGTACTCGCATTATACATCTTGCTTACTATGTTAACTATATACATTGTATGTCATTATATTTCTATACACACATGCACATTCACTTGCCTTCTAGTTGTGATCATAGGCTTTACACAAATCTTTACACACAACATGGTAGTTTGGTGCAGTACCTCATACTAGTCCCACAACGGCTCCTAGGGGTATCCACTTTCATACACACTACAGGTGTTATTGTTTCATTTTTCATAGCACATTACTATATTGGATTATATACGATTCAACATAATTACTATATTTCTAGCATGCTAACAGGGGCTTCATGTGTAACATTTATCTTACACGTCTATTTGTTTCTATGGTTATCTGTTACATTATTTGTTATTGTCCATCATTACTTGTCATTGTTTGCAGGATTTTCCCTATGTCTTGATTTTTCTCTTTTTTTGTATGCTTTCGGCCTCTTTGACCTTGATTTTCTTACAACATCTTGAGTGATGTCCCATGTTTGAAACCTATTTTTTACAGTATAATTTTTCTTCTTACATGTTTACATTGTATTCTTGCGTGTTTATCCTATGCATTGTATTTTGCATGCATCTTTATCTTATTTTCACTAAGACTTTTTTTGTTAGCCACTTTTTTTGCGTGTTTTTTTTTCTCTACCAAGCACACTCCCCCCTATAGGGCATCAGTTTCAACAAATCATTTGGTCCTCCTTTGGGCCACATATTCCTCAACAACATCGCATGTACCCCAAATGAGGGGGCATTTATTGGGTGAATTAATCACCCCACATAATAGTTCACAGTGATCACACAACACATTTCAATACTAGTACAACATAGTCATCAGTCACAGCAATGGCCCAGATCCTGACTTGGGTCCTCATCACAGTATAGACACTAGAACCCAAATCTAGACAGTAGTGCCTGGGTACCCCTGACCCTTCCTAGACACTTATGACTAGGGGTCAATTACACAACATTTTTCAATTCATCACGTTTGTCAACACTTCACACAATGGATTTTACAGGGCACACAAGCCTTAGCACTCAACATACATGCACTACATAGTATTTTCTAAATTTACATTAGATCGAAACTATTCAAAATAGATCATATTTTTACACACCATATGTAGTGGTGTTCTACTTTGCAAGAAGTAGTTAAAGGTTAGAAGATGACACCAAAATTTTCTCCCTACACTTCTTACATGTCTTGGCGTGAGATTGCCCAAAAAACTCACAGTCATTGCAACTGGTATGAGATCACCCAAAAAACTTGCTCTTCTACATCATCTTCAAGATCATTTCTATCTCTTTCACTCATCATGGATCAAGTGCACATGTTCCTTTTTCATTTTATTTCATACTTTTACATGTGTTTTAATCATATATACATGTATTTGACTACTTGTTCATTCTTCTCTTTTACAGGTCCATCCTTATGGGAAGCGGTAGTCACATCATCACACACCATCACAACATCAAGCAACATCAATGATGCAGCCTAGAATCTACTGTGAATAACCCAAGTGCACTGGCACATCACCCATCCCGAGCTGAGTGATCACCCAAAGCACGCAAAGGTACAAGGCCCCTCTTTAAAGTTACTTGTGCAGGATGTTAGTGTGATGGTGATAAAACATAATCAGATCCATAATTAAACATAAACATTCCACAATGCATAATCCAAATCTAGATATTAGAGAATCATGAATTAAACAATAACTATAATAAGATTAACCATACATGAACCAGATTCAGTTATGTTCAACACCATTATTCAGCCAATATACTCCATTATAGTAGACAATGTAAAACACAAAAGCTTTTTACATTATAAAGTATATCCATAATTCATGCACATATCAGATCTATCAGCATAACTCCACAATAATTCACTTCCCCCTTAAACTACATAGTTTAATGCATATTTAAAGAGGTGGGGACTTTCCCTTCACCACCTATGTACTTCTCAAAATAGGTTGCATGCTGATAATAGTTATGCGCCTTTACAATAGCATGTATACATGTAAGTGTTATAATAATAGATGTCATATAGTTAACTAAAATAAGCAATCCTATTATTAGCTCATATCATGCATGGCACTTATTAGCCACTCATTCCCTAAATATCATTGTGTGAAGCACAAGTCTTCATCCCTATGTGTGCTCCGCACGCTATCTCCAAAAATATCCCTTATCCATAAAAACAGCTAAGTCCTAAACCAAAGTGTTTTGGCACATGTTTCCTTCCCTATCCCTCCACACCTTAAAATGTGTCTTGTTCCTATGAGAACATCCTTTATGTGTCTACTCCTTAGAGTAACATTATATCTTCTCAGCATTACCCCACACTAAAGTACATTGTCATTCCGAAAATGGGAATTCTTTCTGATGTTCCCAAATAATAACAAATAAGTATTGAAATACTTAAAGAATCATTATACAAACGAATGAATATTTACTTTGCATCTCCCTCTTCTTCAACTGGGAGGGTTATCTTTGGATATTCATTCTTAATCTTAGCCTCCAATTTCTACCCTTCATCTAGCATATTCCTTGTCTTCTCTGGAATATTTGTGGCTATGGCATCCAGTTCACCCTGAGTAATATTTTCTTTCTCATTATGTAGTATCCAGACAACATTATCCATGCCTAACATCATTCCTTCTAGGAGATCCATCTTCTGCATTACTAGCATCCCAATCTCATCAATCCTTTCTTTATGTGAATCCTGGGTTTTTCCAAGGGCTTCGTGCTTTTGTTTCACCAGTGCAAATCTTTCTACACACCCTAAAGTCTCATCTTTCATCGCTACCAGAAATTCGTTATCTTTAACTAGATTTATGGTCCTTATTACTACCTCTGGTGCAACACACAAATTGAGAACTTGGTCAGATTTCTTCAATTCATCCTTCAAATTTTGGAGCAATGCCTCATAAGTTGAAATTTTTCTAAGCATAAAGGCCCATGCTCTCTTTACTTCTTGTTCAGCATCTTTTGGTGTGTGCATTCGAATTGGTCCATTCTCTAACACCAAATCGACCAAAGTGCGCACATAAAGCATAGTAGAAGGAAACTTTTCAGGTACATTAGGTTCTAGATGAGGCCTTGTTTTCAGAATGTGATCACCAATATCCTCAGCCATGCTAACGAAAGCCTCATTCTTTTCCTGTTCGTGTTCTTTCTCTTCCTTTAAGTGTGTTATCTTTGCATTTTTATCTTTGTTATCCTCCATCAGTGCTCGAATGGTGGTAGCCTTATCAACATTTCTCCGTGTCACCTCAGCAAATACCTTCATCAAGGCATTATTGACCTACTCATCAGACATTAGAGTAGGTTTTATTGTCATGTGCCTTCTTTGGGGTACCTTCTTCACTCTTCATGAGACACATGACTCCTCACACATGTCAAAATATGGTTCATCCATATGAGTCTGCATGGACCAGGATAACTTCTTCCTTACATGTATAGTAGCCATATCTGGGTCCATCAGCTCCCACCTGTACAACTCCTTAAGACCCACAGTACTTTGAAATTGGGTGCGGATGACTTTTCTTGTGTCCTCAGCATAACCCATACTAGGGACAACATATTCTTCACTTCTCTTTTTCCTTGGCCCCTTAAACCTATGCGCCAAGGTCTAGAGTTGGCCCTTCTCCTACCTGAGTCATAACTTGTGCACTGGATTATTTGTGCACAACTTATTCTACTTCTTTTACCCCTTCCTCATCATCTCTCATTTCTTCATCATAGTGTTCCTCCACATCTTCCAATTGAACCGGGGTACCTCACACACTCTCTTTGGACTCCTTTGCCTCCTCGTTAAGCTTCAGCTTTCTTCTTCTCTTTTTCTCTGATGCTTCTTTCTGAGGGGAGAGTAGAGGTGACCTTCATAAAGGTATTGATGTTCTTGTGCCTTAGGTCCTAGTTCTTATGAACACAATCTTAAATTGGTGTTCCTCATAGACTACAAATACATCCAATTCTTACTCTCCTTGTGCCTATGGGGGAGTATCTGCGTGCTCACTTTCCACTTTGTTTATGGGAAGCCTCTAGCCTTTATGGTCTAAGCCTCCATTATCCTCGTGTTCTTCTTCTTCATCTATCTCTATGGTCGAGGTAGGCTTTGGAGCTACCACATTTTCAACTGTGTGTTTGCCCTTAAGTGGCCCTAGGAGCATGAACTCATTCTCCACGTACTTTTTATTTTCCAACCTAGGCTTAAGCTAGAGATAGATAAGTGCAGCTCCATTTTCCCTAATAGCCAAACTTATTGGCTTCACCCTTATAACATCTAAAATGAGCCTCTAAATGTAGTCAGACCGACCTAGATAAACATAAGTTTTTTTGAGAGTGTGGTAGTCACAATCTACCTTGTCTACATTAAAGCTCAACTGGTGTGCATCAGTAAACCTATGTATTGTTGCTTGGAAATAGTGCATTATGAAGGCGTAGGGTAGTTTACACCAGGGACTCCATGTCCCATTCTTCATTATGAACCACGCAATGTAAAAAATTTGATACACTGCAAACTGCACTGCCTTACCCACTACTGAGGGTAAATCCTTTGGAATGTGTAATTCCTCTTCAAAGGTCACACGCAATCGATCATACCATAATTCTGCCCTTTGTTTGAATGGGAAACTCATTATTCCTTCACACAAATACTTCTCAAACCTCTCTGTGAGGGACTTCTTCTCTGTAGGGTATTCCCAGATCTTGTTATTTGGCCCATCAAACACTCCAATTTCTACAAACATAAGAGATAGTAGGATAGCACTAAAACTTATCTTTTCACATGTGCATGCTTCCTCAATAATTATTTCTACTATGAAGCAAGCTAAGTTGTAGACTTCTCCTTGTGACATTTTCTTCACAATATGTAACCACATGGTATTTACTTGCGACCATATCTTTTGATCATTCAACTTAGTGAGCAGATGCGTGGCTGCTTGTACCATAGGGTACTTCCTTAATTTTTAGATGTCTATTCTGTACGAACCCTTGGTCTATCCTACCTCCTTGCTAATGGCTATAATAGTTGCCTTATCAGTCAGATCACTAATAGCATATGTCCATGTGCCCTTCAATCTAGTCAATGTAGAAATTAGGGCCACTGTGATCCTTACCCTCCATCTAGCAAAATAGAAGAAGTCCTCATGGACTATGCTCATAAGCCATTGGTATAAACTTTCTAGTTTTCCAAAATATGGGAGTTCATACAGTTGATATACCCCTACCTTTTTAAGAAGCTTCTTCGTAGCATCATCATATACTAGCATGTCATCCATTGTGTGCTTGTTGGTCTTATTATTCAACAAAGTGTCCAACTCCCCCTTGTTTTTAGTGGTACGGTGGTTGTAATCACTTACTTTGCATCTGTGGATATGGGAATCCCAATCCTGCCCTACAAGCACATCTCCTAGATACTGCATTTCTGAAAAATTACTCTTAGGAGTAACTTTGACCTTGACTTCCACCTTCTTCTTTCCCTTCGTACCTGTTGCAGGTGCCTTCCTCGGTGCCATAATTAAAAACTCACCTTTTATCTTATGTCAAGTAAGATTTCATGCCCTAGCTCAAAACCCCATGCCCTAGCTCAAAACCATGAGCCCTAACTCCTTCTCAATGCTTTTACTTCACTCAAACCCTTCTCTAATGGGGACGCAAGCCACTTCTATGCACAAATCTTCTCTCCACATCTGGTTTCACAACTCTCTGCACCTTAATACGTTTCACTTGGCTCGGTTGCAACTAACTCACTCTAATACTTGTGATTGCAAAGGTAAAAATGAACCTGTATCACGTCCTTATATAGATTTTTGAAAAATTATTATATTTATTGCTCCTTTACCTACCACCTTTCCTCTCATTAGTTGACCATTTTCCTAACTTCCGTGCAGCACACCTATGGGCATAACCTTCTAGTGCGCCTTCCTACCTTCTAGCTACAAACCTCCTTCTAGGTGTGTACATGCACCGAGTTACCTCACCATTGTGCCTTCCTCTAGTAGTTTCCATGACTGTAGCTTACCTCAAGTTATATTGTTCATTCATTTACTTCCAAATATGACCTTCTCTAGGAGCAATCTTCTTTCTAGCAGCGCATTTCCATACTTGAATAGCACCTATAATAGTTTGTTCTTATGTGTACCCATTTTTTAACAACAAATAACAACCACCCAATAGCAATGGTATGTGTAGTCCTCTGCCCATAAAAATACTTCATATTGTAATTAGCTTCCAGTGCGCAAACGCGCTTATTACACAAAACACCAAACTAAATTGACAAAGCATGGTGACGAAGAAGGAAATATATTAAAATAAATACATAAATGTAAATTTATACTAAGTGGCAATACTTCCTTATTAAAAACACCAAGAAGACTTATTTACATTAGGGCTTCAACCTACTCCCATTGAAGTAATTGGGTAACCATATTCCATCAAGCGTCTCTAACTGACAAACTCTTGATTCATGTGAGTGATAACATACGGTCCCAACCAATGTACCTTAAGTTTACATGGATGGCATAGAAACTTGAAATCATAAATAAGTACCATCTATCCAACCTCAAGCTTCTTATCCCAGATGTGTCTATCATGTCATGCCTTCTATCCGGCCTTCTCCTACTTTTGACTCCATCGTGTTATGGCACATCTCTCATCCAGCTGTATTAGCTTTTCAATTCTCTCTTCTAATGATTTCTCATCAGCTAGACCTCCCACATGCACAATACTCAAAGAAGGTAACATGAATTCCATGGGAATAACTGCTTTTGTTCTAAACACCAACTAAAATGGTGTTACCTTATTCATCCTTTTGTAGGTTGTTCGATATGCCCAAAGTACAGTAGAAACTTAATCATCCCAATCTTTCATTCCAATATCATAATTTTTTGTTAAGGTCTAGCTCAATATCTCATTGAAAGCCTCAGCAGTCCCATTTTCTTGAGGGTGATATGGTGTAGTCTTGTGGTGCGCGACCATAAATTCATCCAATAATATCTTGATTGTCTCATTCAAAAAGTGTGTGCCCCTGTCACTTGTCAAACTCAACAGACATCCATACCTAGTAAGAATATTTTCCCATAAGAACCTTGTTGTTGTAGACATTGTACAATATTTTGTAAGTGTTTCTTCTACCCATCTTGTAAGACAATCTGTACAAGTGACTATGTAGTGTGATCTAATTCTACGTGCAACTAGGGAAATAGGACCCATAAAGTCTATAGCCCATTTTTCAAATGGCTCTGCACAAGTAATAGGCCTCAAAGGCATTTCATCTCTTTTTCCAAGTTTTTCAAGGCACTAACAGTGATCATACGCCTTACAATACTCTTTACAATCCTTATACAAGGTCACCCACCATAATCCTGTGAGTAGAATCTTGTGCACGATGACATCACTAATAAATTTTGTCTAGATTATTAGAAATAATCTAACACAATATCATAAAAACACATAATATAAAATTCATCTGGGACAATTTATTCATTGATAGAGAGTTACATATATAGATCAATTAACCCCTATAATGGTGGAGTCAAACATGATCTTTAATCCCTACAATCTCTCAAACTTATCCCTAAGATATCTCTAGCTAATCTCTAGGATATCTCTCACACTAAAATAACGACGTGAGTTGTTCTCACAACTCACCCAAATACTAACTATATTATTAATATGAGTTTGTATAAACTCATTATTAATAATATTACAATATATTAATAATGTTACATAATATATTTGTAACAATCACCTGCATAGTGCCCACCTGGAATACCCCAATGAGCCTCTTCCATGATATTTATGCACTCATGTTCCAATACACATCGGTGCAATACTTAATCTCAACCTAGTTTGTATAGGTCACCACTGATCAACATGAAGGGTGCGGCGAGAATTGCGAGTTGTTTCTTCTCTAAGGCTTCCATTCCTTCTAGCACCATGCTTGTGCATAAAAAGATAGCAATATCCTCCAATTCGTAAGGCACGTGATGTAACCTATACAACTGTGCATCTGGCATTGTATCTTTAATTTTCTACACATCCTCTTCTTATTGAATTCTTGATAAGTGGTCTGTGCCAGAATTACTTTTACCTGGCTTGACCACGACTGTAAAGTCAAATTCTTAGAATAAGAGCACCCATCGACATATGTGCCCCTGTAAAATGGACTTATTTACAAAGTATTTGTAGACACCTAAAATTGGCTACCCACTTTAGTGTCCCCCGCATTTGTTTACCTTCTCAGGTAACCTGAGGCACCTTCATATCACCACTTTTCCTTTAGGGTATTAATTAAATATCTAGTTGAACATCTATCCTAAGTTTATTATACCCCATTATATTTTTCCCATGGATAATTAAATATTAACTATTTAATTATACTTTTTACATGTATCTTAACGACTTATCTACCCCATATTAATTCCTAACCTCCCATATCAATTCTATACATCTATCCCCCCTATTTCTCCTCTCCCCAAATCGTTTCGCGGGATATTTCCCATATTTGAGTCGAAAGGATAATACTCTTATCTTTCCAATTCATCCTTTTTGGCCATTTTGGGAATATGTTCCCTGATCGGTGCTGACTAGTACTCGGTTGACGCCGATTTTTCAAAATGGCGCCGATTGTACCTCGGTCGGTGCCGATTATAAATACAAGGATAGAATTTAGTTCAAGTTAGACAGTAAGAGAGATAGAAAGCTTAAGCCTTGAGCCTTTGAATCATCAATCAAAAGAAGAGATAATTCTATCTAAATCAATCCCTGAGAGGTGTAACGTTACTCTTCCCTCACAACATCGACATCGTGAGGATTCATCGACCTCTCGGTGACTCTGTTCCTGCATCTAGCTAAGGTGAAACTATGTTCGCATCTCTGCAGCTCCTACAAGTGTTCACGATCCAGTCCTCATCAATCATCCATCAAGCTTTCTGTAACTTGCCTCTGGTCGATGTTGACCCATTCCAGTCAACACTGATTTACCCTAATCGGTGCCACTTAAATAAATCGATGCCGATCACAATCTAGTCGACGTTGATCAACCTATAGACATGTGCCAAGTATAGGTAACATAAGTCTAGCATTGTTTTCACAGTTTCCTATTTTTTGTTTATATTTTTTCTGCTATTTACATTTTCTTCTATTTTAATCAGAGAATCTAAACATTTACGTACATATTTTATCATGTATGCTTCTTTCCTTAATTGAAAACGTGGACTGACATCCGCCGAGGAAGCTCATCGCTTCCTGAACCCACTTTTTGGGCATTCCACCCAAATATCTTTTAACGTTGTCTTTTTTTGCCAAGGATTTGTAAATCACAAGTTTCTTGAATCTACTTTGCAGGTTTGCTCATGTGCACCCGTCTGGTCTACATTGGCTTTCCTCTCATCTACGGCCTTAGATCCCATCTTAACTATTAGGTATCAATTTCATTTGAGTTTTTCAAGACTTTTGTGTTTAGTTTGGTGTATTAACTTGGACAGGTAACAAGCACTGAAATTCTTGATCTACATTCTGGCACACCCGGTGGGACCTGAACCAAAGTCCCCTATTAGTAAGTTCATTTCTTTTTCAGTTTTGAGCTTTAGTTCTTTTTCTTCACTAATTTTCATCAGTTTTCCTTAAGCATTTCCTTTCTTCATTTTGGTTTTGGTTCTTTTGTTTATAATTTGCAAAATCAAAATTATTTCTTTCATGCATATCTAGATTCCCATTTCTATTTCTAAAATTAGTAAATCTTTCATTTGATTTCAAAGCTGTGCTTTTTGATTTATCCCTTTGTGCCAAATTGTCATTTTTGGAAAGTTTTCTAGTTTCTTACATAAAAATTTCTCTTCTACTAGTATCTATTTATCTAGATATATCTTTCCATATTTGTTTCCATGTTTTCTTAACCTTGTCTTACGAAGCACTTTGCTTGTTAGCGGGATCATTTGAGGGGAAGAGCTCAACAACGTGATTTTTGAAGCCCACACACCTTGGAGAGATAAATCTACACGTATTTCTCTTTTATGGTGTTTTCTCCTTTTTAAGAACTTAAAAAGAACTTGTTTGTTTGTTTTCTATCACACTCAAACATTTTGATTTTGGTGCTTAAAAAGAATTAATCGCATTGGGAAAGAACTTGTTTGAATTTTCTTCATTGAAATCAAACACTTCGATTTTATTGCTTAAAAAGAACTTTTTCTTTGTCATTTCTGTTGTATGTTCTTCATCTAGTTTTCTAAGAAGGTTGGAAAATTGATCAAAATCGGTAGTGACACTATTTTATTTTTATTTTTCACCCTTGCACACAAAGCCAAAATCACTAGGTATAAAGCATTTAAACAAAAAATCCTTCCCTAGCATCGCCTACTTGGAAGTGACATCCAAGAGGAAGAGCCTACACAGTACTCGGGTTGCGCTATAAATTCACGAAAGTTCTTGTATATATTGGCAAAGCACCCGACTCCCTTATTACAGTGGTGTGTGAAGTGTAGGGGTAGGCCCCTATATCAAGCCATGTACCAGTCTTTTACTGAAGTGCCTTTAGGACTCCTCACCAAAACATTCTTCAAACCATCCTTAGTTTGGCCAATTGAGTAGTCCCCGTTCTAAAAAGCCTTCCCAAACATCTTTTTTCTTAAAAAGCATAAAAATTTATAAGAGATAATCACCTACGCTGCTTGAATTTTTTGTGCATCAGTTAGGACAATCTTTTTTTGTGTTTTTGCTTGTTTATGATGGTCATTACTCGGTCACAATCTAGAAAAATGGCTCAACTAGTCTCTCCCTCATCTAAGACCACCACTAATGTGGATGTTTCGGTACCCCTCGGGTCTTATTCGGGACGACTGTTGGTTCCCCATCTTGGTCATATAATCCTTTCTATCATCCTAAAGTGATCCCATCATGACCAGCTTCCCCCAGTCCTTCAAATGTGTCATCTGCTTCTGATATAGAGTATGTTCCTCATAGAGATCCTAAATTTCAGGCACTCCTTGATCACAACCCGGTAGCCCTTATGGACTACCTAGTGCATAAGTTTGTTCGAATATCTGATCAGGGACCACCGATCCAAAAAGTTTACGATTATTCTCATAAACCATCTTAGGCTTTTATAGAGCAGTTAGCATGATTTTTCTTGCCTCGAACCATGAAAGAAGGTGGCACATCTATGCCTCCTTTTTCTCTTCTGCCGACCATGTCGACTAGTTCTCAAATGACCCTGCCTATCCCTAGTGTCATGGCTACCTCGGCTACTCCACAACCTACTTTTGAGAGGCCCTCTTCTCTACCTATGATGAGTGTGTCCACGCTCCCACAAATTGCTATTAATTCTTAGATGTCATCTATTGCGTCCTAGGGTCAGTACCTCTCTATGAATCAACCCCCTCCTATGATTAAGTCGGTTCCTCTTTCTCATCCTGTTGTCCACTCAAAATTCCCCTGCTCTTAAGAAAGTGAAAATTTCAAAAAAAATTGAGTTTAAGTGTCTTCTCTGTTGTACTTAATGTTAAAAGTCGAGAAATTGAGAAAATCTGTGTTTTTGGGTCATTTTGTGTGTTTTTTGGGCCTGTCGGACATTTTTGTCCCGTGTGTCCCAAGTTCAATTGGGCCCTCTGTTCCCTGATCAGCCGGTTTCCCTGAAGTTTGTCTTTTTCGGGCCCGTCAGAACTTCTTGTCCCGCATGTCCCAAGTTCAAATGGGCAAGTTGTTCCATTTTCGGCCAAATCACCCGAACCGCGTACTTCGTGCTTTCATGTCCCAAATGTCCCAAGTTCGCCCCGACCCGTTGTCACATTTTTGTCCGATCCAGCCGAGTCACATACTTCACACACTTTCATCCCGCATGTCCCAAAAGGCATTTGTGCGTCTTTTCCCCACTTCGCCCGAATCGGCCGAGCCGCGTGTTTCACGCATTCGCGTCTCACATGTCCCAAATGAACCAAGTGCCATTCGTGTTTATTCTTCCCGCTCTACCCAAATATCTTGCTTATTCAAATTGGTAGGCATGTATTAAATGCGCGTTCATATCTTTCTCTCTCCTAATTGGCTATATAACGAGTGAACCCCCTATGCATTTTTCACACTGCTTCCATGATATCCTTTGCTCGAACCCTTACAATCTAAAATATTGCGCGTGTATCCCTTCCCTCTGTAATTCCTTCCCGAGTTTAGTTTGCGGCTCTGCCCTCCGAATTACTATCAATATGAAGATCAAATATCAGGGACAGGAACAAATCTCGCCACTAGAGTCTGCCGTTCCCAATATTGGGGACAGTGAAGCTCGTCATCTTGAATTTGGCAATTTTTGGGCAAGGATGGCAGATGCAAACCCTACACCAATGGCACAAATGATTCACGACAGTGGTTTGGCTTTCGCTAGAGGTTTCCTAATCTCGGTGCAGTGTGCTGATACAGTGCTTTCATGCGGAGCTCACTTCGACCCTGATTCGAGTGAATTAACCAACGTACACGGGGAACTCATCACCAAACTAGATGCTGCCGCCATTAGCACTGCACTGAGGATTCCAGAAATGGATAATGCCATAGTTGTTTCCCAGAATCAAGCACAGGCCCTATTCAATCAAGACAGTGACAAATACAAGGCGCGGGTGGCGAAGTCCTGGCTAAAGAACCCTAAGAAGGGAGCATCTCGTCTATCCAAGACTCTTTTCCGGGCTGATTTCAATGAAGAATTGTCGGATTTTATAATCCTACTGGCTCGGGTTATGGGCTTACCCTCTACTAATGAATTCCATTTCTAGATGTGCCCGCTCATCAGCATGGTGTGCGAGGGAATTCAAAACATCAACTGGGCAGAAATCATCAGCATGAACTTGGCGGAGCAGCTGTCCAATGTACAGCAAATGAAGAAGTTCTACATGACTTCGTACTTGATGTATACTCTGGCAGCATCAAGGCAATGGTTTGGTTTTTCTTACATTGATGCCCACAAGGATGATCCTGTATATGCCTACTGCCTGCAGTTCACCCTAGAGACCAGCAATCACAATTTTAGAAGGGTAAATGATGCTTTCACCATGTACGTGGTCAGGCTTCTTGAGGGTGACACTGCTAGAAGGTTTTCTAATGAAGCCATGAATTTGATATCGCACTATGGTTCCTATTTTATTCAATTCAAAAAATTCTCCTATATCAGGCTTGCTGGCTATGAGAGCACCCCTTTAAGGCTTCCCATTTTCTGCAGTGATAAGATGGCTTTGATAGAAGTATGCAGGTAGTTAGATAAATTGCATAGAACCTGCAGAAACAAGAAGATTACTGGTTTTCACTTTCCCATCTCTTTGGGAAACTACACTTGTAAAACAGCCCTAGACGCACAGAATATAGAAAGAGCCCTGGTTCCCATCACTGTTCATTTCTTCAAGCCAAGAACTTGCTTCGACTTGAAGAAGTTCATTGAATAGAACATCAAGATAATCTATCATCATAGGGAAGATACAGAAGACTATTGGGCTGACTGTGTAGATGATTTTGAGGCTAGAAGGAGGCACTATGGCAAGTTCTCTCTGTAATTGATCCAAGAACTCGGCTTGTACCAAGTTCCTAAAGGACTCCAGGATGACAACTCTGATCTATACTCATATGAGTATGACAATGTGGCTAAGCACACTCCCTTGGAGGACTTAGATTGGAACAAGAAAGAAAAAGATGATCTGGCCGAGATCCTAGCTCCAATCTTAGTCAGGACTAAGGTCTGGTTTGATAGGAAAGTTCGAGAGCTTAGAAGGCACTCAGGAGAATCCTCCTCTAAGGATGTTTCAACACCAAGGAGGGAAGCATCGACTCCCATATCAGACACACCTGTGCAAACCCCTCCTGCCTCATCAACGCAAGGACCTACAGCTTGCACTCCTTCTTCATCCACTCAAGTATACCAGAAGAAATTCAAAGAGGTTAAGAAGGAGCCTGTGGAAAAAGATCCTCAAAGAAAGTAGGTAGAAGTGCCTTTGGGACCAGAGAACATCATTGTTCTCAGTGAAAGTGAAGAGAGTGAAGTGCCAGCCCCTACAAATGCTCCTAAAGCTCCAACAGATAAAGATAAGGAAGTCCAGAGCGCTGAACTTCTAAGTGCTATTGATTCCTCTGCAACAATTGTCTCAAGCGCCCCACTCACATCTCAACTTGAGACAACAGCTGTGTAAACCTTGAGCGTCATGAGCTCTTTGTCTCTTGGTCCTCTTGCCCCTCCTGCTGCTTCCTCTTCCTCTTTTACATGGGTGCAACCTTTTGTCGACAGTAGAAAGAGGAAATCTTCCTCTCGGAGCTCAGGGACAAATTTTGATGCTATGGTAGCCTTGTTAGGCACTACTCCTCGTGCCAAGAAAGCCAGAATCACCTCCAAGATAGTGTCTGATGCTCAGGGTCAGCAATTCCTGGAGATTGCTAAGCCTATAGTAGATAAATCAGAGTAGGACTTACAGGTTTCTGACCTAGAATTCTCAAGGATTCTTATGGGAGAGTCTACTCCTAAAGGTGAGATCCACAACCTCCAAGAAATGGTCACAAGAGTCATTGGGAGGGTAGAGAAAGGGCAGCAAACTATTGAACAGTTGGAGGAACAAGCCCAGATTCTCACAGGTTTTATCAAATCTCTTTTGTCTAAGGACAAAGTTTTGGACCCTACCCCATTGGCTACCCTTCCGCCACCTGTAATTTTGAGCCAAGATGAAGTACAGAGTATCAAAGACATGCACAAGTATTCCATCTATGGCAGAGCTATGGAGGCCATGGTGGAAGATATGCTTGTTACAGGATTGAACTTCATCGATGAAGCTTTCAAACTCCATGGAAAGGTGAACAATTTGCAACAGAAGCTCTCCTCCACTATCGGGGTCATAGATAAAGAGCTCAAACTCTGGAGCAGTTGCATAGTAGACCTCCGTCTCATGGGATAGATAGATGAGAACATTTTATTAGCGAATAAGGTTTTTGATGATGCAAAGGATAATCTATCAAAGTCATGGGTTTACAGTGTGGAGTGGAAGATCAAAGTCTTGGAGGAGGCTTTGGGAGAGATGAAGAATAGCTGGCAGAAGGGTGAGGTTTTCAAGACACTGGTTGTATCTACTTTCAAAGATATACATTGTCATCTTCAGGATGAAACTTCTGGTGTACCTCTTTCCCTGCAAGAAATCAAAGCTCAATTCAGAGCTTTTGTCAAAGATAATCTATTCAAGGAAAGCTCCATTTCCAAAGAGAAAATGAAGGAGATCTGCTCTCTTCAATCTGCCATTGAAGAAGCAAATAAAGAATATCATACTCATGTTGAGTTTGATAAGGAAATGGAGAAGTGTCTTGGATTTTGGGGTCAGTCTACAGCCAACACATCAGTCCCTCGTGGCAGAGACACAGCCGAGGCATTGAAGAGATTCAGGTAGCAAATTTTGAAGTCATTGGGTCCCTCCCGTTCATAACCACATGTCTTCTTCTCCTTATTCTTCTCTTCTTTTCTAATTCTTTTTCTCGGATTCATTGTAATAAGTTGAGGTATTTCGATTGGCAATCCTTAACTAATCTTTAGTTAAAAGAAGTGGTTACAAAGAGTAACTGATTTGTAAGCTATATAATGGCCTCTCCATGCCATTTTGAAGGAAGGAAGAACTTGGCTTATTTTCTGAAAGTGTAAATAGATCATAAATAAATCAATACAAAAGGGATTTTCATTCTTTGTCTATCTGATCTCTTTTGTCCCCAGCTTTTCATTTAATTTTGTGAAGATCATTTGTCTGTGTTATGTTAAGAAACTTTATGTTCTAGCAGATGTTATTTACAAAACTTTGTGTCTTTAAATTCCATCTTATTTATATGATACAAATGATCTTGTTTCAATTCACGGTAACTTCGCATACATAAAGAATTACTCTGTTATCTATAATTCTGAGTGTTTCCTTTCTACTCATTCTCGTACTCGCATTCCTCATTCCTTTTGTAAGTGATGATCTTTATAGAAAAAACTTTCATAATATCCAAGTTCAACCAGAAAATCATGTTTTGTATATTTGTAAATAGGTTCATTTCTAAATAAGGGAACCTCTCCCATTAAAGAGGAGGGACTTCTTGTCCCCTGACTGTTGCTCTTCATAAAGTCCTATTTGATGACCAACACATCCTCTAGTTGGTCTTCATTCTAATGCTCTAGTGACAGTGACCTTTACCCATCCTCTGGCGTCGGCACCCCTAATAACCAATCTGGTAGTCAAAAGCCTCATTCAGAGTTTTTTCCCCACCAAATCCAATCAAATCAACACCCACATTCCTCAATCCATTTCGATTTAGTTGGCAAGTGTAGGAACCTACCAATCATAGGCTCCATCTTTCATTCAACTACCTTTCTCTTAATCACTTGTCATTTCATATCTTGTTTATACACAAGCTCCTTCACAACAAATACCTCACTAGGTGTCACCCAGAACACCTAGTTATTCCTCTTATCATCCTGTTAATCAGCAGATGAATCCCCCATCAACGCCTCAACAAAACCTACCATTTTCTCCTTATATGGGACATACCAACATTCCCCCTCCTCAATCTAATGTTTTCCAACTTCTTTTCAAGAAAATCACAAACCTAGAAGCCTTTACCAAAGGGGCTCGTCCTTCATACTCTTTTGAAGAAGTATGTAATGAACTGATTCATCCATCAGTGGCTTTTAGGCCTTATCCTCCCCAATGGGAACTTCCTAAGTTCTCTAAATTTCATAGCCAGGAGGATCCTCAACAACACCTACGAGCATTCAAGCATGCTTTCTACCTTATAGTCTAAGACCAGGAGCTTATGCTCCGAACTTTTCATATGTCCCTAGCAGGACCCGCTTTGGACTGGTATAACAACATACCTCAACATTCTCTGTTTTCTTTCTCTCAATTAGCCCAGATGTTTGTCGAGAATTTCTCAATAAACATCGCACATAAGATCTTGATTACAGATCTTTATAACATTCGTCAATTCGATGATGAGTCTATTGCAGACTTTTTCACTCGTTAGAGAGGGATAATAAATCAATTGTCTTTCTCCCTCCCTCAATCTCAACAGATCAAGTTGTTTACTCAATCTTGCACTAATCATATATCTTCCACTTTAAGGATTCAAACCTTTCATACATTTGAAGAAGCCTTTAAGATGGCATGCAAACTTGAGTCTCGTGCCATTGAACAAGGGAAGATAAAACTTCATTCTAAGTCTAAACCAGATTTTTCTCAGTTTACAAAATCAAACTCTTTCGTTTCTAACAAAGAAAAGAATCAGGGGTCCACCAACGCTATCATATTAAAAACATCACGATTTGATAGCATGTCTAATCAAACAACTCAGAGAGATTCTCGAGGACCCCTGTCATCTTGGTCTTATACTCCATTGGGGGAATCATACACTTCCATCTTAAACAAGATGTTGGAAGTTGGCATGATCGAACTCCCTCCCATTAGACAGTTGGATGAAAACAAAGAACGACCATTCTGGTATTGTGAAAATGAATTTTTTCGTTATCATAGAAGCAAAGGCCATGACATCAAATGATGTCAGACTTTCAAAAATCTCATCCAAAAATTTATCGATAGAGGTGAGCTCATCTTGGATAATCCCAACGCTCCCCCAAATCAATCTCTTGATGTCTTTAAACAACCTTTTCCTAATCACTCTCCAAACAATGACACTTCGGGATCTCAAAAATCAAACGCACATACTATCAGCTTCATTTCTACTGAAGGATCTTCTTCTAAACCTGAGCCATCTATGAACACGTCGACTGAATCAGAACTTCTTCCCACTCCGTTAATCTCTGAGATTCCACCATCTTCAGACGATCTGTCTTTGAATATTCCTCCATTGTTAGAGATAGATTAATCTCTCTCTGCCTCTTTATCTGATCTTCCACCTATACCTGAGACAGTGTCATCTTCATCTGTCTCGGCATCAAATATTCTTTTGATTCTTGAGTCATTTACATCCCTTTAAATTCCCACTACGGATACTTCTACTTCTGTCACTCCTATTTTTTCTACGACCATGCCTTTGGTTAACGTACCCATAGTTGTACCAACTTCTATGTCATTGGAGGCATCTTCGATCTTCACCCTTCCTGTCACTTTTCCTACAGTAATTACACCCACCATTACTACATCTGAAGTACCTTCCTCACAAGAGGTTGCCTCTTCATTACCTATCTCTTCCACCATCAGTGTTTCCTTGCCTATTAAGGAAACATCTAAAGATATAACATTGACACCTATGCTTCCAACTCCTGGACTCAAACATAAACAATTGGAGTTTAAGCCTAGGGTCACATCATCGGCATCATCACCTTTACTTCCTCTGAAATGGTTACAATCACCGTATGTGGTCGAAGTTGTCACCATCCCTAAAAAGGGAAAACCAATATTTCAGACCATCAAGACTCTTGGTGCTTTCCCTCAAAAATTGCTCTTTGCGCCTCATAAAAGATTTGATTTATCCACTAAAAAGGCATCTTCTTCTACAAAACCATCTTCACCGGTGCCTCATCAAGTGGGTTTACCTATTAGAAAGGGGTCACCTATTTTATTAGAACCATCATCTTCATCACCAAAATCTAAGGCACCCTTTGTGCCTCCTTTCAGATCTATTTTGGAAGCTCCTCCCCCATCTAAATTAGTCTTATTTAAATCATCATATGTTTCGGCTAAACAGCCTTCTTCATCTTTGAAGACCAAAACACTTGTCACGTCATCATCATCTTCAAAATCTATCTTAGGAGCTCCTCCTCCACCAAAATCAATCTTGCCTCACTTGCTTCCATCTCAAGCACCTAAGGTTACTTTTCCCAATGTCCAGAAAAGCAAAACAATCCCTAAAAAGACTGTCAAACTAGATATGTAGATTATTTTACCTTGGCAGTTTGTTAAGGATAAAGAGGTGCCTTCGTCATCTTTTTCCTCATCTTCATCTACTAGATTCTATACTGAAATCCTTCACCAACTTATCCAATCTTCATCTATATCTCTTCCTCTGATCAAACCCTATAATCCCAAAGGAGTAAAACCTTCCTAGTTCAACTCTGATTTAATTTGTGCTTACCATCGCACTCTAGGTCATGACACCAAGGGATGTAAAGCCCTTCAATCTGTCATTAACAGCCTCTTGGAAGAAAGTGATCTTCTGCTAAAAGAGGAGGAACATGTGTCTCCTGTCATCCCAACTACATATGAGCCTCAACGGTCTACTCAGGCCTCTAATTCCATTAATTCCAGTCTGGATGATCTTCCACCTTCTCAAATAAACACAATTCATATCACCACTAGAGCACAATAGTATGATAATCCATCATCTTCTACAGCCTCTCGACCATGAGTCATCATTTCTGCAGCCCTCGAAGGAGTTCCTCCTTCCTCATCAGCCCTGAGACCTCAGATATCTATTCATGCTTCACCTCAGGCTCAGATTCCCATGTCAGTTGAGGAGAGTGTTATGAAACAACTCACCCATGCTCCGGTCAAAATTTATCTTTTTGACCTCATTCAGTCATCTCCCCAGCATCGCCAAGCTCTGATCGATAATCTACACCATATCACAGTGAATTCAGATGAGCCCTAGCCTTTCGAGATGGTTATTGGATTGAATAGACCGTCAACTACCATTTCCTTCAAGGATTTTGAAATTCGTCCCATTTCTTCTGAGGATTTAGAGGCTCCTCTCTTTATCATAGTTCAAATCAATAACACTACGTTCAAATACACTATGATCAACAATGGTGCTGCACTCAATGTCATTTCCTCCCACACATTTGAGAAACTTAAGTTACCAAAGAATGTAGTTTCACCACCACCTTTCACCCTTCGATCATTTAACGATCAGCTGATAGTTAATTTAGGAGTTGTGGTCCTTCCCATTCAGGTAGGCAAGAAACTGCTTTATGAGCTTTTTTACATTGTTGAAGGGAAATTCCACTACAATATGATCCTCGGATGCTCTTAGATTCATACAATGCACTGCGTCCCATCAACCCTCCATCGATGCATAAAATATTACTATGAGGGCAAAATCTATACTAATCTAGGTGATCCTTTCCCTTTCGCACAATGTGATATGACCACAGGGTCTGCCCCTCCAAAGGAGAATGCTTGTTCTCCTAATGAGGCTTCATCCTCTTCCATACCTGTAACAAAATTACTAGATTTACAAAATCTAGAAGAAACATTGCAGCATTTTTCGTTAGGAGATCTTCCTCTTCTTTCTTTTGATGTCCATCTCAAACCTAACGAGTATGGTAGGCCAGAAAAACAACTTGAATATCAGCCAAGTCTTGGTCACATCGTCACCATTGGTCTACCCAATCAACAGAATAAATTCATCTATGGTGGTCTTGATACACCTCACTATCATATGGATTCTCCTCCTCGGGCCAAACCCTATTCAGCAGGGTTTGATTGTCTACAAAATCCCGCGTTCGTAAAAACTTATCTATATCGATGCACGTGGAAAGGCTTTAGCCTAGGAAAGTATGAACAGGGTGTGCATGACCTCACATCCATTCCAAATCCTAAACCACATCAAAAATTTGGTTTAGGGTTTAAACCTCTCTCGAAAGCCACCATCACCATTCTTGATGAGCCTCTTTCTATTGAGGAACCATATTCTCCCATCAGGTCGGAAGCATCACTTAATGTGGACGACACTATTTCCATCCCGCCTAACTTTTTTTTTTAGTCAATGCCATTTCCTTAGGTCCACTGACCTATAAGACTAATGGAAAATCCACTTCCATACCATTAGTCTTCCCTAAAATAGTTGGAGATGACTCTCCCACTATCAATACTATTCATTATGCAGATGATGATTCCAGCCTTACCTATCTATGGGTAGAGGATTCTTATCTTCCTAAAACCATTCCTTCTGACATGTCTACACTTCTCAATGAAGCCACTGTCGACCTTAATATAGGGACTTTTAAAGACCCTCGCATCATTAAGGTCGGCCAATCTCTTAATCCACAGGAGTTAGGAGACTTCACTACCTTTCTTTCCCTCCATCACCAAGCATTTTCTTGGTCATACAAAGATATGTCAGGACTCAATCCTAATATCATAGTCCACAATATCGTTACTCTTCCATACATCAAACCAGTTAAACAAAAACTATGTAAGATGCATCCTCGTGTAGCCCTTCTTGTTAAAGAAGAGTTGCAGTGCTTGCTTTCTGCCAACTTCATCTAACCCATTGACTATCCACAATGGGTTTCAAATGTAGTACCAGTAACCAAAGCTACTGGGAAAATTTGAATTTGCACCAACTTCCAAGATCTTAATCTCGCTTGTCCGAAAGATGATTTTCCTCTACCTAATATCAACCAACTCGTGGATGTAACTACAGGTCACGAGATGCTTTCTCTTATGGCTAGTTTCTCTGGGTATAATCAAATTCTCATCACACCAGAGGACCAGCATAAGACTTCCTTCATAACTCCTTGGGGGACTTTTTGTTATCGCATCATGCCCTTCGGTCTTAAGAATGCAAGAGCAACTTATCAACGTGTAATGACCTATATCTTCCATGATCTCTTACACAAAACTGTGGAAGACTATGTCGATGACCTCCTTAGTAAGTCCAAACATCGTTAGGATCATCTTTTCATTCTTTCACCCCTCTTTAAGAGGCTTATTCATTTTTGTCTTAGCCTAAATCCATCTAAATGCGTGTTTGGCATTCTCACTGGTAAACTCCTGGGCTTTATCATTTTTATTAGGGGCATTGAAGTTGATCTCACAAAAATAAAGGCTATCCTTGAGATGCCTCCCCCTTCCAACTTAAAGCAGCTCCATGGTCTTCAAGGACGCCTTCAATCAGTGCATCATTTTATCTCACAGCTTTTGAACCATTGTCAACCTTTTCATCATCTCCTCCATAAAAATGTTCATTTTGAATGGGATGAGCGTTGCCAAAAAGCCTTTGATGATCTCAAGGCTTATCTTCTTTCTCCACCTGAGCTCATGCCTCCATGTGAGGGGGACTCATTCTATCTTTATATTTCTATAACTGACCATGCTCTGGGAGCCATGATCTCGCATCGGGATGCTAATGGTAAAGAACAGGATGTCAATTATATTAGTCGCACTCTTCATGAGTATGAAACACGCTATTTTGAAGCTAAAAAACTGTGTTGTGCTCTCTTCTTCACAACTTCTAAACTTTTTCATTACCTCCTTAATCACAAAACCTACATTGTTACAAGTGTTAATCCACTCAAGACAATGCATGTGAAACCTTATCACAATGATCATATCCCTCGTTGGCTCATGCTCATCTCACAAAAATCTATCAAGGGTCAGGTCATTACGGATCAATTAGCTGATACTCATCTTCCAGACACTCAAATCCCCCTTTCTCAATTCCCAGATGAGTATATCCAACAAATCAATTTTGATCTATCTCCATTTAAAGTAAAACTCTTCTTTGATGGGTCCAAATGTCAGCAAGGGGGAGGTGTAGGTTTTGTCATGATTCCTCCTTGGGGTGCACCTATCCCCGTCGCACACAAGCTTAACTTTGAATGTACCAATCATATGGCCAAATATGAAGCTCTCATTTTAGGTATTCAAAATGCCATTAATCTCAGCGCTTGCCATATCAACATCTTCGGTGACTCTGAACTCATCATTAATCAATTCACCAGTGTCTATTAGTGTAAAAATGATATCCTTCAAAAATATCGCAACATCGTTCTCTTTCAGCTTCAATCTTTTGATAAATTTACTATCCAAGCTATTCCTCACACTGTAAACCAATTCGCAAATACAATGGCTTCTTTAGCCTCACTTATTCCACCTTTTACCGAAGACTCGTGACTTTATGTGGTTGTTCAGCATTTAGACCAACCATCTCATCTCAGGCAGTTGACTTCAATCAATGCCGTCACAACCAACACTCAAGATGAGTGGTATCAACATATTTTTATTATCTATCTTGTTCAGTGCTTCCTCTAGATCTAACTTCCAATGGTAGAAGATATTTTATCCTACATGCTAATCGTTATCCTATTCTGGGTGGAATCCTCTACAAACGTGGTTTTGATGGTATTTTGCTTCGGTGCCTCAAAACCCCTGAATCATCTAAAGCCATTCAGGAAGTCCATGATGGTATCTGTGGTGGACATTTTAGTGGCTTTTCCATAGCTAAATGCATTTTACAGTTAGGATACGATTGGCCTTCTCTTAATCAAGACTGTTGCGAATATACTAAGAAATGTGTCAAGTTTCAACAGCATTCCAATCTTACACATATCCCTAGTCAAGCTTTACAACCTGCAGTGGATTTGTGGCCTTTTTCTCAATGGGGTCTTGATCTCATCGGTCTCATCAATCCCCACTCTTCACAACATCAGCACTCTATCATTACTACCACGGAATACTTCACTAAGTGGGTGGAAGCTATTCCTCTTTCATCAACCAAAGCTAAACCCATTGTTGATTTTGTTTATCAACACATCATTTGTCGTTTTGGTGTTCCATACAAATTCATCACAGACAATGGTAAGTCTTTCAAAAACATTGATTTATAGAACCTTTGTGACACTTTCAATATCAAACTCAATTTTTCTTCTCCATACTATCCCCAAGCCAACGGCCAAGTTGAGGCTTCCAATAAAACTTTACATAATATCCTCACAAAGGTAACTAGTCGAGTTGGTAGGGATTGGCATTTACATATCCATTTTTCTCTCTGGGCTTATCGAACTAGCATTCATCCTCCTACTATTACTACTCCCTTCTCTCTCCTCTATAGGTATGAGGTTGTCCTTCCTTTAGAAGTCTAGATTCCATCTCTTCACGTCTCTCTCAGAGAATTTGTCTCTGATGAGGACTATCGTCAAAACCGTCTAGCACAGCTTGAGTTGCTAGATGAGTGACATCTCAATGCTCTTGAGCATCATCAAGTCTATCTTGAGCATGTCAAACATGCTTATAACAAGCATTTGCAGCACCATGACTTCAAAGTTGGTGATCTTGTTCTTAAAGAAAACCAAAATGTCACTACACTAGAACGGAGTCAGTGTGGTAAGTTTGTTCCTAATTGGATGGGTCCATATGTTGTCACTCATAAGTATGGGTCTGGGGCTTATCACCTATCTTCCATGGATGGTGTGCCTGAAATGGAACCTCTTAATGCCTTGCATCTAAGGCCCTTCTACTGTTAAACTTTTATCTTACACGATCTTAGTCACAAAACAAATCTTTCATCCATCTGCAACCAGTCATGCATTTCGTAGTGATTCAGAACTATGTGGTTCTCCGTGTTATGTCTTTTATACCTTAAATATGAGTACCGCAGCTCTACTCATGGCATTTTCCTTACGGGTTTGTTCCTTCTCATGGTAGGAATACCTTAATCACTACTTCATCCACCCTAGGTGTTCATCTTGATCAAAACAACTTTGGGGCATGAGTACGTGCTTATATATGTTTTCTTCCCCTCTATCTAATCCATCTGGTCTAAACTCAGCTTCTTCCAAAGCTCAAAAAAAAAGAGAGATTCTATCCTAGTCCCAAAAGATAGACTGATCCCTTGAAGGATAGCTATCCATGCCTTATCAAATAAAATAAAAAAATATAGACCATTCCTCGAAGGATGGTTATCATCAAAATCAAAATACAGACCACTCCCTTGAAGGATGATTGTTTGTTTTAGGGCATTGATTCAGCCTTTGTCAGTAACAAACTTTCCTCTATTGGCCAGTTTGTTCACTTTTTAGTATCTCTGAAAGACTTCCCGTATCGATCAGTCTTTCTATATCTAGCAAACTTCCCGCATCGATCAGTTTGCTTTTCTATCTAAAGAAAAAAATCATGAAGCTATGATATGAGAACTTTTCGATCATATGGAGATCCTATTTTCCCCACATGGGCACGTATTTAATCCTTCATGTGTTCTGACAAGATGTATACTTATCTCTCATCCTTATCTACCTCCTAGATCTGGTTTGCGACTAACTAGTGTCAGGTTTATTTTAACCTCATCTATGGCCTTGTGTGCATCATTTTTCGGTTTTCCATCGAGGTCTCTATTTATGGTCAGTGAGGAGTCTAACTTATCATTCTTTTTCTATCTAGGTGTAGTGCCTTTTTAAGCATATTGCATCTCTTTCTTTATTCTAAATAGACATTTCCCATGTTTATTTGTTGTTCATCTAGTTAAGTTGACATTTAACATGTTAATTTACTCAGTCAAAGTCTATCATCTATTCTCATCTCATCAATCTCATCTAAATATCGTCAAAAAGCATGTATTAAAAACACATGTGAATCCATCTATCTATCTCATTTAATTAAATTAACATCTTAAACATGTTTATTTAATCAACCATGACAAATCAATCAAATCACATATATAACATCTATCTCTATCCATAACATCTATCTATCAAAATCCAAATACAAGAGTCTAATCACATAACACAAAAGGATGAAAATGTATATACATATATTTCTGTACAAAAGAGTGAATGGCTTCCAATCAAACCATCTATATCATACATCAAAAATGCCTTTAAATCGAGGCTACTTTAGTATATCGATACAAAAATAACACATCTAAATCGTGAAGTCAGACAGGTGGAAAACACTGTCTCCTCCACCCTCCTCTGGTCCAAGATGTCTCTCCTGGCCATCTCCTACAGAGCTAGAGACACCTGATGTCGTGGCCCTGCCGCCATCTTGATCTCTCCTGGTGCTCGCACCCTCCGATGCACCACTAGCCACGGTTTTCATTGATCTCCTCCTCACCCCGTAACGAGGCACATCGGGGGCATGTTGTGTCAGGGCATCCTCATAGTATCTCACCTCAGTAAGGAGAGCCTGATAAGTGCTTAGACTCACCATGTCAGGTGCTCGTAATGGTGCTACTGTTGCAGGTGGTGGCCCTCCTATTACCGCACCCTATGCCCCTGACTCGAAGGTGGTGCATGTATCACCGTATTTGGCCCCAAGGGCCTCTCTATGTCTATGATAGTGATCTCTTTGTTGTATCATTGTATCCCACTCCTGATGAGTGGTATCTCTCTCTAGTATTAATGTATTTCTCTCCTCATTCAAAGCCCTAATCTCCTCGAGGGAAGCATGGTGTGTATGTGTCAAGGCAGCATGCTCTCCCTCCAGTATCTCTAGCGCTACAGCTATGTCATCTTCATCTGCATCTACGGATGTTGGGAGGTGTCGTGTTAGCTCTATGGGGTACCATGCCCCATAACCATCATCCACTCCTACGTCATCATCACTATCTGTGGGAGGTGGGGCTTCCCTTAGTGGATCTACCGGGATCAAAATCGATAGGTCGGTCTCTCTGATGTCTCGCCTATATGGCACATATGTGGTCGGGACCGTCTGTACCAAACCAAACTGCCTCATTACCCGTATAAATGGGACACGCTCTAAAATCTCTGGCTTACGGTCCCTAACCACCTTGCTCCATATCAGCTCCACCAGGTGAGCATCCTAACCAGCCCATGTCAGGTAGACCTAGTATGGTCTCCATATAACCTACTCTGGTGTCAGAGTCCTGAATCACTCTATATACCACTCTGTAGATCCCCTTATATCTCCTAGGGCCATGTCTACCTACCATTGTCAGAATCCATACTCGAGGGCCCCCGCTGCTCCTGGCATCCACGGAAGCCCTAATGGCCTGATCACTGTTATATGCTCGTACGCCCAACAATGGGGCAAAAAGTTGACATCAATACATGTCCATCTACTTATGGTGTACATCCACAGCTCATGATATATTTGTGCTACTAAGGCATCTATAAATGTGAACACCTGCCTAAACTCAAGGATGTCACAGACACAGTCCAGTAAAAGTGGTGGAAATCTCCCGCCTCCTGAATCTGGTAGAGCAAAGTAGGAGATCACCATCTGAATCAATGTTATCCATTTACTCCTGGAATCATCCTGTCTATAATGTGAGGCTATCCTCACCGCCCCAGACACTATCTCTGAATCATCTACCTTGTCTCCATATAATCGTCCCAGGGCCCTCTACTACTACTCTCATGGGGTGGTCTCTATCAAGTCCCCTATAATCGGCAGCCTGAGGGTCCTATAGATATCCTCGTGGGTGATGGTCATCTCACCCGTCCTGAACCAAAACGTGCACGTCATGCTGTCCCATCATCGTATTAAGGCTCACATCAACTCCATGTCTCAGGGCACCCGTCGGTAGTAACGGAAGCCCCCGAGCCCAGCTAGCTCCAGGTGATGCCAATCGTCATCTGTCACATCAGGAAGAATAGTCTCCAGAAGCTTGGGAATAGCATCCCGCATGTGTAAAGCCTCTCGTGCCTACATCCACGACATCAAAAATGGTGTTAGCTTCTCATTTATTCAAATCGACGTGTCAAAAGCACATTTCTCTACTTTTTAAATCTCATCTATCTAATCACTACCAATTGAATTCTAATCGATGTTGATCTAATCTAGTTGACGTTGATCGAAAACCCAATCGGCACCGATTGAACCTAATTGGTGCCGATTTTATCAATTGACGTCAATTGAGAGGCCGAGTGTCCAAAACACTCTGGCCTCCCACTTATCCCCACTTTTCCTAAAAACTAGCATCCTAGTATGCTATTGAGTGATAAACACATATACAAAGCTAAAGTAGATCCACTTACCCCAAGTCATGTCCTCTTCCACTTCTGACTGCTCCCGAAGGCTTCCATGTTGCTCAAATTCAATTTTTGACTCTTTCTAAATCAATCATCGCAGTGTAAATAAATCGTTAACGTTTTCCTTTCCCATATTTATAGGGTTTTGGTACAGTCGGCACCAATTTTCCTGGTCGGCACCGATTGGTTTAGTCGACATTGATTTTATCTGATTAAGGCCGATCGACACCGATTGGTTACATTCTTGTCTTTTCACATCATATTCTTCTAATGAGAATGTCTCTTCATCTTTTTTACCAAAGCGTTGATGCTTGGCTTGTTTATCTAATCATTATTATGACCTTAGTGTTGCCTTTTGGTACATATTCTCAATGTTATCACCCATTTCAAGTATGTTCCCTATACATGGGTCACTCACATTTGTGGCAGCCTAAAGATAGCAGGTCTATAGGCACTAACGTCGTCTCATTCGCAGACCATCTAGTTTTCCCTACCAATGTGTCACTCTTTGGTTGCTACTATTTTGTAGGCCTCCTTCCACTCAGGGATCTATAGCCACTAACGTGATCTCATACGAAGACTGTCTATTCTGCCCCACTAATGTGAATTCCTTAGGTTGCTGCCTTTTTTTTAATTGTTGTTTTCATGCATCATCAATGGTCAGATCTACTCTAGATATCTAGTTGGAGCATCCTTCATTCTCATCTACCTTTTTCAAACTTAGGATCGGTTGGTCTTTTGAGATTCATCCCATCCCTAGTTTGAGGGGAATCACATCATCACTTTTCTTCCTTTCTTCCAACTCCTTGTTTTTGTCTTGCAACTTTGCTTATCGCAAGTTACTCAACAAAAAGGGGTAAAATGTAGACACCTAAAATTGGTTACCCAATTTAGTGTCCCCCACGTTCGTTTACCTTCTCAAGTAACCTGGGGCACCTTTATATCACCACTTTTCCTTTAGGGTATTAATTAAATATCTAATTAAACATCTATCCTAAGTTTATTATACCCCATTGTATTTTGCCCATGGATAATTAAATATTAACTATTTAATTATACTTTTTACATGTATCTTAACCACTTATCTACCCCATATCAATTCCTAACCTCCCATATCAATTCTATCCATCTATCCCCCCTATTTCTCCTCTCCCCAAACCATGCAGTGGGATATTTCCCATATTTGAGTCGGAAGGATAATACTCTTATCTTTCCAATTCATCCTTTTTGGCCATTTTGGGAATCTGTTCCCTGATCGGTGCCAACTGGTACTTGGTCAATGCCGATTTTTTGGAACGTTGCCGATTGTACCTCAGTTGACGCTGATTATAAATACAGGGCCAGAATTTAGTTCTAGTTAGATAGTAAGAGAGATAGAAAGCTTAAGCCTTGAGCCTTCGAATCATCAATCGGAAGAAGAGAGAATTCTGTCTAAATCAATCCCTAAGAGGTGTACCGTTACTCTACCCTCACAACATCGACATCGTGAGGATTCATTGACCTCTCGGTGACTCTGTTCCTGCATCTAGCTAAGGTGAAACTCTGTCCACATCTCTACAGCTCCTGTGGGTGTTCACGATCTAGTCCTCATTAATCATCCATCAAGCTTTCTGTAACTTGCCTCTGGTCGACGCCGACCCATTCCAGTCGATGATGATTTACCCTAATTGGTTCCGCTTAAAGAAATCGATGCCAATCACAATCTAGTCGATGCCGATCAACCTGCAGATAGGTGCCAAGTACAGGTAACATAAGTCTAGCATTGTTTTCACAGTTTCTTGTTTGTTGTTTATATTCTGTCTGTTGTTTACATTATGTCTTCTATTTTTAATTGGAAAATCTAAACATTTACCTACATCTTTTATCATGTATGCTTCTTTCCTTAATTGAAAATGTGGACTGACATCCGCTGAGGAAGCTCATCGCTTCCTAGACCTACTTTTTGGGCAGTCCACCCAAATATCTTTTAACGTTGTCTTTTTCTGCCAAGGATTTGTGCATCGCAGGTTTCTCAGATCTACTTTGCAGGTTTGCTCGTGTGCGCCCATCTGGTCTACATTGGCTTTCCTCCCATCTACGGCCTCGGATCCCATCTTAACTATCAGGTATCGATTTCATTTGAGTTTTTCAGGACTTTTGTGTTTAGTTTGGTGCATTAACTTGGACAGGTAACAAGTGCGGAAATTCTTGATCTACAGTATTTTAATGCCATGTGATCTATATAAAATACAAAGGGTATTGCTAACAAGTACTTTATGAACTTATATAGTACGTAGATCATTTACAAGGCCTCACGCTCTATAGTTATATAATTATGTTCTACAAATAGAATGATCTATAATACCTTCTCTAGGATGAGCTAACACTACACCAATGGTCATGCCAGAGATGTCCACATGTACGTGAAATGGTTGGTTCCATGAGGGAAAACATAGAATAGGTATTGTATTAAGTCTCTCCTTTAATTCCTCAAATACACCTTGTTGTGGTTCTCCCCAATCAAATGTCCCTTTTCCTTTGAGTATTCCTTGCAGATGATGTGCCCCAGCAGAGTTTCAAAAGGTGTAGCAAACACGCAGTTATTGATATTTAAAGAGATGCTTAAATGTCTACATCCTTCAAACATTAAGCATAAGTTGTCATAATGATCCTTAACAAGCCCATACATCATCCAATCATCTAAGTAAACCTGCAAGAATTTGTGAATAAAATCCTAGAATGCTTCAACAACTATGCGCAAAAATACAACAGGCGTGTTCTTCAAACCAAAGGGCATCATGGTATATGCAAAACTTCCCTGTTCAGTAGTCAAATTCATTTTCTATTGATCCTCCTATGAAATTCTAACTTGGTGATACACCAAGAATTAGTCTATGAAAGAGTAAACTTCGTGCCCAACAACGCCTTCTAATATTTCCTCGGTGAAAGGCGTAGGAAAAGGATCAATCACACATGTAGCATTTAGCTCCTTGTAATCCACACAAATCCTAATCCGGCCATCTTTCCTTATACTAATTACCATGGGACTAACCCACTCTTATTCTTCTAAGGGATTAATGATGCCAGGTTTCAACATTTTGTCAATTTCTTCCTTAATTTTTACGCGTAAGTTATGGTTCATTCTGTAAGGTCTTTTCCTGACCGGGCACGCACCTTCCTTTAGCTTAATCTTCATCTCACCTAATGACTCATGCACCCCCTTTAACTCATGGTAGCCCCTAGGAAATAAGTCTTATAAATCACATAGTGACTCAATTATCTTTGCTACTTCAGAATCAAACCAATAATCCTCAATTATGGCATCTTTAGGTTCAGTATCCGTGTCAATGTTCACTTTCTTGGTCTTTATAGGTTCATGGTAGGTGCACATTTTTTTATCTACACTGTCTAAAACACTACGTGTACCTTCTAGATGATCTATGTCCAAATCTTCCACTTCTTCATCATCCACTATGTAGACTATCTTTCCTTTCTCCTTCTCAAAGAAAGTGCACCTAAATAGTTCAACTTTTTTCTCATCTGTTTCATCAAAATGCGCTCCTTGTTCTTCCTCAGCAAATAACTCCTCAATGATTTTTTCAACCTTGGCACTGTCTCCCATAATCAAGCACTCAATAATCCATAATTCCTCTCTCACCGGAGGTTTAGTAGAGAAGTATTGAAAATTCTGGTTCATTCCTACAATCAAGTCTTGCCAATTTCCAGTCTCCCTATGTCATTCTGCATAAACATACCAAGTGTGTGTGCAGCCTTGTAAAGTGGAATAAATTTTGTGCACCCAAAGTGAAGGTGGTAAAGCTTCCTACCCCTCTATCCAGAGTCACTCACATTTCTGAATGTGGTACTGAACAGGTTGATTACCATGATATATGTAGATTTGAGTATGCACATTGCTCCTGAGAAACCGTGTTGTTAGAGAAACTCTTACTTCATTCAATTCTATGAAATTATCCCTGAGAACCATCCACCAGCATGTTTTCATCCCGCACAGGGTATACATTAACATATTTCTTTTCTCCACTTGATTTTTCCACTGCTCCTCCATGGAGTATAATAATATTGTAGGATTTTTTTCTCCAGTATACCAGGGTACAAAGTTATTACCTATCCTCCTAATACAATGAGGTTTATTCCTCCACGCAAATATGCTTCATACCTCACACCCAACCATCTCATATGTGTCATGCACCCAATTTTCCCAATCAATACTTATAGTATCACTAATAGATTGTGCATCTTCCCACTGAAGGATTCCTTCTTTAGATGGCTCAAGTACTTTCGAATCTCTGATGGCGTGCAAATAAAAAAAATTCAGGTCTTCCTCACTCAAAGGTTCAACATAAGGTGCAAATTTCCCATCTGTCAAAGGTATAATAACTCTTTCTTCCTTGTTCTCAAAACTTATATACCCCTTGTTCAACTGTAGATCAACATTATTTGCAAAACACCAAGGGCACCCAAGTAGATCTAGGAAGTTGTCCACTTCTGCAAGTGCCAAAACCTCAAAGTCCCCAGTGAACTTGGCCCCTTGTATAGTAATGGATGCATCCTTTAAAACTCTGATAGGAGTGGCCTTAGTTAGATTAGCCATAAACAGTACATTAGAGGATGGCTATAATGGAGGTTTGCCCATTTGTACCCACACATCTAAAGTAAGCACATTCACTTCCGCATTTGTGTCAATCAATATATTACTCAAAACCCATATAGCATTTAGAGTGATCTCCTTGCCATAATCCAAGCTATGAGGGGGAAGATTAGCATGCAGGACCTGTCATCCATTCTCAATACCTACACACGGAGTGTTCCCCTTTAACCAATTCCCTAGTAAAATGGAATAATATTCTCCTGGCATAGTATTTTTCAAATCATCAACATCTGACCGAATCGTCTTTGTTTTCTTCTTATGTTCCAACTTTTGTGACTATTCCTTTAAACATTATATTTCACCCTGAAGATTTCTGAGTACCTCCATGGTTTCTTGATAAACCTCATTTTGATGTGTAGGATCTGGATATCTTGCATGTGAAACCTCCTCCTTAGTAATGGTAGGATTTTGTTGTAACGTCTCTCTGGTGCACACAGCTTCAACGCATGTAGTAATCTTCACAAATACTACCTCAGGTTCTGGTGCCAACTTTGGCATCCACTAATTTTCTATGGTGCATTGAATGCTAACCATCCCTACACCCTTATTTTCCTATTTATGTTGCTTGCTAAGATGTTCATATAAGTTTGGGCATTCCTCATAATTATGATTCTTCCCATAAAAAGAACAAGTAATATTATGAGGGCATTTACACATGTAGTGGTCAAGAGATCCACATGTAAAACACTTTCCACGAGGAAACTCACCTCGCCCACCACCATAGCCTCGGCCCCCGAATCCACCACGGTATCCTCGACCTCTGTCATGACTTCCTTCAAAGCACCCTTCATTTCGATTATAGCGCCCTTGAGTGTGATTATGATCATTGTGCTCACTTTTACTTTTAGAATTATTTGATACTCTTGTTTATCATACACCAATACCTATAGCATCATGGATCTAACCAATCAACCTATAGTCTTCTGTATTGTGTGTTGTGGACCGGAATATATTACAATAGCAAGATACATTCATTCTTATCATGCATTGTAATAATGGGCAGTGGCTTACATCATGGTCTAAACGACATATGTCACAGTCTAGCAATAATGAACGTACTAACCTGCATTGAAAATTATCCTTAGTATGCCCTTCCACTTAACAATTTGTACACCAAATCCTAGTGTGTGTCTTGTGTGTTGAATTGGCCGATAGTTTCTCCAACTTATTTTCCATAGCTATAATATGTGCTTCCAAGAATGGGCTCACCCCAGTTTCTATACTTCCAACTACCTCAGTATGTAACCCTGCTTCAAGTTCTTCACACAGATCCATATATGTCTTATGGAACAGTGCCCTCCTAAATAGTGTGATCAAGCCCCCAACAAACCATTGTGCATGTTGGCTTGCACAAATATCATATGAAAGTTTAGACAAGAACATTTTGAAATGGGCATCATATTCCCGAACACTCTTAGTAGTGCCCTGCTTAATATCCTTGAGTGCACTTATACTCTGCATCTCGAACTCAGGGATATATAACTCTTTAAGGAAAACATCATGTAACATGTGTGATTAGGGTCAAACTTTCTGTACCAACTATGTGTGTGTCCCTGTAATGTAGTTGTAAACTAACTTTCCTTGTGCTCAAAATTCATGATTCCTTTTACATGCCATATTATCTCACACATGTGCACGTGCTCAGTAGCATATTCTAATTCCCTATACTCTAGAAGACAATGACATCTCCATGTAAATATTTTGGGGTTGGTGAGGACCATGCCCACCTGATCTAGAACCTCTTATGTTACCTCTACCTCCAGACCCACCAGATCCACTAGAACCAGAGCCACCTATGCCTCCTGATCCTCCACATGTAGCCAAAATTGGACCAATGGATGTACTACCGTGTGTCCAAACAGTGGTACTAAACTGAACTCCTATAGTCTACGAGGTGGTACTACTCCCATAAGTGAGTCCAAAATTTTGCGCACTTGAGTTATGTGCCAAGGATGCACCTGAAAAGGTACCTCCAAATAATAAAGAAGAGGTTTTCCTGGCCATAGATGCACTTTCTAGTTGATTTACTCATGTTCTTCTACTGCCCAAACTAGCTTGTTCACTATTGGTTATACTAGATACTGTAAAACCAAGTACAAGGGCTAGGTGTCCAGGTAGATTAAGATGTGCACCCACGGCCCATGTTGTCTCTACTAGCGTGCTCCTATATGAGGCCAAGGAGGATTCCCTTTCATGCTTTCCCAAATGGGGGAGTTCCCAATGCTCTGGCTACATGCCTTCTACGTGAGTTCCAAATCCTTCATGAGCCATCTCTCTCCTCAATGCCATTTGTTCTACAATATCACGTTGCTTCTCTATATCCCTCCCACATGCCTTATTGTACTTAATCCACCTTTCTTCTCTTTTCCTTTCTACCGTTAGGTCCTCCATCCTTCACAAAACTTGATCATACCCCCATGTGTGGTGGGGTTTAGCTAGCCATCAGATTTTCTTCCAAGTTCAAGGTTACCATCAAAATTTTAATCGCCAGTGGAATTCCTTGTAAATAAGTTCCCTTGGGATACCATAAAAACTAGAACTAAGCTACCTCTAGGAAAGAGTAAGTGGAAATTGAGTACTCCAAAATATAGCTATTCAGAACACCACATAACAAAGTATCCACAACACGCGTCCAAATTAGATCAGCATCATAGAAGGCCTAAAATTCTTCCTATGTCTAAACAAGTGTGCAATACCTCTAATTCCTTTTAGACACATAAGTAACCAGCCACTCATATAGCTCTACCAAAAATATAGCAAAGAATATCTCATACAAATTCTTCTCCACCCGTGTGTGTGCGTCAAACTCAGATCCAGTGTTGAATCTCCGAGCCTAGTCTTCTTCCAGATCTTTTATCTACTCCTCAACACTTGTTAGGGTTAACCGATACATCTTCATCAGGAAACATCCTAAAAACAACTAAAAAATAGGTCCTGACGATGGAACCAATGATGCAGCCTAGAATCTACTATGAATAACCTAAGTGCGCTTACACATCACCCAACCTAAGTTGAGTGCTCACCCAAAGCGTGCAAAGGTAGCAGGACCCTCTTTAAAGTTGCTTGTGCAAGATGTTAGTGTGATGGTGATAAAACATATTCATATCCATAATTAAACATAAACATTCCATAGTGCATAATCCAAATCTAGATCTTAGAGAATCATGAATTAAACAATAACTATAATAAGATTAACCATACATGAACCAGATTTAGTTATGTTCAACACCATTATTCAGTCAATATACTCTATTACATTACACACTGTAAAACACATAAGGTTCTTACATTATAAAGTATATCCATAAGTCATTCATGCATCAGATCCAGCAGCATAACTCTATAATTATTCAGTCCTACCCTAAACTACATAGTTCAATACATAGTTGTAGAGGTGGGGAATTTCCCTTCACCACCTATGCACTTCTTAAAATAGGTTGCATGTTGATAATAGCCATGGGACTTTACAATAGCATGCATACATGCAAGTGTTCTAATAATAGATGTTTTATAGTTAACTAGAAGAAGCAATCCTATTATTAGCTTAAATCATGCATGGCGCTTATCAACTGCTCATTCCAAAAATATCATTGCGTGAAGTAAAATTCTTCATCCATGTGTGTACTCCATATGTTATCTCCAAAAATATCCCTTATCAATAAATACGGATAAGTCCTGAGCCAAAGTGTTCTGACACTCGTTTCATTCCCTATCCTTACGTGCCTTAAAATGTGCCTTGTTCCTGCGCATGCATCCTTTATGTGTATACTCCTTAGAGCAACATTTTGTCTACTCAACAATCAACAATAGGTATAATCATGACATCTACACATACGCTCTAGCCCTAGGGTCATCATCATCATCACTTTTTTTACTTCCTCTTCTTTAGCTTCCACGCTTCACATTTTTATCACTCCACGCTTTTCCTTGTCTCTTGGCATGCTTTTCGTCATTTATCTACATGGTTATCAGGTACGTATATCTTATCTAATTTATGTTATCAAGCATTTTCTCAAAAACATAAAGTGGGGGAAAATGTAGACACTAAATCACGCACTTTGGGTATCTATCTAGTCCTAATCACATACTACTATTCATATGATTCCTAAGTAATAAAAGTACTAATTAACCCATATATTTTGCCATCTTTGCTTTTTCTTGTTATCGGTGTTGATCTTACACTCCTTCTATCCCAGTTTGTCTTTTCACACTTTAGCATTTATCACTCTAGACACCAACACCCAGCTAGGATGTCAGCTCCAAGTGCCCCCGTCCCCTCTGGGCACCCTTGACCTCTTTGTACATTACTCACATATTTAAGGTCTTTTCTAGCCATTTGGGCATCTTATCATTTTATAAGTCTTCCTTTTTGGAGTTAATTACAAAATTCAAGCAAGGGAATCATATAAATATAAATTTATGTGGCAATAATAAAGGACCAAACCCTAAGCATTAGCTATCAACACCAAGGTTGCATCTAAAGGCATATCAAGAGAATTCAAACATCCATCTACCATCCACACAAGGGAAATGGACTGCATTATTCTGCATACACTTCATATAAGGGGAAGTTCATTCTTTCATGCACACATATATTTACATATTTTACATCTAGATACTTCCTCGCTATCAAGTGCAACACACACAAGAGACACCTAAGGCACAATCTCTTCACACGCACACACACACACACACACACACACACACACACACACACACACACACACACACACACACACACACACACACACACACACACACATAGAACTACATTGGGTATGAAATGTAGTGTAGTGATCAGTTTTAATATCTCTCATTTGAAAGTTGAGGATAGTCTGACCCCTCATTTGAATCATTTAGTTTTTGGGATTTGATGCGCTTTTGAGGGTTTTACAAATCAATTCTTCATTGCAGGTTACAGGTGACATCGGAAAACTTGATGTGACATACTAGCAATAAGTAACGAAGGACAATGAATATCTTGCGACCCTCTGAAGGATATTTTCTTAGATTCTAAGTAGTCACATGCACCTAAGACAAGTCTACAGTGTCCGCAGGCACCCTTGGCCCATTCCAAGTGACCCGGTACAGAAAGATCTTACGACTACACAATTTTCTAGGTTTTGGTGTGAAAGTTTCCCCTCTATGTTCATCAGTTCATCACTTCAGCACATTCTAACATTAATTGCAAAACAACTAAGTCATTTTATATCCTCATTTACACTTAGGGTTTTAAATCTTAATTTCTTATTTGTTTGGGTCAAATTCTATACTTCATTATTTATTCATTTACTTCTACATTGCAATCAAATTTAGGCATCTATTCATTTCAATATTTTCTTAATCACACGCCAAGAGTGAGTTTTTTGGGTGATCTCATGCCACTCAACAAGTTTTGGGGAGGGAGGTTTAGTGTTACTGTCCTTCCATGTCTCTTCCTATTAAGCACCGCTACAAATTGTACCTCCCTAGTTTTTTCCTTTGGTCTTTGATTAGTTATAAATTGTTCTAACTATAGTGATTGTAATTGATTGTAGGAGTTAGAATGCATTCTGTAACTAAAGGTATGTGCCTGTAACTATAGAAATGCTCTGTAACCTATTATAAACTATGTTGTACTCAGAAGTTGACTATATTTTCCCTAGGACATTAGCGTCTGGGGGAAGACATAGCGCTCACGTGTTCCTGTCTAAATATGGGCATTGGCTTCTACTCTTTGATTCTAACCCAAGTTTGATTTTGGGTCGTTCTATGACTGTGTTCATGTGTTTTTTCTATATTGTGTAGATCTGTATTGTGTCTCAAAGCTATTCTAGGGGTGATTTATTCACCCAATGTATGTCCCCCTTATTTGGGGTGCATGTGATGATAGTAGGAGAATGTGGCCCGAAAGAGAGAACATGATGTTGATTTGAATGGGATGCATATGGTAAAAACCAAGGCACATGCAAACAAAGTAAGCTAGCATGTAATAGAAAACAATGTAAAAAATAAGTGTGCATACAAGATAAACTGTAAAAAGTGGGTTTCATACATGGGACATCACTCACAATGTCAAAAGACAATTAGGGTTGAAGCATCCAAAAGCATACAATGATCACACAAGTCATAGGGCATAGTCGGTAAACAATAACATACAATAGCAAAAAATAGTAAATAAAATGTGTCAGACAACCATGGTGGCATATAGTCCTGCAAAGCAAATACTACACATGAATCACTCGTTAGCATATTAGAAAGATAAGTAGTATGTCATGGGCATGTATAAATGAGTGAGAAGTAAAGTAATTGTGGTGAAAATTGGAGAAAATAATAGTAATATAACCTATATAGTGTATGATAGAAAAATTAGATGCCCCCAGGAGCCTCAATGGGATTGGTAAAAGGTACAATGCCAAGCATCATTACAGTGTGTTGGAACCTGTAAGCATACACTTTGTCATCTACACCTTAGCATTAACATTTTCCGAGTGACACACTCATGTGTCCTATCGATTCACACTAATGACATGTTGAGGGAATCCTGACTAGCATGAACCTCAGCACACTGCTCATTAGACATCTAAGCATTATACAGCTAGCAAGAGTGGCATCCTCTACACATCACATGGTCAACTTTCATACGTCGCAGTATAATACCCACATGGCTTGCTTCTACAGTGCTGCACTCATTACTGGTATGGGCAGCACTGCTACTCTCTAGTCTCACGATGTCCATGACTGGAATGTTAAGGGTATACATTTATAAGATGGATCCCTCATCACATTCACGCATTCATCATTCAACCTACTATCATGTGAAATTCCTAATTTAGTGATATACGCCATATGCTACTTTGTCACTTACACTTACATCACTTATTGGTATACACCTTAGGCTATAATGCCACTTCTCCTCCTCATTTTTTAGTGATATACATCATAGGCTACATCATCACTTACACTAGCATCATTTTTGGGCCCCAGAATATTGGCTAAGTACAAGCAGGCGCGTGGGTGCACGCGGGACTTAGTATGAAGAAGGTTGCACGCAAGGTTGAAGGCGCGTAGGGACATGGTTCTAAAAGGGTTTTAGCAGAACACATGGCGCGCGCGCATAAGATAAGATGGGTTTTGGGACTTAGCCATATTCGGTGTTCTAGGAAGCACACGAGAAAAGTGTGACCCGTCTAGCATGCAGAGTGGATAAGGTGCCATCCTGGCAGTTGTATGGTCAAGAATGGAATATTCCATGCATGCGATGGAAGGATCTAGAAAGACATCATTACAAAGAGTGGAGAGCTCGAATCAAAGGAAGCATGCTCCATTGGAGGACCACATGGACACTTGGCAACCAATCTATTATCTCAGGAAGGCATGGAAGTGGAGACTAAAGCTATATATAGAGATGCTTAGGTAGAAGAAAAGGAGAACTAAGAGACACACACCAAGAGTGAGCATCATAACAGTGTTGGATAGGTAAAGCTCTTCAGGAATAATGAAGGATCCTTTGGGTTGGGATTAGGAGAACTGTAGGAGTGATGGCATATTTAGAGGGATGGGTCTGTAACCATTTTTGTAATGTGGAAAGCATAGCTTAGGGTCATGAGGCATGACTCTGATCTGCATTGTTATATTGGTCTGTTATGGCCTTAATGAATGTAATGTGGTTATTGAACTTGTTAATATGAATATAAGGTTCTGTTCTAAAGAATATATGTTTTTCATGAGGCATAAATCCTAGTGCATTTCCTTTGTGTTATGAATTAGTTCTATATTCTGTTTGATACTTCTCTTTTGTTATCTAAATGGATGCATTGATATGATAACTCATCCTAAGCTCTTAGAATGAATGCATGGTTCTTTTATTTCCTACATCTAAATCTATCATTAAGGATGTATTCTCACAAGACTCATATAAAGGAGGGGCTTGGTGCCTGCACATGCCTCGGGTGAGCACCTAGTGCCCACTGGGTGATAGGCTGGTGCGCATGGGATTAGACTGTTGTTCTAAGGGTATAAAAATGACTACATCTTGGTTCCATTGCCGGGACCTCTTTTTGAAGTTGTTGTGAGAAATGACATACATATTTGTCCCTCGGATGTGTGATGACAGAATGTTTGACCTTGGAAAGTGTTGAAGCATGGTTTAAAAGCATAGAGGATGAGTTTTCTCAAAGGTTTAGTACCAGACCTGAGTTTGATGCACGTAGATGGGTAGAAGAGCATCTGTATCATGAGTTATACAAGACATTATTCTGTTGTTTTCCAGTAGAACTATATGAATGGCTTTCAGCATATGCATCCAGATCAAGTTGGTACTATAGATCACATGTATGGACCCAAGATGATTACCAGAGGTTGTAGGATGTAGATCTGACTTGGATGCATGTTGTTGATCACTGGTGGAAAGGAGTCCTGACCAGTTATACTCTAGAATATGCCATTTCTACATATTCTTTCCCAGAGGTTGTTGAGTTCAAGTTTCTGAGGGAGCCCAGAGGATCATTTTTACATGTTATCCCTTTGGATATGAAGATCTTGATCATTACCCTAAGTTTAGAGGCATTTCCCATGGCCGGCTAAGCTTCTCTGAGCATAGGGTGAGGAAGCTAGGGTGGAGGAAGATGGTGGACATTGTGGCTGAAAAGGAAAGGGAGGAGAGATGACTCAAGTATAGTGAAGCTCATGAAAAGGAGATGACTAGACAATGTGAGGTTGCAAGTGTGATGGATCTATGGAGGTAGATGTTGTGGGAAGGAGTTGAGGTTCACGTAGAGGACATGGAACCTGAGCAGTCTGTGCTACCCCATCTTGGAAAGCATGGGAGAGAAGCCCCTTCAGCTTCTGATGATATTTTTTCACATGGAGAAAGGAGAGTCATTGGTGTGCATCTGAACCCACCTGGTGACCAACCCCTGGCACTTGGTTTTCCAGATCAAGGGAGAAGTATTGTTAACCCAGTTGGTATTGGTGGAAGTAAACGATCTACACCCAAGAGATATAATTTCTCATTTGGGACATCCATGGCTGCGCAGACCATTCTGGTATTTGGAGGAATTTTTGGACAAGGTGTAAATATGCAAGGTTTGGGTATCACATCTAGAAGTGGCACGGGACACACAACTGGTAGTGGGACAATATCACAAACCATCAGGCACACAGTTCAGTGGGACATTGGGGACACTATGCGTGACCACTTCAGGCCATTTTTCGGCTATAGGAGGTGGATCTAGTGGTATAGGAGCTGGAGGACCTGGTGGACCTAGCAAATCTAGAGGATCTAGTGGGTCAGGAGGAACATGACTTGGTGGATCTAGTGGATCTGGTGGAGGAGGAAACACTAGAGGGAACCAAGGCTCTGGATCAGGGAGACAAGGGCTGCAACCACCTCCACAAGTATTTTTTGAGATGTCTTTGCACTTACTAGACTACATGGGTATTGAGGATGCTACAGAGCATGTCCACAAGTGTGAATTACTATGGCACGTGAAAGGGATCACTACCTCAGAGCGGAAGGCAAGTTAGTTTGCAACAATGTTGCAAGGGCATGCACATAGTTGGTATCAGAAGTATGACCCCCATCAAATGGTGGTAGACTACACTGCATTAAAGAACGCCTTCCTTTCAGAGTTCCATATCCTTGAATTTGAACAGAAGAGCATCAGCACTCTGAAGGAGATCCAGCAAGGAATGGTAGAGAGTGTGTGGGAGTATGATGCATGGTTCAAGACTCTCTTGTCAAAACTATCCTATGACATTCACCCTTCTCAACATGCTCAATGGTTTTTTGGAGGATTGATAACACCATTTAGAAGGGAACTGTCACACAAGACTTTCACAGACCCACACGAGACCTTGGAAGCTACCCTACACACTGAGGCTGTTAGGAGCATTGATACTGGTGTTAGCCCTTTTCTGGAGGCTCAAATTTCTGCAATGGCCAAGCAGTTAGAGAAGTTGTCTACAAATTCAGTGCATGAGGTTCGTAGTGGTCTTTGGTGTACAGACTGTGAAGTGGAAGGGCATGCAAAGGATAGTTTCCCTTGAAATTTGGTATGCACCATGGTGGTAGACTGTGAAATTTTCCATGGGGATCATGATGCAAATAGGTGTCCTCTACTACAACACAATCCGTAAGAATGTTTCTTGCTATTGTAAGATCTGTACCTCTACAACCCATGATACCAAGGATTATAGACTGATTGACCAGATTCATGATGCTATTGATCTTGGTGTGTGCCAGACTAGTCTTGCAAGTAGTTCCAAGGATGATGATCATCGCTATGAAGGGCACGCAGATGGAGGAGCACATGGAAGAGGTTTTTACAGAGGATTTCATGGTTGCAGTAACCACGGTGGAGGAAGAAGTGAGTTCCCATGAGGAACCTGTTATAATTGTGGGTCTATAGAGCATTATAAGCATGAGTGTCCTGACCTATTGTAGTGCTCATGGTGTGGAAAAAAACATAAGTATGAGGAGTGCCCTGAGTTTTTTGAACACATGAGCCAACAACACTGGAAAGAAAAAGGCATTGGGATGGTGAGTATAAAAATGTCTGACCCTCATAGTGGATGCCAAGAGTGGTGCGTGAGTTAGGATTAGAACCTGTACTGGTGACAACGTGAGTAGATGCTACGCGCACACGCAAGGGAGATTCCAAGACAGAAACTGGTTGTTAGGGAAGAAGTGGTGCATGGGAAGTATCCAGACCCTACTCATTAGAAGGAAGTGTATCAAGAGACTATGGATGTGATTCAGAGTTTGCAAGGGGAAATCCAATGTCTAAAGGAGCAGTCAAAGCAGTTGGAGAAAAGGAAGAATGTCAGGCTCTAAAGGAGGACCTGGATGAAGTCAAGGAAGTATGTAGGATGTTAAGGTAAGAGAATATTATTCCCTTGCTAGGAGAATGGCTGTGGGAGAAGGTACCACATGCAGAGAAGAGTGTGAAAGGTAGGTTTTACATGCAAACCTTCCTCCTCACAACCTTGACTATGATAAAGAGATTACATTGAATGCAGTTGTTGATGGGTGGATTCTAAGTAATATCCTCATTGACATGGGAGCGGAGGTCAATGTTCTCACCTTAGATGCATGGCATCAAATGGGAAGGCCCACATTACAACCATCTTTGAATGTGTTGTATATGGCGAACAAGACAAAGGAAATGCCCATTGGAGTCTTGAAAGATGCAGTTATCACTATTCAAGGGGCCAAGTTCACTGGGGACTTTGAAGTCTTGGTGCTCATCGAGGTGGATAATTTCCCAGCATTACTTGGGTGCCCTTGGTGTTATAAGAACAATGTCGACCTATGGTTTAACAAGGGGTATATCAGTTTCAAGAACAAGGAAGAAAGGGTGATTATCCCTTTAACAGATGGGAAATCAGCACCCTATACTGAGCCCTTAGGAGAGGAATTCCTCAACAAAATCTATGTGTGCTCCATCAGAGATCCTGAGATAATTCATCCCATAGAAGGGAGTTATCCAATTTGAAGATGCTCAGTCCTTGAGTGATACCACTAGCATGGCATGTGACAATTGGGTGCATGGGACTTATGAGTTGATTGGGTGATAGTTGAGAGGATCTATAACAAGGGTAATGAAGGCACACTCAGTCAAGCACTGGGAAGAAAGAAGCTACCAAGTTTCTTTGGAGGGGAAAGCTTTGATGAATTCTTACGAGAAATGGAGGCTCAGTGGAAAAATGAGGGAGAAAGGAGAATTATGCTCAGTTATAACTTGCTCAGGACTGTAACGTGTTGGTGGGAAACTCATCATGAGAGTCTCTTAGAATGGCATGAGGTAAGAGTCACATTTTCTATAAGGTTCTCTAGAAGCAACACACCCACTGTCATCCAAGACTACCATGGTAAAGAGCCCCTTCGTTCCATATCCAAGCTTGTGAGAAGGCCTGGATGGGAAGCGCAGAAGCTTTACCACCTTCATTATGGGTGCATAAGTTATATTCCACTTTACAATTTTATGCACACACATGGTAAATCTACTCAGAGACACGACATCAGACAGGGAATTGGAAGGAGTTAACGGCTGATCTCATTCAAGCTTTTGAGTATCGGAGTACCAAGCCATCAGTGGATAAGGCGTTGCAAGTTGTCAAGAGCCTTACAATGGGAGATAGTGCTATGGTAGAAGATAGGCTACTAGAGTTACTTGGGTGAGCCTTGTTTGGAGATGCACCTCAATGAAGAAGAATCAAAAGAGATACAACTTGAGTGCATGTGCATTGAAAAGGAAAAAGGAAAAATGGTCTATGTAGTAGATGGTGAAGAGATGGAAAGTTTGGATGTTAACCATTCTAAAGGTACACGTGAAGTCATAGATAGTGCTGATGAGTGAGCACATGCCTACCATGAGCCCTTGAAAACAAATAAGGTTAACATTGGGATAGAGACAAAACCTAAGGAAGCTATCATTGGGGACTATTGGTCAAAAAAATAAGTTTCAAAGGTCATTGATCTATTGCATGAGTTCTAGGATTTGTTCCCTCATGGGTACCATGAACTCAAAGGCATCCACCATTCCTTGGGGGAGATGAGGATCAAGTTAAAGGAAGGTGTGCACCTGATTCAGAAGAGGCCTTATCAGATGAATCTGAATTTGTGTGTATGGGTCAAGGAAGAAATAGACAAGATGATAGCATCTAGTATCATTGAGGTTGTGGAGGAATCAGAATGGATAAGCCCAATGGTCATCAGTATCAAGAAGGATGGAAGAATAAGGATCTGTGTTGACTACAGGGACCTGAATGTAGTATGTGTCATCGATCCTTTCCCAACCCCCTTTACTGAAGAAATTCTAGAGGGAGTAGCTGGGTGTGAGGTCTACTCTTTCACGGATGGGTTCTCAGGGTATCACCAAGTCAGGATTGCAAAGGAAGACCAGAGAAAGAAAAATTTTGCCACTGAATGGGGAAGTTTTTCCTACACGGTTATGCCTTTTGGATTGAAGAATGTGCCTGTTGTGTTCTCACGCATCATGGTACAAGCATTTCAGGACTTCATCCATAAATTTCTTCAAGTTTACCTGGATGACTGGACTATGTATGGGCTGGTAAAATACCATTGTGACAATTTGAGGTTGATGTTTGAGAGATGTCAGAAATTGAGGATATCCCTCAACATTAAGAAATGTGTCTTTGCTACTCCATTTGGAACCCTGTTAGGACATATTATATGTAAGGAAGGCTTACTAGTGGATCCCACCAAAGTTGTAGTTATTGTGGGATTGGGGGAGCCTACTAGTCAAAGCACAGTGCAGGATTCCTTGGACATACGAGGTACTACAGGAAATTCATCAAAGGGTATGCCAAGATCACCATGCCCTTGGAGGAATTACTAAAGCACAAGAGTGCCTTTCATTGGGGAGAGGTGTAGTAGAAGGCATTTGACACTTTGAAGGATAGACTTGTCACTGCGCCCATACTACATTTTCCTTCTTGGGATAATCCTTTCCATGTGCATGTTGATGCCTCAGGAACAACCATGGGAGCAGTACTAGCACAGCCTGGTGAGGGGATTGTTGATCACCCCTTGTGTTTTGCAAGTAGGAAGTTGACACCAGCAGAAAATAATTACACAACCACTGATTGCAAGGCACTGCCAATGATCTATGCACTACATAAGTTCAGATAGTACCTATTGGAAACACCCTTTATATTCTATACATAGACCACATGGTTGAAATACTTGGTGAACAAGCCCATTTTGCAAGGGTGCATATGTCCATTGGGTCCTATTATTCCAAGAGTTTGAGTTCACAGTGGTTGTAAAACCAGGAAAAAGAATTCAGGACCTGACCACTTATCAAGGATTGACTCAGGGGAGGATGCACAAAGCATTGAGGATACCATGTCAGATGCACAACTATTTAGGTTGTGGTGTGCACCCTCAGACTTGGAAGATATCATAGTATTCTTGAAAACTTGTGTGGCACCGGATGGGATGAAGGCTCTGGAGAGGAAGCAGTTAGCAGTACGCGACGTGCCCTACATGTTGATTAGTGGAGATCTATATAAGTTAGGACATGATGAGGTTCTGTGTGATGCGTATTGGAACATGAGCACATGGAAATTATGGAGGAAGCACATGGTGGGATTGTAGGAGGACACTATGCAGGAAATGCTACCACACAAAAGATTCTAATGGCAGGGATTTGGTGGGAAACCATCTACCAGGATTGTATTGAGTTTTGCAAGGCCTGTGACCATTGTCCAGTGCCTTGGAAAACCTAGAAAGAGGGATGAAATTCCCTTGTGACCAATAGCCAGTGCTGAACCATTTGAAAAATGGGAAATCAACTTTGTAGGGCCAATTTTGCCAGCCACACAAAGGACTGGTTCATGGTATATCATTACTTGCACTGATTACTTGACAAGATGGGCAGAGGCAAGTGCCTACAAAGGATTGCACTATAGTGACAACAATTGCTAGATTTTTATGGGAGAACATAATCAACAGGTATGGTTGTCCTTTAATATTAACAAGTGATAGAGGTACACATTTCCTCAATGAAATGGTCAGGATTCTACTAGCATAATTTATGGTGGCCCATCACAAGACTACCCCTTATCACCCTCAAGTGAAAATGAACTACTGAGGCATTTAACAAAATACTAAGTCACACATTGACCAAGATCTTGTGACGTCAGAAGACAAGATTGGGATGAAAAAGTATCAACCATTCTATGGGCATACAGGACAACCTACAAGAGGTTGAACAAGGCCACACCATTTCAATTGGTGTTTGGCATGGAAGCTATTTTTCCAGTTGAATTCATGTTACCATCACTGCATATAGCATGCACAGGAGGGTTGGATGATGAAAAAGTGTTGGAAGAGAGGATTGATAAGTTGATGTAGTTAGATGAAAGGTGATCACTTGCTAGATGGAGTCAGAAGACAGAAAAGGCAAGACAAAAGGCATGGCATGATCATCATATCAAAAACAAGTAGTTTGAGGTTGGGAAGATGGTGTTGTTATATGATTCCAAGTTTTTGTGCCATCCAGGGAAGTTGAAAGTCCATTGGCTAGGACCTTACATCATCTCGTACATCCTTGATTCAGGTGCTTTCCAGTTACAAGCACTAGATGGGACGAGATTACCAGGTCATTTCAATGGGAGTAGGTTGAAGCCCTACTATAAATAAGTCTTCTTGGTGTTTGTAAATAAGGCAGTATTTCCAGTTAGCTTAGGATTTCCCTTTATGTTTTTTTATTTTCTTGTGTTTCCCTTTCTCGTTGCTTGTTCCTTTCTTTTTGTTCCATTTTGTGCCTTTTGCGTCGATAACCACATTATTTTCTAAAGTTGTGTATGTGCAGAGGACCACACATCTATTTTAGTGTGGGGTGGAGTAGTGCAAAGTAAAGTATAATCCAGTAGTAAAAGTTGAGTGGCCCAGTAGAAGGAAGTGCGTAAGATTGAGAAAGTGCATGGGGAAATGTGGATAATGAATTATGGTGTCAAGAAGGCTGTAACAAAGACCACGTACAAAGAATGAAGAGCACAGGAACAACATGAGGTAGGCGAGGGAAAAATTAGGTAAAGGATAGAAGAAGTGCCTTCGGCACTGTAGACATGCACATAAGAGTCTTCAGTCAGATTGGATTTTTGCATGCCAGAAGGTTGTAGAAGGTTTTTCACATAGGATTGGGCACGTGGGTAAGGGTGCTTAAGGTCAGCCTAGTGGAAAAATATGCATTTAATGCTAAGTACGTTGGTAGGTGGTATAGCATTTATTGCTGGAGAGGAGAAAAAACTATAAATATGAGGTCGGGCAAGTCATTATTTTACCTTGCTATTATGAAGTTGAAGCACTCTTGTGAACTAGGGCATCCAGAGAGATTTGTGTGAAGGAAGAAGAATCATAGAAATCTAAGTGTGTGACTAGGGTGGATCTGCAAACTAGAGTGGAAGGAGTACATGGGTGTGGGAAGAGTTTGTTTGAAGTGCACCATCTTGTGGAAGGGTTTTCCTAGTTAGGGTTTGGTAGCTAGGGCATGGAAGAGAAGGATTTCTTCTCGGAGTTAAGCCTTAGAATTGAGCAGAGTAGTAGAGAAGAGAAAGGAGTTTTAAATTTTAACCCGACAAGAAGAATGGCACCAAAGAAGGTGACCATTTCACCAAAGAAATAGAAGGGAAAGGGAAAAGGAAAATAAACCCATTGCCATCGCTAGCTCCAATGAAGAATGGTATGTAGAAATGCAGTACCCAGATGGAGTATTGTTGGGAAAGAGTGGGTGTCACATTTGAGACAAATGGCCATGAGTGATTACAACCATCACATGAGCACTACAGAGAAAGAAATGGCATTGGAGCTGGTTCATCCAACTAACAAGAGGACACCAGATGGAATGCCAATATATAGCGACGAGGTGAAAGTAAAGTTGGAGAAGGTAGGGCTATTGCAACTATATGAGTTGCCTTATTTTGGCAAGCCCAAGTGGCTATATCAGTGGTTGATGTCACACATACATGAAGACCACTTCTACTTTGTAGGCCACAAGATGTGCATAACACCTCAGTTGATATCCAAGTTCACTGGCCTGAATTGTGAAGGAGAATCCATAGATGATGACTTGGATGATAAGGAGGCCATCAAGGAAACTATGGAGGCTTATGACTACAAAAAGGGTTCATGGTACTTTGACATCACAGAAATTCTAGACCCTATTATGAGGATGGCCACATGCTTGGTCACCAAGCTTAATGATCAAGAAATATGGATGCAAGTAAACAAGGCATGGTTAAATGTATGTCGGAAGATCTCAGAAGGGACCATCTATAACTTGTCCACCTTTATTGTGGATGAGATCATAAGCAGTGCACAGGAAGGAGAAAAGATACTATTTGGAAACATTCTCCTCACCATCATCTTCTTGGAGATTGGAGTGCCCAATGGGCCAGAGAATTCATTTGGGAGTATCCAGAAGACAACCCCTCGTCCACAAAAGGTTCGAGAAGTATACTTTTGAAACCATGACGGTCGCTCACAAGGCTCACCTAGAAAAGTGGTACAAGTGAATGCGTGATGCATTCAGGGTAGAATGGAGGATCCCTGAGTAGTTTCCCATGCTCATGGATGGAGAGGTAGAGTTTGCAGTTTATCAACATTTCTGCATTGGCAGGTTTACATTGACAAATGGGACTAAGAGCCCATGGTGCAAGCTACCCTTCTCCTTCACCACACAATACTTCCAAGCAGGGGTCAACTGGTTCAAGGAGGCCAAAAGGCTAAGGTTTGACCTTAGTGAGGTAGACCAAGACCACCGCAAGCTGCACTGAAATCTCATATACCCTAAGAAGCATGCATACATGGAGAAGTATGTCTCCCATGAAGTACAGATGATGAAGCTGATAATGTTGTCAATCACCAGAAGGGCTGCAACAAGGGTATATCTATGCATAAGGCCTAAGTTTGAGAAAGGCACCTATCTAGAGAGTGATGTCTCCATTCCAGAAGACCCCACAGGGAGGAAAAAGGTCACACCAAAGAAAAGGGAAAGAGAAGAGGTGCAGGAGAAGAAGGCACCAAGTGTGCAAACCACACAATCGGTGGGCGCGCCAGAAGCAATCACTAAGCCTAGCACTTACACATGTAGGAAGAAGTCCCTGGTCAAGGAAAAGACCCCAAAAGAAGAGGTGCCAGAGCATGAAGGACCCCTCACACATGAAGAATCACCAAGGAAGATGTCTCCTATTAAGGAGAAAGAGAAGGAAGAATCTCCTATACTGGAATCACCAGTTAGGAAGAAGCAGAAGGTGGCAGAAAAGGTAGACTCAGAGGAAACAAAGAGCCTAGAGGCCTACATTGGTGACAGGGATGATGATGAGCCCAAGGGAGGTCAAGACCATCTAGTATATGATATACACAACTCATAGGAGGAGGAGGAAGATGAAGAGAAGAATGATGAGGAGGAAGCAGAAGATCAAGGCAAGGGGGTGAGTGAAGAGGTAAGCACCAAAAATCAGGGAACCCCAAGCCTCACCAAGGAACAAGTGGAAAAATCCATGGAAAGAGAAGTAGCGGGCAATCATTAAGGATTTGGTGGAGTAGGAGTTGGAGCAGAGCGCAGATGAAATTTTGAAGGAAATGGAAGAAGAAAGCGTTGGGAAAGAATATGGCAGCATGGGTGGGAATCCCAATTTGGTGGTAAGCTTCCCAAAGGCTACATGAATAGGTGGGAAAGGCATAATGGTAGCAACAAGGCAAGGGATGGACTACATTAATGATCCAAGCAAGGTGTTATGTGTGCTTCCAGAGCACCATACCAATAGAACAACTCCTGGCTATGACTTTGTTTGATGAAGAAGGTGCATATCCACAAACCAGAAAGATGTTATCTTGGGCATTCGAGTCCCACGTGGATGAACCTGAGTTTGAAGTAAGTCAAGGAGTGTTGATGAAGGTGCCAGAGACAAAAGGAGTAAATCCCTTGGTGAATGCTCAACAATTTTCAGATGAGCAGGTCTGCAATGCACTCAAAAAAGTTTCAGTTGAGATTGAGGCCAGACTATTTGGAAGGAATGAAAGATTGAGATTCCTAGAGGAGGAATTGGAGAAGGAAAAAGGAAGGAGCTCATTGAGAAGAAAAAAGACTTGAAGGAAGAGGAGATTATCAGTGCACAGTTAAGGCACAAACTGAAGGAAGAGAAGGAAAAGGTGTGTGAAGTCTCTAAGAAAGTGGAGATGATTACAGATGCCATTGTTTTAAAGCATCCTAACCTAGCACCTCCTGAGAAAAAATATGAATCAACCTTGTAGTGTCTGGAGGATTTGACTCACATCCTCATGATGGAAAGGTGGCCACTTGCCTTAGAGACTACAGAAGAAGCATTGGTGCACCAAGAGAGAGAAGAGAAGTTGAAGGTTATCAAGATCGTTGCTTGATATACCAAACTCCTTGCAGAGGTAAAGGCTATCGCACAAGTTGCTAAAGCTGCATATGACAATTGCACTGATAGAGATAGAGTGGCAAGCATCCTTGTCGCTACACATGAAATGGAACTCAAGGAGTTTCAAGAGAAGAATAAGGGGAACAGGGCAGAAAGGGATAAAATCCTGGCCGAGGTAGAAAAGAAGTCAGAAGCTATCGAGACCTTGCGAGGCTCAATCAAAAGCTAGATAAAGGAATTATACCCCCAGATCACCCACAGGATGGATGCACTTGATGACTTGGGAAAAAAATTAGAGGGTATTGTTGAGACAATGAGTGCCAAAGGGGAGGAACTAAGTTTTGAGGAGGTGAGCACCCTAGTTGGAGACCTCTGTCAGCAAGCGTAGAGTGAGGTTGATGCCTGGGAAAAGATAGAGGTAGAAATAGGGAAGGATTTCCCTCTCCTCCTTCAAAAATAAGCATTGTTCTCTTTCATTTTCCCCATTCTTTCATTCTTTCTCCCAATTCTTCATTCCTTCATTCTTTTTCCCACTATTCAGATCCCACCATTCTTTATTCATTGAAGAGAAATGTTTCTAAGGATGGAGAACAGGCATAGTTTGGGGTGATGTTGGGCATCAAAATATTAGCTAAGTGCAAGAAGGCACGTGGGCACGTGGGGCCTAGATGAAGAAGGGAAAGGTGAAGGCACATAAGGTAGGTTTCTAGTAGGGTTTAGCAGAACACACAATGCACACACATAAGACAAGATAGGTTTTTGGGACTTAGCCATATTTGGCATTCCAAACAGCATACGAGAAAAGTGTGACCCATCTAGCATGTGGAGTGATAAGGTGCCAACCTAGCAGCTGTATGGTCAAGAATGGAATATTCCATGCATGTGATGGAAGGATCCAGAAAGACATCATTGCAAAGAGTGGAGAGCTCAGATCAAAGGAAGCATGCTCCATTGGAGGACCACATGGACACTTGGAAACCAATCTATTATCTCAGGAAGGCATGGTGGTGGAGACTAAAGCTATATATAGAGATGCTTGGTAGAAGAAAGAGGAGAGAGACACACACCAAGAGCAGAATCATAAAAGCGTTGGATAGGTGAAGCTCTATAGGAATAATGAAGGATCCTTTGGGTTGGGATTAGGAGAACTGTAGGAGTGATGGCATATTTAGAGGGATGGGTCTGTAACCAGTTTTGTAATGTGGAAAGCATAGCTTAGGGTCCTAATGCATGACTCTGATTTCATTGTTATATTGGTCTGTTATGGCCTTAATGAATGTAATGTGGTTATTGAACTTGTTAACATGAATATAAGGTTCTGTTCTAAAGAATATATGTTGTTCATGAGCATAAATCCTAGTGCATTTCCTTTGTGTTATGAATCAGTTTTGTATTCTGTTTGATACTTCTCTTTTGTTATCTAAATGGATGCATTGATATGATAACTCATCCTAAGCTCTTAGAATGAACACATGGTTCTTTTCTTTCTTGCATCTAAATCTATCATTAAGGATGTATTCTCACAAGAATCATATAAAGGAGGGGCTTGGCACTTGTACGTGCCTCAGGTGAGTACCCAGCGTCTGTTGGGTGATAGGCCAGCACGCATGGGATTAGACTATTGTTCTAGGGGTATAAAAATGACTAAATTTTCGAGGAGACTGCTGAGTAGGAATTGGTATCATTGTAGAAGGCTTGAGAGGAGGAGGGGATGGACTGATTTTTAGAGGAGGTTTCTTAGTAGGAATTGGTATCACTGTAGAAGGATTGAGAGGAGGAAGGGATGGAATAATTTTTAGAGGAGATTGCTTAATAGGAATGGATTGGATAGGAAGATCTTAACTTATTGAACAAAGAACATTAGTGATGATGGAATGATTCTCATTAAACATAGATGGATTTGATTTGGGAGCCCTTTGGGATTTAGCAATTGGAGATGTAACAAGAGATTGTGAAGCAAATGAAATAAAACCCCAATGCGCAAGATGTTTAATCTATCATTTTAAATCACAATAATCATTGTCGTGATGTCTAAGAATACCTTCCTATTTGACAAGATGATAAAGAGGGTAGAAATGAGTAGTTGACAAATTTATCAATTGGTGATTAAGGATCTCATGAAGAATATCATATTGTTTAGCATTTAAATTAAACTCTAGAGGTGTCGGTAGTGGTAATACTTGAGGTTCATTGATATGAGCACATGTAGAAGACATACAAGTAGGATGATATGTAGAAGAAGAATTAACATGAGCCTGAGAAACATCCTTGAGATGTTGGATTTCAGCTTTAAGAGATGTAATTGTTGTTTCCATAGCTTGAATTTTATCTTGAAATAAACAATGTAAAACTTGAATTGATTATAAGATGGGTTGATTATATGGAGGATTAGGGCCGATGGAGTCATCAGATAGATAATTGAAAATGGAACTTACTTAAGTGGGTGGCATATTGTGAGGGAGATACATAGTGTCTAGGGATTTTTGGTGAATATCTTTGTGAGGTGGATAAATTTTAATTAAGTCATGCAAAGAAATTTTGGGGAATTTTAGGAACCATGAAAGAAGATTAGATAGAATAAGAAAAATGAGGATCCAAGTGTATGATCACGAGTGGGGTTCACCAAATGATTTATAACTACACAAATTCTTAGAATATGGTTTTCATTGTGTCATTAGGGTTTCACTATTATTCCTTGTTGATCATCTGATATTCGTTCCTTGATCATCGATGATACATGTAACCTACAAAAGAGAAGTTCACCTGCATAAGCCCACAAATCGCATTAAACCTAAAAAGGAAAATAAAAAATGGGGAGTTGGACTGACCACGACAGTCACCTAAAGAGTGAATTTACAATTGAGCATTGCACTACATCTTAGACTCCATATAGTTTTTGTAAGTGTGTGTAGCAATTATGCCCTAGGATGCCCTTATGTAAGATGCACTAGATAGCAAGCTAGATTTTCTCTAAGATGAAAATGTGTGGATGAAATAGAATAAACTTCCCCTTCCTATGTTGTGTATGCAGAGTATGCATCCCTTGTCCCTTGAAAATATGTTATATGGATGCTTTGGAGTGCTTTAGATGCCTTTTGGATGTAATCTTAGGTGATAATAGTAATGCTTAGAGCTTGGTCCTTCATTTTTAAAACATGACTATGTATTTATATGATTCCCTTGTTTGAATTTTGTAATTGACAGTTGAAAGGCCAACCCAAGGTAATAAAATGCAATTAAGAAGTGAAAGGGGCCCAAAAGGGGTAGGAAAAATATAAAGAGGGACATGAGCACTCAGGAGGATAGGAGCACCTGGCACTATTGTCTGAACTGAGAGCTAGTGTTTGAAGCCATAAAAAATAACAGATGTATGAAGCAAATAAAATTCAAAAACACAAAAAAATAGGCTAACAGGAGTTGTCAATTACAAGTTTTCTTTCTTAGTAACAATGTGAATGATAGCATGCTTCTAGGACCTAGAAATGTACCCAAGTGTGTGATTTTGTGTCTATATCCAACGCACTACATTAGAATTAAATCAATTTATAGAGAAATTGTTGATGATTATCTTTGCGGATGAACCATCAGAGTTGTTGGATACCTTAGGTTAGTGGGACGTGCGCCCTATGGTAACCTCCAGATTTTAAAGAAGTGTTCTCTTCTCTATGGTGTGAGATAGGGTTAGGAGAAAGCTTGAAAGAAATGTAAAACTAAGGCGATATGCTGGAATAGATCCTAAAGAGGTAGAGAGATACCCAGGGAGAGTATCTAGAATAGTTTGAAGAGAGTTATAGCATGATCCACCTATTCTTAGAAGAACCTTAGATTTAATAGATTTTGAGGAGACGTAACACACGAAAATGTGTAGATAATAGATAAGTGAAAACCCAAGGGTGTATAGCACGATAGATTTATTTTTATCCAGAACTACTTAGCAGAAAAAGAAAGATTCAGAATATTTAAAGCCAAAGTGCGCAGAACAAGAACTCTATTTATGGAGAAAATGATACATAAGGTCGAAATGGCACAAATTACAACTTTCTTCTATAACGAAGTCTTGCTAAGGCTAGCTAATAAAAAAACTGAATCTTTTATCTCTTTTACAACTTTTGTCTATTTTTCCTAAAAACTATCCCCCATTGTTCCTAAATCAGAACTCTGCTTTATAGATATCTTGGATCCTTCTTTGATGCTTAGAGTCAGAACCACCACCAACAGTATTCAATTTCCTAATGTGATATGCCTTTTTTGGGTCAAAATCTCAACTACTTGTTGGGATATTTGTGATTGCCTTTAATTTTCTCATCTTGCACTCCTTCAGTCAATGATGTTCCTCTCCTACCACGTGGAGGATGTGCACTTGTCTGGGGTCCTCTTATTGTTCTCCTTATTCGAATCTACGCCTGAGCGACACGTGGAGGGCCTTTTCAGTGTCTCTGATATCTCTCTGAATTTTCAACCTTCCAAGGTAAATTTCTCAGTCTTGGGACACGTGGAGAGTCTGCGCTAGTTTAGGAACATCCCCCCTTCTTTTTCATGAATTGAGTGTGCCAAAGAGACACGTGGATGCCTTCTGCGAGCAGCTTCATACTTAGTCAACTTTAAGCTTTGAGTAGATAAGAAGAATAAGGCCTAGGGAAACAAAAGATGGTGATTAAATAAAAGGAGCTTATACAAAAAGAACTGTACAATTATGACAACCCACCATGTAACACCCTAAACTATTGTTACTTCCTCCTGAGTAGTCAAGTGTTGATATATGACTTCTTCTATATAAGGACATGTTCCTTTGGGTTGTGAAGTCATGCTTGATATGGATTGTATCTCCTTTGCTCTTGAAGATCTTTGACTCAACCTTGGATCAGTTATATCAATCCAAGGAATGTTTTTAGCTTATTCAGGATGAACAAAATTTATGGACCTTACGAAAGTTACAAGGTCTGAGTGAGTTTGAATGAACAATTCCGGAGTTTAACTCAGGCTGATCATGATAAATGAAATTTGGTTCCAGATATCGTAACATCAGGAAGGCCTAGACCTTAAGCCAGGTAAGATGTTCTTGGGTATACAGTAAGCTTAATTAGCAATGCCAGATAGGATCCTTTACAGGAATGTTTTACCCTGTTTGGCTCTAATACTGATTGGTCCTACTTGGGAGACCTAGACTGGATTCGTTAAGGTTAATAACCTTAACCTAAACTATAACCTATTGGTTAAATAATTGCTAATCTAACCTAGCCCTAAACTATAAGCTTAATGCTCCTAAGGTTAGCTACACCTAGCACTATGGAAGTAAGACTAATGTCTTACCTTATGATCTAACCTATGTTTCTAACCTATCTTAACTAATGATAAGAATGGAGGGGGACCTATGAAGGGGCACGAGTCATGGGCGGTGGTTTCCATGGCATTTATGAGGGAGATAAGGATTGAAGGACTTGGGATGCTGTCAGATTTGGCGGAGGTTGCAAACGGCTATATGACCTGACGTGGCAGTATCACCAAATATAGGAATGGTTGTTTGTTTTCTTTTGGCAATCACCAACTTTGGCGGTCGATGGCAATGGAGAATAGGCGGGAAGATGGGAGTTAATGTAATTAATGAACTTCGGTTCCTGAGTGTGGATTGCTTGGGAAGGCATGCAAATGGAAAATTGTTTGGTTGTTTGGTTTTCCATGCATTCCGTTTTTCTCTCTGCTTGAGCACTGGTTCTTTGAACCAGTCGTCTACTCTGTGTTGCATGGCAAATTTGAGAATTTCTAGCTTCCTTCTCTATCGGGGAAAGTTTATAAGGCATGAAGGTAACAATTTATTGTTGTTTAATCTATCATGGAAGAAGAAGAGAAGGTGCGAGCACATTCAGAGGTCTTCTTCAGATTTTTAAGCGACACTATCAGGCATGATAGGCCCTAACTTTTAAAAATATTGCTTTCCTTCAAATGCTTTCATTAAAACAACTCTATTTAGGTGATCTTTGCATAGTTGGTTTGAAGCAATGTATTGGGTTCTTCTTTTCTTGTGGATTTAGGAATCCCTGGTTATGCGAAGACTCTGTTGAAATTTTTTGTTGTATTTATTTTTTTGGATTCATCTTCTGTTGAAGACCTTGTTGTGTTAATTGGTTGTTGAACTTTTGTTGAATCTTTTCTGGGTATACTTATAGATTTTGGACTTCTGTTAAAATGCTTGTTGTGTTTACATTTGGTTCGACCCTGTTGAAATGTGTGCTGGGATTACATACGAACACAACTCTATTGGAGTCCTTGCTGTGTTTTCGTATTGGTTAAACTTTTGTTGAAGTCTTTGCTGAGTTTATGTTATAGATATGACTTTTGTTCAAGTCCTTACTGCGTTTTCATTTTGGTTCGACTTCAAGATTATATATGAAGTCTGTTGAAGTCCTAGCAGTGTTCTCTTATGTTCAACTTTTGTTGAAACCTTGACACATGTTGATTCGATTTCTGTTGAAGTCCTTACTATGTTTTCATTTTGGTTCAACTTCTGTAGAAGTCCTTGCAGTGTTCTCATGTGAATTCAACTTCTGTTGAAGTCCTTGATGTGTTTGTGTGTTGGCTCGACTTCTGTTGAAGTCCTTGCTGTGTATACATATTGATTCGACTTTGTTGAAATGTTTGCTGTGATTGCATATGGGTTCGACTTCTGTTCATGATGCTACCCAGTCTCTTGTTCGACTGGGGTAATGAGTTCCTGACTGTGCCATGTCAGATGATTGCATTGGATAATTTCATGTTTGAAGAATGACATGGATGGAATTGTTGTGTCTAATTTGGTTGGTTTATTGATTATTACTTGGTCGCAAGAGCTCTTGTATTGCTTAATAGCTACAGGTGATTTTATAATTGAATTGTGAGGAAACTGTAGTTTCTTCTTTTAAGCTCAACTGATTTAGTCGCATGCGTATAATGTATGTTATATTTGAGCCTGCACCTCTATGAAAAGGGTCTGGATGGTCAATGAATATAGGTTCTGTATGAGATGAAATATTAGTGAGGTTATTGTTTTCTTTACGACCTTGCTTGGTTAATGGGAACACATCCTGACCGAGAGAAATCTTGCTTGAGGAACTCTGATTTTTAATAATGTATGGGTAATCATGGATCTGCATGGATGGAAATCAGGTTTGTATTTGGAAGGGATGGGTGTTGAATTTCATGCCTTCTCTTCTTCCTTATTGAATTCAAGATTGAATGTATATGCATTACTCTTGAGAAGTTGGTACAGTCCTGAACATGATTGGAATGGAAATCTGATTGCCTCTATTTCTTTCTCCTAAGCTGTAAAGTATATGTTGTTATATAACTGTAGGAATAAGAAAATATTCTCTCCTTGTCTAGAAACTATGAGTGCTTTCTTCTTTTGTATCTTTATGTGAACTCTACGGTACGGGCATAAGAAGAATAGACTGTTAAATTGTATGGAGAGACTGGTAAGTACTGACTCTTGACCGGGTCTCCTGCTTTATTGACGGTTATAATATCTTGTTTGGGTTGTTTGGTTATCCACTTTTATAAAAATTGTATTGCAGTATAAGTTGATATACTTGTCAATACCATTGAAATAATGTTATGAATATAAAGGAATCCCGTCAGTTGAGCTTGCTGGATGTTATAATCTGCCTTTGTGGAATTGTTAAAAATATACCTGTTGGATACACGAACTGATAGGAATTCTTTTTTGTATGGAATAATTTGTTGGATTATTGCTGTCCTTGGGATTCAAATGGATGGATGTTTTGGATTCATTTTGTTCTTCTTAGTCTCTAATATATATGATGAATCATCTGAAAAATATTTAGGTTTAATTGGCAGCTATAATATGAGTCATGCGTTAAAGTCATGTTAGAATTGTAGAAAGATGATTAGCCTGATTCATGTTTAAGGATTTGAAGAAATGATTTCATTTAAACAGGTTGTTTAATGAGAGCAATTGGTAGAATGCAATTGTTTTAAGAATTAGTGCTTATCATGCTTAGTTCACAGAACTGACCTGTGCTAGCAATTTTTGCAGATGGACATTGTAAGTGATAAAGGCACGCAGATCTGATATGATGCTCAGATTGTTTAATCTGGTTTTATGATGAATTCCTATTTGATATCTCTAATTGTACTATAGTAAGAAAGTTGTTCTTTTGCTGTTGAGTATTGTATCCAATATGCCGAAGTGCATAAGTTGTAATTGTATGGCTTGGAGATAAATGAAAAGGGGAAAATTGTTACTTGTGTGGCTGCATTTTTAATTGATGGATTGATCTTCTTAGGTTTGATTGATTTTAAGTGCATTTTTATTATTTTATACCATAGAGTTATTTGCATTCTCTAAGTAGGCCTTGTAAAGATTATGTGCCTTAATACTTCGTGAATGATTAGTAATTCTTTTATGTTTTGAATAAGGCTAAAATTGGAAATTAGTCCACTGTTTACGAGAAGTTAAGGTTAAACTACATCTCAATAGGTAGCTGAAACAGGAAGAGTAATCTATTACTTCCTATCCATGATCTAAGTCAAGACAACGTAACTGATGATTTTAAATCACTATATCTTAATAACAATAAGTAAGATATATTTCAGTTTTGAGAACTGATATAAACTCATATGGGTATAGTTAGCATCCTTATGAGAGGACTTAGGGCTACTGCCTAATCTCATTGATTAAGATTATTGTGAATCAATGATCTTCTTGACGAGATCTCAAATCTTATTAAAATTCTCTCTGTGAAATGGATCTTAATTAAGTAAGGCAACTCAAAGGTGAGGAACCCAGGGGTTGGGAAAAGACTACCCAGATAGGAGAGTCTTAAAATTTAATTTTCAACTCAACTTAGTAACTCCTTGTAGTTATGTAAATCTTTTCAAGGCGGTTTGTAGGATGTCGACACATGTCAACTACAGGGTTGTACCTTCGAGAAGATTAGGATCTTCACGAGGATACAATAATGCAAGTGTCCTTTGGCGACACCCTTTGCATTGATCGTTAAGATTTACACCTTAAACTCGAACAAGTTTTTACTCTGGGACTAGTTAGGAGCATGGTCATGTTATGAGGCTGCCCTTGGAGACTCGGGGTACCTTGACACACAGGGTTAACTAGGGTTGACCCAGTATGTCAGCTTACCCTAGTCCTCGAGAGCATCCTTATAACGTTGTCATGTTATTAATCTGTTCCTGAGTGAATGACTTGGGACAAGGAAGGCTGAAAGAAGTCAGTATAATACATTCTAATTAACATCGGAGTGGGGTGAAGGACGTATTCCAGATTGATGAGTATGCCATCAAGGAATACGAGACATGAACAGTATGTTTCAAATCTTTGGCCAAAGTATTGCAAGCTACTGATTGCGTTGTCCTATGTCACCTAGTCTGAGGGACGTGATGTCGATGAATAGTGGTAACAATTATTTAGATAGGTTCCTTGGACAGAGCATTCTGAAATCCCATATTAGGGAAGAGAACCGCAAGAGTGAAGTGTTAAAATAAAAACGCCAAGTCTATGATACTCATGAATAAATCGGTAGATCACCGAGTCATGGAATGAATAGATCGGTGGTACATCGAGTCATTACAGCTGCATATGGTTATCTGTTATAAGAATGATTGTTATGATCTGTGAGTTCTAAATTGTGTATTTAGAACTAGAAAGCACTTATCAAAAAAATAAAAATAAAAATTCTTGTTCTAATATGTTAAAATGGGAATGTTACACACTAGGGGAATTCATGTCAACCATGGAAGGATCCATCAATCTCTTAGCCTCAAAATCAAAATGTGGCTCACAAAATGCCACTTAGATTTGCTACAAAGAAGTTAGATATCTAAGCCACTCCTCATCCATTGGATAGGTCCTTCTCTGCAAGGCGTGGAAGGCTCAGTCTAACTCAATTATCTCCTTATGTGAGAATTTTTTGAGGTTCTACACTACTACGTGCAAGCGGAACTCCAACTACATGATAGGGTTTAGAATGGTTTCTACCTCGGTAACATTGGAGCTCTCTTTTAAAGACTGGAAGATAGTTTTGTCATGGTATTTATTGATCAGAAGCTGAGACAAAATATTTTAGTACTTGAGGGAGGCCTTGCTATAGCTCATAATTTTGTTAATTTTCGCAACAATCAGTGTTGAGTTGTGAAGCTTAATTACTTCATTTTAGCATGTAATTGGAACTTGCTAGAAAATACAGTAACCGGCATCGGTCAGGGCAGACCAGCATCGATCAAGCAAGTAAGGAACCGATAGTGGCTAGGCTGAACTAGCATTGGTTACCTATGCGATGAAGTTTTAATTAACTCTCGGGAATTATATCTATTTTTAGCATTAAAATAGATTTATTAATTGTAATTACATGGCTAAGTGCCCTAAGTCTATAAACGACTATATAAGCATAAAAGCTAGGGTTTAGAAGTATGTATGGATTATAATTACAAGATAATTATGTGAGAGAGATTTCTTGGAGAAGAATCAAAAATCTTGAAGGAAGAAAGTATTGAACATCTGAGAGGTGTGGAAGATTGTAAATCTTCATTTTATATCTTGTCAAAGCTTTGGATAATAGATTGGCTTGTTTCTTGGTGGACGTAGCCCACACTGGGTGAACCACGTTAAATCTGGGGTTGATTTATGTCTCTTGTTTTGTATAATTCTTCTGGTAGAATATTTGCTTTTATTTGCATGTATGCTTAGATTTGATATATTGTCTGTACAACCGGTGTGCTAACCCCAACAATTGGTATCAGAGCTTTGTTTGAGGGTTTTGTGTGTTGACATATTTACTCATAGAGGGTTTTCTGATTGAGTGGGAGCTACAACAATGATAGAAGATAATAAATACAAGGTAGAGAAGTTTGATGGCCGAAATTATCAATTATGGAAGATGCAGATTGAGGATTATCTGTATAAAAGAGATTTGTACTTACCGTTGGATGAGAAGTCTAGACCTACAAAGATGACTGATGAAGAATGGAATATTCTTGACAGAAAGGCTTTGGGATCTATAAGATTGAGCCTGATAGCATCTGTGGCTTCCAATATTACAGAAGCAGCTTCTACGGTAGACTTAATGAAATCTCTTGCTAATTTATATGAAAAACCTAGTGCTTCAAATAAAGTTTATTTGATGAAGAAACTATTTAGTTCTAAGATGCATGAAGGTGAATCTACCTCTAGTCATTTGAATGATTTCCGATCTATTGTAAATCAGTTAAAATCGGTTGTAATACCATTTGATGATGAAGTAAAAGCACTTTTATTCTTATGTTCTTTCCTTGATAGTTGGGACAACTTGGTAATGGCTGTTAGTAATACAACATCTGCTAATAATATTTTGAAGTTTGATGATGTGGTTAGTATAATATTGAATGAAGAAATTCACAGGAAGAGTACAGAGGAAACATCATCTGAAAATGCTTTGAATGTAGAAAGTAGGGACAGGTAGAAGGAGAGATCCAAGAGTAAGAGTAATAGGAAATCAAAGTCAAGGGATAGCACATCTAAATCCAGAAGTAAGGGAATTACTTGTTGGAAATGTGGAAAGAAAGGACATGCAAAGAAGATTGTTGGTCAAAGGATAAAGAGAACCAACAACCAGACAAAGGTAAAGAGGTGAATCTTGTTGCATCAGAGGTAATGTAAGATGCTCTTATTCTTTCTTTAGATAGTAGAATTGAATCATGGGTTTTAGATTCAGGAGCTTCTTTCCATGCAACCCCTAATAAGGGTTATTTCAGAAATTATGTCTAGGGTAATTTTGGGCATGTTTATTTGGGTGATGATGAACCTTGCAGTATTACTGGTAAAGGGGAAGTTCATCTAAAATTGTTGAATGGAAATACATGGGTATTGAAAGATGTGAGGCATGTGCCAAGCCTCAGGAGGAATCTTATTTTTGCAGGGCAACTAGGTGAATCTGGTTACATGGTTACTTTTACAGGAGACTCTTGGAAAGTCACTGAGGACACTTTTGTTGTGGTAAGAGGTAAGAAGGTAGGAACGTTATATTTATCTACTTGTGTTATTTATTCCTTTTCTGCATTATCTACTTCAGATTCAGATGCATGCATGTGGCATAATCGGTTGGGTCATATGAGTCAAAAAGGAATGCAGATCTTAAAGGCTAAGGGTAAGTTGTCAGATTTGAAAGATTTAGATCTTGATTTCTGTGAGCATTGTATCTTTGGAAAGCAAAAGAGAGTGATATTTCTCAAATTTGGGGCAACCAAGACGGAGTAGAAATTGGAGCTTGTACACTCAGATGTGTGGGGACCAACTCAGGTAGCTTCTCATGGAGGATCCCAGTATTATGTTACTTTCATTGATGATGCTACAAGAAAGGTATGGGTTTATTGTATTAAACGTAAATCTGATGTTTTTGAGACTTTTAAAAGATGGAAAGCCCTTGTTGAGAATGAATCAAATTCTAAGTTAAAGTGCCTTAGATCTGACAATGGTGGTGAATATTGTAGCAAGGCTTTCAATGATTATTGTTCAGTGAATGGGATACATAGAGAAAGAATGGTTCCAAGAACACCACAGGAGAATGGTGTTGCAGAAAGAATGAACATGATAATCATGGAATGTGCTAGAAGTATGAGGATACATTCTGGATTTCCCTTGCAATTTTGGGCAGAAGTAGTTGATACAGTGGTTTATTTGATTAACTATGGCCCTTCAAGTTCACTAGATGGAGGAATACCAGAGGAAGCTTAGACCAGAAAAGAGGTAGATATTTCTTTTCTTAAAGTTTTTGGTTCATAAGCTTTTGTGCATGTTGATAGGGAAAATAGAAAAAAGTTGGATGTAAAATCCAAGAGATGCACTTTCATTGGTTATGGATCTGGTGATTTCGGTTTCCATTTTTGGGATTTAGAGAATTCTAAAATTATTAGGAGTCGTGATGTTGAATGGAATGAAAAGAGAATGTACAGGGATCAAATTTTGGTACCCAAGGATGAGAAAATTGAGATGTTTATTGATGAAAATGAACTCTCAGGTTTTAAAGAAACACCTAAAGAAATACACAGTAACTGTGGTTGGTTAGGCCCTGACTGACATCGGTCAGATGAACCGTCGATCATTATAGAGGATCAGAACCGGTATCGGTTAGCAGAACTAACATCGGTTAGAGGTGACCGGCATCGGTCACTGTCAGAAGTTGATACTAATGTCTAGGAGGTCCAGATTGAGCCTCTGGTACCCCAAACTCCTGTGAGAAGGTCACAAAGGGTAAGTAAACTTCCAGAAATATTTACACCTTCTCTATTTTATCTATTATTGACTGATAGTGGTGAACCAGAAAGCTTTAAAGAAGCAATGTAGGATAAGATTCAAGTTTAGTGGAGCATGGCATGGATGAGGAGATGGACTCCTTGGAACATAACCAGACTTGGGATTTGGTTAAGTTGCCAGTAAGAAAGAGAACATTGCAGAACAAGTGGGTTTACAGAATTAAGGAAGAAGAGGGTGGACAGAAAAGGTACAAGGCAAGGCTTGTAGTAAAGGGATTTGCACAAAAGGCAGGTATTGACTTTGGTGAAATATTTTCTCCTATTGTTAAGATGACTTCCATTCGTACTGTATTGAGTTTAGTTGTAGTAGAAGATTTGCATTTAGAGGAACTAGATGTGAAGACGAATTTCCTTCATGGTGATTTGGATGAAGAGATTTATATGCAGCAGCCGCTTGGGTATGAAGTCAAGGGTAAGGAGAAATTAGTGTGCAGGTTGAAAAAGAGCCTATATGGGCTCAAGCAAGCTCCAAGGCAATGGTACATGAGGTTTGATAGATTTATGCATGAGCATGGTTACTTGAGATGTGAATCTGACCATTGTGTTTATTTCAAGAAGCTTGAAAATGGGAGCTATATTATTTTGTTACTGTATGTGGATGATATGCTTATTGCAGGATCTAGTATGCAAGACATTGGTGAGCTTAAGAGAAAGCTAGCTCACACATTTGCAATGAAGGATTTAGGAGTTGCAAAAAGAATCCTTGGCATGCAAATACATAGAGACAGGAAAAACAAGAAATTGTATTTATCTCAGGAGGATTATATCTACAAGGTGTTAGAAAGGTTCAACATGTAGAATGCAAAACCTGTTAGCACACCTATGGCTGGACACTTCAAATTGAGTAAAGATCAGTGTCCTTCATCACATGAGAAGGTCAAATACATGACACGAGTACCATATGCTTCAACAGTTAGAAGTATCATGTACGCTATGGTTTGTACCAGACGAGACATTGCTCAGGTAGTGGGAGTTGTGAGTAGATATATGGCTAATCCAGGTAAAGAGCATTGGAAAGTAGTCCAATGGATACTCAGGTATTTGAAAGGGACATCTAGCATGCAGTTATGCTATGGAGGTTTGGATATTTCATTACGTGGCTATGTTGATTCAGATATGGCTGGAGATCTGGATGGTAGGAGGAGCACTACTGGATATATTTTCATAGTAGGTGGAATGACAGTTAGCTGGATTTCAAGATTACAGAAGGTTGTGGCTTTTTCTACTACAGAGTTAGAGTATGGTGCAGCTACAGAGGCTAGTAAGGAGATGATATGGATGATTAGGTTCACGGAAGAGTTGGGAAAGGAGTAAAGTAATTATAAACTATTCAGTGACAGTCATAGTGTAATTCATTTGGCAAAGAACTTAGTGTTTCATTCTAGAACGAAACACATTTAGTTGAGGTATCACTTCATATGGCAGGTATTGGAGGATGGACAGTTGAATCTGGAAAAGATCCATATGAGCAAGAACCCTGTAGATATGCTAACGAAACCATTAGAAAAGGAGAAGTTGGAGCTATACTCCACTTTTGTTGGTCTTCGAGTTTGAGACTTGAAGAGGAAGAAACAAAGCCAAGGAAGGATCCAAGAATGACGTTGTACACGTATGGTGCAGTAATTAAACTCCAAGTGGGATATTGTTGAGTTGTGAAGCTTAATTACTTCATTTTAGCATGTAATTGAAACTTGTTGGAAAATACAGTAACCGGCATCAGTCAGGGCAGACCGACATCGGTCAAGTATGACAGGCATCGGTCAAGCAAGTAAGGAATCGGTAACGATTAGGCAGAACCGGCATCGGTTACCTCTACGATGAAGTTTTAATTAACTCTCAAGAATTATATCTATTTTTAGCATTAAAATAGATTTATTAATTGTAATTGCATGGCTAAGTGCCCTAAGTCTATAAATGACTATATAAGCATAAAAGCTAGGGTTTAGAAGTATGTATGGATTATAATTACAAGATAATTATGTGAGAGAGATTTCTTGGAGAAGAATCAAAAATCTTGAAGGAAGAAAGTACTGAACATCTGAGAGGTGTGGAAGATTGTAAATCTTCATTGTATATATTGTCAAAGCTTTGGATAATAGATTGGCTTGTTTCTTGGTAGACGTAGCCCACACTGGGTGAACCACGTTAAATCTGGTGTTGATTTATGTCTCTTGTTTTGTATAATTCTTCTGGTAGAATATTTGCTTTTATTTGCATGTATGTTTAGATCTGATATATTGTTTGTACAACCAGTGTGCTAATCCCAACAATCAGTCAAATGTCTGTGATCCCTGCCCCTTGTAGGGTAGGGTCTGAAGCATCATAAAGTTTCTGAATCAAAATATTTGATTCAGGGACCTTAGCGGATATCGCACTATTGATGGTGGAGGCTACAGCCTCCACCTTTGAGCACAATTCCTATGCATCGGATATAAATTTGAGTGTGGGGTATAGATCCATCACCGTGGTGGAAATTCTATCACAACAAGAAGCATATAGTCTTTGCACCAACATTATAATTCCCCCTTTATGGGATTGTTGTCCTATCTTCTGGGTCAAGTCCTTGACTGCGTCGTCTAATGATTTTAGCTTTACTTTTATGTTCTCCCTTTGCTATGAGAGCAAATAAGTGAAGGCCTTAGATTTGGAAAGCTTGGTCACTAGAATTGTCACCTCCACCTGAGAAATCGACAGGGTTTCTTTTGACGGAACCTCCTTCAATTCCTTACAGAGCTAATTCATCTCCTTGTTCCTTCTCTTTAACTCGAGATGATTTTTGGTGACAGTGGCCTCTACCTTGCTGAGGTTAGCTTGAAATTTTCTCAGCTGATTATTGAGCTTAAGGTAGTCAATGGTGACCACTGCTATAGTTTCATTCATTAATTCAACATTATCCTAAGGCCAGAACTCAGCAATGTCAACCGCAACAGTGTTGATGGAATAGTCATCAGGATGCATTTGCTTTGCGGTTTTGTCTACCTGGGGGACAAGTTAGGAAATAGTTAAGGAGCTTTGTTGATGGTCATACAATGACCACATCTACTTTGTTGTTGGCATTGACATTTCCTTCTTCTTTTGCTTTGCCCTTCTGCTGTCTCGGGAAACCTTAGCGGTCTCTGCTTGACTCAAAAAATCAGAGGGAGAAGGAACCATCCCTCCTATGAAAGGGAACCCAAGTGACAAACCATACGGGATTGTAACTTGTGGTTTTGAAGTTACTAGGGCCGAAGAAGGTCCTGTTAATATGGGGGGGGAAAATTTGGGATGGTGGAGGGAGGCCAAAGTAAAAGTGGGGCTTTGGGTGGAAGAATAGTCTATGATGGAGTGATAGACAAGGGATCACTTCTAGGAGTGGAAAATGGCGGTGGAGGAGGGAACTGAGATGGGGCCTCTATAGGGGGAAGAGGCAGAGGAGAAGCAAGGGCTATGACTAACTTTAGCTTCTTGCACAGTGGGTTGGATGTTAATTCATCTGTGGGTTTTCTGCCTGGGGAAATGGTTACGGGTTGTGGCATGGGGGCCTAAATTGGAGGACCCTACTAAGGAATAGAAGGAAGAAGAGGAACTGGGATTTTCTTCTAGGAAGTACCAGAAGACTTTGTTGTCGATCCCACGAGCCTCTCTATTTTGATTACCACCATGTCTTCACTTTCTACCTCAGAGTCATGATCGGCATCCCAGAATTCCTCCCATTGCTCCTCATTTGGGACTTCCTCAAAATTGAGGGTGATCTGGTTGATCTCCTGCCTATATTTTCAATAGGTTTCAATTTTTTCCACACTCCATTCCTTCTTTTGAAGGGCTTCCTTGAGCCCCTTAATCATGGTGAGAGTGGGGTCATATTTGTACTTTACTTAGTGGAATGCCTCCTAGTCCAGGGTTGGTATGTCTTTAAACTCAACAAATATGTCAGGTGACTCTACCTGGGGGTTTCACCTTGCTTCAAAAAATTCCGTTGGCTCATGCTTGTAGGAGTATGATACCTTATTACAAGTTAGGGTTACAACCATCTTCCCGTCTAGTTCATACCTCCATGAGTCTTGAATTAAGGTGAAGACATAGGAATCCAGCTTCTGTGAGAGGTTGTAATCTACTTTTCTTTTTAAGTGCAGTTATTCCTCCCTTGCTCGAGGGGAGGTCATAAAGCACCTTTTTCTTTCAACCTGAGCTGAACTCAATTTCAAGGAGTACTAGCTTCCTGGTTATCTTGAGACCCACCACTTGATCCATGAAGACCCTTGGGAGTATGAAGGATTCGTCTCTAAATCTATGCAGGCAAATCCTGGAATGTCCCCTGGTGAAGAAATAATCACATGGGTGTAAGGGGTCTGAGAGAATGGAATACATGGAATCATTCATTCTATTGTTGATCCCTTTAGGATCAAATTCTAGTAGGAGGGGCTCTTTAAAATAATTAAATAATTTATATACGTCTGATGAGTGGGAAAATATATGAGTCCATGCGGACACCGAAATGACCATTTGGGCATCAATCTCTTCTTCTCATATAGTCAAAGACATGAACTGGCCTAAATACTGGGCATTCTGGTACAGAATCAGGTGGAAGAGATATGAGGAATAATTGAAATTGGAGGCCACTGGGAACTGGTAGAGCTGTTCACAAATAGATGTCACAATGAATTTCATGAAATTGAAATGATACGTCTGTTCTTTACTTACTGGCCTCATCCTAAACAAGGTCACCATCTACCAATGCTCAACGTTTTTGTCTGAATCCTACCTGAATATGAACGCCAACATGGAACAGGCATCTTGAGAATCTGCCATCAATGACTTAAGGGGAATGGGGAGGGTCACATCTTCGAAACCACCTGAGTCTGCTTGCTTCAATTCCCTATTAAGGAATGAGGCTTTGTTTTAACACTGGGCCCAGACATTTTGGAGTCTGGTCATGTCATAGAAATGGGTTATTAGATCATGGGTCAAATCCAACATTTCCCCGATACTTTATGGTGTAATCATCATCGTTATGCTTCGGCCCTAGATGGTGCATGTGCTTGGATCGAAACACCCTACACATACCTATATGATATCTAGACATGAGTGCATGAGGGGCACCATATATCGAGAAAGAGTCATGTTCCAGATCCTTGAGCTGAAAGTTTCAGAATTCTCCAGGGTATTAAACCTTGAATAAGTTGCCTCTCTCAGGGATTTTAGCTTTCTATTGAGAATGGGGTCAAAGATGTCATCGGCGAAGTCTAAAACCATAGTAAGGTCATTGAACCGAGACACACCATCAGGGAATCTCAACTTTGGTTAAAGAAGGTAGGGGCACAGGTCGTCCTACATAAGACTTTACTAGCAGTGCAAAGCTTGAAGTTGTTATGGCGTATTTTGGGATTTCAAGGGGGCTCTGGTTTTTTCACTTCGGCTCTTGATGACTGATTCAGAAGACTTTAACGTTTGTAATGAGCCTTTTGAACACCCCTGGGTATCTTAAATAACCACCTTTACTTAGAGAGTAATGGCTTGTGTGTATTTATAGTCATCTCACATAACAACCCCTTTCTCATTAATGACCCTAAGCATCAAACTCTGCATTTTTTAGGGGATCATGTATAATTTTGAATCTTTCTATCTTGAGTACACTTTGAAGTTGTTTGATCATTAACTTTGGAAAAAACATGAAGGTGAACTCCCTATAAAATTTTAAAAAGGGAAAGGGAATTCTGAGGACACGTGTCTAAGACACTTATTAAAAGGAACAGACAATGAAGCGGAAGAACAAAGAAAAGCAACAATATGCATATGTTACAATTTTGCGAAGAGACTCACAGGAAAGATTTTAAGTGAATTTCATTTACCAAAATAGTTAAGGAATCACCTTCTATACTTTCAATCTCAAACGCATTGTGTTGCTTGCATGCACTAATTCTAAAGGGTCCCATCCATAACGGATCAAACTTTCCATTATTTCTGGGTTTGGCCACTCTTGCGTCCCATTTCAGAACCATACTCCTAACATGGAATTCAGGTTCCTATGTTTTTTTTATCAAACCAAGTCTTAACTACCTATTAGTGGTTGATCATGGATTCATGAGAAGACTCCCTCTTTTCCTAGAGTTCTATCAGCTCAACAAGTCTCACTTACATTGCCTCGTCTTCTTTTATTTCACCATGTTTCAATAGTTGTAATGCAGGGATTTCCAGGGAAATTGGCATTACAGTGTTTTTCCCATAGACTATCTCATACAGTGAATCTTTTAGGATCTGTTTTGAGGTGATCCGATCAGCCCATATGGCTGTTTTGATGTGTTCATGCCATAATATCTTATGTTCATGCCCCATTCTCTTTATGATCCTGATCAAGTTTTTATTAGTGGATTCTAACAGACCATTACCCTGCAGGTAATAGTTGGAAGATGTCATCAGGTAGATTCCATATCTTACCACAAATTCAGATACTTTGGCCCCCAAGACAGCCTTAGCATTATCCAATATAATAGTGTGGGGAGTCCTAAAATTGGTATCTATATCTTGTAAGAGTCCTACGATCACGTTTTCAATGGCCTCTTTAAGGGGGATTACTTCTATCCATTGAATGAAGTAATCAGTTTTCATGAGGATCCACTTTTGGCTGATGTTCGAAGTTAGATTAACCATTCTGATGAATTTCAAACCTCATTGTGCAAATGGCTCCTCAATTAAGATGGGTTTGAGAGGCAATGTTGTGTTCCTCTGAAAACATGTGTACACTTGCCAAACCTTACATCTGTTTTTTTCTGCTTGATTTTTAATGAATAGGCTTGGTCAAAAGTATCTTGCTTTTAGGATTTTCATGGTTGTATTCTAGGTAGAAAAGTGGCCTCCCAAGCTCCCGTGATGTAATTTACGTAAGACTCTTTCAACTTCTTCATTGTCTAAGCATCTTAGTAGGATTCCATTAAAATTCCTCTTAAAAAGGAAATTGTTAATCATAGTAAAATTGGCCCCTTGTTGCCTATAGTATCTCTTATTTTTCAAGGGGAGATGGCTTGGATACTTCCCGGTCTACATAATGCAGACCCTATCTGAGACCCAACTATTTGAATCACTTTCCTAGAGATATAGTATCTCCTCGTGTTTGTCTTTAATTAGGGGCGTAGAGTCTTGTGTTAAATATTGATACAGCCCCTACCCCTCACAAGATTTGTGGGTTTTACCTCAATGTCATACTCAAGGATCTTAGTGATCCAACTGGATCTTTTATCAGTTATCTTGCCCTCCATTATATATTATTTCATGCTAGAGTGAGCCACCATAACTTGGATTCTATTATGAGTGACCAGGTGCCTAAATTTCTTCAGGCTTTTAACTATGGCATAAGCTTTTCTTTCTACAAAATTGTACCTTATTTCATAGTCATGGAAGGTCTTTGAAAAGAAAGCAATTGGATGTTCCTCTCCTTGTGACTCTCCTTTCTGTGTCAGTACAGATGTTAAGCTATGCTTATCCCCGTATACATACATAATGAAATATTTTGAGAAGTCTGGATTACACAACACCGGGGCAGATGCAACAACATCTTTTATCACCTCGAAGGCTAGATGACCTTCAGAGGTCCACTTGAAATTGAGATCCTTTTTTAGCATGAGAAGGGTCAGGTGGATTGTCCCAGTAAAGTCTGAAATGAACTTGATGACAAAGTTGATCTTTCCTAGGAAAGATTGAACCACTTTTTTATTGACTGGAAAGGGTAGCTCTAGAATGGATTTAATTCTCTCGGGATCAATGGAGATTCCTTCCTTTGACACAATATGTCCTAGGAGTTTGCCTCGGGGTACTTTGAAGACACATTTCTTTGGGTTCAGAGAGATTTTGAACTCTTGGCATTTTTTGAATACAGCCTCTAAGGCATTGAAGTGCTCCTCCATTGTTTTGGTGAACATCGTGAGATCGTCAAGATATGTAAGAATCACTTTATTTATCAGCACTCCAAACATGGAATCCATGGCCCTTTAAAAGGTATCCCTAGTATTTGTGAGTCCAAAAGGCATTTTTGCGTAAGAAAAAGTTCCCCATTTGGTCATGAACGTCATTTTATGTTGATCCCTTTCTGTGAGCCATATTTGATTATAGCCAGAAAAACCATCCAGAAAAGAAAACATCTTTGATCCTGTGACCATCTGTAATATTTGTTCCATAGAGTGCAAAGGGTAGTGATCCTTTAGGGAGGCCCTATTTAGATCTTTGAAATCCACACAGAGCCTAATTTCTCCATATTTCTTTCTTACCAGAACTAGGTTGGAGACCCACATTGTATGCTTGATCGGGAAGATTATGTGAGCTTCTAGTAGTTTTCTCAACTCCTCAGCATGAGGGATTCTATTTTTGGGTTTATGGGCCTCTATTTTTGATGCACATGCTTAGTCCCTTCTTTGAGGTCGATGGTGTGTTGGATGATATCCTTGTCGTAGGCATGTAAGTCATCGTACATCCGAGCCATCACCTTATCATACTTATGACATAAAGCCACGAGTCTCTCTCTTTCCTTTTAAGTCACCAATCTCCCAACTTTGAGTCATCTCTCCTTAGTTACTTCCAGTTCGACATAATCCTCCTTTATTATTGCAAACTTCCTTCAGTCCAAACTAGCATCGTTCGAGTCAAAAAGACTTTCTAGGGTTATTAACCCTTTTCGAAGTTTGTTTGTCTTTAGTTGGATAATCTAATCTCCATATGCTTCCTCGATCTTGGTTTGGAGTTGGTTCACAAATTGATCAGACTATTGAAGGAAGTGTATAATTTTTTAGTCGCTATTGAAAAACTGCTAATGATCTAAATTGTCAGGGATAGAAGGATGGATGATCAGCTTTATGGTATTCTCATTTACTATCAAATCTTGAATTGGGTCGAATTGTGATCCAATCAAGTCCATCCTATTAGCTTCTAAATTTTGATCTCAAGGAATAACTTTGATATTGAAGGTTTCAAAATTATCGATGAGATCCAACACCTGGTGTCGATAGGACCTCGTCCTAGGATTCTTTATGGCGGTAGTATTTCTTACTTGTGTCACTACCAATTTTGAGTCGCCAAAGACTCTCAACTATTTGATGCCTTCATTTCAGGTTGTGGTTAAGCCATACACCAAGGCCTCATATTTTGCCTCGTTACTAGTACAAGATAATTAGAAACAGAATTACTAGAGTATCCTTCTTCCACTCAAGGATAACAAGCACACTCCAGCTCCTAAGACACTCTTGTTTTTGGCCCCATCGAAATGTAGGGTCCATACCTAGGAATATTTAGGGGATTCCCTTCTTTTTTATCATATCCTTTTGCCACCTTAGGGATCACAAATTCTATGTCAAAAATGACATAAGTACCCAAACCAGTGGAGTCAAAGTTCCCAAAAGGATCACCTAGGGAAAGGTTGGCTAAATGACCACTGATTTGAGGGTCCCGTCCTCTGTGTATGATTCCTCTTCCCTTGTGATCATATGTGGGAAGCTTCAAAGCCTAAAGTCGTTTGGTCTGTTATATGCTCCTAGGAAAGGGGCTATTAAAATACCTTCATTTTAGACCCGTATTTGGTTATCAGAATCAGATGAGACCAGTCAAGAGACATATAGCCTCCAATATTAGCTGTGAAATCATGAGAGAGGCAAAGTCTAAATACTGGTGAGACATCAATTACCATGATATCCTACGGGATGATTATGTTCAGGCAGGAGTAGAGTTGTAATGGGATTCCATTGATAGCTCCTATGGTTTGAATATAATTTCCATCCATTTGCATGACTACTCTCTTTAAGGGCTCATATTTAATGCCCAAGGCATCTGCAATCACTTCAGGAATGACTTAGTGTTAGCGTCAGAGTCTATCATAGAATTATGTAGTAATTTTCTACCTATGATTAGATTCATGAAAAAATGGTTGGGCATTGGTTTACTAACCTCTCCCTTTTGATTTAATAGTACTACCTCTATTGAAACTCGGATGGCTTTTACTTGTTCCTTCTCCTTACCAGAGATGGTTAGATTGTCATTTGGCTTGAGTGCTTCTTGGAGCGACTCCTTCTGCTCCGGGATGCTCAGAATATTCCATAAGAATGTGTTAACTAGTGCTTTCTTGAGTTGTTGGACCATGTTAATTGGTCCAAGAAGCGATGTTTTAAATGATGACTGGTGTTTTGTCCCTTCACTGATGGGGTGGGAGCATCTTGATTATGAATAGTTCTCAGAGCTTTATTCACGATGATAGATGGTGAGGTGGATATGAAGGTTGAAGGCTCTATTTGTTTCTTTCCAGTCGTGCTCAGGATTGGAGCATCAGCCTCTATGATCCTTTTCTTAAAGCGAGTGTTGTAATTAAATTGAACATGTTTTGAAACAAATGCTTCATTCGTGAATATCGATTCTTCTCCTTCTATCAAAGAGAAAAGAGTGTGCTCTGGTGTGATCTTTGCTTCTTGTTCTAGGGACATCCCTTAAATCTGTGCTACAAAAGCAACATTTTGGACTCCCGTGGACTGATAAGGTCTATATGTACCCACATCATAACCTTCTTTTGATCGTTGTTCAGCAAAATTTAGTTAAAAGTTCCCTTGGGGGAAGTCTCTTGGCATGTGGGAATTATTACAAGAGAATCACCATGTATTGGGATCTTCAGCCAAATGGTTTTGCCTAGGTACCATGTCTCTTTCGCTATTGGGAGGAATAGTCTAGAGTGGTGTTGGTACAAGAACTAGCTAGTTGGACGGTTGTGCGGATGATAGCCTCTGGGTATTCTAGTATTGAGAGGAATAGGTGGGTTTTTTACCTTGATAATTTTGATAATTTTTTCATAGATACGCGGCCTGATTCCGTTTAAGATTTACTATCTCATTAGAAAAGTTTCTCAAAATATTTTTCATTTCCTCCATTGCAGGAGAAGAAGATGAGGACATGGTAGTGGGAGTTGGCACCGAATGTGCAGATGGGTATTTATACAATGATGTAAGGGTTTGAGAAAGGCTTGGTACGTGTGCTTACGGAAGGGGGGTTATCTCAGGGTACATTGGCAAAGGGGTTTTGGGAGGAAGTTTCCTGGTGTCTATTAAATTGTTCTCGACTTGGAAAACAATGTTATAGGCTTATGCTAAGAAATCTCCTCCCAATGATTGAATCATTATGGAAATATCTAAATTTAGAGATTTTAAATAAAAGACAATAACCATACCTGTGAGTGGCCTTACCAAGACCAGAATCCTTTGTCAGGTTTTATGGAACCTAGTATTGAAATCTGTCATCAGCTCTTACAAGCCCTTCTTGATGTTGATAAGTTGTTGTAGGAGCAATGATCTATCTCCCTTTTTGTTTAATCTTGCTACCAACACATCTCCTAACTGATCCCAAGTGCCGATAATGTTAGGAGTTAAGGATTGGTACCAATCTATGGCCTTTCCTTTAAAGGAAGCGGCTAACAATCATAAGGCAACGTCTTGTTCTCTGATATAATGTACCGTGCATATTTCTGCTACATCTTGGAGGTGTTCCTTAGGAAATTTGAAGTCGTTTCCCCTAAATTTGGGCAGTGCCTTTAGCACCTTAGCCAGAACAGTATTCCACACCACTAGGGGGCGTGGGAAAAATGAGCGAACTCCCTTGATTTCATGAGATAAATTTCCTTGGAGGTTGTGCTTGAAGATGAGCCATAAAAATAGGTATGAGGGTTCTGGTTGATTATGTTAAGGGCCTACCTAGCGGAGGTGTTGAGAGAGTCTAGTTTAGAGTAGATAGAGATCTCTGGATCTATCAACCTCTTCTGTTTCATGGTGGAGATAGTTGTAAATAGTCAAACACACCTTCCTCCCTAGTTCTCTCCCTTGTTCGCATTCATCTTGAAAATTAGAGCTGACCAACTAAATACTGCTAGAATTAGTAGATTTTTATGATGAAATATCTAGATGTGTAGATGTTTGATTCCCATTGGGGGTGCCAGGAAAACTATTGACGATTATCTTTGCAGATGAACCATCAGATTCATTGGATACCTTAGGTTAGTGGGACATGCGCCCTAAGGTAACCTCCAAATTTTAAAGAAGTTGGCTCTTCTCTATGGTGTGAGATAGGGTTAGGATAAAGCTTGAAAGAAATGTAAAACTAACAAAGGCAATACGCTGGAATAGATCCTAAAGAGACAGAGAGATACCCAAGGAGACTATCTAGAATAGTTTGAAGAGTGTTATAGCATGATCCAACTATTCTTAAGAGAACCTTATATTTAACAGAGTCTGAGGAGACGTAACACACGACAATGTGTAGATAATAGATAAGTGAAAACCCAAGGGTGTATAGCACGATAGATTTCTTTTTATCCAGAACTACTTAGCAGAAAAAGAAAGACTCATAATATTGAAAGCCAAAGTGCACAGAACAAGAACTCTATTTATGGAGAAAATGATACATAAAGCTGAAATGGCACAAATTACAACTTCCTTCTATAATGGAGTCTTGCTAAGGCTAGCTAATACAAAAATAGAATCATGTATCTCTTTTACAAATTTTGTCTATTTTTCCTGAAAAATCCCCCCCCTTGTTCCTGAATTGGAATGCTCCTGTATAGATATCTTGTCTCCTTCTTTGATGCTTGGAGTCAGAACCACCACCAACAACATTCAATTTCCTGACGTGATCTACCTTTTCTAGGTCAAAATCTTAACTACCTGTTGCGATATTTATGATTTCCTTTAATTCGCCCAACTATCACTCCTTGATTCGGTGATGTTCATTTCCTTCCACATGGAGTATATACACTTGTTTGAGGTCCTCTTGTTGTTCTCCTTATTTGAATCTGTGCTCAGGTGACATGTGGAGGGCCTTTTGAGTGTCTCTGATATCTCTCTAACTTTCAACCCGCCAAGGTAACTTTCTCAGTCTTGGGACACATGGAGAGTCTGTGCTAGTTTGGGAACATCCCCCCTTCTTTTTCATGCCTCGAGTGCACCAAAGAGACACGTGGATGCCTTCCACATGTAGCTTCATACTTAGTCGATTTTAAGCTTTGAGCGGACAAAAGGAACAAGGGCTAGGGCAAAAAAATATGGTGATTAAATAAAAATGGCTTATATAAAAAAAACTATACAATAACTATTGTAATGTATTTATGAGTGTCATTTGTACTCAAACTATAGTTATCTTATGTTTTTCAGTCCAAGGTGGTGTCCATGGTTATTTACAACAAAGGGAACGGTTGGAATTGTTCTCAGTACTTATTTAATAATGAAGTTGACAAAATGCTATATTAAGTACCATAAAAAATGATGTTGGTTGATAACAAAAGATTATTGCATGCAGAATTAAAATTACTGAAAAATGATACATTGTTGATAATAAAATTAATGCAAAATAATATAATAAAAAAATAGGAAATTATCCCTTCACGTTAGGGAGGAGTGGCCCTTGCTCATTCCCGATGATCTAGTTTATAGTTGTCAATCACACAAGTAGAATTTTCCCCTTAATCTGCACTTTATTAATTGAAAGAAATTCCTTTTACAGTGATCAATCGAACTCCCCTTTTAATCCTACAATACTTGCTCTTTTATATTCAGAGCATACCTAGTCTCCTTAAAAGATGACTAGTTATTTAGAATAAATAACTACTTGACTGGGAGATACCTACAACAACACTAATCATTTAAGAAGTTAGATCTGTGGAAGGATTAATCTATGTTGTGTTTGGATTGATTTCATCCTATTAACTCTAGATGAGGCCCGTAATTGACTCTTTTGAAACAAGCATTTAGCACCAAAAGATATTGCAAATCGTGAATTGATTCCCTATAATCATGATGATTATAAGTCAATGATTTTTGGTTTGCTTCATGTCTTCACATAACTTGAGTTAAGTTGGGATCACATAGACCTCATAATCCTCATGAAGGTTGAGGTAGTAGTACATGTTTCATGCTCCTATCATTGTTTCAACTGATGTTTCAAATATATCAACTCGTTGTTCAGCTATCCAAATCATTCACATATTTTGCACGAGTTCCTCATTTCAAGCAAGTTTGAATTAGTGATCTAGATGAGTCATGTGCTCCATGAAGAGTCTTGCACTAATGCAAAGGTGATTCCTGTGCTAGTGCATAAGTAATTTATGCACTAGTTTGCAGTTAACTCTTGTGATGACTCAAGATATGCTTTTCCAAATACATTATTAATACTCATAAAGGTTCATTCAAGCCATATTTGAAGAAGCAATAACAAGAATATGCACAATATTTCCTTCCAAAACATGGTAAAGTATTAATTATAAAACATCAATATTATACATAGTGTAAAATGATATCATGGTAACACATGGTTTCACATAGGATAAAAAATGGCAAAACAGGGGTTCATCACTCCCCCGCACTTAAGATATAACAGGTCCTCCTGCTACCTATTCAATCTATCAACAATCCTTGAATAATTGTATTCATTGGAAAAGGTCTTCCAAGTCTCATCTAACTCAGTGTTACAAAAAACAAATAACTTAATGATTGCATTCTTCCAGGTTGTATAATTATCTTCATGTTGATCAGTAATATAATTCCATCATGGCACAGGGGCTATTACTAACGGAGGCCTATACCTCATTCCAACCCATTTTTCTTGTATATTTAGAAAAATCTTACATATATCCTTTGCCCTCTTCAATGACCAACGGAGGTTAGTGGGTGAAATCACCTCCTTCTTCTTATAGTGTTATGTGAGTAGTTCATATCTCAATTGGAAAGCAAGGAAACTAACATTAAACATTTGGAGTGTCTACTCCCTAAAATCCTTTACACAAATCCTCATAATTGTCTTATACCTATCCACCAACTGTAAGCAATATACCTGAGACTGAAATATTGTGAAATTTTGGATGGGGGTGGGGAGATCATGCCTCATTAAGAGGCCTATATTAGCTTCTTCTCAAACATATGTTACTTTTTTCTCCCTCCATTAAAACTTGTGCCTCAAAGTATAAATGAATGCCCTCGGTTGTACCTCTCCTGCATATAAATTAATTGGAAGCTTAATATGTTTGGGGAGAAGGAACTTATGAACATAAAATCCACATAGTAGATTCTTAGCAACATCATTTCCTATTATGTATGCTCCAAAAAACTTCTTATCATCTATAAGTAGGCCAGATGTCATAAGGCATTTCTTAGGTCATTCTAAAGTGGAAGGTTTTGAATCTAGAACCGATTTAGGCTCTAGGGAATACTTTTTCTATAATTTCATCCACTTCTTAAGGCCGCGTATTTTCTTAACAAAATGATGCTTGCAAATTAAATGTATTAGGCCTTGAAATTTCAAGTAAGAGGTGCCCCAACGAAATTTTTCAGTGGCAGAGGAGAAAGAATCAAAAAATAATTGAGGTAAATTTACTTTGTTTTGGGATTTAACTTGGCCATGGCAAAGGTGGATAATAATTCTCAGAATATGGCCCAAAATGATCTCATATTGACCCTCGCATAGTGAAACATTTGATTATCCACTTGGATACTTCTGCCTAAGGACTCAAGGAGAGTAATTCTTTTTATACCTTTAGAATTGCCCTTATTTTCCACAACCAGTTCCAAATTTTCTCTTCTTCCCCATAGAAAATACCTTTTAATAATTTTAGAATAGATGATTCTATAGTTAACTGAGCTGACCCTCTTTTGGTATCACTAGAAAGATGGCTAATTATAGTGGGGACTGAACAAAATTTTCTTACCTCTTATGGTAGTATATCCCTCCTTCATTTTGTTTGTGAAACTCCTTTATCATTTTTGGATTTAACTCTTTGTATGGAATCATGAAATCAATATATCCTCACCTTTTCAAAAATTGCCACTGATTTTGCTTCAACTAATAGTTCAAGTGAAATTTGTTGGTTCATGCCTTATTTTTGAACCCCATGACTAGTGCTTAAAGTAGAGCAAGTAATTTCACATAGTTGGAAAATAATGGAGCACATGAATGGAGATGCACACTATTATAGAGATTAGGAATAAGCAAAAGAATGGAGATGGGTAGTAGAAAAATCTTAGAATGGCATGAGTGAAAATTTGGAAAGATATAGGGAAGACAAAATGGTTATATATAGAACAACACGAATTTGGAAAGATCTAACAAATCTCGATGTGATAGTAATAAAAAGGAAGGATTAATTGGGTACATGTGGGGGATTAATATGGAGATGGATGAAAAAAATATTAGGATATGTTATGTGTGGAAATACATTAGGAATGAGGGACGTTATCAATTCACACAAGTATAATAATGAGCATTCCATGAAATTAAACTTTACAATAATTAAGAAGAGAATAATCTGTGCATACCTGAATAATTTCACTTGTCACATCACTAGCTATCATTTAAATGTTACTGTCATCCTCCCTCAAAGTATTATTCCTTCATTAATTGTCATACATGATTTAGGGGTGGTAACCTCCATTGCTGGTTTTCAGCCACCTGCTCTTAATTTTTATTTTTTTCAAAAAACAATTCTCTTATTTTAGAAGCAGTGAGCTATCATTGTCTAGTTTTTCAGCCAATACTTTAGAGGAGATGACTACCATTTCCAACTGATGACTACCATTTCACTCAATATTTCATCTCTCCTCCTTATATTCTTATTGATAAATAACTTAGCTCTGAGTTGAATTGGACTAAAGAGACTTTGTCCAAACAAATCAGAGCTGAATATTCTTGAAGCATATTTTGGAATTCTTCTCTAGATGATGGTTTATGGTATAACCTCAATCTATGTCCATTGACCAACATCACTTTATTCCTCTCCATCAATAATTAGTTGAACTGTTCCATTGTTGAAGAATTATTTCATTTGGTATGGGCCCATCCATGTTGTCTACAAATTTCCTTTGAAATCATTGTACTTTGAATCAAACAGTAGGGACCAATATCCTTTTTAAAATTTCCTTTGTTTAATATGTTTTTTGTCATATTTTCATGTTGTGATATCAATCTGATGTAGTGCATGTTTTCTCATCCTCATTTAGTGAAGAATCCTGATTATTGAGATAAATCAATCTTCTTTAGTAGTTTTTCTCATGGTTTGAATCTCCTCTCATCCAACTCATTTAGTTGAAGAATCTATTATTGGATAAATCAATCCCTTCTTTAGAATGGTTTGAATCTCCAATTCTATGGGAAGAATGGGATTCTTCCCATAAACCAAATCTTGAGTGAATCATGTGGTTGTTTTCCAGGTATTATTATAGACCCACACTACTATAGACAATTTTTAGACCTAATGTTTGCCATGAGATATCCATTGTATTTGTTAGGATATTCTCCAATTCTCTATTCGTAACTTCCACTTGACCATTGGATTTTGGATGGTATGGTGATGAATTATTTTTCTTAAGATGGTATGTTTCCATAAAGGTATTGATTACACATGACATAAATTGTGGTAATTGTTCTAAACCAATAGATATTAGTGCTCTAAATCTCTAAAATATATGTTCATATAAAAAAAAAATTGTAATCACTTGTGGATGTAATTTTGGTTGAGCCTGATGTCCTCAACTTTTGGGTGTTGCATTCTTCATAATAAACTATGAAAAAAGAGTGTACCCATTTCATAAATCTCTTTTTTATTGAGATATTCTTCCATTCCATCATTTCTTACACCATCGAATTCCTGTATGCATCCCCTTAAGCAAATCCTCTTTTTTGTTGAATATTCACCAGAATTGTCACTATTTCTTACATTTTGTTTACCTGGATGTTGAAAGTCTCTGCTTATGGGGGAGCTAAATTCTGGTGAAGCCCAGTTTTAGTTTGTCAATTTTTGAGTAGTTGATTTTGGAAACTCATACAAATATGTGGTGTCACTCTACCCATTCAACAATATGGAAGGGTGTGGTATTGATATTGATTCTTTGAGTTTCGTGAATTTTCCTTGTTACGTGTTGATATTTCCTTCTTCAAGTTTTGTGTACTTACCTTACTACCTTGTATTTTCTTGGATCGTGGCACTCCTATTTGTTTAGATCTCGTGTCCTTGCCTTGTTTCCTTGGTTATTCTTGGATCGTGGCACACCTATTTTTAGCAGTTGATCAAATTATGTTTGGTGTTTTTTTGTACTTTTGATCCATCACCTCCATTAACACTCTCCTAAGAAATACATGAGAGTCTGATTCTAGTGAATCCTAGTGTTAAGTTGTTTTTGAGTCCAAATGATTCAGAGTTAAATATTCTTGAAGTGTATTCTAGAATTATTCTCTAGATGTTGGTTTTTGGTACAACCTTAATCTATTTCCATTAACCAACACTAATTTCTTCTCACCATTAATTGGAATCAACTAAATTGTACCATTATTAAAAACTTCCTAAATTTGTATATGGACCTCATCCACCTTGTCGGGACCCACTTCCCTTTTCAATCCTTGTAAGCTGAATCAAACAGTAGGGCCCAATCTCCTTGTTTAAACTTCCTTTGCTTAATATATTTGTCATACCATACTTGCCTTTAATGTTGAATGACCTCAGTATAATGTAGTGCATGTAGTCTCATCTCATATAATTCATTTAGTTGAAGAATCCTTGTTTGTTGTGCTTCCAATAAATCAATTCCTACTTTAGCAGATGTTCTCAAGGTTTGGATTTCAAAATTTATAGGAAGAATAGGCTTCTTCCCATAAACAACCTCATAAAGAATGAACCATGTGGTTGTTTTCCAAGTGTTATTGTAATCCCATACTACTTCAGGTAACTTTCGAACCCAATTTTTCCTTGAAATATCCACTATTTTTTTAGTATGTTCTCCAATTCCATGTTAGTAACTTCTACTTGATCATTGGCTGTGGATGGTATGGCAATGACTTCTTGTGCTTTAGCTGGTATGTTTCCACAAAGGAACTAATTACACCTGACATAAACTATGGTTCCATGGTCTGAAACAATGGATCTTGGTGCCCCAAATCTCTGAAAGATATGTTCATATAAAAAATATGCAACTTTCTCATCCCTTGCATATTGGAGAGTTTACACTTCAGCCCATTTGGTGACATAATCTGTACAAACCAGAATGTACTCTTTCCCTTGAGAATTTGGGTTAATTGGTCCAATGAAATCCAATCCTCACTTCTCAAATGGTTCTAAAACAAATTGAGGTTGGAGTGGTATCTCAGATGTAAATGTTGGTTTTCCTATCCTCTAACATTTATCACACTTCCACACATAATTTTTGACATCTCTGTATAAGGAGGGTCAATAATAACCAACTCCCAAGACTTTTTGAATGGTTCTTTTAAATTAATAGTGTCCTCCTGATGGCTCATCATGACATGGCCTAAGTATGTCAAATATCTCATCCTCAACTACACATGTGCGTAAAACATGGTAAAGTCTACATTTAAAAAGAATTCCATTTAGCCATGTATACATCACACTTTGTTTAATCAATTACTTTCTTTGCTTATGTGTGGAAAAGGTTGGGAACTTCCCTATAGCCAAGTAGTTAACCATATCTACAAACCAAGGAGAGCCAGTAGAAATTACAAACAATTTTTCATCTAGAAAATCATCATTGACATTTTCTTCCTTACCTAAAATGGTCAACCTTGAAAGAAAATTGGCCGCCACATTTGATTTCCTAGGTTTATCAATAATTTTAATATTAAATTCCTACTATAATAATATCCATCTTACAATCCTTCCATGCACTAAAGGTTTATTCATTAGATACTTAATGGCAGAGTGGTCAGTGTGAACAATCACTTCATATCTTGTGATATAATGGAAAAACTTGTTAATTTCATAAACAACTACAAGAAATTCCTTCTCTATGGTAGTGTAGTTCCTTTCAGTAGGGGAGAGGTTTTTACTGATATAGTATATAACATGCATTACTTCTCCTTCTTCTTGTTGAATAAGTACAGCCCCTACTACTTCATTGGAAGCATCTATTTGTATATGGAAGGGAATATTCTAACTTGGGCCTCTTAATACTGGGGTATTTATCAATTTTTCCTTGATAATATCAAAGGATATTGTTGGCATGCCTTTGTCCATTCAAATTCAGAGTCTTTAGTTAGGAGAGAAAACAATGGAGAGGCTATCTTACTAAAGTCTGAAATAAACCTTCTATAGTAACCAACATGCCTGAGAAAACTTCTCACCTCTGTTTGGTTTGTGGGAGATGGGAGCTTTATAATGATACTGAAACTTTCAGGTCTACCTTGATTCCTTCAGCTAAAACGTGATGGCCTAAGACTATCCCCTGCTCCATCATAAATAATTTTTTTTCATGGTTTAAGGATAACTGATGTTTTTCACACCTAGAAAGGAATTTTTCTAAATTATCAATTTCCTCTTGGAATGTTTCCCCATAAACAGTGAAGTCATCCATGTAAATCTCAACACAATCATGAGTGAGATCAGAAAATATTGCTAGCATGCCTCTCTAAAAAGTGGTAGGAGCATTACATAAACTAAAGGTAACACCATGTAATCAAATGTTCCCCAAGGGTAGGTAAAAGTGGTTTTTTCTTGATCGTTAGGTGGTACTGTTATTTGATTGTACCCACTAAACCCATCAAGGAATGAAAAATACCTTTTCCCAAATAAATTATCTAAGACTTGATCAATGAAAGGTAATGGAAAATAATCTTGATGAGTTGCCTTATTTAACTCCATATAATCCACACAAACCCTCCATTTCCCATTATTTTTAGAAAATATAACTAATGGGGAAACCCACTAGTTATCTAAGATTGGATAAATGAATCCTACTCTAAGTAGTTTTTCAATTTTAGTTTTTACAATGTCTCTTAATGCAGGGTTTATCCTTCTTTGTGGTTGTTTGACTGGCCTGGAATTAGTTGTGTAAATGTGGTGTGTACAAATACTAGGGTGAATACCCTTCATGTCACTATATTCCCAAGAAAAATCTTGAGGATGAGAGCATAAGAGTTCAAATAGGGTGTTCTCTTCCTGACTAGTTAGCTAACTATTGACTACTAATGTTTTCCCTGGGAAAATAGGTAGTTCTTTGGTATCTAGATGGAGAGAATTTACAACATGATACTCTCTCGATAATGCATTCCATAGGCACATGTGGGAAAGTAATATATGAATAGCAATGATATTTTGAAAGATATACTGGATCAATTTTATATTTCATGAAAAAGGGCAGATGATAGGATGATTATTTTCACCCATCATGTCATCTCTTATTTCCACTAGTGGTAGTATAGGACTAGTAATATGTCCAACACAAGATTCGTGCTTAGACGTAGGAATTATATTTTTTCCATTGCAAGAATCATGGTCACCATCCTGTATTTGATTTGAATGTTCTTGAATTATGACCATGGCCAGAGATTAAATGATGTCCTCTTATTCATCTGTATTATCCTTCCACCATTGTTTATTTTCTGTAGCAAAAGGTTTTGTGGCTGGGTAGATGGATAAATTTTTGGAATCATGTCCATTTTTAATCACCATATTTCTTGTTCTACAATCAATGAGGATAGAAACATTAGCTAACCAAGGGTGTCTTAGGATTAAAGGGTATCCAATTTTCCTATTCTTTGTTTTGATGACCATAAAGTCTACCACATAGTCCCATGACTCAATGGTGATGGTAACATCTTTTATAATCCCTTTTGGCTTATTTACATATTGGTCTACCATTTTTATAACTATTGAGGTTGATTGCAGTTTAGGGAGAGACAATGTGGAAAATATATCAGTGGTCATCACATTGATAACAGCTCTTAAATCAATTAGGACGTTTGGGATATGGACACTTCCTATACAGGTTATAACAATAGGACTTCCAGGGTCTCCATATTTAGGAGGGGTCATATTCCCTTCCAATATACTAGCAAGTTTCCCATCAACATGGATGGATTTAGGTTGATTATTTCTTCTTCTTGGAGTCTTAAAATAGATCTCTTTTATGGTTTTGTTTAATTCTTGAATTTCTTTAAGATCTTATAACAAAGGAATCACAATACTTAATTTCCTCAATCCCTGAATCAGTTCTGCCTTTGGTTTTTCATGAATTACATCATTTTGTTTCTCCAAGAGTCTAGATGGAAAAAGAACATCCACATTTTTTGAGGTGTTTCTTCAACAACATGTTTGGGTTGTGTTTCTTATGGATTTTCCTTATCTTTAGGGATTTCTTCTATAACAGGAAATTAAGGTTTTGAGGTAACCTTCCATGAACGCAACAGGATGTTTCTATAATCCACAGAGTTCACTGTGGTATTTTTATTTGATTCTACAGTGTATGATGGGTTACCCTACCTCACATTTTTGGGATTCACCATAGTTGAGTTGGAATCTGTGGCTGGGCAGGTTGTTCAGATGAGGTAGAATTTGTAGGCCCAATCAACAAATATTGTTGACCTTGGGGTCTTCTTTGGTTATAATATTTCTTCCCTGATCCTTGAGGTACATTCCACTGTTGTTGGAATTGAGGATTGAACTATTGAAATGGTGGAATGTTTGGTTTGGAGTCCAGGATTGCTGATAATAACTTGGTGGTGCATTCCACTAAGGAATCCATTCCTATGGGACTTGTTGAGCCCAAGGATGGGGGTATGGCCATGGTGCATTCCATTGGTTTAGGACCCATTGTGTTTTGGTACGTAGGACTGATTTTGATTCGATTGAAAATTCCCTCCTTACCTCTAAGCCATATAGTTTAACTCAACTTTGTCTCACGTGTTTTGTTTTAAATGGTTCTTCAGCAAGGGAATCAATCCACATTGGTATGTGGCATGTTTTTGATCACAGAAAAGACAAATGTTTGTCTTGTTTAAGAGGTAATCCTTAAGCCCATGCTTGTTCCTACATCTTGGATAGTAGATAGATAAAGGCTTTGTGTTCCTGGCTTTCTCCCTATCCATAGCTATATTAAGTTGAACTAAGAGGTGTGTTATCAAATTTTCAATCTCTTCTCTTAGTTTGGATATATCGTCATTGGCCATTTTGATTTTTTTTCTATGAAGGTTGGGGTGAGTTTGAGAGTAATTTCTATAGAGATCAATGATGTCTATAAATTCTAATTTGTTCATGTCTCCTTTTCCCATGAGATTGAAGGCTTCCTATGTGTCTTCATCCAACCCTTTTAGGAATAAATTTTTAAGAAGGTCAGTGCCACACCTCCTATAAAGGAAGAGGAACCGATAGAGATAATCTTCCACACTCTCATTCCCCTTCTGTTAAATTCTAAAGAGCTCTTCCTTCCTATCCCTGACTCTCCAGTAGTCTTAGTATTTATCCAAGAAATTTGTTTCCATCTCCTACCAACTATGGATGGAGTTAGGGTTTAAGCCCATGAACCATCTCATAGTTGTATCCTTTAAGGTCGAGGGAAATAACTTGAGCTTTTGGGTGTCTGAGGTATAATCATAGGTTTGACATGGGACTTTTAACTTAAAGAGGAATTGATCATGATCTTTTGAGACTAATCCCTTGAAGGTTGGTAAAATTGAAGGGGATATGTTTTTCATAAGGGATTGATCATTAGGATTCAGTTGTATGGGATAGGTGAACATCCTTCCAAGTGGAGGATTTCCATTATCTACACCATTGGGGTTATCTACTTCATCAACCATCCTTTCTTTCTCAAACAAGTTGTTCACAAGTTGGTTTTGAGAGGGGTTTTGCAAATTAATTCTAATAAATCTACCTCTTTGGTCTTTAGGTCTAAACATAAAATCCTACCATATTGAAGACAATTACCTAACTACCAATACTTAGATGACTATTTGTGTTCCACATACTCCAAAGCACAAAATATTCTTGTTATCACTACAAGGTCTTCTTACTTCAAAAGAAAGAGTTATGGAAATAAAATTTATAAATGGAAACTTACCAGGAAATCAAGTAGCACTTCTAGTTAGTACCTTAATCTTTGATAACACCTTGAGACTCCCTGGAAATGGTGCACAAAAAAGTGATGAGCATCGTTGGTACTCACACTTTAGTTATCTTATGATTTGTTATTCCAAGGTGGTGTCCATGGCTATTTGCAACAAAAGGGAACAATCAAAATTGTTCTCAGTACTTATTTAATAATGAAGTTAACATAATGTTATACTAAGTACCATAAACAAATGAAGTTGGTTGGTAACAAAAGATTACTGAATGTAGAATTAAAAGTACTGAAAACAATACAATGTTGATAAATCAAATGAATGAAAAATAGCAGAAGGAAAATAAACAGGAAATTATCCCTTCACATTGGGGAGGAGTGGCCATTGCACCTTCTCATCAATCCAGTCTAAAATTTCCAATCACACAAGTAGAATTTTCCCTTGAATCTGCACATTATTGATTGAAATAAATTATTTTTATTGTGATCAATCAAACTAAATTTTAATCCTACAACGCTTCCTCTTTTATATACAAAGCATACCTAGTCTCCTTGAAAGAGGACTAGTTATTTGAAATAAATGAAAACTACTTAATTGGAAGATACCTATAACAACACTAACTGTTTAAGAAGTTACAATCATGGAAGGATTAATCTATGCCGTGTTTGGATTGAATTCATCTTGTTAAATATAGATGAGGCCTGTAATTGACTCTTTTGAGACATTCAATCAACACTAGAAGATATTGCAGATCCTGAATTGAATCCCTATAATCATGATGATTATAAGTCCATGAGTTTCTGTCTGCTTCACATCTTCAAAAAACTAGAGTTAAGTTAGGATTTCATGGACCTCATAATCCACATGAAGGTTTCCAGGTAGTAGTACTTGATTTCATTCTCCCATCATTGTGTCAACTGGTGTGCCAACTACATCAACTCATCGTTCAGCCACCCGAGCCATTCACCTCTTTTTGTGAGTTCCTCATTTCAAGCGAGTTTGAATTAGTGATCTAGACGAGTCTTGCACTCCACAGTGAGTCCTACGCTTATGCAAAGGTGATTCCTACACTATAAGGCAAGTCTCAGGCTAATCTGTTTTTAATCCTAGGATGACTCAAGATATGCTTTTCCAAATACATTGTTAATACTCATAAAGGTTCATTCAAGCCATATTTGAAGAAGCAATAACAAGATGAAAATAACAAGAATATGCACAATATTTCCTTCAAAAACATAGTAAAGTAGTAATTATAAAACATCAATATTATACATAGTGAAAAATGATATCATGGTAATAAAGGGTTTCACATAGATAAAACATAACAAAATAGGGGTTCATCATGTATAATATTCAAGATACTAAGATACAATAAATACACAAGTAAATAAGCAAGTAAAGTATGAAACCCTAAGTAAAGGAAAGAGATAAGAGTACTTTGCTTATTTTTGAATGGACGGGAAGTGATCTTGGTAGGTGCAACAACTGAACAAATTACAAATAGGATCATTAATGGTCACTGTAAATTCTGGATCTCATAGCTAGACATAAGCGCCCGTAGCTGGATAGGGGCGCCTGAGCACTAGAGACTGCTTCTTAGCACCTATGACTACAAAATTCTCATAATCTAGTTTTCATTGTGTCGCAAAGGTATGACAGTTGTTCCCTATTGATCACCTGATAGTCACTCTTTGATCGTTGAAGATACATGTAACCTACAAAATAGAAGTTCACTTACACAAGCCCACAAATCACATCAAACCTAAAAAGGAAAATGCATAATGGGGAGTCGAACAGACCCCGATGGTCACCCGAAGAGTGAACTTATGACCGAGTGTTACACTACATCTCATAATCTATGTAGTTCTTATGAGTGTGTGTAGAAATGATGCCTTAGGACGCCCTTGTGCAAGTTGAAAAAATGATAGTGATATGTAGCTATAATGTAGCAATGTAATAGTACGTGTGGATGAAATAGAATGAACTTCCCCCTCCTATGCAGTGTATGTAGATGTGATGCAACCCTTGTCCTTTGAATGGATGCTAGATGGATGCCTTTAGAATGCTCTTATGCCTTTTGAATGCAAGGTTAGGTGGTAATAGTAATGCTTAATTTTGAAAACATAACTATGTATTTATATGATTCCCTTGTTTGAATTTCATAATTAACAACTGGAAGACTGACCCATAAGTGAAAAATATGCCCAAAATATAAAAGAGATCCAAAATAAGCAAGTAAGATAAGAAAGGGTCAAGGGCACCTAAAGGGGATAGGAACACCTGGGAACTGTTGTCCTGACTGGGCGCTAGTGTTTGAAGCTATAAAAGATAAACAAGTTAAGTTATGACTAGGTTGTAGGGTGTGTAAGACCAAAGAGAAAGCAAGAGACAAAGAAAAGAGGCCAAAGATAGTTGTCAATTACTATTTTTTTAATTAGGAATCATGTAAATGATATTATGCTTTTAGGACCTAGAAATGTACATAAGTGTGTGATTTTGTGTCTACATTTGCCCCCACTTTATGTTGTTGAGTGAATACTCAATAACATAAAGTAGTTAGAAGATGTGTACTTTATGATCCTATAGAGAGAGTGGTGAATAGCGTGCCAAGTGGGCCAGTGAAGTGTGGAGACTAGAAAAAGAAAGTGATCCTAGGGGTGAAGTGTATGCATAAAGATGTGTTGCTAGAACCTGTGTTTGTTGAAGTAAGCTACTCCTTGTTATATATTTAGGATGGACCTGCAAAAGAAGAGTGAAAAATTAGTCAAAGTCATGCATATGAAAAATATTAGTAAAGCATGTATAAGTATGTAAAATTATGTAAAAGTAGTGATAAAAGGAAAGTGTGCACTTGATGTAAAAAAGTGTAAAGAATAGAAAAAATGTCCTAGAAATTCTATGAAGAGAAATTTTTTTGGGTGATCCCACACCAAGAGGGAGTTTTTTAGGCGATCTCATGGCAAGAGCAATTTTTTTGGGAGATCTCATGTCAAGTGCTATTTTTTTAGGTGATCTCATGTTAAATGTAAGTTTTTTGGGTGATCTCATGCCAATGAGAAAGTGTTGGGGAGAGAGGTCTAATGTTACTTTCCTTACATGATTCTGTCAAAAAAGCACCACTGTAGATGGTACATCTTTGATTTATTCATTTTTTCCTTGATTAATTTTAAATTGTACTTATTACAACTAATTGTAGGAGATAGAATACATTCTATAGCTGAATGTTTGTACATGTAATGGTATAATTGCTCTGTAACCTTCGATAAACTATGTTGTGCTGAGAAATTGAATGTATCTTCCCCCAAAAAATTGACGCCCATGGGAGGACACAAGTACTCAGGTGTTTTTGTCTGATTCTGGATGTTGGCATTTGTTGTTTGATTCTAATCCAAGTCTGATTTTGAGCCAGTTTATAACTGTGTTCCTATGTTTTTTCTATATTGTATTGTGATGTTTCGGGGATTTATAATGATGTAGGGGTGATTTTTTTACCCAATGTATGCCCCCCTCATTTTGGGTGCGTGCAACAATGGTAGGAAAATGTGGCCCAAAGGAGAGGACCGGATGCTGAGCTTAAGTGGATCCCTATAGGGGGGAGGGGATGTGCATGGTAGAAACCGAGGCACATGCAAACAAAGTAGGCTAGAATTATGTATTAGTCTAAGAAAATCATGTAGTAGAAAACAATGTAACAATCAAGTGTGCAAATAATATAAACCATGAAAAGTAAGTTTCAGACATGGAACATCACTCATAATGTCATAAGACAATCAGGGTCGAAGTGGCCAAAAGTATATAATGATCACCCAAGACATAGGGCATATCCCAAAAATAATAGCATACAATAGCAAAAAATAGTAATCAAAATGTATCAAACAACCATGGTATCATATAGTCTTGGAAAGTAAATGTTACACATGAAGCACCTATTATTATTTTATTCATATACTTAGTATATCATTATCTTTATCATATACACATGCATGTTCACTTGGTCTTTTGAGGTGAATGCAGATCTCTTACAGGTTCTTACATGTTGCAGTGATTTGGTAAACAAAATCACAATAAGAGAGTTATTGCACAAGCTTAGAATCAATCCATCCAACGTATTGCATTAAAATTGCGCACAAAGAAAAATACGCATTTAGGAGAGTGAATGTGTAACTCCTCCATGATTAGTGAACAAAGAGTCCAAAATAGAATTGTAACTTACACACTTGACATATTCAAACTAAGAGTAACTTACACTTAGCTAACAATGATGGCTAAGTGTAACTCCTATGACTAGTCCACCTAATCAAGCTCACTCATAAAGTGTATGAATAATCCACATAAATAAATAAGTGGAATAAATAATATCCTACACCAACACCCCCTTAAGCATAGCTTAGGTGGTCGAAAAATAAAGGTGGATCTTGACAATAAGGCCTAATGAGGTAGCCACCTACAATGCATCTCTCAAAATGTTGAGAAAAAGGAGAAAGCCCAATGGGAAAAAAACTCCCTCCTAAAAGAGAGACAAAGAAAAAAGTGAGGACTAAGAAGCCTCACTAGAAGCTACAACTTCATGTAGCCACCATGTGTCCTAAAAAATCCATGAACATAAAATGGGAAGAGAACTTAAGAATAACCTGAGGACATGTTGATCAATCACCCCTTGAAATGCATAGCTAGATGAAGCGTTGATAAAGGATCTTCAAAATTTATAATTGCTCCAAGATTTCCTTTTAATTAGCAGACTTGACATGAACAAGTATTGCAAAATATTGTGTTTAAAACAATCGAGTTGTCCAAAATTGGTAGGCATAAAAAATAAGTTGAGCCAGGCTGACACAAAACTATAAAGGAATGAAGATTGCTACAAATGGATACACATAGTAACCCTTAATATGGGTTTTGAAAAATAAGATTCCTTTTTAGATACGTATTTACATGTGAGAAAACCAAAAACACAACAAATAAAGAAAGCGCATTTATGCATTAAAATTACTTATTTTCATAAGAGAGAGAAGAAGAATGAAAATTTTTTTATTGTGGGGGTGTTTTCCCTCCTATTGAACTGGTGCCCACCCTCCAATCTTCTAAAATGATATCTGGAAAGTGAAACATGTCACCATCACAATCTTCTTCCTCCTCATCCATTGCAAAAGGTACCTTCAAAATTACACACTTGGCACTTTATATTTAGAGCATGTAAATATTACATAGCCTAAAAGTACCTTTCATTAATGAAATATGTGTATTAAAAATTCACCAATGTGGAGATCTCAAAAAAATATCACGTTAATCTGAGTTATGGATCAAAATTTATGAGTTCCAAAAGGTTATATTATTATAAAATAATATTTTAATGTTGGCCTTAAAGCAGGGTACATGTGACACCTAAATATCCAGAGGGTAAATAACTGACACATAGGGTACTGTACGTACCCAAAATTATAAGTACTGTACTGCTAGAACAGTGTAACAAGTGCCCCGAGGATGATACAGGTCTCCTCGCAAGGTGTTCGGGATCCGGAAAATCCCTCGGAGTATGCGTTAACATCCCGCATGCCCCGCTTAGCCCCCGCGCCCTTTATTTTCCCCTTTTTCCCTCTTTCCTTGGCCTCTTGACCTTCAGTGACGAAACCGCCGCCCTGCTCAGAGCGGCGGTCCTGTGCGCATTTTCCAGAACGCTCTTTTGACGCGACTCACGTGAAATATCATGATTCACCAGCTTTTCTTTGCCGACTTGAGCATGCATTTATGTTTTTGGTCCCCTGGAATAGTGTTTTTCCTTTGTTTATTGTTTAGGAGTTCAATTTGGTTTTGGTTTTTGAGTGTTGGAATTCTTATAAATGCATAGCTTGTGCTGAGGCAAATGGCCACCATTTTTCCTTGTTAGAGTCTTCTGATTTTCAGTGGTTTGGTCTGTTAGCTTGCTTAGGATTGATAGCATAGTTCATTTCATACTTGGTTAGTATTGTTCAGCTGTTGGTAAGCCACAGACCCATCTTGTGCAGGCAGTGCTGTTATCTCATCCCAATCCAGTTAGAAGCTTGCCTCTGAATTTCTCTTTGCTGTAGATTTGTTTTTATTGTGTCTTGGAGTTCTTAGTTCAATCCATTATATGCCTGGTTAGCTTTATTCAGCTGTTGGTAAGCCACATATCCAACTTGTGCAAGCAGTGTCTTTATTTTATCTAATCCATTGGAACAAAATAGCTTAGGAAGCCATTAAAGTTGCAGGTTTTGCTCTTCGCATAGGATAGTTACAGGTTCTGGTCGCTTCATGTTGCATGACTCGCAGTAAAATCCCGCTAGGAATCGCATAAGCCAAGCTCTGTACTCTTGCGCTATCCCTCTCCTACTCGCATTCTCTTTCTGCATTCTGAGTTGTCCTTGTCCCAAAATCTACTCTTATCGGTGCCAGCATTACACGCTTTTCTGGATCCACGTGAACACGAAAGAACGAGGAGATCATACTGAGGGGACGAGATCACATACACCATCGGATTCGCCACTGTTCTGTGGAGTCCAGGTTTTAAATTTCAAAGTTCTAGTCAGATTCATATCAAATAGAGTAGTTAATCGCTTTATTTCATTTCATTCTATTCTCGACATTGCCAGGGAAGCTGTGGGGATTGATAGTTTCTGAGAAACTATGATTCACTCCTCACTTCTGAGGTAGGACCGAGAATCTTGCAGGTAGATTAGACAGGCTATTTTATTTATTTAGAATAATTCTACAAATCGCACAGGCAAATAACCACACTCGGTTATCTTGTCTATTTTAAATTATTGTTTAGCTATTATTTCTAGATACGCTTAAAATAGTTTGCTTTCCTTAAAATTGTTAGAATATTTCTTAGAAGAATAAAAGTTATACAGTTAGATTTATTTCACATAGTTAGAATTTGCTTCGTTACAGTTAGATTTGCATTTTGTTTCGTATGACAATCACGGGACCTCAAGAGCCCAGGGAATATATATTTGAGCCAATCGTGCCTCAACCAAACCTAGTCACAGCAATAGTTGACATAGACCAAAATCTCAGGATACAAGTATTCCGAACAACCACAAATTTACAACTGATCAGTTCTCAGTTAAGAGGATTAAACATAGAAGACGACCAAGCACATGCGTTTTGGTCAAGTCAGCCAAACTACAGATTACCCTAGAAAACATCCACATGACTGTAGAAGGGCTCGAAAGAGAACAAACATTCAGGTGCGATCCTCTAGTTCCATAGCCAGACGCTGGAGACACCCTCGTAGATATAGATACCAGCTTAAGAATCCAGGTTGCGAGAACGCCTGTAAGGTATTCTAAGAAGATTGCACAACTATTGGTTCTAAACATAGAAGCTGAGAAAGCATACGATTACTGAATACTAGGGATTAGAACTTGATCCCGCGTATGACCATAACAGGACCGCAATAACCAAGAGTCTATGGTTGTGATCCACAGATCCCACAGCCCAACGAATCCACAAGTCAATTAGACATAGACACTAGCCTACGCATCTTGGTATTCAGGTCCACTCCACTTCCACCTATCATCATCGAACAACTGTCATTACTAGATATAGCGGCTAACGAAGCTAGGGAATTCTAGACTAGGCCAGAAAATCGTCCATAGAGTCAATTATATTCATCATCCACTATATGACCTTATCAGGAGATATACACGAAACAATCCCAGGTCATTTTCCACGTATTCCACAACCCATAGATCGAATCATGCCAGAGCTCGATATTGATTGGAGCCTTTGAGTAGTCATCCTTGCTAATCGATCTATCACACCAGTCCAAGTTAGAAGGGCCTTCTTTGCCCTTAGATTCGCAAATTCCACTAGTACGTGTCGAAGACATTAGACTGCCTAACTAGTTTGTCTGCATATTCTACCCCCACCGGCTGTCTCGGCACGACCTCGGGAGGTCGGGTACGCGGAAGAGTTACTTGTTGATTCTCACGCTCGCCTGTTGCTTTTCCGACGTACAGGTACAAATTTGTAACCAAAGGATAAAAGATTACACCTAGAAGGTATACGTCTAGAGGGTAAAGAATTGCATCCAGAGGGTACATGCCTAGACCAAAGGATAAAATATTGCACTGAAATGGTACAGATCTACGTCAAGAGGATAAAAGACTGCATCTAGAAGGTACATGTCTATAGGGTAAAGAATTGCATCTAGAAGCTACAAATCTATGACCAAAAGATAAAAGAATGCACCTAGAAGGTGCGGATCTACTTCCAGAGGATAAAAATTGCATCCATAAGGTACATATCTGTGTCAAAAGGATAAAATCATGCATCCAAAAAGTAAAATTGATGAAACAAAATTAGACTACAAATATCTCATTTTGTAGTGGTTGTATCAAAAAAACAAAGAGAACCTAGAAAGATTATCAAAAAAACTAAAAATTGATATAAATTTTACCCCAATAAATAAATATACATGGAATTGTACATGTTTTTTTGAAAAACATGTCAAAACCCCCTTGAAAATGCCCAATTTTGACCATCTTAGAACATGGTTGAGTTTATAGTCAATTCTATGGTTTGGCATCTTCTGAACACAATGATGTAGTTTGTTTTCCCTAAAATTACATTGGTTGATATATGACATGTAAAACCACTTATAAAATGACATATTTCCCTAATCTTTTTTTATTCTCCACATCATCCAAGGATGTAAAAGAAGAGAATACTTAGAGAATAGAGGATCTAGAACATTAATGTAAAACACTCAAAATTTAAAAACTAACAACAAATGAAATACCAGACAAGTGAATACCAAAATTGCTATGATACCATCATAGTATTTGTTATGATCATTGGATCAATTGAATGCACCATTTCATCGAACATGAGACAAGTAAACACACAAGGTTGATGAAAGTAAATAAAATCACAATAAGGGAATTATTACACAAGCTTGGAATCAATTCATCCAACAAATTGTATTAGAATTGTTGATAAATGAATATTCATATATAGGAGAGTGAATGTGTAACTACTTCATGATTAGTGGACACAGAGCCCAAAATAGAATTGTAACTCACACACTTGACATAGTCAAACTAAGAGTAACTCCCACTTAGTTAAAAATGATGGCTAAATGTAACTCATGTGACCAACTCCAAGTGTAACTCCTATGCCTAGTACACCTAAGCAAGCTTACTCCTAAAGTGTAGGAACAATATGCATAGATAAATAAATAGAATAAATAATGTCCTACACCAACACATATGTGTCATCATAATCACAATCAAAATTGATTTCACACACAAGAAATGCTTTTTATTCTTCTCTCATTCGTAGCTTGTGTGTTACCACCTTGTAGGTGTGGGGTAATGATGATTTGACAAGGAAATAACTTCCTCATCATTAAGTAAATTAAGTGGTAATACATCATGAGATCCTAAATTCATATTTACCTTCCCATTAAGGTTCATTTTCTCATTATTGGAATTATTATTAGAAGCATGCATCTTAATTAAAGTCATATCACCCTCTACCCCAAATCCATTTTGAGGCAATGTGGTTCTAATTGTTGAGATTGCACTAACTTCCCTAAAAACATTAAAAAGAGATGGCAAGGTCTTAACTTTCCAAACTAATTTGAAACTTGAAGAGATTCTTCCATGCAGATCTTGCTAATGACAGGACATGACCAAATGAGAGGTATCCATACAAATAAAACAATGCCTCACAACAAGGAACTCATAAAGCACATGATGCATCCATGACCCACCCTTTAGAGACAATTATACAAAAGGTAAAAAAGTTAATTCGAGTTCACCTGAACCTTGATCCAAATAAATTTGTCAAAAGACAAGTCCCAAAACCTTAAGACAACATGTAAAAAGTCACCCAAAGAATCAATTATCCTCCTCAAGAACTGTAGGTTTCAAAACTCCATGGGAAAATTATACAGTCTCACCCATATCCCCCTTTTTTGTTTAAAGATAAGCTACGTGGCTCCATTTTCCACCTAAAAACCTTCATGTTATTGTTATCCATTTTTACCCCTGATAAAAATGGACAACTTGAGAGAATTGGACTTGGGTAGTTGATAAGGCTTCAAGGTTGAATCTGGAGGGAAACAGGTAAATTTCCATGATTTGGAACACTTACAGTTGGTTTTGGGGGGCATTTGGGATCATTTGGTGCATTTTCCTTTCTTTTAGGCTTCAAAAGATCAAAACTTAGTCAAATTTTGAGAAAAAGTGAGAAAAATGGTGAAATTTGGCTTTTGGGGACTTCATTCCATTTTTTATAACTCCTTAATCCAAGAAAAATCTGAGTTCGTGAAAAAATTGAGAAAATTGGAAAAAGTGAAAAAATGGCTCATTTTTAGAGTAGTGCAAACATTTCAGCCTTGGGAGGCCTAGATGATACTTGGGTCATAGGTTCATTGGTGTTTCGGATCCCCAATTTGGCCAATTTAGCTAAGGGTTTAAATGCCTCCCTTGTAGTGCAGATTTTCGGGTCAATGGAGGCCCGACGAAACAAGTTTCGTCGGGGTCAATGTGTTTCGCATGGCCTTAGCAACTGATTTACTAAGGGAGAGGCGCGGGGTTTGTAGTGTAGAATATGCACAAGGTTCAAGTCCAGAGGTCCGACGAGGAATGGGTCGATAGAGCATGGAGGGTCCGATGCAGCTAAAGAGGTGATGTGAGGAACTTGTTCCTTGTGGGACTTAAAATCTCGAAGTCACCAAACAAATGCAGGGGGAGAATAATATGCGGGTATTGTGGGCCTTTCGGGCTTGTAAGGCACACAAATCCTAGTTTCTCGTCCATCTCAATTCTTCACACCCCCCTTGGACCTGCAAGACAAATAAAATAAAGGGAGAGGGATACATAGTAGTATGTACTGTGGGATAAAATAGGGAACATAGGCTGAAAATCTGAGTTTTGAGCATCCTGACCACTCCAAGTCTACATAGTGATATCTTGACCCCCAGAGCTCCATTTTTTATAAAATTTATATCCCTGGATTTGTTTTTTGATGTACTACATCAAGAAATGAAAATTTTGGTGGGGGTAAGTGAGAGAAAAACAAAGAAAACTTCCCAGATCAAAATACACACTTGTAGGTGAATAAAAATGTATTTAATGAAGACTTGGGGGCAATTTTACTCTTTCACAAGAAAGAGTACGTAGAGGCATGGGTTTTACAGGGTTTCCCATCACTTTTTTAGGTCATTTAATGAATTTTTTGTGGTTGAAGGGGATTTTGAGTTCTCTCTCTCTCTCTCTCTCTCTCTCTCTCTCTCTCTCTCTCTCTCTCTCTCTCGTTCTTTCTTCCATATATTGTAAAAGAGAGCTCATTAAAAAAAATTGAACACTTTGAAATGATGTTCTCTCTTCTTCTTAGCTATTGGGAGGATATTGGAGTTCCAAGCCTCATTTTTTAGCATTGTAATGATGAATCATGCCTTATACCTCCATTTTGATGTATTGCGCAAACTTCTAGAGCAATAAAATCAAGTTTTGTGGTTGTTTCAATCCCTTTGCTTGAGTTTCCATTGTTATATCTTGCCTTTCTTCATGTTACAAATATTTTGTGCATTTTATTGTTGTCATTGCAAAATTGAATGATGTTGTGCTTATGAGAATGGTGTATTGAATGTTGTTATGGTTTGTGGTACTTTGTCCACCCTCTCCATCCCCATTTTCTCCCATTTTCATACATTTTGAAGTGGCCAACACCCCTTTTCTTGGTTTTATCACCTCTTTAGTATAGGAATTCTTCATTTTCATGCTCTTTCTCTCTCCCTGGTTATTTGGAAATGATAGAATATGAGTAAATAGTTTCATTTCCTTCATTAAGACTAGTTTAAGTGTTTAGATTAGGAAGAAGAACCAATATTCTTTGGAGAATTATCTCAGTTTCATGGTCACACACCTTGAGATAATTCCATGTTACCCAGTTACACTGATTGCCCATTTCATTCACATGCAAGAAAATTAGAGGGTGATGTAATTTGGTGATAACAATTTTGGCATGTCATGGTGGCACAAGATTAAGGAGATTTACATCTTCATACCAGTAAGATTGATGTGTTATTGATGGTATTCAGCCTTTGGAGGTATGTTTTCACCACATCTAGTGACTCCACTGATTCAAACAACCCATTATCTCAATTGTAAAATGTTTTCTTTGTTCTTCCATTCATTTTAATGTCTGAGCCATCTTAGTCATGGATCTCTCTAAGGAGATTTTCCATTCCCTCATTTCAATTCCAGTCCCTCTCCATTTATAGCAATTGTGATGTTATCCCCAAAACAACCTTGAAAAAATGTGCCCATTTTATATGGAAATGGATGATCAATCCCCTATTGATCACATTAAAGATATTGCAAACCATTGTTCCATTCATGATGTCTAAATAAGAGAATTTGTGCCTTAGAATTATGGTTTCACCATCTCAAAGGAAAAGCAAAAGAGTGGTACAACAATTTGGCTCCAGTAATCCATTTCTTCATGGAATCAGCTGGGAAAATAATTAGCAAAACTGAGTTCAAGGAAGATGCAGATGTCATCTTCCTCATGAAACATCTCAAAAAAAATACACCATGGATTGCAATGGATTTTATTCCTGATTTCAACATCAGATTCACAAGGACCTGTCACAGAATTCCTCAAGAATATAAACCCTCACAAGTTATGGTATTCTTGTATGATTTGAGGTCCTTTTATGTTGATTTAGTTGTATTGATTCAATCCTTATGGGGTAATAATTCTTCCTCGAGATATTTCCATTGCACCCCAAGCTGAGAAGATACTCATTCAAGATGGAAAAATAAAACCCATGCCCTATTGGTGTAATTCTTCCCTCTCCATCCTCAAATTATTCCTTACCCTTGTGAAAATAAAGAAAAATACATCATTCCTTACCGAAATCAAGGAAGCTCCTTTACTTCCCTATCCTTCATTTGATTTTTCACAAGTTTGTTATGCCAAAAGCATTCCCTAAAATTTGCAAAATTCCCTCCCATCTCCATCCAGAGGCACTACCCAACTTCACTTAAACCTTGCACTAATGTTTCCAAAAGTTGTGGTATCTCAAATGTTGTCCCTAGTTTCTACCTAACCCTTACTAGACAGAGTTTTCCTATAAGGTTAGTGGAAAAATATGTTTGTTATGATTTTGGAGAGAAGGAACAACCCATGCAACACTCCAAACAACAATATTTCAGGCAAAATCATGCAGTTGTTTCAGAGATAACATATCAGTAGAGTAGGAATTATGTTTTAGAGGGTCATTTGGCTTCTCCAAGTGATCAAGTCAGGTCTTGTGAGCATCAAACATCGCTACCCAAGCATGAAACATGTTATCAACCCCGTGTCTATGCCTCTTCTCCAACCAATTCTGCCAAGGATGAAGATTATGTATCAGTGGAGGATTGGTATGATTCAAATTGGGAGAATGAGAACATGAAAACTATGCAAAAGGAGAAGCTGAGTATTAAAACAGAGCATGAATATTTGGAGGAGAATCAAATCGATGAGATTATGGAAGAGGAGAGAGTGTTTTTTAACACTATTGGTACCCAAGGCTACAAGGAAGAATGTATTGAAAGTGAGCAAGGTGCTTTAATAGAGTGCAATGGTCCCCATTGTTCAACATGTTTGGAACTTTCCGCACTTTTAATGGAGGAGCAAGATGGGACTAGGAATGAGGAAAGCCGAGGTGAAACAAATGAAAAATCAACAATCATTAAGGTGGAAACATAGATGCTTGTGGAGGCAAAGCAAAACATGAACCAATATACAAATAACCACCTTCAAGAAGAAAATCTACAAGATGCCATGTTCATAGGGAAGAGCTTCAAAAGAGTGGGTAAATCATAAGGATCAGCCCAATGGTTCCAAAACCCCCTTACCCAATCAGGTATTGGGCTACCTTGGAGACAATATCAAAGTTGTAACCTATCATGTTCACTTCAGAACATGATGATGAGTTTCAAAGCTCCAAAGGTCAGCTTCAACACCTCTAAACAAATGTAGAGCAAATAAAGGAGGTAATCATTTTGTTTTTTGTTGATACTTTGAAGAATAGAGTGAAGAACCAACTTCTAGTCATTTTTTCACTCTTGCACAAGACCTTGGTCAGTGCAAAATCAAACACATGGTCTCAATTTGTGAGGAAGGGATGTTATTTATTGCAACCGGTTGCAAGATTTGTTTAACATCTCCTTGCCTCCGGTTAGAGTAGAGTTGATAGGTTTGTTTTCAACAGAAGAAGTGCTTGTGCACACTCTGCATGCTCTACTTGGAACATGTATGATCTTCTCATTTTGTACATAGTGTGTTGTGGTGTTTTGTTTCTCTTGCACAATTCATTGGAAGTGGTGGTGTTCATAGGGAAATCAGTTTTAGAATAGTTCTAAGTGCACTCCATAGTCAACATGTGTTTTCAAATATCTGCATACTTCACCCCTTGTCATTATTCAATTCAGTTTTCTTCAAAACTTGGCAAAGAAATCAGATTTTGGGACAAGTTCAAAGGTTCATCCTTCATCCCATTAGATCATATTGTAGAGAAAAGAGTAAATATTTCAGATTCAAAACAATTTTCCACTCGATCTAATTTTCAATATTTTCTTATAAAAGGTGGAAAAATCGAGAAAAGAGTAGTTCCAGGTTCAAGCAACACTTCAAGCGGGCTAAAGGAATGGGATTTCAAAGTTTCATATCAGATTCCAGAGTATCAGGCTGACTCCATGCCCAATGGATGCTTCAAGGCCACTGATCAGCTCATCTAGTAGGAAGATGTCCCCATGAGTCACCAAATTGTTATCCATTTTTACCCCTGGTAAAAATGGACAACTCGAGAGAATTGGACTTGGGCAGTTAACAGGGCTTCAAGGTTGAATATGGAGGGAAATAGGTAAATTTCCATGATTTGCAACACTTGTAATTGGTTTTGGGGAGCATTTGGGATCATTTGCTGCATTTTCCCTTCTTTTGGGCTTCAAAGGAACAACACTTAGTCAAATTTTGAGAAAAAAGTGAGAAAAATGGTGAAATTTGGATTTCGGTGACTTCATTCCATTTTTTCTAACTCCCTAGTCTAAGAAAAATCTAAGGAGTTAGTGAAAAATTTGAGAAAATTGGAAAAAGTGAAAAAATGGCTCATTTTTAGAGTAGTGTGGACATTTCGGCCTTGGGAGGCCCAAAGGGTACTTAGGTCACAGGGTTGTGGGTGCTTCGGATCCTTGATTTGGCTGATTTAGCTAAGGGTTTGAATGCATCCCTTGTAGTGTGGATTTTTGAGTCAAGGGTCGAGCTCCCACAGATACAAACAGATGTGTCAGGGATATGGGGAGTTCAAAGCACAAATTCCCATGGGGAGAAATGTTCCCCATGGTGAGGCACAAGGTTCTCTACATGTGAAGTATAGAACGACGTTCAGTTCTAAAAGTCGACTATGGAGAGATACAGTGGGCTCGACGAGCTCATGACCGAGCTACTTGGTGAGCTAAGTAAAGGTGCAGCCTAAACCCTGTGAAGCAAGTTGAAGTAATGCACCCCCAAGAACTTGATGAACAAGGAATAAAGGCAGGTGGTGAATGCAGGGATTCAAGGGGTGTCAACTTGAAGTAAGTGGGGCTAACAAGCTTGCAAGTAAAGCAATAGTAAAAATCCAATTGGACCAAAGGCCAAATCAGTAGTGTCTACGGAAATACGATGGACCACTACTTGAAAAAGTAAATCAAAGGTCCAAAAATCTGCCTAAAATAAAGTAAATGAAGTAATTGGGGGTCAAGATTTCGCAACATGAAGGAAGAAATATGAAGTAATGTTCACCTTGTAGACCCCTCCAAGTTGGCCATGGTGATCTATCGACTCCCAGGTGCTACCAAATTCTATGAAATTTAGAACTTTTTGGCAATTGTCTCTCAACACTACTACATCATGAAATCATAGAAAATGGGAAGTTAGGTGGAGTTAAGTGAGAGAAAAACATGAAGAAAACATCTCCAACATCCAAATAGCATAGTCCTAGGTGTAGTTGAAATGCATTTAATGGAAGTGTATGGGGGTAAATTTCTTCCTCCACAAGCAAGAGTACGTAGAGGCATGGGTTTTGCAAGGTTTCTCATCACTTTTGCAGGTCATTTAATGACATTTTTTGGTGGTTAAGGGGGATTTTCGAGTTCTTTCTCTGTCTCTCTCTCATTCTTTCTTCCATATATTGTAAAAGAGATCTCATTTTGAGAAGTATGGGAGGGGATATTCTAGGAATGATGGGGAAACTCTCTGTAAATTCTCAGTTATCTCAATGCCTATTGAGGTTTCAAGCCTCATCTCATTGGCCTTGATAAGTGATAATCTAATGCCTCTGTACATCACATGTTGATGGATTGTGTAAATTTTTGGAGCAATAAAATCATCTGTTTTATGGTGTTTCTTCAACTCCTTTTGCTTGATGCTTCCATTATTGTATCTTGCCATGCTTCCTCTTACAAGTATTTTGTTGCATTATGCACATCATTATGTCTCATTGCAGGTCTATTTGTTTGTATTTTATGCTTAGTGCAGAATGGTAAATTGAGTGATCTGTGTCTGTGTCACATCTATTATGCTTCTCTCTACTCCATTTCCATTCTCCATTTTCTCCCATTTTCATGCATTTTTAAGTGGCCAACTCCCCTTTTCTTTCTTTTATCACCTCTTTAGTGTAGGATTTCTTCATTTTCATGCATTTCTCTAACCCTCTCTCTCTCTCCATGGTCCCTTGGAATGGCTAGTTTAGGTTTAGTTAGATGTATTTCCTTCATTAGGAGTAGTTTTAGCATTTAGGATTAGGTAGAGGAACCAACCTTCTCTAGATAATCCATCTCAAGTAGCAAGGTCCCACAACTTTGAGAGAATGGTCCAATGTTACCCAGTTACATTGATTGCCCATTTCATTCACATGCACGCAAATCAGAGGGTGTTGTAATTTGGTGATAACAATTACATTTGTATGAATTCCAATTTTGTCTTTTGAGGACCATATTCAATGTAATCATATGATAAATAAAGCACAAAGTCACCATTGGGAAAAAAGAGAAAAATTCTGAAATCTACCCTTTTTCAACATTTGGCTTATATCCTTTAATCACGAGTCACATACACAAATAGAGCTTAAAAACATTTTTCCACTCTCTCCAAAGGCTTGCAAATACTTCTTATTTTCTTACTTTATTTCTCAAACAACTTTAAGACTAATCTCATTTCTTATATACATCTTATATTTATTGTTAGACCTCCAAATTTCCACATACAACATTCCACACCCGAGACACAATTGTCTAGGTTGGATGACACACTCATATGGCTACGTCCCCGTTCAACAATTATGTTTGCAATGGATTAATGGTAATATTTTCTTATGTATATATTATTTCCACTTCTTAGTTGACTTAATGTAAAAATACATCCCATGGAAACATATAAAAGTAAATTAGACACACTCATTTTATCACCCGACATTCTCAAGAGATCCTCTAGCAAATTCTTATCAAGTTTTAAATAAAATTGCCCTAATCTCCCCTAAATCAAGAGCATAAATTAGGAGGATCCTCTATGTAAATTTGAAGCACTCTAAATCAAGTTAAGAGTAGAATAAGAAAATTCAAAAACATCTCAAGGCCAAATCAAACACTATGAAGTATCTACACTCCAAAGGGAACTTCAAGGGGTGTTTTACTCTAGTGGATATAAATCTACATGCACTCTATTTTAGAACTTTATTCAACACTCACAAAGGGTAATTTTGAAGTACACGTAGTCAGCCAACTGTTTGCATTGAGGCACAAGGAAAAAACATAGAGAAATTGCACTCTAGACTTGTATTCATTCTTGTATGAGCACTAGGATAAATACATGGAGTTTGAACCCCTCATTCGGGAAATGTAGTGCAATGCTTGGTCATAATCAATAAGGGGTTTGGCCACCAAGGGAATTCTAACTCCACCACACACCCCTTTTTATTTTCTAATGTCTATTTGAGTGTTAGTATAAGAAACTAGGGTTTTTTATCATTACAAAAGTATGCATAAGTATTATGGAAGAAGAGAAAATACATGAGGCAACTAAAGATGAAGGAAACGTAACCAAGATTGAAAAGGAAGTAGAGAAAAGAAATAAACACTAACATGAAGTAGGATGGTAGTGATTCACTCTAGTGTCCAATTTGACGCTAATTTCCATCAGGGTTTCAATACTTTGTTTTAGAGATGAAACACATTTAACTCTATGACAACCTATTTGACCTTGTTCCATATCTAAATCAACCTACGAAGGAACTAAAAAACTAAGTGTACCCAACTTCTTATGTTTTACTATATTTAGCATATGCCCTAATTAAATGCAAATTCTTAATATCATTTTACATGTAATGTCATATTTGAAGTTTATAGCATTTATATATTAATCTAATTACACATTAGTTGATAAGGTTTCAATCCTTTTAAGTTATAAGTTAAGATTGGGTGTAATTAATATCTTTTGATTTACAAGTTACTTGCGAAATATTGATTGATACATTTCTTGCTTTAAGTAAAATGGTTTGTCACATGTTTGTTTTTGCACACATAACTAACAACTGCTATGTACTAATATTGGTCAAGTCATTATGTCTTGTTAGTTATGTTTGTTTATGATGGGCCTTTCTGTTGCTGAAATAAATCCAACATAATCAATGCAAACCCAAACAAAAACTTAAAGATATCTAATGCAAAATAGATGAAAAAAAAACATGGACCTTTTAACATCACATAATGGAAAATAATAAAGCATAAAAGATATAATTGCGAGTTTATCCTGGGAAAACCCTTTTAGGTAAAAACCCCAATAACAAATATCTTTCTTATTACACTTAATCTAACCCAAAAATGTAGCAAGATCTTAATGAGACTATGTTCGCATTACTTCAATAGTCCATGCATAGTATTTTGTACAACTACAATACTTGCTTACAATATCTTATAATATTCAACACTTAGCATGCTCATTACACAATGCACATTATACCTTATCCTTTATCCTAGACTTGCTTGTTATTTATAACAAAGCAACAACCCCAAAAAGTTGTCATACTTATTTTCTATGATTATCTCCTATGAATCAGTATACTCTAAAACAAATGCATGCTTTAGAGAAATCCCATTTTTATATTGATAGAAAATTGCAAGACTACCTCTAACTGCCACCTAGTCATCCTGAACACATCTCTCTGCATCTCTAGTCCTCTGAAAAATGCTTGAAAATACATAATAGTCACTATCTATAGGCATAACTATTCATATTTGTTGTTATCAAATGTTGAGAACCTCTTCTATGTACTATAAATAATCTCTCATTGCGTAGTTTACTCATGCATAGTCACACAAGTTTGCAAAGTGCTTCTTTATATTTGAACTACACAATTCTTCATGACTCTCACATTGCGCATTGAAGCTGCACAATCCAACCATTGCATGATACTCTCTGTGCATTCAAACCACTATGCAAGATACCTTGTGCAATGCCATGTAAAAATGAAACATTCCCAAAATTCTCTCACTTGTTGAATACCTCGCATGAAGAGAGCACAAACTCATTCCTCAACAAACCAAGGTGATTAATTCCATATTTTTCTTGCACTAGATAAAATTCTCAACAATCATTGTCTTAGTCAATGAATTTGCCACGTTCAGATTGGTCTCCAACTTCTTTAGTAGCACCTTCTTTTCCTCCATCATTTCCCTTATAAAATGATATCACACATCAATGTGATTGGTACATGCATGATACTTAGGGTTCTTTGCCCAAAAAATCACACTCTATGAGTCACAATCTATCATCACCATTCCTTGGAAAAACTTCATTTTGGAATATAATCTCTAAAGCCACATTGCTTCCTTGTTTGTGTGAGTAGCTGCAATATACTCCACTTTAGTGGTTGAAATCACAATTCTTGTTTGATGTTTGCTCATCCAATTTATTACTCCAATGAACAAGTTAAAACATACTCATTGGTGGATTTGCACAAATCCATATCTCTACCCCAATAAAACTCCACAAAACCATGTAAATGTAGTACCTTTCTTTCACCAGGACTTTACTTGATAACAAATCACATGATTAAAGGTTTCACACAAATATATGAAAATCCCCTTCACCACAGTCCAATGTTCCTGCCTGGAATTTGCTTTGTATATGCTAATAGCTCACACTGCATGTGCAATCTCAAGTCTTGTGCAAACCATTTCATACATTAGGATTCCTACCATACTAGCATATAATACCTGAACCGTGTCCTCCAACTACTCCCGAGTTAGTGGACATTGTGTAATCGATAGTTTCTAACCAACTGAGAAAGGTGTGCTAACATGTTTATTGTCTTGCATTTTAAAACTTTCCAGAACCATCTCAATATAGTTCCTATGACTTAGCCAAAGATTCCTTTTCGCATGCTCTTGCACAATTTATATGTCCAAAATTGTTTTTGCAACATCAAAATCTTTCATGTTGAACTACGCAGACAAGTGAGACTTTATTTGTTTGATCATTGCCTTGCAATTTTCAATCAACAACATGTCATCAACATAAAGAACTATGATGAAAAAGTTTTTTCCTTCTTTTTTGAAGTACATGCAAAGATTTACCTCATTGTGCATGTGACCAAGTTTTTGCAGATGGCTGTCAAACTTCTGATTCCATTCTTGATAATCGTGTTAGGATGTACAAGGATTTCTGTAGGTGGCAGACTAAATCATCTTTTCTTTCGACCTTGAAACTATTAGGTTGGACCATGTAGATTTCTTCCTCAAGCTCTCCATGAAAACATGTTGTCTTAACATCCATCTAATCTATATCTAGATCATTTACAACTACAATAACTAAAAGAAATCTTATGGAAGTCAATTTTGTAACAAGAGAGAACACCTCACCGAAGTCAATCCCTTCAACCCGTGAGAACCCTTTTCCAACCAAACATGACTTATATTTCTCCAATTTACCTTGCGCATTGCACTTCCCCTTGTACACCCATTTATAGCCTACAATATTTCTTCCAGGAGGTAACTTCACTGGATCCCAAGTCTCATTAGTCTTTAGAGACCCCATCTCCTCCTTCATAACACTCTTCTAAGATGTGCTCTCCTTAGATGCAAGGGCTTTGCACACTATTGTTGGATCATCACCATTTGTTATTTATAGTAAAAAAGGTGAGCGATAATAAGTGGGACTATACCTTTCTTGTCTTATGCTTATTTCCATATCTTCAAATTTTAGACGCACACTAATGACACTCTGCACAACCCATTTAGGCAATTTCAAATCTTTATCACACTTCTAGACTTCACAAAACAATGTTAGCTCTCTTACCATAACCCCAATTCACTTAATTTAGCTTTCAAGAGTAGTGCCTTGATCGTACTTTATCAACACAGATTTAAAAATCATATATTTACTATATTTATTGTATTTGTATTTATAACTCTAACTGGTTCGTGGAAAATTCAAACTATAAGTTTGCTCCCCAATAAGTTTGGCCACAACCATAAAACATCTTCAATCCATCCCAAAAAAAACACAATAAAATAAAAATAAAAATAAAAATATACCTATCTTTGTTTGAACATGTAAACAATACTCATACTAAATTAGGTTAACCTTCGCCGTTTGTATCTCGTACCTCAAAGTGGTGGTTCAACTTAAGTTTTTGGCCCCATTTGAAATCCGCGAGCACGGGGAGATCCTTTGGATTTTCCCTTACCATTATTTACTACTCTGCGCTCTACATTTTCTGCTCTAGAGTTAGCGAGGGCATTTGGATTAAGTTCCATAAAAATGCTAATTAAAACAAATGGCAAAATAGGAGGAGAATAAAAAAATCACATCCCAGACAGCGACATATACTCAATTTAAATACTTGGAATTTCAGCTCAAAATTATGTACTTGGGAGAGCAGAAGCAGTGAGACTGAAAAGGAGCAGCAGAGGAGGAAGCAAGCCACCAATCTATAAAGAAAAACCAAGTAAGGATTTTATCCATTGCTATTTCCTCAAGCCAGAGCTTTCCGCCCCATTGATTTAGGGTTTTTGTTACTTTGCAAGCGAGCAGTAATGCTCTAAAGCTGTTGAAATCGTGTCCGAAGTATTTGATTTGGTACCCAATTTGAATTTCTACAATACCCACTTGTTAACTTTTCTAGATCTATCTGTATTTGGGTCTTGTAAAAATCTAGATATTTACTTCCATAGCATAGATGCCGTGATCCAAATTATGTATGTTTTCCCTTATAGATTGTCTTTGGTGTTTTCGCCGTTTCTGGGTTATTATGTTGTTAACCAGATCCCGTAGCTAGGTGCGGAAACATCCATTTGACTATTGCTTTGCGACTGATTCTGCGATGTATTAGTCAAGATCTGCATGTTTTTGTTTCTGCAGGGCGAAGATCTAATTGTTGCTAGGAATAACTGGTTTAAGTTGGTGTCTGCATTGAGGAATTTTTGAGTGCTAACTATGTTTAAACAAGCATCTAACCGGTATCAGAGATCCAAGGGGTTCAAGGTGAAGCATGCTTTTCAGATAGCCTTATTGGCTGCTGTCAGCATATGGCTTCTCTACCAGGTTAAGCATTCCCACGATAAAAGGCATACATATGATGAAAAACAGACAGGGACCCAGGTTGATGGGAATGTGGAGAGTGCAGGTGGATGGAACGGCAATGGATTTGGGCGTAAGGGAAAATTGGAGGTTTTTGATGACGGTTCCACTTCCACGACTGTGAATGCAGAAAGGACTGAAGGGAGTGCAGAAGAAGAAGAGGAAACCAAGGATCTGCATACTAGTTCTGAGGAGAATGGTCATCAAGATCAGGGGGTTGGAGATGATGAAATAGATGGGCATGAAGAAGAAAAGACTGAAGAAGTGAGTCGGGAGGAGAATGAGAAGATAAGTGAGAATGCCGAGAATGATGATGGAGGAAAAGTGGTAGAGGCGGAGGAAGAGGAACACAATGGTGATGTTGGAGCAAAATTTGTGCAGATCATCAAACAGAAAACTGAGGATGCAAAAGAAGAGACTGAAGGTGATCATAATGAGAATGAGGATGAAACCCCAGAGATTAAAGATGGGAAGCACGACGAGGAGGAGGGCAAGAACAGTGAAGAACAGATTGAAAATGAACACCGTGAGGGGGAGGAGGATAAGAATTCTGAAAAACAGAGTGAAAATGAACACCGTGAGGGGGAGGAGGATAAGAATTCTGAAAAACAGAGTGAAAATGAACACCATGAGGGGGAGGAGGATAAGAATTCTGAAAATCAGAGTGAAAATGAACACCACGAGGGGGAGGAGGATAAGAATCCTGAAAAACAGAGTGAAAATGAACCCCAGGAGAGGGAGGAGGTCAAGAATGCTGAAACAAAGAGTGAAAATGAACATGATGATGATGAGGAGATTAAGAATGCCGAGAAACATAGTGAAAATGATCACCATGATGAGGAAGAGGACAAGAATGCCAAAAAACTCATTGAAGAAGAACAAAAAATTGCTTCCCCTCTTGAGAATGTGGAAAAGAATTTGACAGAGTCTATATCAGGTCCCAATATTGTTCTCAAAGAAAATGAGACAGTTGCAGCAAGTCCTCCTCCTAAAGGAGATGCCCGTGAAGGAAACTCTGTGGACCCAGTTAAAACAGAAGAACCTGGTAGAGTTAACAATGAGACTGCTGGAGTGGATGTTAGTAAGGATGCTGATCTTGCAGGTTCAAATGCAAGGGACGAAGAAGAGAAAATAGAAGAAAAGAATCAAGAAGCCAATATGACTTCTACTATTTCTTACTCTGATTCAAATGCTGAGACAGAACATGAAAGATTAGAAGAAAATAGGAAGGAAATTAATGCAAGTAATGCTGAAGATCATGAGATAGAACAAAGTTTGACAGCCAATCATGAGACAGAGACGGAAACCCACAAGGAGCTTGATGAACTTACAACTTCAGAAACAAAAACTGAAACAGAAAATACCAGTCAGTCAAGGTCAGGAGATATTAAACCTGATTCTTCACTGGACCAAGGTATGACAGAGGATGATGCGCAACAGTCCAATGACAAAAATTCAGATCACACTGAAGGATCTCAAAACTCAGAAAGGGCTGAACAAAAATTGGTCATTGATGAGGAAACCTCATCCAAGACCAATGATGTTTCTGAAGGCAGTTTGATTTTAGCTTCTTCAGACAGGAATTCAACTACAGAATCCGAGCATCCTGATGGTGAAGACGCTTCTTCTCAAAATATGCCAGGCGAGAATGAAGCAGGTGATCGAACAGACCTTGGGACCCTACCTGAGAGCAAGACTGAAGGACAGAACTCAGAGGAAATTTCAGCACAATGAACATTGGTGATATACGATAACACTGAGGAATGGCCGATCTATCTATAATGTTTGTATGATTCCTGACTCTGTGACAAATGAAAGGTCGTTGAAGCTTGTTTTGGGCTATAAGGATGATTTGCTCAATTATGTAGTGCTTCATAGATTATATCTAATTATGAAGATAACAATTCATAATTTCCTAGAAGAAATGATTGCATTTTATAGAGGGTTGGTACATTTGTTATTGATCTCTGCTAATTATGTGGAATCTGTATTGCTTTCAGCCTTTCTCTGACCAGGCATTCCATTCCTTGCTTTCAATCATTTTAGGATGGCTTTATGCTTATCATGTTTCTATTCAGCATTCTTTATCATGTTCCTATTCAGCATTATCATTTCATGCAAAAAAACAATTCTTCTCTCTGTACTGTTGGACAAAATGACGTCTGTACTGGATCACAGATTAATTTTATTTTATAGAAACCTTGGAGCATGGGGGCCTCTTTCTTTACCAATATGTGAATGATGTCCTATGTAAACACTAAATCTGCTTCTTTATTGGATGCTGAGCATCTGTTGATAACTGGATCTGTTTTTCTTTTTTTTCTAATCCATATATGAATGCTACTCATTCTGATAATTTAATTGCACCTTTTCAAGACACTAATGGTAGCATTTAAGTATCCTAGCAGATGATGTATTATATTAAAGAAATTACAGAATAGTCAATCAGACTTTTTTTGGAAACTTCCCCAAGGTTTACTACCATCAACCCCTTGAGGTCTTAAACTAGACTCTGGCTGCTAGAGATAGTTCATAAAGTCAACAAAGGTGTTTTGGGATTCTCAAAATGAAAATATCATAAATCATGCTTAGGTGTAAAGAATGAAAGAGGACTGTAGATAACTTACCCATTCATCAATGCTAATGATTTAATCAGGAACTGTGAGTAGAAAATCCCTTCAGTCTATCTGGCAGGTTCTAGATTGAAGTGGGGAAAAAGGGGATTATCACTATTGGAAAACCCCTGTTTTTCCTATGGTGATAACTCACCTGTCAGACCCCCACCTTCCAACCTTCATTCTAAATCATTGTTTAAAAGCCTTGATTCGTCAGATACAATCCCTTTAATATCCTTACTAAGATAATACAATTCCCATACTTGAGTCAAAAGAGGGTTATTGAACTTGAGGCTATAATGGAGCTAACTTTATGGACTTAGCACCACTGCCTGGATCCAACATTGCAATTAGGAATTATAGTCATAGCAGGAAACAAGGCTATTTCTTTCATTTAACCTCTCACTGAAAACAGAACTTATCAATTAGGATCAGGTCCCATGCCTCTGAGAATGAAGCACATTTTAACTCCATATTAAGTTTTTCCCTCAAGATCACACGAGCTGGTATCTCTACATCAACTTATACATCAAACTAAGCACAGAACAGTACATGATCTGTTTCAACTGGGAACATTTCAATAGCATAAGTACATGTTACCAGGTGAAACATACTGATAAAGCAGTTATATAACAACCTTGTTATCTTATTGTAGTAAGACAACCTAGTCAATCAATACCACTAGTAGCAATTGCAACCATATCAGGAACCAGGGATATATAAGCCATTAAGTACTGTAGATGTGCATTGGAATATAATTACATACCCCGTCACATCATAACAGACTCTACTACCATCAAAACTACATTACTCAACAACAAGTATGAAAAGAAGGTCAATCAACGGAATTGCTACATCACAAAATGTCCACGGTGATCTCCATTGCACAACTGAGGAAGATCTTCAATGAACTAATTATGCATAGAATCTTGTTGCCACAGTTTGGAAGTAGAACAAGATATCCCCAGTTCCCTATAACTCTACACAGATAAAAGTTGGTATATTTCTTATGCCAAGTACAGAATTGAATGATTCATTGAATTATTGCTAAAACTATCACAGTATAACAAAATATCAATATTTGCATAGCAGTAATTTCTGTAGCTCTTAGGGAGACCACAAGGTAAGCTTCAAACAAAAAGAAAAACCCAGTCACTGTTAATTCATAAATAACAGGAATAGGTATTTATTGAATGAGAGAAACCCAGTAATAGATACAACAAGACTGAAATATTGATATATAGTTTCCTTACGTGCACCAGATCCGAATGAAGTCTTTAACCCCACATTGAAAGTCTGATAGCACCTAAATAGACATGACAGTGCTGTCACAGTTTGGAAGTACAAAAATACTTTCCTGCAGAATGCATTCCAAATTCAATCAATCCCAATCTTGGTCTTCCAGACTTCCACCAATAAAAATGAAGAGTGAGGATCCCTCAATGCAAAGTGGCAGGGACGGACAACATAAACTCTCCTTCGGTGGCCCTAATCACCCCAACCATGAGTCTGCTTTAAGGTGGAGATGGAGGAAGGGACGGAGGGAGGGAGGGTAAACAAGAACTTTGATGCCCATTAACTCACACATTCCAAAATGTTTGTCAAATCACAAAGGTTTCATGGATCGTCCCTTTTCCTGTGGACTAAAAGTAAAACAATTCAGTTCTTTCACCCACAGAAAATAACAAATACAAAGTTGCATAATATCTAGTTATGTATTACCCTAATGCCACAAAAATATTTTTCAACAGGAAATGAAATCCTAAACAGTTAATATTTACAGAATTGCTTGTTAACAAAGTAACAAAGAAAAATAATCCAATCTGTACATCCCTTTTCAACCTCCTTTGCTTTGCTTTGTGCCCAAGTGGTTTTTGTGTGTTTTCCAATTCTTCCTCTTTTCCTCTTAAAGCAACTGTTTCCTTTCTTTCCATTTTCACAGGTGCACGAAAAGGGAATTTCCACTGATCTTTGGGGATCTCAAGCTGAGTGCAAAGTCAACAAAAAGAAAGATTATTAAATTTAGGGCTTCTACCCTTATTTCTTTTACAGATAGCTTAAAAACAACCAATGACTTGGCTTTATTCTGAAAATCCCCCTTTTTGTGTTTTGGAGTAGCACCAACATGATGTGTGGACCTTCCACGACTCACTATTTGCAAATCTCTCCATTTCCTTGGTATTAGATGAGCTCTTGATGCTTCCAAATTTTTTTGCTCTTCTTTCCTGATCCTAAGGCTCTATGATTGTGTTCTTCTATTGAGAAAGTAAGGTTGGTATCCACGATGACACCAAATCACTTGTACAATATATGCATATTAATAGGGGCTCGACCCATCTACATTTTTTAAGGGTAAATTTTAAGATTTATCTTGTTCACTAGGATGTGCAATATTTCTCCATCGAGATAGAAAGCTTGAAGGCGTCATCACTTTGTTTGCATGGAGGTATCCGGTAGACTACTTCAAATGGAATCAAACTTTGAATGCCTGCCTGCTTGAGCTCTGTCCTCATCCTATTTGAGGACCAAGTTCCCTAATTGAAGACCTGAGGCGTGGCTTTTCTATCAAGTGACCTTTTACCATTTGTTGATGCTTTAGAAAATTAGTCTTAGCTTGAACTTTTTTTCTCTCTAGCTTGAGCAACTTGCCATCCTTAATGTCCTAGCATCGTTATGTTCCAAGCTCATCTGATAATAAAAACCCCGATATCTTTTTAATATTTCCTCAATGACCTTTGAATGCCTAGGTGCATTAGGTCAAGAACCCTTTTTACCGCCATCATTAACTTGGATAAAATCTTTGTTTATAAAAAGTCAATGAAGGCAATGATGCTAAATCATTACATTCTTTCCCTCTCACGGTCCTTTTGGCCCCAGTTCGAAAACAAACAACAATCAAACCAAAGAAGGCAATGAAATGACCTTTTTGATAAAGTTGAAAGCCCTTTAGACCACCTCAAGCCTCTTATATTTCAACAATGCCAAACAGAGGGCATGGCTCATCCATTAGCTCTTACCGCATATCAAGGCCAAATCAACTTGTATGGTGCTCAAGCCAAAGTCACCTAAATGTGAATGCTCCTTGCATAATACCAAGCCCAGAACTCAGGTCCTTCCCACGAATAACAAGCAACTTAATGTAACTAGGAGTCCAAAGTTACCGTAACACTCTTTAATGTTACCATTTCAAAACCCAGAGTTATAAAACTTTCACAATATAAATGACAAGCAAGAGACAAGGCAAGATCACCAAGACTCACAAAGCACTCGAGGCATGTTAGCAGAAGATTATGTCGCTGCGGTTTTTTCTTATTTCATTGATTTGCCCATTTGCCCAATGGGCAGTGGCATAATCCTGTAACATTAAATAAATCACCGTTGGAATGGGTGATTTTCCTCTGCTTTTGAGAGGGGCAGCTCCCTTGTATGAGAAGTGTTTTTTGGGGTTTTTGAGTATTTTTACCTGCAAAGCACATAAACGAAATAAAAATGAAAATTGAGAAAGCCAAGAAGGGAGAGAGAGAACGAAAGGAAATGCACATGTGAATAAATAAATGCATGAAAGTAAACAATAAGAATATTTAATTAAAACCAACTTCCTTAGAAGCCTTCTCCAAATGCAGCATTCTGCTCAATGGTTATTTGAAACTAGCTTGGATTGTTGCTGCACATTCATTATGGTCTTTCACCTTGTTAGTTTTTCAATGCCCAAAACATGATGAGAATGGCCATGATATTCCTCTGTAGAACCACTAGTTTGTTGCCATGAGAAAACCACAAATTTCCTATCCACTTGGCCAGTGCGTCTTTCCCCAAAAATTATTTTTGTTATTTTTATTCTGGAAGTCTGGGTTTGGGGCTGGCAGCCCCGAGCAGTATTGGGGGTTAAAGCCCTTGCAGGGTTAGGGAGCTGAGAGCCATTGGCGTGCTCCATATTGTGGTATAGGGTGGGGTCAAGGGGTGGAGCCCCTGAAGCCAAGCACAATTTGAGCTTTCTGCGGCCTTCGGAACACCATGATTTTTATCCACGGAGTACATTTTCAACCCTCTAGTGAAACCTTTTTCTTTTCCTCCAAACTGCTTTTTTACGTGCTTCATTAAGTGCTTTTTTGTCATTTTCAAAAGATAGGTGCCTTAGGTACGCATTTGTTGCATTGTGCAAAGTTCCCTCTAAATGTGCATATGTTGCACAACAAGAAGTTCTATACGGATGTGCCTACGGCGATTTGGTGCTCCCAACGTCTTTTATAATCACTTCTGGAAGTGGGACTACTTCATACCAAGTGTGCCGAAGGTGCCTTTACTTCAACTTGTGCTTCATGGCTTTTTAGGCAATCTTTGGTTTGATGTGGAGAAGGTGTACAGACGCATTGGGTGCGCCCTTGTGAACATCTCAAGTGCTTTGGTGCCTTTTTACTTGATACTTTGTAGTCCCTTACAACACAACAAACACGCCTGTGGCACCAAACGTGCCAGGTGCCTTTTCAGAGCCCTATTTGCACTTCTGTGTCGCAGTTAAAAACACGCTTGGCTTTTTGAGGGCCAAAACTCATTTTTGTTCAAGGCTTCTTTAGACAAAATGACTTGTTTTTTGATTCTATAGATGTTGGACCAATGATTTTGGAATTTTTGGTGAAGTGAAAAATTTGTGTACAACAAGATTCAAAAATGACCAGTTGGCTCTGCCAATCAAAACAAATAGCGAGGAGAAAATCCAAAACCAATGTAATGCCCCATTTTCAGAATTAATTACTTTCGGATACCTGGAGCTCATTTTTATTATTTTCCGTAGGCTAAGGAAAAGTGAAAGAGGAAAATAATTTAATTTAAGTGGTCCAACGATATTTTATATTTTAATTGGAAAATGACACTTAATTTATACTTTTAATTCAAAAAGCATTGTTAGAATAAAATAATAATAGAAGGTTGACTTCTATTATTAGGCTCTTAGTTAGATTTAATAAATAAATAAAAGAGGGTGAGCCAAAGTTGAAAAGGGAGCTGCATGCTTTTGTAAATCCTAATTTTAGGATAAGGGATGGAAAAAGTATTATTTAAAGTGTTTAATCCTATTTTTAGGATGGGGCGCCCACTTCGGAGTGTTTGAGAGTTATAAAGGCAGACTTGGGGGTTCAATGTAACATATGTTTAAATTCATCAATTATTTTCTTTGTCTGCAAGGTGGTTTTTGCTTTTGTATCAGTAATAGAGGACGAAAACCCTCATTTACGCACAATTATGAGGACGAAAACCCTCACATTTGAGCTTGACAATTCCATTAAGGGGTTTCTGTGACAATTCAGGGTGCAAGTGGTCTGCCCATTCAGCTCCATACCATTGTATTCAAACATTGGTATCTTTATTGTAGTTGGTTCATATTCAATACATAAAATACTGTTTTTACGAATTATGGTCTGCTGATTTTATATTAAAAAATCAGATTATTGCTGCTGTTATAGAAATCACATTTTTAATATTGCTGCCCTAGGAACTAACAAAAATATCTAGATTTGTTTGAGAGTATTTTTCTGGGATATTCCAGTGGTATCAAAGTGAATTTCCTCTCAGCTTGTGGAAGGGAATTAAAAAAAATTGCGGCTTTGAACTTCATACAGGTTAGTGACAAATAAATCAGATACCAATAAAGAGAAAAGAAGAAATCTTTAGAACAACTAGAAGTCATGGAGAATTAGGACTCAGAAGAGGTACGTTTTGACAGACTTGTTCAGGGACATGACAAGTTAGTTGATATTTTGGGTCAATTGATCCAAGTTATGCAGGGCACGAATGTGCAAAGGACTCCCCACGGTGAAGGAAGTTCTTTAGGGGGGAACAATAACGAACACACTTAGACAATGAACACTGGATCTATTGCTATAGGCCCTTCCAGCATGAATTCCTTTGTAGGGAGGAAGCAATTCTAGAGGTTGAAACTCAGACATCGATTGCAGATGATATCGCTGCTAGCTATTCAGAATACTGGTACTTCCAGGTGAGATTAGAGAGGTTATATCACTCAATAATTTCATCAATCTGAAGAACCGGAGGGGACCAAGAGCTGAACCGAGACCACAAGCTATGTAGAGAGACTTGCAACAGACACTAGGGAAGTTGTCACTCCCTACTTTTGACAGCGTTGGCAAGAGTACCGCTTGTGCATGGATACAAAAGTTGGATACTGTACGCCGGAAAAGCGACAAGCGAGCGTGGGAGTCTACAGGTAACTCTTCCACGTACCCAACCTCCCGAGGTCGTGCCGAGACAGCCGGTGGGGATAGAATATGCGTGGGATGCAAACGAACTAGTTAGGCAATCTAATGTCTTCGACACGCACTAATGGAATTTGCGAATCTAAGGCAAAGAAAGCCCTTCTAACTTGGACTGGTGTGATAGATCGATCGGCAAGGATCACTGCTCGAAGGCTCCAATCAATATTGAGCTCTGGCGTGATTCGATCTATGGGTTGTGGAATACGTGGGAAATGACCTGGCATAGTTTCGTGTATGTCTCCAGATAAGGTCATATGGTGGATGGTGGAATACAATTGACTCTACGGACGATTCTCTGGCCTAGTCCAAAATTCTCTAGCTTCGTTAGCTGCTATATCTAGTAAGGACAATTGTTCGATGATGATGGGTGGAAGTGGAGTGGATTGGAATACTAGTGTGCGTAGGCCAGTGTTTATATCTGATTGACTTATGGATTCGTTAGGCTATGGAATTTGTGGGTCACAACCGTAGACTCTTGGTTGTTGCGGTCCTATTATGGTCATATACGAAATCAAATCCTAATTCCTAGTATCCAGTAATCGTACGCTTTCTCAGCTTCTATGTTTAGGACCAATAACTGCGCGATCTTCTCAGAATATCTCACAGTTGTTCGTGCAACTTGGATCCTTAAACTAGTATCTATGTCTGTGAGAGTGTCTCTTGCACCTGGTTGTGGGACCAAAGGATCACAACCAAAGGTTTGTTCTCTTTCGAACCCTTCTACAGTCATGTGAATGTTTTGCCTAGGGCAGTCTGTAGTTCGGTTGATTTGACCAAAACGTGTGTGCTTGGTCGTCTTCTATATTTAACCCTCTCAACTGAGAATTGATTAGTTGTAAATCTGTTGTTGTTTGGAAGACTTGTATTCTAAGGTTCTGGTCTATGTCAATTATTGCTGTGACGAGGTTGGGTTGAGGTACGATTGGCTCAAATACGTATTCCCTGGGCTCCCGAGGTCACGTGATTGTCATACAAAACAAAATGTAAATCTAACTGCAACAAAGCAAATTTTGACTATCTAAAGCATATATAACTTCTATTTTTGTATTTAACTTTCTAAGAAGAAAAGCAGCTATTTAAACGTATCTAGAAATAACAACTAAATAACAATTTAAAACAAACAAAATAACCGAGTGTAGTTATTTGTTTGTGCAATTTGTAGATTTATTCTAAACCAATAAAATAGCTTATCTAATCTATCTGCAAGATTCTCGATCCTACCTCAGAAATGAGGAGTGAATCATAGTTTCTCAGAAACTATCAATTCTCACAGCTTCCCTGGCAATATCGAGAATAGAATTTATTGAAACGAAGCAATTATCTACTCTATTTGATATGATTCTAACTAGAACTTTGAAAGCTAGAACCTGGATTCTGCAGAACAGTGGCGAATCCGATGGTGTGTGTGATCTTGTCCCCTCAGTGTGATCTCCTCGTTCTTTCGTGTTCACGTGGATCTAGAAAAGCGTGTAATGCTAGCATCGACAAAAGTATATATTGGGACAAGGACAGCTCAGAATGCAGACTGAATATAATGCGAGTAGGAGAGGGATAGCGCAAGAGTACAGAGCTTGGCTTATGCAATTCCTAGCGAGATTTACTGCGAGTCATGCAACATAAAGCGTCCAGAACCTGAAACTATCCTGTTTGAAGAGCAAAACCTGCAACTTTAATGGCTTCCTAAGCTATTCTACTCCAATGGATTGGATAAAACAACACCGTTTGCACAAGGTGGATATGTGGCTTACCAACAGTTGAACAATGCTAACTAGACATATAATGAACTAAACCAAGCACTCTAAGCAAAATGAAAGCTAAGTCTATTGCAAAGAGAAATTCAGAGACAAACTTCAGGGCCATTTGCTTGAGCACAAGCCACTTATTTATAGCTTTCATTCACCCAAAGATCAAAACCAAACTGAACTCTAAAACTATAAACAATGGCCAAACACTATGCCAGGGGACCAAAAACATAAATGCAAGCCCAAGTCGGCAAGGAAAAGCTGGTGAAATGTTGATCTTTACGTGAGTCGCGTCAAAACGCTTTCTGGAAAACGCGTAAAGGACCGCCGCCCATGCAGGGCGGCGGTTTCGTCACTGAAGAGCAAAAGGCCAAGAAAAGAGGGGAAAAAGGAAAAACAAAGGACGCGGGGGCTAAGCGGGGCATACGGGATGTTAACGCATATTCCGAGAGCTTTTCCAGGTCGCGAACACCTTGCGAGGAGACCTGTATCATCATTGGGGCATTTGTTACACTGTTCCGGCAGTACAGTACCTTACAATTTTGGGTACGTACAGATACCTTCATATCACTCAGGGCAACGGTGGAAGAGGAAGCCATCAAATTTACATCCTTTCATCTAGAAGGTATAGCACGTGTGGTGGTACCATGGGCTAATCACACAAGGACACAATCTCATTTGCTCATTTGTGGATTTCAGTGACAAGTTGATAGAGAGATTTGAAAGAGTGGATCCAGAAATTCATTTTTGGGAATTATTTCAACTCAAACAACTACATTCGGTAAGTGACTATGTAGCTGAATTTCAAAAACTTTTTGTGATGGTACCTGATGTGATAGAGAGGAAACTAGTTGTTTTGTTTATTAAAGGTTTAATTGAATCTCTTAAGGGTTTAGTGAAAGCTTTCAACCCTACTTCTCTACAAGGAGCCATCAAAAAGGCTTTGAATTTGGAAATAGCAGCCCCTAAAGCAAATTTTTTTCTTGTAGGACAACAAAGAACTACATTTTTTGAGCAGCAAAAAAGGCCTTTGGGGCAGCTAAGGACAATACCTTCCGAGCAGCCAAAAACATCTTCCGTGGGGCTGCTAAGGGCAACACCTGTTAAGCAGATATAGATAAAGGGGGATGAGACTCGAAATGAACTCAAGTGGAAGAAACTATGCTTCACTTGTAAGGATCCATGGGGACCGGGTCATAGGTGTTTTCCAAAGGGACATGTGCATTACATAGAAGTGATATTAGATGAAGATTTAGAAGAACCAGAAGTTGTAGGAAGCACTCTTGCCACACTTACCGGTATACTACAGTGTAAACCCTTTGGGGTTAGTGGAGTCGTTGGGAAAAATATTATCGAATTGATTGATAGTGGGGCAACCCACAATTTTATAAATGAAGGATTGGTGAATAGGAGAGATTTGGAGACAATTGATGTAACAGGTTTCAACGTCATTGTAGTTGATGGTTTTTACCATAACTTGCCTGAAAAAGGTTGGACAACTTAGCTTCACATTGGATAACCATCAGATGAGTGATGATTTTTATGTTGTTGGTTTGAAAGAGATTGACTTGGTGCTAGAAGTACAATGGTTGCATTTGTTGGGGGAATTCATTCAAAACTTTCATAGTATGGAGCTGAAGTTTAAGTTAAATGGGAAAGTGTTGGTAATCCACGGAATTACTGACAGAGTTACAATAATAATTTCAGCTAGCAGAATGGAGAGTATTACTGCTGTTAGCACACTTTCCAGGTCCCAATTGATGCATGATTTTACTACTCTGGACTCCTTGAGGTTATTGAAAGAGCTTCACCTAATGCATGGTTTTCTAATCATATCAAAGAGGTGCAATAAAAACCAACAACTTCAAGGTTTGGGAATTGCAAATTCCCAAGGTGTATTTGGGATCTTGGTATTTGTAGAGCAGTTCAGAATGAGAAAATTGAAATGACATTGCTTGAGGGCAAGCAATTTTGGGAAGGGCGGACAATAATGTCCCCTTTTCGGAATTTATTACCCCTGAATACCTGAAGCCCATTTTTATTATTTTCCGTAGGTTAAGGGGAAAGTGAAAGAGGAAAATAAATTAAGTGGTCCAGAGATATTTAATATTTTAATTGGAAAATGAAGCTTAAATTATATTTTTAATTCAAAAAGCATTGTTAGAATAAATTAATAATAGAAGGTTGACTTCTATTATTAGGCTCTTAGTTAGATTTAATAAATAAATAAAGGAGGGAGCGTGAAAGTTGAAATGGGAGCTGCATGCTTTTGTAAATCCTAATTTTAGGATAAGGGATGGAAAACGTATTATTTAAAGTGTTTAATCCTATTTTTAGGATGGGGCGACCACTTTGGAGTGTTCGAGAGTTATAAAGACAAACTTGGGGGTTTATTGTAACACATGTTGAAATTCATCAATTATTTTCTTTGTTTGCAAGTGGCTTTTGCTTCTGTATCAGTAATAGAGGACGAAAACCCTCATTTACACACAGAAATGAGGATGAAAACCCTCACATCTGAGCTTGGCAATTCCATTCAGGGGTTGCAGTGACAATTCAGGGTGCAAGTGTTCTGCCAGTACAGCTCCATACACCATTGTATTCAAACACTGGTATCTTTAATGTAATTGGTTCATATTCAATACAGAAAATACTGTTTTTAAAAATTATGGTTTGCTGAATTTATATTAAAAAAATCAGATTATTGTTTCTGCAATAGAAATCAGATTTTTAATACCGCTGCCCTAGGGATTAACAAAAATATCCAGATTTGCTAGAGAGTATTTTTCTGGGATATTACAACAAAGCAAAAGATGACAAAGTTGAATGGGAAAAGATGTAGATTTTGTCTATGCTCTCTCTCTTACCCCAAGTTCACTTACTTTGCTGGAAGTGTCACTGTAGACTTGTAGTGTCAAGCCTAGCTTGGTCCTTTACCATCCCTTCTTTGACTGTATCTGAAAAGAGCCGAAAATGTCAGCTTTACCAGTTATAAAGAGATAAAACCAAGATAATCTCCAAATGTAAAATAAGTATAAAGCTGTACATGATAAATAACTCTTGACAAATCTGCCAACCCTAATCATCATAAACATAATATCAATAACTGAATGAATGATCAATAGCTGTAGCCAAAATATATGCAGCTAAGAGCAGCAATAGAATCATTAGGAACAGTAATTGAAATAAGAATATATCCTCTGAAACTAGAACGTCCACAGAATATAAGATCACATAAGCCAAAGCATAAAGATTGACATCATCTGAATAATATCAAGGTCAACATTGCAAGAACCTAAAATGTCATAGAACCCAAAGGCCTCAGCATTTATTGCAGCAGTTGTGCAATCAACACATACTTATAGTTATCATAAAATAGGTGGTCTTGAAAATGGGAATGTTATATATATTTAGGAATGAATAGATAGATTGAATGATGGGTTTAGTGTTTTTTATTTGTAAGCAGACTCTGATCACTCTGATCAAATAAAAAAGGCTAAAATACATAATGCAGTTATGCAAGAAAGTACTGTTAGATTCATACTTCTGATACAGAGTCTTCAATAACACATTGCATCCGTTACGGTTATTTCTTGAATCAGCTCATCGTTGTGTAAATTATATACAATCAAGTTAAACTGATTTTTGACTCTTGTGAGGAAGTCGGATGATGTTAAATTGCAGCGTCATTAAAGTAGATTTAAAAAAATCAAGAATACTTGTGAACATGTTATTCTGAGACCAGATATGTAGAATAGATGGATCCCATATTGAAATTATATTGATTAGTTCAAATATATAAATAGGGATTTTAGAGCTGTGAACACCCCCTGCAGTCTACAGAGAATGGGCTGATAAACGTGGACTAAATTGAAACAGGTTCCCTATCAGGAGTTGTTGGAAATACTCCTTTGTGGACGAGTGTTTTCTACTGTCTTTCTAGGAGTACCCAGAGACATCTAGATCACTGACCAATTGGATGTTCTGGAGTATCTCTGTCAGATCATAGGCATAAAACCGCTTGCAGTCGCAAATTGAGATCAAAATTAGCCTTAATTTTTTATTGTATTATTTTGATGACCATTTGAGACTCCACTATTTGGTGATATGGAGGCAATTTGGGAAGGAGATGCTAAGATTGCATAACTCATGCAAATTCGAGTCCAAGACTGCTAGAATTTAAAGCATTTCAATCAGTAAATTCAAATTTTAACCTGGATAGACGTCATATTGGTGAACTTGGAAATCTGTGCTTAGTGTCGGCAGGGAGTATGCTCATGTAAGCACTCCTTTCTTCACATTGTCTGCAATCAGAAATTTAATCGTGAGTTTAGATTCCATCAGAATCAGAAAATTTGAGTAATATCATCTCAGAAGCAATGGATCCATACCTGTTCATATGATTACATGTACGAAAGGCAACGGTTTGTAACAGGAAAAATAGCAGTCAATTGGATCTGCTCACTCTGACTTAAAATGCTTTATTTCAATATGAAGGAATTGAGTTTCTCCACCGACCGCATTATTCCAATTTATTAGCAAATGTGCGTACAGGCAATAAATAATCCACACATATTGGTAAGGCAAAGATTGTCTACCATCTACAGGAGAAGGTGAGCTTATATCTGGATACACTCCCTCTCTTGTAGCAATATTGATGTCTGGTCCCTGTCTGTTGTTTTTTGTATTCATGCATGGAGGCCAATACTGGTCTTGATTCATTGTTGCCATGTCTTATACTTTCTGCGCCTCTTCCAACTCTAAAATCTTCTTGCACAGATCCACTCTTATGTATTCTACTCTCCTGCGTAGCTTGCAAAAGGGAATTTCGGACATGCCATTGATGGTGTTTTGTGGCTTCACATTTGAAACAAGTTCCCTATGACTTCCTATATTACTTCCTTGTCCTCTTTGGGCACGAACTCCTCTTCCAAACCCTTCTTGGTTCATCGCAATGTTGCTTGTCTCAATTCATGTGCCTTAGTTTCGTTCTAGCTTCAACAATTGGAATATTGTTGGGGTCGTACGTGTTGGCTTCACTAACTCTACACCAACATACTACTGATTGTGTGGCTCTTCTCAGCAGAGGCCAGTTCTTGGTTTTGTGCACATCTTGGTGCACATTGCAATATAGCATAACCACTTTCACTTTCTTTCTGGTGTCTCTATTTTGCATTGTGTACCATAATCCTTTGCGCACCTGCAATGTGGACCCCATCTCCATTAGCTTCTGTAGTTGCTTGTCAATTATGGAGATTTGCGATGCCAAAAACAAGCTTATCCCTAAGTCAAAACTTGTAGTTACTCCATTGCCATGGTATCCTCCAAATGCTTCTCGTGGATAAATGAAGTTCTTCATTTCTAATCACCTCTTAAACAGAGCCAATAATCCTCCCACAAACCATTGTGCATGCTGCAATGGGTGGAACTCATAGAAGATCTCTGAAAGCAAAGTCTTAAATGTGTCATATGTTATGCGCACACACTCTCAGGGACCTCTTGCTCTATCTCTTTCAATGTAGATATGCTTTGTTGTTCAAACTCTGGTATATGGAACTCTTTTAAAAACACAATCTTCAGTGCATCAACGTCAACAACAATTTGATTCGGGTTAAACTTGTAGTGTCGTACGTATGTGTGATTCACCAATGGCGTTGTGAACTAGCTCAACTTTATTTCAGGGGACAACACATTTTGTGCGCTAGGGTACTTGCGCATAAGCTTTGCAATGTCTTGAATTCTATGGTACTCTAGCAACTTAGTTATATCATAATACAAATGTTGATGCAACACTATTTGAACTTTATAAAACCCCAACATTCCTCAGTTGCATAAGACCACTCGAAGTCATCCCAACATTACTTTTAGTTGGTAGAATCACTCGTCCCTTTGATGCACTTATACTTGTAGTCGTAACTATCTGTGGAGCTCCACCAACATTACCTTATGCCATTGCAAAAAATTCCTAGCTTAGTCTGTGATGCGTAAGCCTCTGCCACTATTACAATTGCACTAACTTCCATCCCTAACTTAAGTCACTCCCTCACTATGTGTTCAATCATGTAATCAACCTCATCACTCAAAACATTATCAGGGCCACTCACCTAAACTGCTTTGAATACTCTTCCTTCTAAAGAACACAATTGTGCATTGGCATTGACATGTTGTTGACTCCATCTTGGGTTCTCTCTCGAATTTGTGTCTTTTTCATTTTCCTCGAGTGTCTTTGTCGTGCCACTATTTACTATATAGTTATCTTCAACGGGAGCCTTGTTACATAACTCTTCCTCATCAAAGGAGCATCTCTCAACTCACTAATCATTTGTGCGCCTTTCTTATCTTTTGTAGGTTTCATTGAAATTCATTCGACATGACTCCCCCATTTACCTTAAGGTCTTTGGCAACAAGATATTTTCCCTATCCTTCCACATATTTTTGTCGCGTCATCTCTCTTTTCAGTAATCCTTTGTCTAGTCTCGTATTTATCATTAGCACAATCCAAACACTTACTTTCACCTACAATAACCTAGCCCTTGTACGGCAAAAAATCTAGTTATCCATTTCCATGCTTTCTAGTCCAAGATAAATCAAAAGAAACTTAATCCATAGAGGAATCTCTTTGATGAACAACCACTTCGGCTCGTGCAAAAATTCAAACTCCACATCCCCAGGTCACCAATAAGTGGTATTGGAAAACTCTAACACAACTCTTCAAAGCACCTTTTACGCCATACCTCCACAACCCACGTCCACATATCTATTTGCTTTAAGGTCTCTATCCGCCATTGCATTGACCAAATTGACAGTGCCCCCAAGTTGTTGACTCTCTAGAGCACCTGTTATCCCAAATAGCTTCCCAAGTTATTTGAATAACTTATATTTGTATTCTGAGTCTAATGTTTCACATTTTAGGTTGCACACACTCTAGCAGTTCCCTTGGCTATTTGGCACAACTCCATGTCTTTTGCGCGCCCTCACGCGTGCTTCTTACTCCCCCCTTTGCATCCTCGTTCCTTTGCTTCCTCTCACGCTTGCTCTGCGCGCTCCTCCTCACCTTACTCCTATCTTACATTTCCCCTTTGCACCTTCCTTCTATGCACCCGCTTTCATTCTCAGTTTGCCGTGCACTCCTTGTGCACACATCTAGTGACTTGCCTTCCAATTCAACTAAATCCCTTGCATGTCTTCGTGCTTGTGCCCCTTGCACTTCTTCCCTTCTTGGTTCGCCTCGCGCGCCCTTTTCTTCCTTGCCACCGCACCTTCCCCAGTTGAATGCTCGTGCTCTGCTTGTATACTTGTCTCTTGTAGATATGCTTTCATTTCTTCCACGCACGTCACTTTCGCACGCCTACCTTCTGCATTTTTGTGCCTCGTCCTTTCGCGCCTTGTGCCTGCTTCCGCGCTGGTCACTTTGCCACATCATCACCTGTCAAACTTGAGTGTAATACACACAACCTATCAAAGCTCACCAACAAGGTGCCGAATCCTGACAACAAACCAGTGTGTGACACTTGGTAGAAATGATAAATTAGATAAATAGTTGACCGATTCCTTCAATCAATCAACGAATGCCACGTGTCTTGCATGTTCAGTTGTACTGTAGATCTTTTGAGAACCATAGCTTTTGCTATAGGGCTCTGCCACATGCGCACCTGGGCTCATTTGAAATCTGCTGACGTATGCTACACGTTGGACTTTTCAAAATCAGATTTGGGTGGGATTTGGTAGGCGAAAAACAGGGAAACGCCATTCTGGTCATTAATGCATCCATCTAATCGACCTCAACCATTAGATTTCAATCAGATCTTGCCTTCTTCCTTCTACACGCCAAACAGACATGGGGAGTGCATGTCTGACATCCTTGCAGGTAGATTTGCAGGCATTTATTGCTTTTTGTTGGTGGTTGAAGATTTGAATATGAGTTTCTCTCATTTTCTCCTTCTCTTCTCTCCTATAAATTGTAGAGCTCTGCTCATTAAAAGGATTTGTCTTTGTTGTAATGCCACCATGCTAAAATGGTGGCCAATTTCCCACGAGTTTCAAACCTTGGACTTGACCTCTGTAATGTATCCTCACATCCTACCATGAATGTAAATGATCTGTGCATCCTTTAAGCAATAAAATCGGGTTTTGTGGAACTTTTGTCTTCCCTTATCTCATTTTCATTACATCTTGCCTCTTTGTTCGCGTTTTTGGCATGTTGTGCGCGTTTCCGCTTGCAGGGTCCATTTTCACTGTGTTGTCAATAGCGTTGGAAATCGAGTTTACGTGGTTCTTTTCTATGGCGCGCATTTGTTTTCCCTCTCTCCCACGCTTTCTTATCTTCCTATCCCCTCGTGGAGAGTGGTCGACCCCTTTCTCTAGTGCTATCACCCTCCCCTTTTAGCCTTAGGATTTCCCTTTCTGCATCTCCTTCTTCATCCTTGTCCCTTGGAATCGTAGAGTAGCATAGATAGTTTCATTTCTAGCATTAGGAGTAGTCATTAGCAGTAGAGATAGGTAGAGGAACCGGCCTTATCCGGAGGTCCGTCTCAAGCGTACAAGGTCCCACACTTGGAGACGATTCCATTGCTGCCTCAGAATTCCTAATCCATCACGATCACATCGAGGGCACAATTTTGAGCTCCAACAGTTTTTGGCATGCCTGGTGGGACCAATTTGAAGAGCTATACATCTTCATCTCAACAAGTTTGATGTGTTATTGTTGAGTATCTATCCTTTGGAGTCATCTTTCAACACATCTGGCGACTCCCAATGATTCAAACGCACCCATTATCTCATTTGCAGACCAATTTTCCCTCCTTTCATTCATTCATTTCTCACTTTCATCGTTCCATTTTCCTCCTTTTTGAAGCTGTGCAATCATGACTTCTTCCCTTCTTGGAACTCTCATTTGTAGTAGCAGAACTATTTCCCTCCATCCCCACAGTTTCAAAATCTTCCTCTAAATCAGTTTTTGAGCCCCATCAAGAATATGCATATAACCCACCTCCCATTAATGAATATGGTTATTTTTCTAACCAAAATGTTTATGAAGAATATGGTTATATAGATGATGGTGGTGAATCTATAACATATGCTGATTTTCATAGGCAGGTGCAAGAAATGGAGATGAACATGATGCAGCTCAGAGTCAAAATGCTCAATAAAGACAACTAGAGTTGGCTTCAAGGTCCCTTGTCCATGGGCCGACCCTGTACTAGGCTAGTTTATCGCCCAACAGAAGCTGCACTTTATTACTAAAATGTTGCCGAAGATTATAGAATGGGCTGAAGAAATGGAGGCTCACAAATCTAGTGCTAGTCAACACTGTCAATGGGGCACCTCTGCACTACCATCATGTAGCCCTCCCATTCCTCCTCACCAACCTATACCATCTCAGCGCGCTGCACATGTTCCCAACTTTCTGCGTGTTGTCCCTATTGAGAATTCCTTTGCTTCACCCTCTTCCCTCCATCCCCCTGCCGATTCCTCTTCCATCATTCCTCATGTACACTCCTCCATCTTGCGCATGTGCATTCCTTCTCGCGCCCATCCTTCCACCTTCCTTCTGTGTGCCCTCTGCTTAACTGTATTAAAAACGAACAACCCCTTACCCATGCATCATCCCCAACCAACGCCATCATGTTCGACAACTGCAGAACTGTTGAAGAATGGTATGACTCTGATTGAGAAGATGAGATCATCAGGGGAACCTGTTTCAGAAGAAGATCTAGTTAGTCTCAGAGGGCACAGTTCTAGAGGAAACATAATTGCTTGTAGAGGTAGAACCATGCGCGACCTAGCTTGTAAGCAGTCACTTTCTAGAGGAAGATAGCTGACATGAGGATCCCATATGCGGGATCGAGCTTCAAGAAAATGGGCAAACAACAAGGATCAGGTCGTGCCTGATCATATATCTGGCTTGTCTCGAGCCAAAGACAGAGTTGCCATGGTCATGCTCACTTCAGAGCATGAGGTAGAGCTTTAGTGTACTAAATTTTAGTGACAGTGCTTCCTAAATCCAAGCACAGACCAATTTCAGGAGGTATATATTTTGTTTGTTAATACTTTACGGAGAAGGGTAAGAGACCATCTACAAGTTTGTTTCTCACTCTTGTTACAGACCATGTTCAGCACCAAATTAGTTACAAGGTCATAATTTGTGAGGACGGGAAGATACTTCTCCTTTCCTATTGCAAGTTTTAATTAAGCTCCCTTTCCTCTGGTTAGTATAGGTTAGTTTAGGTTTTATTTCAGTAAAACAAGTGTTCACAAACACTCTGCATGTTACCTCTTGGAACATATATGGTTTTCAAATTTTGTACATAGTTTTTTGTTTCTATTTTGGTGCACTTGTTCTAGCATTTTTTCCTTTCTTGTTGCTCACCACACGCCCTTTTTATTCTTGTGATGGTAGTTCAGTTTTTAGATAGAGGAAAATCCAACAGTCCACACATAATTTTCCACTCTCAAAAATTCATATCAAAAGATCTTCACATGAGATCATCAATTCAGTTCAAAGTTTAGACAAATATGTAAATAATGTTAGGGGTGTTCTTCAAAATTGCAGACCCATTCTTCAAGTTTCTAGGAAGACTTAATGCCCAATGGACACTTCTAAGGATACTGATCTCTTCATCTAGTAGGCAGATGGCCCCTGAAATTCACCAAATTTTTGTACCAAATAATTTCCCAAGTTATTTAGACAACTTCCATTTCATTCTGACTTTTTTGTTTCATAAGTTAGGTTGTGCTCACTCTGGTAGTTCCCTTGGCATATTGGCATAGTTGTAGTTCCTCTACATGCCCTCGCAAACCCTCCCTACTTCTTTCTTCTAATTTCTCGTGCCTTCGCTTCCTTTCACATTTTCTTTGTGCGTTCCACCTTTCCCCTTTCCTTCTATATCCTTCCATTTTCCCTTTGTGCCTCCCCTCTACATACCCACTTTCATTCCCAATGCATTACATACTCCTTACACACACCTATGTAGAATTACCCTCTAATTCAACTAATTCCCTGACATGTCTTCTTGTGTGCTTACATTCCCTCCTATGCACTTGCACATCGCGCAATCATTCATTCTGATGTGCATGCCCTATTGTATACTTGCCTCCTATAGTTATGCATATTTTCCTTCTGCCCATGTTACCTTTTTGCACCTGTTTTCTACCTTTTCCACACCTCTTCCTTTCATGCGCACCTTCTCTCCTTCTTTCATGTCAGTCACTATGCATTGTGGTAACTTTTCATACTTGAGTGTGCAACATGCAACCTATTAGAGCGCGCCAGCAGGGCACCAAATCCTAACCACAAACCAGTGCATGACACATGATAGAAGAGACAAAATAGAGGAACATTTGGCTATACCCTTTAGCTAATCAGAGTGTGTTACATGTCTTGTGTGTTCAGTTTATACTGCAGACCTTCAAAATACCATAATTTTTGCTAAAGGGATATGGCACATGCCTACTTGGGCTACTTTGAATGCCGCTGACATGGGCTAAATGTTAAAATTTTCAAAATCAAATTTGGGCAAGATTTTGTAGGTGGAAAATGGGGAAATGTCTTTCTAGTCATTAATTCACACAATCTAATCATTTCAATAACCAAATTTCTACATATTTCGTCTTCTTCCTTCTTCTACATGCCAAACAGACACAGAGAGATGCATCTGACATCCTTACAAAAATTCATTGTTTGTTGTTTTTGGTTGAAGATTTGAATCTAAGTTTCACTCCTTTCTCCTCCTCTTCTCCTCCTCTTCTCTCTTTTTTCTTCTATAAATTGTAGAGCTTTGCTCATTGAAACTGATCCCTCTTAGTTGTAATGGCACCATGCCAAAATGGTAGATGACTTCTCACATGTGTCAGACCTTGAATTGTTCTCTGAAATTTATTCTTACCTCCTGCCATAAATGTAAATGAGTGTGCATCCTAAAGCAATAAAATTAGGTTTTGTGGAACTTATGTCTTCCCTTGTCTCATTTTCATTGCATCTTGCCTCTCTAGTCACGTTTCTTGTATGCTTTGTGCATTTTTGCTTGCAAGTTCTATTTTTACTGTGTTGTCAATGCATTGGAAGTCGAGTCTATGCAGTTTTCTGTGGCGCGTGCCTGTCCGCCCCCTCTCCCGCGTTTTCTCATCTTCCTTCCCCTCGTGGAGACCGATCAACCCTCTTTATGCAGTTATCACCCTCCCCTAGATTAGGATTTCCTTTATGCATCTTCGTCTTCTCCCTGGTCCCTTGGAATCGTAGAGTAGTGTAGATAACTTCATTTCCAGCATTAGGAGTAGTGTTAATGTTAGAGATGGAATCGGCCTTATCCAGAGGTCCATCTCAAGCGTGCAAGGTCCCACTTAGAGACAGTCCCATTGTTGCCTGCAAATTTTTGATCCATCACGATCACATTGAGGGTGCAATTTTGAGCTCCAACATCACCTTTACACCATACCTCCACAACTCATATCCACACCTCATCTACTACTTGAAGGTCTTTATTTGTGCAATGACATTGACTAAATTGACGGCTTCCCCTAGTTGCAGATATTACAATCCATGCATGACCATTCTCATGGAACACAACAAAAACATTTCATATAATATATTGGCCAACTTGTCATGAATCCACACATGATGTTCTTCACTCCTTGTACTCTTCAATCTTATTGAACATTCAAAGATTCACTTCTCGAACAACTCCTCATTTCTCTCAAGAGTGATATGATCTAATCCATCATTGGCCATGCGCGAGGGTCTTTACTCCCCTTACTCTTCAACCTTGTTGCAAATCTAAAGCTCCACTTCTCAAAACAATCCTTAATTCTCTCTAGAGCGAACCGATCTAATCCATCATGGGTCATGTACTATCTACATAATCACAATAGAGTTGAGTGAAGTCTCGACAACAAAACTAAAATACGAATGAGAGATCACTGAGAACAGTGTAATGAGTGATATTGCAAAAAATGCACATTGAGGATGATTGATGGAACCTTAACACTGATATCATAAATGAATTTTAAGAAAACTAAACAATAACATTATGACAAGAATATCATCAACATAAATAAAAAATACACATCATCCATGATCACTTAATGAACTTGGTAAAAACCTAACACACAAATGCTTTAAGTACACAAAACTCATAACTACAAAGAATCTCGCATCTCATATATTATCTCAAAACTCATTTACAATAGTACATCCCTACACGCCATGTACTTTACAATGAAAGGATTGCCCAACAATTAAGTACTTTTGTGTGGAAATCTAGTGTGAAGCCAACTAAAAGACCCACTTAAAACATGCTCAGGTCCTTAGCTCCTTCAACCTTACCCCTATTTCCAGGGCTCTCATACACTTAAGGGGGGTATTTATAGGATTCATAAAATCCCATTGCCCTGCCAATTGGCATGCACATATTCTAAGCTTCCTTTTGATACCCTAGAGGTTGTCTAGTTGGTACTAAATCACACACTTTGTGCATCCAGAACCTTTGCTTATGCCCTTGCATGCACAACCAATGCAATAGATCAGACACATCTCACCATGTGAATAGTGCTCTTGGACCTTCTGCACGAAGGAAATAATTAATGTCTTTTCCTAGGGTCAAAATCAATTGTGGATTCCCTTAGGAGATATTTTCCTATATGGATATTACTGGAACCCATATGAAAAGGGAATGACACACGAAAATATTGTGTTTTGTTGATATGAGCTCCACTGATGAACATGTAAGCAACAAGGAATCCTTGCAAGAAAAGAGTTAATTTTGTTGAAAACATGGCACAAATTCCGTAGGAGTCTCAAACTTAAACATACTTGAAGTCGATGCATGTGCATCCCTGTTGGCAAATGAGTGACTTGTGCGAGAGGTGAAGTGTTGAAGTCACATGGTAAGAGGGTTGTTGCACAAAATCACTGGAAGGTTTATTTCTATGGTTGTGATTAGTATTAGTAGAGTATTGAGTACAACTACTGCAAGAGTATTGACTAGAGTAGTAGCAATCATGTTGCTATGCAAGGGTCTAGTGCACAAGCAGTGGCAATTGGGGTGAACACACATGTAAGTTCCAAAGGTCGTGCCTCAACATGTGTTTTATGACATGATGAAGTTACCAAAATATCATAGGATTGAGGATGTTTCACAACATCTACATAAGTGTGAGATAGCATGGTGTGCGGAGAGAGTTGTGTCTTAGGAAAGGAAATACATTCTATTTGAGATGACCTTATTTGATTGCACACACACATGGTACCACACACATGAACCTAATCAGACAGTTATATACTTTTGTAAGTTTAATGTCTCATTATTGAAGGGGTTCCATATACTAAGCTTGAGAAACAAAACATCTTTGCGTCGAAGGAGATCATAAGGAGATGAGGGGAAAGTGTGTGTATGCATGTTTCAAGACATTGTTGTCAAAGATATCATATTATATCCATTTTCTACAACATGTGTATCAGTTTATGGGAGGATTATTGACCTCTTTTAGAAGACAATTAACAATGAATATGTTCGTTAGGTTGTGCAAAGCATTAGGAGATGCGCTACATATGGAAGCTACATGTAGTTTTGACATGGGGATATCACCTTTCTTAAAGGTGCAAATCTCTACGTTGGGGACTCAATCGTAATATTTAACTTCTACAAATGCACCAATAAGACCACATGCGAGTATGTAGTGTAATGGTTGTGTAGTTACTAGTCACACACTTGATGAATGCATTCAAAGAAGAGTAGCCATTGTGTAATTATATTATAATGTTTTTCAAGAAGAATATGAGATGCGTGACAGTTTGGTAGTCGAGCTTGCAAAGAGGGCTAAGACAACCATGTGGTGTAAGGTGTGCAAGATAGATAAACATGATACAAATGACTGTAGACATTGAAGAAGTGTCAAACTTAGAATAATAAGATAGAGTGGAGTTAACTGACATGCCCTTCATAAGGTAAGGAATATGCAAGAAGATCTTTTGGCCGTAAAGGTGGAGGTAGATGTGGAAGCCGTTATTAGGGACCATGCTAAAAGTGCAGAGTGATGGATCACTAGGATTGGGAGTGCTCGAAGTTAGTTACTTGTGCATATCATGGAGAAGGGCACAAGATCCATAAGTGTCATGTCTAGTGTAAAAAGGATACAAGATAGTGGGAAATTCTAGGAGACCAAAGCACGAGAAGGAAAGGAATGTAGACCTTGGGAGAGCATGCAAATGATAAGCACAAATGAACAAGTGAAAATAACAACAAGAAGTGGGGCTAACATGCATGTAAAGGTTGTTGTACTTTAGAAGGAAGATATTGCAGAATATAAGGATACACTTGCGCACTCACACAAGGCCATACAAACTTTACAGGGGGAATTGCAAATTGCATGGGTTGGAATTTAAGGTTAGTGAACAACATAAGAAGGGATTGAGCACAAAGGAGGTGGCGGATCTCCCACATTTATTTTTTATTAATGAAGTAGGAAAGGATAATTCCTTTTTTGATTACCTAGTTTCAAAAATGTTTGGAGATTGCGAATGAGTCAAAGAACAAGTGTGAAGGAGTTTTGTGTGGTGCACAAATCCATTATAATAAAGAGTCACTCATTGAGGTGAAGATCAATGAGTGGGATATGGAGAATAACTTGATTGATACATGTGCAAAGATTAACATTCTCACAAATGATGGATAAATAAGTGTGCACACATATAGTTGCAAAGATTTTGTGATTTTTGTGCAGTGTGTCATGCACACTCTACATGACTTCGACGATTTTCCTATTAATCGCCAAAGTCAATTACTTGGTTAAAACACTTTTCTATTAATACGAGATAAATAAGTGTTCACACATATGCTTATACACATCATTATGTTAATATAATAAATCACATCTTATGAAATATTAAATACACTAACATCTTCCTTAAAATGTACTTGGTGGAGGGAAGGATGGAGGAATCACATGACACCTTCCTTCACTCCCAAAAATTTCATGAGGTGAACAAATAGCTTCTCAAGAAAGGCCTTCTAAATATGTATATAACTTGTTTTTCTATTCAACAAAATTTGAGATCAACGAATTTGTCTTGCATGAGTTGCCAAATGTAATGCATATGCATTTCAATTTGCTTGGTGCGTTGGTGCTCCATTGGGTTATGAGGAATGTAGATTACACTTTGATTGTCACACCAAAGTGTTGTGGGTTGAGTTTGCAGAAATTCAAACTCAAAAGTATGTGTCGAATCCACATTGAATCATGTCCAACATTAACAAATCCACTATACTCAACCTTTGTAGTAGACAAAGAAATAGTTAACTATGATTGACTTGCAATCATCAAAATCCCATTCCCAATCATGGTCAATTTACCTGACAACCTTTATTTTACCATGTGAGGTGTAGCATGAAATCGAAGCTTGGCCGCTTGACAAATATTCAATCCCATAACTAGTAGTACCACAATGGTACCTCAAAATGAACTTGGCCACTTGCAAATGGTTCTCATGGGGAACTCGATAGTAGTGTGCCACTGGGCCAACAATAAAAGACACATCACCACCAATATAAGTCAACTAGAGAATGTTTCCCACCAATTACCCATAAAGTGTGCCAAAAACCAAAGGAGAAAAACACTTGGTTGAAAGCTTAACCCTAGATTGATCAGGGGTTGGGGTGGAATTACAATATTTCATGTTGAAGCGACATAGTATGTCTTGAGCATACTTGGATTAATTGACAAATATCCATTTCTTAGACTATGAGATTTGAAGACTAAGAAAAAAAGTAACAAGCCCAAGTTGGTTGTTTCAAAATACTTCAGAAATTATTCATTCACATTATGGATTTATTGTTAGAACTCCATGTAATAATCAAGTCATCCACATAGAGGACCAAAATCAAGTGTTTCCTATCTACTTTCTTGGTGAATACTGCAAGGTCTGAATGACTTCGTGTAAAACTAGAATCGATAAGAAACACATTGATATTTTCATACTAAGCTCAATGAGCTTGTTTATGCAACATAAAGACTTATTCAATTTGCATACATAATTCAAGTTTCTACTACTGATGAACCCTAGATGTTGGGATAATAGGTTACTTCATGCAAATCACCATGGGAAAATGCATTTTTGACGTATATCTGATGAGTTTCCCATCCTTGTAGTATAGTAAAAGTGAGTATATACATGATAGAATTCATATTGGCAAGTGGAACAAAATTATTATGGTAATCGATTACTTCAACTTGTGAAAGACCTTTTGCAATAAGTCAGGGTTTGTACTAGTTAATGGACTCATCTGCTACATAGTGAGGTAGACCCATTTTCACCTCACTATTTTCTTCCTTTCAGAAGGGGAATCAAGTTCTACGAGTCATTCCTTCTCAAGGAGAAGTTCTTCTACCATAGTCGTATACCCTTCAAGATGCCCAAACGTCTGACTGTAAGTCGTTGGATCCTGACTCATGTCCAACAATGCCAATTGTGCAACGCCAAATCACTATTGTGATCTACTCTTGCATGGCTCTCTAGGATTCCCTACCCATGTACCAACATCATTGCGAATTACATGAAACCATTTAGGATGAGATTGTGTTGGTTATGTAGGTATATTGTAACTAATTTTGGCTTATGGCATTGTTCTTTTGGCTATGGGGGAGCTTGATGCCCCCTTGTTACGCATCATCTAAATTTTATTGATGCTCGGAATTAAAGTCATCCAAACTATCCACTTCTTTACACGAGAGATCAAAAGTTTTGTCTAGATTAACAAAATCTAATGGAGGATTAGGAGAAGATGTTGGTTTGTAACGCTGGGGTTGTTCATCAAACTACATGTCTCGCCTACAAAGCACTTGAGTGCTACATGAAACAAGAAGAATATATGCCTTCACATCTTCACACTTGCCGAAAGATACCAGGATGACCCTTCCCTTCCATATCTTTGCACTTATCATTTGGGATATGTGCTCATGCATTACAAGGATGACCCTGAAATAAAAATTAGATGGCTTGACACTAATCTATTTTTCTTTAGGAATCATATATTGTATTGTTGAATGGGGAGTAGGATTTTGGATGTAATTCACACATTGAACTACCTCTACCCAAAAACGAGGAGGAAAGTCTTTGGATTATACCAATACAGTTTGCCATTTCTTTTATGATAGGTTTTTTTATGCTCAACTACACTATTCTATTAAGGGGTGTAGGTTACAATATGGTAGAATTGGATGTTTTCCTATTCACAGAAGCTGATCATTTGGTTACTGACACACTCTTCTAGATTATCTAAGCATGTATGTTGTATCTTCATCTAACAAGTATTCAACAAGGGCTTTGAAAATTTGGAATTGGTCAAAGAATTCACTTTTCTTCTTCAAATACTATGGCCAAGTTTTGGAAGAGAAATCATCAATAATTGTAACCGCATATTTATGTTTCTAAAAAGAAACATTGGAGAATGACATGAGGTCACTATGAACTAATTGAAACTTATCACTTGTTCACCAAGATTTTTCTTTTGGAAAATGATCCCTATATTTTCAAGAGCACAACTTGCACAAACTCCATATGTGAAGGAAAATTTCACTAGCCTAAGAACCATGTGGTACTTACTGATATTTTGTAATAGTGATAGTTCAAGTGTCTAAAATACTCATACCATAGTTATTCAAGCCATTTTCACATGTAATCATGAATTTTGAAGGTTGATTGAACACAAAGCTATCAAAATTGTACAATTTGGCTTGATGATCAACCTTGTTTGTGGATACAATAGTGGACTCATATTTTTCATGTCTAACAAGATTATTAGAGGTAAACTCAATAGGTTTTCCCTCACTAGAATGAGTGATGTTAGGAAAATCTAGAATGTGATGAACTTTGTTGAAAATTCCATTATCCATCTCAATGGACCCTTCGCCTTTAAGAATGAAATGATGAGAATTTCCCATAAAAAATTCAGCCATGTGAATTTTGTTGAGAGTTTGAATCATATACTTGTTGATTCACCAAATGATGTGATACTCATGAATCTGAAATCCTTTTAGCTACCGGTGATTTACAACTTGGTGCAGGTAGTAAATTTCTTACATTTCCGGTCTTGGAGGAAGATCTAGTCTTATGTATTGTGCTCTCCTCCATAGCTCACATAAAGATAGTAATTTTAGATATGCTGTTGATGGTGTTATGTGGATAAACATTCAAAACAAGTCCACCATGCACAACCATGATTCCTTCCTTGTCCTCTATAGCCATGAGCTCTTCCAAACCTTGTTCTTGGTTTGGAATAATGTTTTCTCAATTCGAGCACCTTAGTTTTGTGTTATTGCCATTGTCAGTGTTGAGTGTGTTGGCTTCGCTCACCATACTTCTGATTGTATGGCTCTTCTTAGTAGAGGTTAGTTCTTGGTTTTGTGCACCTCTTGGTCGCAATATAACACAACCTTCACTTTCTTTGCAATGCAATTATCTTTATTTTGAACTTTGTGTACCATAATCCTTTGCACACCTGCAATGTGGATCCCATTGTTGTTATCTTCTGCAGTTACACGTCCATTATGGATATTTTCATTGTAAGAAGCAAGCTCATCCACAAGTCAAAAATTGTAGTTTCTTTCATTGGATTGACACCCTCTAGTTCTTCTCACGGATCTATAAAATTATTCATTTCTAATTGTCTCCTAAATGAAGCCAACAAACCAATGTGCATGCTATAATGGGCAGAGCTCATATGAGATCTACGAAAGTAAATTCTTCAACCACGTGTCCTATGCATACACACTCTCGTTGACCTCTTGCTTTATCTCTTTCATTGCATATATGCTGTGTTACTCAAGATATGGTAATATGGAACTTTTTAAAACAAAAAATTCAGCGCATCAAAGTTAAAAACAACTGGATTGGTGTTAAAATTTAGGTGATGTATGTGTGTGTGATTCACCAAATTCATCATGAAAAAGATTGACTTTATCTTTAGTGACATTACAGATTTCTTGTGCCATGCTACTTCCACTTGTGTAGATGCTCTATAATGTCTTCAATTCCATGGTACTATAACAACTTAGTTATATCATAATACCAATGTTGATGTGGCATTATCTGAACTTTGCACAACCTCAACATTCATCAATTGCATAAGAACACTTGAAGTTCTCTCAACATTACTTGTAGTTTTTGGAACCAATCATCTCTAGGATACATCTAGACTTCATTTCCTAACCATCTATACAACTCCACTTGTATTGCCTCCTGCTATTGCAAAATATTCCTAGCTAATTCTTTGAAACTTTTCCAAAATCAAACGATGTGTGATCCTCTATCATTGTTACAATTGCGTTACCTTCCATTCCCAAATCAAGGTGCTCCCTCACTATGTGTTCAATCATGTAAATAACCTTGTCACTTAAAACATTATCAGTGCCACTCACTCAACCAATTTGAAAATTATTCCTTATGAACAACACAATTGTTTATTGGCACTGACATGTTGACTTCATTTTAGGTTCTCCTCAGGATTCATGAAATTTTCTTCATCCTCATGTGTCTCCTTTATGCCACTATTTACTGTATATTTATCTTCAACGAGATCCTTTCTATGTAACTCTTTCTCATCAAAGGAATTCTTATCAACACATAAATCATTTGTTCCTTTCTCGCCCTCTATAGGACTCATTGGTATTCATCCAGTATGAATCCGCCATTCACCTAAGGCATTTGGAAGAAAAACAACTTTTCCGTCCTTCCACATATCGATGTTACTTCATCTCTCTTTTAATAATTCCTCTATCTAGTCTCATATTTTCCATTAACATAATACAAACTCACATTCACCCACAACAACTTAGACATCGTACAACCGAAGATTTAGTTATCCATTTTTACACTTTCTAGTCCAATATCAACCAAAATAATCTTAATCCATAGATGAATCTCTTCGATGGATAACCCCCTCAACTCACGTAAAAACTCAAACTCTAGATCTTCAGGACATATATAAGCTGAACCAAAAAACTCTAACATGACTCTTTGGAGGAGCTTTATATGATACCTCCAAATCTCACATCCACACCTCATTTATCTACTTTAAGGTCTCTATCTACAAAATGGTATAATCTTTGCATCGACTAAATTGAAGGCTTCCCCCAATCATAGATTATTCAAAGCATCTTTACACCATACCTCTATAGCTCCCATCTATGTCTCATTTATCTACTTCAAGGTCTCTATCTATGCAACAATCGAACCTTTTCATCGATTAAATTGACGACTTACCGTAGTCGCATATGTTGTGATCCATGCATCAACATGCTCACATAACTCAAGAAAAACAATTCATACAATGTATTGCCCAAATTTTCATGAATCAATGTGTGATGTTCTTGACTCCCCATACTCTTCAACCTTACAGAAAATTCAAAGATCCACTTCTTGAATCACTCCTCAATTATCTCAAGAGTGATGCAATCTAATAGATCATCGACCATGCATGAGGGTCCTGAATCCCCTTACTCTTCGACATTATCGAAAATTCAAATATTTACTTCTCAAAACATTCCATAACTCTCTCAAGAGTGATCCAATATAATCCATCACAGGTCATAGGCTATCTCCACCATCATAATAGAGTCAAAAGATGTCCTGACAATTAAACCAAAATGTTGTTGGTTAGTTTCTCCAGTCCTCTTGTGTAGAAGGATCACGGACAAAGGAATCACATGCTAAGAATCAACATTGACATACAAAAAAATAGAGAAAACTGCCCCCTATGCTAGCATTTTTTTACCACTCATGAGCATGGAAGTATCACTTGAAGTGAAAATGAGATATCATTGGGAACCTCACAATGAGAAAGTGACCCAATAAAAAATGCACATGTGATGATGATTGATCGAACCTTAACACTAGCATCATAAATAAATATTAAGAAAACTTAACAATAACATTATGAAAAAATATCACCAACATAACATAATACACAACATCCATGATCACTTAATGAACATTGTAAAAACCTAAACAAAAAAATGCCTCAAGTACAAAAAGCTTATAAGTACAAAGAAGCTCACATATCATATATTATCTCAAAGCTCATTCACAATAGTACATCTCTACACGTCATGCACTATACAATAAAAGGAATACCAAGCACTAAGTACTTCTTTCTATAAATATTTCATGAATCCAACTAAAGGACCCACTTAAAACATGCTCTAGTCCTTAGCTCCTTCAACCTTCCTCTATTTTCAAGTCTCTCAAAATACCAAGGGGGGTATTTATAGGATTCCTAGAACCCCTTTTCCCTAACAATTGGCATGTGGATATTCTAAGACTCTTTCTTAATACCCCAAAGGTTTTCTAGTTGGCACTAATTTATCAGACATTCAACACATATAGAAGTTTCCCCATTATTATTTTTGGTGTTTCTTCTCCATTTTTAATTTCCTTGCATCCATAACTCTACAATGGTTGGTGATACTTGTCCTCTTATGCACCATTGATTCACACACTTGTATCCTTTGGAATATACTTTAAGATCCTCCTTGTGTGTGTTTTACCTTAGGTCTACATCAATCCCATTAACAAACTCTTCCCAATCCCTCATGTGCATGACCAATTTGATCGATTACACACATCACTTATGTGACTAGTGTTATTGGAACTCTGCATGAAGGAAATACTCCATGTATTTTCTTGGGGTCAATAAGTGTTGTGGACTTCCTTAAGAAGGAGAGACTTTTCTATATGGATATTTTTAAAACCATGTAAGAAGGGAAGGGCACATGACAATATTGTGTGGTGTTGATACATGCTCCAATGATGAAGACGAAAGCAAAAAATAATCCTTGCAGAAAAGAACCAGTTTGCGGAGAAGTGAGTACAGAGTTTGTAATAATCTCAGACCTAAGCATACTTGATGTCAATGCATGTGCATGCTCTTTATTTGTGAAAAAATATGTGAAGTAATAAGTGTTAGTGAATGAGTGACTTGTACGAGAGGTGAAGTGTTGAAGTCACACAATAGGAGGGTTATTGCACATAACCCAATTGAAAACTTTATTCCTACTATTATGATGAATATTAATAGAGTGTTGAGTACAAATATTGTGGAGTAGTGATGAAGTTGTAATAATCATGTTGTTATGCAAGGGTCTGGTGTGCAAGTAGATAAAATTGAAGTGAACACAAAGGGGAAAATTCCAAATGTCATGCATTGACATGTGCTCTATGACATTAAAAAATTACCAAATATTATAGGATTGAGGATGCTACAAATAATTTACATAAGAGTGAGATCACATGGTATGTGAAGGGAGTTAATTCTCAAGAAAGGAAATAAAGTCTATTTTTAAGACCTTATTTGATATCACACACACATGGTATCGTACATATGAACCTAACCAGATAGGTGTATACTTTTATAAGTTTAATGCCTCATTTTTGAAGGGGATACATATATTAATCATGAGTAACCAAACATATCTGCATTGAAAGAGATCATTGAGAGATGAGGGGGGTATGTGTGTGTGTGTACGTGCATATGATGTAATTTTCAAGACATTTTTTCAAATATTAAATATTATATCCATTTGCTACAACATACGTAGCAGATTATGGAAGGATTATTAATCTATTTAAGAAGACAATCAATAATGAAGATGTTGCTCAGTTGTGTAAAACATTGGAGGATGTATTATATATGGAGGCTACAAGTAGTTTGGAAAAGGGGATAGGTCTTTTCTTGGAGGTTAAAATCTCCATATTATTGAATCAATTGCAACAGTTAACTTATACAAATGTATGTGTAACCCCACACGTGAGTAAGTAGTGTAAGGGTTTCAAAATTACTGGTCACACACATGATGAGTTTGTTCAGTGAAGAGTATCCATTATGTAGTTATATTATGATGCTTTTCAAGAAACACATGGGACGCATGATTATTCAGTATTCTAGCATCAAATAAGGCTAAGAAAACCATGTGGTATAAGGTGTGCGAAGTAGATACACATGGTATGAATGATTGTATAATTTTTGAAGAAGCATAAAACTTAGAATAATGTGGCACATATGAATTAACCTATGTACCCTTCATAAGGTATTGAATATGGAAGAAGATCCTACGACCATAAAGGTGTAGGTAGAAGTGGAAAAAATTTTCAGGGATCATGCAAAAATTCTAGAGTGATGGATCACTATTAGTGGGAGTTCCTAAAGTTACCTACTTGTGCACACCATGGAGAACGGAACCGGATCCTTAAGTGTTCTGAATTGTGTAGAAGGATACAAGATAGTGAGAAATTATAGAAGATCATGATACAAGAAGGAAATGAATGTATACCTTGGGAGAGCATGTAAAAGATAAACATGGATGCATACGTGAAAATCATGAGAATAAGTGGGGTTAACATACATGAAAAGGTTGTTGTACCTTCGTAGGAAGATACTGAAGGATATAAGGATACATTTGCACACTCACACGAGGCCATACAAATTTTTTAAGGGGAATTACAAATTGCACATGTTTGAATTTAAGATCATGAAACAACATATAAAGGGACTAATATTAAAGGAGGTCGTAGATTTTGCATGGTTATTTTCATTAATCAAGTAGGAAAGGATAATTCCTTTTTTAATTACCTAGTTTGAAAAAAGGTTGGAGACTACACATGAATTAGAGAATGAGTGCATGAAGGATTTTCATGTGTGCATAACCCCAAATATTGTAAAGAGTCACTCATTGAGGTGAATATCAATGAGTGGGATATGGAGAATATCTTGATTGATATTGGTGTAAAGATTAAAATTCTCATGAAGGATGCGTGGAAAATGATGGGGAGTCCAAATTTATAACCTCTGTTAAAGTATTAGATGATTTTAATATTTGTACATAAAACATTATGAAAAACACCCACATAAATGCACATATAAAAAAATAACTTAAAGCTTAAAAGAAAATACATAATCTAGGTAACATGACCATATCTTTATATTAAAAGAAATAATGAAAGAATGCCAACATTAAAATAGTAATTCTCACCTACATAACCGCCTTACCACTGGCCCTCTATTATATTGTATAGATAAAGAGGATAAGGCTAGGTTTGGAGAGCATATTACTTGTGAATAAGTTTTCCCCATCAATAGTCGAAGTCAATAAAGTCAATTACTTAGTTGCTCTTTTCTATTAATATGAGTGTGCACACATGTTTATAAATATCACTATATTAAAATTAGAAATTGAATTTTAAAACCATACAATATGTATGGATTATTAAATACACTAATATTTCCCTAAAAATGTACTTGGTAGAGTGAATGACAGAGGAATCACATGGCTATCCTCTGTTGAGGAGACCTTCCTTCACTCCCAAAATTTTCATGAGGTGAACAAATCAATTCTTAAGAAAGAAATATCTAGATATGTCTATAAATTGATTTTCTATTCAACAAAATTTGAGGTCAATGAACTTGTCCCACATAATTTCTTGAATGTAATGCATATGTATCTTAATATGTTTGGTGTGTTGGTACTCCGTTGCAAGGATTACATATAACAATTTGATTTTCACACCAAAGCGTCGTGGGTTGAGAATGTGGAAATTCAGACTCAAAAAACATGTTCTGAATTCAAACTTACTCACGTCCAACAATAACAAATCCAGTGTAGTTAAATTTTGCAATAGACAAAGAAATAATTAACTTTGGATGACTTATGATCTTTAGAATCACAAGCCCAATCATTGTTAGTTTACCTTACAATATTTATTTTATTGTGTGAGGTGTGACATGACAGTGATGCTTGGAAACCTAAAAAATATTCAATCCCATAATTAGTAGTACCATGATGATACCTCAAAATATGCTTGGCTACTTACAAATGGATCACATGGGGTTCTTGATAGTATCGAGTCATTGGGAAAAAAATAAAATACATATCATCACTTGTATATGTCAAATGGAGAAAATTTCCCACTAATTGCCTATAAAATGTTCCAACAACTGAAGGAGAAGAGAAATTGATAGAAATCTTGACCTTAAATTGAAAAGGAGTCGGGAAAAAAATACAATCTTTCATGTTGAAGAGATATAGCATGTCTTGAACATACTTGGATTAATTGACAAATATTTGTTTCTCTGATTGTGAGATTTGAAAACAAAGGAAAAAATGTCGCAAGCCCAACTTGGTCATTTCAAAATACTTCATCAATTGCTCCTTCACATCATGGATTCTTTTGTTGGAATTATTTATAATAATTAAGTCATCCACATATAGGACCAAAATCAAGTGTTTCCTACCTATTTTTTTGGTGTAGACTACATGATCTAAATGAGTACATGAAAAACTAGATTTGATAAGAAACACATTGACCTTTTCATACCAAGCTTGAGGATCATGTTTCAAGCTATATAAAGACCTTATAAATTTACACACATAATTGGAGTTTTTAATCCTCATGGACCTTGGATGTTTGGATAATAGTATTTTTCCTATAAATCACCATGTAAGAAAGCACTTTTGACATATATTTGATGGGTTTCCCATCACTATGTTGTATCCAACTAAAGTATAATCCTGATGGAATTCATCTTGGCCACTGGAACAAACGTATTATGGTTATCAATTCTTTCAAATTGTGAAAAACATTTTACAACAAGTTTGGATTTATATCAGTGAATTGAACCATCTGCTACATATTTAGTGTGGTACACCCATTTGCACCTTAGTAGTTTCTTCCTTTTGGAAGAAGACCAAGTTCCAAGTGTCATTATTTTTTGAAGTTTCTCTAGCATATCCATCTACCATTCAGGATGCCTACAAGTCTCACCATAAGTCCATAGATCATAACTCATTGCCAATGGTGCCAAATGTGCAATGCAAAATTAGAGTTATAATCTAGTATTGTGTGGCTCTCTAGGATTCCCTGACTATGCATCGACCTCATTGTGAATTAAACAAACCCATTTTAGATAATATTGTGTTGGTTATGCAGATATATTTTAACTAATTTTTGCTCATGTTATTTTTATGCTAGATATGAGGGAACATGATGCCCCATGTTACTCATCATATAAATTTTATTGATGCTCTAACTTGAATCTATCCTCATTTTTACACAAGAGGTCATAAGATGTGTTTAGATTGAATAAATATTAAAGGAGTAGTATAAGATGTTGTCTCGTAACCCTATGAATATTCATCAAATTACACATCCTGTCAATAGAACACTTGATTGGTGCTTGGAACAAGAAGAATATGCCTTCAAATCTTCAGAATAGCCAAAAAATATACAAGGATAACCCTCCTCATCCATATATATGTGTTAGTAAAGGTCCCTGCATCATGGCATCAGTACTTGCAACCAAGTTGTAGTCTAGATTAATTCATAGTAAGTAAGTTATTTAAATAGTAAGCACATAACTAATTAGGCCTTAATTCATAGTTGCTCAATAGCTGTATAAACATAATTCAAGGAAAGAAGAGACAATGTATGAGAAAATGCATAAAACAACAAGAATACTTAAAATTGAATAAGAACAAAAATATGGTTAGTAATGGAAGGAATTAAGATAGGTTTCTATGAGGATCAAAGATCAACCTTCTGTGTGTAACACTTACATACCTTTTATACTATAGACATAAAATCATGCACTTTGAGTCATTATTTAGTCCCGGTTTCATACTACTATTCATATGGTTCTTAAGTGAAAAGAGTAATAATTAACCCATGTCTTTGGCCAGTTTTACATTGCTTTCTGTTGTATTTTCAATATTACACCCGCACTTTCCCAGTCTGTATTGTCATTTTGCATTTTTCCTATTTTTGACTGGGGCGCCCAACTAGGACTGGGGCACCCTAGTCCCCTCTGGGGCGCCCTACTCCTCTTTGCACTTTTCTCTCACCTCTTGGGAACTTTCTAGCCGTTTGAGCTTTCTATCTTTTTAGTGGTCAAACTTGTCCAGGTTAATTATGAAATTAGAACAAGAGAACCTTATAAATATAAAGTTATGTGACCATAATGAAGGACTAAACACTAAGCATGTACTATCACCATCTAAAGTTGCATGCATCAAAGACATCTAAAATTGTATTTGCATCCATCTAGCTCCACCACAAGGCACATAAGTCTGGTTCATCTACATCACACTTCATAGGAGGGGATTCTATTATTTCCATGCACACATTTACTACATTCTACGTCTAGTTATTTGCTTGCTACTTTACAAAGTGTGATAAACACAAGAGCAATCTAGGCCACAATTGCACACACACCTAGAACTACATTGGGTTTGAGATGTAGTGCAGTGCTCAGTGATAATTCCATCCATTTGGTAGCTGACGAAAGTCTGACCCCTTCATATGCATGTTTCATTTTTTAGGGTTTTAATGCTTTGTCTGGGGTTTTGCAGGCGATTCTTTATTGCAAGTCTTACAATGACATTGAAATCATACAATGACATTCACGTGAAAAGAAGTGAACACAACCGAACATCCAGCGACACTCCAGAGGAGGTTTTCTTGTCGATTTTCGTAGACCAGGGCACCCAGATCTCAGATCAGGGTGCCCATGGGTGCTCCTATCCCTTTCCAGGTGCCCCAGTCCAGTCAGATATCTCAGATCTATACTTTCTTAGGATTTTGTGCAGTTGTTTCCTCCTCATGTTCACTTAGTATTCACTGTGACACAGTCCTGCAACAACATCGAATTAGCTAAGGCTTTCTTACCCCTTTTTGCACATTAGGGTTTCAAATTTCATTACTTGGATTTCTTGGGTACTATTTTAGTATTTTATTACTTCATTTATTTAGTTATGTTACTCCTCCTATAACATTAGATTAGACTAGAATATATTTCTAATCTAGTTAATCATTTTGGTGAACCCGACCTTTGAATACACTTTATCTTTAGGATTTTTCTTCGTATGCCTGTCACTCATAGTGGTCATTTTGGGTCTTTTCAGTATTGTGAGATTCCTTTATTCATCCGTAGGGTTTCCAAACCAATGGCCAATATCCTTGTTTTTGTAGCTACAATTGAGAATCCCTTGGATACATCTCGCCAAGTTCCTCTTCACGAAATAGAAGCCTCTGGTAGTGAAAATTCCTACGATGAAGATACTAATGTTGACCAAGACCAATTAAATACACTTACTTATTTTCGACAAGCTTTACGTGATAATCTTGATCATCTCCCATATGTATTACATGATTTTATTACTACTAAGAATTCTCGTGATGCTTCAACCTCTATAGTCGCTCATTCTTCAGCTCCCATGACCCCACCCATTCATGTTTCAGCTCCCATTCCTACCAATATTATTCCCACCATCCACCCTACCACTCCTAATATGCAACCTGGCTCTTCTTCAAATAAACCCAATTTAACTTCTTTATATCATGATTTATAAACCCAAATTCACCAACTCTAGCTCACTACTTCTTGTACACCACCATCTTTAAACTCCACTTCACTGCTACATACTCCTTTTACACCTACTATCTTTGCCTATCCATTACCACCTAAATTTATCTCTCCCAAATTTCCCGTCTTTACAGGCCACGGGGACCCACAAGAGCATCTCCGATATTTTCATGTGGGATGCCTAGACTATGCAAATGATCATACCATACTCACTAAGCTTTTTCCTCGCAATTTACAAGATTATGCAATGTGTTGATTTTATGACGTACTTGTCCATTCGGTAATATGTTTCACGCATCTAGCCGATGGTTTTCTCACTCATTTCTCTATCAACATCGGCTCAAAAATATCTTATGCCCAACTTACACAACTTAAACAAGGACCTAATGAACATTTAGTGGATTATGTATTGCGTTACAAAAACAACTTAGCTAAAATGTCAACTGTGCTTGCAGATGCTGAGCTTCAGGACTTATTTATTCAAAGTCTCTTACCACCTCTCCAAAAGAGTGTTCTCTTTGAGACCTCTCCTTCTTTCGATCAACTTTTTCATACTCAAAAGCTTTGTGAAATCAAGATCTTAGCTATAGGAAAGATTAAATACCAAGAGCAAGCATCGTTCTCTACCGGTTTTCAAAGTAATTCAAAATTTAAACCATTTGCAACTAAACCAACTGATACAAAAGTTATCGTCAAAGGAGCTTCAATCGCAACCGCATCGACGTATCTTCACCAAGTTTAGTGTACCTCCACATATTTTACTACCGTGTCGATAGTAACCTCATTACATTGCCTTCTGTGCTACAAATAGATCCGTCTTGACCAAAAGGACGTAGTTTTGATGAAAATTCCCATTGTGGTTATCATCAGTGCATAGGACACTCCACTGATCATTGCTTCTGACTTCAATTTCTCATTCAAGGTTTGATCAAAAGTGGTAAAATTGAGCTTCCAGAATCTACATTTTCTCCACATGTCTATGAAAATCATAAGCTCAAAATATTTAACAACCCTCTACCCAAACATAACACAAAACAACTGAATCTTTAGCTAAATATGTGTCTCCTCTTGCATCAGGGACTCTTGATTTCTTAGTTGTTAATACCGACGTTTCTCCACCAATTATTACTTTCTCTGATCGTGACTATCATGCCACATTCTCTTATAATCACTTGCATATTAGTGCTTTTATTGGATATGTCTCTATCAATAATACTAATGTTGATCCATCTTAGCCCATTAGCATGTGTTCTATCCCACTTCTCATCGCTATTAGCTATCCACTATCATAAATTTCATATCCCATGAACAATTCATATGGTGTTGTTAAACTATACGTTACAGTTTGTCTTCTTACTATGCTTGTACCCTTTCTTGTAGGTCAAGCAGTCGACGGTGTGACATGCTCTTAGGTCTTAACTGGATTTGTAGGTCACAGTATATCATTTCCATGAATCATTTGTGTCTAAATTTCATTCATAACAATCATGTCATCTCTATCGATGGTGTGCCTCCATCTACCCCATGGTCCTGATCTCATCGCACAGTCGTCAGTGCATCACCTAATCCCTCTAATGTGTCACGACTTATAGAGCATAAAGCTCCATCTGCTCCTAGCTCACCTATTCATATACAACCTACATGGTCTCATCACTCTGCTAGTCGCACACACTGATATAGGCCCATTCCTAGGAAGGTTACTACATCTCGACACATGTCTCCACCTCACTTCATTCCATGTCAGTTTTCATCCCCGTCGCATCCTGCTTTACACAGATCTCCATCACACACACATTTTGTTGCACCACGCCATCCATAATATGCTCATCCATCATATGCACATAGAATTCACTCATCGACACAACGCCTATCTCATATACCACCACTCTTAGAGCATGGTCACACACCTTAAACACCACTTACATCGAGTGGAGGATCATCATCCTTCAATTACATCATATAGTCTATTAATTAACAAAAACTTAGGGGGGCATGACATCTATACTTCCTTGCTAGCATCATGTGACATCTTATTCTCTCATCACTTTTTTTCTTTCCATATACTTACACATACATATTAACATATGCATCTGCATCACCATTCCCCTATGGCGGGCTCCTGTGCTTTGGTTCACACTTGACTGCTGGGGGAATTCTCTACATATGAACCTCACACATGAAACAATAATCATTACACCTTAGGCACCACATATTATCACATGATCCTACACCATTTACCCATTACACATTACATTACAAGATATACACATTGTGTATCTTCCTACATTCACCATACATGTTCTACACATGCTCCACACACTACACCCTAACTACTATATATTGGGAATTGTCACACATGATACATGCCATCTTACATTTTACATCCTACACCTTACCTATTACATCTTACATCTACTATGCATCTTCATGTCGTAGGTCATCTAAGCATCTTGCATTATACACCATACATTATACTATGCACATTACATAATTTGTCTTCTGCTGCACTCACTACCCGATGACGTACTCTAGTCTCACGATCCATACTGTACTGTTGAGGGTATACATAAAAAATGGACCTCATCACCCTTACATGTTCATCATTCCATATTTTCTCATGCGACATACCTAGATTAAGTGATATACGCCTTAGGCTATAAGGTCACTTCTTCTACCACCATCTCGTAATAGGTTACATCATCATTTTTGCTTACATCATTTAGTGGTATACACTTTAGGCTACATCACCAATCCTTTCTATTCATATTTTCATGATAAATGATTAGGATAAAGAGTCACACATACTTCATCTATGTTGCATATTATCACTACACACTCATCACGACACGTTGTACACAACACAGAGTTTGAACATTTCCCGATGACGCACTCTTGTTTATGGTTCATTCTTGACTACTGAGGGGGCATACTAAATGAACCTCACTGCATACAACTCCATTTACATGGGGGGAATGTAGATCCTATCATTCACATTGCATTCCATTCCATCCATCTACAACATACTGAATTTTATGGTTGCATTTAATCTTGCTTGCACTTTCTTTTACATGTTCACTTTATTACACATGTTAGATATATATCTTATATGTCATTATCATTATCATACACACATGTACGTTCACTTGATTTCCAATTTTGATCTTAGACTATATAGGGATACTACACGTAGCATGGATACTTGACTACCAGTCCCACAATGATTCCTGGGGGCATTCAAATTTGTATGCTATAGGTGTTATTGTTTCATTTTTGTTCATATCACATTACTTTATTTTATACATGCTTTGACATACATTTTATATTTCTAAAATGATAATGGGTGTTTCATGTGAAACATTTTATATCCAGGGATATTTGCTTCCATACTTGTTTGTTACATTTTTTTTTATTTATAGTTCTTATTTGTGGGCTTTTCCTTTTGTCTTGTGTGCACACTTGTTTGTTTTCCGCCATTGCGGACTTGAGTGTCTTGAGACACTGTGAGTGGTGTCCCATGTTTGCAACCCACTTTGTGTGGTCTACACTGTCTTCTTGGGTGTTTGTGTTATCTTCTTATGTTCTATATTACACCTTATTTGTTTGGGTTACACTTGTTTCCTATATGCATGTATATACTAACACTTGTTTTCTAGCTACCTTGTTTGTTTTTTCCTTGGTTTCTACCAAGCACATCCCGTCCCCCTTGTAGGGCACAATTTTAGTATCTATAGTTGGTCCTCTTTTGGGCCGCATTATTCTATTCTCGATGTTGCATGCACCCCCAAAGAGGGGGGGTATCATTTGGGTTGACACATGGTACCGGTATAGTTCAATTTTCAAATTTTGTCCATGATACAGTGGGTTATACAATGAGTGGGTTCAGACTAGTCTACGAACTCCATACACAACAAATTTTACTGGGCAGGGTGTCCTTAGCACATTTGGGAGCAGTTAAAGGATAGAGGATAAACCAAACCTTCCTCTCTAAATTGCCATGGCATCAAATCTCCCAAAAAACCAGAAAGTACAGAGATCTCTTCACTCTTGGGAAGCAGTTACAAGTTGGAGGATAAATCAAACATTCCTCCATACACTTCTTTGGCCAATAGCATGAGATCACCCAAAAATATTGCATGACATCGACATGATCATTTCTACACCCTTTTTCTCATCACAGATCAAGTGCACATGTTTATTTTTCATTTTCATACTGTTCTTTTCATACCTTTTATATACATACATGTGTTTTACACATTACACATATACTTGCGTATTTGACTACTTGATCATCTTCTCTTTTGCAGGTCCGTCAATATAGGAAGAAAACTGTCAACAAAAACACACACATGGCGGGTACATCACACACACGATACTAACCATGCAGGTACACTACACACATTGACATCTACACACACAATTTCACCCTAGGTTCACTTTCATCACTTTTTTCACTTTTTGCATCTTTAGTCTCCACACTCCATGTTTTTATCACTCCACACTTTTTCTAGTCCTTCGACATGCAATCTACATCACTCTACATGGATATCAAGTATGCATCTCTATCTAATTTATATTATCAATATTCCGCTCATTAACATAAAGTGCGGGAAAATGTAGACATAAAATCATGCACATTGAGTCATTATTTAGTCCTGGTCTCATACTACTATTCATATGGTTCTTAAGTGAAAAGAGTAATAATTAATCCATGTCTTTGGCCACTTTGCATTGCTTTTTGTGGTTATTTTAGATCTTACACCCATAATTTCTTAGTATGTACTTTCATACTACCTTTTTTCCTATTTCTAAATGGGGCTCCCAACCAGCACTGGAGCGCTCTGATCCCCTCTGGACGCCTTGATCCTCTTTGTATTTTCCTCTCACTTTTTGGGCACTTTATAGCCATTTGAGTTTCTTATATTTTTTGGTGGTCAGATTTTTCGGGGTTAATAACAAAATTAAAGTAAGAGAACTATATAAATATAAAGTTATGTGACCATAATGAGCGACCAAGCACTAAGAACTTACTATATCCACCTAAGGTTACATCCATAAAAGGAATCTAAAGCTACATTTGCATCCATCTATCTCCATCACAAGGAACACTATGAACTACATAAAATTTGCAAAGCTAATTAAAATAGACTAACACCTAGTAGTCTAAAAAGCTAAAATCTACCATAGAACCATCATGATCATAGCTTATTGGAATGCTAAAATGAATTAAACATGAAATTACCTATCTAATTACAAACATTCCTACTTAGTATGTATGATTGACTTTAAAATGTGAACCTATGAAGATCACAAGCAATCAAATTTGTATTGTTGCTTCAATATGGTGAAAGGATCTCCCCAAAATGGCTATAAGGCCATGTTTAGATCTTCCTTTACTAACCAAGCATTAACGAATGGATGCAAGAGATGAACAAGCTATTCCAAATCAATGGAGAATGCTCTTAAATCACATGTATTATATGAAATACTATTCAAAGTATGGTATAAGGTGTGAAGGTAGGAGCTTGGTCATTTATATAGCTTTCTATTTGAGAGAATCTTGAATCCCAATGAATGTGGGATAAAGGATAAAGTATATTTAGACTTGTTAAACATGCTTAGAAGAATTAACAAGTGATTAACAACTCATGGGAGTTGGAGGGTGCTTTAATTAATCAACTAGGATTAATTAATAGGCTAGAATAAGATTTTTAGGCTATTTGAGGTGATTTAGGAGGAATTTGATATGATTTGAAGCATTTGAAAGTGAGATTTAGCCAATAAAAGGGTTTATTGATTAAATAAATTGTTAAAAAGGCTTAATTAACTAATAATAGTTAATTAATTGATTCAAAGAGGATTATAACTAATGAAGTGTCGTTAATTGGCATCTGGAATGTGATAAAGGATAGTTAATTAACAAAGTGTTGTTAATTGACCAAAATAGAGGGAAATGTTAGTTAATTTGTGGGAAATCACTAATTACAATGGAAATGATAGGAAAGAGGATAGTACAATTTTATCAATAAAAATACGTATGCGGATTTTAGGTGTCTACATTTGCCCCTCTTTGGGGTGGCGTAAGCAAACGTCACTTCAAGGATAGTAAAAAAGTATAGAAAAATAAATTTTGAAGAAAAATTAGTAGAATGAAGGATTCCCCCTTGAGTGTCAATGGGGTGATAGAAGAGGTCGATTGACAATAAACAAATATGAAGGAAACAGATAGAAGAATCATGTGGAAGAAACTTTGCTAGTAATGAGAATTGACAAATGGAAAATAGACATAGCTTTTGCATCCAAATCATTCAATAAACAACTTTTTTTCATCACTTTGCTTAAATTATTAACATCATCAGCCCTTATTAAAATGTGTGCATACAATAAAAGTGTAAAATAACATGAAAATATATAATACTAACATTTGTTCATTTCTAAAACACTAACTCCATGCAACATACATAATGCAATGCAATACGAGAAAGTAAACAAGCTAACCTGATAGGGAAAAAAGTACAAACACACATACTCAAACAAACAACGTTCAAGACAGTTGCACCAATGTTTTTTTTATCAAGCTTCAGTTCCCAAATGTTCATGTTTAATGAAAAGGGTTAAAAATGGTGCCCCAAGCAAGGATACATGCGAGGGGAATAATGGAGGACACAAGTAGTCCTATGAAAAATCATTCGTGTGCTATGAAACAGTACCAAGAAACTTGTTGTGCCAAGATAGTACAGACATAACAAGCAAACCAACTTTGTAAATGGGGATAGATCAAAATGATCAATGTTTCATTGTGACAATGAATGAAGCAAGGGACCAAAGAAAGCATGTTTTGTAACAATAGGAAAAAATTTGATGTTTAGGACAATTTACAAGCTTTGCATACATGCTTTGACCAATTTTTACCAATGTTTTGGATTTTTTGAAAACAATTTACAATTTTTTTAAATTTTACCAATAATTTGTATTTTTTGAAAGTTTTTTTGAAGCTATGTACAAGAAAATGAAGAAACGTTGATGCCCCTGGCGATAGATGGGAATGTACAAGGGTAGATTGCCCTACGTATGTGCAAGAAGGTGAAGATGTAAAGTTTCCCCCAACGTTAGATGTGAATATACAAAGGAAAACTCTGCACACACAGAAGTTGGATCAGGGCCAATATGGATAGGTTCAACATGATGATTAAATTAAACCAATGGTGTGCTAAGAAGGAGCAAGCATGCCCCCAGTGTAAGCTGGCCAAGAAACACATGATAGAAAGAAGTAGAAGATTATTTTAGTGAAATAAGGGAAAACGTTTCCCTCAAACATGGAAAAAATGAAATCTTATACACATGGATGTTATGAAAAAAGTAGAATAACAACAAATGTTATGAAAGGATATGGAAAATGTTGCTAGAATATTAGCAACAAAAAAGTGATTAGCGAAAAGCATAAATCATGAGACAAGATATGGACTAAAGAAAGAGTTTGAACAAGGTCCAAAAAAATACACTTGGTAACATACTAATCCTGTTAGTTTATCGAGATCCAGTGTGTGCACATGGAAATTAATTACCTCTTGGAGGGAAGATTTGATAGACAACAAGTGAAGACACCCTAGCCAATGTGTAGGAATGATTTATTTTCAAAGTTGATTTTTGAATGGATGGTGGAAGGAGAGCCATACATTACTCCACTACCAGCCAGGCATGTCCATAGCCCCGATGGAGATGTATTTGATTCTAATCACAACATTTCTCTACTACTAGCCAGGTGTCCATAGCCCCAGTAGAGATATTGGAAATACCTTAAGAGAGAGTTATATATTGATTTGCTTTTTGCTTTTGATTTTTGATTTTTGAAAACTTATTTCAGCTCTCTTGATTTGTTTTAACAAGGGGTTAAGAACCACTTATGGTTTGATGGAAGGATGTGGAGGGATTACGATGATGACATTGGCTAGTGTCAATAAATACGTCTAAAAATTCTTCACAACAAGTTTATTAGATGTAGATAGTGATATGATCTCTAACAGGTTAGTCATTTTTTAATTTACTAAGGTAATGAAAGACCAAGGTCAAATGGATACCATAGAGATAAATTTTGAAAAATGTGTGTGAATAGACTAACCAAAATATCATCGAAGGGATGAAAATGGTGGATGACTTGTAGAGGAATGGAAAGAAAGGGAAGAAAGAACATCCATGTGTATGCAATACCTGATTGTAATGTTTGATCTTTGTACATTTGATTTTTTAATGTTTTCAGATTTTTTTTGTATTTTCTTTGAATTTATTTTATTTTTTTAGATTTTGGGAAATTGGGACTAATAATGTCACTTAGCGTGATAAGATCCAACAACAAATTTTGTGATTTCCTTGATAAGGGATACTAGGAGTGTTTGCTTATCAAGAGTCATATTATCTCTGATCTCGATGATCATGGTGATCTCATACTCAACAAATGACTGTGATTTATCTTGAAACATGGATTTCATATGTGGGAGGTTGAGTTTCCTATCCATATGTTTATGTACTTTGCACCATACTTGATGGTTGCATTGGTGTGCATTCTTGAATCACATTTGATTATGAAATTTATGATCATTTAAATTATTGGGAGATTTGGAGCTCTTGGAATTTTTGATCTTATCTTGATAAAGAAATTGTTTGGGTTTCCTATAAGCTATTACATAGCTTGTTTGATCTTGAGAAGTGGAAGAAGAAAGTTGATGTTGAGAATTGATGTAAGCAATTACGGTGAGATTGCCACAATCATTGATAAAAGGATAATGTGATGGATGAAAAGGATACGGTCCAAGAATTGAAGAGGATGGGCTACCAGGAGGTGTCCCATAGACTAAAGATGAAGGGCTAATAGGATGTGTCCCAAGTATAGAAGATGATGGGTTACTCAGATATGTCCCAAAATAGAAGTTAGAGGGATACTAGGATGTGGCCCAAGTATAGAGGGTATAGGGATATTAGGACATGGCCCAAGAATAGAAGATAATGGGAAACTAGGAGATGACCCAAAAATAGATGATGAAGGGATACTTATAGGTGGCCCACATATAAAAGAAGATGATGGGCTACCTAGCAATGACTCAAGGTGTGATTGTGATTAAGGAATCATGATAGATAAAGAATGATTGGGTGATGAAAAGATAGGCCATGGATAAAGGCTAGACCCAAGTGTTTCATCATGAAATGAAGAGTGTGAAGATGAAAGAATAAGAGGAGGATCAAGTTTGATGATCCTAGGGTCTTCCTCTATTTCCTAATAAAAGGAATCAACCTATTCCCCACAATGCACAAACACATCGAGGTATAAAGAGAATCCTTGATCGCAATCCTCTAGAGGAATATCTTTATGTAGCCCCATGAATTCTCTAATTTCTCCTTCATTCAAAAAGAAATTGATAGGTATGGGTTAGTGGTCGACCATAAGAGGTTAATTGGAAGGAAGAGATCCAAAAAGTATGGAAGATTGATTGATAGAAGAAAATTACTCGAGAGACAAAGTAGACTTAGATTGAGATGTCTCACAAGTGGCAGAAGATGGTATTGGTTCACCTATAAGATGATATAGTGTTGGTAAAGAAATAAGATTGATTCAAAAGTCCATAGATTGTGACGTAGGAGTCAACTTGGATGATTAATTTTATGGAATTTGAGTTGCAAAAATATTCAAAGGAGGAAGATGTTGTTGAGGTGACTGATAAATGAGGTCCTGTGAAGAAAGGGAGGACCATGAATTAGGAGTCAAATTAGATGAATAGTTTAGATTAGAATCTTCAGAAGACCGAGGGGAATTAAAAGAATAGTTTGGATTGGAATTGTTAGAATCATACCCTTGAATATGAGATGAAGGTGGTAAAAGGGGTAACTGAACATGTTGTCTAGCGTGAAGAACCAAATGAGGCTTAGTTATGATGGGAATCCTTTGATGGAAATGTCAAAACCTTGATTCCCTCTATTTTTGTAAGTACAAGGAACCATGCGATAGTTAGTCATAGTTGACATTGTTGGGTACGAATTCCTAGATCTAGATAGTGTGATTGAACTCCTTCATGGTGAAAAAATTTCTATGTCAATTCAAGCAATATAACGGTAATCAACTAGACATTTTACAAATATGGGGATGCTTGTGTGATTTTATAAAGAGGGTCTAAGCAAAAAAATATCGTAATGACACAATTTTTACAATCCGAAAAGGTTTGGACAACAAGTTGCAATTGTAAATGTCAAAATGTTTGATCAAAATTTAGCAACACAAAGGATACAAAGGAAACTTTTCCCATGTTCAATTCGATTTAAGAGTTACTTGATAGGAAATTTTTTTGCTAAGGTTTGACAAATGTGTATGTGTAATACAATGAACCTAGGAAAAAAAAGGGATTGGGCCCTAATTTCCTATGCCCCATCTTTGTGATATGAGGCATAATAGGAATTTTTTTTCAAAGTTTGATTAAAAATGGAACCTAGGACAAACCAAACAATGTAACGACATCAAATCATCACAAATAATGTCAATAAAATAATGGTAACAAGCCCAAAGGAAATATGAACCAATGAAACCAAATAATAAAGAATGACACACTGATAAAGTACGAGTAGCAATAAGTATCTAGGACACAAAAATCAAGTACAAGACTATGCTCCAATCACAAGAATAGTTACTCCCTACATTTTTCAAGTATAGGTTTGGTAAAAATAGTGATAACACAATATCACCACTTAGGTCAAGTTTAAAATAAAGAAGACCTAAATACTAAGAAGGTGTTGACGCAATCTCCCAACAAGGTATGTACTAAAGTAAGTTTTAGATACAAACAAAGTCCAAGTCTTGAAAATGAAGGCTACAAATGCAAGCAATGCAACAACACTATTTGGACATGTTCATCAAGCTATGTGGAAAAAACAAGATTTTAGTATCAAAATGATGTTACCACAACGTGAGCAACGTAATGATGCTTTTAAAAACTCAAAGAAATGTTGGGATCAAAACTAAGTCTAAGTATATCAAGAAGTTGTTATTTATGTGAGCATCGTAAATATACAGCTGAGAGACTTAGATCAATTTTCACAAGGGAAACAAGATGTAAGTATCAAAACTGTATTGATATAATGCATGTAGTGTAACAACTTAAAGGAAGTCAATGATGAGACAAACTAACTACAATTATAATCTCTATGTGGGTATCAAGATAATGGATACCATGATAAAAAATATGTACCAACACACTTTCAATGGTTACTATCGTAGTTGTAATAAGGATGGATGTAAGCGGGTGCAAAAGTGGTGGACACAATCTTTGATAGCACTACGTATGTATGTTTATTTTTTCGCAAATGAGAAACAAGAAAAAGAGGGGTAGACCAATTGGTGATGAAAAATACTTGGCGTAACTTTGGAAGGGTTTCGCCTTGTCTTAGGACAAGTGAAAAACTAGGACAAAGTAACACTTTGTAAATTTTATGATGAGTAACACTAGGATAAAAATTCAATGGAGTCTCCCCTTGTTTGAAATAACAATTTTTGACTCCAAAAGAAGTTCTTACTTCGTGAGAGTTCTATAGAACAAGATGGATAAAGTCAAGTTGGCCCCAAGCCAATAGCTTCCTATTGGTTCACTATTTAGGTGTTACAAACTATCTCTGTGATTGTGGTTTTCCAAGAAAATTTTGTTAGGAATATTCAAGGAGTATCTCGACTTTACTTTACCCCCTTAGATACAATGAGTAATAAATTATGTTTAGTTGTATCACATTGGGGTCACATGAAGATAATTTTGATGCTAATCTCACAAAGGTGTATTAGTTAATTGGGTAACGAGGCACTTCCCATTTCATTCACCATTTCTCTTAAGGTGTGAAATACTTTGGGGTTCTTGGGGTAACCCTCACAATGATTTTTATGGCTTATCAAAGCAGACAACCTATAGCTCTTAACCGAAACCTAAAAATACAATGTGTTGAATAAAGTGGTTTATTTTTTATCTTTTGGATTAAGAAATGAGGTTTAATACACCATTGGTAACCTACAACACATGTAGAATTAGAGTTTATTTGCATCCCAAGTATTTGAAAAGCATTAGGTCACGCGCACAAATAATTTTAGTAATTTCTAATAGAAAGTGAACCAAAGTTACTTTTTATTCTCAAGATCATCCAAGGATGCAAGAGAAGAGCATACAAAATGATTTGATTCAACTAGATAAATGTAAAGGAAAAATTTAAACCAAACGAACCTTAAAAAAATCTTGATAAATTGTTCATTCCTTTAAGCCAAAAAAATGAAAGATTAAGTTTCCAATTTAACCAAATGTTAGAAAAATGAAAAATTAAAGTTGTTTTTGGTTCTCAAGATCGCCCTAAGGTCCAAGAGAAGAGCATACACAACTTTAGATAACTTAAGTAAATCATGGGGAAAAAATCATTCATCAAAACTTAAGTAAAATGTTAGAAATTTGATTAGAAATGTTAAAAACCTGGAGAAAATAGTTAAGAAAACCTACAAATAATAGAAACACAAAAAATTAGAAACTGAAACCTTGACATTAGTGCCAAAATTCAACATAGAATGTAGTAGCGTGAACCTATGCAAAATTAACATGAGCTTGTAGTGCAATAACGCAATCCTAGACACAGAAGTGCGAGCCTTTGAGCAGTGGCATGAAGGGTCAATGTAGTAGCATGGGTCTTTATCAAGAAACACAGAAAGTTTCACACTAGCGTGACCAAAGGATCAGTAGTGCAAGCCACCTAAGCGGTAGTGTGAGCCATGTAAGCAGTTAAGTGAGCCATACAAAGAAGAAAAATAAAGTATTGCATCAACATGGATATAATATCAGTAATGCGGACTCATCAAGTAGTAGCACAAGGGATTCTAGTAGTATCATGAGCTTCGAAGAGGTAGCGCAAGGCACTTAAGTAATAGCACTAGGGGTTATAGTAGTGGTGTGAGCTCTAGAGTGGTAATGCTAGGCACTTAAGTAGTAATGCAAGGTAGTCAAGTAGTAGTGTGAGATTCTTGTAGATCATCAAAACATGAGATTTTTGACAAAAAATGTCAAAAATCTAAAAACTTTGTCAATTTGGTTCAAATTTGACAACACCTCACCTCCTTTGATCCTATAAAGAGCATAAAAATAAAGCAACCTCAACTAATCTAGTCTATAAACTTCATATGTATCAAAAAATGCAAAAGAGGGTTAGTAAACCAAAAATTTGAAACTAATCTAAAAAGTTTGAAATTTAATGCAAGGGACAATGGAGTATGTCCCACCGGGCGTGCCAAATGTGTTCATATAAAATTTGCAAAGATAATTAAAATAGACTAACACCTAGTAGTTATAAATAGCTAAGCTAAAATCTACCATAGAACCATCATGATCATAGCTTATTGGAATGCTAAAATGAATTAAACATGAAATTACCTATCTAATTACAAACATTCCTACTTAGTATGTATGATTGCCTTTAAAATGTGAACCTATGAAGATCACAAGATATCAAATTTGTGTTGTTGCTTCAATATGGTGAAAGGATCTCTCCAAAATGGTTACAAGGCCATGTTTAGATCTTCCTTTACTAACCAAGAATGAAGGAATGGATGTAAGAGATGAACAAGCTATTCCAAATCAATGGATAAGGCTCTTAAATCATATGTCTTATATGAAATACTATTCAAAGTATGGTGTAAGGTGTGAAGGTAGGAGCTTGGTCCTTTATATATCTTTCTATTTGAGAGAAGCTTGAATCCCAATGAATGTGGGATACAGGACAAAGTAGATTTAAACTTGTTAAACATAATTACAAAAATTAACAAGTGATTAACAACTCATGGAAGTTGGAGAGTGCTTTAATTAATCAACTAGGATTAATTAATAGGCTAGAATAATATTTTTAGGCTATTTGGAGGTGATTTAGGAGGAATTTTATATGATTTGAAGCATTTGAAAGTGGGATTTAGCCAATAGAAGAGTTTATTGATTAAATACATTATTAAAAAGGCCTAATTAACTAATGATAGTCAATTAATTGATTCAAAGAGGATTATAACTAACGAAGTGTCGTTAATTGGCATCTGGCATGTGATAAAGGCTAGTTAATTAACAAAGTATTGTCAATTGACCAAAATAGAGGGAAACATTAGTTAATTAGCAGGAAATCACTAATTATAATGAAAACGATAGGAATAGTACAGTTTTATAAATAAAACTGTGTATGCGGATTTTAGATGTCTACACACATAAGGCTGGTTTATCTGCATCACACTTCATAGGAGGGGAGTCTATTTTTTCCATACACACATTTACTACATTCTAAATCTAGTTATTTTCTCGTTACTTCATAAAGTGTGAATGGCACAAGAGCACTTAGGTCACAATTCCACACACACTCACCTAGAACTACATTGGGTTTGAGATGTAGTACAACACTAAGTAATAAGTCCATCAATTTGGTAGCTGAGAACAATCTGAATCCTTCATATGCATATTTCATTTTTAGGGTTTTCATGTTTTGTCTGGGGTTTTAGAGGTGATTCGTCCATTGTAGGTTTACCAGTGTTTCAGTGATCACACATCAACATTCATGCAACAGGAAGCGAGCATAGGCTAACATATTATGACACCTTAGAGGAGGTTTCTGGAGCATTTAAGTAGACCAGGGTGCCCAAAATATAGACTAGGGCACCCAAAGGCACCCCTATCCCTCTATAGGCACCCCAGTCTAGATCTGTGCTTTTTCAGGCTACTGTGTGAAGGTTTCCTCCTCTTGTTCATTCAGTCTCCACTGCAACACAATCCTCCAACATCATCGAATCAACTAAGGCTTTCTAAACCCTATTTGTACATTAGGGTTTTACATTTTATTTCTTAGCTTTCTTGGGTGTATTTTAGTTATTTTATTGCTTCATTTATTTAGTTATTTTATTGCTTCTATAGATTTAGATTACACTAGAATAATTTACATTTTAGTTAATCATATACATTATGAGGTGAATGTTGGGTTACCAATCCCTTTCTCTTCTTCTTTTAAATAAAGAGGTTATTTGCACTATGTATTTATAAGAGAGAGTAATATATTTTCTTTTATTATTATTATCTAAATCATACATTACAATGGGATTGCATAAACATATAAAATACATCCATTTCAAATTTATAATCCTTTTTACACTCTAACACTTTCATACACTTAAATGTTTATCTCGTCCTAAGACAAAATATGCTTCAATTATGTGGAGATTTGATTGTGCTTTGTCTTACAGAATTGTGTTGAATATTGATTATGCTACACTATGTGATAATTTTCTCACATTCGGCATAAAGGACATTGTTTACTAGTTTTCATCCTCTTAGCACTAGTTAACCACCCTTCTTGGTTTTTAATTAAGTAGAATTTCAAATAGACCGCACTTTCGGGTTTTCAATATGTGGAGAATCCCTAATAGAATGCCTTATGGGTTTTCATTCTATGTAGGCTTTCTTATAGACATAAATTAAAATCACACATTTTTTTTCAAAATTTCTATTATGTAGTCATTTTTACCCCCATCATAAAGGAAATAAATCCCATGCGCGCTGGCCTATCACCCAGTGGGCGCTGGGTGCTCACCCGAGGCACATGCGGGTGCCGAGTCTCTCTTTTATGTGAGTTTAGTGGGAAACATCATCTATGATATGAGTTTAGAGTTTAGAAAGGAAATAAAACATATAAACACCATAGAGCTCAGAACGGCTTCTAGATCCTTGCAGTCATTCCAAACATAAAGTGCTTAACAGATTAAAGAACTTACACCAATACAAAAAGGAAGTCATACAAGAATTCATACTTAGTTCATAAACATAAATGAAAAATAAATATGAAGAAGGATGTATGTATCAGAACCATTAATGCTCATATTCATATCAACTTGGTAACCTTATTACATTTATTAGGCTATTACAGAATGTCACAGAAAGGAAGACTGTAGTCCTACATTATAACTGGACTTATATAACTAGGCCTTCAAAAGAAAATTTATAATTCCCTTACCTTGATACATCCTTTCCTACCCTTATTTACCCAAATGGATAGAGTCCTTGTAGTATTTCTACAGAGCTCCACCCTCTCTCTATCTCTTCTTTTTACTTTAGTAGGCACTTGTATATATAGCCTCTTTGATCTACCAACCCATTCTCTTGCGGCCTTAGATCTGTTGCCAAGTGTCTAACTGTGGTCCTCTAGGAGTGCATGATCCTCCAGGCATGAGCTCACCACTCCGTGCCATGATGTCCTTCTAGAAGCCTCTAACGTAGGGAATATTCCTTCCTGGGCCAACATGTCGCTAGGCTAACACCTTATCCATTCCGCATGCGCAGTCGGGTCACATTTCCCATATATCCTACCCAAAATGCCCAATATTGCTGTCCTAGAACCTTTGCTTTGTCTGCGCACACACCATAGGTTTCCTTAAACCCTTCCTTGCGCACCTTCTTCAACTAGGCCTTACGCACCTACGCGCCTTTTTTGCACTTAGCCAATATTTCAGTGGCCCAACATCACCCCACACTACACCTATTCTCTACCCACGGGAACACTTCTTAAATGAATAAGGAATCATCGTAGGTTTATGCCTTGGAAAAAGAATAAGGGGATGAAGAATTTGGGAAAGAAGAAATAATGGGATAGTGATGGCATCACTGCAATAAGCTAGGAAAATCTTTTTGTAAGTTGGCCTCTAACTTGTTCTAGGCATCAACTTTGTTCTGCGCCGTCTGGAAAAGATCAACCACTAAGGTCCTCACCTAATCAAAACCTAGCCCATCCCCTTGTGTGCTCATGGTGTCAAAACTCTTTTCTAACTCCTTGCCGATATCCTCCAACGCATCCATCCTTCGTGTAATCTACATGTATAGTTCCTTCAACTGGTTTTTTATTGAACCCCTTAAGGTTTCAATGGCCTCATATTTATGTTTGACCTTGGCTAGGATCTTTTCCCACTCCGCTCTGTTCCCCTTGTTTTTCTCCTAGAACTCTTTAAGTTCCGCTTCATCATTTGTAACTAGCATGCTTTCCAATTTTTCTCTTTCCACGCTGTTGTCGTACGTGGCCTTAGCATTCTAGGAGGCAATCTTTACATAAGCAAGGACCTTGCTGTATTCTACTATGAGCGCCACGAATTTCAATTTATCCTCCTTCTCTAAGTGAGTGGCCACTTCTTTTGTAGACTCCAAAGCTAGCGGCTGCCTCTCCATGGTGAGGGTTCTGGTTAAGTCCTCCAGGCATTCCAGGGTAGATGTATACATCCACACGGAAGGTGCTAGGTTCAGATGCCTCAACACTATGACATTTGTAATGGAAACCACCTTTTATAAAATTCGTGCACTCTAGCCTTCTCATCTCTTAACTCACACTTCCACTGGGCAGTGATCAACTTCTCTTTACTTAGCTCCTTTTTCCTCGCAACTAGCTCTTCCTCTTTCTTCTTCAATTCATCCTCTAGATATTTGATTTTATAATTTCACCTGAAGAGTCTAGCTTCGACCTCAACGGAGACCTTTTTGAGCACGTTGCAAAGTTTTTCATCTGAGAGCTATTGAGTATTCACCAATGGGTTGTCTCCTTTTGATTCTGGCAATGTTATAATTGCCCCATTGCTTCAAATTCTAGCTCATCAAGATGTGACTCAAATGCCCATGAGAGCATCTTCCTTGTAACATCCTTGATAAAATGTTAACTTCACCTCTTTGCAACGCAAACATTTACATGTGATTCTTCCTAAAGAAGGTGTGTTCTTTTGAATGCTTGAAATCATGCTTGCTATGGATAAAATATTTCTTTTTCTTATATTCATGTGGCTGAAATACTGTTGCTTACAAGGAATCCATTCTGTTGAGATAGGTAAGGATCTAAACTGGAAAAGTTGTTTGCAAACTTATATCTTATAATAATGAAATCCTTGGATCAATTCTATTGAATCCAAGGTATGTTTAAAACTAGATTACTTGATCTGAATGGTAAAATGACATTTGGAGATTAGAGGACATAATGGAATGAACTCTCATATGTATACTAATTCTTATCTTCTTTAAAGATCAGCCTGCATTTTGTTGTATGTTTGCACTCAGATCTTTCTGATTGATCTCTTCAGCACATTTAATGGCATTAAGTGGAATGAGGCCTACTTCAGGAATATAAAGGGAATCTAAGTCCTAAACCTATGAGATCTATCCTAATGGTATTCTAAACTAAGGTAAATGTACCTACTTCCTAGCTATGTCTACTTATATGGGTGGAAATCTATCATAAGTTTCATGTTCTATGTTGGGATGGGGTAAAACCTAAGGTTATGCTAGGTATACTCTTAGCCTATTACTTACTACTAAATTGGTGTGAATTATGACCTATCTTAAGTTGGAAAATTACCTAAGGCAATGTTTATAAATGTAAGGTAAATACTTTCTAAACTAACCTAAGGTCATAACCTAAGTTAAGGAAATCTATCCTAAACTAGTGAAAGGGACCTAAGGGTCGTATGGTAAGTTGACGACGGTTCCTAAGGCATTTATTTGATTTGATTTTTGAATTAATAGTAATTACTACCAGTTTTGGCAGAGACATGCAAACTTGGTGGAAGCTTATGTGGAATTATCGTTAAAATTGGAAATGCATGCAGAAGTTGAAATAACATTCGCCAATTTTGGATGACAGTGGCAAGAAGAGACAGGCGGGGAGATTGGGGAGTAATGAAATTTATGGTCATCAGTTTTGGTGATTAAACCACCTTAGAAACCATGCAAATGGATTTTTTGGGGGTTGTTTGGTCTTTCATGCATTTCAATTTTTGCTCTGTATGGAGCTATCTAGTTCTTCAAACCAATAGTTCTATTTTCAACTGGTAGCTATTTTTTATTCCCTCGGTCTATTTTCGATTCAAGGGAAGTATTTGAGGAATTTGAGGAGAAAGTATTTGGTTCTTTATTTCATTTGGAGAAGAAGAAGTCTTGGAGGCTCAGCTGGAAATCTTCTTCAAACCATCAGAAGAACTATCAGGCATGATAGGCTCTATCCATTAAGATTGCTTACTTTTCTCTAAATGTTTCGTTAAAATAACTCTGATCTATTGCAAAATAATAGTGGTGTGTGTGATTTTGAGATTCTTACTTGTTTACTTTCTCTGTTTTCCTTCTGAATGATGAATCTTGATGAAATGATGATAATGGGTTGTCTTCCTAAGTGGGTTAATGGTAAAATCATCTTGATACTCTCTGTGAATGAGTTAAGCAAAACATTGGGTGATTTGGCTTGTCTTCCCTGAATGGGTTATAGATATTAAGTTGAGGAAGTAGTAATGAAGTTGTTGTATTAGTCTGTAGATTTAAAACTTTGTACTTCTCTATTGTTTCTTTGTTATATCAAGGACTGTAACTTCTGTGCATATTCTTGAGATAAATGCTTGTTAATAATGGAAAAGGTAATATTTACATGGAAGCAGGGAAAGGTTATCGTGTTTGACTAAACTATGTACTTTGTATGTTCATTTTGAAAACCTGTGATTGTTTTTTTGAAGGTAAATGATTACCCTTCCATTATCGTATTCTGTTTTTTTTAGAGCTAGATACTTTCCCTTTTTGGGACTATGTGTGTATTCCGTGTTGCAAATCTGAACTTGAAATATATTTTTAGAAGATTATTGGGTAAAAGGGAATTATGGATTGATTTGTGAATTATTGTATTCGACTTGTATAAAGGAAGCATGAAGGAACTACTTGCTCTTGACTTTGAAATATATATAGAACTGCTACTTCGTAAGATGAGTAGGAAAGGTTTGGGAGCTTACTGTTATGTTTTGAGCTTGTGAAGATTCTAAAGAAAAGTGTGACATATACTCTATTTTCTTAACGGTTTTTCTCTCTTTCTCTTCAGAATATTGGTGAATTTTCTTATGAGTTGTTAGGTCTTGTAAGTTATTGTGGAAACAATATTTAGGGAGTCTTCTCTACTGTTTACTTGGATTTGAACCCTCCTTTGAGATTTTGGGAGTTGATTGGTTGGTTTAAATGTGAGTTATGTTGTTAGTAAATGAATTTCTTTAAGTTGGCATTATAACCATATTAATTCACTCTATTCGATTCCTTTAGGAACATTCTTCCTGTCTTTGTCTCTTTTGAACCTGGGTTGGTTGATGAGGACCTACTCGCTCTTGAGCTGGGAAATTTACTTGGTAAATTGTTAGTATATATATTTATGATTATCATACTGTGAAACTCTGAGGGGTTGGTTGAATGGATAATTTACTCTTGGATTGTTAGTTTGTTAAAGATTCATTCTATGTGTGTGTCTCACGCACCCTTTGTGGAATGAAGTTGGCATATGAATGATAGTTGTCATTCTCAAAAGGAGAATTACTTGTAGACTATCTTGAAGGATACAATTTTATGTGCATTTAGTTATGTATATTCTGTTCATGATTATATTTCTTGAAAGAATTGTGGGTTTGAGAATGGTCTTTGCCGATCCCTTTTCTGCCTGTATATTTTGGAAACGATGACTAGAAACCTCTTCTAAGCTTAACTCCTTGTTCTGCCATTCTAGGAGGTAAGTTCTCTATTGTTTTTTTTGGATATTGTGGGATTTAGATGTTAAATCATTCGTTTCTGAAATGAATAAGGGAATTTAGGATAACTGAAAGGTAAAGGATGTTTAGACCATTTATGTTAGTTGTTCTTCCATCCAAATATAAACTTCATAGTAGGTTTCATTGATTCAAATGTATTAATTTTATTTGAGTAAAATGGGTAAAAGTTGATAATACTTAGCTCTCCGCTTGTATTGTATTTAAGGAATTAATATTTTTTTATAGTGGTATGAAGTGGTAAATGTTGCTGAGTAAATTCTTATCCATTGTAGACATGAAGCCTATCTATGAACCTAAGAAATGTATCAAAATTATAATTAGGATGCCACATCTGAAATGTGATTCTCTTATTGTATAACATATTAGATGAATCATCCTAAAACCTTTACGATGTTGTATCAAACTTGACTATGCATGGTTTCACATGGTACCTGGTAAACAATGAAGAAGGTTCTTATTTTTGAAATTAACTCTCTTGTTTATTTAATGAAATTGGTTTTGAATTTCAAAAGCAAATAGACTTTTGAAATTAATTGGTAGAAAATTTTATTGATTTAGATAAGTAATTGTTTGGAAAATTACTTATCTATTATGATCTTGTAAATTGGTTGTTTGCGCTAAGATCTTTTCTTATAATTTATTACTTATTGAGTAATTGTAATTTTTTTGTAATAGTTACTACTTATGAAGGTTTGCTTGCTTACTCTTGTTGTTCATAAAAGTAGAGTTTTTTTAATGAAACAATTATCTGAAGGCATCTCGTTTTAATGTTTAGTGCTTATCATGCTCTGTTCAATGAAATGGCACGTGCCAACAATTTTTGTAGATGGAATTCGTAAGTGATAAATGGAGGCATTATCTAATATGATGTATTGGTTGCTTAAAAGTTTGGATCTTTATTAGGGAAATTATGATTCATTGTTGAAATACATTGAAGAAGGAAAAGTTGTATTCTTATTGATCTTGATGTTGTTTGACATGCAATATGTATGAAATGCTTAATCTTGTAAAAAGTGTATTGTATCATGATGAATTGAAAGTCTAAAAGTTACTTCGAATTGTGGTGTAAAATTCTCTTGTTCATTCGTGAAGGAAATTTGTACTTCTATCTTGGTATGGTTTATATGATTGATTTCCTTAGTCTTTTGGTTATTTAATGAAACGAGTGAATGGGGAAATAGTGTAATTTCCCTTACTAGAATGCATCTTGATAAGTTGTAGGTATTGATGTTCTTTTCCTAAGCTTGAATTGTTTGATAAGGGATGTTAAATGAAATGAACCTAAAGGTTATATGAAGTGTGAAAGGAAAAAGGGTATATGATCCCTAACACTTTAATCTAAAGAGAAGGATTATTATCTTCTCAAAGGAATGTAATAAAATGTAAGGTGTTATGATCTTTAATCATTTAGACTTCAACTCCTTAAATTCTATCCTCATTGAACCTGTAGGGTTCTTACACCTTCCTTGAATCGTTAAATTACATGAAATTGATCTAATGAAGCATGCTATTATATTTACGATAAAATTCTTGTTTAGCTAAAAATTAACAAACATTAAGGCAATAATGAGATATTGAAATTCATGGATATTTATAATCAACCCAAATGAGGACAAGAACTTAAGGAATTTTGATTAGGGTTTTGCAAGGTCACTGTAATTCGAATCCTAACTCTAATTTTAATCTGGGGTGATAACCCTCATTGAGGTGTGTACATCAAAATGGAGTGGCTCTGATGGATGTTGGCACACACCAATTGCAGTATTTTACCTTCGTGAAGACTTGGGTTTTCACGAGGATACAGTGTTGTAGTTGACATGTTGCAACACCCTTCAACGCTGGATCATCTTGATCTACACACATCTGGACTTGAAATTAGTTTCCCTCTAGGTAAAGTTAGTTATGTGAATTTGAATAGGAAGTATCTCTCCATGACATAGGATAAAGCAACACATTCGAATGAATTAGGTCAATTGAGCATGCCCCTATACTCTAAGTCATCGTGAGTGGTTCCCTATGTCAAATTATATCACTAACCTGGGTTAGGGTCAAACCTAGGACAAGTAGACTGATAGAAGTCAGTAAAGACCATTCTAGATAATAGTAGAGTGAGGTGAATTATGTATTCCGAATTGACAAGTATACTGTCTAGGAATAGTAACATGAACAATATGTTGGAAATATTTGGCCAAAGTATCGCAAGCTACTAGTTACATTGTCCTATGTCACCTAGTTTAAAGAAACGTGATGTCAGATGAATATTGGTAACAAATATTCAGATAGGTTCTCTAAACAAATCACCCAGTACTTGAAATAGGGTAGGAAAACCAAGTATACGTAGTATACATAAAGTATTCTATACTTAAAGTCAAACATGAGAGATTGGTTAGTAACCGAGTCATGAAATGAGAGATCGGTAATTTACCGAGTCATTTATAGCTGCATATGGTTATCTGTTATGAGATTGATTGGCATGGAATGTGTGTTCTAATGATATTTTATTTAGAATAGATAACATTGTGTAATTTTTTTCCCCTTGTTTCTAAATTCTTAATATGGGAATGTTACATCTTGGTATCAGAGCTGAAGGTTGTAGGTCTTGGACCTATTGTGTCCATAATCTGATATAACTTAAATTTTCTTATTAATAGAAAATGGTTAGAATAAGAGGAAATGTTGTAAATAATCCTCCACTTGAGGAAGGAGCAACAACTACCCAAAAACTTGATGAGATCCTTATTTCCCTATTGGATACAAGGGATCATTTGGCTATACTTGAAAATCAAGTAATGGGAAATGAGGAGGAAGAAGATGCTGGTAATAATAATCAGCCACCTCCTGAGGACAACGCCAATTTAGGTGTTGATAATAACAATGTGCACATACCTAATTATCCTCAAAACAAAAAGGCTAGGCTGGCAGCTGAACTCACTAATGATATAAAAAGGATAAGTCCACCCAAGTTTGAAGGTACCACATTAGGAGATGGAGATGAGAATTGGCTCAGCGAAATGGAGAATTACTTTACAATAAGGAATTTCTTGGAAGAAACAAAGGTAATCTAGGGAGCATATGAACTTTCCCATGAGACATCTTCATGGTGGGACAACCGTAAGGCTGAGTTAAATATTAATGAAACTAATATCACTTAGGATCAATTTAAAGGTTAATTTAGGAAACGTTGGCTACCACAACTTTATTACGATAAGAAAATGACTGAATTCCAAAACTTATCTCAAGGAAAGCTAACTGTAATTGAGTATTGGGTGTGGTTTACTAAAATGATTAAGTATGTACCTCCGTATCAAACTGACGAGAAGTTCAGGATACAAAAATTCATCATGGGATTGAATCCCGTTATAGGAGGAGAGGTGGATGTTCACAACCGAACCACGATGGAAGGGGTTGTTGAAAAAGCCATAAGGAAGGAACAAAAATTGAAGGAAATTTCTGCTCATAAAGTGGAAGTAAGGAAGAAAGTCCCCAACTACTCTTCATCATATTTTGCACCTAAGAAAGGACCATGGAAGAAATTTAGAATGAAAAGTAAGTTTTTAGCTAATAATAATAAGAAAACAACAACAAATAAGTTTGCTGGAAATGCATGAAACAACTTTGTCAAGAATAATAATAACAGACAGAAGTCTTATGGAGGTCGGAATGATAACTCTAAGGCTAGAAATAAATCTAAGCCTAGAAAGGGACCTGTAAAAGGCTGTTATAACTATGGCAAAGATCATTATGTAAATCAATGTCCTTTGAAAAAGGATGATCGTAATCAGCAACACAAGATACACGCTGTAGTAGCTGACAAGCAGGCTAAAAAATAGGCCACGCCCATAGAAGTTCTGGGTAAGTTATTTGGCATACCTATAACTATTATGTTTGATACTGGAGCTACTGAATGTTTTATTTCTAGTAAATTAGCTTCAAAATTAAAAATAAAAGCTGGAAAAATAGATAAAACATGGACTGTACATTATGGAAATAATGTTGTTCATACAGTTAGTATGTGTCTTTTTGGAGCAGTCCTTGACTTACCTAGTTTTTCCACTGAAGTTGATCTTTATGTTGCACCTTTGGGGTCTTATGATGTAATCATAGGTGTTAATTGGTTAGCTGAACATAAGGAAAAAGTGGACTATTTTGAAAAACATATTAGTTGTTTAGATGACTGCAGAAAACAACAAAGATTCAAGGTGTGAAACCTGAGATTTCTATTAGGAAACTGTCAGCTATGCAACTTGAAAAGGCCAAAAATAAAGGTTTTACCTTATATGCAGTAAAGATTTAAGAAACTATTGAGGAGAACAATGATGTCATGGAATGATATCTGTTGTTACGAAACTACAGTGATGTGTTTCCGAAAGAGTTACCAGGTCTCCCACCCAAAAGGGAATTTGAATTCACTATTGAAAACAAGCCTAGAGCCAAGACTATTTCGAAGGCACCATATCAAATGACTACTATAGAATTAGTAGAGCTTAAGGGACAATTGCAAGAAATTTTGTCTAAAGGTTTAATTAGACAGAGTGTTTCACCTTGGGGAGCACCGATAATTTTTGTGAAAAAGAAAGATGGAACACTTAGATTGTGCATTGATTACAGAATGTTAAACAAAGCAACAATCAAGAATAGATATCCACTCCATAGAATTGATGATCTATTTGATTAGATGCATGGAGCATCGGAAAATTCTAAGATATATCTTCCATTTGGATATCATCAATTACAGATTAAGGATGAGGATATTCATAAAATAACTTTTAAAAAAAGGTATGGACATTATGAGTTCACAGTTTTACCTTTTGGATTAACAAATGCACCTGAAACTTTTATGAATTTAATGAACAATACCTTTCAAGAATACTTGGAGAAATTTTTGATTGTATTCTTGGACGACATTCTCATATTTTCTAAAAGTATTGAGGAACACCATGAGCATTTGAAGACAGTTTTGAAAAGCTATCTAAATGTTCTTTCTATGACATAGAAGTGCACTATTTGGGACATGTAATAAGTAAGAATGGAATTGTTGTAGATCCTTCTAAAATTGTAGCTATAACTGAGTGGCCTGCACCAAAGAATGTACATGAAGTTATAAGCTTCATGGGTCTTGTTGGTTACTATAGAAAATTTGTAAAAGACTTTTTTAAAGTGGCTGCACTAATACATTCATTACAGAAAAAGGATAAGAAGTTTGTTTGGAATGAGAAATGTGAATCTGCATTCAAAACTTTGAAAGATCAATTAACATCAACACCTGTTCTAGTGGTACCAGACCCCAATGGAGACTTTACTATTGTAACAGATGCATCTAGGGAAGGTCTAGGAGGTATTTTGTTACAAAATGATCATGTCATAACTTACGAAAGTAGAAAAATAAAGTTACATGAGTTAAATTATGCTCCACATGATTTAGAGCTTGCTGCCATTGTTCATGCACTACAAGTTTGGAGGCATTATCTGCTTGGTAAACCTTTTGAATTAAAAACTGATCATCTTGGGCTGAAGTATATTTTCACTCAGCCAAATCTAAATGCAAGACAATGAAGATGGTTAGAGTTTTTGTCTCAATATGATTTTGACATAAATTACATTAAAGGTAAGGAAAATAGAGTAGCTGATGCTCTAAGTCGTAGGAAGCACATGTCTACTCTTATAACATTGAGAGATCATTTTAAGGATGAAGTAAAAAGTGTTATGGAATCTGATTCTTACTTTCAACAAGTAAAAACAACGCTTGCTGTAGATCCAAATGATGTGAGATATAAAGGTTTTCACTTTGACAATGAAGGAATCTTAAAATTTGAAAAAAAAGTATGCATACCTTTGCTAAATGATTTAAGAAATAAATTGTTAGTAGAATTTCAAAATTCACCTTTCTATAGACACCCAGGTATTACAAAGATGCTTGCTGATATAAGACAACACTATTTCTGGAAAGGGATGAAAAAGGATGTTATTGATTTCATGACACATTGCTTAGAATGTCAACATGTTAAAGCTGAACATATGCATCTAGCTGGTTTATTGTATCCTCATAGCATACCGCAGTACAAATGACAAGTACTAAGCACAAATTTTGTACAAGGGTTACCTATGTCAAGAAATAAACATGATGCTATTTTTGTAGTTGTGGATAAACTAACAAAAGTAGCACACTTTATTGTTGGTAATCTTAAGGATGATTCTCCTGTTTTGGCAAAAAGGTTTGTGCATGAGATTTTCATATTACATGGAGTACCTAAATTAATCATATCTGATAGAGATCCTAGAATGACTTCAAGGTTTTGGAAAACACTTAACACAGCTCTAGGAACTAAGCTAAATTTCAATTCCGCATATCATCTGGAAATGGATGGACATACTAAAAGAATTAATCAAGTTTGAGAAGATATGTTACGAAGGTATTGTATGAATCAGTAGTATAAATGGGAAGAATACCTTCCATTAGTTGAATTCGCATACACTAATACATATCATGCCTCTCTTAAGATGGCACCTTCCGAAGCATTATACAGAAGAAAATGCAGAACCCCTGTCAGTTGGGATAGCATCGAGGATAGAGAGGTGATTGGACCTAAAATCCTTATGAAAATGGAACAACAAGTTAGAATGATTCGTGAACGCTTGAAGGAAGCAATAGATAGATAAAAGAGTTATGCTAACTTGAAGAAGGTTGATAGGAAATTTGAACTTGGTGAGAAGGTCTTTCTTTGGGTAAAACTGAAAAAGAGTTCTATAACGTTTGGCAAGGCTACCAAGTTATCACCTCGTTATGTAGGACCTTTTGAAATTGTTGAAGTAATCAACCCTGTAGCTTATCATCTAGCTTTACCTCCTACTTTGTCACAAATGCATGATGTTTTCCATATTTCTTTGCTTAAGAAATACGTTTCAAATTTATCACGTGTCAAATTGGAATTCCTTGTAGGGCCAAGACCTAGGAATAATCGTGGTTAAACCCCTACGAGTGTTGGGAACTCACCAGTTGCATTTGAGAAATCGTGAAATAAGTCAATATAAGGTCCAATGGGATCAATTTAACGAAGAAAGTGCAGCCTGGGAAATTTGGAGGATATGAAAACTACTTTTCCATATTTATTTGAATAGAATTGATTTTGTTGATTGAAAAAAAATGTGATCTTATTCCCTTATGTCAATAAATCTTCCAGTTCTAGACATATATATCTTTATTTATAATAAACAACTATGTAAATGCTTATTCTGATATGTTATGAACATATGAAAAGAAAGTTAATAAATTGATTGTCCATGATGCAAATTGTTATGATAATGTAATCATCAGGATGATGATTCTTTTTAGGAGGGAAGTATGTAACATCTTTGATAAACTATTAACTTCACCTCTTTGCAACACAAGTGTTGACATGTGATTCTTCCTAAAGAAGGTATATTCTTTTGACTACTTGAAATCATGCTTGATATGGATAAAATATTTCTTTTTCTTATATTCATGTGGCTGAAATACTATTGCTTGTAAGGAATCCATTCTGTTGAGATAGGCAAGGTTGTAAACTGCAAAAGTTGTTTGCAAACTTATATCTTATAATAATGAAATCCTTGGATCAATTATATTAAATCCAAGGTATGTTTAAAACTAGCTTACTTGATCTGAATGGTAAATTGAAATTTGGAGGTTGGAGGACATAATGGACTGAACTCTCATATGTATACTAATTTTTATCTTCTTGAAAGATTAGCCTGCAATCTGTTGTATGTTTGTGCTCAGATCTTTCGGAATTGATCTCTTCAGGACATGTAACAACGTTAAGTGGAACGAGGCCTGCTTTAGGAATATAAAGGGAATCTAAGTCCTAAACCTATGATATCTATCCTAACAGTATTCTAAACTAAGGTAAATGTACCTACTTCCTAGCTATGTCTACTTATATGGGTGGCAATCTATCCTAAGCTTCATGTTCTATGTTGGGATGGGGAAAAACCTAAGGTTATGATAGGCATACGCTTAACCTATTACCTACTACTAAATTGGTATGAATTATGACCTATCTTAAGTTGGAAAATTACCTAAGGCAATGTTTATAAACCTAAGGTAAATATTTTATAAACTAACCTAAAGTCATAACCTAAGTTAAGGAAATATATCCTAAACTAGTGAAAGGGACCTAAGGGTCATATGGAAAGTTGGCAACAGTTTCTAAGGCATTTATTTGATTTGAATTTTGAATTAATAGGAAGTACTGCCAGTTTTGGCAGAGACATGTAAACTTGGTGGAAGCTTACGTGGAATTATCGTTAAAATTGGAAATGCATGCAGAAGTTGAAATAACATTCACCAATTTTGGATGGTGGTGGAAAGGAGAGATAGATGGGAGATTGGGGAGTAATGACATTTATGGTCATCGGTTTTGGCGATTGAACCACATTGGAAACCATGCAATTGGATTTTTTGGGGGTTGTTTGGTCTTTCATGCATTTTGATTTTCACTCTGCATGGAGCTATCTAGTTCTTTGAACCAGCAGTTCTATTTTCAACTGGTAGCTATTTTTGATTCCCTCGGTCTATTTTTGATTCAAGGGAAGTATTTGAGGCATTTAAGGAGAAAGTATTTGGTTTTTGATTTTGTTTAGAGAAGAAGAAGTCTTGGAGGCTCAGCTAGAAATCTTCTTCGAACTAGTAGAAGCACTATCAGGCATGATAGGCTCTATCCATTAAGATTGCTTACTTTTCTCTAAATGTTTCGTTAAAATAATTCTTCTCTATTGCAAAATAATAGTGGTGTGTCTGATTTTGAGATTCTTACTTGTTTACTTTCTCTGTTTTCCTTCTGAATGATGAATCTTGATGAAATGATGATAATGGGTTGTCTTCCTAAGTGGGTTAATGGTAAAATCATCTTAATACTCTTTGTGAATGAGTTAAGAAAAAAATTGGGTGATTTGGATTGTCTTTCTGGAATGGTTTATAGATATTAAGTTGAGGAAGTAGTAATGAAGTTGTTGTATTAGTCTATAGATTCAAATTTTTTTACTTCTCTATTGTTTCTTTGTTATGTCAAGGACTGTAACTTTTGTGCATATTCTTGAGATAAATGTTTGTTAGTGATGGAAAAGGTAATATTTACATTGAAGCAGGGAAAGGGTATCATGTTTGACTAAACTATGTACTTTGTATGTTCATTTTGAAAACCTGTGATTGTTTTTTTAAGGTAAATGATTACCCTTCCATTATCGTATTCTGTTTTGTTGAGAGCTAGACACTTTCCCTTTTTGGGACAGTGCGTGTATTTCGTGTTGCAAATCTGAACTTGAAATGGCTTTTTAGAAGATTATTGGGTAAAAGGGAATTATGGATTGATTTCTAAACTATTGTATTCAATTTTTATAAAGGAAACATGAAGGAAATACTTGCTCTTGACTTTGAAATATATATAGAACCACTACTTCATAAGATGAGTATGAAAGGTTTGGGAGCTTACTATTATGTTTCGAGCTTGTGAAGATTTTGAAGAAAAGTGTGACATGTACTCTATTTCGTTAACAATTTTTCTCTCTTTCTCTTCAGAATCTTGGTGAATTGTCTTATGAGTTGTTGGGTCTTGTAAGTTATTGTGGAAACAATATTTAGGGAGTCTTCTCTACTGTTTACTTGGATTTGAACCCTCCTCTGAGATTTTGGGAGTTGATTGGTTTGTTTAACTGTCAGTTATGTTTTTAGTAAACGAATTTCTTTAAGTCGAGATTGTAACCATATTACTTAACTCTACTCGATTCTTGTAGGAACATTATTACTGTCCTTGTCTCTTTTGAACTTTTGTTGGTTGATGAGGACCTACTCACTCTCGAGATGGGAAATTTACTTTTTAAATTCTTAGTATATATATTTATGATTATCATACTATGAAACTCTAAGGGGATCGTTGAATGGATAATTTACTCTTGGATTGTTAGTTTGTTAAAGATTCATTCTATGTGTGTGTCTCTTGCACCCTTTGTGGAGTGAACTTGGCATATCAATGATATTTTTCATTCTTGAAAGGAGAATTACTTGTAGACTATCTTAAAGGATTTAGTTTTATGTGCATTCAGTTATGTATCTTCTGTTTGTGATTATATTTCTTGAAAGAATTGTGGGTTTGAGAATGGTCTTTGTCAGTCCTTTTCTACTTGTATATTATTGAAATGATGACTGTAAACCTCTTCTAAGCTTAACTCCTTGTTATGCCATTTTAGGAGGTAAGTTCTCTATTGTTTTTTGGATATTGTGGGAGTTGGATGGTAAATCCTTCATTTCTGAAATGAATAAGGGAATGTAGGATAACTAAAAGGTAAAGGATGTTTAGATGGTTTATGTTAGTTGTTCTTCCATCCAAATATAAATTGGGTAGTAGGTTTCATTGATTCAAATGTATTACTTTTATTTGAGTAAAATGGGTAAAAGTTGTTAATACTTATCTCTCCACTTGTATTGTATTTAAGGAATTAAAACATTGTTATAGTGGTATTGTTAGTGCAAATTCATAGCACCCCCAAAATGACCTATGGATATCCTTTTCTAAGGCAATGTCATTTGGTGTGAATGCACAACATTGAGCTTTCCCAAGGTGTGGGACCTTTGCAAGTGGGGAAAGCTCTCCAGAGAAGGTTGGTTCCTCTTCCTAAACTACCTCCCATAAGCTACTCCAGTGCAGGTAAGCTAATCTAATCCTAATCTAACTTATAAGGAGACAGGGAGAGAAAGAGAACAAGGAAAAATAAATCCTACACTAAAATGGTGATACACAAGAGAAGGAAAATGTTGAACATCTATCAAAACTACCATGGAACAAGAAGAGGTGAGGATTAGAAAGGATGGACAAGTGCATCACAGACTCGGAGATGGATTTCACACAAAGAAAGTTCCAAAAATCCATGAACACAACTCCAAAACCTGTAATTAACATTCAAACATGCACAAATACCTGCAATGAAGAGAGGCAAGAAGAAAACAAAAAAAAACGAGCAAGGATGGACAAATGCATCATAAAACACATTTTTTTATTGCTCCAAAATTTTGCACAAAACATAATTTCACTGGTAAGAGGAAAAAAACACCATTACAGAGTAGGGGAGGAAGTTCAAACTCCATTTTTGACCCTGAGAAAGAAAAAAAGGGAGAGGCAGAGAAGAATGATGAACAACCCCTTACAAATGAGCCAAAACTGGCTTTTAACACTCGAGCAGAAAGAAATAAAGTGAAAAATGTGGGAAAAATGTTTTAGAACTTCAAAAACCAACAAGATTCGTCTAATTGGCTTGAAAAATGATGGGTTTCTATTAAAAACCCCATACTTCAAATCACATTGCTTTACAAAGCAAAACAGAGGCCCATACTTCATTAATTTTGGTGGTTGGAGTCGTTTTCTGTGTTTTTACATGCCAGATACATTTTTCTAGTTTTCTCCTAGAAATATCCATAAAAAATAAAAATTTGACTCTCCATTGTGTAGATAATTTCACAAGATTTCCAATGATATAAAGAACGTGAAAATATGAGCTCGGGATCAAAAGTTATGCCCCTATGAAGATTTAGGGAAAAACTAGCAATTTTCGGACAAAAATAGGGTCGGCAGGCCGAAACTTGAAAATTTTCCTCTTTTTTGAATTTGGGAAAAATTCCCAAAAATTCTCCTCACCCCACTGTTCCTTTGCCACATGGCACTTCCCAATTTGCTGATGGAATCGCAGGCTCAAACTTCACTTTTCTCCTTTTGATTTTACATTGGAAAAAATTCCCAAAATTTTCCCATGCCCCACTCTCCCGGTGACACGTGTCATCTTATGGTTTGGCCGCAGGCTTCGAAACACATTTTTCCCTCTTCACCCGCCGAGGGAAAATTTTCCAACAATTCCCTGCCGGCCCGAGCTCTGCTCTGTTGTGGACATGTGGCACCTTCATAGCTCGGCAAGGATGCGGCCTTAATGTTTACCTTTGCGCCTTTTGGGTTTTGGGTAAAAAATAAAAACTTCTCCCAACGCCCTGATCTTTGCTGGTGACTGGACATGTGGTGCTATGCGATTTCTTGGTGGGGCCTTAACAAACTTTTCTCCATTCCTTCCGTGGGCATACGGGCTGATTTTTTCCTTTGCGCCTCTGCCAACCTTCTTGGAAAATTTTCCAACTTCGCTCAGCCAGCCTCAACTCCTCTACCACGTGGTGCCATTTCATTGGATGTGGGCCTGTATTGGGAAAATTTTCCTAAAAAACTCCGCTGAGCCATAACTAAAAAATTACAAGGAGTTAGGAGGAAAATTTTACCTTTCTGGAAAGGTGAGAAAATTCTTTATCTGATGAAGCCATTTCTAGAATCCTTTGAGTGCTTGAAATGTGTAAAAATTGAATTTGAAGCACAACAAATGTAAGTTAGCCAAAATAAGCAGGGGGCTTATCCTAAAACCTTTATGACGCTGTATCAAACTTGATTGTGCATGCTTTCGCATGGTACCTGGTAAACAGTGAAGAAGGTTCTTATTTTTGAAATTAACTCTCTTGTTTATTTAATGAAATTGGTTTTGAATTTCAAAAGCAAATAGACTTTTGAAATTTATTGGTAGAAAATTTTATTGATTTAGATAAGTAATTGTTTGGAATTTTACTTATCTATTATGATGTTGTCAATTGGCTGATTGCATTAAGATCTTTTCTTATAATTTATTACTTATTGAGTAATTGTAATTTTTTTTTGTAATAGTTACTACTTATGAAGGTTTGCTTACTTACTCTTGTTGTTCATAAAAGTAGAATTGTTTTAATGAAACAATTATTTGAAGGCATCTCATTTTAATGTTTAGTGCTTATCATGCTCAGTTCAATGAACTGACCCGTGCCAACAATTTTCACAGATGGACTTCGTAAGTGATAAATGGAGGCATTATCTAATATGATGTATTGGTTGCTTAAAAGTCTAGATCTTTATTAGGGAAATTATGATTCATTGTTGAAATATGTTGAAGAAGGAAAAGTTGTATTCTTAGTGATCTTGATTCTGTTTGACATGCAATATGTCTGAAATGCTTAATCTTGTAAATAGTGTATTGTATCATGATGAATTGAAAGTCTAAAAGTTACTTCGACTTGTGGTGTAAAATTCTCTTATTCATTTATGAAGGAAATTTGTACTCCTATCTTGGTGTTATGGTTTATATGATTGATTTCCTTAGTCTTTTGGTGATTTAATGAAACGAGTGAATGGGGAAATAGTGTAATTTCCCTTACTAGAATGCATCTTGATAAGTTGTAGGTATTGATGTTCTTTTCCTAAGTTTGAATGTGGTTTAATAAGGGATGTTAAATGAAATGAAACTAAAGGTTTTATGAAGAGTGAAAGGAAAAAAGGTATATGATCCCTAACACTTTAATCTAAAGAGAAGGATTATTCTCTTCTCAAAGGAATGTAAGAAAATGTAAGGTGTTATGATCTTTAATCTTTTAGACTCCAACTCCTTGAAGTCTATCCTCACTGAACGTATAGGGTTCTTACACCTTCCTTGAATAATTAAATTACATGAAATTGATCTGATGAAGCATGCATTTATGTTTACGAGAAATTTCTTGTTCAGCTAAAAATTAACAAACATTAAGGTAATAATGAGATATTGAACCTTCATGAATATTTATAATCAACCCAAATGAGGACAAGAACTTAAGGAAGTTGGATTAGGTTTTGCAAGGTTACTGTAATTTGAAACTCTAATTTTAATTTGGGGTGATTGAGGTGTGTACATCAAAATGGAGTGGCTCTGACGGATGTTGGCACACACCAACTACAATACTGCACCTTCATGAAGACTTGGGTTTTCACGAGGATACAATGTTACAGTTGACAACTTGTAACACCCTTGAATGCTGGATCACCTTGATCTACACACATCTGGAATTGAACTTTGTTTCCCTCTAGGTCAAATTAGTTATATGAATTGGAATAGGAAGTAGCTTTCCATGACATAGGATAAAGTGACACATTCGAATGACTTAGGTCAATTGAGCATGCCCCTATACCCTAAGTCATTTTGAGCGGTTCCCTACGTCAAATTATATCACTAACCTAGGTTAGGGTCAAACCTAGGACAAGTGGGCTGGAAAAAGTCAATAAAGACCATTCTATATAACAGTAGAGTGAGGTGAAGGATGTATTCCAAATTGACGAGTATGCCGTCTAGGAATAGTAACATGAACAGTATGTTGGAAATCTTTGGACAAAGTATCACAAGCTATTGGTTATGTTTTCCTATGTCACTTAGTTTAAAGAAACATGATGTCAAATGAATATTGGTAACAAATATTCGGATAGGTACTTTAAATAGATCACTTAGTACCTAGAATAGGGTAGGAAAACCAAGTATACACAGTATACATAAAGTATTATATACTTAAAGTCAAACATGAGAGATTGGTTAGTAATCGAGTCATGAAATGAGAGATCGGTAATTTACTGAGTCATTTACAACTATATATGGTTATCTGTTATGAGATTGATTGACATGGAATGTTTGTTCTAATGATGTTTTATTTAGAATGGATAACATTGTGTAAAAAAAAAAATTCCCTTGTTTTTAAAGTCTTAAAATGGGAATGTTACATTCCTTGTCCACGGGTATGTAGCCTCCTTATCAAAAGATGACATAGCCACAAGATCCTCTACTGGAATTGTGCTTTGGAACTGTGCACATAACACTTTGTTGGGGTCATTAAAATAACCCATCCCTGGCCTCTCCTCCCCCTTGTGATTTCCTCCCATGCGCGTGCCCTTAGGAATAACTATAGTCAAAGTGGGGCCTCCAATGCTTCCATGGTCCTTTTCTGTGCTCTCTTCCTTATCCTTATTCAACACCAGCTCAGTGTTGCATTCCAACCCCTCTTCCACCAAGGTCTCAATGATCTTTTCTGCTTCTCCTTCTTCCACCTTAGTTTTCTATTCTTGCGTGAGGCTTGGATTCTTCTACTTCTACGCACCGACCTCCTCACTTCTTCCTATGTACTGGGTGCCTTCCCCCTTCCGACTACCCTTACGCCACACAAAAAGGAACCCATGTTCTTGTTCTCCATATTCTTCTTCTGAATCATGCACGTCAAAGATTGGTGGCTCTAGATCTCTTCCAGGATCATCTTCTTCACTGTCATCTTCCTCATCTCCATCATCCTTTTCACATATGTACCTATCTAGACTCTTAGTTTCTTCTAATGTGGTCTCTTCTTCTATCCTCTGCTTCTTCCTAACTGGGGATTCTAGTGTAGGTGAATCTATCTTTTCTTCCTCTGATGACTCCTTGTCTAACGACTTTTCTGGCTCTGGAGTCTTCTCTTTGATTATAGACTTCTTCTTGCTCAAGTACATAATTATTCTGGTGCTCGTCCCAGGGGAACCTATTACCTATTCATCCACTACACTTGGTATTTTCTTCTCTAGTTCTTTTTCCTCCTGTCTAGGTGCGGGCATTTTCCTACCATTTGGGTCCTTAGGTATGGTTATCTCATTCTCTAGATACATTCCCTTCTCAAATTTGGGTCTTATGTGGAGGTATACACACGCTGTAGATCCTCATACAATGGGAAAAGTCATGGGTCTCAACATTTGGACTCATGTGACACGTACCTTTCCACGTATGCGTGCTTGTTGGGGTAGACCAACCCTTTGTGCATTTCCCTATTGTCTCGGTCTAGATTACCAAGGTCCAACCTCAACTTCTTTGATTCTTTGAACCTGTTCACTCCCACTTGGAAGTGATGATATGTGAAGGAAAAAGGGAGCTGGCACTATGGGCTCCATGTCTCATCTGTCAGTTTAAATCTGCCCAGGCAGAAATGCTGGTACATAGCAAATTTGACCTCTCCCTTGGTGGCCGCTGACAGTTGTTTAGGGATCCTCCATTCCACCCCAAACACATTCCTCAGGTGCATATACCATTTCTCCATGCTCACCTTGTGCATGGCTGTCATATTGTCACAGGCATATTTTTCAAATCTCTTCGTAGGTGAAGGGTTCTCAACAGGGTACTCCCACACAAAATTTTTTGATGTATCCGACATGCCAATCTTTGAAAATACAATGGTTAGTAGGAAATTACCGAAAAGGATTTTATCACCTTCCTTTGCACTGCTGACAATCTCATCTGCGATGAATGTAGACAAGTCGTAGAGGGTGCCCTGTAAACATGTAACCATGTCTTGTTAACGTGGTTCCATCTCTCCTGGGCATTTATCTTTGTCATATGGTGTGCGGCCATATTCATCATTGGGTCATGGATGTATGTGATATCAAAGTACCTCAACCCATTTTTGTATGCATAAGAAAAGACAATCTCATTAATTTCCTCCTTGTCACTTAGGTCATCCTCCAAGCTATCCCCTTCACAAATGAGGCCTATGAAATGTGAAATAAGATGAGGGGTAATGCACATCTTGTGCCTTGCGAAGTGGAAGTAGTCTTTGTGCACGTGTGACATCGACCATTAGTATAAGAACTCAGGCTTCCTAAAGTAGGGCAACTCAAAGATGGGCATAGATGGGTAGACCCTTTGGTGTCCTTTTATTTGTTAGGCACACTAACTCAAACGCCATTTCCTTCTCAATTGTGCTTGAGTGATGATGGTAATATTTTACAAACATGTTTCTCAAATGGGAATCCCACTCCTTTCCCAGCAGCACTCCATCTGGATACTACATTTCTGCATACCACTCTTCATTTGTATGTGTGAAAGTTTCTTGTTGCTTTCCCTTGCCCTTGTCCTTCTTAGGTGTGCTAACTAGTTTCTTGGGTGCCATTTTCTAGGTTCTCTTATCACTTCCTATTACTCTGTTCTTTCACTCCCTCCAAAATTAGATCTCAAACTTCTGAAGAAAACCCCTTAAACCATGCCCTAGTTCTTCAAACCCTAACTGGGATAGTTCCTTCACAAGATGAGGTCTTCTCACAATTTCTCTTATGCCCGTGAAATCCCTTCTCTCTAGTTTGAAAATCCAAACTATGACTTACGCTCACACTTTTAAAATTTTTCTTCACATAGATTAGTTCTAGAAGCCCTAGTTTGGAAAGATGCACAAGCGTTTCTTACTCCTTATACACACAGTGAATAATGAAATGCTCAAACCTTTATTTATAGTTTTTCCCATTTTAAAGCATTAAATGCTACTTCACAGACCCCCATACTTTTAAAATTTAAAGTTGATTTTTCAAACAAATCCTGTCTTCTGTGCCCTAACTCAAGTGCCCAACCTTGTGCGGATAATCTCCAACCTTCTGGTGCGCAACCCATCCATCTTGATAGGAGACTCTTGCACGTGCATCACCTATGCTGAAGGCACTTCTTCTGTCATGATTTTTACTCTTTCTGACCTCTAGTTATTTATGCACTTCTTCCTTCTTTGTACGTGGCATATGAAAGTAGCCTTATCTTGACACTAACCATCCTTTTCCACCTTTTCTTTCATGCACCTCTCTTAACAGGGCCATTCAACTAGGCTTTCCAATAGAGACCTCCTTGGAACTTTACCCATGCTTTCCTTCACATCACTCTACCCCACACTTAAATGATGTGTGGCCCCCTGCGCATTCAAAACCCTAAAAAAGTAACAAGGTTATAGGCACTCGAGGCGCAAAACAAAACAACAACGTGAAAGGGAAATACAAGAAAGGGAAATGCATAAAGGAAATTCTAAATTATTTGGAAAAAATACCTTATTTAAAAACACTAAGAAGCCATATTTATAGTAGGGCTTCAACCTACTCCCATTGAAGTGTCCAGGAAATTTCGTTCCATCCAATGCTTATAACTGGCACGCACCCATATCAAGGATGTACGAGATTATGTAGGGACCAAACCAATGGACTTTCAACTTCCCAAGATGGTGTAGAAACTTAGAATCATATAGTAAGACCATCTACCCAGGCTCAAATTTCTTGTTCTTAATGTGGTGATCATGCCATGCTTTTTACTTTGCTTTTTCTATTGTTTGGCTCCACCTGATGAGAGATCGTCTTTCATCTAGCTTCATCAATTCATCAATTCTCTCTTCCAATACTTGCTCATTAGCCAACCCTCCTGTGCATGCTATTCACAGAGAAGGTATCATGAACTCAACCGGTAAAACAACTTCCGTGCCAAACACCAATTGAAATGGTGTGGGTTTGTTCAACCTTTTATAAGTTGTCCTATATGCCCATAATATGGTTGATACCTTATCATCCTAATCTTATCTTCAAACATCACAAATATTTGTCAGGGTATGACTCAGTATTTTGTTAAATGCTTCTGTAGTTCCATTTTCTTATGGGTGATAAGGTGTAGTCTTGTGATGAGCCACCATGAACTCTGCTAACAAAATCCTCATGGTCTCATTCAAGAAATGTGTACCCCTATCACTGGTTAAACTTAAATGGCATCCATACCTTGTGATAATGTTTTCCCACAAAAATCTTGTTGCTGTAGCTACTGTGCAGTCTTTAGTTGGGGCTTCTTCTTCCCACCTTGTCAAATAGTCTATGCAAGTGATTATGTAGCATGATCCAGTCCTACGTGTTGCTAGTGCAATAGGGCCTACAAAGTCTATTTCCCATTTCTCAAAAGGTTTAGCGCTAGGGATAGGGTGCAAAGGCATTTCATCTCTTCTTCCTGGCTTGCCAACGTGCTGACAATGGTCACACACTTTACAATATTCCTTGTAATCCTTATACAATGTTTTCCACCACACGATTTCCATTAATATCTTATGTGTGGTGGTGTCGCCTGCATAATGTCCACCTGCACTTCCTCTGTGTGCTTCCTCTATTATGGCAAGGTGCTCATGCTCTAGTACACACCTGCGCAAAACTTCATCATGCCCTAATTTTTATATGTCCCCACTGATCAACATGTAGGGTGTGATGTGTATGGCTAGTTACTTTTTCTCTAATGTATTCATCCCCTCTGGTGCCACACCTTCCTTTAGAAATACTGCAATCTCCTCCAAATCCGAGGGCGCACGTTGCAACCTAAACAGTTACATGTCTAGCATTTTCTCTTCAATGCTATACGTGTCCTCCCCTGATTCAATCCTTAACAAATGATCAGGTCCACAGTTACTCTTCCTAGGCTTCACAACTAATGTGAACTCAAACTCTTGAAATAACAACACCCACCGACATATGCACCCTTGTAGAATGAACTTGTTCACAAAGTACTTTAATGCCATGTGGTCTCTGTAAAACACAAAGGGAGCTATAAGTAGATACTATCTGAACTTGTGAAGTGCGTAGATACTTGATAATGCTTTGCACTTAGTCATAGTATAATTCTGCTCTACTGGTGTCAAATTCTTGCTTGCAAATCATAGGGGATGATCAACAATTCCCTCACCAAGTTGTGCAAGAACTGTCCCAATGGCCATTCCGGAGGCATCTACATGAACATGGAAGGGATTTTCCCAAGAGGGAAAATGTAATATAGGTGTGGTGACAAGTCTATCCTTCAATGTATCAAACGCATTTTGTTGCGCCTTTCCCCAATAGAAGGAACATTTATGTCTGAGCAATTCTTCTAAAGGTGTGGTGATCTTGGAATACCCCTTGATGAACTTCCGATAGTAGCCCGCGTGTCCAAGAAACCCGCGCACTACACTTTGGCTAGTAGGCTCCCCCAATCCCACAATCACAACAACCTTGGCAAGATCTACTAGCAAGCCCTCCTTACATATGATATGCCCCAATAACATTCCAAAGGGGGTAGCAAAGACACACTTCTTAATGTTGAGGGATATCATCAACTGCCGACACCTCTCAAACATCAGCTTCAAATTATCACAATGGTATTTTACTATCCCATACACTATCCAATCATCAAGATAGAATTGAAGAAATTTGTGGATGAAGTCCTGGAACACCTGTACCACTATGCGTGAGAAAACAACAGGCACATTCTTTAACCCAAAGGGCATGACCATGTATGCAAAACTTCCCCATTCAGTGGTGAAAGTTGTCTTCTCCTGGTCTTCCTTTGTAATCCAGACTTGGTTGTACCCTGAAAATCCATCTAGAAAGGAATAGATTTCGTGCCCAGCGACTCCCTCCAAAATTTCTTCAGTGAAGGGGGTTGGAAAAGGATCGATGACACAAATTGTGTTCAGCTCCCTATAATCCATGCAGATCCTAATCTGTACATCCTTCTTGATGTTGATTACCATCAGACTTATCCATTCTGATTCTTCCATAGCTTCAATGATCCCAAATGCTATCATTTTGTCTATCTCTTCCTTTACCTTCATGTACAAATTGGGATTCATTCGGTAGGGTCTCTTCCTGACCGAGCGTGCACTATCCTTCAACTTTATCCTCATTTCCCCCAAGGAATGGTGGATGCCTTTGAGCTCATGGTACCCGCGTGGAAATAAATCCTCAAATTCATGCTAAAGATCAATGATCTTAGAGAATTCCTTCTCCAACTAGTAATCTCCAATGATAGCTTCCTTAAGTTCTTCTCCTAAGCTGATGTTAACCTTTTTAGTCTTTAAAGGTTCATGGTAGGCACACATGTGAGTATCAACACTATCCACTACCTCACACATCCCTACATAATGGTTAACATCCAAGGTTTCTAATTCCTCCCCTTCAATCACATATACAAGCTTTCCTTTCTCCTTTTCCACACACGCACACTCAAAATGATCCTCCTCTATTTCCTCTTCTTGAAAGTGCTCCTCCAAACCTATTTCACCAAGTAAGCCCGACAACCTATCTTTTTCCATGGCACTATCCCCCATGGTAAGGTGCTTGACAACCTGCAATGCCTTATCAACTGATGGTTTGGTACTTCAATACTCAAATGCTTGAACTAGGTCAGCCACTAGTTACTGCCAATTCCCTGTTTGGAGGCATGTCTCAAAATGTATGTAACTTGTGTGTGCACAACCTTGTAGTGTAGAATATAGTTTGTGCACCCAAAGGGATGGTGTCAAATTTTTCACGCCTTCGGTTCTCTCACAGGATTAGACATGGAAAGAGGTGGGATCCTTACCATGGTAGTCCTTAATGGTTGTGGGTGCATTGCTTTTAGAGAAACAAACATAGAAGGAAATTCTCACTTCACGCCATTCCAATAGATTAACCCGATGTGTTTCCCACCAGCGTGCAACAATTCCTAGCAAGAAATAACTTAACATCTCTCTTCTTTCATTTTCCTTCTTCCACTGAGCTTTCATTTTCCGCAAAAAGACCTCAGGGGAGGCTCCTCTTGAGTACTTAGGTAGCTCTTTTCCTCATAGGTTACTGATTGTGTGTGCTTTTGTCACCTTAGTCACCGATCCTCTTAAATTCCATCCGATCAATTCGTAGGTCCCATGTACCCAATTATCACATGCTATACTAGTGGTGTCACTTACCAACTGAGTATCTTTAAACTGGATAACTCTAGGACCTCTTCCCTGATTGAGTGCACATATATTCTATCCAGGACCTCTTCCCCCAAAGGTTCAATATTGGGTGTGGACTTCCCATCAGCCAGGGGTATGATGACTCTCTCCTCCTCATTTTCAAAGTTGATGTACCCTTTTTTGAACCAAAGATCCAAATTATTCTTGTAACACCATGGGCACCCAAGTAGTGCTGGGAAATTTTCTACTTCAGCGAGCACTAAGACTTTGAAGTCCCCAATAAACTTAGCTCCCTGAATGGTGATAGCCACCTCCTTTAAGACACCAATGGGCATTTCCTTTGTTTTGTTTTCCATATATAGTACTTTCAAATATGGTTGTAATGCAGGCCTTCCCATCCGATGCCATGCATCCAATGTGAGAACATTGACCTCCGCACCTATGTCAACGAGGATATTACTCAGCATCCATCCATCTACTACTGAATTTAACGTGATCTCCTTGTCATAGTGAAGGCTATGAGGGGGAAGGTTTGCATGCAGGACCTGTCTCTCGCACTCTTCTCCGGCACGTGGTTCCTTCTCCCTCAACCATGCTCCCAGTAAGGGAATAACATTCTCTTGCCTTAGCATTTTACATACTTCCCTGACCTCATCCAGGCCATCTTTTGGCACCTCAACCTTCCTCCTTTGATTCCCCTTCATAGAATTATCCTTTAGACACTAGATTTCTCCTTATAGACTCTGAATGATGTCCATGGTATCTTGATATACCTCCTTCTAATGAGAAGGATATGGGTAATTTCCATTCACCACTTCTTCTCTTGAAACCAAAGTCCTCTACCTTGGTATTTCCTTTGCACGCGTCGCCTCTACTCTTGTTGTTACTAAAATAGGTTCTAAACTTGCATCACGTATTACCCGTGGCATCCATTGTGTGTCTATATTCTTAATGATTACCATTGCAGTTCCCTTGTCTTTCCATTACTGCTAATTCATGTGCTCAAATAACTTAGGTCACTTCTCATACTTGTGTTTCTTTCCACACCATGAGCACTGCAATAGGTCTAGGCACTCTCGTTTGTAATGCTTTGTAGATCCACAATTAAAATAGGGTTCCATGTGGGAACTCACTTCTTCCTCCATGGTTACCATGACCACAAAATCCTCCGTGAAATCCCCTTCCATGCACGCCTCCATCTGTGCGCTCCTCATAATGGTGATCATCACCTTTAGAACTGCTGGAAATACTAGTTTGGTGCACCCCATGATCACTGGCCTCATGAATCTTTTCAATAAGTCTATAATCCTTATTATCATGGGTTGTAGAGGTACAAATATTACAGTAGCAAGACACATTTTTCTAAATTGTGTGCTGTAACAAAGGGCATATACTTACATCATGGTCCCCATGAAAAATCTCACAGTCTTCTATCACAGCGTGTACTATCCTCCGAGGGAAACTATCCTTGACATGCCCCTCTACTTCACAATCTATGCACCATAAACCACTACGAGTCTCATGGGCTGAGTTTGTAGACAACTTTTCTAGCTGCTTAGCCATATCAATGATCTAAGCCTCCAAAAAAGGGCTAATACCAGTGTCAACACTTCTAACAGCCTCAGTGTGTAGAGCAACTTCCAATGCCTCATGTGGGTCTGTGAAAGTTTTATGAGATAAGACCCTTCTAAAATGTGTGATCAACCCTCTAACAAACCACTGAGCATGTTGTGAAGGGTGAATTTCATATGATAATTTAGACAAGAGAGTTTTAAAGCATGCATCATACTCCTGCACACTCTCTGCCATTCCCTGTTGAATCTCCTTCAGGTTGCCGATGCTCTTCTATTCAAACTCAGGGATGTGGAATTCTGCCAAGAAGGCATTATTTAAAGCAGTATAATCCACCACCATTTGATGAGGGTCATACTTCCTATACGAGCTATGCGTGCGCCCCTGTAATGTCATTGTAAATTAACTAGCATTCCAATCTGAGGTTGTGATCCCCTTTGTGTGCCATAGAAGCTCACACTTGTGAACATGTTCTGCCGCATCCTCAATACCTCTGTAATCTGGAAAATGTAAATAATTCTCAAAGAAAACTTGAGGGGGTGGTTGGGGCCCTTGTCCTCATGAGCTAGAGCCTTGGTTCCCTCTGGTGTTTCCTTCACTTTAGGATCCACCAAGTCCATGAGGTCTTGTTCCTCCTGAGCCACCAAATCCACCAGGTCCTATTCCTCCTAACCCACCAGATCCACTAGAACCTCCAGGTCTTGTAGTGGTCGTGTAACACCCTTAACAGTTGTTACTTTCTCCTGAGCATTCAAGTGTTGATAAATGATTTCTCCTGTATTAGGACATGTCCCTTTGGTTTAGGGAAGTCATGCTTAATATGGATTATATCCTTTCTGCTCTTAAGATTTTTGACTGAACCAGAATGTGCTTGGACTCTTTTGTTTCTTTCATTCTTGCACTTGAGTTCAATTTGATCTCTGGATGAATTGTGGATTTATCCACCTTTATGACTCAGCCTTGGATCAGTTGCATTGATCCAAGGAATGTTTTAAGTTCATTCAGGATGAACAAATTTTATTGACTATTTGATAGTTACAAAGTTTGGCTGAGCTTTGAATGATCAATTCCGGAGATTAACTCAAGCTGATCATGGTAAATAGAATTTGGTTCCAGATATCGTAACATCAGGAGAGACCTGGACCGTAAGCTAGGTAAGATGTATATGTTTTATATCTAAAGATTAAATTATTGATGCCAAGTGGAATTTGATACAGGAATGTTTTACCATGTTTAAACTCTAACACTGATTAGTCCTATTTAGGGGACCTAAACTAGAGTCAGTAAGGTTAATAGTTTTAACCTAAACTATAACCTAATGCTACAATATTTTTTAATCTAACCTAGTCCTAAACTATGAGCTTGATACTCCTAAGGGTTAACTAAACCTAGCCTATGGAAATGAGACTAATGTCTTATCCTATGAACTAACCTAAGTCACTAACCTATCTTAACTAATGCTAAGAAGGGGGGGGGACCTAAGGAGGGTCGCGAGTCATGGGCGGTGGTTTCCATGGCATTTAAGAGGGGATAAGGTTGAAGGAAATGGAATGCTATCAGGTTTAGCAGAGGATAAAGACTGCTAATATAGTCTTACGTGGCAGTGTCTCTAAGGATGGGAATGTTTGTTTATTTTTTTGTGGCGATCATTAACTTTGGCAGTTGGTGGCAATGAAAAATAGGCGGGAGAATGGAAGTAAATGCAATCAATGAGCATTGGTCCTCGAGTGCGGATTGCTTGGGAAGGCATGCAAGTGGAATTTTTTTTGGTTGTTTCGTTTTCCATGCATTCCGTTTTTCACTCTGCTTGAGCACTGGTTCTTCGAACCAACCGTCTACTCTTTGTTACATGGCAACTTTGAGAGTTTCTAGCTTACTTCTTTGTCGGGGGAAATATATAAGGCATGGAGGTAACAATATTTTTTTGTTTAATCTTTCGTGGAAGAAGAAGAGAAGGTGCAAGCACATTCAGAGGTCTTCTTTGAATTTTTAAGTGACACTATTAGGCATGATAGGCCCTAACTTTTAAAAATATTGCTTTCATTTAAATGCTTTCATTATAACAACTCTGTTCAGATGATTTTTGTACAGTCGGCCTGGCTAGTAGTAATGTATTGGTTTTCTTCTTTTCTTGTGGATTTAGGAATCACTGGTTTTACGTAGACCCTAATGAATCTACTTCTTTTATCTTCTCTCCATGCTGTGAATACAATATGGGTTTCGACTTCTGTAGAAGTGTTTTATGTCTCTTTGTCTGATTGAGGTATTGAATTTCCAAACTGGTACCATGATAGACGTCTTGCTTGATGATTTCGTGTTTGAAGATACCACATAATGAACTGTTGTGTCAAATTTGGTTGGTTTATTTGATTGTTGCTTAGTTGTATGAGCTCTACTATTACTAGACAGCTTCAGAAAAGTATATAGTTGGATTTTTGGTGAAACTGTTAGTTCCTTCTATAAAGCTCGACTGGTTTAGTCGCACAAGTAGGAAATATGGTTAAATTCTAAGCTTGTACCTTTATTAGAAAAGGGACTGAAGGTTTCTACGAATATAGGTTCTGTAAGTAATGAAATATTTGGTGTAGATGTTGTCTTTACGATTTTTACTTGGATAATTGGAACGCAGTTATGACCAAGAGAAAACGTATTTTGATTAACTCTATCCCCTAACAATTTGTGGGGGATCCTAGATCTGAATGAATGGAAAGTAGGTTTAATGATTGGAAAGGAATTGACTGTGTTTGATGTTACCAGAGGTGACTTTGAAATCTATAATTATAATTCATCTATTAACTTTGGAAGTGTAATTTGTTTTGGTATCTTGGAACGTAATAACAAACTATCCAGTGTAATGGTTGGAATTAATTAGTTTTTATTTATTGGTAAGTAATGATAACGGAACAGTTACACTAACTCTTAGTCAAAAATGATTCGAGTCATGGGTGAATTGTAGACTGTTTACATGGTTCAGGACTGTGGTTTGATACTAGAACGTTTAATATCGTTTTGTAACAATCCTTGGATTTTGTTAATGTACAATCGCAAGACCCTAGGGATATATGGGAAACTTTTAAAGTAGTTCTACCTGATTGGAGCTATTGGTGAACTTAGGTGTTGATTTACTTGCCTTCTCTTCTTCCCTAATTAAATTTAAGAATATATATATATATATATATATACACACACATTACTCTTGGGTAGTTGGTACATTTCTGAACTTGTTTGAAATGGAGTTCTGATTTCCTCTGTTTCTTCCTCTTAGTTGTGAAGGACAAGTTGTTATAGGATTTTTGGAATACGAAGGTATTCTCTCTGTTTCTAGAAATTATGAGTGCTCCCTTCTTTTGAATCTCTATAAGAACTCTACAGTATGGGTATGAGATGAATGGACTGTTAAAATTTAGGTGAAAAGAGTGGTAAGTGTTGAATCTTAACTAGAAGTTTCCTTTCCTTCTCTTCATCAGTATTATTACCCTGATTGTGAAATTCAGTTATTATTTACTTGTATAAAAGTATCAGTGTAGCAAAAGTTTTGAATACTTAGCAATGTTTATGAATTGATATGAAAATTTTTAGAGGAAATCCGTTATCTGAACTTGCTTGATGCAGTAATATGATCTTGCTTGAATTGTTCATATGCTAATCTGTTGGTTGTCTGCCATGAAAAGATTTCTTGATTAGAGTAATTATATTAGGATTGATACTTATCTTGGTTTTCGGATGGCTAGGTACTTAGGATTCTTATTGTTTCTTCTTATTTTATTGTATAAGATGAATCATCCGAAAAGATTTAAGTTGAAATAATAACTATAATATGAGTTATGTTATAAAGTCATATTGGAATGGTAGAAAGATAATTAGTGTGATTCATGATTATGGATTTGATGAAGTTGATTTCATTTAAATAGGTTGTTTAATGGAAACAATTGATGGAATGCAATTGTTTTAGGAATTAGTGCTTATCATGCTCAGTTCACTAAACTGACCTGTGCTAGCAAATTTTGCAGATGGTCATCGTAAGTGGTAAAGGCATGCAGATATATTATGATGCCCAGATTTCTTAATCTAGTTTTTATGATGAATTCCAACAGTATCACTCTGATTGTACTATAAGAAGAAAGTTACTCTTTGTTGATGTTTATTGTATTAAAATATGCCGAAGTGAATAAGTTGTAATTGTATAGATTGAAAATAAATGAAATGGGAAATGTTACTTATGTGGCTGTGTTCTTATTTGTTGAATTGATCTTCACACTTCTGAATGAATGAGAGTGCATTCTTATTATTAAATGCCATGGGGTCTAGATGGAATCCCTAAGTAAGCCTTGTAAAATTATGTGACTGAATACTACAGGTTGATTAGTAATTCTTAAATATTATGGATATGGCTAAATTGGAAATTAGACCACTGCATTTTTAGGGATGATGAGGTTGAACTATGCCCTAACATGTAGCTATAACTGGAGGAGTATTCTATTACTCCCTAAATAATGTTCTAGGTCAAAGCAATGTAATTGTTGGCTTTAAATCTCAATGGATTGATGACAATAAGTTTGATATGTTTCAGTCTTCGGGGTGACATGAACCCTTATGGGTTTAGTTATCTTCCTTATGGGGGAAACTTAGGCCTGTTGCACTATTATGAGGAAACAAGGTTATTTGGAACCGATTGACACCTTGACGCATTCTCAATCTTATTAAACTTCTCTCTGTGAAACTGAACTTAATTACGTAAGGCAACTCAAAGGTGTGGGACCCTGGGTTGGGGAAAGGCTACCCAGTTAAGAGGGCATGTAATTCTAATTTAACTCAACTTAAGAAATTCTTGGAGGTATGTACATCTTTTCGAGGCTGTATCATAGGATGTTGGCACATGTCAACTGTACGGTTGTACCTTCGAGAAGATTAGGATCTTATCGAGGATACAACAATGTAGGTGACATATGGCAACACCCTTCTGCATTGATCGTTAAGATTTACACCCAAAACTTGTTCAATATGTTCCTTCGGGACTGGTTAGGACCAGAGACCTATTATGAGGTAGCCCTTTGAGACGTAGGGTATCTTGACACACAGGGTTAATAGTGGTTGATCCAGTATGTCAGCTTACCCCTAGCCTTCAAGGGCATCCTTATAACGTGAGTTATGGTATTAATCCGTACCAGAGTGAAAACTTGGGTCAGGGGGACTGACAGAAGTCGGTATAAGACATTCTATATAACATCAGAGTGGGGTGAAGGACGTATTCCAGATTAACGAGTATGCCATCAAGGAATAAGAGACATGAACATGTTTCAAATATTTGGCCAAAGTATCGCAAGCTGCTGATTGCATTGTCCTATGTCACCTAGTCTCAGGGACGTGATGCCGATGAATAATGGTAACAATTATTCAGATAGGTTCCTTGGATAGAGCACTCAGAATCCCGGATTAGGGAGGAGAACCACAAGAGTGAAGTGTTCTGATGAAAACACCAACTCTAAGATACACATGAATAGATCAGTACATTACCGAGTCATGGAATGAATAGATCGGCGGTACATCGATTCATTACAGCTGCATATGGTTATCTGTTATAAGAATGATTGTCATGATCTGTGTGTTCTAAATTATGTATTTAGAACTAGAAAACACTAAATTTTTTTTATCTTGTTCTAATGTATTAAAATGAGGATGTTACAGGTCATGCCAAGTTTCCCCAAGGTTCCACTGAACTACACGCCGACGGTCTGTGATAATGCCCCACTACCACTATTTTACCATGCACCACTCCCAGATGTGAGACTGAAGGATTTTGTACTCTCTCCTTGTCCAAAGACTCCTTTGAATACTAGAATATACGTAGCCATAGAATTGGGAACTAAATAATTGTATCTCCTGGGCACAGATCTGTCACTTCCACTGATGCCAACTAGGTCAAGGATACTCCTTCCTTGATCTTGAAAACCAAGCACCAGGGTTTGGTCACTGGGTGGGTTCAGACATGTGCCAATGACTCTTCTCTCTCCACATGACAAACTCTCATTAGAACTTGAAGGGGTCTCTCTTATGCGCTTGCCAAGATGGGGTAGTAAATACTGCTCAGGTTCCACGTTCTCTACGTGAACCTCAACTCCTTCCCATAACGTCTGCCTCCATAGATCAATCACACTTGCATCCTCACGTCATCTAACAATATCCATTTCATGTGCTTTAATATACTTGAGTCATATTTCCTCCCTTTCTTTCTCCATCGTAATATATGCCATCTTCCTCCACCCTATCTTCCTCACCCAGTGCTCAGAAGGGTTTAGCTAGCCATTAGAAATGCCTCCAAACTCAAAGTAACAATCAAGATATTCATTGCCATAGGGATAATATGTAGAAATGATCCTTTGGGCTCTCACAAAAATTCAAACTCAACAACTTCCAAGCAAGAATATGTAGAAATGGCATACTCCATAGTGTAGCTAGCCAACACACCTTTCCACCAATGATCCACAACATGATTCCATGTCAGATCTACATCCTTCAGCCTCTGGTATTCTTCTTGGGTCCACGTGCGTGATCTATGATACTAGCTTGATCTAGATGCATATGCTGAGATCCATTTATAGAGTTCATATAAATCATGGTAGAGGTTCTCTTCTACCCACCTACGTGTGTCAAACTCAGGTCCAGTGTTGAATCTCTAAGAAAATTCATCCTTCGTGCTCTTGAACCATGATTCGACACTTTCTAGAGTTAAACATTATGTCATTACTCATTACATAGATCATGATGTATGCCATTTCCCACTACAACTTCGAAAAGAGGTCCTGGAAATGGAACCAAGATGTAGTCATTTTTACCCCCCATCACAAAGAAAATAAATCCCATGCACGCTGGCCTATCACCTAATGGATACTGGGTGCTCATCCGAGGCACACGCGGGCATCGAGTCTCTCTTTTATGTGATTTTAGTGGGAAACATCATATATGATATGAGTTTAGAGTTTAGAAAGGAAATAAAAATACAAGCACCATAGAGCTTAGAATGGCTTCTAGATCCTTTGCAGTCATTCCAGACATAAAGTGCTTAACAGATTAAAGAACTTACACCAATACAGAAAGGAAGTCATACAAGCATTCATACTTAGTTCATAAACATAAATGAAAAATAACCATAAAGAAGGATGTATGTATCAAAACCATTAATGCTCATATTCATATTAACTTGGTAACCTTATTACATTCATTAGGCTATTATAGAATGTCACAAAAAGGTAGACCGTAGTCCTGCATTATAAGTGGACTTATATAACTAGGTCCTCAAAAGAAAATTTATAATTCCCCACCCTTGATACATCCTTTCCTATCGTTATTTTCCCAAACTGACAGAGTCCTTGCAGTATTTCTACAGAGCTCCGCCCTCTCTCTATCTCTTCTTTTTACTTCAACAAGCACTTGTATACATAGCCTCTTTGATCTGCCAACTCATTCTCCTGCGGCCTTAGATCTGTTGCCAAGTGTCTGAATGTGGTCCTCCAGGAGTGCATGCTCCTCCAGGCCTGAGCTCACCACTCCATGCCATGATGTCCTTCTAGAATCCTCTAACACAGGGCATATTCCTTGCTTGGCCAACCTGTTGCCAGGATGGCACCTTATCCACTCTACATGTGCAGTTGGGTCACATTTTTCTCATATCCTGCCCAAAATGCCCAATATTGCTAAGTCCTGGAACCTTGGATTTGCTCGCGCATGTGCCACGGGTTTCCTTAAACCCTTCCTTGTGTGCATTATTCAACTAGGCCTTGTGCGCCTACACACCTTTTTACACTTAGCCAATATTTCAGGGGCCCAACATATTACTTACCAAAAAATTGTGTTGCTTTGTTTCCTTATGGCTATTGCGTGGGCTGCTTAAATGATCTTGGCTGAGTATGCGGAGTGCAAGGTGATGGTGGCATTATGTGAGCTAATTTGAGTTTGCATAGGAGTATATATGTTAAGACATATCATGAATTATTCTTCATTATTTTTTCTATGGGGAGAAATGTTTCCAAGTTCCCCTTATATGAGTTCTAATCTACAAATTCCTCATTTACTCTAGAGAAAAGTATAACTTCATATTTGCTAATGCTTGCATGAATTCATAAAAATAAAATTGTTTTACATTGTCTATAGCTTTCCCATGGAGAGTGATGACATTTTGAATGTCTATTGCATTGTTTCTAGTCAGTCCCGTATTCTCTATGTTTGAACTCCAACAAATGTATTACGTGGTGTATTGCACTCCCACTCTCGTAGTTTATCACCGAAATTGTCTCGAGCCTGCATGGATGTATTCAATGCCTTATCCATTTATTTAACATTAGATTCAGTCATAATTTTACCTTTCATTGTGTTTCATGTATCTATTTAAGTTTTATTCTTGTCCATTGTATTTTACAACTGAGTGTTCCAATCAAACAATTCAAAATTTATCTTCTTTGCTTGTGGCATCGTATGTAGTATTTTTTTCTCACTCAAAAATATAGATGTGTTGGCACATCACTCAGATAGATTTGAGAGCTCATCCAAAGTGCAAAAAGGTACCATTCCCCTCTTTGTTACTATCTTACCAGGGTGTTAGCATGTATATTCATAATAATCAAGTATCAAAGTGCATATCCCATTCTAACAATCAGATCCATGAGATCAATTTGGAAACACACATAATAAAGAACATAGAGATCATATAAATATTAATACCAGATTCACCATGTAATAACCAGTAACAAAGACATTAATAACCAATAACCATCCACAATGATTTATCATATTAATCCACCATAAAACAAATTAGTTGAATACACCAAAAGTATCAATATAAAGTCATGCACGCATCATACCAACAACATAACTCTGTCATAATCCAAGCACTAGTAGTAGTTCCTAATCCATTTAAATCAATACATATATAGGGGGTGGGGACTTGTCCTTCACCGCCCATGTACTCTCAAAATAGGTTACATGCTTATAATAACCATGCACCACTTACAGAGATAACTAAAGAAGCATGTAATCTTTGAATAACAATAGCTTATCTATTGTAGACACTAAAATTAGGTCACACTCCCCTTGGTCCCCCATTAAATAAATAATTTAAACACATCCACCTAGTCATGGCCCCCCCTTCACCCCACTATAATATTAATTTAATTATTTAATTAAATTAATTCATTATCCTCATAATTTTATTATTTAAATATTCTAATTGGGATAATGCCCACATATCCACCTCACCTAGACACCTCATCTAGCCACCTCATCTTAAGGCCTATTCTTAGTAAGTTGCCATAACTAACTAAGACCTATCCAAACCTAAAAATCAATGCCTACATTCCCTCTAACCACATTCCCGCCCATTAGAAGGATATTTCCATACTAATCTGTGGGGTAAAACAAAATGAGATCCCAAAAAATCAAGGGGATCTGCCTAGTTTAGTAAACCTAGGAAATTCCACCATAACCGACATTGGTTACCCTTAACCGCCATCGGTTAAGCCGAAACCATCATCGGTTACCTTTTAACTCCCAAACCAACCTTATTTCAAGGTTGACACATTATTTTAGAGTTTGGCACATTTCTGAGAGAGAGAGAGACATCTTCTGAGAACAAGTGATGAAACCAGAGCTACATGCAAGTAGAACCAACATTCGTACAAGCATCAGAACACCCATAGGTAGTACTGGAAGCAATCACATAGCCACCTGCCTTCATGGGAGCATCCAGGGAAGCGCCAACAATACACCAAGTTCATTTGATCACCCACCATTACCAACTAGGCATCAAGCTCGTACAAACATTAAGTTTTTTAACCTGCATTGGTTCCTTATCATTTGACAAGATCCTTTTACATTTGTTACTAGTTTCTGCTTTCATTTCCATTCCCCACCATTTTACCTCGATGCAAACTTGACCATCCTTTTTCCCACACCATTGAATTGTCCATATCTAGACTTTCATCATTCCTATGCATATCCAAGATCCATACGAATGTCACCATTACCCTTCCACCTTCATCTAATCACGGGTCTATCACCCAGCCAAGTTTTATTGATTCTCCTATACCCCGACCATACCGTCATCGGTCAGCAATAACCATCGCTGGTCAACCTAAACCGACATTGGTCTCTATATATTTTACCAAAAACATAGATCAGAGCCTAAAACCACCACCAAATACCCTAAATTGACCAAAATTTGACCCTGACCAATAACAATATCCTGACAGTGACCTTGACCTTCAGATTGAATCATAGCTTAGCCTGTTGTGAACGAATTTTCTTATTGTAGATGAATGAGATACCTAAATCATTTTAACTACAGTAGGATTTACTTTATCACCAGAATTAAGTTGTTTTTAACAGTGGATTGATAGCCGTCTAGGAAGTATCACACTTCCCGGATCTAGCACACGCTAGGTAGTCCACTGTGTCTATTGTTTAACTTTTATTTGGTGGTCTTGTGTTCCATTTCAGGTAGTTCCTCCAAGAAAAAAGGAATCTCTCACAATCATCTATGGATTCAAAAATCATATGCGTGCAACAACCTATCAACCATCATCTCAACAGGTATTCCTCCTACGCCCATTACCCTCATTTGTTTCATCATTTTCTAAGAAATGCTCCAAAATCAGGTGAAACATCTATAATTAACTTCACTTCTATTTCTATTAGCTAAACTTTGCATGATGCTTGAACTTTTTCATGTTCCCAAAATAGCTTTTGTGTAACCTCCAAGTCTTCTTGTCTTTATCCAATGCATGCTCACCAAATCATGTATATTTTTATCTTAATGCCCAAATAGTGACTAAGTCCTTATGCCTTCCTACATAGATCCTGGCATGCACTTCGTTCCATTCACCATGCGTAAACCCTGTCATCCAACATGCTCATCTTTCTCACTGATCCACACATTCCTCCTATAGCCATTCTGCGCATGTGTGCCACCATTACTTCACTACTTAGTCATGTTTTTCACCCAACATTACCCTACAATAGGCATGGTGTCCATCCTCGGCAACACTCATACAAAGAATGGTAAGTGCTCCTCCAATAATCAAAGAATAAATAATTTTGGCATGGTTTGCACCAAAGAATGAAAGAATCCAATTTACTGGGGAAAAATAAGGGGGAATTACTTATTCACTACTGTTTTCAACATATTCCATCCCTCCAAATCTGTAATTTCTTGATTCAGGGTTTCACTGACAATTGTTTGAGCCTTTGTAGTAGTCAAGTCCTCACCCCTTTCCTTCAACATTTCAACCATATTCTCCAACTATTTTCCTGAATCAACTAGTGCATCCATCATGCGTGTGACCTGGGGGTAGATTTCCTTCAATTTTTTATTGATCGATGCTCTTAACAAATTAATTTACTCCCTCTTCTGTTCAACTTCGACCATTATCCTTTCATGTTCAACCCTGTTCCCTTTGTTCTTGGTTTGGAATTATTTTAGGTCTGCTTCATCCTTGGAAACAAGTAGTCCCACTACACTATCCCTATCCTCACAATTATCATAGACATATTCTGCAATATGAGAAACCACTTTCACTGCTTTGATTAGGTCGGTATACTATGTCATAATGGTTGTAATTTGTTCCTTTTCCTATTGCCTCTACTGTGCCATAACTTCTTCTGTAGATTCTAATGCAATGGTTAGCTGTTGAGTTTTAATTATGCACATTATATATTCTAGACAATGAAATGTTGAATCATATGTTGCTATAAGATGGCGGGCCAAATGTGGGCACGCAAGTAAAATCACATCATTGATGCATTCTACCTTCTTATATGCCGCACACATCCACCCTTAATCTTCCCTCAAATCCTATCTTAACTGCGCAATAATTTTATCCTTATCTTTTATTTCCCCATCTCTTTCTCTTATTTCCTTATTCTTCTCATCAAGCTCCATTTGCATAAACCATATCTTATTGTTCTTATCAAAAATTTGAGCACCAACCTCTACTGATAGTTTTATCAACACATTGCATGCTTTCTCATTTGATAACTACTGTGAATCAACTAATGTGTATGTTTCTATATAATTTTCCAAATCTCATGACTCTATTAATGAATAAGCACTTACCTTGAACTCCAGCTCATCAATATGTGACTTCAGTGCATAGGATAACATCTTCCTGGTGTGCGGTAGGGCCTCCTCCTTACTAAAAACTGACCAACAAAATAATTTTTCTAAAGGTACTATGCTTTGATACCTAGCTCGCAAAACCTATTTGGGTCATCAACATATTGCATTACTGTACCTTGGCCTCCTGTTATTTCCACGAATACCTTTAGGGGAAAACAACAACAAGATTCATTTATGAGCTTAATGAATCAATCCATCCTTCATTCCTTTCTTCTTCTTTGACCCTCTCCACTTCACGCTTGATCAAATGATCAATGATCTCTACGAATTATTTTTGTAGTTTGTGCTCTAGCTCAGGGTTGGGAGTGCACCCAACCCCATGTTCTATTATCGGCTCTATTTTTTCTTCTATGGCCTGAGTGTCATGTATCCCATTTTCCTCTCTATCTATCTCCATAACATGGGCATGCTCAAAATGTGCGCTTTGGTCCTCTGCATTTGATTCCTCAAATGTGTACACATGTGGGATCAATTTCTCCTCAATTTCTTCCTCACTTTCAACCTCTTCTTCCTTTCGTCTCCTTAGAGTCTGAGCTAGGTACTATTATTTGTTTATTCTGCACCAGAGACCTTCCTCTAGTAGGATTCCTTCTCACATAAGTGCTTGGCTCCACCTCTCTACATGCTGATGTTTGTCCTCTGAGCACACTAGGAATGGGATTCTTATCCTTACTTCCTTCCTAACTTCCACTGATTGTGGGAGTTTTGCATGCCCTCATTTTTTTTCAACCTTCTTCCATACGGAGGGTTCTTCAGGAATAATCACATCATATTATATGAACGCTCCATAAAAAAATCGACACCTGAGATATATGTATATCTTTTCTACGGTCACGGAAGCTACTGGTAATGTAACCAGTTTATATAGATGGATGCTATCTAATACATACTTCTCTTCACATGTGTTTTTCTTGGGTTAAACAAGTGTTTGAAGCATCTCATGGTGTTCCTTATATGCCTTTCTTAGATCAATTATTAACTTCTGCGCCTCTTTAAACCTATTCAAAACACCTTGAAAGTACTACGCTGTAAAAGAAAATGGGAGTTTTCACTGTGGAATTTTATTGCCATCAATTAATGTAAACCTTCCAATATAAAATTGTTGATAAAATGCAAAATTGACAATCCCATCTACAAGAGAAGGAAAATCAGCTGGAATTATCCACTCGGCACTAAATGCATCACCCATCCATTTATACCATTTATCCACATGCGTCTTGTATGCTGGTGTCACCGAATCACAAGTATATTTGGAAAACCATTTGGCAAGGGTGGGAGCTTCTTCACGATACTCTCATATCTTGTCCTTCAGCCCATCGGGCAACCCAATCTCAGGGAACACTATTACCAATAAAACATTTCCAAAGATAATCTTGTCTCTATCACACACAACTTCAATAATCTCCTCTACTGTAAAGGAAACAATATTATATATCATTCTTTCTGATATCTTCTTGCATACATGAAACCATCATTTATTCAGTTGTTTCCATATTTCTTGTCCATTTAACTTTGTGAGTAAGCATATGGCCATCCTTATGACTAGATCATTAAGTTTAGTGATATCCATCGTGCATCTTCCCTTTTTATACTCAAAATCCACACTAGTCTTTTTAACCTTGGCATCATTCGCTAAGTCTTCATTGATTGCATTCCCTATGCCAATAAAACTATTATATTTCTTGATAAATTAGGTGGTGATGCATATCCTTCTTCCTGTGAAGTAGAAAAATTCCTCATGGACATGCAACATCAACCATTGATATAATATCCCAAGCTTTCGAAAGAACATAAGCTCTTATAATTGCAACAACACTGAATTCTCCAACAACCTCTTCCCTTTTTCATCATATACATGCTTATCATCTGAGGTTATTTCCACCATCAACTAAACAAGTTTTGTTGCCATGTTGTGTGCCGTTAAATCTTTTTGATGGTTGTAGTCACTCACGACCATGATCCTGACATGATACACCCACTCCTTTCCCATCAATACTTCATCGGGGTACTACATTTCTAATTACTATTCTTCTTGTACGTCTATGGTAGGTGTTGGATTTTCTTTTCCCTTACTATTCTTCTTTGGTGATGTGATTAGTGCTTTCCTTGGTGCCATTTCAGTCATGAAAAATCAAACTCTTACCTTGTGCCTTTCTCTTCCTTATTTCTCTAAGCCTCTTGTGACAAAACTTTGGCACAACACTTCTACTCTTCCCAGATCAAATTCTATATCTCATACCCTAATTCTTGAAACCCTAGCTAGAGAATTCTTGTTTCCTTCTAAATCCACACCATGCCATCTCAATCTGTAGGATTCCCTCTAATAGAAATCACTCCTCATTTAACCATGTTCTCCTCCACACTCTGGTTTAAGATTCTTTAACTCAGCACTAGATTTATCACCAAATTGCTAAAGTTTTCCCTAGGTCACCCACAAGCATTCATAAATTCTATGCAAGGTAACGTAAAAACTAGTGTACCTCGACACTCTATTTATAGGTTTCCAAAATTTACCCACATTACTTACCAACTACCACCCTATGACTGTATTTAATTTTTTTTTCTTTTCCTGCCTTTTCCATAATTTCCATCATGCTTCATTTCATGTTCCAGCTGCAACCTTCAGACATACAAACTACTTCCACTACCACAGACATCCTTACGTGTGCTCTATGTGTGGAAGTACATAAACCTCTACGTCCTATACCAAGTAGTTACCCATGCTATTTCCTACCTCATGTTACACTGCTCGTTCACTGATCATATGTGGATTTTCCTCTAGGAATTGTCCTTATTATCACCATCTTTCTCACGACACTTTATCACTATTTCCAGTAACCAACATTATTGTCGACACATGCACTCTTTTAGTTCTTAGGCCATCTATAATCATCAAATTTTTCCCCTTCTGTGTGCTCTTTGTTGTAATCCACCCCAACACTAAGAGTATGCATGATCCTCTCTACATGAATTCACTTATATAGCAATCAGATATTGGCATGCAAATGTGCTTATTACAACAAAACAATGAACTTAATTAAAAAAACATAAAAATGATGAAAAGAAACACATATAAAGGAAATGGATTAAAGAAATATAATCTAAAAGGAAATACTTCCTTATTACAAAAATTAAGAAGAGTTAATTATATTAGGGCTTCATCCTACTCCCATTGAAGTAACAGGGAAATAAAGTGCCTTCTAGCACCGGTAACTAGTAAGAGCCTGATTCTAATATATTCATTACAACAAAGGGTCCCAGCCAATGAAATTTCAACTTAGGGTGCACGAAAAATTTGAATCATATAGAAGAACCATCTTACCAACCTCAAATGCCTTATTCCGAATATGTCTGTCATGCCATGCTTTCTATGTTGAGTTTTCTATCTTCTGACTCCATCTAGAAATAGTGCATTGTTCATCCAACTACATCAGTTTGTCTATGCAATCCTCAACAACTTGTTCATCATCTAATACTCCTGTGGGTATAATACGTAGGGATGGCATTATGAATTCCATAGGCAATACAACTTCCGTTCCAAACACCAATTGAAAGGGTGTGTCCTTGTTCAATATTTTATAAGTAGTCACATACGCCAAAAATATAAAATATACTTTATCATCCTAGTATTTCCTTCCAACATCAAAAATATTTGTCAATGTCTATCCCAAGATCTTGTTGAAATCCTCAAAAATACCATTTGCTAGTGGATGATAGGGGGTTATCTTATGGTGCACCACCATAAACTCAGCCAATAATATTTTGATAGTCTCATTAGGAAAATGAGTGCCCGTATCACTTGTCAATCTCAACAGACATCCATACTTATGATATTTTCCCATAGAAACATTTATACGAAAGTGGCCATGTAATCCTTTGTAGGTGCTGCTTCTTCCCACCTTGTAAGATAGTCTGTATAAGTTATAATGTAGCATGCTCTAGTCCTATGCATGGGTGGGGAAATATGACCCACAAAGTTAATTTCCCATTTCTCAAACGGTTCAACACTTGCAATAGGCCTCAAAGGCATATCATATCTAGATTTAATATTCCCAAGGCATTAAAAATTATCACACACCTTGACATATTCTTTAATATCCTTGTATAAGGTTTCCCACTAAAGGCCAACCATCAGTAAAAGAATAGATCTCACACCTTGTAATTCCTTCTAGGATTTCCTTAGTAAATGAGGTAGGAAAAGATTCAATAACACAAGCAACATTTAATTCTCTATAGTCCACAAAGGATTCTTATCCTACCATCTTTCTTTATGTTTATTACCATCAGGATAACCCACTCTGACTCCTCAATGGGCTCAATGATTCAAGATTTTAACATCTTAACAATTTATTCTTTCACTTTAATGCACAGATTAGGATTCATCCTGTCAGGTCTCTTCCTAAGTGGGCACACTCCTTCTTTAAGTTTAATTCACATCTCTATTAAACAAGGGTGTACTCCTTTTAATTCATGATATCCCTTCAGAAATAAGTCTTTAAATTCATGCAAAAACTCAATAATCTTAACCACCTCATGCTCAGACCAATAATATCTAATAATGCCCTCTTTAGGCTCTACATCTATCCTAATGTTAACCTTATTTGTTTTCATAGGATCATGATATGCACGCGCCTTCTCATATGTTGTATCCATTATCTCATGTGTACCTTCGATGTGGTTAACATCTAGTTTGTTGTCCTCATAATCGTCATCTATTGTGCATACCATTTCACCCCTTTCCTTCTCTTCCCAGGTGCGAACCATTTCTTCTTCCTCACTCTCTTCAAGGTCAAGTCGTGCCTCAAAATCCATCTCTTGAAACATGTCTAAAATAGTTTCCTTAACCTCCACATTGTCTCCTAAAGTAAGGTGCTTCATAATCTATAGTGCTTCATTGAATGATGGTTTAGTAAAACAATAATCAAAAGTATGGATCATACCTAAAGTCATATCTTGCAAATTAACTATTTCCCATGTCAATTTTACATGGACATACCACACGCGCACAACCATTTAGGGTGTCATAGAACTTATGTACCCAAAATGATTGTGGCAAGGCCTCCCACCTCTCCGTCCAGAGTCTCTTACACTTCTGAACATGGTACAAAGTAGAATCCTTCCTATGGAATTCACATATATGTGAAGGTACATTGCTCCTTACAAACCTATTAGAAAGGTTGATTCTCACCTCACATCGATCTAATAGGTTGTCCTTATGTGTAGTCCACCAACACGCTGCTGTCCCGAGAAGGGTATAAACCAACATATTTCTTTTGTCACCCTCATCCTTCCACTAAGCTTCCATGACACGAAAAATACATCAGGATTTCCTTCACCAGTGTATCGAGGTACCTATTTATGACTCAAGTGTCACATAGTGTGTGGCTTGATCATGTGAGTAACAATATTCTCGATTTCTCACCTGATTACTTCATATGTTCCATGCACCCAGCTGTCACAAGCAATACTTGTAGTATCACTAACTGAATGAGCATCATCCCACTAAATCACTCCTTCCTTAGATGGCTCAAATACCTCAATATTTTTGATTGTATGCACATATATCATGTTCAAGTCCTCATCACTCAAAGGATAAAAATACAGGGCAGCCTTTGTATTTGTCAAAGGTATAATGACACATTCATCCTTGTTTTCAAATATAATGTACCCCTTGTTGAAGCACAAATCTACATTATTTGAATAACACCAGGGGCACCCAAGTAATGCTAGGAAACTATCTAGATCCACGAGCTCTAGTACCTCAAAGTCCCCACTAAACTTGGATCCTTGAATCTTAATAGTCGCATCTTTTAATACCCCAATATTATTAGGCCAAGTTTTGTTCTCCATATACAACACATTTGAGGAAGGTTGTAATGGTGGTCTATCCATATGATTCCAAGCATCCAATATGAGTACATTAACTTACGTACATGTATTTATCAGAATGTTTCTCATAATCCACCCATCAATGACTACATTCAATGTAATATCTTTATCAAACTTGTGATTATGAGGAGGTAGATTTGCATGGAGGATCTACCTCTCGCGCTCATTACCTGTGCGTGGTACTTTTTCTCTTAACCACTCTGTTAACAATGGGATTATGTTCTCCTAATGCAAAATTTGACACACGTCATTTATATCATCTACGTTTTTCTATGGAATTTCAACCTTCTTAGTGCGTTCCATCGCATGCACCTATTCCTTAAAACTATGAATTTATCCTTGTAAATTTATGATAACATCCATATTCTTTAGGTACACTTCTTTCTGATGTTTAACATCAAGGTACTTTACATTGATCACTTCCTAGTTTATTATAGTTGGCTTATACTTTAGAGGTTCACGGGCGGACGCAACCTTAGTGCATGTGGTAACTAACACTGGTTACAATTCAAAATTCAGCCCCACCTTCGGTATTCACCGATCTCCATCCGCACGCTATATCTTAATCATAGTTGTTCCCTTATCTTGCTTATGTTGTTTGCTCATATGATCATTAAAGTTAGGAAATTCTTGAAACTTATGTTGTTTTCCACACCATGACCAAACTATATTCTGAGGGATGCTTATAATGATCAGTAGATCCACAAGTAAAACAAGTTCCTCTAGGAAATCCTCCTCTTCCACCACCGAAACGCTGACCTCTATATCCACCATGGAAGCATCTATCCCTGTTATCCCCATTATTGCACCCTTCATTACGTTGTTCTCCTTGTTCCTTAGATCCACTTGTTACGCCAGTCTAGCACACTCTAGTTTCAATGGATTTATGAATATGATCAATCAATCTACAGTTAACATTATCACGAGTATGAGTTTTGTAAATTTTACAATACATGGAGACATTATTTTGGATCACGCACTGTAAAATAGGACATTTGCTCACATCATGGTCTAGATTACAAATCTCACAATCCAATAACATGAAAATCTATACACTATATCCCAATCCATGTCTCATGAGCTGAATTAGCATAGGGCTTCTCTAACGTTTTTTACCATAGCTGCAATATGTGCCTCTAGGAATGTTATCACACCGGTGTCCACACTCCCAACTACCTCAATGCACAGAGTTGCTTCCAAATAATCACACAGATTCACAAATTTCTCATGAAATATAACCCTTCTAAAAGGATTCAACATCCCTCCAACAAACCATTATGCATGCTGACTAGGATGTATGTCATAAGATAACTTTGAAAAAAAAGTTTTAAAATGCGAGTCATACTCCCAAATGCTTTCTAATAATCCCTAATCAATGTCCTTAACCACATTGATACTCTTCTATTAAAAATCAAGGATATGGAACTTGGCTAAAAACACAAAGCACAAAGCATCATAATACACCACAGTCTGGTGTGGGTCATACTTTCTATACCAGATATGCAAGTTCCCTTGAAGAGTAGTAGTGAACTAACTTTACTTTTTATCTGAAGTAGTAATTCCTCTGGAATACCATAGTAACTCACACTTGTGCACATGTTTTGCAACTTCTTCAATACCTCTATATTACGGAAATTGAAGAGGCATTTCATAAAACACCTGTTGTGGTTGATGTGGGGGTTGATGGGGATGTGGGCCTTGACCTCCAAATCTAGAACAAGAACTGCCACCAGTATTTCCTCCACCACTAGAACCACTTGATCCCAAGCCTCTTGATACCACTGAACCACCTCTTATAGTGGGCGCTAAACTAGTGGATGTACTTCCTTGTGTCCCAATAGTATTACTAAATTGAACTCCCGCAATATGTGAAGTTGTATTAATTCCAAATGCATTCCCAATGTTATACACACCCACATTTTGTCCTAATGATGTGCCAAAAAATATTCCTCTAATTGGTCCTCGAGGAAACAAAAATGTTATCACCTATGATTCCATAGATCTTGTTTGATGCACTTCTATAATCAAAGGAAATTGATATATTCTTGAAGCTACTGGATTACCTACACTCACCTCTTTATCAATAATTACTTCTAGAACTCAAACACCAAGCACAAGGGCTAGGTCTCCAGGTCGGATCAGATGCGTGCACGCGGTCCTTAGTCTCTCTTCCTCAGACGCACTCTCATCAAAAGATGGAGAGGATTCTCTACTATGCTTTCCTAAGTGGGGGATATCCTGATAATATGGCTCCACATCTTCCACATGAGCTTCATATCCTTCAAGATACATCATCCTCTGCAACTCCATAGACTCTTCAATATCATGCTTCTTCACCAATTCCCTCTCTCGCGCTTCATTATACTTAAGCCACCTTTATTTTCTCTACCTTTCTACCACAAGGTTTGCCATATTTCACCACACCTTCTCCTACCCCTGCACACGGTGGGATGCTTAGATAGCCATAGGGAGGTGCTATAAACTCAACACCACCATCAAGATCTTAATGGAAAAAGGAATAACACAAAGGTAAGATCCTCTGGGCTCGCACAAAAATTCAAACTCAACAACTTCTCAAAAAGAATATATAGACACAACATACTCCAAAGACTAATTGCACACAACACCAACCCACCAATGATCTATAGCACACATCCAAGGTTCATTTGCATCAAACAAATCCTGATACTCTTCCTGCGTCCAAGTCCTCTATTTGTAATACCAATTTTTTTTTATGCATATGAAGATAACCACTCGTATAACTCTACTAGCACATAGAAAAATAATGAATAGTAAAGCTCATGATATATATGTTCCTCAACCCACTTGTGTGTATTGAAATTAGGTCCATAACTATATCTCCACATAAACTGATCTTGTTCATCAATCACCCAATCTTCAATGGATGCAAGAGTCAACTTATACGCCATCATCATGCAACATCATGGTAAACTATTTGAAAAGAGGTCCCAACAATGAAACCAAAATGTAGTATTATTTTCTCACTCAAAACCCTAGATGCACTGGCACATCACTCAGACAGATCTGAGTGCTCACCCAAAGTACATAAAGGTACTAGGTCCCTCTTTGTTAATATATTACCAAGGTGTTAGCATGTATATTCATAATAACCAAGTCTCAAATTACATATCCCATTCTAACAATCAGATCCAGGAGCTCAATTTAGAAACACACATAATAAAGAACAAAAATATCATATAAATATTAATACTAGATTCACCATGCAATGACCAGTAACAGAGACACCAATAACTAGTAACCATTCGGAATGATTCATCGTATTAATCCACCATAAAACATAGTAGCTGATTACACCAAAATTATCAATACAAAGCCTTGTTTGCATCATACCAGTAGCATAAATCTATCATAATCCAAGCACTAGTAGTAGTCCCTAATTCATGTAAATTAATACATATATATAGTGGGTGGGGACTTGCTCTTCACCCCCCATGCACTCTCAAAATAGGTTGCATGCTTATAATAGCCATGTGCCACTTACAAAACTAACCAAAGAATCATACAAGCTTCACCTAACAATAGTTTATCTATAATTAACTTCAGTTCTATTCCTATTATTATCTCATATTTACATGACACTTGAACTTATTCATGTTCTCAAAATAGCTTTTGCATAACCTCTAAGTCTTTTTGTCTTTATCCAATGCATGCTCACCATATCATGTTTATTTTTATCTTAATGCCCAAAAAATGACTAAGTACTTATGCATTCCTGTATATATCCTCGCACTCACTTCATCCCATCCACCATGCAAAAACCATGTCATCCAGTGCACTCATCTTGCTCACTGATCCACGTGTTCCTCTTATATCCATTCTGCACACACACGTGCCTCTATATACTTCAATTTTTAGTCTTTTTTTTTTTACACACAACATGGTTTGTTGCAACATATTTTTGTATTCCCTTAAAAGGATATATACATCCTTCATCTCATTCTTGTTTTGGATGACATGCACCTTGATATTCTTTAAAACTTCATTTTCCTTCCAATTTTCCACCAGCTTTCTTATGAGCGTGGTTAGATACATTTTCTCACTCATTACTTGCTCACCTATAATATCAGTGACAAGCTATACATTTTTTTCTTAAATTTTTACTTTGAGATTGTGTAGAGTTATTTATAATGTCACTTTTTTTTGTGTCATTTGAAGTGTTTCTGCCCCAATATTCACCTATAATGTATGTGCACCTTCAATTTGAATTAACATCGGTAGCTTCCCCAAGTATAATTAAATGGTCACTAATGATTGTTATGTGGTATCTTTCACACTCATCTGAATGATTTAGGGGGATATCATGTGGATGTGTGATGATGAAAGGATATATTTGCATTTTTGTGTTTGTATTATTAAGTGTGACGCCCACCAAAATGTTTATGTGTCATCTTCCTAATTTTCTTCCGCAAAGGAATTTTTGGTACTTGAGGTTCTGGATGCTATAAAACTTATTAGAAGTGGTTGCGTAGTACTTAATTATGTCAGTTGTGCCTTTTCTACCTATACTATTGGTCGTAGTGAGACCTACATAGTGACCTTTCTAGATTTTTTCTCTGCTAATGCAATTCCTTCTGCAATACTCTGTACATCCTTAACCCTTTTCTCCTACTCTTAATGTTTTTTCATAGATGTTATCCATTTTTTACACCCATGCAAAATGGACAAATTAACTGACCTGGGTGTTGGTGGTTGATGGATGATTTTTTTTATTTATAGGATAGCTCACAAGTTGTGGTGGGGAAAAGCGGTGGATGAAAGTTTCTAGTAGCATTTTGGATGCTACCATCGAGTAGTAGGTATGGATGCTACCAAATGGTAACAAGATTAAATAGGTCATAGAAGCAAAACTACGTAGAGGTGCTAGTACCATATTTAGATACTATCAACCAGTAGCACTAAACATGCTACCAGACAGTAACATGTACGGATGCTATGGGATAGTAGTGGATAGTGACGGTTCTAGAAGTAGTTTTAAATGCTACCGGACGGTAGCATTTTTGGTGCTACTGACCGGTTGCACAAAGGCAACAAAGGAGTTACCGACTGATAGTGAATTTTTCTCTACCAGCTGGTAGAAAAAATGAAGTGTTCATGACATGATGAAGAGGGATGTTGGTAGCAAGGAAAGCATGTTACCACCCGGTTGCATTTATGCAACTGGCTGACACTAGGGAGAATTATGTAACCGGTCGAAATAAAAAATGAACTAGGAATTAATGGAAGCAATACAGAGTAGCTCAACTACCAGTTTAATGAGATATGGCACCCATGACTTCTCATGCAAGAAAAGTACCAAATTTGTATGGCCTCCTATACCTCTTTAATGAAATATATTAGTTGGTGAGGAAATTTCGAGGCTCTTCTTCTATATATTGTAAATTTCACCTCATTTTGAGGGGAGACATTCTGTAATGTAAAGGAACTCTGTCAAAATTGTTCCAACACTTTTGTGAGTTGTAGGCCTCAAATTTGGGCATTTTGTAAAGGATTCTTGCCTTATGCCTATATTGTAATGGATTGTGCATCATTTTAAGCAATAAAATTGGTGTTTTGTGGATTTTCTTTCCCTAGCTTGAGTTGTATTTCCTTCTTTTCCTTTCATTACATTTGTAGGTATATTATGCATATTTTGTTCTTTTGTAGGGCCAAAATTCATTGTGCTCCATAAGGATGGAGATGTGAATGTTGTTTCAGGACTTTGGTACTTTGTCTACCCTCTCCCACTTTGTTTGCTCCCCATTTTCACTCACTTAGAATATCTCCACTCCCTTGTTCTTGGTGTTATCACCTCCCTTAGTTTAGGAATTTCATTTTATGCATCTCTCTCTTCCCTGGTCCCTTGGAATTCTAGGTTAGTGTTAGAATAGTTACATTTCCCTTTCTAGGAGTAGTTTTAACATTAGAATAGGTAGAGGAACCAACCTTCTCTAGAGTTTTTTGTCAAATTGCAAGGGTCCCACACCTTGAGAAAATCCCATGTTAGTCAAAAGTAGGGTTTTGTAATGTACAAATCCTAGGGTGCTACTTTTTTGACATAACAGTTTTGGCACACCCAATGGGACAAGAAGTCAATATTTCAATTTTCATCAAGTTTGGATGTGTATCTTGGTGATATTCTAGCCTTTGGAAGCTCTGTAGCAACACATTTGGTGAATCCAATTAGAAAATCAACTGGTTTCAGTAGTGCAAGTGCTCAAGTTCATGAGAAGAATTCAGACAAGGTCCAGAACAACAGAGGAAGGAGCTTTTGAGTACCTGCAGTTATCACCTGGAAGGGGAAGAAGAGGAAGATCAGTTCAAAGGTCACCTTCACCACCAAACATGACTCTTTCCACTCCACCTCATGGTAGGCCTTTCTTGCAGTCTACTAGAGTTCTCAGACCTATTACAATGGCAACGCAAACAAAATTTGGGATTCGTGTATTTTACTTGCAGTAGTCCTCTTGCTCTTAATGCCAATAATCCCATTCCAGCATCTACTCTCAAGATCATCCTTTTCTTCACTGGAGAGAATCAGACTACTCCAGCTAACCACATTCAGAATATTTTCAATGTCTACGTTATCCATCAAATCATTGAACAAGATGTGGTTATTAGGTTGTTAGCTTCTTCATTCAAAGGAAGAGCTTTGTAATGGTTTAGGAGTCTGGTAGTAGTGTCAATTGCAAATTGAAATGCATTATGCACATATCTCTGCAATCAATTTAGAGATAATGCAGATAACCTTTCCTTTCTTGAACAACTAACTACCATCAAAAGAGTGCCAAATGAGTGGATGGGTGACTTCAATTTAAGATTTAAAAACATGTGGATAAGATTCCCATTGCTATGAGACCAGTTGTTGATGGTGCATTTCTCTATTTCCTTAAACCTTTGAATTATGATATATTTGTAATGATACAATCTATGGGAGGGATAACCTTACCAGGGGCTTATGCTATAGCCATTAGAGATGAGAATTACCTAATTCAAGCAGGTAAACTTGCACCTAGGCCACCTATGCTTATTTACCCAAAAATGAGGAATCCTAGTTCTAGTCAAACTCACAGTTAGCCCTTATTCCTGCTCCTAGAAATCAAAATTCCAATTAGGCTTCTACTTCTTCTTCAAGCACCTCAACTGAACTCTAAGATATTATGAAACAATTGTAAAACCTATGGAATGAGTTGGTGACCCTCAAGAGGTAGCAAGACCAAAATTTTAGACCTTATCAGCCTCAAGCCTAACCAAATAGGCCTCCATATCAGCCTAATAGACCTCATGTTCAAGCTACAAGTAAAAATCAAGGACAACCTCCAGCTACTAGACCATTTCAGCCATACAATCCTAATACACCTTCAACATCCAAGGCCTTGGTTCCAATCCAAAATAATTTTACACAAGAATATGAATGGTGTTTTCCTTGTGGTCAACCCCATAATCAGGTAGCATGTTTCAATGGTATGCTAAAACAGGCCTTGATGGTATAAACTGTTGGTGTGCCTCAAGAAACAAGCCAAGAAGAAAATCAATATCAAACAACTACTCAAGGGGCAAATTCAAGTGAGACCACACTTGTGAATTGACAAGCGAAGAATTTTTGTGGTATAAATCAGTCCCCTTCTTAGGGGGTAGCAACCAACACAAGGTCTAAGAAAATAAATATAGAAGGAGGAAAATCATCAAATGTAGGTGTTTCTTAACCTTCTATCACACCTCAAGGAGTTGGTAGCTCAAATCCATTCTGAAGTTCACAAAATCAGCCTAGAGTGCTTGTTGTAGTAGCTCATGTACAGGAAAAGGTAGTTCCAAGAAGAGGGCAGTAGAAATACAACCCACCTTAATTCAATATCATTGACCACATGAATAAAATAAATGTAAGCATATCCATGTGGGAATTTTTGAAAACATTTCAGGGACAAAGGGACCTTTTTACAAGTAGTCATAACTAACTTTCCCATCTCAAATGAGTCACCCAAATGACCAAGAGAAAGTCCTCACCAATGCTAGTGCAAGTAAAATGAGGGTCAACCAAGCAGAAATATGAAGCCTCCACCATTTTATGTGTCCTTGATTATTGGGAACAACCTAGTATATAACCGCATGATTGATTTAGGAGCAAGTAACTCGGTGATGCTAAAGCAAATTACATATCAACTAGGTCTCAAGTATGAGCCTATTTCTAAAGGAGTGGTGTAGTTAGATGGGACTACAGTGGGAAAATTTAGATTCATCAAGGATCTGAATCTAACACTACATGCATGTCCAAATGTCACTGTTTAGCAAGACATATCAGTGATAGATTTGCCCCCACCTTTTACTTTTTTCTTGTCAAGGGATTTCACGACTAAAATTGGTGGGTACTTATCAGCTGATTAGTCCCACATTCTCTTCAAGACAAGGTATGGGGATAAAGCTACAATATGATCTGAGCCACATTTAAATTTACATATTAAGCCTCATATGCCAAGTCCAATCAATGCCAACTTTTTAACCTTTAATTAAGAACATTTCCCAAGCACTAAGGAAACATTTATTAAGGTTGGAAACATTCCAGATTTGAAATTGGATGAGTGGGCTCACAAAAGGCATTCTTTTGAACCATACAAGGAGATGGAAGAATTTGAATTAGGAATCTATTGTCTACATGAGGAAAATCCACCTCTCCCTAGCATCACAAAACAAGATGAATGAAAAAGATGAAATGAAGTTGGCAAGTATTTTTTGATGGTTTGAGGAGAATTAGACAAAAGGTGCATGTAGGAGGAGGACCAATACTTGTGTCACCTTAAGGTATAAAGTACTACTTAGCTTTTTGTTTTCAGTTTTCTTGTTCAAATAACACAGCTGAGTATGAAGCATTAATCCATGGAATTAATTGGGTTAGGAAAAGAGGTATCAAGAACTTGCAGGTATTCAGAGATAGTGAGTTAATTTTCAATTACATCAGAGGGTAGAATGCTGCTAAGAATGAACTTCTCAAGAGCTATAAAAATTAGGTACGGGACCTCATCGAATAATTTGAGGCCTTTAACATTATTTCCATCCCGAGGAAGAAGAAAAAAGTTGTAAATAGGCTGGTAGTAATTGGAGCAACATTTGATATAATTGAAAGTATCAAGAAATATCATACTCAACCTCATATCAGGGTGGTCGTGAGACTAGCAGTTTTAGACAACAATGCTAGTTGGTAAGTTTTGGAGAGTGACTAACAGATCATCAATTTCTTGTAGGAGGAAGCTGAATTCTCTACCAAGAATCAAGAAAAATTGAGGCAACAATATGGTGATCAAGTTGTGCAACTATGGAAAAACATATTGCCTAAGGGGTTAGTGACTCTAGAATCAATATTCAACCCAAATAATCAGTTCAAAAAATAAAAGGCAAATATTCATGTCAAGGGGGAAGATTTAGAGCCCATTTAGTTTTGAGAGGGAAAGGTACTCTAGATCGAAAAGGTGAGTACTAATCAAGAAAAATATTATTTCATATAGTTTTACCAAGAATTCCCAAATGTATTTTCCTGGAGCTATGAGGACTTGAGAGTATTTAATACGAAGTTATTAAAACACACTTTTGAATTAGATCCAGAAGCTAAACCTATTAGAAAAAAATAAAGTCCAATTAACCCTCATATTAAGCCTCTCATGAAGAAGGAATTGAACAAAGCTCATTGAGGTGAGCATCATCTTTCTGATCAAGCACTCTGGGTTGCAAATTGGTGCCTCTTAGGAAAAGAAATGGGGAAATCAAGATTGTGTGTAGACTTTCAAGACTTGAATAGTGCCTCTCTCAAGGACCACTATCCACTTCCCTCTATGGAGAAAATATTATAGGTAGTAGCTGGTTCAGAAAGGTTCTCACTCCTAGATGGCTACTCAGGCTATAATCAAATCATGGTGAAAGAGGAAGACCAATTCAAAATAACCTTCACCACAAAATGGGGCACATACACTTATAGGAAGATGTCATTCGGATTATCAAATGTTGGGGCAACATTCCAAAGGGCTATGGACATGGCATTTAAGGGGTTGATAAATAAGATAGTTCTTGTTTACCTTGATGACATCACTGTATTCTCCAAGAATGCAGCAAGTCACCTTTTTAACCTCAGACAAGTATTCCAAAGATGTAGGAGATTCAAAGTGACTTTGAATCTAAAGAAGTGTATATTCCTAGCTCATGAAGAAAGCTCTTAGGCCACATTATGTCTAAAGAGGGGTTGGAAATTGATCCTAGAAAGAGTTGAAGCTATCTATGCATCTACCATTGCCTAGTCATAAGAAGGCTCTCCAAAAGTTTCTTGGGGAAAATCAATTTTGTTAGGAGGTTTGTTCCTAACTTTGCTAAGTTGGTCAAGCCATTAACATTGATGTTGAAGAAGAACATGGATTTCAAATGGACTATCGAAGGAAAATAAATATTCAAAGCTATAAAGCAGGCCATTACACAGGCTCCAACCCTCATAAATCCATATTTTTCAAAGGACTTCACTCTATATGATTTTGGTGGTGTAGAAGTAATATCTGCAATACTAGTACAACTAAATCAAGAAGGATTGGAGCAGCCTATTGTATTCTTCAGCCAGGGCCTTGAAGATTATGAGGAGAGGTATTCATTCATTGAAAAACATATCCTTTATGTTATTAGAGGTTTAAATAAATTCAGACATCTAGTGTCAAATAATAAAATTCATCTTACTAGTTTCACATGCGGGTGTGAAAGATTTTCTTTTGAACAAGGACCTCAATGAGAAAAGGGATGGTTGGATAACCAAGGTCATGGAGTATGACATTGATATCAAGGAAACTAATTTGGTTAGGGGAAAAGGGTTGTGTGAATAACTTGTTTCAAGTTAGCATGCAAATGAAGATGTCATCCTTGTGGTCCAAGGTGATCAAGAGCAATCAACCAATGCCTCACCCAATCCTTGCTGGACTCAGGATATAGTCCACTTCCTCCAAACAGGTCAACATTTTTAAGAATTAAGTAATGCAAAGAGAAGGTATTTTAGATTTCATTGTATGCCATTTGCATTAGTTGATAGTTTTATATTTAAAAGGGATGTGAATGGTATCCTCCTAAGATGCATCAAAATATATCAGATACATAAGGTATTACATGAGTTTCATGATGGAGAAACAAGTGGCCATTTTTCCCAAAGGGTGACAACTCTTAAAATTATGAAGGTAGGGTAATATTGGCCTAATGCCTTTAATGATTGCTATGCATGGATAAAGAAATGCAAGAAATGTGCCTTCTTTACAGGTAAAGAGAAAATAGGAGCCCTCCTATTACACCCCATCTCTGTAAATGAACCATTCATACAATGGGCTTTGGAATTTATTGGGTAGATCGACCCAAATTCTAGCCTAGGTCACAAATGGATCCTTATAGCCATAAATTACTTCACTAAGTGGACAGAGGAAATTACACTCAAAGAAGAAAATGAAACCAACATTATGGATTTCTATGAAGGTATTATGACAAGGCTTAGTGTTCCTTTCACTATAATATCAGATAATGCCTTGGCTTTTCTTGGGACCAAAATATCTGAATGGGTAGTGAATAATGACATCTATTTGAGCACTTCCTCAAATTATTACCCTCGGGGTAATGGGCAGGCTAAGTTCACCAACAAAAATATTTTAATCATTATAAGGAGGACTCTAGATGAGAACCAAAGAAAATGGCACACCAAATTGAAATCATCCTTGTGGGATGATATAATAACTCCTAAGAAGTCAACTAGTTTTTTCCCTTTCAAGTTGGTCTATGGTAGGGAAGCAAGGTTTCCAATATCCCTAGAGTTACCAGCATTGGAGCTTATCAAGTACTAGAATTATCTGAGTTTTCAACCATGGAAGTCAGGTATGTAGAGCTCATGGAGCTAGAGGAGCTGAGGAATAAAGCCATGAAAATAATAGAGAAAGACCAAGCTCAAATCAAGATGAGCTTTGACATGAAGGCCAAAAATGATAACCTTCCAAGAAGGGGACTTGGTCCTGAAATGGGATGTAGATAGAGCCAAACCAGGAAGACACTCCAAGTTTGATGCAATATGGAGTGGCCCTTATATGATTTTGAGATGTAAAAAAACAATGCTTTCCAATTTTCAAGGTTGGATGGAGAGGAATTACATATTCTAGTCAGTGGGATCTATCTCAAACATTGTTACTAAGTAAAGTATCTTCCTTGTACATATTAGATTAGATTTATAATTCCTCCAAGCGGGCTATTTTTGGAGATAGCGTGTAGAGCACACAAACCAGATAAAGACTTGCATGACATGCATAGGATATTTTTGAAAGAGTGTCTACTAAGAAGTTTACATGGGTTTGATTTAATAATAGAACTATTACTGCCAGTTAACCAGAAGAGATCTATTATTAGCGCACTTACATGTTTGTCTATTATTGTAAAGGTGCATGGCTATTTTTAGCATGCAACCTATTTTGGGAATTATTTAAGTGGCAAATGGAAATTCCCCACCCTTATAAATATGTAGTAATCTATGTAGAATAGAGAGAGTGAGTAGTTAGATATTATGGAGTTATGCTGTCAGAATCGATGTGCACATAAGTTTATGATACTAAATATTGTAAGAAGCTTCTGTGTATTTACTGTGTTTGATATAATGGAGTGTATTAGCTGAATCAAGGTGTTAAATATGATCGTAACTAGCTCTTGAATGGTTTAATTCATTATGGCTGTTGTTTAAATCCATTTCTCTTTAGATATAGATGTAGGATATGCTTTGTGGAAATTTTATATTGTTTATGGATATGAATGCATCAACTCTTCATCTTGCTAAACATTCTACACAAGCAACCAAAAAGAGGGGCCTGGTAATTTTGCATGCTTCGGGTCAACACTCAGTCTAGGATGAGTGATGTGCCAACGCACTTGGGTTATTTTTAGTAAATTCTAGGCTACATCATTGGTTCTATTTTCAAGACGTATTTTTTCGTTATTTTCAGGATGGTTCGTGATGAAGGCATACTGTTTGACTCTAGCAAGTGTTGAGGATTGGATAAAATATCTAGAAGAATAGTATGCATGGAGGTTCAATACTGGATTTGAGTTTGATGCATGCGTATGGGTGGAATAGAATTTGTATGATTGTTTGTATGAGAGCTTCTTTATTACCTTTCTGGTCAAGTCGTACGAGTGGCTGGTTGCTTATGCATATAAACAAAACTGGAGGTATCACACACTTGTCTAGATACAAGAAGAATTTTAGGCCCTCTATGATGCTGATCTGATTTGGAAACGTGTTGTGGATACTTGGTTTCATGGTGTTCTAAATAGTTATATCTTGGAGTATTCAATTTCCACTTATTCTTTCCTGGAGGTAGTTGAGTTCCAGTTTTTACAATATCCCAGGAGAACTTACTTGCAAGGAATTATACTGGTGATCGAGATCTTGATGGTAAATCTGAACTTGGAAGGAAAACATATGGCTACCTAAACCCCACCACGTGTGGGGGCAATAGCATGTTTGGTAAAAGATGGCAAACCTAGTGGCTAAAAGGCAAAGAGAAAAAATGTGACTTAAGTATAATGAGGCACATGAGAGGGAGATAAAGAAGCATCAGGATGTTACAGAGTGAATGGCATTGTAGAGAGATGGCTCGTGAAGGATTTGGAGCTCACATATAAGGCATGGAGCCAGAGCATCAGGAACTCCCCCATTTGGGAAAGCATGATTAGGAACCACCCTCAGAGTCACATGGAAGCACACCAAAATAGACTACCTGGACCATGGGTGAGCATCTAAATCTACCTGGTAACCTCACCCTTGCGCTTGGTTTTCCAGTAAATAGTACGACAAGTAATCAGTAAGCTAATTTAGGAAGTGGTAGAGCAAGAGTAAGTTAGGTGGAAATTACAACCATGGTAGGGAAAACATATTCATTATTGTTTGGAGGTACCTTTTCAGGCACATCATTTGGAAAGAGTTCAAGCGCGCAAAATTTTGGACTCACTTCTGAGAGTGGTAACACTTCACAGACTATATGGGTTCAGTTCAGTACTACTGTTAGGACACAGGGAATTACATCTTCTGGTCTACTTCTGGATACATGTGGAGGATCAAGAGGTATAGGTGGTTCTAGTTCCCATGGATCTAGTGCTTCTAGAGGAAGAGGTAATACAGGAGGTTTTAGATCAGGTGGGCAAGGTCTGCACTAACTCCAGAATATTTACATGGATATTTTTCTTCGTTTGCTAGAGTATAGGGGCATATAATATGGTGCTAAGAATGTGCACATGTGTGAAATACTATGGTGCGCCAAAGGGATTACAAATTTTGAGCACAACAAAAGTCAATTTGCAACTACATTATAGAGACACACACACAGTTGGTATGGGAATTTTGACCCTGATCAGACTTGCATAGACTATAAAGCATTAAAATATGCTTTCATTAAAGAGTTTTGCATCCCTAAGTTCAAATAGAAGAGTATAAGAGTGCTCAAGGATATTAAGCAAGGTAATACTGAGAGTGTCAGGGAATATCATGCATGTTTCAAAACTCTGTTGTCTAATATTTCTTATGATATTCATGCAAGCCAACATGCATAATGGTTCATTGAAGATCTGATTACACCTTTTAGAAGGGTGTTGTCACATAAGACATACAATGATCCGTGAAAATCCCTTAAAGTAACTTTACACGCTGAGGAAATTAGGAGCATAGACACTAGGGTGAGCCCATTTTGGAAGCACATATTGCAGCTATGGAAAATTAGTTGGAGAAACTATCAGAGAAATCAACACATGGGACGCGTATGAGGATTTGGTGTATAAATTATGAAGTAGAAGGGCACACCAAGGATAGTTGTCCCCGCAGATCAGTGCATTCATTATTACTAGACTATGAGATATGTCATTTAAACCATGATGCCATCTACTTCCCATTATTACGATGCGTGATAAAGAAGAATGTATCCTGTTATTGTAAGATTTTTTGGTCCACGACCCATGATACAGAGGACTATAGGTTGATTGGTCAGATTCATGATTCTATAGATATTGGTGTATGAAAAATGGGAGTATCTGATAAATCTAAAGGAAAGGGTGAGCAGCAGACTCACAATCAAGTGTGCTATGATCAGAATGAAGGGCATTTTGAAGGAGGTCATGACATAGGTCGAGGATACTGTGGTGGATTCGGAGGCTGAGGATGTGGTGGTGGATGAGGTGAGTTCCCTCATAGAACATGTTTTACATGTGAATCTTATGACCAACATAGGTGTGAATGTCCTCAAAATGTAACATGTTCTTTATGTGGAAAGAATAATAGCTATGAGGAAAACCTGGACCTATATGAGCATCTTAGTAAGCAACATAAATAAGAGAACAAATGCGCAAGGATGGTTAAGATACAATGTGCTATGGAAAATCAATGGATGCCAAAGTTGACACCAGAACCTAAAGCATTACCTATAAAGATCACTACACACGTTAAAGTGGCACATGCGAAAAAATCATTACAACAGAGGCCTACCATCACTAAGGAGGATGTTCTACATACACGGTACCTAGATCCTACCCATCAGAAGGAGGTTTATCAAGAAACCATGGAGGTACTCAGAAATATTCATGGTGAAATACAATGTTTAAAGGAGAAATCATGGAAGATGGAACAAAAGAAAGTAGTAGAGATGGTCCAGTTAAAAAATGATGACTTGAAGGAGGTATGTAGAATGCTGCACCAGGAGAATATTATTCCATTACTAGGGATTCAGCTAAAGGGGAACACTTTGCATGTATTAATGAGAATGGGAAACAAATCCTACATGTAAATATTCCCCCCATAGCTTAGGTTACGACAAGGAAATCACTATGAATTCTGTTGTGGATGGATGGATTTTAAGAAATATATTGATTGATACAGGCGCAGAAGTCAATGTGTTTACTTTAGATGCATGGGTACAGATGCAGAGAACTACATTGCAGCCATATTCTTATGTATTATTTATGGCTAATCAAACTAATGCCACTCCATTCAAAGTTTTAAAAGATGCATCCATTACTATACAAAGGGCCAAGCGCACTGGGGATTTTGAGGTTTCCGTGCTTGAAGAAGTAGACCGTTTCCTTACTCTGCTTAGATGCCCTTGGTGTTACGTAAATAATTTTGATCTTTGGTTCAACAAAGGATATATCAGTTTTGAAAACAATGTATCACCCTGAACTGTTGTTACTTTCACCTGAGCATTCAAGTGTTGATATATGATTTCTCCTGTATAAGGACATGTTCCTTTGGTTTCAAGAAGTCATGCTTGATTTGGATTATATCTTTTCCACTCTTAAGATCTTTGATTGAACCGGAATATGATTGGACTCTTGTTTCTTTCATTCTTCACATTTTAGTACAATCTAATTTCTGGATGATTGTGGATTTATCCACCTTTATGACTCAAGCTTGGATCAGTTGCATTGATCCAAGGGATGTTTTAATTTTATTCAGGATGAGCAAATGGTATCGAATTTTTGAGAGTTACTAAATCTGATTGAGATTTGAATGTTAAATTCCGGAGGTTAACTCTGGCTGATCATGGTAATTAGAATTTGGTTCCATTTATCATAACATCAGGAAGAACCTGGACCTTAAGCTAGGTAAGATGTGTATGTGTTATATCTAAAGCTTAATTTACTTGATGCCAAACAAAATTTGATCCAGGAATGTTTTATCCTGTTTGAACTCGATTACTAATTAGTCCTATTTTGGGGACCTAGACTAGAATTAGTAAGGTTAGTAGTGTTAACCTAAACTATAACCTAATGTGCAAGGTTAGTTAATCTAACCTAGTCCTAAAACTATGAGCTTAATACTCCTAAGGGTTAACTAAACCTATCACTATGGAGGGTGACTAATGTTATATCATATGGCATTGAGACTAAGTCTACCTATGATCTAACCTAAGTCACTAACCTATCCTAAACTAATGCTATGAAGGGGGACCTAAGGAGGGTTGTGAGTCATGGGTGGTAGTTTCCATGGCATTTAAGAAAGGATAAGGATGGGGACAGGGAATGCTGCTAGAGTTAGCAGAGGATAAGTTTGTTAGAGGAATCTCACATGGCAACATCTCTAAGAATGGGAATGTTTGTTTATGTTGTTTTAGCATTCACCAACTTTGGTAGTCGGTGGCAATGGAAAATAGGTGAGAGAATAAAAATAAATGCAATTAATGAGCATTGGGCCTTGAGAACGGATTGCTTGGGAAGGCATGCAAGTGGAATTTTGCTTGGTTGTTTTGTTTTCCATGCACTCTGTTTTTCACTCTGCATGAGCATTGGTTCTTCGAATCAGCCATCTACTCTTCGTTGCATGGAAATTTTGAGAGTTTCAAATTTATTTCTCTGTCGGTGAAAGTATATAAGGCATGGAGGTAACAATATTTTGTTGTTTAATCTTTCGTGGAAGAAGAAGAGAAGGTGTGAGTGCATTCAGAGATATTCTCCAAATTTTTAGTGACACTATCAAGCATGATAGGCCCTAACTGTTAAAATCTTGCTTTCCTTTAAATGTTTTCATTAGAACAACTCTGTTCTGATGATATACACATATTTTGATTTGGCTGGTAACAATGATTTCGGTTTTATGTTGATTTGGGATTCTGGGTTTTGTTTGGATCCTGGATGAAACCTGCTTCTTTATCCTTGTTTTCCATGTTGTGAATCCATTATGGAGATTTGATTTGTGGTTGGAAGTGTTGTAAGTTTTCTTTATCTGCTAGAGATATTTGATTAGAAACTAGCTCCATGAAAGGATGCATGTTAGATGGTTACGTGTTTGAGAAACACTGCTGTATTTAATCACTGTTCGAATATAATTTTTGATTACATGCTTGAAAAACACCACTGTATTTTTTCATTGTTTGAATGTAATTTTTGGGATTACGTGTTTGAGAAACACCATTGTATCTATTTACTGTTCGAATATGATTTAATTATTGATTGTTTGCTTCGTTGTATGAACTCCAACTATCACTGGTCCATGTTCAGGAAAGTAAGTAATAGAATTTGTGGTTGGAGTGTTATCTTATTTAGTAAAACTCTACTGTTTAAGTCATGTGAGTTGGAAATGTTGCTTGAAATCTAAAACCTGTACTTTTATTGTTAAAGGGGTCTGAACATTTTTATGAATACATGTTTTGTGGGTAAGGAAGTATTTGGTGTAACTGTTGTTTTTGTAATTTTTACATGGATGTTAGGAACACAATTATGTTCAAGGGAAAACGTATTTGGATAAGCCCTTGTAACTCCTAGAAAATTCATGGATAAATCTTAGATCTTCCTTAATGTAAATTATGTTTAATGTGTGGCTGAGGTATGACTGTGTTTTACCCTGAGGTGACTGTGAAATCTACTTCTCAAGGCCGCATTACACAATGTCAGGAATTCTACTTTAAAAGAAAAACAACGACTTCAACGTCATTAAGTTTATTTATGTACAACTAATGCTTTTCCTTTTGTAGTTGGAATTTGGGTTGATATGATCCATATGCAACTGAATGCTTTATTTATTTTACACAGTTAAAGTGCTGATATCTACTATGGTATGAGTAGGATGGATTTTTGAGGCATTGCTGAATCTGTATTTAGAATTCTATTATTAACTATGTACATGCATTTTTAGTTCAGTATCTTGAAATGGTATAACAACCTAACTGTGCAATGGTTGAAATATTTTAGTTTAGATCTATTGGTAATAAATAGATAATGGGAAGGTTATCCTAACTCTTAGACCAAATGGTTCGAGAAATGAAGGAAATGTAGACTGTTTACTTTAGAGCAGGATTGTGGTATGAGATTAGAACATTTATAATGTTTTATAATGTTATTGGCCTTTGTTTAATGTATAATCGTAAGACTGTAGGGATCTATAGGTAATTTTAAGGCGGCTCTACCTGACTTAAGCTTTTGGTTAAACTTAAGTGTTGCTTTACTTGCCTCCTCTTTCCCTGATTGGATTAGAGTATATATATATATATATATATATATATATATATATATATATATTACTTCTTGGAAGTTGTACAGTTCTGAACTTGATTAAAATAGAGTTCTGATTTTCTCTGTTCCTTCCTCTAAGTTATGAAAGATAGTTGTTATTTCGAGATACGAAGGTATTCACTCTCTCTCTCTTGAAATATTAGTGTTATCTTCTTTAGAATTCCTATAAGGAACTCTACTGTCTGGTTATGAGATGACAAGATTGTAAGAATAAGAGGGAAGAAATTGTAAGTGGTGAGATCTTAACTTAGAAGACTCCTTTCATTTACTGGTAGTACCATTGTCTTGAATTCAAACTTAGTTTGTTATCTCTTGTATAAAGGTAACCCTGTAGTTAGGATTTTGCATACTTATCAATGACTGAAAATTGGTAAAATAGAGTTAATGGTAGTTTGCTGGGTGATCTTGCATGAGACAGTAATCTATCCTTTTCTTAAATTGTTTTTATGCGAACCTATTGTATGCTTACCTTAAAAAGGTTTTATTCTTTAATTAAAATGAATAAAAATGATTGACATTGTTCTTGGCCTTGTGGATGACTAGGTACATATGATACCGAATGTCCTTTCTTCTTTTCTTGTATTATTCAAATCATCTGAAATAGACTAAGTTGAAATTATGTCTATGATTTGAATTATGATATACAGTCATTTGAAAAAGGAAACTAGTGTGAGCCATGTTTTTGGATTTGATGAAATTGATGTCATTTAAACAAGATTGTTTAATGAAAACAATTAGTGGAATGCAATTGTTTTAAGGATTAGTGCTTATCATGCTCAGTTCACTAAACTGACCCATGCTAGAAATTTTTGCAGATGGTCATATTAAGTGGTAAAGGCAGGCAGATCTAAAATGATGCACAAACTGTTTAATCTGGTTTTTATGAAGAATTCTAACATGATTTTTCTAATTGTACTATAGAAGAAAGTTACTCTTTTGCTGAAAACTATTGTATTGAAATATGCAGAGGTGTATAGGTTGTGATTGTATAGATTTGGAAATAAATGAATTGGGGACATATTACTTATGAGGTTGTGTTCTTAATTGTTGAAATGATCTTCTTATGTTGGTATGAATGAGAGTGCATTCTTGCTATTATATTCAATGGAATCTAGATGGATTCCCTAAGTAAGCCTTAGCTAAATATATGGCTAGGTACTACATTTTTCTGGTTAGTAATTCTTTACATCTTATGATTGTGGTAAAATTGTAAATAAGACCACTGCATTTTAAGGGAACGTTGAGGTTGAACTATGCCCTAAAATGTAGCTTTAACTAGAAGAGTATTCTAATACTCTCCTAATGTTCAAATTCAAAGCAATGAAATTGATGGTTATAAATCACCATGTCTTAATGGTAATAAGTCTGATATGTTTCAATATTTAAGGTTGTTACAAACCCTTGCTGGTTTAGTTATTCTCCTAATGGGAAAACTTAGGGTTGTTGTCCTATTCTGAGGGTACAAGGTTGTTATGTACTAATCGACAACTTGAAACAATCTTAAATCTCATTAAAACTTTTATCTGCGAAACTGAACCAAATTACAAAAGGTAACTCAAGAAGTGTGGGACCTAGGGTTGGGGAAAGCTACCCAATTAGGAGGGCCTGTAATCCAAATATAACTCAACATAAGTGAATTCTTGGAGGTATGTACATCTTTCCGAGGCTGTTTCGTAGGATGTTGACATAAGTCAACTGTAGGGTTGTACCTTCGAGAAGATTAGGATCTTCTCGAGGATACAACAATGCAAATGACATATGGCAACACCCTTCTGCATTGATCGTTAAGATTTACACTCAAAACTTGATCAATATTTCCCTTCGGGTCTGGTTAGGACCATAGACAGGTTATAAGTCAGTCCTTTGAAACTCAGGGTACCCTGACACATGGGTTTAACATTGGTTGACCCAGTATGTCAGCTTACCCCTAGCCTTCAAGGGAATCCTTATAATGTGAATTATGATATTAACCTGATCTGGGGTGAAAACTTGGGGCAAGGGGACTGACAGAAGTCAGTATAAGACGTTCTATATAACATTGGAGTGGGGTGAAGGATGTATTCCGGATTGACGAGTATACCATCAAAGAATGAGTAACATGAATAGTATGTTTCAAATATTTGGCCAAAGTATCGCAAGCTACTGATTGCATTGTCCTATGTCACCTAGTCTAGGGAACATGATGCTGATGAATAATGGTAACAATTATTCAGATAGGTTCCTTGGACAAAGCACTCAGAATCCCAGATTAGGGAAGAGAACCATGAGAATGAAGTGTTATGTTAAAAACACCAAACTCTAAGATACACATGAATAGATCGGTAGTTCACCGAGTCATGGAATGAATAGATCGGTGGTATACCGAGTCATTATAGCTACATATGGTTATCTGTTATAAGAATGATTGTTATGATCTGTGTGTTCTAAATTATGTATTTAGAACTGGAAAAAACTATTAATAAAAAAATCTTGTTCTAAAGTATTAAAATGTGGATGTTACAAGGAGGAAACACTTATTATCCCTTTAACAGATGAAAAATCTACACCCTATGTTGAGCTTTTGAGTGAGGAAGATTAGAATAGGATTTATGTACACGCCATTTGGGACCTAGAATTGATGAATCCATCTAAAGAAGGAATCGTTCAGTGGGAAGATTCACTTTCTATTAGTGATAATACAAGTATTTCTTTTGATTATTGGGCTCATGGTACTTATGAGTTAGTAGGGCATGAAGTAAGGAGCACATTTGCGTGGAACAATAAACCTTGTTACGTCAGGAGAATAGGTAACAACCCTGAACCTTGGTACATTGAGGAAGGGGACCCTATAGTATTCCTACATGCCATGGAGGAACAGTGGATGTACCAGTTAGAGAAAAGAAGTACGCTAGCATATAATGTGCACAAGACAACAATGTGTTGGTAGGTGGTTCACAGTGATAATCTTGTAGAATGGAATGAAGTCAGGATTTCTCTTACAACTAATTTTTTTAGGAGCAATGCACCAACTCAAATATGCACTTATCATGGTAATCAACTTGTTTAGCACCATTTTCAGTAGTGTGAGAGACTCTGGATAGAGGGGTAGGAAGCTTTACCACCTTCACTCTGGGTGCACAAATTTTATTCCACTTTACAAGGTTACGCACGTGCTTTGTATGCATATGGAAAACTACATAGAGATACTAGAAATTGACAGAATTTAATTATAGGTATGGTCTAGAATTTTGACTACTTTTCTACTAAACCTCCAGTAGAAGAGGCAATAAGGGTTATAAAGCGGTTAACTATGGGAGATAGTGCAAAGGTAGAAGAACTCATTCATGAGTTATTTGATGGAAACGACTCAAGGGCGTGTTTTACTACAGGAACAGAAACAAATGCCACATTACTTAAGCACACTTGCTCTACGAAAGAAAAAGGGAAGATGGTCTACATGGTGGATGATGAAGAAGTAGAAGAACCAGATATAGACCATTCAACAAGTGCACATAAGGTCTTGGACAGTGTAGATAACAACACACATGCCTATAATAAACCTATGAGAACCAAGAAAGTGAATAATGGTACAGATGTTGAACCTAAAGAGGCAATAATTGGAGAATATCAGTTTGAATCTGAACTAGCAAAAATAGTGGAGTTGCTCCATGATTTTTAGGATTTATTTCCTAGGGGCTACTATGAATTGAAAGGAGTGCATGCATAATTAGGAGAAATGAAGAAACAACTTAAGGAAGGTGCACGCCCAGTCAGGAAGAGACCCTATAGGATGAACCCAAACTTGCGCGAAAAGATCAAGGAAGAAATTGAAAAAATGTTAAAGTCTGGAATCATGAATCCCCTGGACAAGTCAGAATGGGTTAGCCCAATGGTCATCAGTATAAAGAAAGATGGTCATATTAGGATCTGTGTGGACTACATGGAGTTGAATACTACATGTTCCACTGATCCTTTTCCTACACCATTCACAAAGGAAATATTAGAATTCATTACAGGGTGTGAGATCTATTCCTTTACAGATGGATTCTATGGGTATCATCATATTAGGATTGCACATGAGGATCAAGAAAAGACTAGTTTCACCACTGAATGGGAAATTTTTGCATAAAATGTGATGCCCTTTGGTCTGAAAAACATGACTGCTATATTTTCACGAATAGTTGTTCAAGCATTCCAGGATTTTATTCATATTTCTTGCAAGTTTACTTAGATGATTGGATGGTATATGGGCTTGTTAAGGATCATTGTGACAATTTGCGCTTAATGTTTGAAAGATGTAGATAATTAAGCATCTCTTTGAACATCAAAAAGTGTGTGTTTACTACACCTTTTGGCACTTTGTTAGGGCATATTATCTTTAAGGAAGGTTTTTTGGTAGATCCATCTAAAGTTGCAGTTATTGTTGGCCTAAAAGAACCTACCAGTCAAAGTGAGGTGCACAGATTTTTGGGTCACTCTAGGTATTATAGAAAATTTATTAAAGGATATGCTAAGGTTTCCGAACCCTTAGAGGAGTTACTAAAAGGAAAGGGGACATTCTATTAGGGGGAACCAAAACAACATGCATTTGAGACATTAAAGGAGAAATTTACTACAACGCCTATTTTTTGCTTTCCCTCATGGGACCAACTGTTTCATGTACATGTGGACACCTCTAGCACGACCATTGGCATGATGTTGGTTCATCTTGGAGAAGGTATTATAGATCATCCTATCTGCTTTTCTAGTAGAAAATTGACCCCTGTAGAGTAGAATTATACAACAACAGAGCATGAGGCCTTGTTAATGATCTATGCGCTACATAAATTCAAATAGTACTTGCTAGTGATAACTTTTTTGTTCTATATTGATCACATGAAATTAACATATTTGGTATACAAGCCCATTTTACAGGGGCACATATGTTGATGGGTAATCTTATTCTAAAAATTTGATTTTATAGTTGTGGTAAAACTAGGGAAAAGTAATTTTGGACCAAACCATTTATCTAGAATACAGTCAGGAGAAGACACGCAGACAATTGAAGATACTATGCCAGATACACATTTATACATGTTACAATGCACTCCATCGGAATTAGAGTACATTTTTTTCTTTCTACATATAGGTATGGCATGAAAAGGAATGAAATCCTTAGAGAAGAAATAAATTTCTATTTGTGTGACACCGTTTATGTTGATTAGCAGTGATCTGTACAAGTTAGGCTGAGATGAAGTACTGAGCCAATGTGTATTACAGCATGAAACACAGATAACATGGAAGAGGCTCATGGTGGTATTTTAGGTGGGCACTATGTAGGTTATGCCACTGTACGTAAAATCATACTCACTGGATTATGGTGGGAGACCCTATATAAGGATTGCAAGGTGTATTGCAAGGCCTATGATCACTGTCAGCGCCTTGGTAAACCAAGGCAAAAAGATGAAATGCCTTTAAGACCTATTCCTAGTGTAGAGCCATTTGAGAAATGGGCTATAGAATTTGTGGGTCCTATCTCACCAGCCACACGTAGAACTCGATTGTGCTACAACATCACCTATATAGATTATCTTACAAGGTGGGTAGAAGCAATACCTACCAAGGATTATACAATAACTACATCAGTCAGGTTTTTATGGAAGAATGTTCTTATAAGGTATGGATGCCCATTGAGTTTCACCAGTGATAGGGGTAAACATTTTTTGAATGAGACAATCAGAATTCTATTAGATGAGTTCATGATTGCACACCATAAGACTACACCATATCATCCTCAGGAAAATGGGACTGTTGAATCTTTCAACAAAATTTTGAGCTAGACATTGAAAAAAAATTGTGATGTTGGAAGAAAATATTTGGATGATAAATTTTCTATCGTGCTTTGGGCATATAGAACAACATACAAACAGTTGAACAAGGCCACACCCTTTCAATTGGTGTTTGGCACATAAGCAAATCTTCTTATGGAATTTATGTTACCTTCTTTGCATATTGCGTGTGCTAGAGGTCTAGCTGATGGACAAGCATTAGAAGAACGAATTGAAAAGTTGACCAAAATAGATGAGTGATGAGAAATAACATGTTGGAGCAAGAAGTAAGAAAAGGCCAGGAAGAATGCATGGCATGACCGACACATTTGGGACAAAAATTTTGAGATAGGACAGATGGTGCTTCTTTATGACTCTAATTTTCTGTGCCATCTACGAAAAATTAAAGTACACTGGTTAGGACCATATGTTATCACTCATATACTTGAAATAGTCACTTTTCAGTTAGAGGCACTTGATGGGATACGGTCACCTGGTTACTTCAATGGGAGTAGGCTGAATCCCTACTATAAACAAGTCTTCTTGGTGTTTGTAATAAGGAAGTGTTGTTATTTAGAGTAGGTTTCTGTTTATGATTTTCCTTAAATTTATTTCCTTCTTTGTCGCTATGCTAAGTTGTCATTTTAGTTGGTGTTTTGTGTAATAAGCGCATTTACACGCTAGAAGCTAATTACCATTTATAGAATTTTTATGCGCAAAGGACTACACACACCATTTGTGTGGGGTGACTATTGAAAAGGGTACACATAAAGAAAAAACTATTATAGGTGCCATTCAAGTTTAGAGAGTTGTTGGAAAGAAGGTTTCTTCCAAACAAGGACCATAGATGGAGATAAATTAAGGAACAATATAACATGAGCTAAGCAATGGCCGTAGAGACTACCAGAAGAAGGCACAGTGGTGAGGTACTCAAGAACATGGAAGCATGCTGAAGAGAAGTCTATAGCCAAAAGGTAGGAAGGTGCGCTATAAGGTTATAACTGAGGCGTGAAGATGTACTGCGTGGAAAGTGTGAAAATGATAAATTAATGAGAGGATTGTTGGTATGTGAAGGAACAATAAATGGACCAAATTTTTGAAAATATATATAAGGATGAGATATGAGTTCAATTTTACCATTGTAATCACAAGTATTTGAAAGAGCTAAGTGCAATCGAGTTGAGCGACGTAAATTGAGTTGCGGAGAGTGTGAAACCAGATGTGGAGAGCTGATTTGTCTACAAAAGAAGCTTGCGTCCCCATTGGTGAAGGGTTTGAGCAAAGCAGATGCATTACGAAAGAGCTAGGGCACATGATTTCAAACAAGGGCATGCAGATTCGAGCTAGGGTTTGGACTTGCTTACTATATAAAATAGAAAATGAAGCATTTACACATTACAAAGGATAGAAAGTTGAGGTTTTTCAGATGGCACCAAAGAAAGTACCTACTATAAGAGCCAAAGGAAAGAAGAAAATGGAGGTAGAATTTTAAGTTTCACTTGAGAGTAATTTTTTAGAGATGTAGTACCCAGAAGGCGTTATAGTTGGGAAAGAATGGGATTCCAACATCCATAAATGTAAAATAAGTGATTTCAACCATCGTACATCGGATAATAAGGAGTTAGATGCGTTATTGAGCACAAAGACCAACAAGTGCACAATGGAGGACATGTCAGTACATGATGACATTGGGGAGAAGTTGTTAAACTAGGTTGGAGTCTATCAGTTATACGAGTTCCATTATTTTGGAAAGTATGAACCATTATACCAGTGGTTAATGAGTAGAGTCTATGAGGAATTCTTCTATTTCACTGGACGAAGGGTCATAATCACAACCACCTATATTGCAACACTGATAGGATTAAAAGCCACAGGGGTAGACCTTGTCAGTGATCTAATTGATAAGGAAGTGATCATGGAAACACATAAAGAGTTAGGATATATAAAGGGTCCACGCAGGATGGACATTGACAAGTTTTAGAAGTACCCAGTGGTTCAGGTAGCTACACATCTAGTAACAAAGTTGAATGACCAAGAGAGGTGGTCGCAAGTGAATACAATGTGGCTACATATCATGAGGAGAATGTCTTAGGGAGTGATCTACAACATAACAAAATACATTACAGATAACATTATTGAGGAAGCACGCACAAGTGAGAAAATTAGTTTTGGTGTTATTTTACTTTCTTTAATATTTATGGAGATTGGAGTGCCCAATGGGCTAAAGGACAAGATCTGGGAGTATCCTATGGAGAAAAAATGACTTGTAGAAAGGTTTGAGAAATATTTATGTGAAGGGTCGATGAGTGGTCCATTCAAACAGAGGACAAAGTTGTGGTATGACAGGCTCCACATGGAATTTGAAGAGGAGTGGCACATTCCTAAGGAGTTACTGTCAGTGGTGGGAAAGGCAGTATAATTCGTGGTGTACCAGTACTTTTGCATCGGGTGATTTGTTATGAGGGATGGGACTTGGATCCCATGGTGTAAACTATCATATGCCTTAATAGCACACTACTTTAAGGCATTAGTCCACCATTTTACTTATGTGCGGCTCCTAAATTTTATTGCAGACAAGGTAAATTGTCACTACCACACTCTGAGGAAGACATATGTATTTCTAGTCTAGACTACCTATGTTGAGAGGCTCATTTCAAATGTTATAAGCATGAATCCTATAATCTTGGCAATAGGGGAAATTGGAGTAGTGCTCGTATACCTTCAGATTAAGCTCAAGCTGGAGAATAAAAAATATGTGGAGAATGAGTTCGCACTCCCAGGGATGCCTAACAGAAAACATACAGTGGAGAACATATGAGATCTAAAGCCCACAAAACCTATAGAGGTAGATGACAAGGGAGAAAATCATGAAGATAGTGGATGCTTAGAACATAGGGGCTGAAGGAAATCCACATATCGAGTAGAGGTTGAGCGTGCAAGTACGCCACCTTAGGTACAATAGGAAGAAGAGGACTTAGAGGCAGTCCAAGGAGAGTTCCATTTCAAGAGCGTGTTCAGAAGAATAAGAACACAAAGCATGGGAACTCCTCAGTTTGTTAGGAGGTTGCCACAACTCTCCCCTAAAAAAGAGACAACTAAGAGGAAAATGAGGAAGCTAAAGCTGAACAAGGAGGCAGAGGAGTCTGTAGAGAGTGTGCCTGGAACACCTGTACTACCAGAGGATGTGGAGGAACCCAAGGATGAAGAAATGAAGGATGAAGAAGGAGTAAATGAGGTAGGAGAAACAGAACAAGATACTTCTTAGAACATAGAAGATCCAACTCCAAACCTTGGCATTCAAGTTCCTAAGGGGCCAAGATCAAAAAGGGAAAGTGGGGAGTATGCTACACCGATCATGGGATATGATGAGGACACAAGTAAAATTGTCCACACACGATTCCAAAATACAGTAGGCCTCAAACAATTGTATGGATGGGAGTTAATGGACCCAGACATGGCTACTGTATGCGAGAGGAAAAAATTGTCATGGTCCATGCAAAATCACATGGACGAGCCTGATTTTGATGTATGTGAAGAATCCTATGTGTCAAGAAGAATGAGAAAGGCACCGTAAAATAGGAACACAATTATCAAACCCACTGTTATGTCTGATGAATAGGTGAGTAACGCCTTGGTGAAGGTATCTACAGAGGTGACACAATGAAATGTAGATAAAGCTACAACTATTAGAGCGCTAAGAGAATATAAAAAATCTAAAGATACATAAATAGTGCCTCTAAAAGGAGAGACAGACCTAGAGAAAAATAAAAATGGTATTCTCATTAGCATGGTAGAGGAGATTGGCGATCATGTCTTGAAAGCAAGACCACACTTGGAGTCTAAGGTACCTGATAGATTCCCTTCAGCTATGCATTATGTGCATACCTTGGTTGACTTGGTGCTTGAGGATGGAACCATTTGCATACCATCTCCAAAGAACCCAGAGTAGGAAGAAGAGAGAGCAAAGGCTTTAGTGGTTTGAATTATTACATCATATGAAGCCTTTTTTTGGACTTTGCAGGAAGAGCTGAAGAAAGCAAACGAGACATTAAATATTTATGCAGCTCCAGAAGTAGTTATCTGAATTAGGACAATGGTAGAAGACAATGAAATCCTAAAGGTGATGAAGGACAAGACTTTGGGGCATGCCAAGAGATTATCATTGGTCAAGCAAAATCACGAGGCCCTTGCAGTAGCCCAAGACCCCCATAAAGAAAGGATGGATGAAATTGAAAATATTATAGTGTAGAAGATGGATATTCTAGAAGGACAGGTGACTGCAATGTCCAACATTATTATATTATTACATAACAAGAAGGAAGATATTGCACAAGAGGAGTTAGATTCTATTGCATTGGATATTCCAGAAAAGGAAGAAGCCACACTAAGTGATTGACAAACCTTAGAGGCTGAAATAAAATAAGAATATCTGAATTTAATTCTTCCGGATAAAACAAAGGACGTTGCAGGGTGAAATTTCATTCTTTGTACAATAATTCTTTAATTTCCTTTCATTCCCATTCTTTATTCTTTAAAGTATCAACAAGGAACCATTTCCAAGGTGGCAATACACTTTAGTGTGGGGTAATGTTGAGCAGAAAAAGTATGAAACTTAGCAGAAGGCACACAGAAGATTTGTGCATGGGAATAGGGTGCGTTCAAAGGCATGGAAGGATAGGGAAGGAAACACATGTGAAAGACAGGGACAGATGTAGGACTTATCCATTTTCATGATTACAGGCTATTTTTGGAGATAGCGTGCAGAGCACACAAACCGGATAAAGACTTGTACGATACGCATAGGCTATTTTTGGAAGAGCATCTACTAAGAGCTTTACATGGGTTTGAGTTAATAATATAATTATTACTACCAGTTAACCAGAAGAGATCTATTATTAGCACACTTACATGTGTGTCTATTATTGTAAAGGCACATGGATATTTTTAGCATGCGACCTATTTTGGGGATTATGTAAGCGGTGAAGGGCAAGTCCCCACCCTTATGAATATGTAGTAATCTTGTTAGAATAGAGAGAGTGAATAGTGAACTATTATAGAATTATGCTGTCAGACTTGATGCAGACATAAGTTTATGATATTGAATATTGTAAGAAGCTTATGTGTATTTACTGTGTTTAATATAATGGAGTGTATTGGCTGCATTAAGGTGTTAAACATGATTGTAACTAGCTCTTGCATGGTTTAATTATTATGGCTATTGTTTAAATCCATTACTCTTTAGATCTAGATCTAAGATATGCTCCGTGGAAAGTTTATATTGTTTATGGATCTGAATGCATCAACTCTTCATCTTGCTAAACATTCTACACAAGCAACCCTAAAGAGGGTCTTGGTACCTTTGTGCACTTCAAGTGAGCACTCAGTCTAGGCTGAGTGATGTGCCAGTGCGCCTGGGTTATTTCTAGTAAATTATAGGTTGCATAAGTAATATAGGGTTGTTTTTGTAATAAGTTATTGTGCACTCTCTAGATGTTCCTTTTGGGATGTGTATGATCTTTGTTATTTGTATATAGTTTTGCCTTGTTGATGTTGCACTTTCTAGTTTCAAGAAGGCTCTGGTGATATAAAAATGCCTCAATAGTGTTCCAAAGGATTAAGGGATGAGTTCTCACGTTTGAGGCTAGTTTAAGCAATCAAAGTGACTCCATGCCCAATGAATCCTACAAGGTCACTGATCTTTAAGATCTAGCAGGAAGATCACCCCGCATGTCACCAATTGTTATCCAATTTTTGTACCCATGCAAAATGGACAACTTAACTTATTTGGGCACTAAAGGTTAACGGATGAAACAATTTTTGATTTACAGGGTAGTTCACCAGCTCTCCATGGAAAAATTCCGAGCTGATTGGTGTGGAAAATTTGTGGATAAAATCTTCTGGTAGAATTTTGGATGCTACCAAACGGTAGCAGGTACAGATGTTATTGGGCGGTAGCAAGATCAGACAAGTCACAGGGGCACTGATAGCACTCAAAATTATACCTGCATGTAACATGTATGGATGCTATGAACCGATAGTAGATAGTGATGGTTCTGGAAACAGTTTTAAATGCTACATGCTAGTAGCATTTTTGGTGTTACTGGCCAGTTGCACAAAGTTGAAAAAGGAGTTATTTGCTGACAACAAATTTTGTGCTACCGAATGGTAGTGAAAATGAAGTGTTCATGATATGATGAAGAGGGATTCTAGTAGTAAGGAAAACATGTTACCTGTAGGTTGTATTTTAGCAACCTGTGAACACCAGGGAGAATTATGCAACCAACCGAATGCAAGAACGAACCAGGCATTAATGGAAGTAGTACAAAGTAGTTCAACTACTAGTTTAATTAGGTATGGTGCCCATGACTACTTGTGCAAGCAAAGTACCAAACTTTTATGGCATTCCATACCTCTTTAATGAAATATGTTGGTTGGTGAGGAAATTTTTAGGATCTTCATCTATATATTGTAAATTTCACCTCATTTTGAGGAGTGACATTCTAGAATGTAAAGGAACTCTGTCAAAAATTTTCTACTAGTTTTGTGAGTTACATGCCTCAAATTTGGGCATTTTGTAAAGTATTATTACCTTGTGCCTATATTGTAATGGATTGTGCATCATTTTAATCAATAAAATTGGTATTTTGTGGCTTTTCTTTCCCTAGTTCTAGTTGTGTTGCCTTCTTTTCCTTTCATTACATTTACAGGTATCTTGTGCATATATGTCTCTTTGCGGGGCCAAAATTTGTTGTGCTCCACAAGGATGGAGATGTAAATGTTATTTAAGACTATGGAACTCTTGTTTTCCCTCTCCCACTTTGTTCGCTCCCCATTTTAACTCACTTAGAATCTCTCCACTCCCTTGTTCCTAGTGCTATCACCTCCCTTAGTTTAGGAATTTCATTTTATGCATATCTCTCTTCCATCAGTGTTAGAATAGTTGCATTTTCCCTTTCTAGGATTAGTTTTAACATTAGAATAGGTAGAGGAACCAACCTTCTCTAGAGGTTTGTATCAAATTGCAAGGGATCCACACCTTGAGACAATCCCATGTTAGTCAAAAGTATGGTTTTGTAATGTGAAAATCCTAGGGTGATACTTTTTTGACATAATAATTCCTTTTTATATTTCTATTCTTATTCTTTCAATTTATCTTCCTCTTCCTTTTTATTATTATCTTCCTCTTTGCTCTTGTTCTGTTCAACTTCCTTCCTCTCTTCTTCTTTCTTTTTTCTTGTGCGCTCTTATTTTACCCTTGTTATCTCTTCTTTCTGCTTTCTTTTCTTTTCTTCCTCTACCTTAGAATTTAAGTCTTCTTATTTTCTCTTCCTTCTTCCTTCTTCTCTTCTTCTTCACAACTCTTCTTTTCTTCTATGGCCTTTTGAGCCTTAGCCTATATAGTTAATATATTTTGTTGTTCTTCCTCCTACTCCTCACACTTCCTTTCTTGCTCCTATTTTTGTGATTTTTCAGCTTCATTGGCATCTTCTTCGTGTTTCTCACATTGTTATTCCTCATAATGTTGTTGTCTCTCACTATTGGGTTGCACATATGTTATATTATATTCCAAAAATGGTTGCTATAATGTTCCCTATTATGTGCTTTGATCTAGGGAAATACTCATATCTTGTGGAGATGAAGGAGGAGAAGGTTTACCTATTTGTTGGGTTGTATATTCAAAAACTCCCAGCTTGATTATTCTATGCACTTTTTATTTCTGTCTTTTCCACGCTCTTTTTTCCCTCTCATATGTAGCCGTCTTTTGTGTTTGTTACATGAAAACTTGTATTTCTTCCTATGTGTGTGAGGATCTTCTGTGTGTGCTAAATCCCTAGCTTGGAAGCATTGTGTATTCTATCACCAAAAATCACACTACTCTGAATGGGATTGTGTTACTCCTTTTCTTTTGTAGAGAAATTAGTAATTCTTCCTTGAGAATTGACACCTTTAGCCCTGCATCCTTAATACCTTTTTTTCTTTTCTAGACCAACTATTTCTATGTGACATATTTTTGCCTGATACTAATCTTGAGAGATTTGGGAATCAAAGGGATTTTAACTCTCTTTTCTACTTTCAAAATATTATTGGCATCTTGCTCCATTTTTATTTCTTTCTAAGTGTACATTTCCCACTTTTCTAGGATATACATCTTGGTTCCCATTTCTTCTAGTTCCATTGGGAGAACTCTTTATCTGTCAATATTCATTTGATCAAAATCTAACCTAATGAACCAACTTGGAAACCTTAGTTCTATCTCAACTCATGGAAAGGATCTATGTGGTTGTGTGGTGGCAATCTATTTTCCATTTTCTTACTTGTTAGATTGTTCTTCTTCTTTTCCCACATATTATGCCCTAGTATGCAGTTTTATAATTTATGTGCTCTGTAATCCTTTCATAATCGATTGGTTTAGTCTTTCTGTACACAATGATTGAACATGTGTTGGGGTCATGCTATGTTTTATTATTAACTCCACCTTTTCTATATCTATGGTGAGAAATAAATGAGAGTGGTTTTGGATTCTTGGTGTGCACACCTTTGGATCACAGTATGATCCCATCGTGTAATAAAGTGATATTTATAAATAAAGTTGTGTATGTGTGAAATTCCTTTGGTGCCCAAAGATTTGTGGTAAGTGTTTCTTTGATCCTCTAGAGCCACCCTCCCATCTTCTATGTATATTTTTTAGTTGTGTTCGACTTTGTGGGAGCGAATTTTACAAACCAATCATGAGGATAGTACACATTTTCAAATTCAATAGTACCCTCACGGCACACCAGTGTGCAAAGAAGAGTAATATTATTAACCATTGATACATGAATATATTTCTTCCAGTTTCTGTTATCTTCTTCTCATTTTTGATGACCTTGTGCATAATAAATTTAGGCCAATTAAACTCAACGCCATTATCCCACATCCTTAGGATGATATCTAATGTGCCCAAGGATGCTTGCTTATTACTTCTAGTATCTTGCAAGTAATTTTTGGCTACGATTTCTACTAAGACCCACACGACATTAATTGTGATGGATTATAGAGAGATTCATCTTATTTTGTGTAATTGGGCTTATACTATTGCAATTTATTATTTTAAGGGAGGTATGTTGATTTTATAAGGGAGTATAGATATGCCATGATTTGTATGTCTAATGGATTGAATGAAAATGACTATTTTTATGGGGACTGTGACTTGTGTAGTGAACTAAATTTCTTCATTATAATATTGTCTCATGATAATTTACATGAGCTTGGGATGGTATCCTATATGGTATTGTTGTTATCTAGTCAGAAAAAATTCTTTGCACTGGGACCTTATCCCATATTTTCCCTTCTACATACTCCATTTGGGTTGCGGGATTGTTAGTGCCCCATGTTTTCTCTATTCTCACAATAAATTCATGATGGGGTGGATCACTCCACTTTGTATGCCTCAACATTGGATAAATCCCCATATATTTCTTCTCTAAATCAGTGAGGGAAACAAAATGCCTTATTCCTCCATCATAGCTTGAACTTTGGGAATGATGGGTTGGTTAAATGGGCCTATCATTTTTGTTCTTATGTTTTCATTCACAGACATGAGATGTGATTTTCAAATTTCTATTTTTCATACTCTTTCTCACTTTGCAACTAAAGTTTTGATCTTAAAAAATGTGGTTATCTTTTTGTGTAGTCTATCTCTTATTTATATCATTTTGGGATGAAAGGTGGCTATTTTTGATCCAATTATTTCTTTATATAAACCTTTGATTTATTTTATCCATTTGGGATTTAGATTGTTATTAAACTGATTTGGTTCTTTAATTTCACTTTCCACTAGATCTTGGCTTCTTCATATGTCGAATGAACAACATGGTGAGCTAGTAATTTTTTATGATTTTAAATTTTTGAGTTTTTTTCTTCCTTATTTACTTTATTTCTTCTTGTGCATGTTTCCTAGATTTATTTTATTTATGCTCTTTTACTTTACTTCCATTCAGGAATTCACTTTTCTGGATGTTTAAAGGTGATATTTATCTCTTTAACTAATCTACGCACACTTGAACATGAATTTATCAAATATACACTCTCTTATATACAAAAATTACATAAAATTTGAAACTTCCTACTCTATTGGTGTGCCTAAGATACTTATTATCCTTTTCTAAATTTTGTAGTTATCCATTTTTGGCTTATATACTGCCATTGATCTTGTCAGGTATCAAATTTCCCTGTAGATCTCATAGTATCAGTGTTCTGTGTTTATTAATATGGTGAATCACATAAGGACCTTTCCACCTGATCCATAATTTACCCAAGTGTGTTTTAATCATAATTTCGTAAACCTATACCAATTGTTTTTTTGGAATTATTTACTATGAAAATTATGGTCATGCCATGTTTTTTGACTTTATTTATGCACTTCTTGTTCCCATTTCAAAACCACCTTGTATTCTTCCATTTTCATCTAATCCAATAACATTTTCTCTATGGACTCCTTATCCCCTAATCTTGTGATCATTGTGATGTGAATAATTGGCACAATCTATTCCATTGGCATGATTACTTGTATTCCATAAACTAATTCAAATGGTGTTTTGCTAGTACTTATCTTATAGTTTTTTCTATAAGCCTAGAGCACTATGGGTATTCTTCCTTCACAATAATCTATTTGTACATTAAAGATTTTTGTTAGCACCCTTTCCAAGACTTTATTTTTGGCCTCCACTTGTTCATTCACATGTGGATGATATGTTGAGCTCTGGTGGTGCACAATCATAAAATATTCTATGAGGATTTTTATGGTTTTTTCAATAATTGCATTCCCCTATCACTAGCTAAATTTTCTAAAAAATACGTTTAGTTATGATATTTTCATACAAAAATTAGTTGTGTCCCTTGTTGCACAATTCAATTTGGTTATTGATTCTACCCATTTTGTGACATAATTGTTGTAACAATGTTGTTGGATCTCGACCTTCTCAATGGTGGATGTATTGGCCCAATGAAATCTATCCCCCATCGCTCAAATGTTGTGTAGCCAGGGTCAGGTTGAGAGAAATTTTGTATCTTTGATTGAGCTTCCCCACTCTTTGATAGATATAGAAATGTTTGGCAATGTGGTGGGCATCTTGAAACAAATTTGGTAACCAAATTACACTTTTAAAAACTATATTTGCAGTTAGTTCTCTTGAAAAATGTCCTCCTGTTATTCCTTTATGCACTTCACACAAGATTATATTTCATTCATTTTCTAGTGAAACTCTGTGCAATATTTCATATTTCCCTTAATTTATATAAGAATCTATTTATGATGGTGTAATAAAAGATTTAGTAACCAATCAATTATTTTCCTTTTCTGTGTAGTGATCTGGTAAAATTTAATGTTGAAGGAATTACACAATCTCTTTAAAATGTTCTGGTATTGTAATAACCTGAAATAAGTGCATATTAGGTGCATCTTCATCCAATTCCTCAAGTTATTCCTATTATATTTATGAATATTAAGTTTTTAGGTCCTACATGTTCTCATCAAGGATTAACATTTATCTTGAAGCTATATTATTGAAATAACATGAGACATCTTGATATTATTCCTCCTAATAATGGATTTTTCACTAGACACGACAATGGTTGATGATCTGTGAAAAACTCAAATAGAGTTACCAAAAGATATTGCTTGAATTTCTGGAGTGTAAAAACCATTGTAAGAGCCTCTCATTCTATGGTCATGTAGTTTTTCTCAATTGGTGACATTTTTTTTCTTACAAAATGGATAGGTTGGTCAATTTATCATGCCCTTCGTTGCATAATAATTACTCTAATTGCACTCCCTTAAGCATCCACATGTACATGATCTTTTGGTCTAGTATGGAAAAAATAGAATGGGTGCACTGACTAACTACTTCTTTAATTGTGTGAATGCATCTTGACATTTTTTAGTCCATTCAAATTTTGTGCCTTTGAGTTATAACTACTCTATAGGTCAAAAAATGCTAGCATATCCCCCAATGAATTTCTTGTAATACCCAATATGTATAAGGAATGCAAATTTTTTTGATGGATTTATAGGATGTTTGAGCCCAATTATAACAAAAAAAATTACTTGATCCAAAAGAATCCATTCCTTACAAACGACATGGCCAAGTAGTACTCCAAAGGGTGTAAAAAAATCATTTTTTCAATTTTAACACAATGTACAATGCTCTTCACTATTCTAACATTAAACACACCTTGGATATATAATCTTTGAATAAAGAGAAGATGGCCCAATCATATAAATATAATTCTAAGAAATCATGGATGAAATCGATAATTGTAATGACAACAACTCATGAGAAAACAACATGTGCATTTTTCAATCTAAAAGGCATGACTCAGTATGCAAAAATTCCCCATTTGGTTACAAAACTGGTGTTTTCCTGATCTTCTTGCACAATTGTTTGGTGGTAAACATTGAATCCATCTATAAATGAATATACATCATGTCCTTCTATTACTTTTAAAATTTCAATCATAAATTGTGTTGGAAATGGATTGTTGACAAGTGTCATTCAAATCTTTATAATCCCCAAAAATTATAATTTCCCCATTTTAGTTGGTTGAGTGACTACGAGACTCACCTAATTTGATTTCTCTATGTGATAGATTAATCCCACATACACCATTTAGTCCAATTCTATCTTGAATTTCACCTTCATGTTTGTATTTAATCTATATGGCCTTTCCTGACAAGATTTTATCCCTCTTTTAATTTGATGCACATTTCTTATAATGAAGGATCCACTCCCTTTATCTCATTGAACTTTGTAGGTAAAACACCTTCAAAATATTACAATAATTGTAGAATTTATACATCTCTTTTTTCATTCAATAGTATCCAATAGTGGCTAACTTTATTGTGCCTGATGGCTCGAAATCTTCTACCCTTTTGCATACTGGTTCATCATATATTTTATCCTTTCCCTTATTCTTAGTATCTATTACCCAAAATAAAACCCATGTTATTCGAAAAATTTCTTTTAAGTTATGCACTTAGGTGGATTCATAAGAGAGATCCATGGAATGCATAAATTTAGTGTTCCACGGAAAAGGAAAATGCAGTGTATTGAAAAATTGGTAAAGCCCACAAAACATATGAATTAAACCGCAGGGGCATATGATGTGAAACAAGAATAAATTTTATGTGACACTGTGGAGTGAAGATAGTGAAGCATGAGAGAGATAGAAATTTTTTTAGGAAATAGTCCACGCAAGTTGAAAGATCCTACAAAACAAAGTAAATTAATAATTATGTGGCGTGGGACAAATTCAAAACTTCACAAAACTAAGACTATGTGATATAAAGGAAATTACGTGGGAAGGAAAAAATTTCATGAAATGTAGTATAATTTGTAGAATAAATAATGATGAGACTGTAGAAGGAGAGAATAGTGGCAGAGATCAAAATGAATCTGCGGGACATTGGATGTTACAAAATAGATAGAAACATGTAGAAGATTAGATAAAGGTGGAAGAACATCAAAAATTCACGTAGAGAAACAAATCCATGCCTTATCTAGATTAGGCACTCAACCACTCCGAAAACTATCATTAAATTTTGAATGACACCATCCTCCTACACTAGCAATTTGATGGCATGTGATTGGAGAAATGTAGGAACCCATACTTGGCCTACAAAATCAATAGTGATTGGTCCTTGGTGTTGGCATCGTGGTTGAATTCATTTTCAATATATGTGATCTTTTCCATCTTACTATCTCTAAAATTTTCTATATATGTAAGTGCAAAAGCACATGAAAAGGATTCAATTTTTTACTAAGTCTGAGAGTTCTACCATTTTTATCTCAAATATTTTCCTTGTATACCTTTGTAATGCACATGTGAAGTTTTTACACACCTCAAATCTATTAGATTACAAATGGACAAGTTATCAATATTTTATGCAAGTTCAATCTCTTTCCTTTGAATGTGATATTGTTTAATGTGAATATGTTATTCCTCTTTATTTCCTTCTGTATTACTCTATTCATTTCTTCCAAAGTTTTGTGTGTGTTATCTTAAATCTTCACATGTATTGTTATATTTGTGTCCCTAGAGATAGAATCAAACCCTATTCTAGTTTTGTGCATTACCTTTATTTATTCTTAGCATTTATCTCTCAACCATGGTCCCTTGGAATACTTATGATAAGATTAGATAACAATATTATAGCTTTGGTTAGTTAGTCACAGTGAGCCAGGATAGAAGGATCCAACCTTCTCTAGGATTGACCTAAAAGGCACCATTGTCCCACACTTTGGAGGTATTTTAATGTTTCATTGAGGTAATGAGATCTTCCTTAGAAAAGGGTGAAACATCATGTGAAAACAATTTTTGGCATGCTTAATGGGACGATTTGAGTCACTTATAGCTAACATTTTGATCATATGTATCTAATATTGGTGTGTGTCTTAGTGGATCACAGCCTTTGGAGGCATCTTCTACACATATAACGACTCCCAAGTTTAGACCTACTGGTTTTTAGGTAATACATTATGCATTGTCATGATAAGGATACAAACAAGACAAATTGTAGTAAGAGGAGAATATTTTGAATATATACAACTTTCACCTATGAGAAGGAGAAAAAGATCAATTTAGAGGCATCTATCACCTCCCAATACATGCCTTTCCACCCTTCCTCTTAGTAGACCCTCCTCTTTCTCTTTTAGAAATATTATGCACATTACCTTCATGACACATCAAATAAATTTACCTTTTATAACCTTTAATAGAGGCAGTACTTTAGTCCTAGTGGTTCATAATGATATTCAAGTTACTACTTTAAAAGGTATTCCATTTTTTACTGGTGAAAATATTACTACCCCTATAGAACATATCCAAGATTATGCTAATGTATGCTCAATCCACTATGTAACTGATGATTATGTAGTTATTAGACCTTAACTTCTTCCCTCAAAGGAAAAGAATTACAATGATATAGAAGTCTACAACTTCCTTGAATCTATTCATAGGATGAGCCTTGAGAAGTACTTTTCCGACAGTTTAAAGAAAAGGTAGAAAATATTTATCTATTAGAATAATTGACAGCTATAAAGAGAGATCCTAATGAGCATGGCGGATCTTACCTTCAAATTTTATAAAACTTGGGAATAAATTCCAACTCTATTGAGGCAAAGACCTTAAGGTAATTTCTTGTATTTTTTAAGAGATCTTAAGTTTGATATTGTAGTAATGATTCAATCTATGAGAGCTATAACATTACCTGATGTATATATAATAATTGTTAGGACTGAAATTTGCTTAATTCAAGTTAGTAAAATAGCTCCTAGATTACATACACATTTTTTCCCATAGTTTCCTCAAAATATTCATCCTTCTTTTGCTCCTATCTCAAGGAAAAATGCTTCATCATCTACCTCCACATATTACTCCTCCCATAGGCAATATGATAATGATGACCTTAGAGCCTTGGTAAAAAAATTATCTGGTAAAATTGTCTCCTTGAAAAGGCAACAAGATCAAACACCTAGGAACTACCCAAGTTTCAATCAAGGGAAATATTAATGTCAAACACTTAATCAATGTTATCAGTAGTAGAGATATCAATATCCAAATCATAGATATGGCTATAATAATAAAATAAGTAGGTTTCAAGTCCAAAATACAAATCTACCTCTTCAAATAGTTTCTTCTACACAACAAATTCATGTCGCAAACACAAGTAAATCCCTTTTCAAGTCAAAAATAATGTAATACAAGAGGATGAAATGTGTTTTCCATGAAACTGGTCACATAATAAAAATACTTGTACAAATGCTGTAAAATTTCAAACCCTCATGGTACAAAAATATTTCAATCAACATGAACCATTAATGGAAGTGATAATTTCCAATGTGGAAAAGGTGCAAGAAGACACAATGGATTTAAATCTCATGTTTTTTAGTCCCAAATATTTTTGTGTGGTTAATCAAACCGAAAGCAACTTGAACAAACCACAACTTCATGCCATGAATAATAAAAGGTCAAAGAAATAACAAATGGGAATTGTTGATCCATCCCCTCCACTGCACAATTTACCTATAAAAACAATTCCAACAATGTAAGAAGAAGCATTCCACTAGCTTCATCCAGTGACTTCATCCCTTAGATAGAAAATGTGTGGTACAAAGAAATTCCACCATTTAAAGTACCAATTCTTCTAGTTGAGAAAACAAAATTAGAATCCTCTACACCTTTGATGCATAAATCTGTGGGTATTCCTTTGAACATTATCAATAAAATGATGAAGACAAATCTAAATATGCTAATGTTGGATGCCTTATCTTTTTTTTTCATGCTAAATTTATAACATAATCACTAAGCCCACACTTAAAAATTTCCTCTCCTGGTCATTGTGAACCCTTCCTCTAGCGAGCATGTCCTCAATTTCACCATCATCCTAGATCATTAGAACATGATAACAATATTTTCAAGTGTGTTTAAATGTTCAAGGATGAATTCTCAAGGTGATTGATGAAGTCATTGAGATTCAAGAAAGAGCAAATGATCCCAAAGGCCTAAAAAGGGCCATTTTGGCCATTTTACAACTAAAAAACCCCCTAAAAGCATATAGGGAAGATTCAAATTATTAAGGAGTGATATTGGATAACATTAAATCCATTCAAGAAATTTTATGGAAATTTGGTGAAAGAAATTTAAGTTGGGAACAATTTGTGCAACATTAGGTAATTCTAGGCACATGAAATGAATGCTCTAAAAGTGAAAGCTAACTTGTCTATGTGATTCTAGAATTTCTAGAAGGAGTTGCAAGGAAAATAAATAATCAATGGAAATATAATGTAACACTCTACATGATGGAAACATCACTTTTATTCTAATACTCATAAATATTTCATGAGAATCTAGGACATTGCAGCTGCCCCTTTAAGTCCAGATTGAAATAGGCCCTAAAATTAAAATAGAAGGTAGAATTAGGTCCTAATAATGGGTGGGATGATATTAAAAGGTGGTTTTTATTAAAAATCATATAAGGTTTGACCCCAAAACACTTTCCCATGCTCCTGGGGTGGAAAACACACACTCAAGGTCCTCAAATGCACTCAGTGGGTGACATAAACACTTCAAAACTCATTTGTCACACTTTTTCACACTCTTTTCCCCTTTCTTGTCCCTAAGGTGAAATGGGGAAACCAAAGTGTGACCCCTCATAATTATTGAGGTTTCATAACTTAAGAATTCAACTTTGGGTGTTAGAGTGAGAAAATGGGTGTTTCAGGTTGCTTAGCCCACTTTTCATGATCATCAAGCAATCCCGTGTCATACTTTTTCACTCCTAGTGTCCCCATTTCACCCAAGGTGTAAAGGGGATAAGAGACACAAAAAATTGTGAACCCCCCATCATGTTAAATATTTTACAGCTTACCCCTCATCACTTATGCACCTAGGTTACACTACCTTGTAATCCACCTTGTCCCACTCTCATGAGCTTAACCCTCAAGTCACAAAAGTACAAAAATCTTCACTCTATGTAGGCCCTGGTCTCCAGAAAACCAATTTTCATCCCCTCGGTGTGCATTATCAACCCTTTTATCTCACACCCAACGCACCAGAAGTTGTCACTTGTCACCATTTGGTGAAAGTCACACTTTAGTGTCCCTTATGTGCCCCTTTTCCCCTTGCAAAGGTGTAACCCCACTTCAACTACACCCCAACTTTGGTTGAGCTATCATGTCAAAGGTGAGTTAATAATTACAAAGGAAAATTAAATAAACTCTCCACCTATCTAAAAACTTAGCCATTTTAATAATTCAATGTGTTGTTGAAACTACCCCTCCCAAACCTTCAATTTTTCGAGGCATGCTGCATAAATTTTACCAGACACCCATGTCCCAAAATGGAAAGATTCTCATAACTCCCTAACTTTTTACCCATATTCAATGAAATTTTTCCTATACAATCCTCTCAAAAATGCCTTTGAGTTGACTTTGAGAGAATACCCATTGATGCTTTGTATAATTTACAACATAAATATGAAATTTCTAGATACATAGGTTTCATTTTTAGATCTACGGAGCTCTTGTGGACAAAAAAATTTGAAAACTGGAGAAGAGAGTCCTATAGAAAAACCTAAAATTTTGAGAACAATTTTGTTGCAATCTGACATCCAGAAGGCATCCTTCCAAAAATAGTAAGTTTGCAAAGCTTTACATGTCCAAAAATTGCAAGTTTCCAAAAATATCAAATCCTCAACACTCATGATACTCCAAACAAGAAAAAAACTATAAGGAGGTGAAAATTTTAAAAACTTACTAAAAATAGTTTTCCTAGATAGAGTCTACTAAAAATAGAAAGTTCTACAACTTATGTCAAAACACTTTTGGAAACTCGCATTCCATCTATCTCACTTTTTTTGACAACTATGAAGTTCAAGCATTCATGTTTGGATCCCATTTCAAATTTGATCACTAAATAATCTGGTGTGGGAGATAGTGATGTCACCCATATAGATCTTGCAGACTTAAAAAATGAATTCTTTACAAACCTCATGAACCAGTGGAGGAGAAAATATTCTCAAGTGGGTTATCTAGGTTAAGGGGTCACCCACTATTTGTTCAAAGCACTGAATTAGTCCTGACATGTGCACAACACTACAATGTTGAATCCAGAACAATTTGAGTAAACAACAACTTAATTCTAGCAGTTTTATCAACAAAAGGGCATTTCTCAGTGCTTAAAGATTCCTACCAATAGAAACATGGTCATCATAACCAATGAATTTGTCTCGCAGGAGTGGGAAAAAAATGATTCATATCTACAAGGCCTAGCACTGGGTTCATGGCTCAGACAAGGAATAAATCCTTTATTTATTTCCAATAACCTATCAAGGATTGAATTCCATGAGGATTAATTTGATTCCATTATTCTTTTAAGCAAGGTGATGGGGGAAGAAACAAAAAATATTTTCAATACTACATGGCTCATTTCATCCTTGTGGCTACTAAAGGATACCAATTGGTAGATTGGGGGAATATCATTAGTGACAACATCCATTGGTAGTTGTTGCAATTATTTTCCACTAAGAAGTTCACAATGACTAACTACTTGGTGTATGCCCTTTCCTTTACAATACCTTTTAAATTATTATCTACAATTCCCCACATGCCTCAAAAATCACATGCATATGATAAATATCTGTAACTCACTCATAAGGAGAGAAATTCCCACTATGTCAGGGTGAATGATGTATTCATCATTTTTATTGTAAGGCTCCTTGAAGGAAATCCGAAGTGGAGGATATCTTCTTAAGTGGTTACAATAAATTGAAAAATATGGGAGCCACTTCATCTATTTCCCTACCTTCACCTACATCAAATCTCAGGGTATGATCTTTCTCCTCACACGTTACTCATGTACTCAAGTGAAAAAATCATAATGTTCAAGTTGTGTAGGAAACTAGCTCATGTTCATGTCAAATGTAAGAATAAAAAGAAAGGTGTGTCATTTCCCATTTCCTTTGGAATATATTCATGTAATAATGTCACATATGTGTAAAACATCGAAGCATCCTTCAGTTCCCTCAGTCTCTACTCCTGCACATCTAGGTCTGTCTTTGACATATGGAAAAATCTATATACTTTCACATTTATGGGGTTGCATCATACACCTCAAATTCAAGACTATTGGGCCAATTGAAATGATGATTTTAAGGTACGAAAAATGGATTCTATGTGGATGAAAATAGACTAGATGAGTGATCTCAATTTTTATCGGTTCATTGAGGGGATAAGATATGATGGGTCATACATGTTTGAACCCAAGTACTAGGTAGTGAAATATTCACCCCTTCATTTGATTCCATGGAACACTAGAGAATCAAGTGATATTAAGGAGAGGACTATAGTAGTAATCTAAAGATTGAGATAATGGTTCAAGAGAAATATTAGTGCTTTCATAGATTTTATGGTCTCCTGACTCTATCTAGACAAGTATCTCACACTTATTCTCTGGGGGCATCTGAAAAGGTCATGGGTTCTACTCACTCATAAGAATATTCAAAGAGAAAGATTATGGAAAAAGAGAAAATTAAAGATTGTCATCCTAGGAGGATCTGTAAGAAATATAAAATCATTAAAGACCCCATTGAGCCTCTCTAACAAGGTGAAATTTATCATTCATGGTCTCTTGTTCACCAACAACATGTAAGTTAATCTTCCTCAGTAGGGATTCATCCCACCATAAGGAAGAAGTGCCGCCAAGCTTGAAATTTTCTCTACTCTATCAGAATATTTCTCTTAGATTCAAGAGTTTCTTGGGAGTGATTCAAGGATAGTGTAACAAGCTGCAACACCTAATTTTTAGGCCATCTCAAAATTTATGAAAACCAACCAGAGCAAGAAAGCATAAGTAACCTCTCATTTCTTCAGTGGGGCCTCTGGATCCTAGTATGTGGAGGTTTCTCAACCAAATGTTGTGAATCCTATAGAAGAGATGAATTCGGATGACTATGAGATGACAATGATCTCCTTGGGTTAATCCATGCATGAAGATGATGCACATGTGTTCAAGGAGTCTACGGCCTATTTTTGTGCTCATAATGAAGAGTATAAACAAACAATGGAGTAATTGGAGGAGCATATAAGAACTCTCACTACTTATGTGTAATCATTCATACAACTCATTGTATTACCACCTAATCTTGTAGAATTCATCCCTCCCATCAATATCTTTGATTCTCAGTTGATAAAGAAATCCCAAAGTTATACAATGCAACTAAGAGCAAATGATAAATGGGTTTAAAGGATCATCAGGAAAGGAAAGATACTTTTTCTAGAAGTTATTTCATTGTTTGAATTTTACCTCAGCACCACCTCCAAAGTGAAATTCACCAAGGAAGAGACCAAGAAAGAAAATCCCCACTGGGAAAGTGTGTTTACAATGGTATCTGAAATGAGAAATATTGATTCTCACACCCTAGTGAGCAAAAATGTGTTCACTTCTATCCCTCATAATTATCGCCTATTTTTTCTCCCACAATGATTTTTAGGTATGACATGCTAAATAATGTTATCTTTAAACTTGATTCTTATGGAGAAAACTCATCCCAAATGTTGGAAGGTATCAACAACAATGTACAGAATCTCAGGTCACCTCCACTCAATGAACATCCATCTGCGGAAGAGCTTCTTAATTCGTTCCAAGAGTTGGTCAAGAAAGAGGCAGGATATCCTTTGTCATTTAATGAAGAAAATTTGAAATCTCTTATGGAAATTAGAGGTTTAATCTCTAATACTACAAGGGATCATCAAGTATAGTTCAAAGAATGCAATACCCTTTACAAACGTTCCTAAAAATTGGATCAACACTTTGATTTTTAGTGTGTATTCCAAAGATAGATAAGGTGGAACCTATTGTGGCCCATTTCAATAAAGAGTTTGAAGGTGAAGAAATCATCCTATGAGTACTCCTTTAATGTTCTCTAATAACTAGTTCTTCATCGGAAGAGGCTTCGTCTTCATCAGATTGATAAACTATCTTATCTCTCTCTTCTTTCTTCTCTCTTTATATTCTAATTCTTCATTAAGGATGTACTTTTTCACTATTTTTTCTTATTCACTTAAGTGACCTTTAGTTATACATTGTAAGAGTTATTTTCAATAAGAAAAAGGCTCACTTTTATTCCCTAGGAATATGAAAAGGTCACAAGTGATGACGAAAGGTGAAAAGTGATGTGGGGGGAGATGAAAATACATTTTGTAATGCTATAAATTGGAATGGCTCATCCATTCCAGAGGGTTGTAAATTTTGAGTTGATAATGAATAGATTTTTCTCTACTAAATTATAGATACAAAATCACACACTTGGGTACATTTTTAGGTCCTAAAAGGATGTTATCATTTACATGGTTCCTAAGAAAGAAAACTAGTAATTGACAACTCCTTTTAGCTCATTTCTTTGTCTTTCACACTTTTATTAGATTCATACCTCTGTTACTCTTGTTGGCATTTAACTATTTTACCTTTATATGGCTTCAGACACTATCACCCAATTTAGACAGTAGCACCAAGAGCTCTTGTCCTCTTGGGCACTCATGTCCCTCTTTATATTTTTCCTACCCCTTTTGGGCCCCCTTTGCTTCTTAATTGTATTTATTACCTTGGTTCAGCCTTTCAATTTTCAATTACAAAATTCAAACAAGGAAATCATATAAATACATAGTTATGCTTTTAAAGTGAGGGAGCAAACACTAAGCATTATTATCATCGCCTAATCTTGCATTCAAAAGACACCTAAATAACTCTAAGGAATCCATCTAGCATACATTCAAGGGACAAGGGACTGCATATTCTACATACACAACACAAGAAGGGGAAGTTTATTCTATTCTATCCACACATTCTACTACATTGCTACATTCTAGTTACAACCCACTATTGTGTGTGACTTGCACAAGTGCATCCTAGGGCATAATTTATACACAAACTCAAAATAACTACATGGAGTCTGAGATGTAGTGAAATGTTTGATTGTAAGTTCATTCTTGGGGTGACTGATGGGGTCATTCCATCTCCCAATTCTGCATATTTTTTTAGGTTTAATGTGGTTTATGGGCTTGTACATGTGAATTTATCTTTTGTAGGTTATAGGTACCTTCAGCATTCAAAGAGCGACCATCAGGTGATCAACATGAAATAATTATGACACTCTTGCAACACAATGAAAACCAGATTCTAACCATTTACGTAGTCATGTGTGCTTAGTAGGAGTATCTAATACCCAAGTGCCCTTGCCTTAGTGTGGGCACCCATGTCTAGCTTTGTTCGTGAGTTGCATAATTCATACTGAGCATTTACGACACTTTTCCCAGCTTGTTCAACATGTTTTCTAGTCTATATTAGTTCCAGATTGAGCACAAATCAGATAACTCTCTTTATCCATATCTCTTCCTTAGGGTTTTACATTTTTACATGCTTATTTGCTTGTTTTATTTATGTAGTTTACCATTTATACATCAGTTGCCTTAAAATACTTATATTTAATTAATTCAGATTAAATTTAATCATTTGGTGAACCCCATTCGTGATCATACACTTGGATCCTCCTCCTCCTTCTTTCATGGCTCCTAAAAATCATTTATTCTCCGTACATCATTGATTCAAATGCACCCACCTTACAATGATGTTCTCCAAAAATTACTAGACACTATGTATCTCCCTAGAAATATACCACCTGCTCAAGTAAGTTCCATTTTTTATCGTCTATGTAATGACTCTATCAGTCCTAATCCTCCATCCAGTTAACCCATCTTAGAGTCCATCCAATCTTTACATTGTTTATTTCAAGGCAAAATTCAAGCTATGGAAACAACAATTACATATCTTAAAGCTGAAATCCAACATCTAAAAGATGCTTCTCAAACCCATGCTAGTTCTTCTTCTACACTTCACCCTAATAATATGTCTTCTACATGTGATCATATCAATGAAACCCAAGTCATCCCGCTACCCACACCTCTCAAGTTTGATTCAAATGCTAAGTAGTATGATATTCTTCCTCAACTACTCTATCACCAATTGATCATTTTTCCACCTACTCATTACTACCCTCCTTATCGGCTTGCAAAATACCAAGGTCACCCATTTTGCAATTATCATGGAATCAATGGACATAATGACAATGATCTTTATTCTTTAAAATGACGGATTAAGCATCTTTCACATCAAGGTTTTATTTCATTTTCTTCACAACCCCCTACTACATCTCCAATTACTAAATCCCAATGGGATCCCAAATCCAATGCATCTATGTCTAGTGAGCATCATTCCATCATTACTAATGTTCCTCCTTCATTCAGTCAAGAGCCTCCTATCCAACCCATTCTAACTAAGAAAACTCCTCTAAAAATGAGTCCGTCATCTCCTTCTCTCAATCCTTCTACATCATTACCAATTCCAACTAAGAAACCTCTTCTAAAAATTAGTTTATTCCACCTCCTCTCAAGATTTCTACAATGTAACCAATACCAACTAAGAAACCTCCTCTAAAAATCAGTCCATCCCCTCCTTCTCTCAATCCTTCTACAACGTTACCAATTCCAACTAAGCAACATCCTCTAAAAATCAGTCTATCCCCCCTCATCTCAAGATTTCTATAGTGTTACCAATTCCAACTAAGAAACCTCCTCAAAAAATCATTCCATCCCTTCCTCCTCTCAATTCTTCTATCACATTATCAATCCCAACTAAGATACCACCATTCAAGATCCTCTCCACCTACTCCACTTCTGCTTCCAACTCTCTTTGTCAAATAAGCTAATCTTTACATTGATGGCTGGGAAACATTTCAAATTCCTTCACCACCATGATATCTCTATGGAATAATCACATAGATCTCTATCATGGGTACACTTGGGGGGCCTCAAAACTGCTTCCTCCACCCTTTCATTACTCTCAAAGTGTCTACTTGTACATTTCACACTCCTTGCTTCATGTATAAATATTTCCTGGAATTCACACATCCCATTTGATACACACCTTGTATCATCATTACCCCATGAGGGTATAAATCTGAAATGAACCTTGCCACATTCACTTTTTTACACTCTATGCTTCATGATCTATCTTTCTAGCACACATTTTCAAACCATTTCCCAATGACGTGCTCTTGTTTTATGGTTCATTCTTGATTATTAAGGGGTATTTTATAAATGAACCTCATCTCATACACATCCAATGGGGGCACGTTGTTCCTCTCATATTCACACTTTGCATACCATTCCATCACACACTTACATTGAATTTGCATATCTTGGTTGCATTTTACTCTTTCTATCTTATTCTACTTACATGTACACTTTGTTTTCCATGCTAAATGTATACTTAGTATGTCAATATATTTTCTATATATACACACATGTACATTCACTTGGTATTTTGGAGTGAATTTAGATCTCTTACAGGTTCTTACATGTTGTAATGATGCTCGACAATGTATCCTTTTCCACTCCCACCAAGGCATCTGGGGGCATATACATTTACTACTCTCATACATTACATGTGTTATTGTTTCATCATTTACTACTTTCTAACATATTACTTTCCATTGATACATACAGGATTTGACATAATTTTTGTCTTTCTAACTTGTTAATGGGTGCTTCATGTATAACATTTGCTCTGCAGGACTATATGCCACCATGGTTATCTACCACACTTTTCTCGACATTATTTTCCATTGTATGTTATTTTTTACAGGCCATTCCCTATGTCTTCTATGATTATTGTATTCTTTTGGCCGCATCAACCCTAATTTTCTTGTGACATTGTGAGTGATGTACCATGTTTAAAACCCATTTTTCATGGTCCATCTTGTTTTCATACTTGATTGTTACATTATCTTCTTTTACATGCTAGCTACTTTTAGTACTAACACATATTTCTAGCCACTTTGTTTGCATGTACCTTGGTTTCTACCATTCACATCCCCTACCCCTTATAGGGATACAGTAAACACATCATAAGGTCCTCTCTTTTGGGCCGCATTCTCCTATCAATGTCGTATGCACCCCAAAAAAGGGTGGGCATACATTGTGTAGTCATAAAATAATGCACTTTAGATATTATTTCTCCTGGTCTCATACTATTATTTAGAAGGTTCTTGAGTGAAGAAAGTACTAATCAAACCTTGTCTTTTGGACATCTTGTTTTATTTTATTTCTTCATTACCAAACTCTTGCACCCATATGCCTAGTCTATTTCAGTCGTTTCCTGACATTTTAGCATCGACTTGGGCACCCGAGCTAGTACTAGGGTGCCTGTGAATGACCTGGTCCCACCAGGGGCGCACTGGTCCTTTTTACACTTTCCTACCACTTTTTGGCCTCTTTCTAGCTATTTGGAATATTTATCTTTCTTATGGTTGGCCTTTTTGGGGTTAATTATGACATTAGATCAAGAGAACCCTATAAGTATAAAGTTATGATGCCATAATGAGGGATCTAACATCACTTACCACTATCACTCCATCTAGAGTTACATTCATCTATTTCATTGGAGATCATTTTCATCCATATAGCTCCATCATTAAGTAATAATGCTATGACATCTGCATCACACTTCATAAGGGAAGGGATTCTATTTTATTCCACAAACACATTTTACTACATTTTCTACACATAGTTATTACTCGTTACTTCAAAAAGTGTGAGTGGTATAAGAACAACCTAGGGCATGTTCACACACACTTGTACATATAAATACATCAGGTCTGAGATGTAGTGCAATGCTCAGTTTGTAATTCCATCATTGTGGCAGTTGATATTAGTCTGACCCCTTCATATGCATTATTATTTTTTAGAGTTTGATGTTTTTTGGGGGTCTTGAAGGTCTTTCTTTCTTCTGGTATTATTGGTGACTGTACATACCTAAATTTACATGTGTTACATTGTCGTAAAATGGCTACAAAAGGTCCCTAATGATGATTCATATATTTTTAGAAGGTGTTAGAGCTCGTAAACCTATTTTCAGCTTATATTTTTAGCCTAAATCACCTTACTCAGTCTCCTCGTGCTTTTTCCTAGCTTCTCGCTTCGTTTTAGGCTATGTTTGATCTTTAGTGTAAAATTTTCTGCTTTGCTTAGGTGGTGGTTTTGTAACCACCACCTACGCATGGTGGTAGTTTTATAAAGGGTGGCAGTCCTGTAATTACTACTCTGCGCAAGGTGGTGGTCCTATGTGCATTTTCCAAAATTTTCACTCATGTTTTGTACGCGTGTAACTCAACTCCAGTTCAGGTTTTAGACGCATTAATCATTCAAATTTTTTTATTTTTGGGATTTATTTGTTCATTCTTAACTCCTCTTTCACTTGTGATTGTTGATTACATAGTTAACTACCTCTTCATGTGATGATTTTGCATCTCATGGCTACCAAGTGTGCTTGTGCACTCTACAACTAACTTTCTATAAATTGATTGCTTGTTTTCAAGAAAATAGTTGGAGAATTATTTTTTCATCCTTACAATTGTTAAGTTGCCTTATTTCTTGCTGAAAAATGCATAGCCAATCTCATTTCTATTGTGTTATCTTTCTTCCACTTGCATTGTTTCAGACTTCCAATTCAAGTTGCCCATTGCTCCAGTGATTTCCTTATTTTATTGCCACTGCATTCCCAACCTCTGGACTCACGTGGACATGAGGAACTAAAAGGATAAAATAAGGGGACCAAGTACCACACATTAGGTTTTCCATTGTTTTGTATTCTAGGTTGGAGTTGTTATTTGATTTCCTTCACTTATTCAAAATTATTGTTTTGTAATTCTATGCATATTATCAAATAGAGTAGAGAAATCATTGTCATAGTTACAATCATTCAAATAGTTTCAAGCATCAATCCATATAGGAAAATCCTCTATTATTTTTTTGAGGAAGTTGCAGAGAAGAAAAGCTTCCAAGAAGATCTGATTCCTTCTTTTGCTTCTAAGACACAATTTAGGTTAGATTTACATTCATAGTTAGAAAAGATTTCATTTAGAATAAAATATATTTCCTTTTTGCACATTTTAGGATTTATATTTAATTAGTTATAAGCTTTATTATTATTTCCTCATTTAAATAGAAGAAAATTACTTTCATTAGATTAGCTGTCTTTATTGCTCTGTTCAGTTCATATCTTGAAAATACAAAAACATAGCATAGGTTTCCTTTGTTTAAATAGATTACTTCACTATATTAGTTCAATCAAATCTTACATGACAATTACGGGCCTTAGAGAGCCCAAGTATTACATATTTGAAACAATAGTATCTCAGCCAAATATTCTGATAGCACTAACAGTCATAGATCAAGGTCTTAGATTTCACATCTTCCAAACAACCATAGATCCACAAACAATCAGTGAGAAATTAAGAGAGTTAAACATTAAAGACGACAAGGCATATGAGTTTTGGTCAAACCAACCCAACTACAGATTGTCTTGAAAGTATTTAAACATCCATATGACCATAAAAAGACCCAAATGAGAAAAAAACATTTAGCTATGACCCATTAGTTCCACAACTGGATGCAGGAGAAATTTTTACTGATATAGATACAGGATTACGCATACAAGTTGCTAGAACACCAATGAGGTATTCCAAGAAGATCACACAACTTCTTGTTTTAAACATTGCAGCTAATAAAGCTTATGAGTATTGGATAGCTGGAAACAGAGTTTGATCATTCACATGACCATACAAGGACCCCAGCAACCAAGAAAATTTGGTAGTGATCCCATAGTCCTACAACCAAATGTGCCAAAGCCTATCATAAACATCAACATGAGTCTGTGTACATTGGTTTTATGTACATAACCATTACCACCCAACATTGTATCATTATTGAATGTTCTAAATGAGGAAGCTCACCAAGCCCTCACATTTTGGACTGCTCCCGCCAATCGGGTCTAGATTTCGTGAAACCAATCCTTTCTCACTTATTCCATGACCCTTTCTAGACATATTTACGATGATCCGACTGGTTTTCCATGAATTCCACAATCGGCAGAGAGGATATCTGCATAGCTCGATATTTTTTGGAGTCTCCACGTTGTCATACTTTCTAATCCATCCATTCAAATCATCTAGGTTAGATAAGATTTTGTAGCACTCGACGAGCATATTCCATTATTGTGGGTTGAAGACATCGTATTACCTTGACAGCCTATCCATATCATTTATGCACACTTTCACCCACCACCACATTTCACTATCATTTAGCCATCCATACTTAAGCATCGGCTTCCTCGGCATGACCTCGGGGAGTCGAGTGCAGGTGAAGGTCATGTGTCAATTTTCATCTGTACAAATTGGTGAACCCGACTTGAAAAGCTAGTCTCTTTTGTTTCCATCTTCTTCATCCATCTTTCCTGTCTCCCATTATTTTGTGGGTATTTATATACCCCCAAAATATGTTGGGATACAATGGATATGGCCGACCCATTGTGGGTCTAGAGGCATACTACTATCAAATGGGAAGACAATAACAGTCACCTTCACTATCTACATCGGTAGACAATTACTCAATCCATCTACATGGCTCTCAAACTCCTCCTCCTTAGGGTACCAACAATGGATCCTCGGTTAAGATCGAGTAAATAGACCAACTTACACACACAACAACTTGAACTTTCAAGCTCAAATAACATTGAATTTTACTGGATAGTTAGGCTCATCTCCTCAGGTTTTATTCAAACGGCCAATCAGTATTCAGTCTAATCAACTCCCATTTTTAGACAAGGAGTACTTAGCACGTTACACCAGGAGTGAACAATGCTTTCATAATATGAACCAACCTTTAGATAGGGCGTGAGGACATATAGATATCTTGCTTCAAAATAATGTTATTTCCCCTCCCATAATAGAAAATGCTCCAAAACAGGGGTGGAGTAATGATGAATAATTTATAGCAAGATATCATATGAATTTTCAACCTACCAAGGTTCAATAGTACTTGCAAAAAAAAATGCCACACCATCGTCGACTAAGGTCATCTCAACATTGTTGGACAAGGTTAGGGAATTAGAACTTTTGCAAGTAGTTAATGCTTCATATGTCGGGTAAGGAAAGATTCAACATCATCAACAGACCTATGGTCAAGTGCCAACTGCTCCAAATCCTCCATTTTACACGGGTACTCCTACCCCAAGGATCTTCTCACTGGGTCAGGCACCTTAGGTATGCCCCCATGCTACGTATGGATATCCACAATAGGCACCAGTCATAAGTACATTCTCAAACACCATCCTAATTGGAAATGAAATGTTCCTTGGCTTTGTGCCTCTGAATCTATACCAAAATAATGTTCCCCGCTATGTATACATGTATTCTAAGTCATCATAAGGGGACATGTACTCTTACCCATATGGTCAGCCACATACAATTCCTTACACCCCAACAAACGTATATGTTGCACCATACCAACAACCAATTCCTCCTCCACCTCTCCAACAAGGATCATCAATGGTCGAGTCCTATGTGATAGGTACATACTCAAAATATCTCAAGGAGACCCTTGAATTCTCCATATGGAGTGTCATGCTCCTAAAACCTCTTCCAGACCTTCCAAAATTTAAAGGGGAGGGAGATCCCAATGCGCACATTAAGGTGTATGTGACTTCCATTCAAGATTTTATCCCATGGGATGTAGTCGTTACAAATATCTTCCCTAAGACTTTATAGGGTATTGCTCTCGATTGGTATTACAAGATATTAGAGGCTTTTATATACTCTTTCAAATAACTATTGCTTGATTTTATTAAAGCTTTTGACATGAATAAATTTATAAGAACATGAATCAGGTAATTCTTGCACATGAAACAAGAACATAATGATTATGTTGCACATTTCATCCAGAGATGGTAGCAAGCTTGTACTCTTCAACAAGCACACCTAGTATGGATCAAACAGAGATCTATGGCTTATTCCTTTATTCTCTTAACTAAGAAATGAAGGAGGAGGTCCAGAAGTTTCCATTTAAAATTTATGAAGAGGTGCTAAAGGGTGCTCTATGGATAGATCAAGCAACAATAGACATCGGTCGTAATACCTACAACTTTAACAGGAGGTTGATCACTCCCAATCAAGGTAGCTCAAGTTACCCAAACAATACAAATAACAACCAAGGACCTAAGGTCCTTAATAAAAACCATGGTGTTACAACCGATGGTGTTACCTATCAGACAAAGAAAACCAATGTTGTTAATACCCTGAATATAAATAACACTAACAACAAAAATAATCGTAATAATCAAAGGAGTGACAATTTTGCTCCAACTATTTACACAGTTGACTTCAACCATCCACAACAACAACAATAACAACAACAACAAGTTTAGGTTTAATGCCCTAGCTAGTATCCAAGCGGGTACTCGAATCAGTTCCTAAATCAAGGGTAATGACCTCCAAATTTAAACTACAATAAAAAATAGCTGAACAATAATAAAAATTTGGGCCTCAAAAAAACACAAACCAAATACCTCAGGATTATGATCCTGACTTATATTGTGTTTTCCATAGGGTCTACGGAAATGATGTCAGAACCTGTCGGGATTGTAACAAGTTCTTACAATGCTTACCCGAAGACTAAAGACAAATCTTTATTGACATATTTTTGGAAAATCTTATGACACCTACTCAAAACACTTACATGGGGTTTGTGTCCCCCCAAAATGTCCCACTAAGGATATTCAATTATCCTCTCCCAACACATCACAATAATGGTAAGCTGGACCCCAACAGATCAAACAAGGGTATCATGGTGGGAAGAAATGATCATGAATCTTTAACTTCATCAAACCCGTTAGTGGCACCCCTGTTGGATGGATGTTAACAAACCAAGATAGTGGGCCTTGTAGAGTGAAAAATCGAGCCCCAGATAGATGATGCCACTAGAACTATAGACTATAATTTGTATCCTATTCAAATTTATTGTTCTATATCGGATGATATTCATGAGACACTTACAAATCTGGTAGGGGGTTATGACTTGATCAATGACCTAACAAAGACCCTTTCTCATAAATCATTCTTGGATTTGTTGAAGAACTCCCCTACTCATAAAGTTGTTTTATTAGAAGCATTGGGTCTTGGAAATTTGATTAATGTCACTCCTCCTCCAGAAGCGCAGATAAACCATATAGAATTTGATTTCTATCCTCCCAAGAAGCTAGAAAGAGATGTTGGATTTGTATTCGATATCAACAAGATGCCCACAGATGCTGAAATAACATGTAGAAGTAATCCGACCTTATATTTACAAGTTTGGATTTACAATAACTATGTAAAGTGTGTGATGATTGACAATGGGGAAGAAATCAACATACTCCCCTTTTCTTTTCTCTAGAAGTTAGGTTATGGAGAAACCAACTTCTCTTCAACAAGAAACACGTTGAGAGGTAATGATAGCCTCAAAGTAACATCAATTATAACCATAGTGTTTCTAATTACCCTAGGGCCCAAGACAATTCTCACAATTTTTTATATTTTAGACTGGGAAACCAACTATAATATGATCCTCAACCATCCTTGGATATATCGCATGAAGGTGATTCCCTCTACTTTGTTTGAGGAAGTAATATTCCTACACTTGGGAAAGGTTGTCATAGCACAAGGTGACCCAAAACCCTTTGACATACACCTAGCTAATTTGAAGAAGAGACTGGGGGTTTATTTTGAGTTTGAGCTCCTTACAAACTAGTTTTAATCATAGATACAAATCCATACATGCACATTCATGTATTTGTCTAGTTTTGATCATAGATATAGATCTTTCACATGTACCATGGATGCTCGCCTTCTACCCTTCATACACTGGTCGTTAGGGTCATCCACATTTCATCTCTTTTAGGTACTACTGTTTCATTTTTTACTTAGCACTTTACATCACTTGGTTATTCACGCTTTAACATATTGGTTATTTCTCTAACATGCTAACAAGTGTTTCATGTGTAGCACTTGTTTTGTGGGATTGCATGTCTCCATGACTACTAATTTTTTTTATTTGTACTTGTCTCTCATTATTTGCTTCTTGTATGCATGCCTTGCCCTATGTTTGGTGCAAAAACTTGTTTTTTGTTGACGTCCATGATGACATTACATGTCGTGTGACATCGTGACTGATGTCCCATGTTTGTAACCCATTTTATGTAGCTTACTTGTCTTCTTACATGTTTACACTACATTGCTTGGTAGTTTTTTACATTATCTTCTTACATACATGTGTTTTTGTACTAACACTTATTTTGTCTATCCATCCTTGTTTGTGCGTACCTTAGTTTCTACCAAATGCATTCCCTTCCCATATAGGGTAGAGTTACAAAGTACATGTGGTTGGTCTTATTTTGGGGCCACATTCTCCTATCAGTGACATTGCATGCGCCCCAAAAGATGGGGGGCATCACTTGGGGATTTTTACATACTAACATATAGATTATACACTCGTTTAGTTTAGTTATACATAGCGAGTGGGTTCAGAACAATTTATGAACCCCATACACAGTGGCTTTAATAGGACATGGTGTCCTTAGCATTCTGGGAAGAAGTTACAGACTTGGAGGTTACATCGGGTGTGCCTCTCTACACTACTTTGGCCAGTGGTGTTAGATCTCCCAAAAAACTAAGACAATACAGAGATCTCTTCACATACATTCAGGGAAACTATTAGAGCTTGGAGGACATAGAAAATTTCCTCCCTACACTTCTTCAGACAAGGTGGTGTGAGATCGACTAAAAAACTCGTAGTACAGGATATCCTTCTACACTCTTTCTTGACATGGATCAGGTGTGCATGTTCCATTTACATTTTCTATTTACACTTGCATATTTTACACTTACATGCTTTCATATACATGCATCTTTTTACATTGTGTTTTTACACTTACATACATACATATTTGACTACTTGATCATTTTCTCCTTACAGATCCATCTGTATGAGAAATAAGCATTCAAATGGGGGTAACAACAACAAAACTTTGTGACAACACACACTTTACTAACCATATAGGTACATTACACATTATAGTAACTATAAACGCGTTCCACCCTAGGTTCACTCTCATCACTTTTTCTTTGTGCATTTTTCATATTTAGTTTCCATGTTCCTCCATCTTTTTTTATCATTCCATGATTTATCTATTCCTTTGGCACATTTCTAATGGACATCATGTATACATCTCTATCTACTTTATGTTACTGAGCTTTTCGCTCACCAACATAAAGTGGGGACAAAATATAGTCACAAATTCATGCACTTTAGACATTATTTATCCCAATCTCATACTATTATTTAGAAGGTTCTTGAGTGAAAAAATTACTAATTAACCCCCATCTTTTGGCTATCTTGTTTTATTTTATTTCATCATTACCAACCTCTTACACCCATATGCCCAGTCTATTTTGGTCATTTCCCATCATTTTAGCCTCAACTAGGGCACCCGTGGGTGACTTGGTCCTACCAAGGGCACCACGGTCCTTTTTACACTTTCCCGCCACTTTTTGGGCTCTTTCTAGCCGTTTGGCATCTTTATCTTTCTTGTGGTCATCCTTTTCAGGGTTAATTACAAAATTAGATCAAGAGAACACTATACATATAAAGTTATGAGACCATAATGAGGGACCTAACATCACTTACCACTATCACTCCATCTATTGCATTGGAGATCACTTACATCCACATCACTCCATCATCAAGGCACAAGGTTAGGAAATTTGCATCATGCTTCATAGGGGGGATTCTATTTGATTCCATACACACATTCTACTATATTTTCTACACATAGTTATTGCTTGCTACTTCAGAAAGTGGGACTGGAACACGAGAAACCTAGGGCATGTACACACACACTTGCACATAGAAATACATTGGGTCTAATATGTAGTGTGGCGCTCAGTTAGTAAGTCCACCATTGTGGTAGTTGGGGTCAATCCAACCCCTTCATATGTATTATTATTTTTTAGGTTTTGATGCTTGTTTTGGGGTCTTATAGGTCTTTCTTTCATCTTGGATTATTGGCGACATCTAGCGCAGGACAACAAAGTTGATATGACAAACAGTGAGGATTTTGGGCCCTCTATCTAACCAATGAAAACTATTTTAAACGATTTTTCACATACCAAGGTGTATAAATTGCAAACTAGAGTACCCACAGGCACCCCAGTCTTCCTCCAAGTACTCCAGTCCAGTTAGATCCTCCAGATCCATCCTTTTTGAAACTTCTACATAATCATTTTTGCTCTTGATTTTTCCAGTCACCTCTACAACACTCTTTAATAGGCATTTATTAATCAACCGAGTTCTTTCCTCTTCCTTGTTACACATTAGGGTTACCATTTCCTTTTGCACAGTTATTTATCTCATTTATATTCTTATTTACTACATTTTTTACTTTATTATAGTTTTTCATAGCTTATATTAACTATCCCCATACTACTTAGTCCATTTGTAGTTAATCACATTGGGTGAAAAAATCACCCTTATAACATCTCAGAGCTATAATATGGATCTACACAACACAAGAACAATATGGGAACATAATCATAGAATGAACCAAAATATGACTTGCATCCTCAACACAACACAATCACCAACACCCAACATTATTTAGTAGTGCATGGGTTCATGTGTCCTCCCCTAGGCGCTAATTTCCTGGGGGAAAATATAATCAACTATCAAATCAGCATAGTTCACAAAAGCCTTCAAATCAGTTCTTCAGATACATGAACAATCCTTCAGTTACAGAATACACTCTATCTCCTTCAATCAATAAAACTTGTAACTAATTCAAAAAATCAGGATAATAAGAAAAAATCAAGGACGTACCATCTGCGCTGGTGCTTATCAGGAAGAGTCATGGAAGGAGAGTAACACTAGACCTCTCTCCCCAACTAATTAACTAAAAAATATGGAATAATAGTAGTTAATATAATCTAGAATGACATGTAAATACAGTAAATAAATGTAGTAAACAACTATAGAAATTGACCCAAGCAACTATGAAGATGGAAATGCTAAACCCTAAAGTACTAAAAGAGTCATAATGAACTCAGCTAATTACAGGAGCTCATTAAACTATGTCACATAAGTGATTGGAGAAACAGGAAACAAGAATGACTATGAAAAATCTCCAAAAATGAAGGATCAAAGATATCTTGGTGGAATGGAATGCCTAGAGAAGGATTGGGGCACCTATGGATGCCCTGGTCAATAGAATGGGCACCCTGGTCTATGTGAAAGGTTTGAAACTAAGTTTCACAGGTTTTGTAAGTAATCTAAAACCCTTCCTATATGTCACATCAATTTTTTTTCACTACACTACGTGTTGCTAATAATCCAAGATGAATAGAAAAAATACAAAATCCCAAAAGAAGTATCAAAACCCCCTAAAAAAAATAATTCATATGAATAGGTCAGACTAACCTCATTTGCCACAATAATGGGCTTACTAACTAAGCATTTCACTACATTTAAGACCCAAATATAGTTTTGGTGTTTGCGAATCACATGCCTTAGGGGCTCTTGTGTCAGTCACACTTTGTGAAGTAGTGAGCAATAACTAGATGTTAAAATGTAGTAGAATTGTGGATGGAATATAATAGAATCCCCTCTTATGCTTGTGTGATGCAGATTAACCATCCTTATCCCTTTTGATGGAGCTAAGTGAATTCAAATGAACTCCAAATGTCTTTAATAAATGTAACCCTAGGTGGATGATAGTAGTGACTCTTGCTTAGTCCCTCATTATGGTCTCATAACTTTATATTTATAGGATTCTCTTGATCTAATTTCATAATTAACCCTTAAATGGATGACCACCAAAAATATAAGAAGTTAAAATGGATATGAAGTGCCAAAAATGTCGTGGGAAAGTGTAAAAAAGGATCAGGGCACCCCAACTGGGACCAAGGTGTCGATGGGCACCCTAGTACTAGCCTGAGTGCCCCAGTCAAGGCTAAAACAATGAAAAGTCTTAAAAATAGATTGGGCATATGTGTGGTGAAGTTTAGGAATTAGGACATAAAGTAAATAAAAATGACCAAGAGATGTGGATTAATTAGTATTCTCTTCACTCAAAAACCATATGAATAGTAGTATAAGACCAAGACTAAATAATGTCTAAAGTGTATGATTTTGTGTCTGCATTTGCTCCCACTTTATGTTGGTGAACAGAAAGCTCGGTAACATAAAGTAGATATATTTTTGTACATGGTAATCCATGAAGAGTGATGTAGAAATGTGCTGAAGGAATAGAAAAAGCATGGAATGACAAAAAGATGATGGAGCGTGGAATCTAAAGATGTAAAAACACAAAAAAATGATGAGAGTGAACCTAGGGAGGAAACGTGTTTGTAGTTTTTGCTGTGTGTAGTATAGTTACATGGTTAGTATGGTGTGTGTTGCTACAAGATGTTATTGCCCCCATTTGACTACTTGTTTCCCATACAGTCGTACCAGCAAGGAGAAAACAATCAAGTAGTCAAATATGTATGTATGTGTAAAAACACATGTATATGCATGTGAAATCATGTAAATATAAAATAAACAAATTAAAAATGTAAATGGAACATTTGCACCTAATCCATGTTGGGAAAGAGAGTGTAGAAAGAGGATAGCATGTCCTGTATTTTTTGGGTGATCTAAAACCATAGGCCAAAGAAGCGTAGGGAGGAATTTTGATGTATACTCTAACCTGTAACTACTTCTTTAAACATGTGTGAATTGATATTTGTATGTCCTGGTATTTTGGGTGATCCAATGCCACTAGAAAAAGAAGTATAGGGAGGAATTCCATTGTATCCTCAAACCTTGAACCGCTTCCCAGAATTCTAAGGACTACCATGTCTTGTAAAAGGCATTGTGTACAGGGTTCGTAGACTGGTCTAAACCCACTCATTGTATGTAACCCAAAATGCCAAGGGTAGAAAGTACACTAAACTGAACCGGTGTAGATGTTCTTAGTAGTATGTAAAAACCCAAATGATGTCCCCCCTCTTTAGGGGTGCATGTGATGTTGGTGATAGGAGAATGCAGCCCAAAAAGAGGACCAACTACATGAACTCTAAAACTCTATCCAATATGGGGAAGGGAATGCACTTGGTAAAAACCAAGGCACAAAAAAACAAGAAGGCTAGCCAAAGACAATTGTTAGTACAAACAAGCATGCATGTATAAAGAAATGTGTAATCTATGAAAATAGTGTATAAGCTACCAAGAAATGTAGTAATGTAAACATGCAAGAAGACAAAGTAATCTGCAAGACAAAGTTACAAACATGGGACATCACTCATGATGTCATAAGACATGTAAGGCCATCATGGAAACATACAAAAAAACAAGTGTGCACACCAAAAAAAGGTAAAAGCCTTCATACAAGATCAACCAATAAAAAACAATGTAACAAACAAGTATGGAAGCAAATATCCATGCATAACAAATTCTACACATGAAGCACTCATTAGCATGTTAGAAAGATAACTAGTATTTTAAAAGTGTGTATAACTAAGTAATGTAGATTTTCTAAGTACAAAATGAAATAATAGCACCTGGAAGAGATGAATTTGGATGCCCCAACCGACCAGTGTAGGAAGGGTAGAAGGTAATCATCCATGCTACGTGAAAAATACCTGTAGATGCGATCACAAATAGGAAAAAGACATGAACACGCATGTGTGTATGGTATAGATAAACAAAATAAAAGATATCTAACTAGAATGTGTAATAAAGTGACCATGAATAAGAATAATTAAGCAAGAGTAAAAGTAACCATAATATATAGTATGTTTTGGATGGATGGAATGGAATGCAATATGGATGGTAGGAGCCGCATGCCCCTTGAGTGAATGGAAATGTATGCACTGATGTTCATTTGGTTTTCCCCCTCAGTAATCAAGAATGAACCATAAACAAGAGTGCATCGTCGAGAAATGGCCAAAGTGTGTGTTGTGTCTAACACACTATGATGAATGTTTATATGTGTAGTGATGATGATATGTGACATATAGAAGAGAAGTGGGTGAACCTTATATCCTAAGCATATATCATGACAAAATGAATGTATGAGTGATCATTTAGCCCTAAAGCATGTATCACTACAAGATGATAGAGGAAGTGACGATGTATCTTATAGTGTGTGTCACTACAAGATGAATAGTAGGGAGTGGTGATGTATCCTAAAGCATATACCACTATAAGATGAATAGTAGGTAGTGGTGATGTATCTTAAAGTGTATACCACTATAAGATGAATAGTAGGGAGTGGTGATATAGCCTAAAGTGTATACTACTACAAGATGAATAGATTAAGTAACGATTTATCCTATAGCGTGTGTCACTATCCTAGAAATTTCAAATGATAAACACATGATGAATGCAAGGTCCATTTTATTTGTAAACCCTTGGCAATCGAGTATGGACCAAGGAACTAAAGTGCATCATAGGGTAGTGAGTGTAGCACGTAGAAGATGATGTAGTATATGTTTAATGAAGATGATAAATGACCAGGTGATGCATATGTAGTGTATAGTATTAAATGAAATATGTGTAGTGTGCCTAAGAGTGCATAGTATGTAGGATGCAATGTTATATGAGTATGATGAAGACTCGTATGTAGGATGCAATACTTTCTATAGTTGTTTACTACATCTATTTATTATATTTACATGTTGTTCTAGATTAGATTAACTACTATTATTTCAAAAAAAATAGTTAATCATTTTGGTGAACCCAACTCAATCATTCATGCTTCTAGGTCCTCCATTCATTACTTGTTGGACTCTATGTAGTAAGTCATGATTTGCAAGCAAATAATCATTGATATGTGTCAGGTGTCACTAATAATCCAAGATGAATAGAATACCTACAAAAGAACATAAGAAGCATTGAAACCATAAAAAAAAGAATGCATATGAATAGGTCAGACTAACCTCGGTTTTCATAATAACAGGATTACTAACTGAGCATTTCACTACATTTCAAACCCAAATATATTTTTTATGTGTGTGTGAAACATGTACCCTAGGTTCTCTTGTATCATTCACACTTTACAAAGTAGCAAGCAATAAATAGATGTAAGAATGTAGTATAATGATGGATGGTAGAATACAATCCCCTCATATGCTTGTATGATGTAGATTAACCAGTCTTGTCCCTTGTGATGGAGCTAAGTGAATGTAAATGATCCTCAAATGCCTTTGATAGATGTAACCCTAGGTGGATGATAGTAGTGATTAGTGCTTGGTCCCTCATTATGGTCTCATAACTTTATATTTATAGGGTTCTCTTGATCTAATTTCGTAATTAACCTTAAAATGGCTGACCACCAAAAAGATAAGAAGCTAAAATGACTAGAAAGTGCCCAAAAAGTGACGGAAAAGTGTAAAAAGTATTAGGGCACCTCAACTGGGACCATGGTGCCAATGGGTGCCCCATTACTAGACCAAGCACCCTAGTCAAGGATAAAATGATAAAAAGTGTCAAAAATAGACTGGGAATATGTGTGGTGAAGGTTAGGATTTACGACAAAAAGTAAATAAAAATGACCAAGAGACGAGGATTAATTAGTAATCTCTTCACTCAAAAACCATATGAATAGTAGTATAAGACTGGGACTAAATAATGTCTAAAGTGCATGATTTTGTGTTTACACCAACACTTGCTCTTTGCCATGAGATCACCCAAAAAAATCTCACTTGGCATGAGATCTCCCAAACACTCACTCTTGGCCATAGATCACCCAAAAAACTTACTCTTCAGAACATTTCCAAGACATTTTTCTATTCTTTACATTCTTATACATCAGGGGCACCCTTTCCTTTATCACTACTCTTACATACTTATACATGCTTTACTTAGATTTTCATATACACAGATTTGACTACTCTTTCACTCTTCTTTTGCAAGCCCATCCTTACTAGGTAAAAATGCACATCTTACTTCACTAAAAATAGGTTCTATCAGCACATCTTTACACATACGCTTCACCCCTAGGGTCACTTTCCTTTCCTAGTATCCACGCTTCATTTTTCAATCACTCCACAATTCACTTGTCCACTCGGCACTCTATTTGCCACATGCTCTACATGGATCATAAGGTATACATCTTATATATACTTTATGTTATTGAGTAGTCACTCAACAACATAAAGTGGGGGAAAATGTAGACACAAAATCATGCACTTGGGTACATTTATAGGTCCAAAAATTATGCTATCATTTACATGGTTCCAAAGTAAGAAAACTAGCAATTGACAACTACCCTTAGCCTATTTCTTTTTCTTTCACACTTTTATTGGTTTCATACATCTGTTACTCTTGCTAACATTTGATTGTTTTACCTTTCTATTGCTTTGAATACTATCACTTTTGGGCCCCTTTCACTTCTTAATTATATTTTATTACCTTGAGTCAACCTTTCAGTTGTCAATTATGAAATTAAAATAAGGGAATCATATAAATACATAATTATGTTTTCAAAATGGGGGACCAAGCACTAAGCATTATTATCATCACCTAAGTTTCCATTCAGAAGGCACCTAAAACACTCCAAGCCATCCATCTAGCAGCCATTCAAGGGACAAGGGACTACATATTATTCATACACAACATAGGAAGGGGAAGTTTATTCTATTCCATCCACACATTATACTATATTTCTACATTCTAGCTACAACCCACTATCAAGTGTAACTTGCACAAGAGCATCTTAGGGCATAAGTTCTACACACACTCATAAGAACTACATAGATTCTGAGATGTAGTGCATCACTGGGTTGTAAGTTCACTCTTTGTGTGACCCGTCAGGGTCAGTACGACAACCCATTCTCCATCTGTTTTTATATTTTATGTGGTTTATGGGCTTGTGTAGGTGAACTTATCTTTTGCGGGTTACAAGTACCTTTAGAGTTCAAAGAGTGACCATCAGGTCAATAGAAAAATAATTATGACACTCTTGTGACATAGTGAAAACTAGATTATGACCATTTGCATAGACACAGGAACCTAGTAGTAGTCTCCAGTACCTAGAATCCCTTTCCCTAATGTGAATGACCATGTCCAAGTTTGTTTTTGAGTTTCAAAATTCATATTAAGCATTTATGACACTACCCAGTATGTTCAACACCTTTTCCAGTCTATATCAGTTCCATATCAAGTGTAAATCAGTTAAGTCTCTTTATCCATCTCTCTTATTTAAGGTTTTACATTTTTACATGCTTATTTTATTGTATCATTTATGTATTTTACCATTTATACATTAGTTACTCTGCAATACTTAGAATTAATTAATTCAAATTAAATTAAAATATTACTTTATTTTATTCTCTCTTATCTATGTTTCATCTACTTCTTACATACTCAACTTTGTAAGCATGGTGATATTGTAAAATCAAGAAATGACTTGGTACCTTCGATGAATGAATCAATAGAACTGTGTGTATTTGGTTTGTTAGTCTCATTATTGTTTACACAGTTGAATTCCTCTAATTGAGTGTGGATCTACGCCGGCCAATGCTATGAAATTTGCAAGTTCCTATTCACAAAATTAACTTTCCCTTTACTACATTCTTACTCCCATTTACCTCCTTTCCTAAGAAAATTATTCCCTTGTACTAAGTACAAACAATTTTCCACAGGTCTAGTGGAGTATTCCTATGTGATCCCCATCTTTATAACTACTTGTTGATTTTTTTATGCATTCAATAAATGGGAGCCTCTCCATCATCAAGATGAGGGACTTAGTCCCGGGGTGTCATTGGAAAACTCACTAATTTTTCCTTGCAAGACATTATTTTTCCAAAACGTTTTGGCTCCCACCATGGGGCAGATTTTTTTGTTTTTGCACTACTTTAAAAACCATAAAATCCTAAACATTACATATATTAAAAAATTTTAAAATCAGAAATTCAAAACATAATAATCCTTGATGTTTACCATATATTTTACCACAAATGACTATTCCTAGAAATGCTCTAATTCTACAACCTAATCTTCTCTTCTTCCAAGACACTCAAGAAGACATTACAACAAATTTGAGGAACTGTATTTACAACAATATAGAATAATAAAACCACTACCATGCTACTGCAATAATTTTGGACTTAAAAGAATAACATTCCCAAGATTTTCAATGTGCTAGACAAGTTCCAAATCAGCAAAGAAGAGTGTAAATAAATTTGTTTTTACATGAATATAAATTCTACAAACTAGCTGAAAGAATATACATAAGGGCTAATTGATAAAGTGGCTTAATTGACCCAACATTTGAAGAGAAATAACAAGTTAATTTCAGGCTTCCCATTATCCACAATACAAGGCAAGTTACTCATGCATACTTTCCTAAATTTTATCCTAACTTTATTTTTGAAGATCCCATTGAACAACCCCTTAAATAACCAGTTGTAGTACCATTAGATATCATTCCTCTGAAAGAACAACAAGAAGAAAGAATGGATGCACCTTTTCCATGGGGATAAAATATAAGCCCGTTGGCCTTGAGTCCTCCATTGCATGAATTACATAAAGGCTCTAGAATAATTTTCCCACCTTTAAGGGGTGATGGTAAGAAACATTTGAACGATCATATTGGTGCATTCATCAAATATTGTGGTGTATTGGCAAAAGCATAAAAAGATGTCTCAATCCACCTATTTGTGGATTCATTCCAGGAAGATTTTACTAATTGATTTTATCATTTGCCACAGAGATCCATTATTAATTGGGTGGATATGGAATCCAACTTTGAGGATAGATTCAAGCTTGATGAAGATGTTCATGCCCTACTTGCATAATGGTCCTAACTAAAAAAGTAATTTCATGAACCAATAAGAGAATTTGTTTCTAAATTCAATAATATGCTCTACAAAATTCCAGAATCCACAAGGCCTACAGAGGATAAGCAATTTACATTCTTCACCAATTATTAACTACCAGAGTCAGATTTATGTTGAGAAGAAGTCATCCTGCTACTCTAGATGAGGCCCAAGACATCACAATAGATGTGTAAGATGATCTCTTGATGTTTATAATTATTAATAAAGGACCAAAAGAGGATTAATGAGCTACATATTCCTTAGTAAAAAAATTTAACGATGTGCTTTCTATCAAGAAGAAACTGGCTCGGAGTACTCTATACAAGGACATTCTGAGAAAGAACCTCCTGAACAAGCACATAATTATTTTTACACCTCATGGGATTTTCTTGAAGCTCCATTTATGAATGCCACTTATTGTAACCAATCAGATGATGAAAATAGAGAAGATTCATCTTCAAAAAATGAAGGAGAAGAAGGTGAGCTACTGATTAAAGAAATTAGATCTACAGAGATTTGTTTCTTTGAGTATGTATCTTCTTCCAAAGATGAATACAAAGATTTTGTAGCTGATATGAACAACCATTTCTATGTTGTCTTTACACAATCAAAGACTTTGGAAAAGGAAAATTCATCCAAGCCTGAAGTTAAGGATAAAGATGACCCTCAACTGGAGACTCTACTACCAGAAAAAATAGTAAGTAAGAGAGGTTCTCCACTTCCTCTGTCCTTGGAATCAACCAAAAAGAAATCTGAGGCCACACCTCATTATAAGGTATCTTCTAATCAAGTTAAGTCAAGACCTCTTCTAAGAATGATGCTTCCACTTCCGCACATCAGAAAAGTAATGAAAAATATTTAACCACTTCCTCTAGATCAAATCATATATTCCCTAGTCTTCCCTATGCTTCTAATAACTCTTAATATAGCTTTGATATCATTGACCATGTGAAAAAGGCCAAAGTTTATATTTATGAATCAGAATACTTACAAACTTGCACTAAACAGTTTAATAAGATGGTCAAATTTATCAAAAGCGATAGTTTTAAATATAGTATGCCACCCACTTCCAAAGGATTACTTCTCACACCAGATCTGATTCAAAGACAAAACCTTCTATATCCTACCTCGTCATCTACCTGTAAAGTTAAACCTTTCTATGTTTCCTTTTTTATCAATGGATACCTACTCAAAAATTACATTATTGATTCTAGTGCATCTAAAAATTTCATGCCCACTAAGGTTGCTCAAGCTCTTAGTTTGAGTCTCTCTCAAGAATTCAATCATTATCACCCCATGGAGATAAAGGAGGTACCACTTATCCAAAGAATCAAAGATGCACAACTTATTTTTTTGGCTTGTCTAGAAAAATGGGTAAAGACAACAATTATAGTGGTGAATATACCCACTACATATAGGATACTACTCAGTAGAAGATTTTTTTTAGTATATGGGAGGTGAGATACAAATGGAATCATATTTGGCCTTGATACCAGTCAAGAATGAATTGAATAATCTCCTCCCCAAACCTAAGATGAAATATACAGTTTAGAAGCCAGATGATCCTAGAGTACATGTTCTCTTATAAATAAGGGAATATGGGAAAGTTTCATTTGAGGAAATAGGAAGTGGAAAGTAATTCATGAGTTCTAAAAAAAAAAAAGAGAAACCCATTCTTGAGGAAAGGCCAACATATATTTCTAACAATATTTGGTGTATGGAATTTGATGGAAGTTGTTAAACAAGTGGTTCAGGTGTAGGAATTGTCTTGAATTATCCGTAAGAAGATTTGTTTCCTTTGGAATACAAGCTACAGTACTTGAACACCAATAATACTTATGACTATGAATCCTTTTTTCTTGGGTTACAAGTTACTGAAGAAATAGGGATTAATAAGCTCATAAAACAAGGAGATGTTGAGTTTATCATGAAACATGTAAGATATATATTCCAAGTGAATAACCCTTGTCTCTTACACTACATGAATATAATTTCATATTTCCTCAAAGATTTTGATGCATTTGATATCAAGGAAATTACACGAGATAAAAACATCAGGGGTGATTAATTGCAAATTCCACCTCTTTGATGATTCTACATCTCAATTTCAATGGGAAAAAGTGTTCAGTGGAGATGATTTTCTGCCCAAGTGTGTCAAACAACTCAAAGAGTTGTCAAGTGTTTAATAATGATAACCACATTTTTTCATTCTTATAGTAGATCAAATATTTTAGGTCTATGTATTTCAAAGAAAGTGACTCACTCCCACGAGAGATTACCAAATATGATAGTAACAATGACACAACTAACCAAGTAGATGAAGATGGAGTAATCCAATTGAAAGGTAACAAATTTCCAAAGGGGATAGTGTCAATGGAGGAATTGTTTAACAAGAATGAAAACTTTATCCATATTAAATCCAAGGGTGATCCTATATCTTCATTCAAATATGAGAAAATAAATATTGGTACAAGTGAATAGCCAATGATGGTGAACATAGATAAATGTTGTTCACATGAGGAATGAAGAAAATTCTCAATCTTGTTAAAGAAGTATCCGAATGTACTTACATATTCATATAATGATCTCAAATCCTTTCCACCATATAATGTAATACTCCATCCCCCTAAAACTAGTTACAAAGGCCTTCCAAAAAAAGTAAAGACAATATAATCCAAAGTTTTTCAGGACCATCAAAGAAGAGGTCTAGAAACTACTCAATGATCGTATCTGTTTTCCTATTGATCACTCAACATGGATATAAAATAGTATACCAGTATGGAAGAAGAATAGTGAAATCTATATTTTTGTGGGTTTCCAAAATATGAATCAAGCCTCTCTAAATAAAAACTACCCTTTTCCAATCATGGATCGTATTCTAGAAGTATTGAATGGTTCATAAATTATGTCTATGCTTTATGGATTCTCTGGATACAACTAGATTGAGGTAGCCTAGGAGGATTAATTTAAGATGGATTTCACCACTCCTTGGGTCATATTTGCATATCGTCACATTCCCTTAATGATAATTAATGCAGGCACCACCTTTTAAAGGGATATGGACTTATAGTTTAAGGATATAAGGAGGAAATGCATAGTGTTGCATCTAGATGATCTCACAGTGTACTCAAATAAGAGAGGAGAACATTTTCACTAGTTGGAGTATATATTTATCCACTATAGAAGGAATCACATATCTATCAATCTAAATAAATAAATATTTGGGGTTACTGAAGCTAATTTCCTTTGTCACATAGTGAGAAAGGAATGTATGAAAATTGATCCAAAGAGAGTAGAAACCATTCAAAGATTGTCTTTTCCCACAAGTAATCCAAGTGTTCACTCCTTTGAAAAGGTAAATTTCTTAAGAAGGTTTGTCCCATATTTTTATAAGCTCACAAAGCTCATCATCCATATGATGAAATCCAAGTAATCTTTTACGTGGAGTAAATCAGGGAAGGAGTATTTTGAGTCAATAACATGTGTCATTGCAAAAGCGCCTATTTTGGTCTACCCAAATTTCAATAAAGAATTCATGGTATATTATTATGCTTTGAAGCATACTAATTCATTTGTTCTCATTCAAGAAAATGATTATAAAGTTTAGGCACCCATTACATTTATGATTTATCCTTTAAAGGAATACAAGCTTAATTATAAACAATATTGAAAGCATTCCTATGTGGTGGTTAGAGATTTGAAGAATTTTAGGTTTTACCTCTTGAAATATCATACCATTTTCATGGTCCCTAGCCCGAAGGTTAAATATATTCTAATGCAACAAAATCCTAACGTGAAGAGAGGAAATTTTGTTTTAAAAGTGTAAGAGTATGACCTTGATATCAAACCTTCTAAATTGGTGTGAGGAAATGGCTTAAGAAGAATGGGAGTATTGTTCCAACTTCTATGAATACTCGATCAAGGATCTCCATCTCATGCTCTTTGTAAGCAACAAAACTCCTTGGTACTCTGACATAGCATATTTTATTACTTATGGTGAATCCCTCAAGACTGGATTACAAGAAAATGCATAATCTCCATCTCAAATCAGAAAAATATGTTATTTTGGAGAACATACTATATAATAAAGTGTTGTATGGGACTTTCCTAAGGTTCATTGAGGAATAAAAATAGAATAATATGTTTAAGGCATTCCATGATCAAACATTTGGAGGTCATTTCTCATCAATGGTAATAACCCACAAAATTTTGAGAGGTGTCTATTATTGTCTTATCCTCTTCTGAGATGCATACAAATTGGTGGGGAAATGTGATCCATGTTGGAATTTTTTGGGAAAACCAAGGATTTTTGTTTTGCCTCTCATGCCTTTGATCATTAAGGAACCCTTCCAACAATGGATTCTACACTTCATTGGTGTATTGAACCCGCACTCCAGTGTGAGTCATATGTATGTCCTCGTTGCTACTAATTACTTCACAAAGTGGCTGGAAGTTATTCCACCCAAGCATGCAACTCATAAATGGTATGAAATTTCTTAAAGGAGAATATCATTGTCAGATTTAGGGTACTAAACAAGATAGTAGCTGATAATTCTACTTCTCTTTTGGTGAATTGATAAAAAAATTCTATAACCATGACATCTCACTATCTCACTTTGTTGATTACTATCTGCAAGGAAATTTCCAAGCAGAGTCTACTAATAAAAATATCGTCACCATTGTTCAAAAAATAGTGGATTCTAATCAAAGGGATCGGAATAAGAAACTGTATAATGCATTATGGGCTGATTGGATCATGTCAAAGAAGCCATCGACACTTCTCATTTCCAAATACTATATGTACTTGAAGCTTAAATCCCAATCTCTCTAAAGCCACCTTCCTTGTAACTGGTGAGGGAAGTCAAAAATGGAGGATACTCATACTCTCTTGACAAAAGGATTTTATACTTAGAGAATTTGAATGAAGACGTGAAAGTAGTAATTGATGTGTTAAGAATACACCAATCGAAATTGAAAAGGATTTTTTATCAAAAAACATAAGATAAAATATTTTAGATTGGATACATTGTCCTACTTTGGGATAAGAGGAGAGAACCCAAAGGAATCCATGGAAATTTTGACTCTCTTTGGCTTGGCCCCTTCATGATTAGTAATTTTTGTAGAGAAAATACATATTATCTTGCCTACCTTGATGGCACCCCATTGGAGTTTCCTCGTAATGGGAAATAACTAAAGCTATAAAACCAATAAGGTTGGTTTCTCCCAACCATCTACTATATTTTCCCTCTCCTTTTTATGTATTGCCCTTCAATTTTTGTGTGTTTCCCTTTCTTTTCATGTGTTTGTTAATGTTTTCCTTTTGTAATAGTTGGTGAATAAATGACTCTATTTCACATTTGTCAAAGAATTGGTCTTCTTACCAAGAGAATTATGAATTCCTCCATTTTCCCTTAAAATTTAATATCCCAAAGTTAGAGCCAGTTGTTTTCATGATAAATGTCTAGAATGTAAAATTAAAGTTTTTGGCCATGATAATTAAGCCCACACTTGAAAGTTTCCTCTCCCATTCACTATGAACCCTTCCTCTAGCCAGCCGTATTGGAATCACAATCACTGAGAGGAGGGGGTGAATCAATGATCCTTAAAAAATTCATTCACATTCACTTTAGTATTCATCAGTTATCATTAACCATTTAACATGCATTCACCAAGAATCATAACCATGTACATGAGAAAATGAACACAAGAACACGTGAACACCATATTTAAGTGGGAAACCCTTATAGGTAATAAAATACATTGAAAAAAATATTTATTATAGTAATCAATCAAATTTATTTGAGCACCAACCCCTAAGTTTAGCGATGCACCAATCCCACAAGGAGCAAAAACTCCTAGATTTAGTAGAGCACCAACCCTACATGGATGCACCAACCCCCTAGATGACTTAATTCTAACTCATCCACATAATTTTTTTTTAAACATATATAATGGTGCCACAAGAACTGATGATGAATCTTCTTTAGCTCTTCCTTCTCTCTTTCTCAAAATTGGCTTTTAGGCTTCTTCGCTCATGGACTTCTTCACCAAGTTGATTAGGTCATCTAACCTTGAAAATCATAGATCAACACATGTTATCTCTTCATACCAACTCCTTTTCCATCTCTTGATGGTCATAAAGACCTTCTACACCTCTTTACTCTTCCCTCTTAATCACACTTTTCCATACACACCCAACAACACAAATAGGCCTAAAAACATGCTTAAATACATGACTTAAGTCATCAAATACATCTAGGTCATCCATCATAGGTAATATATAATAATAAAAACATTTAAAATTTTTAATAACAACATACAAAATACCACTTAGGTCGTATTTATCATGTAAAAACAAAACTCCTTCATTAGGACTCATACAGACCTAATACACTTAAACTGCCCTCTTGCCAAACTTAGTCTTCTTAAGCCAAAAATACCTTCACCAAACATCTAAAAACACTTGGAAATTTTTTCTAAGTACACTCCATGCCTCCTATAAACTTGAATCATCTTTCATCATCATCTCATGCTATGAAGCCACTCATTAAAACAAATCTCCTCACTAGGTCTATGACATACAAAAATAGTCCTCAAACATGAAGCTAAAACACTCATCAAATCACCTAAACCATGAAAATATGATACATGAATGGAAATTTTATGACCTCAGGGTCATCACCAAATTCTTTAGACACCATCACTCATGGCTTAGGGCCCCAAGAACACCTCTGTAACCAAGACCACCAAAATTGTCAAAAATTGCCCCAAAACTAGTCTTGCAAAATATACTTCCACATACCTCTTAAGGGATCAAAATTGATCTAAAACCACTCCATACATGTATAATACAAGTCTTAAAATGTCAATTTATTCATATGGTCTAGTGTAAAATTTGAGAGAAATATAAAATTCTTTAGAAACTTACTGATTATTGGGGGCTCCACACACTGTCAAGACACCTAAATACCACCTAGAGAAATTTTAAGGAGTCCTATACAGCCTCCAATAAATAACCAAGGTAAAACAATCCATTCTAGGAATGATATAATAAGTTATTCTCCATCATTGGTTAACTAGGGTTTAAGGAGGGTTTTAGAACACCTTACCTTCTTAATGATTATTCATAAAGATCCACCCCTTAATCTCCAAACTAATGCCTAGAATGTCATATTATGTCCTTTCATAACTACCATGAAGAGCTTGGGCCACCACGCAGATTTCACTCCTGCCAACAAGCATCAAATTGACTTTCTCAAACTCTAATTCTCACTTCTAAGAACTTGGTAGAGGAAAAAACAAAATATCTAGCACATTCCTTCAAACTAACACCTAAAACCTGGACCACACCTCAAGAACAACCTATTACACCTTTACATTTCTAAGTTGAAATTTGATCTGCTCACCTCATTTGGCCACCTAGGATCAAAAATAGGTCTAGTTATAGACCTAGAAAACATATCCAAACCTTGTAAACACACTCTTATACACTTGTGAGTGTCTCAACACCTCATCCTCATGCTATCCATACTCTTACCATGCTTAACCAGTTGATACAAACATGCCATACCACCTACTCCTCCATTAACTAGGCCTCCAAACTAGGATTCTTGATCATGCTTACATCATCCATGATGACCACCTCATTACTTCACCACTCTTTCTTACCTATAATAGCATTCAAATATATTCATGACATCACCACAACATCCATCTACCACTGCAACACATCTGCAATTCACTATACCTACTTAAGACACCATGTCACATCATCAATGAGACCAAACAACTTCACTGACCAAACAACACAACACCTGACATCAATTATTGACACTACCAATCAATGTTCACGTCCCTTAATCCTTTTAAAATCAATGAAACTAATTGAAATCAATTATAACACCAATTGCCAACAATCTCCCCCTTTTTCATTGATGACAAACCCATTTATGGAAAACACATAAAGCTCTTTCTCTCAAGCCATCAGTTCATTCTCCCCCTTTTGACATTAATGACAAATAATCATACCTACAATATCTTATATATCTTCTTCTCTTATCATATTAGGGCTCACCATTTGGTTGGAAACATCAACCAAACCTAAAAAGGTCCATTTCACCTTCTTCTTCTCTATTTTGACTCTTTAGAGAAACAAAAAATCCCCCTTAACAGATACACACCTTTTAAGAAAAAACTTAGTTGAGAACATACCTTATTTATTCCCCCTGAGTCCTTAACAATTCCAAGACTTGATGCAATAAGAACAAATCCACCAATCTCCCCCGACTTATACACTTCTTCATGACAAGTAGTCCAAAACATCTTACCCATAACATTATCACACTATCCACATGTCTTTTTGACTCAATGTGCCTTCTTGGCACTACGACCTTCTCATGAAGCTAATGAAAACTCCTGCACAACTCCCCCTGACTTGAACCATCTCATAGAACCAAAAAAAAACCATCAGTTGTGTGTATCTTACTCAACTGATACTAATCACTAGAAATGGTTAATTGTCACTTCATCTTGACATGATTAATAAGGTCTTCAACTTGTCTTTAATGGACACAAATCATACCCAGATTTGAGAAACTTCATTCATCTTCTTAGCTGGCCTTCTTACTACCAAACCTCCACAAATATTTCTTGAATTTTTTTACTATGAAACATGACTAGAACAAGGAAACATCCCTTCAACTCTTAATCATCTTCACAGACCTTCTTATACTTGTCTATCATCTTGATGCAGGAGCATCACTTCCATTGTTGAAATTTTGGATTTCATATCAATTTTGAATTGATTAGGATTTAGGAAGGTGCTAGAGGTATTTAGGGGTCACCTATAGGTGTTTTAATGTGTTAAGTCCTTAAAAATTCAAATTTTTTCATTTCCCTCCAAAATGACAAATTGAACTGAGGAAAGTTTTGCAATTGTTTAAACATTTAGGTGTCTTCCTTGGAGCATTTAATATGTTGTAAGAGTGTAACAATATCTATCCAAGCTCTATAATATTTTATGAAGTCATTATTATAGTGTAATGTCCAATTCCAAGGTCCAAGGATTGGCAGATGTCTTGTGAAGTGTTAATAAAGGCAAAACAAACCACATGAAGGTTCTAATGGGCCAAGATTCACTTAGGAAGGAAAAATGAGGAATATTTAACCCAATTTCTACCACTTATGTGATTCATTCAAGAAGGAAAGAGGGGAGCTCCAGGGAATTAAAGGAATTTAAGAAAGAAGACATTTTTGTTTATAAAAAAAATCTATACAGTTGTGACATTATGTGTTTTTGATGTTATAGCTTGTCATTGTATATGTACATTGTGTGAGTCTCGTTGTCCAAACTTTTAGAAGATATCAAAAGATTGATGTGTTGGTAAAATTTTGTCATGCATATATTTGAATGGTTTACTAATACTTGTGGATAATTTCTTGCTAACCTATGACAAAGAGAATGTGCTCAGGGTTTAAGAACTCAAATGGAATAAGTTTGTGTAAAGATATTTGAGAGGGATATTTTTTTATACTTTGACTATGCATTCATGATTGAATAAATGGACCTTGACAGTGATAAATATGACTGTATTCTAGATCAGAGACCCTAAATATTGGAGGTAACCATGTTCTATGAGTGCAGTTGAAGAAATTAATAGTGTCTTTTAGAGTTAAATGATTAGTCAAGCTTCAGTAATACAAATATCACATGGAGATAGGAATAACAAACCTCTACGAGAAGTCTCAAACCTAGAATGAGTGGTTTAGGCACTAAGGTGTTAAAAGGAATCTTATCAACCTGATATAAACCCTCTCTAGGGTTTGGAGGTTAAGGGTTGCTAAGAGACCTATATATAAATTTCAAAATCTGAGATCTTAAGGTAATCTTGGACCTTACTTTTAGAAACCATTTTTACAAAATCAGGGGTTAAAAACTCTTGAAACTCTTTCTTTTACATGAGAATAGATAGGAGACTGGTATATGCTCATTGGAAGCACTAAATGTAACCTTTTCACCTAATTTAATGCTTTTAAGAGTAAGGGTTTTTTTGAATATTTCAATAATATATCTCAGTGATTATGAGGAACCTAAGAAGGTTTTGGGAGGGGTTTGAGGTGAACTAATTACATCACAGTTTCCTAAGAAGTTCCACAGTCCTATAGAAGTGTATTTGAGAGCTAGTGATGGGCATTAAAAGATGAGTTAATGAGTAAAATGGGGTTTAGCATCCAAATTTGTAAGTCATGTTCATAATCATTTTCTAAATTCATAACTCAAGAAGGTGCAGAAGCTCAGTTAATCATCAATAAGTTATTGTGCATAACAATATTCAAACTAACCTACATAATATAGTGAGAAAGGACGATCTAGGGTTTAGGTAACTTGTGATTAATTGTTTTAAAAAGAATTTGGGATTCAAAATTTCAAGATAAAAACTAAAAGGTGTATCAAACAAGAATTAAAAGGCTATGATCTTTATCACCCTTCCAATTTTGAGCCTTTTGTGACAGTTTGGTCTCTAAAAATTGAAATTCAAAACATAGATCTGATTAACAATATAAAAAACAAGAGATTGAAGTGAATGTTGTAAATAAATTCATATAGAAAGATTCTTCTTGGAAGCATGACAAAAATGGGTATCTAAGGAGGATTAGATTTTGTGGAAAAGGATAGTGAAAGGAAGTTATCTTAGGAAGACACTAATAGTAGCACTGGTAGCGAATAATGAACTAGAACTAAGAAATTAAGGATTAAAAATAAAAGTTTAAGGAATTGAAACCTAAAATTTGATACACTCCTTGAGCACTTTAAAGGATACTAGAAAGTGGAGCTAGTTGCCTACGAATTTCCCTAATTTTTTCTAACCTTGTTTTTTGCGGTTACATGTGACTTAAAAAATCTTGTAAGGCAGTTGTACAAAAAGGTAAGTCCAATTGTGCTTAATAGTTGTTTTGAACTATTTCAAAGGCTAAATTGACATGATTAAATGGATATGATCATGTTGATATAGTTGCATTAGTAGGCTAAGGGTGAAGTCAAGTATTTACATGATAGTGAAGAGATAATGATCTTGAGTGAAGAGCTATTTTTGGAAACCTTAGAGGCAAAATTGAGTTTTGTATCATTGTTAACCTTATGGATTGTGTGAGTTTTATTTGGTACTACATCACATATTGTAAATCCTCTAAGCTACATTTTATGCTTAAAATGAATGAATGTTCATATACATACCTAAATTAGGCCTCAAAGCACCATCTTTTTCTCAACCATGCATATCAAACTTTTGGAAGCAATTCTCAAGAAATCTATCAACCCTGTAAGCCTTGTGATTATCTTAACCATTCTCACATAGTATCCTTAAGATACATATTTTTCATGACTTCAAGCCTGTAACACTACTTCATGACTATGAAAAATCAAAACAACACACAATCATGCCTATAAAATATTATTATGACCTTTTCATAGTAGTATCAGGTATTCAACATGACAATACACCTCAATAATCTTTAGTTGACCTTTTTACACAGTTGTCCCAGGTCTCTAGGAACAATTCACTACCCAATCATGCATACATAATTCTTTAAGCTTTCTCTCATGGGCATCACAGACCTAAATAAGGTCTCAAGACACAATCATAGGCTCAAACATGTTTCAAACTCACTCTTTACCTGTCAAGAATTTTCAAACCTTATTAATAGCATAATTAATACCATGACCATGAAATACCTTCAAATGCAACTTTGTGACTATACCTGCAATAATTTCCTTCTCAGCTCCTGGTAGCACAAATATGCTCTCCATACTTCTTAAATTATTCAACCTACTTGTCAAGACATCTTAGACCTTCTAGTAACATAACCTTGTGCATTTCATACTCTTTAACATTTTAAACTACCTTTAAGCCATGATACATCTTCTTGATGCATTTCACTACACTATAATATTATGACTGTGATAGAACTAGATCAAGGTAACATAAAACTGTTTGAAACACATGCCTACAATTCTTCTCAGCTATCTAAAGTTTAAAATTCCTCGATGTTACTTATTTTGGATGATGAATGCCTCTATGAATCCATTATGGTCTTATAATCACATTTCTTCAACATTTTAGGCCACATGAACACAGACCTTTGCTCAGATTTTCTCTTACCACTATCATGCATAGAATCATAATTCAAAATATCTCACTACTCTGTTGAGCCTTCCAGTAACTTTTTAACGTTTATACCTTTGTAGTTGTCAAAACTTATTACTCAAACTTTTAAGAAACTCATGCCTAAATTCGGTCACTAGACACAAACCTAGGCATACAATACTCTTCCTAAGCATGTAAACCTTCTTGGAGAACACCTTTTATATCTCATAGACATTACAAACCTTTCAATGCAACTCTGTTATCCTATATTAGACCTTTAAAATCATAACATTCTGACTTTACTGTCAAGCCTTCATGATTGATGACACTCTTTTCACAGTAGCACATACCTTAACAGTGATCTCCATAGCTTATCAACACTTCAAATTCTTCAAACAAGCTTCAAAAATTCTATCTAACATTCAAACCTTCTTGAAGTACATCATCTAGTAAACAACTCCATAAATATAACTTTAACTAATCAAACATACCTTGTAACCTCTTTGGCATCCTTTTGAAGCATGACACCATGACTGTACCAACAACACATCTCCATTTCTTTTACTAAGTGAAGAATGTCTCCATGAAGCCTTATGAATAAACCTCTACTTCTTAGGGTTCTAAAAAACACAAACTCAGAAGATTCCAAAATACCCATCTTATTCTCATCTAATTTGAAACCATGAGACTGATTGCATGTCTTTAAGATCCTTCTTGACTTCTTGATTGGATTTTTAGGATTCATGAAAACATCATCCTTTTCCACTACATGGGATGATAACATATACTCTTGATGTTCTTCAACCTCTAACTTATACTCTTTCATAGAAAACATTTTACCTTGACTTGTAGACTGATTAGGATTAGATATGACTGACTTTTGTTCCTTCTCCTTCATATCTGCATGATCTAAATTCTTCAATGTCTTAGGCTCCTCCTTGACCTTACCAACAAGATTATATTTTTTTGTTCTTGATTATCTTGGGTTCCTCATTTTGTGAATGAATATTGGATTTTCTAATGATGATATCATCCTCCTTAATTTCCTCTTGGTCAGCATATGCAGACAACAAGAGTACTTAACATTCATCCACTTTTGACCCTTGTACAACCTTGACAAATGATTCATCTAGGTTTTTGGACTTAACATGATCAGTCCTTACTTTCTTAGGTCTTCAAACTTTTTATTTGCATTCAAATTCCCTATGGCCAAAAATATTGCATTTAAAACAATAACCATGAAATAACCTTCTTGCATGCTCCATCTTCTTGTTTTGACTTGAGAGCCTCCTAGCTCTATTACGATAGACCCTTGAAATGTGTTGTTTATCATGATAAATATAGCAAAAAACATATTTTGATTGGTGACCCTATATCCCTTACCTTTAAATCCTCTGCAATATGATCTCTTTTCCTACATTTGTAACATAATACTTTTCTCATGTCTATACTATTTATCCATGAGGAATTATGACTGCAATCCACAACTTTGTGACAAAAATCATTACATGAAAAATAATTTCCATAGAATGAACTTAAACACCTTGTACTCCTTGAAGGATCATTTCCTTCTAAGACCTAATTTTCGATATCCACCATTTGATCTTCTTTTTCCATGTCACCTCTTGAGAGACCTATCTGTTCCTTTAAAAATTTGACCACAAAACTCCATAAATTTCCCATATTTTTTCTTCTTAAAGATCACCTCAAGTTGTTAAGCTTACTTCAGAGGCCCTGCTCTGATACCAATTTTGGAAGCACAATCACTGGGGGTGAATAATTGATCCTTAAAAATTTCATTCACGTTCACTTTAACATTCATCAATTATTATTAACCATTAAGCATTCATTCACCAAGGATTATAACCATACATATGTTGAGTAGATAAAATATAACTCAAGGATGAAAGCGCATAAGGATTGGGCATGCAGGAACATGGTGCATATACACGTGCGGAAGTATAGAAAATTAGGAGTGTGTCCAGAAACAGGATGGAAACGGAACTTAGTTGTTTTTGTAGATCATGTCTATTTTTGGACTTGGAGTACTAAGCACACAATGATATGAAGACTTGTGGGCTATGCAAGGCTATTTGGGATAAGCAGATGTTCAAGCACCATGCAGATTTTTGAGTTATTAATAGGATATGTACTAGGAGTTAACTATAGGAGATCTATTATTAGCACTTGCATGCTTTTGTATTCTTATGTAAGGGCGCATGGCTATTATTATCATGTAGCCTATTTTTGGAAGGTGCATGAGTGGTGAAGGGAAATTCCCCACCCCTGTGTGTGTGTGTGTGTGTTAATTTACATGGTTTAGAGATCCCATTGATATCATTTTATTATAGAGTTATGTTGCAGAATTGCTAGCACGTATGAATATGGAAATTAGATTATGATGTATAAAGCTTCTATGTTTTACAATACTTAATATAATGGACACTATTGGTTGGCTAATGGTGTTATATGTGACTGAATATGGTTCCCGCATGGTAAATCTCATTATGGTCATTATTTAGTCAATATTTCATAGGGTTTAGATCTAGATTTAGTTTATGTGTTGTGGTGTAATTGATTAATTGTTATGGATCTGAATTATATTTATAATCATGCTAACATATTGAACAAGATACTCTAAAGAGGGACCTGGTACCCTTGCGTGCTTCAGGTGAGCACACATTCTAGTCTGAGTAATGTGCCAACGTACCTTGGGATTTGTAGGTATATTCTAGGCTAAATCATTGGTTCCATTGTCAGGACCTATTTCTTAGTTATTTTATAGGATGTTGCATGATGAAGATGTACCAGTTGACCTTGCCCAGTATTAAAGAGTAGTTAGATGATCTAGAAGAAGAGTATGCTTGCAAATTTAGCATTGGAATTAAGTTTAATGCATGTGTATGGGTTGAGAAGAATCTATATGACACATTGTATGAGATGTTCTTTATTATCTTTCCCATAGAGTTGTACGATTGGATGGTTTCTTACGCATCTAAGAGGAATTAGAGGTTTTGCATGCTTGTTTGGACACATGAAGAATTCTAGGCCTTGTATGATGTAGATCTAATTTGGAAGCACTCTATGGATGTTTGGTTCTGTGGTGTTTTGAACAGCTATATTCTTGAGTATGCATTTTCCACTTACTCTTACCTAGAATTTGTTGAGTTCTAGTTCTTGTACGAGCCCAGAGGATCTTATTTATAAGGTATTCCTTTGGCAATCAACATCTTTATCGTAACCCTGGATTTGGAAAAGAAGCCTATGTATAGCTAAACCCCACCATGCATGAGGGAAGGAGAAGTTTTGGTAAAGATGGAAGACCTAATGGTAGAGAGATAGTTAGAACAAAGGAAACTTAAGTTTAATGAAGCACATGAGAGAGATCTAATGAAGCAGTGAGAGATCACGAAAATAATGGTGTTGTGGAGGGAGATGGCTCATGAAGGATTTGGAGCTCACATGGAGGATGTGGAGCTAGAGCATCCAGAACTCCCCCATTTGGGAAATCATGGAGGATAACCCTCTTTAGCTATGGATGAGGGTGTGTTGGAAGAAATACCATGGACTACGGGCATGCATCTAAACATACCTAGTGACATAGGCTTCGTGTTTGGTTTTACAAATTAAACAGAAGTTAATAATAAGCAAGCTAGTGTGAGTAGTAGAGTTACAGTAGATAGAGTCAATTTTAAATCAAGTTCAAGATTTAATCAGGGGGAATATTCATCTATGGTTGCACAATCATTTTCTATGTTATTTGGAGGTCCATCTGGAGGTTTCATTTCTAGAACATCTTTGGCATAGAAATTGGGCGTATTGAACATTGGTGTAATGTCTAGAAGTATCATGACCTCGCAAACTATGGGAGTTCACTTTAGCATGACCATTGGAACACAAGACAGTGCATCTTTTGGTTTGTTTCCTGCTTCAGGAGGAGGATCAGGAGGGTCAAGTGACTTGGGTGTTGGTGGATCTGGAAGTGGTGGAAACATAGGAGGGATACAACTGGTATAGAAATTTTGATCTTGATCAGACTTATGTGGATTATACAGTGTTATGAGATGCCTTTTTAAAATATTTTTATATCCCTAAGTTTGAACAGAAAAGCATAACCGCACTTAAATATATCAAGCAAGGCACTACTAAGAGTGTTCAGGAATATGATGCTCAGTTCAAGACTCTTCCATCTAAGTTATCTTATGGCATCCATGCAAGCCAGAATGCACATTGGTTCATTGGAGGACTAATCGTTCCTTTTAGAAGAGCGCTTTCACATAAGACCTTTATAGATTCATGTGAGGAAATTGAAGCAGCTCTGCGCATTGAGGCAGTAGGAAGTGTAGACATAGGAGTGAGCCCATTTTTAGAAGCTCAGATTACAACAATGGCAAATCAGTTGGAGAAATTTTCTTCTAATTTGGCACATGAGACACGTAGTGTAATTTGGTGTACATATTCTGAAGTAGAAGGGCATACTAAGGATAGTTTCCCTCATAAATTAGTGTGCTCATTTCTACTAGATTGTGAGATATATCATTTGGAAAATAGTTCAAGTCGATGCCCATTGTTGTAGCGTGTGATAAAAAAGAACATGTCCTATTACTGCAAGTTTTAGAGGTCTTACACTCATGATATTGAGGATTACATGTTGATTTATCATATTTATGATGCCATTGATATTGGCATACAACAGACTAGTGTTGTAAATAAATCTAAGTATAAGGGTGGGCATCATGACTATGATCACAATGAGGGGCATAATGATGGTGGCCACAGTCGAGGTCGAGGATACCATGGAGGATTTATGTGCTAAGGTCATAGGGGTGGAAATAATGATTTCCCTCATAGAAATTTTTATACATGTGGATCTCTTGACCATTATAGGTGTGAATGTCCTCAGAACATTGTGTGTTATTTTTGTGGAAATAACCATAAGTATGAAGAATGCGTGGACTTATATGAACACTTGAGTAAGCAACATAAATAGAAAAATAAGGGTGCGGGATGGTTAAATTACAATGTGTAGTAGAGGACCAATGGATGTGGAAGTTACCTCCAGACCCCGATTTGGTACCTATGAAGATCACAACACATGCTAAGGTTACGCACACTAGAGATATTCTTCAACAGAATCCTATGATTACCAAGGTGGAAGTACTACATGCAAATTATCCAAACCCTATGCATCAAAAGGAAGTATATAAGGAAACCATGGAGGTCATTTAGAATTTACAAGGTGAGATACACTATTTGAAGGAACATTCGTGAAAGTTAGAACAATAGAAAAACAACTGAGCTCCATCTAAAAAATGTTGATGATTTAAAGGAGGTTTTCAAGATCATTTGCCAAGAAAAAATCATTCCGTTGTTAGGGAACTGGTTGAAGGGAAACACTCTGTGCACTAGGACTGAGCATGAGAGACAACTTTTGCATGTTAATCTTCCTCTGGAAAGTTTAGATTATGATAAGGATATTACTCTAAATGTTGTTGTTGATGGTTGTCTTTGAGTAATAGTTTAATTAAGACATGCACGGAAGTGAATGTACTCACTTTAGATGTGTGGGTTTAGATGGGTAGACCTTCATTGCAGTCAGCCTCTAATGTGTTATTCATAGAAAACTAGACTAAGGTCACACCCATTGGAGTTTTAAAAGATGCATCCATTACTATTTAAGGGGCCAAGTTTACTAGGGATTTTGAGGTCTTAGCACTTGCAGAAGCAGATAATTTTCTGGCATTACTTAGGTGCCCTTAGTGTTATGTAAACAACGTTGACCTGCATTTTAATAATGGGTATATCAGCTTTTAGAATAATAAATAACGCATCATTATCCCTTTGATAGATGAGAAATCTGCACCTTATGTAGAGACCTTAAGTGAAGAAGACTTTAACAGAATTTATGTGCACACCATTCGAGATCTAGAATTTCTTGAGCCATCGAAGGAAGGATTTCTCTAATGGGATGATGCACAGTCCATGAGTGATACTACAAGTGTTGCATGTGATAACTAGGCACATGGTACTTATGAAATGGTTGGGTGTGAAGTACGAAGTGTAGCTGTGTGTGTTAATAATCCATGTAGTATCAGGCATTTAAGCAGTAGCCATGTACCAAAGTACACAGGTGACGAGAATCCAAAAGTATTTTTGTTTTATATGGAAGTTTAGTGGGAATTTCAAGTGGAAAGAAGGAACATGTTAGTGTATACTCTACGTGCAGAACAACAACACACTGGTGGATGGTTCACATAGATAATCTTTTGGAGTGGAGATAAGTGAGGATTTCTTTATGTGACTAAATTTTTTAAAGAGCAGTGTGTCTACTTAGATGTGTGCATTTCATGGTATTGATCCTATTTAGCAACACATTCAACAGTGTGAGAGACTTTGGAAAGAGGGGTAGGAAGCTTTACCACCTTCAATCTGGGTGCACAAGCTTTACTTCACCTTGTGAGGCTGTGCACGTGTGCATTGTGTATATATGCAAATTTTAATAGAGAGACTAGAAATTGAAAAGAACTTACTATAGGTATGATTCAGAACCTTTGACTGATTTTTCCACTAAACCTCCAGTGAATGAGGCATTGTAGGTTATGAAGCACTTAACTATGGGAGATAGTACAAAGGCTGAGAAGCTCCTTCAGGAATTATTAGGAGAGCCATACTTGGGGGCATGTATTTTGAAGAGGAAGAAACAAATACTGAAAAAGCTTGGGTTTACTTTCCGAGAAAGAGACAAGGGTAAGATTGTATACATAGTTGATGATGAAGATGATGAGAACATAGATATTGAGCACACAGAGGGTATGTGCAAGGTCCTATACAGTGCAGATGAAAATTTGTTGTGCCTACCATGAGCCCATGAATACCAAGAAGGTGAGCATTGGAACATATATTGAACCTAAGGAGGCCACTCATCAGAAAATTATTGGTCTGATTTTGAAGTTTGCTAATATCGTTGAGTTACTGTATGAACTTCCAATATTTTGTTTCCATATGGTGCTATCATGAATTAAAAGGCGTACATGAATCATTGGGAGAGATAAGGATACAACTAAAAGAAGGTGCTCATCTAGTTTGGAAGATTCCTTACACAATGAATCTGAACTTGTGGATTAAGGTGAAGGAAGAAATTGACAAAATGTGAATTTTTGGGATCATTGTACCCATCAAGGAATTATAATGGGTGAGCCCTATGGTGATCAGCATCAAGAAAGATGGTAGAATTAGTAATTGTTGTGGATTACAAGGAATTGAATGTTGCATGTGTGATTGATCCTTTTCCTACACCATTCATTGAGGAAATATTGGAGGGCATTGCTAGGGCACGAGATATACTCCTTCAATGATGGATTATCTAAATACCATCAGGTGAGGATAGCTAAAGAAGATCAAGAGAATAAAACTTTCACCACTAAATGGATAAGTTTTACATACATGGTTATTCCTTTTGGATTAAATAATGCACCTGCAGTGTTATTTTCACGCATAGTGGTACAAGTGTTTTAGGATTTTATTCACAAGTTCATACATATATATCTAGATGATTGGACATTTTAAGGCCTTTTAAAGGATCAATGTGATAATTTGAGGCTGATTTTTGAGAGGTGCCAGCTAATTGAGCATCTGTTTATATATTAAGAAGTGTGTATTCACCACACCCTTTGGAATTTTACTGGGACACATAATCTTGTAAAGAGGGATTATTAGTGGATCTTGCTAAGGTTGCTGTAATTTTGGGCTTAGAAGAACCAGCTAGTCAAAATGAGGTGCGTGCAGATTTCTTGGGGCACACAAGATATTATAAGAAGTTTATTAAGGGTTTTTCCAAGATCATTGTGCCCCTAGAGGAATTGTTAAAAGGAGAAGGTGATTTTTATTGGGTGAGGCCTAGCAACAACACATGTTTGAGACTTTGAAGGAGAGGCTTACTAAAGTGCACTTGTTTTGTGCTTGCCTTTATGGTATAAACCTTTTCACATTCATGTAGATACCTCCAACATGGCAATTGGTGTGGTACTAGCTCAACCTGGAGAAGGGATTTTCGATCATCCTATTTACTTTACAAGCAAAAAGTTGACTCTAGCAGACTAGAATTACACAATGACAGAGTGTGAGGTGTTGTCTATGATTTATGCACTCCACAAGTTTTGACAATATTTGTTGGCTACACCTTTCATATTTTATACATACCATATGGCACTAAAGTATTTAGTGAACAATCTTGTTTTGTAGGGGCACATATCCTGTTGGGTTTTGTTATTTCATGATTTTAAATTTACTGTGATGGTTAAGTCGAGTAAGAGAAATTTTGGTCCAAACCATTTATCAAGGATTCAATCAGGAGAGAACGTGCAAATCATTGAGGACATAATGCCAGATGCACAATTGTTTAGGTTACACCAAGTACCCTTGGACTTGGAGGATATTGTTGTCTTTTTATGCATAGGTGTGGTACCTAAGGGAATGAAGGCAATAAAAAAGAAACAACTTGTTATTCATGCCACACCTTACATGTTGATCAGTGGAGACTTATGCAAGTTAGGTCGTGATGAAGTTTTGTGCCAGTGTGTACTTGAGCATGAGCATGAAGAAATTATGGAAGAGGCTCATGGTCATATTGCAGGTGGACACTATGTAGGGGATGCCACCATGCACAAGATTCTCCTAGCTGGGATATAGTGGGAAACATTATACAAGGATTGTAAAGCATGTTGTAAGGCATGTGACCATTGTCAATGCCTTGGAAATCCTGGGCATTAGGATGAAATGCCTTTGAGGCCAATTACTAGTGAAAAATATTCTGAAAAGTGGGAAATTAACTTTGTGGGCCCTATCTCCCCAGCCATGCGTAGGACTAGACCACGCTATATTACAACTTGTATAGATTATCTTACACGGTGGGTAGAGGCGGTGCCTATAAAGGATTACACAGAAGCTACATTAGAAAGGTTTCTATGGGAAAATATTATCAGCAAGTATGGATTCCCTTTAATTAGATGAATTTATGGTTTTACACCATTGGATAACACCCTATCATCCTGAAGAAAATAGAATTGATGAGGCCTTCAACAAGATACTGAGTCACACATTGAAAATAAATTATGATGTTGGAAGGAAATATTGGGATGATAAATTCTTTATTGTAATTTGGGCATACAAATAACCTATAAGAGGTTGAATAAAGCAACACCCTTTCAGTTAGTGTTCAGCACAGAGGTAGTTCTACCAATGGAATTCATGTTACCATATTTGTGTATTGCATGTGTAGGAGGTTTGGCTGATGAGCAAGCATTGGAAGAACGTATTGACAAACTAATGCAGTTGGATGAGAGGTGTGCGTAAGCATGATGGAATTAGAAGCAAGAAAAAGTAAGGTAAAAGGCATGGCATAAGAGGCACGTCAAGGATAAGAATCTTGAGGTTGGGAAAATGGTACTTCTTTATGATTCAAAAATTTTACGCCACCCTGGACAACTCAAGGTACATTGGTTAGGACCCTATTTTATCACTTATATACTTGATTTAGGAATTTTCCAATTAGAGGCACTGGATGGGACATGGTTACCCGATTAGATCAATGGGAGTAGGCTAAAGCCTTACTATAAATAAGTCTTCTTGGTGTTTTTAATAAGACAATATTACCACTTATATTATATTTCCTTAATGTATTCCACTTTTATGTGTTTCCTTCATCGTTATTATGCTTTGTCAATTTAGTTCAGTATTTATTGTAATAAGTGTGTTTACATGTCAGAATCTTCTTACTATGTAAGTGTTTTCATGCATAGATGACCACACATACCCTTAATGTGGGGTGGTTTATATACATGGTTCATTGCTAAGTTGGAATATTATCTAAAAAGGGGGTATGCATAGAAGATAGTTTGTGCAGGTGCTCAAAGGAAAGGTGTGGTTAGGAAAAGAGAAAAAATTGCTCCTAAATAAAGACCACGTATGGAAAAATGGACGCACATTATAACGTGAGGTAGGTTGTAGTAGGGGAAACTACTTATTGAAAGGCATAGTGGCAAGGTACTTTGGCACATGAGGGCACACAAAAGAAGGTCTATGGCCAAGAAGTAGAGTGCGTTCTAGAAGGTTATGATTGTGGTGCAACGTGGAAAAATTCATGAATGATGCGTTAATGTGAGGTACAGTAGTAGGTAGAGGAGTAATAAATGTGGGATTTATTGAAAAATCTATATAAGGTGGTCTAGCGAAGCCATTTTCACCTTTATGATCAAATATCATACAAGCGATTTGTTTACAAGTGAGCTACCAAAGCAGTGCAAGGTGTGGAGAGCCACAAACTAGGTGTCTTGATAGATTTGTGCATGGTATTGACTTGTGCTCCATTGAGCGAAGTGTTTGAGCAACGTATGGACATGTGGGAAGGAGGAATCTAGAGCTAGGGTTTGGAGTTGAGCTAGGGCATGCAGTTTCAAGCTAGGGTACGTGGAGTTAAGTTGCAGAGCTTGGAGTAGGTAAAATAACACACCTTTATAATTATGATGGCATTGAAAAAGGCATCTGGAATGACCATAAGGGGGAAGAAGTAGAAGGAAGAATAAATTGAATTAGAGGATGCCTCAGAGAGTAAATTTTTTGAAATTTAGTACCCGAAAGGTGTTTTTATGGGTCACGATTGGGACTCACATGTTCGTCACAATAAAGTGAGTGATTACAATCACTGAACGAAGGATAAAAAATAATAACTGGAGAAATTACTGGCACAGAAGACAAATAAATGCATTATTGATGATATGGTCGTCTATCACGACACTGATGAGAAGCTCTTAAGAAAGGTAGGGGTTTTATAGGTATATGAAATCCCTTTGGGAAACCAGAGAAGTTGTACTAGTGGTTGATGAGTAGAGTCCATGATGACTTTTTCTAATTTTTTGGATGGCGTATGAGATTGACTACGCCCTTGATTGGGATCTTAACAAGAATTAGGAGTTTGGGTGTTGAAGACAAAGAAGGAGTTATGCTACCTCAAAGGAGGGAGAAATGGATATAGGAAAGATACAGAAGTATCTTGTGGTTTAGGCGGCAACACACCTCCTCACCAAGCTTAATGACTAGGATTAATGGTCACAGGTAAACACATTATGACTACACATAGCAAAGAAGATGTCTGAAGGTTTAGCCTACAGTTTGGCAAGTTTTATTATTGAAATTATAATTGAAGAAGCACATGGTGGAGATAAGATTAGTTTTAGAACTATCATTTTTTCAGTTGTATTTGTAGAAATCGGAGTATCGGATGGGTCCAAGGAGAAAATTTGGTAGTACCCTAAGGTGAATAAATATCTTGCATAGAGATTTGAGAAATAAACTTGTGATCAGACCATGAGTGGCCCATTTAAATAGAGGGAAGAGTTGTGGTATGTGTGACTCTACACTTCATTTGAAGAAAAGTGGATAATACCAAAGGATCTTCCAGAGGTAGTAGGTAATCAAGTACAGTTTGTAGTTTATCAGCATTTCACTATTACACATTTTGGTATGAAGGACGGAAAGTGGAGCCCATGGTGTAATATTCCTTATGCCTTCACCACACATTTCTTTCAATATTCTATACATAGGTTCTCAAACACGGGCCAACTGTTTTTTAATGCTGAGAAGGTAGACTACGACTACCACTCTCTTAAGAAGACTTACGTCTATCCTGGTACATCTACATACATTGAACATTTAATTTATGATGATATTAATATGAAGGTTATGATTTTGGAAATTGGAGAGAAGGGGGGAGTACTTGTATACACTCAGTTGAAGCCCAAGTTGGAGATGAGGGTATATATGGAGAATGAGTTTAAACTTCCGAGCCCGCCAAAGGGGAAGCATACAGTTGGAACTTTGGTGGATCAGGAACCATCTTCACCCTCTTTAGAAGAAAAATAATAATAACTTCATGCAAATAGTGGTGGCATGGAACATAGGGGAAGAAGACAACATACTATTGGGGAGAAGAGAGAGTGTGAAATGACCCCTCCTTTACAAAATAAAGAATATGAAGTGTTGAGGATGGGTGCAACTGAAATAGATGCAGAATAGACCGTTTAGGAGCCACAATTTAAAAGGGTGTTATGAAGAACAAGGGCTTAGAGCATAGGAACATCACAACCTTTAAGGATATCACCTAGGACTTCACCTCAGAATGTAGAGCCTAAAAGGAAGAAAAGGTGCAAATTAAATCGTAAGGAGGAAGAGGAGGATGAATCTAAGGAAAGTGTGTTAGGTACTCTAGTGAAGCTTGAGAATACAAAGGAGCCTCGTGGTGAAGAAATGAAAAATGATGAAGAGGAGCTGAAGGAGAAAAAAATAGAAGTAGATTAGCGTGAGCCTTTAGGTGTACCCCATACTACATAAGAAGGTGAAGGCCCAATTTTGGATTCAAGCACTCGGGTTCCAAAAGGAAGGTGAAGAAGGAAGGAGAAGGAAGGTGAAGACTATGAGACTCCTATAGTGAGATATATGGATGACACAAGAAAAAAAATACACGTGTGGTTCTAGAGTACTATGGAGCCTAAGGATTTATATGGTTGGGAGCTTATAGATGAATAAATGGTGAACACATGCACACAGAAGAAATTATCGCGGTCTATGCAGACTCATATGGATGAGCTATATTTTAAAACATGTGAAGAGTCATGTGTTTCACACGGAATGAAGAAAACACCCCACGTATGACATGTGAATGTTAAACCTATTATCATGTTAGATGATTAGGTGAGTAATGCCTTGGTGAAGGTATCTGTAGAGGTTGCATGCAAGAACATAGAAAAAATAGCAACAGGGCTGAAGTAAAGGTGGAAGCATTGGTGAGTATGGCAGAGCAAATTGGAGATAACATTTTGAATGTATGACCACACCTAGAATCACAAGTTCTAGAAAAAACTCCTTCTGTTATGCATTACCTTCGTACTTTGGTAAAGTTGGTATTTAATGAAGTGCATATGCCAGTACCTAAGGATGCTATAGAGGAGGCAGAAAGGACAAATGCCACAATTTCAAAAAATGTTACGAGTTATGAGTCATTGTTACAGACCTTTAAGGATGAACTTAAGAAGGAATATCAAGCTCTAAATATGTACGCGGTGCCAAATTCAATTATCAGAATAAGGACTATTAAAGAGGATAATGAGGTCCTATTAGTATATGGATTTGCATGCATGCAAATGACATGCAACAGTGTGGGAACGAAGTCCCTCCTCAATGAAGGTGAGGCTGCCTTTATTGAAAACCAAAACTGTATTTACATGTGTACATTCAAAATTGTATGTGGGGGGTGTTTTGGAACATCAATGGAAAGAAAAGTGAATGAAGGAAATGGAATAGAAAGAAGGAAAGGAGTGGAATGGAATGAAACTTGAAAGAACATGCAAGAGTTAGGTAAAAATAGAGCCTAATATTACATGAAGAGGAAAGATGAATAACCAACACAAATAAAACGGAGTTTGAGTTAGCCAAACAAGAACATGCAAAAGGGAACACACATGAGCAAGTAGATAGTCAGAGCTTGATCACTGTGAACTAGAACAACTGATTACTAATGTTGACAATAAGATCAAAGATAATATTTGCATGCAAGATTCAAACACCTAACATCTAATGAACATAAGAACACCAAATGTTAGAAGAGACAATGAATGAGACACAAAGTTCTTATTCTATTAACTCCAAAATGTTTTTCACAAAGAACACAAAGTTTCTTCTTGAAACAAAGCTTGCACAAAAGTATTTTCTTCTCCTCTCTCAAAGTCACCCTTACAAATGAGCCCTTCACTTCCTTTTATAACCCGAAAATTGGTTACAAAGTAGTTAGAGTTTTAAATGCACATTAAATAGGGCACTTAAGTGACTTTGACTTTTTCAACCAACTTTTAAAAAGTGACTAAAAATAGAAACCACTTAAGTTAAAAGGGTCATTTAAGGAAAAATACATAAATAAAAGAAATGGGTACATGTGGACCCCACTTAAATGACTTGTATGCACACGTAGACATCCTAGTCAGCAATGTGCCACCTAGATCAAGACACCTAGGATCAGTGCCTTATCCATTGGGCCAAGAGTCCGCCTATCCCGATCGTACGGGAATGAACTCATTGACTATGCTCTGCAATCCTCCAAATGACAAGAGTGCTGAGCTTGAAACTTGAGCAATTCATCCACCCCTCTATCTGAGCAATATCCTGGTGTGAGAAAATTTGTCTTCATTCGTATTCACATTCACAATTCTCCACATGCTCCGAGTACCTTTCCATGGTGAATTATTCATTTTTCACGAGACCATAGTCGTTACGCCACCTTGGTTTATCAGAATCCAGCTTCTGGTCTTTCGCCATTGAGAAGATCTCCAAGAGCCAAAATTGTAACTGCACTGCCTGGAGTTATGTCCTTTGTCTTTGTCACCATCCCAAAGTGTTGATCTCCAAAGAATTCATGAGACTTTAGAGTCTTGGAAATCATCTCCTTTGAATAAATATGAACAAGTTGTGTTGAACTATAAGTGATTTATGAATTCGTTGAAACAGCCTTAGTCTAGTAGTTTGGTAAACACTTTTACAGGAGTTGATTCTAACATTCACAATCTCTTCCAAGTTCATCACTATTGGCTTGATGACAGCCTATCTTTTAATTGGTTCAGGATAACATGTAGCCATATGGGAATCACCAAGTACCTCATTGTACATGGTTCTCGTGTTTGAAATGATGGAAGTATGATCTTCATCTACCTGATTCAGGGAATCTCCTTCGGGTAGTTGCTGAAACAATGGATCTTCTTGTTAGTGCAGAAAGATGAACCTCCTCCAATCTATTCAAATGCTTATGGGGAAAAAACCGGACAGTTCAACTTTTGATTTCAATGTGGCTGCTTTAGCACTAGTTGACTCTGGTATCGATAATAAGGTACTTGAATGCGAGTTTCTCACCTCTGCCATTGTGTGAGTAGTGAATATTTGTGAACCTGCATCTAAATTATAGATGTTGAATAGCATTTTAGCTGCATTATGTTTGCTATTTGTGACCTTCATTTGTTGCAAGCAATTAAACTGTAAGCTTTATCAGAGCCCCAGATCCATCCATATGCATTACGCGTTCTTTCGAAAGGCCGATGAAAATGCAGCATATAACAAGTCACAAAAACAATTCATTTTTTAAAAACATACTTGCCCATGGTTCGGTCGGGTCGCATTGACACCCGATTATCATCCCTCGTTGATCTTCTGGCGCCATCCTATCTCCTCTTCCTTATTATATAACACTTGTAAAGATTGTTGCCATGCATCCCTGATGGTTTCTCAAATACCTGCCAACTTAGTGACTCATTGAAGATGCTCATATAATTGCAAAGCAAATTGTGCTTCATGAATATTCTGATATGAAACAGATCCACCTCTATGAGATTCTCTTCCATGAGTTACATCATAAAACAAGTAAGGTCTCAATAGAGAATCTTTGTAATAAATTTCATCAGGTCTCCTGGTAACACTCTCACTATCACTTAATCGATTTTGATAAAAATATATTGAAAGAAAATCCCGAATTTGAGGATGCATTCGATACTTAACAGATAACAACATAGTTGGACAACCTGCTTGTTGGAAGCGCTCCTTAAAAAGGCTTCTACTATACAGCAACATGCCTGCTGCCTGGGATAATTAGCTAGTGCAGGTAGTTGCTATGGATCCTCGACAAGAACACGGTAGCTTTGCAGCACCCATATGAAAGTGGAGGTAACACGCCTGCTTCACTAGCTTGTAGCTTCATCTATAACCACCATATCAAACCCATGTTTCTGTACGGCCACTCTATAGTGAACACAATCCAGCCTATTTGCAAAACTCGTGCCTGGGAAGATTTGGAGCTTGGTGTGAAAAGGCGAGATCAACTTTCTCGGGCTTCGACTACAGCTGCAAGATTTTGCAACAACTAATCACGACTATGGTCCACGTTTTCTTTGTTCCTCTGGCTGGTGCCAGTGGCCTTTCTTTGGCGTGGGAAATTTTTAATTCTTTTGTTTTAAAGACTGTTGTCTTTTCTTTGCCAGGCATGTACTTCTTAATACCTGCGCACCTTTTGAGAACTTGTTCTTATTTCCTTTTTAGACTGGGCGCGGGTTTCTTCTTTTAATCTTCTTTCTTTAAAAACTGCTCTTTTCTTTCTTATTTTCTTTGCTTAAAAACTTCTTCTTTCAAACCAATGCGTGGTCTTTACCCTCTTGGCTGGGCGTGGGAGCTAGTTTTCACCTCCATCGTGGTCTTTTAGACAAAAATAGAAGCTTTTATTTGTCTTTTCCTTGGTTGTGCGTGGCCTGTGTGGACAGGTGCATGGAAGACTGTTCTCTTCCTCCCACGTGGTATCTTAGGCAATAAATTTTGTCTTCTGTTATCTTTAAAAACTGTTTCCTTTGCCCTGGAGTGTGGACTTTCCTTGGCATGTGATTAAATATTTCTTATGTTATTTAAAAACTGTGTCCTAGGACATTTCATGCATGGAAGTTGTTCTGGCGGCCTTGCCTTCCTATTAAATGCTGTTCCTATTTTGTTGTATTGTTTCCATGCTGTTGGGGGCTTGCCTTGGTAATTGTTCTCTTGAACACTGTTCTTCTCTCCCTTATCCCTGCGTGGGAGATTGTTGTCCTCCTCTGGCTAGTATTTTGATTCTTATGCAACCTCCTTTGCATGCACAAAAACTTTCTTGTATTTCTTCTTCACAATGGCGTGAGTTTCTCTTACATGATGCTGAAAAAATATTATGTCTTCTTGAAGAAATAAGAAGCAATTGAAAGCTTCGCATGAATTTTTCAACGGGTTTGATGGAGGAAGTTACGGGAATTAATCTAACTTCCTCTCTTCCCGGGTAGTGGCTTAAGTGCCAGGGGAAATGGGGAAAGCAACGGACAATTGCCAACGGGAATGGAAAAATGGGTTGGCAATCCCCGTCCAATTTCCCCATGTGGGAAATTGGGGAATTTTATGCCCGTTTTCCAATCCATGATTTGGCAATTGGCAGAGGAAAACCCCACGTGTGGAAAAATTGAAGGAAATTGCCAGGAAAGTGGAAAACCGGGTTTGGGAAGCCAACCCAGCAGTTGGAAACGAAAGCTTACTTCCCCGACACTAAAACTTGTCGAATGAACTTTAATTTATGTTTATTTAATTAAATACTCCTTAAGTGATTTTTAAAAAATTAATTTAATCAAACAAGGAGCAATTAATTAATTAAATATTAATTAATTATTTTAATGTATTTTAACGAGTTTTAAAGCCTGGCGGGAAGAGTTATCACCCGAAAATCACGAAACGAAGACCGAAATGATCACAAAAATAAGACGATTGCGATGAGTCCAATGAACCACGCAAAGTAACACTTTTCAAAATTTTCTATTTTTTAATTTTTTAATTATTTTTTAACAATTTTGTGAAGTCAAAATTGGCTGATAACAGCTGGCTCTGATTGGGGACAAGGACTTCATGGACGCAGTAATGGACCCAGACCAAAATAGTCATGAACATGATCACAGAATGATGGGGCACAAAAATGGGGTGACACAAGAGAGGAGACCGAAAAATAGGGAAACAAACAAACCAAAATCCTAATTACCTATGTACATACGGGGAACAACCCGTTTTCAATTCTGGTAATACTTGAGATACTGCCCACTGTAGGGCAAAGGAAAATGAGTTCCATCAGGATATGCCAAGTAGTAGGTACTATATCCACATAAATGTCTTATTTTGAACGGTCCCAGCCACAGTGAGTCAAACTTCCCATGCTTTCCCTTCGGCTCACGTCTTTTATCCCAGAGAAGAACTAAGTCATTGATTTGAAACTGTCTCTCTCTAGTTTTCCTGTCAAACAACTTCTTTACCTTGGATTGATGTTCCTCAATCCTGTTGGCCACTTGACTTCTTTGTTCCTCAAGCTTTCTTAGGAACATGACCCTTTTATCTAATGCATTGGTGAAGCATTCATCATCAACTGCTTGAGCTAATTTTAACGCTGGTAGCTCCAATGTGACGGGAATTTGAGCATCAGTTCCATACAGAAGTTGAAATGGAGACATCCCAATTGCCCTTTTGGGAGTTATGCGGTCAGCCCACAATGCATCGTATAACTTTTTGTGCCAAGTTCTTTGATTTTCTTCGACTAACTTGTGCACAATAGTAATGAGGTTTTTGTTGCTGGATTCAGCCTGACCGTTTCCCTGCGGGTAGTAATCTGATGAATGAGACAAAGATATCCCATATCCATAACAAAAACCTATCATCTCTGTAGAAGAAACATTTGAGGCATTTTCAGTCACGATCTTGTGAGGAATTCCATAATGAACCAATATGTTTTCTTTGATGAAATCACAGATTACTGCAGTAGATGTTTGTTTCACCGGTATAGCTTCTACCCACTTTGTAAAGTAATCAGTGGCGGTGAGCACGTGGGTATGACCAGCGCTAGAATTAGGATTCAAGACCCCGATGAAATCTAAACCCCATTGTTGAAAGGGTTCTTCAATGACAACTGGCTTCAAAGGCAGTGCTGCCAACTTTGGTCTTCCAACAAATTGTTGACAGGCCTCACATTTGGTCACCCATTTCTGAGCATCAGAAAACATAGTGGGCCAGTAATAATGTGCTCTCAGAATTTTATGGGCTGTTACCGGGCCAGAAAAATGACCACCGCAAGCATGATTGTGGAAGGCTTCCAACAACCTAGGTTGTTGTTCTTTATCAACACATCTGAGGAACATGCTTTCAATTCCTTTCTTGAACAACGTGTTATCCCAAATGACGTATCTGGCAGCTCTTAGTTTGATAGCTCATTTCTCTTTAGCTATCAGATTCTCTGGACACTCGTCGTATGTGAGGAAGTAGGCAATATCAGAATACCATTCATCTGTGGTACTGACAAAAACTACCAATGGTAAATTTTCTTCAACTAGTTCTTCTTCAGAGTTATCTCGTGGTTCATTCTCTGCAATGAGTTGGTAGAGTCCTCTCCCTCGAACCAACTTGGTAGGATTGATGTCCAGATCATATTCTTGGATCTTGGAGACCTAATTACCTCTTTTAGATACTGGTTCCTGTTGTGTCAACATTGATTTCACTGCGGTGTCCGGAACTAAGACTTTGGTGTGAGAATTCAACACGTAATACCTGAAGTGTTTCAGGGCTCTTACCACCGCGTAAGCATGTCTCTCAAGAGGAGTGTAATTAAGTTCATGTTTCTTGAATCCTGAACTCATGAATGTGATAGGAGATTCAATCCCCTCTTGATTGAGTTGAGTCAAAATGGCAGAGATTGTGTGTGGCGAAGCATAGCAATAAATTATAAAATCCTTCTTAAAATCGGGACACACCAATGTAGGAGCTTTTGCAATAGCACCCTTGATTTGCTCAAATGCCTCTCTACCTTCCTTTGACCATTTGAAGGATTATTTTCCTTTCATCATATCAGTGATTTCTTTAGTCAGCTCGGCGAAATCTGGCACGAACCTTCTCAAAAAGTTCACCTTTCCAAAGAAGGAGTGGACTCCAGGTTTACTTGTAGGCAGGGAAAGATTCTTTATAGCTTGAATGCGTTCAGGATCGATCTTAGTTCCTTCCTTAGAAACAATATGACCTAGGAGTTTACCTTCTGTAACTCCAAACACAAATTTTTTTGGATTCAGAGAAATCTTATGAAGTTTACACCTTTGCAAAATTTTCTCTAAATCTCTTAAGTGATCTTCTCGCTTCTTTGAGAACACTGTCAAGTCATCTAGGTATATCACAATGATCTTGTCTTTATAATATGCAAACGCCATATCCATGGCCCTTTGAAAAGTTGCGCCGGCATTGATCAAACCAAAGGGCATTCTTCTATATGCGAACGTACCCCAGGGGGTAGTGAATGCGGTTTTATGTTGATCTTCTCTAGCCACTTCAATCTGATTATAGCCAGAGAAACCATCTAGCATAGATAGCATTTCCGATCCAGTTACTGCCTACAAAATATGGTCCATGACTGGTAGTGGGTAGTTATCCTTCAAGGACACCTGATTAAGATTGCGGAAATCCACGCAAATCCTAATTTCTCCATTTTTCTTGTGAACCGGTACAATATTAGCTATCCAGGTCGAATGTCGAATAGGAAAAACTATTCGTGCATCTAGCATCTTTTGAACTTCATGAAATATTGTCCCTGCAATCTTGGGATTATATTGTCTTTGCTTCTTCCTGAATGGAACTGCACTAGGCTTCAAGGGTATGGCATGCTCCATTTCCCTGGGTTGGAAATACTTCAAGTCTTCGTATGAATAAGCCAAGACGTTAGAGTATTTGGTAATGAGATTTATGAATTTCCTGCGCTCCTTAGGCGAGCAAAATTTACCAATATTGATCAGGTGAGGTTTATCCTTGGTGTCGATATTAACTTTCTCATAGTCAACAGAATTTGCAGGTCCTACCTGCTCTTTCTCTTTAATAAACATGTCATGTTTGTCAAAAAGTTCTTCAAGTGAAACCAATCCTTTGGGAATTTTATTTCCTTTGAGTTGAATGATGCCATCACCAGGATCTTCGTTCTCAACTCCTTCCTGAATGGGTGAGGTAGTTGATTTGCGAAATGCCGAATCACTTCCTTCAAAGTACAACTGTTCAAAATTTTCTCTCTTTTCCAAGAAGGCAATAATTTGTTGATCATCATTAAATACTTGCCAATTTTCTGCATTGTCAGGAACACTTGGCCTAAAAACCATTTCAATGGTGTATTTGTCTTGATCAAATTCTGAATGAGGAATCATTAATGACGCTGAGACTGCTAGAGAATCCACTTTGTCATTCTTTTCACGAGGGACAAATTTAATGGAAAAAGCATGTCAAAAACTTCTATTGCATCCCAAACTTTATTTCTGTAGTGTCTCAGACGATCATTCTTTACTTGGAACTGATTTCTTACTTGTTTCACGATCAATTCCACATCTCCAAAGACTTCCAGATTTTTTATCCCTTTCTCCTCTGCAACTTGGAGGCCAAGGATTAATGCCTCGTACTCTGTAGTGTTATTAGTATTTGAAAATTCGAGTTTATAGGAAAAAGGAAAAATTTTACCATTTGGAGATATGAGCACCACTCCTGCACCAGAGCCTATTGAGCAACAACTTCCATCGAACTCAAGAGTCCAGATCTCATTGGAATCTTGGCAAGTGATCTCAGGGGTATGAACTTCTGCAGTCATCATATAATTACCCATACTTGAGCCTTGGAAAAGGATCTGTGCGCGAGGATCTTCAGTTTTAGTTACCGTGAACTTTGCCTGAGCTTCTGGCATAAGCTTCTTCATTTCTCCATTGATAGGAATCATGGCATGAGACCAGTCCATTTGAATCTCACCACCCAAATCCCTACAAAATTTCCTGCTCAACAACATTCCATACGAGGTGGGAATATCAGCAACTAAAATAGTTACCTTAACTCTCTTTTGAGGGAATTGGGCTAAAACCATTTGGGCGTCCTTAATCTGCCCGATTAGAGGAACTTGCTTGGTTTCCATAGAGTAACATGATCCGAATGTTCTCGTACAAGTCAAACCAAGAGCATGTGCTACTTTTGCCGGCATCACATTGTCTGAGGCTCCAGAGTCTATAATGCAATTACTTAACTTGCATCCATTGATCAGAAAAGACACAAAGAAAGGTTCGATCTTTTCATTTGAAGGTGTAGTGGCCGCCACAATATTTTGAGTTTTCCCATCTTTGGGAGTTTTTAGAATTCCTTTAGAGGAATGAACAGTAGAGTCACCTTTGATAAACTGGACCAACTTCTCGAGCTGATCCTTGTTGGACTTCAAGTATTCTGCTTGTGACATGGAAATTTTTGTTTTATTGATATGATCAATGATATCAAATTTAGGCAAAGTAATTACACTTGAAGTCTCAGATATGAGTTCTTTCAAACTTGATGATGGCACACTTTTGACCTTGGTCTCGGGCTTGGTTGATATGGATGTGGAAGAAGAAGTTTTCTTCGTAGTTGGTTTACTAACTGATTGATCTAACAAAGGCTCTCCTTTCTTTAAGATAGTCTTGACCTTTGAAACCTCAGTATCTCTGGACTCTTTAGGAGCCTCCTTTATCTTGGATTCTTTGAGAGTTTCCTTGGAAACCTCTTTATCTCCTACCTTGGTGGTATCTTGGTCCTTTTTCTGAGAGCATGTCAAGACGGTCGAAGGATTGACTATTCATATCTTTTATAATTTCTTCATATTCATCTTCCTCATCAGAACGGTACTCAAAGAAATGATTATTACTTTCTTCCTCAGGATCTTCAACTGCAGGTTCAGATGTCTCAAAATCAGGCTCTTCCTCATCAACCTCGATGACTTCAATCTCATCATCGCTTTCTTCGATGACATCACATTTGGAATTAGTTGCGGGAGCTGCTTCAATAGAAAGCCTCGTTGGAGCACCTACAATCCTGGATTTTTTGGGAATGTATCCTTTTCGCGGGATGTCTTTGTAAGGAGCAGGTTTACTACTTTGAGCAACTTGCTTCTTCAAAGCTAGCACATCATTAGCCAACTTAGTGAGTATAGTTTCTGAAACATTGGGAGTTTCTTGACTCTTTCCTTTGAGGGAATTTTTCTTGAATTTTCCTCCCATGATTAAGTCATCTTCGATTTCTATGGCCAAAGATTGAGCAAGTTCCAAAGTAGCCACCCTGGCCCTTCTTAGCTGATAGCACACTTCTGGTTGTTGTGCGTTAATAAAGAAACATTTTTGTCCGTCAAGGTTGGGACGAATCCTGGCGGGAACTTTTTTTACCATCTTGTTGAATTTGGCCACGAAATTCCGCATGGGTTCTGTAGGCTCTTTCTTTTCCTGAGATAGTTTGGCAAGAAGAGCATGTTCATCTTCTGCCATTTTGAATCAATTTTCAAACTTAGTTTTCATATCATCCCAACTTGTAATGCATCCATTGGGCAGATGATGAAACCAATCTGCAGCAATATCATGCAATGTCTCAACGAAGAGACGAATATCAACATCTTCATATTCTACTGACAAAACAACACATGCAGCAAAGAAGGCAGAGATATGATCATCTGGTGACGTCTTCCCATCACCTTCGAACTTGGGAAGAATCTTTCTTGATCCTTGTGGGATTTCATGTCGAGTAGGTAAGGCCAATGGGCCTATGGCATTTCCCCATGGTACATTGGCTGCCATTGGAGAAAAGGTGGTATGCAAAGGTAAAACAATGTGAGCAAGGACAAGTGCTTGACTCGTAGTGGTTCCTTCCTTGCTTGCTCTTTCAGGACTTGATGCAAGGCTTGAATATCTACGAGGTGTGTTCTTCTTGGGAGGAGATAACTTGAAACCAAATTTTCCTTGAAAGTCAAAAGTGGGGTCAGATCGACCTTTAGCTTTTTCTCCTCGCGTAAACCTCTTTCCTTCCATTTTGGAATATTTATGGTGAAGAGATCACTGGCGTGTTCTGACCAACTCTAGCCTTTTCTCTTTGCTCTCTTTCTTGAGCTATTTGTGCCTGAATAACTCTAACAACTCTCGCGGCTTTCTCTTCTTCGTTATCTAGTACTGATGCGGGGAGATGAAAATGATGGTTACTTGTGCACTTTTCCCAAATAGCTTGCCTTAAATCTGATGATATGTCTTCTTGAGTATCTACAAAAATAATATTTGGTTGCAAGATAGGTGGGTTACCTGTAATAGTCATACAACTTATTACCTGGGTGGAAGAGGACCGCATCGATGAACAACTATCAACACGTGCCCAAGAGGTCTTCTGGCCACAAGTGCGGGTGCTCTTCTTCTAAGGTCTTCGATGTAGATTTCTCTGTCAATGACTCTATCAATAGCCACAAATTGCTGTAAGCTTTCACGGTTTTCCCAAGCTACTATTTGAAGTTTGGCAGCAATGTCTCCTCAGAAAACTTCGACGGGCACAAGATTCGGTTGAAGAAATAGAGCTTGTGCAGAGGGGATTTTCATAAAGATTTAACCAAGCACTGGTTAACAATTTCTGAATCCCCAGTGGATTTTCCAAAAACTGTTAGCATATGGATTTCATGCATGCAAATGACATGCAACAATGTGGGAACGAAGTCCCTCCTCAATGAAGGTGAGGCTGCCTTTATTGAAAACCAAAACTGTATTTACATCTGTACATTCAAAATTGTATGTGGGGGGTGTTTTGGAACATCAATGGAAGAAAAGTGAATGAAGGAAATGGAATAGAAAGAAGGAAAGGAGTGGAATGGAATGAACAGAAAGAACATGCAAGAGTTAGGTAAAATTAGAGCCTAATATTGCATGAAGAGGAAAGTTGAATAACCAACACAAATAAAACTGAGTTTGAGTTAGCCAAACAAGAACATGCAAAAGGGAACACACACGAGCAAGTAGATAGTCAGAGCTTGATCACTGTGAACTAGAACAACTGATTACTAATGTTGACAATAAGATCAAAGATAATATTTGCATGCAAGATTCAAAAACCTAACATCTAATGAACATAAGAACACCAAATGTTACAAGAGACAATGAATGAGACACAAAGTTCTTATTCTATTAACTCCAAAATGTTTTTCACAAAGAACACAAAGTTTCTTCTTGAAACAAATCTTGCACAAAAGTATTTTCTTCTCCTCTCTCAAAGTCACCCTTACAAATGAGCCCTTGACTTCCTTTTATAACCCAAAAGTTGGTTACAAAGTAGTTAGGGTTTTAAATGCACATTAAATATGGCACTTAAGTGACTTTGACTTTTTCAACCAACTTTTAAAAAGTGACTAAAAATAGAAACCACTTAAGTTAAAGGGTCATTTAAGGAAAAATACATAAATAAAAGAAATGGGTACATGTGGACCCCACTTAAATTACTTGTATGCACACGTAGACATCCTAGTCAGCAATGTGCCACCCAGATCAAGACACCTAGGATCAGTGCCTTATCCATTGGGCCAAGAGTCCGCCTATCCCGATCGTACGGGAATGAACTCATTGACTGTGCTCTGCAATCCACCAAATGACAAGAGTGCTGAGCTTGAAACTTGAGCAATTCATCCACCCCTCTATCTAAGCAATATCCTGGTGTGAGAAAATTTGTCTTCATTCGTATTCACATTCACAATTCTCCACATGCTCCGAGTACCTTTCCATGGTGAATTATTCATTTGTCACGAGACTGTAGTCGTTACGCCACCTTGGTTTATCAGAATCCAGCTTCTGGTATTTTTCCATTGAGAAGATATTCCAAGAGCCAAATTTGCAATGCACTGCCTGGAGTTATGTCCTTTGTCTTTGTCACCATCCCAAAGTGTTGATCTCCTGAGCAGAATTCATGAGACTTCAGAGTCTTGGAAATCCATCTCCTTTGCCCCATTGTAAATAAGTGATGTAGTAAAATCATCGAAGTGATTTACGAATTCATTGACACACACCTTAGCGTAGTATTTGGTCTTTTTTGGAGTGATGGATTCTAACATTCATGCAATCGCTTCCAAGTTCATCTCTATTGGCTTGAAAACCCTGCTGAGCAATTCTTCAGGATATCATTTAGCCAGGTCTGCACCTGTCCAAGTAAATCATTGTACATGGTCCTCGATGGTCATTGGAAATTGATCTTCATCATGCTGAAGGGGATCACCTTTGAGTGTTGCATGAAATCCAATCTATCATATTGTGACGACAGATGTTGTCGCCATTTTCTCCATTTGTGGTGATTCTTCAAATGTAGGCTGCCAAAAAACTGGATCATCAACTTTTGAGTTCAGAATAAGTGACTAAGCTTCCACAAGTTGGGCCGGTATATGTTTGAGGTACTTCATCAACGTGTTCTACCTGTAGAAATTGTGTGATATAGCTTACAGGTGCTAGCACATTAACCAATGCTCTGAATTATAGCTGTTGAGTTGTTGATTAGCCCTGAAGAATTAGGGCAATCATGCAAAGACGAATGATGACTGGATTGAGAAATGCTTGAGATGTGCTCTTTCTTCACTTAGGTGTTTAGATGACTCAACTGCAGAATATAAGCCCTCAATTGTATCACAAAAAGCTTGATTATGAGCTCATGCATTTTAAACATGACTTCGGACTCCCATGGTGATCCATGCCCTTCGTGTCGTCTTACCTTCTTTCCAAAACCGAACTCCCTGAGTTCTTCTCTGGCTCAACTCACTTGAATACCGAGCTTAACCCAACATTTTTGAAAAGAATGCTTTTACCACAATGCTCATAGTTCTTCCTTATTAGATAATACTTGTAGTAAGAATGTTTTGGCTTTGCCATAATAAGCACAATTGTACCTTCCAAACGATGAGAAAATACCTTTACTGATAAAGACCTAATGCTGCCGTGACTTAGTGACTCGTTGAAGATGCTCATATAATTGCAAAGAAAATTGTGCTTCATGAATATTCTGATATGAAACAGATCCACCTCTATGAGATTCTCTTCCATGAGCTACATCGTAAAACAAGTAAGGTCTCAATAGAGAATCTTTGTAATAAATTTCATCAGGTCTCCTGGTAACACTCTCACTGTCACTTAATCCATTTTGATAAAAATATCTTGAAGGAAAAAACCCGAATTTGAGGATGCATTTGATATCTGAACAGATAACAACATAGTTGGACAACCTGTTTGTTGGAAGCGTTCAAAGAGGCTTCTACTATACTGCAATAAGCCTGCTGCCCGACTAATGTACTGTTTTAAGAAATTTGTTTTGGATACCTCTAAAACATGAACAGATGTTTCTTTTCTTTTTGAAAGTTGAGGTAACACGCAAACTTTCTTTAGCTCTTAGCTTCATTTAAAAACTAAACCTTATCCAACCTTCATGTACTAGTCGCTGGAATAACTTCCACTACAGCTGCAAGATTTTGCAACAACTGAATCTTTGGTCTTTTGTTTGAAAACTTTGTTCTTATCTTCCTCTAGGCTGGTGTGTGGCCTTCTCCTAATGCGCATGCTAAATTTTTTAGCCCTCTTTTTTATTAAAAACTGTTGTCTTATCTTTGCCAGGCGCCTCCTTCTAAAAACCTGCGCACGTGTTGAGAACTGTATTTCTTTTCTATCCTTTAAATTACATGACCTGGCAAGGTGAATGCATGGGTTTCTTTCTCTTTACCTGCGTGGGCTCCTCTTCAACCTGCAGCACGTGGACTGCTCTTTTCTTTCTTATTTTCTTTGCTTAAAAACTTCTTCTTTCAGACCAATGCGTGGTCTTTACCCTCTTGGCTGGGCGTGGGAGCTAGTTTTCACCTCCATCGTGGTCTTTTAGACAAAAATAGAAGCTTTTATTTGTCTTTTCCTTGGTTGTGTGTGGCCTGTGTGGACAGGTGTGTGGGGCTGTGCGCCTTGTCTTTCTTCCTCTGGCTGGTGCTTAGGAAGAAATTTCGTCTTCTTTATTTTAAAACAAAACAAATGCAAATTTCCTTCAGTGCCCTGGGTGTGGCTTTCCTTGGCATGGAAAGAAATATTTCTTTTTTATTTAAACCTGCTCTCCAGGCTAATGCATGCTGGGTTGTTTGGGGCTGTGTGCCTTATCTTTCTTCCTCTTATGCATGCATGAGAGATTTCTATCTTTGTTGTTTGTTTCCCTGCAGGCTTCGTGGCTTTTGGTATGATTGTTCTCCTCCACGTGTGTTTCTCCCTTCTCCCTGCGTGGGAGATTGTTGTCCTCCTTTCTTTTCTGGCTAGTATTTCCTGATAATGCAATGCGTGGAGCTGTCTGAAACAAAACCACAAACTTTCTTGTATTTTCTCTTCTACAATGGCGTGAGTTTCTCTTGCATGATGCTGACAAAATATTATGTCTTCTTGAGGAAATAAGAATCAATTGAAAGCTTCGCATGAACTTTTCCAACGGGTTTGATGGAGGAAGTTACGGGAATTAATCTAACTTCCTCTCTTCTCAGGTAGTGGTTTAAGTGCCAGGGGAAATGGGGAAAGCAACGGACAATTGCCAACAGGAATGGCAAAATGGGTTGGCAATCCCCGTTTTATGCCCGTTTGTCAATCCATGATTTGGCAATTGGCAGAGGAAAACCCCACGTGTGGAAAAATTGAAGGAAATTTCCAGGAAAGTGGAAAACCGGGTTTGGGAAGCCAACTCAGCAGTTGGAAATGAAAGCTTACTTCCCCGACACTAAAACTTGTTGAATAAACTTTAATTTATATTTATTTAATTAAATACTCCTTAAGTGATTTTTAAAAAAATAATTTAATCAAACAAGGAGCAATTAATTATTTATTTATTTTAATGTATTTTAACGTGTTTTAAAGCCTGGCGGGAAGAGTTCTCACCCGAAAATCACGAAACGAAGACCGAAACGATCACAAAAATAAGACGATCGTGAAGAGTCCAATTAACCATGCAAAGTAACACTTTTCAAAATTTTCTAATTTTTAATTATTTTTTAACAATTTTGTGAATTCAAAATTGGCTAATAACAGGTCCTAAAGGAATTGAAGAATGAGATGCTCGGGTGTGTGGATAGGCTTGTTTTGGTCGATGAAAAGTGCAAAGCACTTGCAGAAGCCCAGAATCCACATAGGGAAAGGATGAAAGAAATTGAGAATCTCATTTCTCAGAAGATAGACTTCATGGAGGGAATGGTTTCTAGCATAGATAACATTGTTCAGATTTTACAGAGTGAACAAGAAAACATGACTCAGGATAAGTTGGAAGACATGGTTACAGATGTCCCTGATAAAAGAGATGAAGCACTGAGTGATTGACAGATGTTAAAGGTAGAAATTAAAAATGAGTATCTAGAATTGATCTTGTCAATATAGGAGCAGAGTGTCGAGTATTAATTCACTCTTTTTGGTCACGTAATTATTTATTCTTTTATCCCTTATTATTTATTCTTAGAGAAATGAGTAAAGACTACCCATTGCTAGGGGTGGCAATGCATTTAGTGTGGGGTAATGTTGAGCAAATTAAATATAGCTCAAGGATGAAATTGCATAAGGATTGGGTGCATGGGAATAGGGCATGTATATGTGTGTGGAAGTATAGCAAAATAGGGGCGCGCCCAGAAACAAGTTGGAAATGGGAATTAGTCACTTTTGTAGATCAAGGCTTTTTTTGTACTTAGAGTACTAAGCATGCAATGATATAAATACTTGTGGGCTATGCAAGGCTATTTGGAATAAGTGGAAGTTTAAGAACCATAAAGAGTTTTGAGTTATTAATAGGAGTTATACTAGGAGTTAACTATAGGAGATCTATTATGAGCACTTGCATGCTTTTCTATTCTTATGTAAGGGCACATGGCTATTATTAGCATGTATCCTAATTTTGGAAGGTGCATGGGTGGTGAAGGGAAATCCCCTACCCCTATATATATGTATTGATTTGCATGGTTTAGAGAGCCCGTTGATACCGTTTTATTGTATAGTTTATGCAGAATTGCTATGGAAATTGGATTATGATGTATGAAGCTTCTGTGTTTTATAGTACCTAATATAATGGAAACTATTGGCTCGATAATGGTGTTAGATGTGATTGAATATGGTTCCTACATGGTAAATCTCACTATGGTCATTGTTTAATCAATCTTTCATATGGTTTAGATCTAGATTTGGTTTATGTGTTGCAATGTAATTAATTAATTGTTATGGATCTGAATTATATTTGCAATTATGCTAACATCTTGAACAAGCTACTCTAAAGAGGGACCATGTACCCTTACACGCTTCAGGTGATCGTTCAGTCTATTTTGAGTGATGTGGCAGGGCGCCTTAGGATTTTTGGGTATATTATAGTATACATCTTAAAAATATGACCACAAAACTCCATAACTTTCCCATCTTTGTGATTCTGAGGATCACCTCAAGAAGTTAAGCTTACTTTAGAGGCCCTACTCTGATACCAATTGTTGGAAGCACAATCACTAGGGGTGAATAATTTATCCTTAAAACTTTCATTCACATTCACTTTAACATTCATCAATTATCATTAACCATTAAACATGCATTCATCAAGGATTATAACCATACACATGAGAAAATGAAAACAAGAGCACATGAACATGAGATTTAAGTGGGAAACCCTTATAGGGAAGAAAACACACTAAAACAAAGCTTTATTATAGAAATGAATCAAATTTAGCTAAGCACCAACCAAACAAGGAGCACCAACCCCTAATTTTAGTGATACACCAACCCAACAAGGAGTACCAACCCCTAGATTTAGTAGAGAACCAACCCTAAATGGAGGCACCAACCCCATATAAGACTCAGCATCAACTCAACCACCTAAATTTTGTAATCACCTATAGAATGTTTCCACAACAACTGATAATGACTCTTTAAGAGTAGACACCAATTTTTTGTATCATTATTCCCTCACCCCACATTTGCTCTCTTTATCATTATCATGCACATACTCACCTTATTGCCATTTAAATTCCATATTTCCCACCTAAATCACAATTATTTCCATAATCCCATCTTAAAATTATATATTCATTTACTCTTTCTAATATCTCATTAATCATGTTTAATTAACCCTAAATCATCCCCTAATATTTCTATCCTCCCTAAGCACCCCATTTATTATCCCTAAGCACTCAACCACCTTTATTTAATTCATTATCCTCTTTCAACCACCTTTTATCATTCCTAGACAACCTTAAACCACCTAAAGCACCTTAAAACCCTAATCTTCCCTTGTGAGGCCCATTTTGCATCAATTTAGACATCATCCCACAACTCAAATAAATGGTATGTTACAGTCGCTGGTGACTTATCTAGGTATTCGTCGACCCTATAAGTACCCCCTCACCCCTCCTCTCTGGAGGATGTAATTTTGAGAACTGATGCTATCTTGTGAATTTAATTTTTATTCCATTTCTTCTTTAGAGTTGTTACTACCATCTTGAAGCTTCTTTAGATCCCCTGCATGTTTCCACTATAGATCTTGGAGAGTTGAAGATCATTTAAGTCCTTTGATCATCTCATCATCTTTTACATCAACTTTTTGTAGGTTATCATCTATCCCAAAACATTTTCATTCACTTTCCATTCATTTAGCCTATCTTATCTTCTGTTTTCAACCCATTTCTCTTCATCAAACCCTAATTCCCTTCCCATTCACCTTCAACCCTATTTGGTCTTTATTGACATGTCCTATGTCCATTTCATTTATTGTCACCTACCCATTCTACATTCTATTTTCTGAGTCTGTAATCCTTTAGATCCCCAGATCTGGTCATTATGATCACTTGTTATCCCAAACTTGACATTTGTCATGCCCAGTCATTGTCAACTAATCTTGGTTACCATAAACTGGATCAATATTCATTGCATCCATAATCAAATTCTAGAATTTTCTTGCATCCTTTCTATCAAAATTAGATCCAAAATTTTTTGCATCATCTCAGCTTCATCATAACACCATCACCCATTCCAGGTCATCTTCTAATTCATCTGGATCTGCTCTTCTTGCTTGTTATTTAGTTCATCCATCTATAGTCACCATCTACTTGGCTCATTAGTCTCTAGTCATGATCAACCCACCTAGGTTTGATTTGGTTTGTATTTACTTAGATCATGTCTACATTTTACTTCATCTATCGGATCTCATTTTTTCTGTCTCAGTTCAGATTTTGCAACATCATATTATTTATTCATCATTTATTTTATTTATCCTTTATCAAAAGGTTGTTTTACATCCATCCTAGGAAGTTTTAACTTCTTGTTACTGACATTGTCAGGCAACCCACCCATCTATCTACTAATTTATTTCTTTGTTGAGTTATCTTTGTTGTGTAGGTCATCTAACTCGCTGTAAGGAGGATCTTTCCTTTATGCCTGTATCCATCATCATCTCATCTAGAGGTATCTCTAAACCCTCTCATTTTGGATTTTTTTATTGTATTTGTTTCCATTTAATTAATCTGAGACATGAACAAGAATATAGGTTTAACATTCTAGCACACCTAATGGGACTCACCCTTCTTTGGTGAGACTTTTTATTGTTTTCCATTTCCACCTTTTTTCTATATCTTTTCTACTCATCTTGTGGGTAGGAGCTTTGCTTTCTTGTGCGTGTGGTGGATCTCTTTACTTGGATAAACTTGCTTACATTAAAAATAAAAATAAAAAGTAAAAAGCATTATCCAAGTATTCCTCATTTTTCCTTTATTTTCTCCTTTTGCATCATTTTTCCTTCTTTGTCTGAGTGTCTTCATCGAATATAACACTTCATTTTTGGACTTAAAAAGAGCCTTCATATATTTTTGTAAATTTACTCAAATTAGGAGGTTAATTATTTGCATACACTTTTATCACACACATCTAAATTACACATCTTAAACATCTTCTTCCAGGTGGAAATATTGGGATTTCATCAACCGTAGGAAAATTTTCACGGTGTTCTGGCCACCTTAAAAAAAATTTGGCTATCAATATATTGGCTAAGCACCTAACACCTTATCGTTGCGGTGCATGAAGTGTGGGAGTAGGTCCCAATAGCAGGCCCTGTACCAGTAATCATCACAGATTTTTGCCTCACGTACCTTTAGGCATATCGAGGACTTTGTCTAAAATAACCTGAAACTATCCATAGTTTGGCCATTTTCTAGGCTCCCTTGAAGCGCATTTTTTTCTTTTCTTCCTCACATTTTTCTAATAATCAAGATAATTAAAATTTTGTTGTGTGAATTTTTTTGAAGTAATTAAAAATCAACATAGTTTCTCAGTTTATTGTTTTTTCATGCCCATTATTTCACGTTCTCAAGTAATAAAAATAAAACAAACCATGACATCCGATAATATTCCTACTTCTATTATTGTTTCCCAACATACTTAAGCCTTTTCTATCATTTCTTCCACCCATTTGGTCACCTCTTCTGTGGTTAATCAACCTATAGTTTCCATTCCCCCTCTTCAAGAGTCTCAGGATATCCAATATAACACCCATGTTGAAACCAACCCCTTCCTTTATCACCATTCATTCCCATCTAGACTAGCTACACCCCCATCTATCACTTCTATGGGAGCTTTTAGACCTCCCACCATCCCCCGTGGGTGTGTGGAGTTCTAATAACTCCTTGATTCCAACTCCATAGCTCACCATGATTACCTTACTAAGAGGGTTTCCCATCTCCCCATCAATGGTCCTCCTCTCCAAAAAAACTATGCTTATCCTCCTCACTTAGATTCCACAGAGGTTCTTACCTCACTACTCATTGTCTTCTTTCTAAAAGCCATGAATTACTTAGTAATATCTCAACAAGAGTATGGCTCCCACTATCACCAAACCACCCAATTGGTGGTGCCCATTCCCTATAATTTGTCTCACATTAATACTAGTATCACATCTTCTATCCCCATCATGTCTTCATCCACTACGATTATTAGTACCCCTTATCCAATCATCACAAGATTCTCATTTGATGTCCCTTCCATCTGAACTGCATAACCAAACTTTACCTCTTATCTCCACCTCCCATGTCCATGCATATGACATCACTTCACAACACCATCCTTCTGAATCAACCCAAACCCATCAATCTCCTCTTCAAATTTACTTTCATTACATACTTCCCAATTAATCTACTTAGACATCTCAACCACCCCATACCTATATCCCTACACATATAATACAAAATCAATCTAACATCTCCCTCACTCAACAACCAACACAATCCCATCAATATTATTGCCTTCCCATCTCCCAACAACAACTTATATCCCAACATATTTAGTCACAACCATTCAACAACATCCCCCCTTATCAAGAACTTCCATAAAGACCTATTCATCATCAAACATATCAATCTCATTCCCAACCTAACCTATATACTTCATGTATTCCACAACCTCATCCTTCAATTTCTTATCCCCATACATCTAATGATACCTTACATGCGTTATTAAGTAGAATGGCCAACCTTGAAGCCACTACCATGGGGTCTAAGACCACCTTCTCCTATGAACAAATTTGTAACAAACCTATCAATCCATCAGTCCATGTAAATCCTTATCCTCCACATTGGGAGATACCAAAATTATCTAATTTCAATAGCAAGGAGGACCCACAACAACACCTTTGTGCCTTTAGGCATGCATGCTACCTCATTCATCATGACCAAGACCTTATGCTATACACCTTCCCCATGTCATTGGTTAGTCCCGCATTGGATTGGTACAATGGAATTCCAAAACATTAATTATTTTCCTTCACCCAACTTGTGCAACTATTCCTATAACACTTTTTAATTAATATCACGTGAAAAAATGACCATCACATACCTCTATGCCATTTTACATTTTGATGATGAATCTATTGCAGATTTCTTCGCAAGATGGTGTGGCATAATTAACCAATTATCCTTATCCCTTCCATAGATGGAATTGATTGAACTCTTTGCAAAATCTTGTGCAAAGCATATTTCCTCTACTATTCAAATACAATCATTCCAAACCTTTGAGGAGGCATTCACCATGACTTGTAAGCTTCAAAAAAATTCCCTTGAGAAATGCCATCTCAAGCTTTGATCTAACAAACCAAAAGCTAAGTTTACGAAGTCATTCACGCATAATGATAACACTAAAACTCAGCCAACGCTATCATAGTCAAGTCTTTATCCAGATCTACATCTCATACCGAGCCTCCCCAAAGGGCTCCTAGACCAACCCTCAATTATACTCCCCTTTGAGAATCATACATATCCATCTTCGACAAATTAATGGTTGTGTACCTCATTCAACTTCATCCCATCCAAAATTTTGATGACTTACGACCCAAATCCACAAGGTATTGCAAGGAACATTATTGTAAATACCACCAAGTCCACGGTCACAACATCAAAAAATGTCACACATTCAAATACCTTGTACAAAAACCCATAGATCATGGTTATCTTCAATTAGACAATCCCAACACACCTCCCAATCAACCCCTAGACATTTTCAAACAACCTTTCCCCAACCAACCACCTAATAATCAAACACCTCCTCATACATCTTAACCACCCAATGCTCATACTATAAACACCCTAAGTCATGAACTGACTTCATCACCTACACCCATCATCCCTTCACCCACTGAACCTATATCTACTTAGATTTCTACCCCTTCACCTAGAGTATCTTCTATATCTACACCTATTTCTAAATCCATTATACCTATGACTATTGTACCTACACCTACCACACCATCCATATCAATATCCACTACTTCCCCATCCATATCCATATCTATTCCTTCACCCTCACCTATATCAACACCTATCTTAACACCCTTATTACACACCCTTGTATATATAACCACTCCCACACCCTTATCTTCAACCACATCTACAACTATCATCATTCCCACATTGACATCCAAACCCATGATCACATCCACATCATCCCCTAAAGTATCTATTACATAGATATATTCACTTAGCACAACCATAAATGATATCCCTGCACTATCCACAAGTTCAATCACTCCTACAACAACACCCCCGAAATCCACACATTCTCTAACTCCTTCTGATCTCATCAAACGTATCATCTAGAAACCACTTTCATCTTCAAAATCCACATCTATCATGACATCTACAGCATCTAATTCTATCTCAAAGTCTCCCCTGGTTAAAATCATTGTTATCCTCGTCAAGGGAAAATCATCACAAAAAAAATGTAAAAACCTTGGAAATCCTATTCAAAAATACCTCACTCGTCCACAAAAAAAGTTAGGGCTCCTTCCCCCTAAATGTCATCATCCTAATAAAATCAATTCCTTGTCATAAATCTTAGATACACCTACATCCATCCTAGGGTTAGGCCTTCCATCTACTCATATTCCCAAATCAAAGTCCAAACCAAACTTTGAACCAAAACCATCAAAAAATCCTATGTTCACTAAATAAAAATAAGAATCATTCATTCCCTTTTCTAATTCTAAATCACAATCATAAACTCCTTGTCCTAAATCAAAATCAGAATCAAAGGCTTTCATAAAGCCCCATCGAAGTAAATCATCCCTCTTACCTTCATCCATATTTCCCAAATCCACTTCATCTATGACCCCTTCTCCAAAAACCTCCTTAAGTTCCCACACAAAAATAATCTTCCAACACCTACTTTGAGCATCTGCAATCACCCTTCCCCCATAAAATCCTTTGATTCATGTAGGCCAAGACCTTCATGGTTTAATTTTAATCTAATTTGTGTATATCATCATGCTCCTGGACATGGTATTGAACATTGTAAGGTCCTTCAAAATATAATCCATAGTCTCATTGAAGATAATCTCCTCATCGAGGAAGATCATCCTATTCCATCTACTAGTTCATCCACCTCCCCTCACAACTCTTCAATCAAACTTCCTCACCTAATATCTCTAAGTCCCCTCACTCATCAGTGAGCTTCATTGACATTCCTCCTCCAAACAATACTTCTCCCAAAGAAGGCCCCCTCTCTTTATCAATGATGTTTGGATCACCACCCGTTATCACCCCCATGTTTTTTAACCACCTACCCAATCAAAGTCAAAGGTTATTATTACCCCTCACTCTAGCAAGCCTACTATTCCCCCTTCTTTTTCAAAATCCAAAGTATCTATCTTAGCTTCCACGCAACCTGTTGCCAATAAACAAAGTATTGTGAAACAAATTCAAGATGTCACTCTATGAGCTCATTCAAATCTCACACAATCATAGACAATATCTCATCAAATATCTAAAGCATATTCATACCCCTAGTGATGATACTTGGCATTTTGTGGCCATTGTTGGAGCACTTGCCACTTATATTGTTATATCTTTTGATAATTCGGAAATCCTTGACATATCACATAAAGACCATGACCTCCCACTTTTCATCATTGTGCATATCAATGATACATTCATAGGGCATTCCATGATAGACAACAGAGCTAGCATAAATATCATCTCATCCTACACCTTTGATCAACTCAAGCTCCCTATCTTTGTTGTCACCTAATCTCTCATCATCCTTCATATTTTCAATGATGTTTCTGCCCCCACTTTGGGCATAGTTATTTTTTCCATCCAAGTTGGTGAAAATATCCTCCATGAGGTCTTCTATATTGTATAAGGGGAGTTTCAATATAATGTCCTATGTAGATGACCATGGATTCATGCCATATGTTGTGTTCCTTACACCCTTCATTGGTGCATCAAGTATGAAAATGAGGGGAAATCCTAACTCTCCTTGCAAACAATCCTCCATTGAAAGCATGTCACATGACTTATTGAGATAACTACGTGTTTATCCCCATATTATTCTAAAGCAACCACTAGCTGATTCATCTATGTGTCTAAAATTCCTAATGATGACTCCATAGACAAAGTGAATGATCATCTCTAACTATGGGAGTATCGCCTTCTTACCATTAATGCCCTTCCAACACCTAATAGGATTAGTCAACCCAATAAAGCACCTATGTATCAACCTGATGTCAGGGATATCATTTCTTTTGGCCCACCTAATCTTTGAAAAATTCTCATCTATGGTGGCATCAATCACCCTTCCTCTCGCATTGACGATCAACCACACACCAAGCCTTACACCAATGGCTTTGAATTTCCTTACAAAAAATATTTTTCCTACACTTATCTCTATCATTGTGCATGGAAAATATTTGGAATGGGGAATTATGAACAAGGCATACATGATCTTATCATTGACCAATATCATAAGCCCCATGATAATTTTGAATTAGATTTCAAGGAACAACCCGCCAACTCTCTTGCACTATCTTCATATTCATCTATTATGCACATAGATCCCCCATCTTCTCCATCTCACGAGCCTACAGATATGGATGACACTATGTCCATATCCTCTAGATTTTTTTTTAATCTCCACCATCACTTTGGTTCTGGTCACTTATCAATGTGAAGGTCAAACTAGGCCCCTCCCTCTTTGATTTTGTGATATGGTAGAGGAAGATTCCTATATCATTGACATTATTTAGTGTACTGACAATGATTCCATCCTTTCTTACATTGGGGCAGAAGATTCCTATCTTCATAAGACCTTACCACCCCAAACATCCACCCTTCTCAATAAATCCACCATCAACATCAACATAGGAACTCCGCAAGATACCCGCATCCTTAAATTGGGTCAATCCTTTGATCCACAAGAGTTTGAGTTTTTCACCACATTCCTTTATAGACATAGCCAAACCTTCACATGGTCATATGTCAATATGCTAGGAATCGATCCTTATATTGTTGTCCACAACATCGTTATCATTCCCAATTTTAAGTCAATTAGGAAAAAAAAATCCACGTGCATCCTTGTGTCTCTCTCTTTGTCAAAGATGAATTACAATGCCTCATTTCACCTAACTTCATCATTCTTATCGACTATTTGTAATGGGTATCCAACATCGTACTTTTCTCCAAATATTTTGGAAAGCTCCGTATCTGTACAGAATTTCGAGATTTGAACCTTACTTGTCCTAAAGATGACTTTCCTCTTCCTAACATTGACCATCTTATTGACCTCGCATTTGGCCATGAGATGCTTTCTCTTATGGATGGTTTCTCTAAATATAACCAAATATTCATTGCACTAGACGACAAATATAAGATCTCTTTTACTACTCCTTGGGGGAATTTTTGCTATCGCATCATGCCCTTTGGTTTGAAAAACACCTAATCCACCTATTAGTGGGGAATGACTTACATCTTTCATGATCTCATCCATAAGACTGTAGAGGACTACTTTGATGAACTCTTGGCTAAATCCAAACATCAACGAGATCATCTTTCCATCCTTGAATTCCTCTTTAAGCATCTTATCTGCTTCTTCTTCCTCCTCAATCCAGCTAAGTGTGTATTTTTTGTTCTAACCAGAAAACTTCTTGACTTTATCATTTCTATTAGGGGTATTAAAGTTGACCCTGCCAAAATCAAATCAATCCTTGAGATGGCCCCTCCTTCTAATCTAAAGAAACTTCACAATATTCAATACCGAATTCAATTTTTCTTCCATTTCATCTCGTAACTCTTTGACTATTTCCAACGTTTATATCATCTTTTTCGCGAAGATATTAACTTCAACTAGGATGATATTTTCAAAAAATCCTTTGAAGACCTCTAGTATTATATTTTATTCCCACCTATTCTTACACCTCCACGCGAGGGGGGTCATTTCTATCTCTACATCTCTGCCATAGATCATACTCTAGGTGCCATGTTAACACATCGTGATGAGAAAGGTAGTGAGGAGGTTGTCTATTACATCAATCACACCCTTCATGATTATGATACTCACTATACTAAAGCTGAAAAGTTGTGTTGTGTGATTTTCTTCACCACTTCCAAGCTTCACCACTATCTTCTTAACCATTAAACCTATGTTGTCACTAGATTTCATCTTCACAAAACCATGCACTCTAATCTTTATCATAATGATCGCATCACTCGATGGCTCATGCTAACGATTGAGTTTCACCTAGGATTTGTCTCTCATAAATTAATTCAGGGCCAAGATATTGCCAACTAGTTAGCTGAAGCCCTTCTTCCTGATAACCATCTTCCTCATGATCAATTTCCTGATGAATCTATTGACACTATCGATCACGAGTTCTCTCCTCTCAAAATGACACTTTTCTTCAATGGATCCAAGTGTCTATAAGGTGGAAGTGCAAGTTTCATTCTCATTCCTCATTGGTAAACTCCTATTCTCATTGCTTACAAACTTAATTTTAAGTGCACTACCAACATGGTTGAGTATGAAGCCCCCATATTGGGTCTTGAAACCACTGTCATGCTTAGTATCCAAATCCTTGATATCCATGGTGATTCTCATCTTATTACCAATCAAATTAAGGGCATCTATCAATGCAAAAATTATATCCTTCAAAAATATAAGGACATCATCCACTTTATACTCAAATCCTTCAAATTATATACCATCCAAACTGCCCCTTGATCATCTAATCACTTGACAAACACCATGACATCTCTCACATATTTTATCCCATGGGAAACAGAGGAATCTAATATTTCTGTTGTTTTTTATCGACTCAATCAGCCATATCATGTCCATGAGCTTCCTCACATCAATCATATTAATACTAATCAATCAAATCTTTGGTATTCTCAAAATTTTGGATACCTTTCTCAGTCTAAACTTCCCTCTAACGTATCCAAAAATGGTAGGAGGGAATTCCTTAAATGCGTTAACCACTATGTCATCCTTGGTGGCATCCTCTATAAATGTGGGTTTGAAGGTATTCTTCTACAGTTTCTTGAATCTCATGAATCTATCTGCGTTATCCAAGTCCACTATGGTATCTGTGATGGAAAAATTTAGCATTTTTTTAGTCATCAAGCATGTTCTTTGTATTGGTTATTATTATCCTTCCCTTAATCAAGAATGTTTTGAATATGTAAAAAAATTTCATCAAATGCCAGCAACATTCTAATCTAATCTACATTCCTAGCTAGGCCTTACATTCATCTCAAGATCTTTGGCCTTTCCCACAATGGAGACTTGACCTCATTAGCCTCATCAATCTGTGTTCTTCCCAACACCATCATTATATCATCACTACCACTAAGTATTTCACCAAATGGGTGGAAGCCATTCCACTTGCATCTATAAAATCTAACCAAATCATTGATTTTGTCTATCATCACATCATTTTCTACTTTGATGCTCCTCATAAAATCATCATAGACAATAAAAATTCCTTCAAAAACAAATATCTCAAGAATCTTTTTGATTCCTTCAATATCAAGCTTATCTTATCTTCTCCATACTATCCTCAAGCTAACAGTCAAGCCAAAGAAACTAACAAAACCCTTCGTAACATGCTTGCCAAAACTATTGATAAATAAAAACATCACTACTTTAGAAAGGAGTGGACACCACCAAACAATGCAAATCCATGGAAAAACCAACAATGGAAACCTCAACAAAATTCTAATCAATAGAGGATGTTCCAGCAACCAAAACAGGATTTCATGGACCCACCACAAAACTATCAATAACAGGGCCAAGCAACAAAAACTCAACTTCAATCCCAACCTGTAGTGAACCCTAAAAATCAATAGTCAGCTTTAATAAATGAAGCAGGACAAAGTGACACAATGCATGTTAATAATATCAATAACATGCGACTAAGGTATGGGAGAAAAATGAATAATACTCCTATTGTTATCACATAAATACCTAAGGAAAATGAGAAAGAAGAGACTCCTGAGGAAAATGAAGAAATTGAACATGTTCCACAAATGCAAACCACTAGGAACGACCAAGGAAAAGATAAGAATGCATATGTAATTTCTTGTCCAGAACAATTACAGGAAACTCAAACTATAGAAGAAACATCACTAGTTCAAGAGTTGAAAAAGATGAACATTGAGGTCCCACTTATGAGAGAAATAAGGGACATTCTTGAATTAAACCAAACCATTAGAGACCAGTGTATAAAGACACCAAGAAGAAAGAAGAAATGCATAAAAACATTCAAATTGGAAGAGAATCTAGTTGATCTTATTGCTGGAAAGATTATTTCACCAAAATATGGGGACCCTGGGAGTCCAGTCATTACTATTTTTGTAAACGGTCAGTCAATATCTAACATTTTGGTAGATGACCTACCACAGAAGGGTGAAAAGGAGGGCATGAGAGAAAGGCATGCGGAAGAAAACATAGGAAGGTGCAAAGGAATGCACACATGGGGAAATGAGGCAAACTCTTGAGAAGAGAACACATGGTCAAGGCGCAACTATTACAAAGTAATGGGCGCGGCACACAAGAGGGCCAATTTCTTAGCTTATTAAAGCAAGTGTGAGATGTGTGCGCAGGGTGAAGAAGCTAAGGAATAAATCAAATGCACAAAATGTGGAATGGAAGGAGAGAAAGGAAGGCACACAAGCGTGCATGAGGAAAAAAGAATGGGGGTAGAGGAAATCTGCAACCAAGGAAATGTGCCAAGTGAACCTGAGCACGCGTAACCTTTAATAAGGAGCTAAGAGCTAGAATATGTAAACAAGTTACCCAAATAACTAGGAGAGTTATTTGGATAACAACACCCATGAAATATCCAAGAAAATAACACGATACCAAAAATAAATAAAACCAAATCAAAACAAAGCTAGGGTTTTAAGCTTACCACTCTCCATATCCGCTAGCATTTCCTCCCTCCTCCTCTGGACTCCATTTCTCTCAAATTGAAGGCTTTTATACCTTTAAGATCTTGATCGTAAAATTCATATAGTGCAAATGATCATATTTGGCCGACTTCATCACTTTTATAGTCGCGCCGACAGTAGTTTTTGTCAACCCTTTCCCAATCATCATCGACCTATTTTGATCGTCATCAACCAAACCCATTTTGGGTATTATCCCCCTCTTTTTATTTGTCTTACCTAAAATTTCTTTCCAAATTATATTTTCTTCCACTTACCCCTTGTGTGTCACCCATAACACGCTGGAACTTGCCTTACGTGGCTTGCCTATTCATCATCATTCACCTTTCCTTAAAATCTCACCTTTATGGCCATATTTGTGCTACCTATTGTAGAACCATTATTTTATCCTAATTCACCATTATGACCATCTTTTATTTTATGTCCCACCAAGATTCATATTTCCTTGATTCCTCATGTATGAAGGATATCATATTTTACTTATCATCACATTTGTTTGCACATGTTTTGATGTCTTCCTTTTAGTCGTTGGTCCCACGGCTTGAACATCCATTCGAGTGGATTCCCATTGGACTCCCTACATATCCTAGTGATTTTTATATACTTATAATTCTATAGGACATTTTCGTCATCTCCATTTACGTCGTACTTTGTTCCCTACAAAATTGACTCCAAAATCACCGCCATATTGTACTTCTTGTTTATATCCTTCTCCTCTTGGTGCATCGTTTCTTCCATTCTATTTTCTCAACCTTTCCATCCTTTATCTTTCTCATTTATCTCTTTTAAACTCGTGATAGACTCCCCTTCATGTCATTGATTCCAAGTTTGAGGGGGGCACCTCATTAATCATATGTCATCACTTCATATATTTTTTTTGTGGTTTTCTTGCTCAAACCACTTGATAAAAAGAGGAAAATGTAGACACCAATTTTTATTATAGCTACTCCCTCACCCCATGTTAGCTCTATTTATTAGTATAATGCACATACTCACCATTTTCCCATTTAAATTCAATATTTCCCACCTAAATCAAAATTATTTCCATAATCCCATCTTAAAATTGTATTATCATTCACTCTTTCTAATCTCCCATTAATCATGTTTAATTATCCCTAAATCATCCCCTAATATTGTTATTCTTCTTAAGAAAACATTTTACTATCCCTAAGCACCCAAACACCTTCATTTAATTCATTCTCATCTTCCAACCACCTTTTGTCATCCCTAGACAACCCTAACCCACCTAAAGCACCTTAAAACCATAATCTGCCCTTGTTAGGCCCATTTTACATCAATTTGGACGTCATCCCACTGCCAAAATTGATGGTTTTCCATAGTCTCTAGTGACTTATCCAGGTCTCCATTGACCCTGTAAGTACCCCCTTACCCCTCCTCTCTAAGGGATGCAATTTTGAGAAATGAAGTTCTCTTACGAATTTTATTTTGAGTCCCTATCTTCCTTAGAGTTGTCACTGCCATCTTGAAATTGCTTTAGATCCCTTATATGTTTCCATTGGATATCTTGGATAGTTGAAGCTTATTTAAGTTCTTTGGCCATCTCATCATATTTTATATCAGCATTTTGTAGGTTATCAGTTGTCCTGTAACCCTATCATTCATCTACAATCCATTTAACCTGCCTTATCTTCTATTTTCAACCTAATTCCCTTCATCAAACCCTAATTCCCTTCCCGGTCACCGTTGATCCTACTTGATCACCATTAACCTAGCTTGTGTCTATTTCATTGACTATTACCTACATATTTTGTATTCTATTTTTTGAGCCTACAATCCTTCATATCTTTAGATCTAGTCATTCTGCCCACTTGCCATCCCAGACTTGACATTTTCCATGCTCATTTGTCATTTACTCAACCTGGTCACCATCGAATAGATGAGTATTAATTATATCCACAATAATATTCTACAATTTTCTTGCATCCTTTCTATCAAAATCATATCCAGACACTTTTGCATCATCTCATCTTCATCACAACACAAATACAAATTCCAAATCAGATTCTAAGTCATTTGGATCTGATATTCTTACTTATTGTTTTATTCATCCTGTTATAGCCACCATCGACTGGGATCATTAGTCTCATGTCTCCATCAACCCACCCCAGTTTGATTTGGTTTGCATTTACTTAGATCATATTTGCATTTTACTCAATTTATCAAATCTCAGTTTTTTGTCTCGATTCATATTTTTCTACATCATATCGATTATTCATCATTTATTTTATTTATCATTTATTAAAAATTGGGTTTACATATATCTTAGGAATTTTTCACTTCTCTAGACTGATGTTGTCAGGTAACCCACCCATCTATCTACTAATCATTTTCTTTGTTTTATAGGTTATCTAACTCCCTGTGAGGAGGATCTTTCCTTTGTGCCTGTATCCATCATCATCTCATCTAGAGGTAGCTCTAAAACCTATTATTTTTTAGTTTCTTATTTTCTTTGTTCCCATATCACTAATCTAAAACAATAATAAGAAAATTGGTTCAACACTTCTTTAGCTCTTCCTTCTTCTCTCTTTCTCAAAATTGCCTTCTAGGCTTCTTCGCTCAAGGACTTCTTCGCCAAGCCGATTAGATCATCTGACCTTGAAAACCATATCTTCCAACCTATTATCTCTTCACACCAACTGATTTTCCATCTCTTAATGCTCACAAATACCTTCTACACCTCTTTACTTTTCCCTCTTACTCACACTTTTCCATACAAACCCAACAACATAAATAGGTGTAAGAACATATTTATATACATGACTTAAGTAATCAAATACATATAGTTATGCCATCATACGGCATAAATCATAATAAAAACATGAAAAAATCATAATAAAATCATACAAAATACCACTTAGGTTGGTAATAACATGTAAAAACACAACTCCTTCATTAGGACTCATAGAGACCTAATACACTCAAACTACCCTCTCACCAAACTTAGTCTTCTTGAGCCAAAAAAATATTCAAACAAAATCTGAAACCAGTTAGACATGTTATTTAAGTCAAATAAATTCCTCCTAATATATTTAATCATCCTTCATCATCATCTCATGCTATGAAGCCACTCATTAGAACAACTCTCCTCACTAGGTCTGTGACCTACAAAACTAGTCCTCAAACATGAGGTTACAACACTTATCAAATCACCTAAACCATGCAATTATGATATATGAATTGGAATATTATGACATCAAGGTCATCAAAAAATTATTTATACACCATAACTCAGGTCTTAGGGTCCCAAGAACACCTCTCTAACTAGAACCACCAAAACTATCAAAAACTGCCCCAAAACTAGTCTTACAAAATACACTTCCACGGACCTCCTAAGGGCTAAAAATTGATATAAAACCACTCCAAACATGTATCATAGCTTCCATAATTCTTAAATCATAAATTTATTCATTTTTCTTATTGAAAAACTTGATAGCAATATTAAATTCTTCATAAACTTGATTATTTTAGGGTCCACATACTTTCAAGACACCTAAATACCACTTATAGAAAGATCAAGGAATCCTTTATTACCTTGGATCACTAATAAAGGTAAAACAATCCATTATGGGTATGATAGAACAATTTCTTCTTCATCACTTCTTAACTAGGGTTTAAGGGGGATTTTAGACCACTTTACCTTCTTAAAGATAGTTCATAAAGATTTTCCACTTAATCTCTGAAATAATGCCTATAATTTCATTTTAGGTCCATTCCCCAACTACCATGAAGATATTGGTCCACCATGTAGAGTTCACACATTCCAATGAGCATCAAACTGACCTTCTCAAGCTTTTATTCTCACTTCTAAGAACTCGAAAGAGGTAAAAACGTAATATCTTACACATTCCTTCAAACCAACACCTGAAACTTGGAACAAACCTCAAGAACAATGATGAGTGCATTATTTTACTTGTTTATATCATCTATGTGATTATTTATTTATCATTAAACATGATTAATTAGTGCATGGGGATGCTTTATATGGTTGTATCCTAATAAGTTCAATGCATTTCTCTTGTTTTGTTTCATGCAACTTGTTAACCATTGAACCTCCCACTAATCACCTCTCTGAGTAAAATGTGCTAAAATGTGTAGGATAATAGTGGAAATTTACTACAAATGTTGGGAATTGTAATCAAGGATTCTAGAGTCTTCGTGCAGTCATGGAAGACTTTTTCCATTGACAACCTATAAACATGGATCTTGTTTTTAGTAGTTCCATAGGATTTAATGAACTTTAATATGGTTTATAGTGGAAGAAATCAATGCTTAAAATTTTGACATGATGTGTAACCAAATTTATCTATATAAAAAATCTCCTTGAAGAATAATTTAGTAGTTAGTTGATGTTGGTAATTGTTATCCAAAATGTGCCCCAGCTCATTTTTTGTGGCTAACTCCTTGTGTTCTTGCCGCTCTTGTGCCTCAGTCAACATTTTTTTATTTTAAGGCACTCAAGGCTTTCTGGAAATGGCACCATCAAATAGAGTTCTCTCTCAGCTTTCTAGAAAGGTAAAGTTTGCCTCCTAACTCCTTATATTTTTCAAGTTATGGCTCGGCGGAGTTTTTGTGGAAAATTTTCCCATTTGAGGCCCACAGCCAATAAGAAGCTGCCACGTGGCAGAGGAGTTCGGGGGTCGGAGGCAAATTGGAAATTTTTCCAAGTTTTGGTCGAAGGTTCAAGTGGAAAATTTTTCCCGCGGGGCCCGTGGACCAATCACAGTGTGACACGTGTCACAAGGGGGAGGCACAATAAAAAATTTGGCTAAGTGTTTTCCATGGGCGAATTTTCGAATTTTGGCCCGCGGCCAATAGGAACTCGACACGTGTCGAGGGAGGCTCGCGGGCGTCAAGGGTGAAATGGAAATTTTTGCTAAGTTTTTGTACAAGTTTCAAAGGTCAAAACCAGCCCACATAGCCCGCGTCCAATGGCAGTGAGCCACGTGTCTTCGTGGATCAAAGGGGCGAGGGGAGAAAATGGGAAATTTTCCCAAAGTATAAAAAGGTCAAATTTTCAAAGAAAAACCCGCGGAGAAGAAAGGAGAGAGAATTGTGTGACGAATCAGAGCTTGCCACGTGGCATCCGACCAATGGAGTGTGGGGAATTTTTGAAAAAAAATTCCAAAGACAAAAAAGAGGTAAAATTTGAAAAAAATTCCCGCCGATCCATTTTTGGGCTGTTTTTGCCCTAAATCTTCAAACGATCATATATTTTGATCCAGAGCTAGTATTTTCACGTTCTTTATATCATTGGAAATATGTTAAAATTCACTACATGATTCCATGGTCAATTTCTAATTTTGGTTCAATTTGGAGAGAGAAAATTCAAAAACAGTTCTGGTACGTGTCCATGGTCAGAAATGACATTTCAACAACCAAATTTGATATAGAATGGGTCGCATTCTTCTCCAATATGGTCAAAAATGATAGGGTATGGGTTTTTAAGGTCCTCCATGCTGTTTTAATGTATTTTCCATCAATGAGGAATGGGATCCCACGTTTTTTACGTTTTCTCTCTCCTGGGCTCGACCCATGCACCGTAAAAGCCAGATTTGGCTCATTTCTTCATGGTTGAACACTTTTTGGCATTGCAAACTTCTTCTTTCACCTCCAGCAAGTGATAGTTGTAAGAATCTGACCTTTTTCATAGTTTGTAAGAGGTTTATACTTCTCTGATGGTGGAATGCAAGAGATTTTTACATGGAATTGACAGTGCAAACTCTGTGAATGCTTTCAGTCCTCTGTTTGTATTGTTTTACTTCATTTTAAGACCTCTAATTACATCTATCAGCTTGTGTATGTTTTCCCTTGTTGCATTTCATGAATTTGTGTCTATTTACATGGTAAAAAATGTTTCACCACTCCTTTTGGTGCATCACCATCTTTAGTTTAGTTTCATTTTTGCATTTTTATCCCTGTCTCCTTGCAATCTAGGGTAGAATTAGGATTAGAACCTCTGTAGTTGTGCAAAATATAGATCTAAATCAGAGGAGTTTGAGGAACCAGCCTCTATTCTGGAGATTCCTCTCTCATTTTCACAAGTCCCACACTTGGAGAGAGGTTTCCATGTTGTGCAATCACACTGGATGCTCTAAACATCATTTAGAACCTTGATTTACATCCAGGGGTGCTGCTGATTTGTAACAACAGTAATATGTAATATAGTTTATAACAGTTAGTATCTATTTTCCAGTTATATACTGAGTATGTTATGGAACTTTTTTGAATCAATATATTAGATTTTCTTTTGAATATCCTATGGTGTTGAGATTACCTCCATCCCTAGGAAGAGAAAGGGACCACTCGACCAAGGTGACTGGAGGATTTTATGTTTATGCATTCTCTTGGTTTCTGATAAGTTACAGTTTGAATGCAATTACTTATTCCCTTTACTATAATTTATATTTAGTGTGTGTTATTTCCTTTCATGAAATTTCAATTCTGAGTGTGTCATTTCAATTTAGAGTGTGTGTTATTTGAATTTTGTTATATTGATTTGGTGTGTGTATTTCGATTCCAGAAAAGTATTTCCATTAAATGCATTTCATTACAATAATGTTGTTTCAGTAGTTTAGCATTACATTTATGTAGATTAGTAGATACAGAGATAAACATAACAACCAAAACCCCCCAAAAGGAACCATTGAACAATTGAGTTTCATAAAGCTTCATTGCATACAACCTTAGACACACAGCCCTGGTTTTATAATGACATTAACAGAAGAATTTGTTAGTTAAATTATTGGAGAATACAACCCATCATTTTTGGTGTTGTTACTAGGGACACCATAATCATGACACGCCATTTTATTCACTTTACATGTTATGGATGTTAATGAAGTTAATCTATGCAACTAGTAGAATTCCTAAGCCTTGTTTACATATCCAACCTTGATGCACAGGCCACGAGAAATTCAAGGGAGATTTATACCATGTAATATCCAAAGAATATCTTTAAATAGAGTACAAGTAGAGAACATTGAAAGTGACATTGAATCTAATATAATGCCTAGAAGTCCTTCTGAACATTCTGCATCATCCTATTTAGAACTAGAATAGCCTTCAGAAATGGGAGATAATGTTAATAATGAGAATTGACCCTTGGGTAGAACCTTTACCTATCCCATTATATTAGATGAAGATGAGGATACACCTATGAAAAATATCTCACCATCCATCCTCCCTATCTTCCTAGGAATGTCTACAGAATACCCAGATCAGTTCCTATTTGAATTCAAAGTTCTTTGCCAGACATATGACTATAGAACAGACAATTAAAAACTCAAACTATTTCCTTCCACCCTCAAAGACTCTGCTATGAGGTGGTTTGTGGGATTGTCCCCTAACTCCATTCGTTCTTGGGAGAACATGGAGACAACCTTTTTGGATAAATATCAAGACTACTGCAGGGGACGATATAGGAAATAAGAGTTCTTCTAGATAAAGAAAAAGGAAGATGAAAATCTAGAAGATTATCTTGATATATTTCTCTTTCTCCATCGAAGGAGTGGTTATGAGTTACATGTAGAAATCAATTAGAAAATTTTCCTTAAAGGACTTGGTGAGGAAACCAAGGATTCCCTCCATCTTATGGGAGGAGGTGATGTGGAAAAAATTAGCATGGAAGATATCACTGAGTTATTCAAAAGTTACTCTAGAACACGAGGAGGTATAAGGAAAAGAAAAACATCCAAGAATGCCCTAGATACCACATAACTTATGGAGGAAATGGAAAACATGAAAACATACATCTTTTCATAATTAACATCAACCATAGATGGGCTAAAATCCAAGACCAATGCTGCAAAAGAACCTCTAGACATATACTGCCCTAAATCTAGGAAGAGACATCCTTTGAGAGAGTGTCCTTTAGATATCACAAACATGTGTTTGATCTATGATGTCACTGATCACGATACTATCCATTGCACTTTCTTACCTCACTTACAAGAAATATTGAATTTCATGTCTCAAGCAAATGCAGAGGTAAACTTTGTTCTTCAAAGGCCAAATAATCAGGTTGTGTATGCCCCTAGACCTGCTCAGAACCTTTGGATGATGTCATGGCCCAATCAGGCTCCTTAGCCTACCTAGGGACAACCTGAGTGGACACCACCAAACTAGATGGTTTACCCACATCCACCACCATGGATGACTCCCTACAATTATTAGGGTTAGACACCACCAGCCAATGCAAAATCCATTGAGAAACCAACAATGGACACCTCAATAGAATTCTAATCAATAAAGGAGGTTCCAACAACCACATCAGGATTTAATTTCCCCACCACAAAACTATCAACAACACGGGAAAGCAACACAAACTCAACTTCCAATCTAGCCTATAGTGAACCCTAAAAATCAACAAACAACTTCAATTAATGAAGTAGGATAGAGTGATACAATGCAGGTTGATACTATCAATAATATATGACTATTGTCTGGGAAAATAGTGAATAATCCTCCTATTGTTATCACATAAATACTTGAGGAAAATGAGAAAGAAGAGACACCTGAGGAAAATGAAGAAACTAAATATATTCCACAAATGCAAGCCACTAGTAATGGTAAAGGAAAAGATAATAATGCACATGTAACTCTTTTTCTAGAATGATTACAGGAAACTCGAAATGCAGAAGAAATAGTAGTAGTTCAAGAGTTGAAAAAGATGACCATTGAGGTCCTACTTCTGAGAGCAATAAGGGACATACGACTATTATCTGGGAAAATAGTGAATAATCCTCCTATTGTTATCACATAAATACTTGAGGAAAATGAGAAAGAAGAGACACCTAAGGAAAATGAAGAAACTAAATATATTCCACAAATGCAAGCCACTAGTAATGGTAAAGGAAAATATAATAATGCACATGTAACTCCTTTTCTATAATGATTACAAGAAACTCAAAATGCAGAAGAAATAGCAGTAGTTCAAGAGTTGAAAAATATGGCCATTGAGGTCCTACTTCTGAGAGCAATAAGAGACATTCATGAATTAAAATAGACCATTAGAGATCGGTTTATAAAGACACCAGGAAGAAAGAACAAATACCCAAAAATGGTCAAAGTGGAAGGGAATCTAGCTTATCTTGTTACTGGAAAGCTTATTTCACAAAAATATGGGGATATTGGGAGTCCAATCATTACTATTTTTTTAAATGGTCAGTCAATATCTAATGTTTTGGTGGATCTTAGTGCTTTCATCAATGTTATAACAACAAATATGTTCAAATTGTTGTCTTTAACAGAATTGCAGCCAACCAATACCATTATTCAATTGGTAGATCAATCTATTTTTGTACCATATGGAGTGATTGAGGATGTAATGGTCATGGTTGAATCTTGGGAGTATCCCATTGATTTTATGGTCTTACATCCTAAAGCTCGGAAGTTGGGATATCGAGTCATCTTAGGAAGGCCATGGTTGGTTACTATTACTGCATATATTGACTGCAGGTAAGGAAAAATGACAATTTTAAATGGGTGAAAAATCAAAGAATATTTCATTGTAACCTCCGACCCAGCCATATGTGGATGTTTTTGAACATGTATGGGTAGATTATTCAAATACTAGTCATCTAAGTTCTTCTTATCTGGACACCATTGCAATGAAAAATCACATGGAAGAAATTGTTGATTCGTACACAATGTCTGATGAAGAGGACACTGTGGCTACGGAAATCAGAACTGAGGCTACAAAAAATTAGAACTGAGGCTATAGAACCATTTGTTCTGAACATAACATATATTATTACCTTGGTAAGTGACATTTCTAATGAAAATTGAAAGAAACCTACGCTTATCATGAGGAATGGGCAGTCACTAATTTCTATTGTCATTTAACCAAGGTTATGTCTCTTGAAAATGCGACTATTTTACACATGCTTCAGCCTCATATTTGTCCTCTTTATTTTGAAAGATAACAATCAAGTGATTGTTGACATAGGAAAATATTTGACCATTGGTAATAACTTAGAGGTCAACCAAGAGACTAGGGTTGTAGAAATCTTGAGGAAGCATTCCTAAGATTTTGCTAGGGATTATACTGATATGAAAGGGATCCATCCAATCATCTTCACTCACCATATCTACACTAAGGATGTTAAACATGTGAGATAGCCACAATGAATAATTAATCCAACACTTAGAGACAGTCAAAAACGAGATAGAGAATTTTTTGAAGGTGGGATTCATATATCCTATGTCTGATAGTTAGTGGGTATCACCACTAGTTTTTTATTAATGGAAAATAGTTTTGAAGGGACTATACCCTGTTATAAAAGAGGCTCAACAACTAGATAAACATGAAAAAATATAAAAAAAAGGATCTAAATATAGATATTCCAATAAGTCCAATAGTAGTCAAAAGAGAAACTACTAAGAAAAAGCAAGATAGGGATAAAACTATAACTAAACAGCATGAAAAAAACATACTATCAGCAAAAAAATAGCAACTTGATCACATCCAGCCTACCTAGAAGGTGTTATTTATTTGAAGCCCTATCTATTCTTGATTTGATCACCTGTAGAGAGGTAAAAAGTGTCAGAGTGGTGACATGTGTGGGGTCATTTACATTCAGCTATGAAATGACCTAGATTCTTTCCTTTTCTGTACCCTAAATGTCCTTAGGGATTCCACTCAACATAGTGATGCTTCTAACCTATTGATCAAGAAAATCACATATAGCTTTGAAGATAGCCATATTTTGATTGTGTCTATCCTTAGATTTCCGAAGTCTATTATCCAAGGAATTTAATTTCTTGTATATTTCATCGATCTGATTCGTCCCAATGTTAGCATCCTCATTCATCTTTCTTTTCCCCTTTTTCTTATTTAACTAATGCAGATCTTTTTATACTTTCCACCTCATTTTCCATTATTTCCATTCTGTGGAGAAGATTCTCCTTCTCTTGTTGAGTAACATTGTCTTTCCCTGCTTTACTGATGTGTAATAGATTGTGTATTATTTCAATATCCATGTTGCTCTGAAGGACATGGCCAAAGGGAAAGGGGGTCACTTTAGATAATGAAAGGTTTTTAGTCTTGAAATTTCTATGACTGGGAATGGTGGTCAAGTTATCAGTGGGAATATTTTGAATGGGAATGGGCGGGGCACCAAGGGTAGCGGGAATGGTAGGGAAATTGATGAGGCAATTCCTGTGAAGGAGAAATATGAGCCCCTAGTTGAAGGGAATGGCCCTAGTGTGCTTTTGAAATTCAAGAATGAAACGCTCCATTGAATTTAGGAGATAGTGTGGGAAGCATACAAACAAAATTGTCCTAAAATGATTAAGAAATGTCAAATGTTTTGTGGGAACAGTGATGTACCGACCTTCAAGGTAAATAAATTGAACCATCATTCTGGTAATTTCATCAAAGGGTTTCAATATGGAACTAACCTTAATGTCAGCCGTAACAAAGAGGAGTTCCTCCCCTGTTTCAAAAACCTTCTTTTCTTCAGCATTTTTGTATACCCTTTTGCTGAAAAACCTAATTCCATCGAAAGTTAGACCCGTAACCTCAGCAATAAACTCCTCATTCACTAACACTTTTTTCCCTCCACACCTAACCTTCCTTTCTTTCCAATCTATATTAAAACTGTAATGCCCCGTTTGGCGTTTACCCTAGTTCTTGTCACAATGACCCTCTTGTTGAGCGTCGAATGGCTGTGTGTATTTCCGTTGTCTTAGATCTTGTCTCGGTGATGTTTTAGAACCTTCCCTCTCCTTCTTGTGTTCTCAAGTTGTTATTGACACCTCTGTGTGTGGACTGTGTGATGTCCTATGTGTTAACATATTTAAGGAGGATCTTCTTGTCGCATAGTTAAGCCGGATCTTTGGTCATTATTGATGTGAGTAGAAATTATTTATATTTATAGTATATAATGATAACAATGTTGTCTTAATTTAATTATCGATTTGCCTCTATCTTATAGCGTTATTGTTCTACATTATTATCAAGTTGGTATATACGTCCTTGTTAATATGATTAATAATTATTTTAAGTGGTGGTAATAATAATAATAATAATATTAACAATATTATTATTTTAATTATTGATCGACGATAACTCATTATTTTTAGTGTCAATTGTTATCAACTGTATTATTAATTATCGTTAAATGATGTTATTGTTTGGTTGGTTGCTTTGCAGAATGAACCTCGTTCCGCGCTGAGGAAGAGATTACCCGTTTTGGTGCCATGGTTGCTTTTGAATGCCAACCTCTAGTTTTCTGCACTTGGTCGCTTAGGCTTGTTCGTATGTTGCTTTAATCCTTGTGAGTAATGGAGAGTTCGATTCTTACTTCCTCTAGCTTGCTCATGTGTACGTGATTAAATTTTCTCGGGTTGAATAGTAATCATACAAAAATTCGTATACCTTTTTAGCTTATGAGAACTATTTAGGTAATCTTGTAACTCCTTTTGCATTTGTATTAATATATCTTCTTTCATATGCTTTGTGAGCTTACCTTAGTTAGTAGAAATTTTTTTATCCCGTATCTTTGCTGAAGGAGGGGCTTATGGGGGCGCCAGGTCGTGGTGAGGACTGCCCAGTTTTTAAATCTTTTAAACTGCTTGCACCTACCCTCCACTGCCACCTTGGCCAATTAGGTCCATTCGCATGTCTTGTTACAAGTGGATGGCATTAGTCTCCTCCCAACCACCAACCTGCAAACCGTAATGGCCATTACGTTTCTACCTTGCGTGAGGGAGATGGGAGTCAGTGGAGTCCTGTTTTTCTTCACCTTGATCTCATTTTGTTTTCTTTTATTCAATGCGTATAGGTGTAGTATGGGTTTGACATGATGGTTAGATGAAGCTATAAGCTAGTGAAGTAGGTGTGTAACCTCTACTTTCATTGGGTGTTACGAGGTGTGTTCTTGTCAGGGATCCACAGCAGTGACCTGCAACAGGTCATTTTGGGTTCCAAGCTGAATCACTTCAATTTGTATTTTCAGGTTGTTTTCTTCCTGCCAAAAATAGAAAATCAAACAAAGGCAGATGTAGAGACTAGTTTCACATAAAAACATCTCTTCACAGAAATTTCTACTTTAATATGTAGAATATAGCAAAGAACAGAGAATGGTAGCTGCACATTTCTTCTTAGAGGTTGCTACTTTCCTTATGAAGTAAAAAAGGATGATTATCTTAGATATCTTCTCAGAGATAGCAGTATACACTAGCCAGGAGGCAGGCATGTTGTAGTATAGTAGAAGCCTTTGTGAGCACTTCCAACAAGCAGGTGGTCTAACTATGTTGTTATCTGTTTAGTATTAAATGCATCCTCAGATTCGGGTTTCTCTTTCAAGATATTTTTTATCAAAATCGACTATGTGATAGTGAGAGTGTTACCAGGAGACCTGATGAAATTTATTTACAAAGATTCTCTATTGAGACCCCCCCCAATCGATTTGTGGCATTTTGTCACGTTTTACACGCTTTGTGGATTCTCTCTCTCCTTGCATACGTTATTTTGGAGGTGTATTCTTCTTCAAATTTCTATTATCCTTGTTCCTTGTGCTTTTTCGATGTCTCTGTCCTTCTCTGGTGCCCCATCTTTAACGCAGGCTGGAAGGTTGTTTAGAGGGTTGTGCAGTCTGGCCTTGTCCCTTTCTTTCAAGTATGTGTTGGACATTTTTCATTAAAACCATATTGTGCATACCGTAGTCTTGACAGCACCTGAGACCATCGTTCTTTCCGTTCGATGTTTCTTATAAAATGGAGCTCTCTGCCCAGGCTAAGCATAGACGAGAATGGAGCTTGAGTGCCTAGCCTTTAAAAGGGGAGATTCGACCTGAGGATTTTTGTTGCTGGTCCGGGCGGTGTCCATGAAACCTATTGAATCTGGATAAAAAGGCAAGATATTTCTACACTTTTCTACTGTTACTACATTTAAAATTATTGTGAAATCGAACCACCTTTTCCTTGCATTGATTTGTCGGTTGAATGTCATGATGGGAGATCTCCCCTTTCTGCTTGTTTTCTTCTTGTTTTAGCTTTTATCGTTGTCAGTATGTTGGTTGAAAGGATGCGTGTGCCCTCTCCTCTGGGTGTTATGTTTCTCTTGCTCGAGGGATAGACCTTCGTCTGTTTGTTTATGTATTTATTCTTCTCTGCGATTGAGTTGCAAGTTATTATGTTGATCAAACTAGTATTTTCGATATCATGGAAGTAAGTTTACGATAACTATGAAGCTCCTCCCTAGCACCCAAGTTTGTCTTTTGATGTTTTTTGTTAACTCCTTCTCAAGTCTCTTTGATAAACTTTTGGCATCAAGAAAGAAAGGTTGTAGGATTAGTGTGATCAATGCTTGGGCTAGCCAGCTTAGAGTTTTGGTATTAAAAATTTTAGAATGAAAAGGTTTGTGTGTAATGTGTTTTCCATCTCGCGTGTTTAGACTCTTATATTATCTTTCATCTTGTTACTAGGCTTTTAAGGCCATCCTCAAGAAGTACCTTGACCATCCCTATCAACTTGAACCATAACTAGCTTTTAGGATCAACTAAGCTCGAGGTTTCATTGTGCGAATCCAGTACCTCATTGACACTAGAATAGTTTTGGTCTAATCCCCCTCTCAGAATTATTCTTGATGGCGCTCTTCTATTTTTCCTAACTTGCATTATTTCTCCTTTGTAATGTTAACGCTATTAATTAATATTGGTAGGTTTTTATGCACGTAATTACCTTAATATTTTGTGATGGAAAATTCCTTAAATGTGATTAATCTTCAAAAAACAAAAAAAAACTCATCTTTCATTTAATAGTCTTAGGATTCATAGCGGAAGGTTTTGTTTTGATAATGTCACTTAGAAATTATGTTTGTATCTATGTGTGACGGTTGACTATGTTACCAAGGGTTTCCTTAAAATATTGTTGTTTTGGGAAATAGGTAATTTATTTTAAATTAACCAAACATTAGAATTGTTGTGGAGGTTTGCAAATCTTGAGTGTTATAAAATTTGTTGACTAACATTTTTTGTATACATCTTGTTTGACGGAACTCCCTTCTTCTCTCGCGTGTTTGCTACTAGCCTGTAAGGCATTGGCCCTTCTTGAATGATTGGAAAATATCTTGGAGTTAATGGTCAAAACTAGTATACTTTGCCTTCGCTTCGAAACTTATGTTGTGTGTATACTCTATTTGATTCTGGTTTGAAACTCTATTATACATGGCTTTTTGTGTTATTTTTTTTGAAACCCGTGGTTCCCCTTTCTTGGGCCGATCAACTCTTGTTCTTTTAGAAATATATTATTTTAGCCCTATTTGTTTGGTACCTTTGATAAATTTCTAGATGGTTGGTCTATATATCAAATCTCAATCTTGTAATTATTATTTAATTATTTACTTGATGGGAATTCTATTTTTGCTAGATTGTTTATTTCTCCTTATAGGGCCAAGGGCCATTCTCATATGATTGCTATACTTTCGTTGCTTTTACTCCTAACTGAATTACAAGGTCTTCTCCTTCTTTGATTGGCATGATGGAGACTTTATTATAACTTGATGTGTTGATAGTGTTTAGAGGTTTGACCCAATTCTTGTAATAAAGTGCTTCCTTTTGTGGTATTGTTAGATAATAGTTATGGTGGTTTTGTGTAGCCTTATCTTGCTCAATTCTCACGAACTGACTCTTGTGGAAAATTTGTTGCAGATGGATTTTACGAGTAGATGAGGGATAGACTTGTAGATTTTTACATCAACCTCAGTTGAGAAGTTCTTTTGCATGAATCCTTTTTATATTGTTCAACTATTGATAACATCTAGTGGAAAATTTAGAAGAGGATCAATGTCTTAGTATATTGTATCGTGGATTATGTCGTCTTAACTTTGGAACCTTGAATTATCTGTCTATCTTGAAAAATATAAGAAAAAAAAATTACTGCTTGTTGAGTGACCTTAATGGATTATCGGTATTCTAAGAGTTGATGTAACCTTATTTCGTTTTCGTAAATGAATATTGTTAAACTTTACCCCTACGATTAAATGTTGAGTTAAATCTTTCTAAGACTTAGCAATAGTGTGTTATAAGTAAAATAAAATGGGTTGTTTAATACTTATAGAAGTTAAACTAAAATTTATATTCAGATAAATTAATGTAGAGATGACTTACTTGAGAACAAGAGATTCCTAAAGTACTCAAAGGTGAAACTATCCTTGTAAAGTAAAATTTTATAAATTGATATCCCTAGCTAACTAGTGAACATCTTAAACAAGCTTAAGGGAAAACAATGGTTAGTTTCTGGAAGATAATAAGATTTAGCAAGTAGGAGAAGACTTTAAGTGAACTACTCTACAGTGTATAAGAAAATAACTCAGTTGGTAAGATGAATCTGTGCAAATCATATATTGAATCTTTCTGAAAACATAAGTCATGAGTTAAAGGGTATTTTATCAAAATAAATAACCTTCAATCATTTCTTACTGTGGCTTGCCCTAGTTGTGAGAGTGTCATGTGGTTGGACTTCTATGTTGTTCTGTCAAAAAAGAAAAGTGTATTATCCTTTTGGTGTGAACGTTTCCATGCAGACCTTGTGGTCATCCCTGTAACAAGTGGTTCCTAGAGTTGGTTGTAACTTTGTGACGACATGTTGTGTCGTGTTGTGTGTCGAAGCAAGTAAAAAAAAAATATCCTGTCTTTTTCTGTGTTGTTCGTGTGTGAAATTTTGGGTCGTTACAAAAACGCACCAAAATTTTCTGGTTGTGACCTTGGATTTTCTTGATAAAAACTGGTGACACCCCACATCTAAAGATAATTCCACATCTCAATGTTATCTTTCCAAGTGGGATCACAGTTAGGCTCTAATTGACATGGAGATCCTCCCATTTTCCTTCCTCTTCGATTTCTGTGATTATCCTGCTTGAAAACCACTTATAAATAAGTTATTTTTTATATTTCCTAGACCAGTTTTTAATCATCCAATTGCAAGTCCTTAGAGCATGCAAATTTTGATGATTATAAATATAAGAACTCCTCTCATATGTGCTAACTTTCATTTCCAATAAATCCCATGAAATCTCATTAGTGATTCTAGATAAGATGTAAATGCTCATATTTATCCTTAGTAATAGAATTTTGTACTTTAATAGGGGTGCTTTTCTCATTGTTCCAAGTGATGAAGTTATTACTACTACAATAATTAGCTAAGGTGTCCACCACCCTATTGCCCTCTCTATATGTATGGCCAATTTTAATATTATTGAAGGTATGACATATATTAATAGATTCCTGAATGAAATATTTAATAGTCAAACTTGGAGGATGTATCTGATTAAGATGATTTATAACATTTAAGGAATCACTTTCAACAATAATGTTCTTAATGTTGCAATCCTTAGCAAGTCTTAGTCCCCATAAAGCTGATAAAGCTTCAACATAGTGATTGGTCTGATTTCCCATTCTGTCAGCATAAGAAGTAATTAAATATCCTTTGTGATCCTCGAATTATTCCTCCACCAACAGTATTCTGCCTCTGGGTTGCCCTTAGAGGCTCCATCAAAATTGAGTTTATACCAAGAATTAGGAGGAGGGATCCAATGTATTGAAGACCTGTCAATGGTTGGAGTTATCTCTGTTTCTAGACATTTTCAATGTCAATCTTCCAATTTGTAAGTATAATCTCTTCATTTTTAGGATATTTCTTGTTCTTAGGTGGTTTAAATCTTTCAATATTGTCTTTAACCGCATTACCAATTTTATTAAAGCTTGTCTTGCATGTCTGTCTGTTGTTTCTGAATATTATGTCATTTATGTCTTTCTAAATCCTCCATATAATATGGGGCATAACCACTTTCCATAATATCCTAAAAATAAAATGATTATAAGGAGGATCCCACTATATCCAAGTTTGAAGAAATTCCTTTGGCACTGTCTGAAAAACATTGAACTTTGAAAAAGTATAACTCTAGATCTTTGAAGCGAACTCACAATGTAAAAAAAGATGTTTGATGTCCTCAATCTCTTTTTTGCATAGGAAAAACATGTTTGGAATTATAAATCTTCTCTTGATTAGGTTGTCATTTTTGAGTATTCTTCCTCTGAGAACAAGCCAAAAAAATAAATTTACTTTGGGAGTTAGTTCAGACATCCAAATCCTGCTCCATTTGAAATCACAATGGATATTTTCAAAAAAGGAATTATATCCTAATTTGATAGTGTATTCTCCATCACATGAGTTATTCCAAACAAGCTCATCCTTGACATCAATTTGATTTAGAGGGATGTTATCCAACTGCTCTTGAAGTGAGGAGATTATGAAATTTAGATCATTCCTCTCCACCTTAAGTTGCTTCCATATTTTTTTGTTACCCTCCATTTCAATGTAGTCTTTGACTTTAGTTCCATAATTGTGTGCTAAAATATCTTTGAAAAAACCAAATTTATCATTTAAACTGAAGCTAGTTCAAGTTATCACTCCAAAATTGAATATCCCTGTCATTTCCCACTTTCCATTTACATCCTTGTTTGAATCATTTGTATTATTCCAAAAAATAGAACCTGGAAGTAGTTGATCATCATAAAGGAAAGAAGTCACTTTTTGTTGAGTTAGATATTTGGCCTTAATTAAATCAATCCAAGGTTGCTCCTCTGTAAGCATTCTCCATCCCATTTTTGCTATTAAAGCCATATTATTTTTTTGATATCATTAATGCCCAGCCCACCTATTCTTTTAGGTGTACATACTTTATCCCATGCCACCAAGTGGTATCTGAATCTTTCCTTCATTCCCTGCCACAAAAAGTGCTTCTAAATCCTTTCAATTTTGTCCCTAAAACTAGTAGGAATGCTGTATAGAGACATAATGTAAATAGGTAAATTTTGAAGAGTGCTTTTGATTAGAAGACAAGTTCCATCATTGGATAGAATGATCCCTTTCCATCCAACTATTTTATTTTGAAATATTTCAAGTAAACCATTCCAAACTGTAGTAGAAATTTTTTTTAGTTCTGAAGAGGAAGACCCAGATATGTTGTGGGTAGAGAATTGATTTTACACCCCAGAATTTGAGCAATTATTTTTTGTCTTTCTAGTGGAGTATTAAAGAAGAAGATGGAACTCTTATAAAAATTTATCTCTTTCCCTGAGGAAACCTCATAAAATTTTAGAATAGACTTGATAGCCTTAGTGTTCAAGGATAGAGGCCATCAAAAGTAAAATTGTGTCATCCAAAAATTGTTGATGTGAAGTTGTTTGGTTTGTAGAAGTAGGCCTAATTCATTTTAAAATTCCGTCATTAATAGTTTTGGTAATGGATATGCTAACACTATCAACCATTAGAATGAAGAGTAAAGGGGATATAGGATCTCCCTGTCTTAATCCCCTACTACTAGAAAAGAATCCCACCAGCTCACCATTAACCACAACAAAAAATATACCTTTAGAAATGCAAGCCTTAATAATTCTTCTAAATTTATTATGAAAACCAAATTTAGCCAGAACATTGTCAAGAAAATGCCAAGAGACTTTGTCAAAAGCCTTGTTCATATCAAGTTTCATTACCATACTATATTTTTTGTTATTATCCATTGAATGAATGATCTCATGCACCATGATCACCCCATCTTGAATTATCCTCCCTTTTATAAATCCACTTTGTTTCTTTGAGATCATATTGTCAAGAATAGTCTAGAGTCTTGTTGCAATAATCTTAGTAAAGATTCTATAAATAATAATTAACCAAACTAATAGGGTAGAAGTCCTTAAAATATTTAGCATCCATTTTTTAGGAGCAAGCACAATGTGGGTGTTATTCAGCTCTTTTAGGAGATTCACATGTTCTATAGAACTCATTCACTGCCCTTAATAAATCATCTGAGAATATTTCCCAAACTTCTAAAAGAAATTAGCAAAAAATCCATCAGGACCTGGTGCCTTATCCCCTTTAAGAGAAAATACAGCTTTTTGCAGCTCCTCCAAAGTGACTATTTTAGAAAGGTTTTTGAATCTTTTCTCATCAATTCTGTCATTTGGAATGGCCTCTAAAAGAAAAGAGGTAGCCTCTTCATTATCCACACTATTCTCCTTGAGCATATTTTCATAAAATCTAAGAGCTTCAGCCTTTATATCCTTGGGATCTTTGATGACAATACCATTTCCTTTTGAAACTTCCGTTATCCTATTGCAATCTCTATGTTTCATAGTGGTCATATAAAAGAACTTTGTGTTTCTATCTCCCTCTTTCAGCCAAATTGCCCCTGGATTTAAGCCTCCAAAAATTTTCTTCCCTACTACAGACCATATGTAGCTCAGATAAAAAAAAAATCTAATAATTGATCCTCCAATGACATGCCCTTTGTAGTTATTTAAGATTCTAGCTCCTGGATTTTTTGCTTTAATTCATTTTTCCTTTCAAAAATATTTCCAAAAACTTATTTATTCCAGATTCTAACTTTCTTTTTAACATTTTTGAATTTTTGAATTAATATGTATTGAGTAGTTCCTCCTACATCCCATTTCACCCATTCTTTAATCTGATCAAAGATGTCATCATGTTCTATCCACATCTTTTCAAATTTAAATGAGCACTGCATTGGTTTAGCCCAGTTGAAAATATTTAAAACAATCAGATTATGATCGGATCCAATTCTTCGTAAAGAGGATAGATGAAAGTCCTGATGAAGAATCCAATTGGAAGGGATAAATGCTCTATCTATCCTAACCTGAATCATTTAACTTCCCACTCTTTTGTTAGTCCAAGTGAATTGATTACCATGAAGTTCCACATCCATGAGATTTGAATCAGAGACAAAATCTAGCAAATTCATCCATGCCATTGGAATATCTAGAATTTCCCCCTTGTCTTTTCTCCAAGATTTAAAGGGGAGTTGAAGTCTCCCATAACAAGACAATTTATCATTTTTATGATGACTTCTAAAGAGCTTTAAATCATTCCAAATCTTCCTTCTTCCATTTGCAGTATTTGGTGCATAAATTTTTGAAAGGATCCAAGTAAAATTATTATCAATAGCATGAAACTTAACAGCAAGATGGTTATTGGTGTCAGAAATCACCATACCAATAACAATATTTTTATCCCAAAAAGTATCCAAACCACCTAAAGCTCCCTAAGAATCAACAGCAGCAATTTTCGAGTTATCCCATAAAATCTTTTTATAATTTTCAAGGACATTTGATTTCATTTTAGTTTCCTGCAAAATCAAAATATTAGGTCTACTTGAAATTCTTAATCTTTAAGTATTCTTTTTTTAGAGCTCCCATTCAACCCTCTTATATTCCAAGAGATTATCTTCATCTAAATAATATGGGGGATGTATTTGTTGGATGGATCAATTGACTTTGAGTTCCATATACAATATCTTTTTCTGTTTCCTTTTTTCTGAGTTCCTTCTTTAAAGTTCTTCCTTTTTTGAATTGCTTCCAAAATCTACTATCCTTCTAGTAAACGATCTAGTTATTATGGATGTTGAGGCTCCCCAGTTCCCTTTTTTTATCATTATATAGCATATCCAAGATCTCCTCAAATCCTTTCATTCTTTTTTTTGGTTTAACCTCTATAAACACATTGATCGAATCGGTATCACCATCAGAAAGTGTCTTTTCTAGGAATGATGTAACTTCACCCTCCTCTTTTTCTCCTTGTTCCTGATCCTTGTATGGTTGTGAAATTGTTTCTTTATTAATGAATTGAATTTTCCCACCTTCAGGTGATATATTTTCTATCATAGAGAAGTTTTCCTCCATGAGGAGGTCTGGTTCCTTATTTTCTTTTTCATCATACAGCTCTTCCTTTATGATATATAAGGGATCATTCTTACCCCCTTTGTCTCTTCTATCACTGATTCAGATCTATTCTCATTTGCTCGATCCATCAATCCAGTCTGATATTTCATGTTCAAAATGTAATTTGTATCCTTGGAAATGAGATTGAATCTTACTGTAACAGTCTTTTCATTTACCTCCATAATCACCTTCACAGGTGTTTCCACAACTAGATCTCCTTTTGTGCTTGGGATTTCTCCTACTGGTTTTGGCGTTGGAGATTTAGGGCACCAGAGTTTCCTACATACCAAAGGTTTCTTGATTGGATTTTGGAACCCCTTTTTTCCTTTCTTATATTTCAGATCTGGCTGGTTTAGAGTAATCACTTCCATTTTTTATTTTTCCCTTCTTTCAATACCATCTATTGGGATCCTAGGCTCATTCTCTTTCCTTATTTTAGGTGCCTCTTTAGAGCCAGCATTTACCATATCACTTTTACCCATCATATTTGCCTAAAGCAACCCTTTATCCTTATACTTGGTGAAGGTTGGGAATTTTCTGGTGAGGTGTCTTATTCTATGACATTTTTTGCACCTCAAATGAAAGGTTTCATATTCAATCTTTTGTTTCCATGTACCAAATTTTGATTGTAAAATGATATGCTCTAGGAGTTCCTGTTCCATTTTAGAAGAAATGCAAAATCTTGCATAAGCAAGTCTTGATCTATTCCTCATTGGTCCATCAAGCCTAATCGGAGATCCAATAGATTTAGCAACATTTAACAAGATCTCATCATCCCAGAATTGAAGGGGTAGACTAGGAAGTCTACACCTTACAGGTATAGTGTGTATATTCTAAGTATTGGGATCAAACCATGGATACCACCTTTTCAAAAAATACCCATATTTCCCATGCACAAGAGCCCTCCTAGATGCATTGATTCCAAATCAATCCATTGGTTGAATTTTAGCTAAGAAAAAACCTCGTGACATGGTTGTAATATTCAGATCTCCCTTTGGTTGCCACTTTCTCAGAGCCCATTTTCTAATAGCATCAATATTAGGTCTAGAGCCCAGAAACTTACCCACGATTGTAAGATTCACTTTACCTAATGCTCAATATAGACAACCATATGGCACACTAAGGTGAGTCATCCCTTCCTTATCCTTCACGCTCAAGAAGTGCACCTTTTCAGGTGATTAAGGACCCAAATTCTTGTCTGGAGGTTCTTTGAGAATCTTATTCCAAGCAATAGGTGTGGATACCTTTTCTATCTCAAACTACGTTAGTAGCTTTTCAACCGTCTAATTCAAGGTAATAACTAAGCCTTTAACAAGCAGATTCGGCTGAGAAAATAGACATTCTATAGCCAAAACTTTTGACATAGCACTCACTATTCCTCCATCACTCTCCATGTTTTTCAAGCAATAATTCTATTATAGCTTGGTCATTTGTTTTTTTACAAATTCTTCCACCTAAAACCCTCAAGAAAGGGCATTACCAATCCAATAGTTATAGTTCCCAAGAAAAACGATAAATAAATAATCTGTGTAGACTATAGGGAACTTAATAAAGCCACCAAGAAAGACTACTTTCCCCTGCCCTTTATTGATTAAGTTCTAGACAATATTGCAGGTAAGAAATATTTCTCCTTCTTGGATGGGTTTAGTGGGTTTAACCAAATTAGTATTGCACCTGCTAATCAGGATAAAACCACCTTCACTTTTCCCTGGTGTACATTTGCATATAGATTTCTACCATTTGGGCTTTGTAATGCACCTGCTACTTTCTAGAGAGTATTTTTGGCCATTTTTGTAGATCTTACAAATGATTATGTTGACGTTTACATGGATGAATTCATTGTCCACAGTTCCACATTTGATGAATCTTTAAAAATTTTTGAAAAAGTATTTACTAGATGTTAGTAGCAGCAACTTTCCTTTAGTCATAAAAAATGTTTGATTATGGTTGATCAAGGAATTGTCTTAGGTCATCATATTTCTGCCAAAGGAATACAGGTCAACCCCAAAAATATTGAAGTAATTACTCAGCTGCCTACACCAATAAATCATACTGACATCAAGAGTTTCCCTAGACATGCAGGGTATTATAAGAGGTTCATCAAATAAGAGTTTTATATGACCTATGTTTTCTTTGTTGAAAAAAGATTGTGTTTTTGAATGGTCTCCTTAATGTCAGTAGGCTTTTGAGATTATCAAAGAGAAGCTAACCACTTCTCTAGTATTGAGAGGACCCGACTGGGGGCAGCCTTTCCATATTCATATTGATGTGTCTAATATAGCAATGGGAGATGTTCTTGGAAAAAAGGATGAAGAAGATCATATGTATGCCATTTATTTTATTAGCAAGAATCTAACCCCTACAGAGAGAAACTACACCACTACGGAAAAAGAATTTTTAGTTTTTGTTTACTCTCTGAACAAATCTAGACATTATATTATTGGATACAAAATATGTGTTTATACTGACCATTCAGCCATAAGGTATTCGATGAATAAACCAGTAGAGGGTGGAAGAATTATTAGATGGTTACTCTTGTTGCAAGAATTTAACTTAACAATTATTGATAAAGCAGGAAATACTAACGTTGTTGTTGATTTCATTTCAAGATTGAAAGTTCCATGAGAAGTAGTCCAGGATCATTTTCTAGATGAACACTTGTTTTTTATATCGACTCATCCTCAATGGTTTGTTGATGTTGTGAATTACCTAACTACAGGGAATTTTCCAACTTACTTTAGTAATAAGGAACGAAAGAGATTAGTTAAAAATAGCTCAACATATAAATGGTGTAACAAAATTTTATTTAAATGTTATCATGATATGGCTCTTCACAGGTGTGTTCGTTAGGATGAAGTATATGACATGTTGAGATATTTTCATGATGAGCTTAGAGGAGGACATTACTCAGTGATGAGGACAATTCACAAGGTCCTTGGAGCTGGGTATTATTATCCTTCTCTTCACAATTCTGTCAAGAATTACATGTGATAGTGTGATGCATGTCAAAGAATGGGAAAGCCTACATTTTCCATGGAAATTCATCTCAATCCTTAGCTGGTATTAGGACCATTTGAGAAGTTGGGTATTGATTTTGTTGGACCTTTTAATCCCCCGTCCTTTAAGAAAGAGTACTTTTTGGTGTGCACTGATTATGTCACAAAGTGGGCTAATGTTCAAGCATTGGCATATGCCAATGAAGATGTTGTAGCTGAATTTTTCTACAACAAGATTGGGATCCAAGGGTGATAGCATAGAGGGTGGCAAAGGACAAGGCAGCAGTGGTTGACGTCTAGTGTGAAATATGAGGGCGTTAATTTGGATGTGAGTCAGCACCATGTGAGCAAGCACTGACCTAGTAAGAATGTATTCTGTAGATTACAGAGAAAGCAGCAGGATAGAAAATAATGAAGACAAAAGGTGTTAATAGGTATATTTAGGTAATATATCAGTTGATGTTTAATACAGGGTAACCGACATCAGTTAAGATTGACCGATGTCGGTTAAGGGGTAACCGAGGTCGGTTACTATGAAACAGGAACAGTTTTATCAAATGAAGTAAAGATTGTTGATGGTCAGATGAACAATTTAAATGATGACTTTTGACCAGAGCAGAGAGAGTATAAGGACTCACAGGAACTCTAACAGTGAAGAAAATGAAATAAGGGCTCTTTTAGCCAATTTAACCTAAAAGAATAACAAACCAATGTCGGTTAAGATAAAATCGATGTCGATTAGGGGTAACCGATGTCGGTTACTGTGAAAACTGGATAGATGTAGAAATATGGATTGTTATGAGTTTTTAATGAGATAAACCACCAACCCAAAGATCTGGAGATGATGCAATGAAGTCCTAACACACTCAGAGGAAGTCAGAATACTCCAACTGTGATTGTGGAGTGTGTAAGGCAACCTAATTTTAAAAAATGGAGAAGTGTATCCTCACACCTCAAAAGGCACATTAGTCAAACACTAAAAACACGCTCCTATCAAGTGATTTGTAATGTATTGAGCTTATTCTATTTATAAGATTGACTCATGAATTTTAGAATAGAGTTTTTGGTGAGGAAGGCTTCCTACGAAGATAGATATCTAAAAGGAGAGGTTTTAGGTATGTTATGGCGGGGGCGGGCCATCCTCTGAGATGATGACTCGACAGAGGAAATGAGTTGGGGAGTACTTGTCAATCTAATCATGTGATCATGGGCAGATGTTCCTGAGTAAAATGTTTCTTAAAAAAGATGTGTATATTTCAAATTTTGTGCAAGTTTGGTAAGACAGAGAGAGTGTGTGTGTGCTTTCTGTGATTCTTTGTGTCAACCATTAGCTGGGCATGACTTCCAGCATATTGGTTGCCTTCATTTTAATGTGAGATAAATGCAGCAAATCATAATGTAATGCAACCAATTTTAAGCCCAAATCAAAAGATTATGTTTGATGACACAAATGGTCAATAGGAGAGTGTATGCTCTTTCACTAAATGCAAAAATTAAGAAGAATGGTTCTTTTTAAATGCACCAAAATAAAATGTATCCTTTAGAGTAATTAGAAAGAAGAGAAGATTACTAAGGAAGAAGATTAATGTGTAATATTTTTTAAGGGAAACAAACACACAACCTTTTCCTGTGAATGAAGAAAATGCAATAGAACTCCTGATGAGTCCCACCGGGTGTGCCAAAATGTTTCACCATTTTCTTTACATTTTTGAAATGAAGAAACAGATAAGGGTAAGGGATAGGAGGAATACTTGTTTATGTTGGTCAATAGATGGTTGTTGCGCACGTTCTGACTTCTTGGTCCAATGTCGATTGTGAGATCTTCATTTTGGCTAGAAGGAACTACCTGTAATAGAAAACAAGACCACAAAAAGATAGTTAAATGATATATGACAGTGGACTACCTAGCGTATACTAGTTACGGGAAGTGTGATACTTCCTAGATGGCTATCAATCCACTATTTAAAACAATTTAATGCGAGAAATAAACAAATTCCTACTGTAGTTGATATGATTTAGGTATCTCATTCAAGCACAATAAGAAAATCTAATATAACAGGCTAGGTTATAGTCAAATCTAAATAATAAGTAGGTGTCAGGTTGTTGGAACTAGTCAAGGTCAGGTTCGAGGTTGTTTAGGTCAACTAGTGAGATGATTGTTGGGTCTATTCTTGGTCAAGGTATGAAACACAGAGATCGATGTTGATCGGGTATGACTGATGCTGATTTATGTGGAACTGATGACAATTGTGGATAATCGGTGTTGGTATGGTCAAGGTGAAAGAAACTCGAATAGATCAACTAGTACGGGCTGATCTAAGGTCAAATGAAGTTGGGATGGTGGATGAGAAGGTCAGTGGAGATCTCAGGTATGCTCAAAAATAGATATTAGGTTAGAATGGTGATTTGGTGGTGTGGGTAAGGGAAGTGGTTGAATTACAAACAAATGAGCAATGGGGGAATGAACATGCAAAGTATAAACTAATGATAGGAATAATAAAGGGTAACTATGCTGAAATAGACAATGTTGGTAGAGATGTACTTACTGTGATGTAGGTTTTGATGGCTGAATGGAGATGGTTATTGATCAGAAGAATAGTGTTAGATATTGTAGCAGTGGCTCCTAGGATGATTCCATGAGTGCAATGCTTCCAAAATCTATCATGGTGATGGCTCTAGATATATAGATGCGTGAAATGATGCTTGTTTTGCTTGCATGTAGCTTTATTTTTTCTCTTGCTCTCAGAATGTGCCAACCCAAAAACAAGGTTGTTTGGGTGAATAAATGGTAACTGATGATGGTTCTAGGTTGACTGGCATTGGTTTAGGTGTGACCGGCGTCGGTTAAGGTGGTATTCCCTAGGTTTACTAAAATGGGCAGATATTTCTAATTTCTTTGGCCCAGTTAGTTTCTTCTCACGGATTAGAACGGAAACTTCCCTTCTAATGGGCGGGAATGTGGTTAGAGAGATTTTAGGGATTGATTTTAGGGTTTAGACCAAATCTTAGCTCATTAAGGCAATTAAGACTTAGTTATTGTTAGTTATAGAAACATGCCAAGAATAGGTCTAGGGTGAGGTGGATCGATGAGATGTCTAGGTGAGGTGGTAATTAGGCCAATTAATGTAATTAAATGATGAATATTATGAGGATGGGTATTAGTTTAATTAAATTAATATTAATGTGGTGTGGAGGGGGCCATGGTTAAGTGAATATGTTTGGATTGGTTATTCGACGGGGTGCCAAGGGGAGTGTGACCCAATTTTGGTGTCTACATTTTACCCCTTTTGTTGTGTTGCTTGAATTGGTAAACGATGCTAACAAAAATAAGATGTGGTTGCCCCATGTTTGGATGAAGGTGATTCCCCTCAAACTAGGAATTAATGAGGTAGAAGACAGAATCGGTGAGTGGTTTGATAAAAGGTGGATGTGATGAAAGGGTAGAGGTTGAAAACAGGTAAATAGGTAAATGGTTCAGGGGAAAAGGTATTGGCAGTCAAATGCACGCACACATTATAAACTATGATACAGTTCTGGGTTGAAGAGCTTGTAAACTCTACATCATCTAAGGTTGATAGTTTTATCCAAACAAGGTTGAGGTGATTCTAGTATCCAAGGTATATGATATGGTGTGGAAGCACATCATAGGTCAGGTGCAGCAATGTTTAGGTATGTTCCGGTACACCAAAGGATGGGCTAGGATAAATGGCAGGACAATGGGTAAGGTAAGGTCAAACAACATGGGTAATAGTGTCACAAGGTATTTTGAGCACATGGGGTCATAGGTCATTAACAATGTTCCAGGTCTAGGTGGCGAGGTCACGGCATGGGTGGGGCCAAGGTACAGGTAAGATAAGAAGTCCCTAAATGCAATTAAGGACATGTATAGGTAATGTAGGCTTAGAGGTAGGTTGTAATAAGGGTGGGTCAGGTCAAACAGTGGCTAGGTTAGTTAAGTGTTAGTCAGAAATGGGGAAAGAGTATGGACAAGAGTATGGTAGGTAACCGATGTCAGTCATACGTAACTAGTGACGGTCTAGGTAAGCCGATCACAGTTTATTAGGGAAGATGACCAATGTCGGTTTGTGTATAACCAACCACGGTGTGCTAGGGCACAGGACCGATGTCGGTTTAGGTATAACTGACGTCAGTCAGGTCGACGTGGGTATATAAAAAGAAAAAATCCATATAATACGGATTCATTTATACATTTTGGATTTTGTGAAAATGACATAGCATTGAACGAGTTGTGCTTTTTTGGGAGGAAAGGATGAGGGAAAATATACTACTGAGGTGGGGAGATCCAGTTGGTTAGAGGAGCCAGGTAGATGGGTCCATGAGGACATGGGGGTATCGATTGTGATTGGGTGGAGGTCCAGAGGATTGGATTTGGTGATTAGACATGGCAAAGGTAGGAGAAGGTTTGGGTGGTCCACCAGCACAGTGGTCAGACATGCCATCGTGCCGATGGCATAGAGATGAGGTAGGATTCTATCTTATCTTGTATTTTTGATTAAAATAGGCTATTTAAATGGGGTTGGGTGAAAATTTGGGTGTAAGTTTATTATTGGGAAGGTATGGGTAAGAAGGAAGGAAATGAGGGGTGGGAAGGTCCAATGTAGGTTAAATAGGATTGGGAATAAAGCTAGGCTAGGTTTGGGTAGGTTAGAGTGGAGGATTAGGGTAGATTTTGGGAATTTTTGAAAAGTAGGGTAGGGGTTTACGGCTGTTGACGTCATGATAGTGACCGACGTTGGTTAAGTGTTGGCCGACATCAATGGTATTTGGCTAGCATCGGTCAAGTAATGGGTGACCGATGCCAGTTACACATGACCAATAACGGTCGTAGTTGACCGATGTTGGCTGGCTTTATGGGAAAATAGTGCAGTAGAGAGCAAGGGTAAGAGGTAAGGATATCTCAGGAGATGTAAGGGTAGGTTTCATGAGAGAAAAATAGGGGAGTAGGTATAAATGGCATGAAGATATTGGTCTAGCAAGGGGTAATTGGTTGGGTGGGTACAACAAGAAGTGAGGGTTAAATACGGGTTTATGAGGTAAGGGGTGTGTTCGGTATGGTAAGGTTTTGACAATAGTGTGTTTTTTTGGGTGCAGGTGAGGGACCAATTACAGATGCGGGATAGGGTACCTCCCTTTCTTATGGAGGAGTGAGGGGGTGCTACAACTAAGGACTAGTGCCATGTTGCAAAGGTTGGCCTAATTGGGGTCAAACGCTACCAACACATGGTCCGGGAGCCAAGTTTTATGGTTGCTCTCATCAACAGATGGGACTCAGCAGCCAATACCTTCCATTTTCTGACAGGTGAGATCACATTCACCCTGGAGGATGTGTACAGGATCATGCATCTATCGATAGTGGGGACGCAGGTGTATTATATCTCCTCAAAGGCCTCTGAGGAGTTGATGCTGACCATGTTTGGTGAGGGGATGGCGGAGATGAGGTTCCATAGAGTCAGTATGAGCTATGGAGCTATGTATCGGGTGCATCAAGAGGAGATGAGGCTGGCAGTGTTGCTGATGGAGGCAGTCTGCTACTTTACACTACCAGATGCAGAGGGTGGGAGATTCCCATGATCCTTGATGGGGGTTTTGCATGACATGGTAGAGGACAGGACCTATTTTACATGGGCATCAGCATTTCTAGTTCATTTATATAGAGAGCTATGGGATTATGGGTGGCTATGGAGGTTTAGCCTATGTTGTACTTTCCTACTTCACTGCTAGGCATATGAGCACATTGTGTGTGTGTGTTCATTTGGTATGCCCCAGGCTGATGCATTCGAGCCTAGTTTTGTTCAAGTGGGCTTCAGGAGATGGGTTTCTGTGATTGGGGAGCTCCGAGAAGCTAGAGCTACACATGATGTAGCCTATTACAGGTGATTTCTAGAGGCGTTGTCCAGTGTGTACATCGTTTGGAGGCCCTATGTGGGTTTTCCATCATATGGGCGGATGGTAGAGGAGCTACAAGATCTATAGCAACTCTAGTGGATAGAGGGGCGATGTGCAGGAGAGCATGAGATGATGCCTATGGATAGGGTTAGATGACAGTTCAAGTTGCTTCAGGATATACTGCCACCTTTCCCACAGTATAGGAGGGATGATAGGGAGAGGTCGTTACCTCTACCACAGCTGACAGTGCTGACAGTGATGGAGGAGTAGGTAATAGACTGGTGGATTGATGATGTTGGGGTGACTAATAGATACAAATAGTGGTGGGATGCACATTTACAAGCAGTATCGTCGAGGTTGGGGCATCCAGATTTAGCCACCATCACAGTGCAGAGGGACGCCCTATAGGGGCAGGTGACTACCATGGTTGCACATTTGGGTATTTTTCAGGGGAAGCTAACAAGCTCATAGGCACATGTTAAGTTGTAGGCATAGGTGGCCACTCTATAGGCCTAGGTAGTGCAAGGATAGGTACCCGCATAGGGTGGAGATGGGGATGGGGTTAAGGTGATTGCCCTACTGATGTAGATTATAGGTTTACAGGGCTAGTTGGCCACTACACAGGTGTAGGTTGCAGCCCTTCAGGCCCATATACAGGTAGGTGCAAGGCAAGGTTCCTCAGTATAGTCACAGCCATAAGGACATGGTCCCTCTTTACAAGTACTAGTGGGACAAGGTCCTGAGAGATAGGTACAGGGGCCGAGGTCGATAGCACCACCATAAATAGTACTGATAGGCCAGTTGAGAGATGCCTTAGGTGAGGTCTAGTATTATCAGGATATTTTGATGGCTACGGGGATAGATTTTCTTTCCTATAGGGAGTATAGATCACAATAGGCCTTGAGTGAGAGGACCAGGTCATGTACCCATAGTGTAGAGAGCACAGGGGGCCATCGAGCCCCGAGACAGGGTCAGGGTGAGGCCACCAGTTCAAGGAGGCCAGCCCCAGGTGAGGTACCAGCAAAGATTTGGCCAAGACCGATGATGGGTGGTGAGATGCTAGCTGGACATCGTGTGGGGGTAGAGGAGGAGGAGGAGGAGACTTATGAGATAGATATGGAGGATATCCAATAGGTTGATGTCTGATAGCCATATGTACCCTTGTTTTGTATAGTCATGTATTTTTGATATATACTAACTTGTGTGCCGAAGAGAGTGAGGATGTACATGAGAGTTTTTGATATTTTTGATGATATATCGGTCAGCATGCCAAAGATGGTGAGGATGTATCTAACTGATTTGATATTATTGTGATTATTATTAGGATATATGTTCACATGTATTTTTATACAGACTATCTGATTTATAGATGACGGTGTTTATAGTATGGATGGTATACATGTGTTAATTTCATTGTTATATATATGTGTGTGTGTGTGTGTGTGTGTGTGTGTGGAAATCAAGTGGATTAGGTAAGATAGAGTCAAGGTCGTCTAGGCATGGTGGAGTCGGGTCGATTTAGGCATGATGGAGTCAGGTCATAGGCATGGATTGAGTCAGGTTGACTTAGGCATGATTGAGTAAGGTTGAGTTAGGCATGGTGGAGTCAGGTCATAGGCATGGATTGAGTCAGGTTGACTTAGGCATGGTGGAGTCAGGTCATAGGCATGGATTGAGTCAAGTTGACTAAGGCATGGTGGAGTTAGGTTGGTTTAGGCATGATTGAGTCAGGTCATCTTAGGCATGGTTGAGTCAAGTTGGTTAGGTATGGGTGAGTTTCTAATTCATTAATTTGTGCAATTAATGATGATATGGATCGTGTTAAGATGATTTGTATGGAAATGTATGATTACGGTAAAGAAATTATAGATATGAATAAACAAATGTGTAAGTTATTATGGTAAATATGTTAAGAAATTGTTGTTTTTTTGGTTTAATTTCAAATTATTGATATAAAAAGGAAACTAAATAGGGTAGAATGTGAATAGGAAAGGGGAAGAGGGAATTGGTTAGGGTAGAGAGTGGCTAAGCTAACCTCCAAGGGCCCCATGCCCTCGCAGTGCTGCCTATATAGTCACGGCGAAAAGGGACTTCAGGGTGATGTAGTTCTCCCATAAGCTAGGGAAGATTACAATGAAGTAGAGGAATGGATTGATAGGTGTTAGGAATGGGTGAATGTAGGTCATAGGCATGGTTGAGTTCTGGTCATAGGCATGATTGAGTTGTTTTAAATATAAGTGTTGATGGGTTGGTCCTGTTATAGGAGAATCAATAGGTGATGAAGAAAGTAGAAAGGTAAGAGGTGGCAAAAGAACTGCCTAATTGATAAGAAACCTACTGAGTCTACCATACCCAAGATGGGCTTATGAATGTAAGACCCTACAGGCCTTGCATAATGGACTATTCTAAGGGTGAAGAAAATTCACCTGATCACGAAATGTCGTGGTTACGGTGAGTCCCTTGAGTAGAGAGGGAGTTAGTATAAGAAGGTAAATGAGGTGAGAATGGGTGGTTTAGCGTAACTTAGTGTACGACAGGATAAGTTTTTTGGAAAAAGAAACCCAGGATCAAGAATAAGCAAGTCCATGACGAAAATTTCATCTTTTTCTTTATTTATTTAGTTTAATAGACTGATCAATGCAAGAAGTCTATATGGGATGGGTATATTATCTCCTTGAGGTCTTTTTGAAGCTAATCGATGCGGGAAGATTTTAGATATTTATTATATTTTTGTAATAATTCTATATAGTTGTCCTTTAAGGGAGCAATCTATTTATAGTGGTAGAATAGAAAGAAGAGATGTCCCTTTTGTGGGAGTTATCTTTTACTGGAAGTTTGACTCAAGGAGTTGTATCCCTTTTTGTTTTTAGATGTTTAAGTCATGGACAAGACTATAGAGGAATATTAGGTTCTTGTTTAGAAGACAAGACCATAGCACACAAATATTAACTATGGAAGAGGTGGTTTTGAGTGATGAATGACCATGGGATTCCATCTTGAAGAAGATGAAAAGTATCCATGAGAATCATGCTATGAGTAGAGCCATGGTACTCATATTGAAGACAAGGATAAAAGGTGATGGGTAATCACATGATTCTTGTTTAGTCGTGGATCCTCAAAATGGGTAATATGGAAGGGGAACAGTGCTCAAGGGACGAGTGATCAACAGACAGGAAGTGATATAGGACTTGATATCAACAATAGAATGGTCGAAGATGCAAGGCGTTAAGGGGATCAGGTTCGGGTTTACCTTCGAGTGAAGACAAACAATAAGCACCTGATCCATAGGCATGGGTAACTATATAGGGTCTAAGCCAATTAGGAGTAAATTTTCCCCATTTACTTTTCTCCTCTTTGGTTACATGTTGATTTTCCTTCAGTACGAGGTCACCAACCTGAAAGGTCCACTCGTGAACACATTTTTCATAGGCATGTTTGATACATTTTTGGTAGATTTGGAGATGGTCAAGAGTGTTAAGATGATCATCATCTGATAATTCAAGTTGCACCAAATGATCTTGGTGAAATTCATCATCGTTAATCATGTCTTGTAGTGAGATGCAGATATATGGAATCTGGACTTCGAGAGGTAAGATAACCTTAGTACTGTAGACCATAGAAAAGGCAGTGGTAGTAATCGAAGTGCGGATGCTAGTGCAATAAGCCCAAAAGGTGAAAGGAATGTGCGTATGCCAATCTTTCCCAGTATCATTGACTACCTTCATAAGAATTTTTTTCAAGGTTTTATTGGTTAATTCAGCTTGGCCATTGGTTTGTGGGTAATAAGGTGATGAGAAACTAAGTTGGATGCCAAAAGTGTCACATAGTTTGCATAGGGTTTTGTTTTTGAATTATTTTCCATTATATGTGATAATGCGGTGAGGGACAACAAAACAAAAATTGATGTGATGGTCGATGAATTCACATATTTTCTTGAATTTTGTAGAAATGAGGGGAATGGCTTCTACCCATTTAGTGTATTATTCGGTAGCGGTTATGATCCATTGGTGGCATTGTGAAGAATGGGGGTTGATCTCACAAACAAGATCATAACCCCATTGAGAGAAATGCCAAAGGTCTCGCATGACCTGTAAGGCATGACTAGGTGTGTGATGAAGATTAGCATGTTGTTGGAATTTTAGGAAACGTTTGACATAATTACAACAGTCGTGGTTTAGAGTTGGCCAATAATAGCCTAGGTGAAGAATGTGCTTTGCGACGGCTAAACCACTAAAGTGACCTCCACAAATTCTATCGTGGAATTCCTTAATGGTGTAGGGAATTTCAGAACTTGTAAGGCATCATAAGAGAATGTCATCAAAGCCACACTTGTAAAGAAGACCACCCATGAGAACATAACGGGAGACACTTTTGAGAAAGGCACGTTGTCTAGTACGAGTGAGATCAGCCGATAGAATGGAAAGGGAAAGATAGTTTGCATATTACTTAAACTAAAGGTCATGTGGGTCAAGTGCGACAGTGGTTCCAATGGAGTAAACTTCACAAGGTAAATAAGAGGGTGATTGTAGCCTTTGTATAGTGACAAAGATTTTAGAGTCAGTAGGTGAAGCGGGTATTTGAGAAGCCAAGCAGGCCATGGTATCTACAAATTTATTGGTAGAACGTGGGGTGGTTTGAAGTGTGTAATGGTCAAAGGTGGTCAAAAGTATGTCTACGTGATGCTTATACTTTTGAAGTATCTCATTATGACACTGGTATATACCATTGACTTGGTTTATGACCAACTGATAATCACCAAAGATGTTGATTGACTTAACATCTAAGGCATAAGCAGCCTGGAGACCCAATATGAGTGCTTCGTATTCAGCAATTTTGTTTATACAATCAAAATCGAGTTTGAAAGACAAAGGCATAGGTTCACCATCAAGCAGAATGAGGATAACACCAGCCCCACCCCCATGCTGACACTTGGAGCCATTGAAGAAGAGTGTCATTTGGTAAGCGGGTTCGTCCAGGGAAAGGGTAGCTATAGACTCATCTAGGAAGTCAAAGTTAGAGGGTTGATTCCGAGAAATAGGTGCGTTGGCCAATTAGTCGATGATAGTCTTGCCCTTGATGGACTTCTGGTGGATGAATTTGAGGTCGAGGTCATCCAGAAGCATAATCCAATGTGAGGCACATTGATTTTGATAAGGTTTGGCATACATATAGTGTAACGGGTCAGTATTAGTAATGACAAAGGTTTTGTGGTTGAGTAGGTAATGGAAGAGTTTGGTGGCAATGAAAACTAAGGCTAGGCAAAAAAATTCAGCATGGGTATATCTAGTTTCGTAGTCAAGAAGGGTACGGATTATGTAATAAACTGCTTGCTTTCGATGTTGGTCATCTCTATGAGTGAGCATGGCTCCTAAATAATGTTCAGTGGCGCAAATATATAGGTAGAAGGGATGGTCATCCTTAGGAGGAATGAGCACTGGTGGTTGAAGGAGGTATTATTTCAAGGCTTCAAAGGCTTTATGGCATTCATCATCCCATTTGAATGAAATGTCTTTCTTGAGAAGATGATGGAATGGTTGACAGTGGTCGAAAAGCTGCGAGATAAAATGATGAATTGATTGCAAATTTCCTTATGGGTTGTGAAGTTTACAGAGATTAGTGGTTGGAGGCATTTCAAGAATAGCCTTGACTTTAGCAAGATCAACTTCTATGCCATGCAAAGAAATGATGAAACCTAGGAGTTTTCTAGAAAGTACCACAAAGATGTACTTTTTTGGTTGAAGATGAACACAATACTTGATGAGGTGGTCAAAGATGATTTTAAGAACGGGCAGGTGTTCGGTTCGATGCTTGGATTTGGCAAGTAGATCATTACATAATCCTCCAATATGTGATGCATGATGTCATGGAAGATGTAAGTCATGGCTCGTTGATATGTAGCACTAGCATTTTTTAGGCCAAAGGGCATGACTCGATAGCAAAAAGTCCCCCAAGGGGTGATGAAGGTAGTCTTGTGTTGATCCTTGGGAGCTAGTAATATTTAATTATAGCCTAAGAAACTGTCCATGAGTGATAAAATTTCATGGCCAGCAGTGAGATCAACTAGTTGGTCAATGCCTGGTAGTGGGAAATAATCTTTGGGACAAGTGAGGTTGAGGTCATGAAAATCTGTGAAAATGTAGAGTCCCCCTGTCACTTTCATGACAAGAACAATGTTAGAAATCCATTAGGGATAATCAATGGGTAGAATGAAGGAAACTAAGAGAAGGCATTGAAGCTCTTCTTTGACCAGAAGAGTAATGTAAGGATGCATTTTCCACAGCTTTTGTTTGATGGGTTTGGCATCAGGAATGGTTATGATATTGTGAACCATGATTTTTGGGTCAATACCAGGCATATCGGCATAGGACCAGGAAAATACGTTGCTATGGTCCTGAAGGAAAGAGGTGAAGGCTTCATATTCAGTAGCGTCTAAGGATTGGCCGATCTTTAGAATGTGCGGGTCATCTTGAGTATTAATGTTGATTTCGATGGTCGATTCGTTCAACATGGTTTACATCTCAGAGGGTAATGACCGATGAATATAAGAGTCTTCTGCACCAAGGTAGGTGAGGATGGACTCATCATCCTGACATTGAACAACGTTAATTGAAGGCGTATCATCATCGATCATGTCAGGATACAGGAAAGGGAGAGAAGAGGGAGCCTCGCCATCATGTTGATAGCTCAGCAGTCCCAAGGAAATGGTGTTTACAAAAAAAAATTAGGAGGAATAGATTCAAGATATATGGACTCCGTGGGTGAAGACGGTAATGTGGGTGAATAAGAGGGGGGATTTTTCTCATCTTGGATAAGGTCGACATGAACCTTCTTGGAGGGTGGAGTCATCAAAACCAATGCCACTACAGTCATTGTGTTTACGAGAGGTACAAGAAATGATAGTATGGTGGCCTTGTTCATAAAAACTGAAGCCAAATCCTTTCCATGCACACCAGTGGAGGAAAGTGTGAGTGAAGTGGTAGTTAGTGAGGGATTCTAGGTTAGATGAAAATGGTTGGGCTTGGGATGGAGGTTCAGGTTTATAGGTGGCAATATCAAGTCCCCCATACGTTAGGTTGGTGTGAAGGTGGGGAGGGCCATAAGGGAAAATGTCACCAATGTGGATGTCATAGCTGGGGTGTTGACACAGATTCCCATACTCTTGTGGGGTGAGGAAGGTATCGATATTGTATAGGTGGTATTCCCCCAAAGTGAGGTGTTGAAAAACACCTTCTAAGGGATCAGTATTTCGTATGTTGGTAGCGGGTATAGATGGCTTGCTAGATGATGGGGAAACAGGGGCACGAATGGTAGAGGCTACGACTACCATAAGGATAGCAAGGCTATATGTAGCAGAAGTGGTGGTAGTTTTGATGGATGGGCTCATGGGTGAAGGTGAAGTGGTGACAGTGGCAGATGCCTTGACCATTACAAGCACATCATTAGGCCAATATAGCATGTTACAGGTCTTGAAAGGTGATGGGTTGGTAGGGATGGTGTAATTATGTCCCTCATGTTCAAATTTGAGGCATCGATGTAAATTTGAAGTGACACAACCCATGGCATGAATCCAAGGTTGTCTGAGTAGCAAGTTATATTAGAACTCTCCTTCTAGAACATAGAAAAGTTTCGGGAAAGTTCGGGGGCCCATGCGGACATGGAGAAGAACGGTACCCAAGGTAGAGGTCATGACATCATTGAAGGAATGTAGCATAATAGGGTTACCATGCATGTAATTGGTAGGTATCTACATTTGGTCGTATGCATGGGAGGAGATGATATTAATGCTAGCACCACCATTGATCATAACACATCGTATGCGTATATTATCGATAAAGACAAAGATGAAAAGAGTGGGGTTGGGATCATCAGACTAGAAGGGAGAAATCTCTTCATCTGAAAAGATGAGGATGGCCACTTGGTGAGTAGGTGGAGGTGTAGAGGAAGGAAAATACCTAGTGAGAGAGGCCACGTGGTGAGGGGTAATGATGGAGGCTACAGGTGTGGGGTCATTTGGTAAGACTTTAATAGATTGAAGGACTTCCATGAGGGCTTGACAATGTGATTCTGAGGTTTATATGAGGTCATATAAAGACATTTTGAGGGGGGATTGGTGTAGTTGTTTTAGCATTGTGTGATGTGTGACCCCGTCGGAAATAGGATATGCAGGACCTCGAATGATGACTTTGGGTATGGGTGTGGATGGTATGTTGGGTACATGGTTGGTTGATGGGCCAGCTGATTTTTCCTTACCCTTGTCTTTCTGAGCACGGGTGGCAATGTTGATCATGTTAATCTGAGGGGAGGGAGTAAATGGAGAAGGTGTAGGATGAGCGGTATAACAGCATGATGGTCAGAAACCTACATGGGGAGAAAATCCTTATGAAGTGAGTTGGGTGCAACTGCATTTGGGTGGTTATTTGGCCAACTCTCTTATACAAACCATGTTGATCTCGAATCTTAGGTGTGGATCGAAGAGTTGTGGGGGTGGATATTTTTCTCACTAAGTAGGCAATGGGAGGGGGGACATGGAAATTGGCGGAGGCAAAATGGGGTCCTCGTCAAGAATATCATCACCATCAAAATTTTCTTCAGGAGGACACAATTGGACAAGGGTAGTTTTTAAATACTTATAGTTCTCTACATCGTGTCCTGGCACATGATGGTAGGAAAAAAAAAAATTGTCAAACCCTTTTGGTTTTGGTTTGAGTGGTTCGTAAGGTCTAAGAGGCGGTAATGCTATGACAGAAGTTTCAAGGAGATTGGTTAATATTTTGGTGTAGGGCCTTGCTAGTGGATCACAATGGGAGGGTGAATGTGGGTTTGGGTATAGGTGTGGCTGAAAGAGGGTTGTAGAGGAAGAGACTTTACAGGCGGGGGAATGGTTTGGTCCACTAGTTTGGTGTGTGGTGTGGTCATATGTGTTGGTTGTATCTGCTTGGGTAGGGGCACGGTAGAAGAGCTGGCAATAGAAGGCTTGGTTGGTTTAACTACCTTATTAGAAGGTAGTGGATTCATAGATTTAGGTTACACCTTTTTGGGCAAAGGTGACACGTGTGTATGAGATTTAGAGGTAAAAGTAGATGGTAGAAGATGATGGGTTACTCATGGGGGTAATAGAGGTGTTGTGGAGGTAGGTTGGTGTAGGTTGGGCAGAAGGTGTGAGTGAAAGAGAAGGAAATGTTATGGATAGTGAAGCAGTTATGGAAGGTAGTGGTGGTATGGGTGGTAAGAAGGTTACAAGTGATGGCGGAGGTTGTGTGGGTCTCTTTGGTACATTAGAGGTTCATGATGAGGAGATGGGTTGTTGGGTTCTTGGTTTACCGGTGGATAAGGTGTTGTTTTTTCCAGGGTCAAGGGGTGAGGTCCTAGGATGGGACGATGGAGTGTGGTGAAGGTGATAATGGTGTGGTAGGAGAGGTCAGTGTATGAGGTACTAGGAGGTTGGGTCTTCTTTTTAGGGGCCGGGGTGAGTTTAGTGTCAGTTTTAGAGGATGTGGCTAAATCTAATTTGATGGGTGGGTGAGTAAGGCTAGTTGTCGGTATGACCCCTAAGGTAGTGATAGGTTTAGGTAAGGGAAATGAAATAGGCGTGGGTAGGTGTTTGGGTGTAGATGTATGTTGGGCTATCGGCAGAGGTGTGAGTTGGGCCAGGGGTGGTGATGTGGAAGGTGTTGCAATAGTCATGATCATGTTTGGTTTGATTTTTTGAAACACTTGTGGATAAATAGTGGAGGTGTGTCAGCGAGCAACAACTGCATTTGTGTTGAAACAGGAAGTAGAAGGTCATCCCCAAAGTAAGGCTCTATCATACATAGTCTAGGTGATCAGCCAAGTGTGAGAATGGTACTGACATAGGCAGGGTTCGACATGGATCGAGTGGAAATCCCTGTAAAATGTGTTTGAGATATAAGGAAATGGCTAGCCTCAGACTCTGTGGGTAAGAGAGCCGAAAGCATATCAACAGGATCTTGAAAGTTTGATGGTGAATGGTCATCTAAAGGTAGTGGTATTTCTATAGTATCCTCCATAGGTAGAGGAGAGGATGGGCTAGTTGAAGTGGACTCTTCGTGTGTTGTTTTAGGAGGTAGATTTGCATCTTCTATGAGTAGGAGAGGTGTCACTGACAACTCTCAGTAATTTTGAAGGGGTCAAAGGTGTCGTGCTAATTATGAGATATTCCATAGATGAAGAAGAAAATGAAGGGGGTGTCTCTATGGGTGGAGGATTAGATGAAACAGGCTCTTGTGTAGGTAAGGGAGCTTAGGCTAAGATTTCATCTATGGAAGGCATGTGAGGTAATTGGGAAGCAACTGGTATGCCATCAAAAATAGTGTGGACCTCACAGACATTGCTATCATTGTTTGAAGTGTCACCAGCTTGGTTGGAATATGGGGCATAATTAATGAATGGTTTCTTGAAGATATGCAGGTTTTTGTTAGTGGGTGCATTTGAGGTATCCAAGACTAGATCTCCATCGTCTAACATTTCTTGGACTATATTCTTGAAGGTGATGTAGTTATTATCCATGTGACCTTTGGCACAATGATAGTTTCAAAAGTCATGTTCCTTATACCATGAGGGCATGGGTTGCTCAAGGTCAAAACCAGTATGTGGTTTTACAGGTGTGTTGGTTTGAAAATCTGTCAAATGGATAGATCTATGGATAGATGAGCCAACAGTGTGCAGGGCATAGCCCCTCTTTGAGTCAGCAAAGTGAAACTGGTTTATTGCTATTCTACTAGCAGGAATCTTGTGCAAGTCTCACAATATTCTACCTTCAGGGGTTGGGATCTCATCCCAGTAGAGGTGTTTTGACAAAGAACAGAAAGGAATGAAGGAAGGAAAGGAAGGAAGACAGATCTGAAGGAAGAAAAGAAATGAATTCCAAAGTAGAAAGGTCAGAGGGTCTATGTTTTAGGGTGGTAGTAAACAAATCTGAACCTACTCGCATAGATGAAAAAAGCAATATTGATGAATAAATGACAATAAAGCAGAGGTAGATTCAACAGAACAAACATACAGATCTAACATAAGAAAGGTTTGATGTAAAACACATGTATTCAGCACAAAGTCTAAATATTGTATTAATGTTTGTTTCTGTTACAAAAATCTCAAATTCTTTTCTTCTTACTTCTATTTCTCATCTGAAAAGTATCCACCCTTGAATACAACAAGTATTCAAGTATTTATAGAAGAAGAGAAGAAGAGAAGGCAAAAATGAACCAACCACTTAATTACAAAAATATCTTACAAAATATCTCAAAGTCATTTGTTGACTTTTGACAACTTTGTGGATGACATCATCCCATGGTGCAACATGGATGATGTCATCATTTGTGTCAACATAATTTTAGATATTTACAAGGAGAAGGTCAGGAAGAAAGAGATTATTCATCATCGTCCCATGGCTGAAAGGGGGTATCCTGCTTTTGTTGCTGCTCAGGTGACAAGATGTGGAACTGGGCACGGTATTTCATGAACTTGCTGATCATGGGTTGAAGTTGACCCTGGGAACGATCCTTGTGTCGATCACTAATAGCCTCGCAAGTCTCCCACTCATCTATGACCTTTTCTGGGAGTTTGGAATATTTGTTTTCCATGTCTATCAGGTACCCAATGAAGTCACGACAGGCTAGCAGGTTATTGATGGATTCAGCGTCAAAAGTGACCTCTGGTCCTAGCCCTTTTGAAACGATCTCCTTGAAGATCCGAATAGTTTCCTCTACCTTTCTTAAGGCGAAAGAAGGAGTGAGCAAGCCCAGAGACATTCTCAGGACAATTTGCTCCATTTGGTGCATTACATCCAGGGCTTCCTCCTTGATTTTTTCGATCTTCTCCAGGACAAACTCCAGCTGATCGACCCAGTAATCCAGAGTAGAAAGGATTTTATTGAGGGCTCTGGGGTGTCCAAACATGCCGAACTTGACTAGATCTTCAACTAAAGAGTTGAGCATTTTCTGAAAGGTCTCATGTTGCATCCTGACATGGTCCAGCTCTTTGGAGATGGGTCCTACTATTTCCTGGAGCTCTTTGTTCTCCCGATTTATATTCTGATATAATTTGGTGAACTTGGCGATCACTCCCTCACTTTCTTTGAGGATTTGGCTCCTCCAAGCGGAAACTGCCATACCCTGCTCGCCGATTTTGGCGTATTCATTAATCTTGTCCTGGCTCAGAGGCTTAGGATTTTTGGCGGCAGTTATAGGAGGTGCACTGCCCATCTTCTGCAAGGTGTGGAGGAGATGTTTATTTTTTTCCTTTAACAGCCTCTTTTCCTCCTTTGCTTCCTGGAGCTTCTTGAAAATGGCGTCAACTACAGATAGGGCCTCTCCTTGAAGAATTTCTGAAGATGTCCCCATTGTGACTTGGGTCACTATGTAATCTGTCGAAGACAGATCCTTTTTATCCTTTAAAGGATTGGGGTAAGCTATCTCCATTACTCTCTCTCCTAACGCACTCTGAGAGAAGCGGGTTATAGGCTTTTGCTTCTTGGTCCCCTTTGATGGGATGACGGAGAAGTCCATCGGTGCGATGGGAACTTTCCTCTTTTGTTTGCTCAGGTGCTGAGAGATCCATGTTGGACTTATGGGAGAGGGGCCAGAAATATAAAAGGGAGCAGCTATAGTAGTAGAAGGAAAATGTGTGGAGACACTTAGAGGCGGCATTGAGAGGGAGGCCAAGGAAGTGCTCGCGGGAGGAAGAGATACTGCAGGGGAGGTAGACATGGGAATGGAAGGGAGCTGAGAGATGAGGGAAGAAATGGTGGGGGACAGCTCTGTGAGAGAAGAGAAGATGGACGATGAGGAAGGGGGAACAGCAGAAGACAGGGGAGAGGATACGACCAAAGGAATGGTCACTTGGGTCACTTGAGGAGGGGGAGGAGGAGAGGGAGAAGAGATAGAAGGGACTTCAATAGTTGCAGTAGTGGCAACATCTTGAGTGGATGTGCCCATCAGAACATCCTTGGCCGCTTCTTTCTCTGGAGAAGCCAGAGTTATAACTTGTTCTTGTGTGGCGGAAGGGGGACTCTCAGGAGTCTTTTCTTAGGCAGATCTAGACTCACCCTCCTTGTCTTTACCTTTTCTCTTTGGTAGATGTTTCGGTCTAGAAGGTACGTTTCCCAATGGAGAAGTGGTGAAATCAACCCCGAGGTAGATGAGACCATTCATCCTACACCAGTGCTCTGTTCTCCGTAGAGTTTCTTTGACCCTTTCTTCTATCATCTGAGGTTCTTTAGTTCTGTCAATGATAGCGAACGGCCAGTCATCCCCACCCGTGTCAAGATATACCTAATCAACCTCTTGATCAGCAGTTTGATAACCTTTTGGGATGATGGCTACACCGTACTGGATGATTTCAGCCAAGGCTAAGCGGGAATGGTCTTTCCTTCTGAGCTCGACCTCATGATACAGGTCGATATAAATATCCTCAATCTGTGGAATGTGGATCGGATCGAGTTTGGCCCTGGGTAGACAATTCCTTGGGTCGAAAGTGGGCCTTTCCGAGAAGTTTTGCTTTAGATTTAGTAGCTCCAGCTCTGTAAACATCTCTCGTGCTTTGTGGTGAGAGAGACAAGTGTATCTGCCCACTGTGAGGGGGAAAGGAGTTCCACCCTTCTTTCTTTTCAAGAACTTCTCGTGATAGGCTATGAGCTGTCTTGACAGCTCCAACAGGATCAACTTGGGGCCGGCATATCTTGGCAATTTGGTTGGTTCCCCCAAGAAGTTGGCTTCCCTTAGATAAGTGAAGGTGGGGAATTGAGTGAATAAGGCCCCTCATTTCTCTGTTGCTACAACAATGCTCTTGGTCGTACGACCGTGAGTCATGTTTGGCCTTAAAAGGAAAACGATGTCGTAGAAGAAGGCATTGTTAATCTTTGTAAACTAGGGGATACTATTCTCTAACTTCAGCTCTGGATAGTATTCATATATTTTTACCTGGGGCCAAACTCCGCACCATATTAACGCTAGATAATCTCTTTCTGAGGCCACAGCATAAACTACGTAGGAGTTCATATAGAACCTCCCCATTGTGGTAAGTTGTTGGAGCTGCTCAGATATAGTGCTGCTTATATCTCCGCCCACTCAAAGCGTTGATCTGGCACATTCTTGTTCATTGTCTCTAGGTATCTAAGCATCCATTTATGAAAGTAGTGGGCATCAGGAAGCCCAAATACTCTGCTCAGGAATGTGATGGTATCACTGAGTTCCTCTGAGAAATCACTACGATGAATGACTTATGGCCATCTGGTCACCACCTTCTTGTTTTTTAGGTATACCTCATTCATTAATTGCATACACTAATCTTCATTATCTTCCCAAGCCTTGGTGCAATCTTCTTGGCTTATGGCCACAAAGTGCCGGTGGTGAGGAATGTCAAGCATTACTTCAAAGTGTTGGGCAGTGAGGTTGATCACGACCTCGCCTTTCTCATTCTGGACACACCTTGTGTCTTTGTTGTAGCAGCAGGCTACTACCATCATGAACTCATTGTTCACAGCACTAACCAGGATCCCTCCAGCAAAATGCAGGCCACTGCCTACTAGTTTGTCCATCCATGACTTCCTGTGACCCTTCTGGTTCTGGCCCAAAAGTCCTCCATATCGATATGACCAAGTTCTGAGTCTCTTATGTCCAGGTCACACTCTTCCTGGGATTCGGGCATCCTAACCCTCTGATATTTGTACTTCATTTCTTCTTATGTAAGCTTGGCTTTTCCCTTAGACTTGGTTGGTCTCTTACTTGATGTTGACATATGTAGTTCTGAACTCAGTTGCTGATCTGCAAGAAGAAGAAGTGAAACCCAATGCAGGAAAGTCATATTAGCTGTTTGATCTTCCATTAAAGCGTTGACAGAAGGAAGAGTTAGCAATTTTAAGGCCTCGGGGCGCATGACACATAAACACTGCAGGTTGTAGGGTTAAATAGTATGGCACACAGAAAAGGGGGGCTGCAAGGGACAAATCAGTGCCAAAGGGTGCAGGGCGCATGGACACTGCAGATGACATTTTTTGTTGTTGCAAGCGGAAGTGTGCCTGCGCCATATATATGCATTTTATAACGGGCGCTAATATTTTTCATGTTACACGGGTACAGGATGCACCAAAGGGCACAGGTTTAATGCGTGTAACATCATTTTTTTGTGCACCACAGGGGAACTTGGTGCAGTGCATGGAAGGTCTGCATGACATGATGTTGCTGAAATAAGGGATGTGCCTGCACCGTTAATCAGTTTTGTACTTGGCGCAAGTAAGGTTGGTGTTGCATGGATGCAAGGTGCACCAATGGTGCAAGTTTTTGCAATGTTACACATGAGTTTGGTGTGCCAAGAGGGCGTAGGGTTAGCGGGTGTTGCAAGCAAGGAAAGTGCACTTTGAGGGTGCAACTGTTTTTTATGTAGCAGGCATGGTGGATGTGTCGGTTGCACCACTGTACTTCATGTTGCAAGGGTGGCGACTGCGCCAAAGAGGAAAAAAAATAGTATCAATTTTTAAGTCTTTGTTCTTCCTCTGGAGGGGTTACATGTGTTTAAACCTCTTCTGCAGGGTTCCTTGGATGATGAACAGACTAAAACAAAGAGATCCAAGTGATTTTTTCAGAGGCAGAGTCCTCTTTTCCAGTAGATCTGGAAAGAGGGAGAAGTGCATGGGGGAGGACAGAAAAAACAGCAAAAGGAGGTTTCATGGTTTCATAGATCATTCTATCTAACCCCACAAACAAACAGCCAATAACCAAAACATAAAACATGAGAGCAATAAGGACCACTTACCAGGAATATATATAATGTGAGAGGTGAAACTGTGTCCATGACGCAATACGAGAACAACAGGCGTGCTGACAGGTGTAGAGGAAAAAGAACAATCACGTGTTTTCTAACTGGTGATAATGATAGGGCAGATGCTCCTATATATAGGCAAAGTTGTAATAAATGCGCCAACCACTTTTTGAAGTGGTACATCAAAACACTTGTCGACACTGGAAAGCTTGCGCCCTTTGGCGCATCAAAACACATGTTAACACAAATTTATATGCGCCCTTGGTGCACCAAAAGTGCTGTCAACATGGAAATACGTGTGCCCTTTGGCACACCAAAACGTGGCGTAACAAAAATATTATTGACACAAAGGCGCATGTGCCTTGGCGCATGCAAGAAAGGTGCAACATGGTGAGGTGCACCAAAATGTGTGTCGACACTTCAAACCGTGCGCAAAAGGAATTAAAGGGGGGCACATGCTTACCCTATGTTGTATAGACATTAGGTGCGCCCGACAAAAAAAGACCAAAAATGGCTAAGTTCGGAAAACTAGATTTCCCGAGAAAGGGTTTTGCAATGTTCCGAACATAAGGAGTCCCTGACGAGGGACCAGAACAAAATTTTGGTATGGTTACCCGTAAAATTACCCTTGCCAATTTTACGGGATAACAAGGTGGAAGGGTAATGGCACTAGCCTTAACAATATTTTCCAAAACAGAGGAGTAAAATTCTCTTATTGAAGTGTACATTTGTTTTTCTTGTCTCAACTGGAAAGCTTGCATGGGGGAGAGATTAGAAGGAGGTTTTATTGGGTTTGATTGATGAGGGAGGGAGCTTTGAGAATTACGGCATTGGTAGACCCTTTGGGTTTTGAATAGTTATTTTTGGGTTTTGAAGATGAAGAAGCATCATTGGATTTGAACGTGATGTTCTTATGAAGTTGAATGTTTTTTTCTTTGATAGCATGAATTTCCAATTTTTGTGTCATGGTGAATGCCTCGTCAAAAGTGTGAAAGGTTTACACCTGCAGGGTTGGTGAGATGTGTCTAGCAGAAGACCAGGTAAATATCTCTATAAGCTCAGTTTGAGGTAGTTGGAATGTGATTTGATTAATTAAACAATGCCAACGAGTGAAAAATTCAGCGATAGACTCGTCATTGTACTGTTGAGTGGAATAAAGATCAGTCATGGTAACCTTCTTGACAATATTAATTGAGAAGTGTTCTAAGAAGACCAAGGCTACTTAATTGAATGAGTAGATGGAATGTCTTGGTAGCCCACTGTACCAGTCTAATGTAGGTCCTCTCAAGGACATTGGGAAAGTCCTCAAAAGTAAAGCATCATCATGGGTAATCAGGTAACACCCATGTTTAAAGGACCGCAAATGTTGTTGTGGGTCTTCTTTGTTATTAAAGCGGTTGAATTTTGACATTTCCCAATGTACGAGGTATGGTCGAATAGAAATGGATGGGTGAATAGGCTCATTACAAATTTCATCATAGGTGAGGGAATTGCATGAGCTAGAAACCGTTGCTTCTAGTGTCTACATCTTTTCCATCATCAGCTTGATGAGGTCATTAGTAGGTTGTGATGGAGAGACACCTCATGTGGCATAAGGGGGCAGATATTGAACCTGATAGGGAGGTTGAGAATAAGGTACCAATATAGAAGGAACATATCCAGAATGGGTGACAGACAAGATATGGGGTGTTTGATAGTATGTGTATGTAGGTGGGACAGTCGTGGTGACTCTAGAAGTGATTAGGGGTAGTGTTTGTGGGATGGAGAGGACAAGATTTTGGAAAGGAGTAGGGGTCACCAAAACCACGGGTAGTTGGGTTGCAATGGGAATTTATGAGATAATGGGTATGGACTGGGCTATGGTATGGGTGGTCAACGAGGGGACAACAAATATGAAAAGCACGAGTGATACTGCAGATGCAGTGGTCATGGTAGGTATGGATCCTAGCTGTGAAACTACTAGGGGTGAAGTAGGGTAGGGTAACGCTACATTATTAGGGGCCGATGTAGAAGATGGAATAAGGGAAGGAGAGATGGATACATGCATGTCATATATCAGCTGACCTGAGGAGTCTCAAGTGGGAGAGTGGGAAAGGTAGAACTATAAGGCCGTGAGATTATAGTCAAGGATTTATGCAAATTCTTCGTCACCTGCGGCAATGGTGATAGGCTAAGTAGCATCCATGGGTGATAGGACAGAGGGTGGTGAAGGACTAGGTGGGAGTGGTTGATGAATAACGTGAAATATGAGGGTGTTATGCTCGCTACGAGTCAGCACCATGTGAACAAGCGTTGACCTAGTAAGATTGTTTCTGTACATGACACAGAAAGCAACAAAATAGAAAAGAATGAAGAAAATAGGTGTCTATAGGTAGATTTAGGTAATATATCAATTGATGTTCAATACAGGGTAACCAACACTGGTTAAGATTGATTGATTCTAGTTAAGGGGTAACCAAGGTCGGTTACTGTGAAATAGGAATATTTTTATCAAATGAAGCAAAGATTGTTGACGGTCAGATGAACAAGCTGAATGATGACTGTTGACTAGAGTAGAGAGAGTACAAGGAGTCACAAGAACTCTAATAGTGAAGAAAATGAAATAAGGGCTCTTTTAGCCAATTTAACCTAAAAGAATAGTAAACCAATTTTGGTTAAGATAAAACCAATGTTGGTCAGGGGTAACCAATGTTGGTTACTGTGAAAACTAGAAAGATGTAGAAATATGGATTGTTATGAGTTTTTAATGAGATAAACCACCCACACAGAGGTCTGGAGATGATGCAATGAAGTCCTAACACACTCAGAGGAAGTCAAAATACTTCAACTATGATTGTGGAGTGTGTAAGGCAACCAAATTTTAAAAAATGGAGAAGTGTATCCTCACACCTCAAAACACACGTCATTCAAACACTAAAAACACGCTCCTAACGAGTGATTTTTAATGTATTGAGCTTATGCTATTTATAAGACTAACTCATGAATTTTAGAATAGAGTTTTTGGTGAGGAAGGCTTCCTAGGAAGATAGATATCTAAAAGGAGAGGTTTTAGGTATGTTATGGCAGGGGCGGGCCATCCTCTGAGATGATGACTCGATAGAGGCAACAAGCTGGGGAGTACCTATCAATCTAATCATGTGATCATAGTCAGATGTTCCTGAGTAAAATGTTGTTTAAAAAAGATGTGTATAGTTCAAATTTTGTGTAAATTTGGTAAAACACAAAGAGAGAGAGAGAGAGAGAGAGTGCTTTCTAGGATTCTTTGTGTCAACCATTAGCTAGGCATGACTTCCAGCATATAGGTTGCCCTCATTTTAATGTGAGCTAAATACAGAAAATTAGAATGTAATGCAACCAATTTTAAGCCCAAATCGAAAGATTATGTTTGATGACACAAATGGTGAATAGGAGAGTGTATGCTCTTTCACTAAATGCAAAAATCAAGAAGAATGGTTCTTTTTAAATGCACCAAAAGAAAATGTATCCTTCAGAGTAATTAGAAAGAAGAGAAGATTACCAAGGAAGAAGATTAATGTGTAAGATTTTTTAAAGGAAACAAACACACAACCTTTGCCTAGGAATGAAGAAAATGTTATAGAACTCCTGATGATTCCCATCGAGTGTGCCAAAATGTTTCACCATTTTCTTTACGTTTTTGAAATGATGAAACAGATAAGGGTAAGGGCTAAGAGGAATACCTATTTATGTTGGTTGGTAGATGATTGTTGTGCGCATTCTGACTTCTTGTTCCAATTCTGATTGTGAGAGCTTCCTTTTGGCTAGGAGGAACTACCTATAATAGAAAACAAGACCACAAAAACATAGTTAAATAATATATGACAATGGACTACCTAGCGTATGCTAGTTCTGGGAAGTGTGATACTTCCTAGATGGCTGTCAATCCACTGTTTAAAACAATTTAATGTGAGAAATAAACAAAGTCCTACTGTAGTTGATATGATTTAGGTATCTCATTCAAGCACATTAAGAAAATCTAATTTAACATGTTAGGTTATAGTCAGATCTAAATAATAAGTAGGTGTCAGGTTGCTGGAACTAGTCAGGGTCAGGGTCAGGTTCTAGGTTGTTTAGGTCAACTGGTGAGATGATTTTTGGGTCTATTCTTGGTTAAGGTATAAAACATAGATACTAACGTCGGTTAGGTATAACCGATGTCAATTTAGGTGGAACCGACAACAGTTGTGGATAACCGGCGTCGGTATAATCGATGTGAAAGAAATTCAAATAGATCAACTAGCAGGGGCTGATATGAGATCAAATGAGGTTGGGAGGGTGGATGAGAAGGTCAATGGAGATCTCAGGTATGCTTGGAAATGGATATTATGTCATAAAGGTGAATTGTGTGTGTGGGTAAGGGAAGTGGTTGAATTACAAGAATATAAGGAATGGGGGAACAACCATGTAAAGTATAAACTAATGACACGAATGAAAAAATTTAACTATGCCGAAATAGACAATGTTGGTAGAGATGTACTTACTGTGATACAGGTTTTGATGGCTGAATGGAGATGATCGTTGATAAGAAGAATAGTGTTGGATATTGTAACAGTGGCTCCCAAAATGATTCCATGAGTGCAATTCTTCTAAAAATTTTCTTGGTGATAGCTATGGATATCTGGAGGCATGAAAGAATGCATGTTCTGCTTGCATGCAACTCTATTTTTTCTCTTGCTCGCAGAATGTTCCAACCCAAAAACAAGGTTGTTTGCATGAATAAATGATAACCGACAATGGTTCCGAGTTGACTGGCATCGGTTAAGGTGGGATTCCCTAGGTTTACTAAAATGGGTAGATATTTCTAATTTCTTTGGCCCAGTTAGTTTCTTCTCGCAGATCAGAATGGAAACTTCCCTTCTAATGGGTGTGGTTAGAGATATTTTAGGGATCAATTTTAGGGTTTAGACCCAATCTTATCTCGTTAAGGCAAGTAAGACTTAGTTATTGTTAGTTATGGAAACATGCCAAGAATAGGTCTAGGGTGTGGTGGTTGGATGAGGTGTCTAGGTGAGGTCGTAATTAGGTCAATTAATGCAATTAAATGATGAATATTGTGAGGATGGGTATTAATTTAATTAAATTAATTAAATTAATATTAATTTGTTGTGGAGGGGGCCGTGGTTAAGTGAATATGTTTGGGTTGGTTATTCGATGGGGCACCAAGGGGAGTGTGACCCAATTTTGGTGTCTACACTGAGATTTGGTGCCCCTAGAGCTATTGTATCTGATTAGGGACCTCAATTTGTGTCTAACATGATTAAGGATTTCCTAGAGATCTATCGAATCAAGCATCGTAAGTCATCACCATATCACCTCTAATCTAATGGGTAAGTAGAAGTTACAAATAGACAACTGGAGAATATTTTAAACAAAAATTTCAATACAGACATAAAAAACTGGGTACCAAAACTCCCATAAGTGATTTGGGCCTACAATACAACCTAGAAGACCACTACTGGTTTCTCCCCATATGAATTGGTGTATGGGAAGAATCCATTATTACCTATTGAGTTTGAATTGCAGACTTGGAGGATAGTGATGGAAGTTAGCATCGATATGGATGAAGCACAACGTGAGAGAGTAATAAAACTAAATGAGTTTTATGAAATGAGGATGGAGGCACAGAAACAAACTGATATTCTTCAACATCAAATAAAATCTTGGCATGATGCTCTTATCAATATATATGAAGTTCAATGAGGGGGATTGGATCTTACTTTTTGACTCAAAGTATCAACAGTTCAAAGGTGAGCTGAGGACAAGATGGTTGGGACCATACCAGATCGGACAAGTGTTTGATAATGGCTTTGTGAGATTGTTTCTGATTGATGGAGATAGAATAACTCTTCTGGTGAATGGACATAAATTAATGATGTATCAACGTCCTCTAGATAAAGAAACCTTCAGCAAATATATGATGTTATGCGAGGAAATGGATTCAATGGAGGAGCCTGGATCTTCTTGTCATGAGTAATCATTTTAAATTTGAATAAAGAAAGATGATCATGATTTTGATCTTCTTTCCCTTAGATTGTAGTTATTTTTTTGGTTTCATGCTTTCAATAAAGGTGGGCATGTCTATTATTAGAATGTAAAGTACACACATTTTCTCTATGAAGGATGTTGAAATCTAAGGATATTGGGAAGCTAAGTTGGCAAGGGTAAGTGCATTTTACTTCACTACGGATATTAAATTTTCAAACACTCCCCCATCACATTTACTTAGCATGATTAAATTAATACACAATTTTCAATGTATTTATTGGGAATATCATTCAAAATCTTGTGATGTGGAGTGGGGTGTAATGAATCATAATTAGCAATGATACTGCATGTGTTGAATTTATAAGAAAATGACGTGATGTTTTATATGAAGGACAAGTGGTATTATTATTCAATATGATGGGGTGTGTGCCATACCATGCATTAAAACTTCCCACACATACTTGGTCCTATCAACTTTTCACACTGCCAATTTTACACCGACCTAAGGCAATTAAAAGATTGTGGTATATTTCAAATTATTACTCACCAAACACTTCATGTCATTACTTTGTGAGTTTGAACACAACATCCTTATTCTACACAATTTTCTAAATTTGTCTATATTATGGGGTAGAAGAAGAAATCTGAAATAGACTCTCCAGACCCACTGCTCCGAAATGTTGCAATTTCCCAAATATTTTATGATGCTAGTTGGCTAGAATTTATTAGGAAATTCAAGGGCTTTGATGAAAAATTATTTGATGAGTTTTTGATAAATTTTGAAGCCACTCGCGCATTAGGTGAAAAATAGTAGAAATAAGTAGTCAAGTTGTTTCTGACCCATCTAGTTTACCAAATTTTAGTCTCAAGGTTATGACAAATGCTCCTCTTAAAGACCTGATTCCCCTTATTCATGAGGACGGTGAATCTCTTCCAGAAGTAATCCTCACTTCATATGGTACTCAAAAGGGGAATAAACAGGAAATTTTTCCTGGTATTTGGAAGGAAGTTGTTAAATGGGTCAACAGGTACTTTATCTGTGATGGACAGCCATTTGTGTTTGGAGGGGATTTGCTGAAAATTTTAATTCATTTGAAGAAAGGCCACATAAACCCTGCACTCAAAGTAAATTTACTTGAACATTTAGCTGATGCAGTCATTAAAGTGGGACAAAAATATAAAAATGGAGGTGGTAGGAATACATTGAAACACCCAAAGTTTATTCAATTAATTTGTTCACATCAGGTTTTCTATAGACCCAAGAGAAGGATCGAACAAATAAGTGCAAGGGAGAGTTCCAAATAAAATAAAATCAAGAAGGGATCGTCTCTCATTATTCAATTTAAGCTCGATTCGGCTCCTCGCCCTTCACAGGAGACTATGGAAGAACCTGGTAGTCAGGATAGTCTATCTTCTATGCCATAAAATTATAAGGGTAAAATCACTTTACCAGTTCCTTCTTTTATTTCGTTGAGGCCAAGAAGGTATTGTACTTTATAAAGATCATAAGTTTCCTGACCGGAGGTTTTTCATGAAGATTCTACTCCCATTATAGAGGAAAAGGAAGAGGATGGTACCTAGACTATCCCTAATGAGAAATATAAGGATATATTCACAACAACTATCCATGTAACACAGAGTATAGATATTTCTGCAGCATCAGAAACTGAGTTAAGAGCTCTGAAAATGCCTTCAACACCAGATATACAAACCCTAACACCAGAATTTGTTGCAATGGAGATTAGTTGTTAGGAATCACATGGAGATGATGTACTAAGGTGTTATTTAGACAAAATTTCCTCCCTGAAGGAAAAGTTAAAAGGTATACAAGAAACCAACTTATCTTTGCAAACTGCATTTACACATAGAACTGTAGAAAAAGTGAGGGAAATTATTGCTTTGAAGGTAGAGGTTAGCAGTCTCAAGAGACAAAGAGATATAGGCCTTAAAGTATGGGATGATTTAAATTTTTTATCTATTCGTAATAAAGCATTGAAAAAGGAAAATAAAAATTTAAAAGAGGAGATTGAGGCCAGTGCAAATGAGAAGAAGTTAGAATCTATTTTATACTTTGTTTTTCTGTTGGCTTGTAAGCTTCTGGCCTGTAGGAAATCTTCTTCTTTCTATAGCACGTTTATCCCAGAGAAATTATATGCTTGACAATTAATGAGAATGTGTAGTCAAGAACCTCATGAAGCTCCTGATGGTAAAACCTTTTTATCAATTTATAAAAACATTACCCCTGAGATACAAAATCAACTATGTAAATTTTACCTCCACAACATGTTAGTCACCAATGTACCTGATTTCTTTATTAATCTATTTGTGGGAGATTTTTAGTTGAAGCCCTTTCAGTCCTTGGTTAGGAACCAAATTACATGGGTAGAAAAAATAGACATTTTCACTTAAACAACTCACACCATAGGTTTCTATATTAGGCCTACCCATCACAATGATGTGGCCGTGAAGAAAAATTTTTGATCTCTTTATTATCAGGATAGTGTTGGGGAAAATACTTCAAAGATTATAGTGAAATCTGTGCAGTATTTTGAGGCCTATAGTCAGAAGCATTTTGGTGAAGCAAGATGGGCTTGTGACAGTGATCAAGGGATCATTTTTTTAAAAAAAGTTCCCTAAACATCCCTAAATGGTGTCAGTACAGAAGATCATCTTGAGAGCTTTCCAACAACTGTGAGAACGTGAAAAACAGACATCAGGAGCTCTAGATATGTTCAGTCAAAGTTCAGTCAACAGGAAAGTCAACTATCATCAACTGGTCAACATTGGACCAATTGCCCTGCGACACGTGGCAAAAGGAAAAGGAGAGTTTCTTGTTGGTTTTTTATCACCGGTCTTCGATGGTCATAAAAATTATGCGTGGGAGTAAGAGGCTCAACTTTTATAACAGAGGGGAGCCTAGCCGCCGTGTGGACTAATTGGTCTTCACCGACGTGGTGGGTCCACAAGCCACCACATGGCTTGCCACCACGAGTTCGATCTTCTAATTGCAACTCGACAAGTGGGGCCATGTCGTTTGAATTACACATCATCGAATGGATCAAATTCTATTCATTGAGTGTGACCATGTATTAACAAGTGAAGTCAATAGACCGCATTTACCAATTCAAGCATGCACATGAAGTGGTCAACACCCCCAGCCTTACCAATTTATGCGACCCATTTATTAGCCAAAGCAGCCACGTACCACCCATGCAATCAAATGTGGAGCGGTGGAGGGGCCTAAGCCCATGCATGGAGGATTCCACGTAAGGTAAGGGATAATCAAAGGTTTAAAAACCTTTGAAGATTTCTAATGCCGCCCCATGTGGGATAAACCCACATAAATTGTTGACCGCTCCATATGGGAGTAAATCCCCCTAAATATGCACGGGTAAGGCTAACGTTAAAAATAGCCTTAGGATTATATTTAATCCCATTTTTCATGTACGGGTGAAGGCTAAAATAGCCTATGGATAATATGTATTGCAATATTTGAGGACCCTAAAAAAGTATAAATAGGGTAACTATTTCATTGTAAGGGGACACACATTACACACCGGTGCAATAGAGACACCGATCTCGAGCTTATTATTTGTTAAGCTTATTTGTGGGATGTGTCGACAAGTATTGTCTATTGGCCTATTATTTTAGGCAATATTAGATGGAATATTTGTGATTGGGAGTGAAATGTAAACTACCCAATAGGCCCATTGAGCCACACCAATTACTTGCAAATCCTGGATTATCGACCGGAGTGCTAGCTTCGCATTGTTTGCATCGGGAAGGCCGATCACAGCCGAAGGAGATTGTATGCCAGGAAGGTGGAAGTCAGGTGCTATTTTTCACCCTTGTCATCCGAAGGTCTGGTGTACTGATAGGCAAGTAAAATTCCATTAGGTTTTCTTGTGAAAGTACTATTGTAACTTACAAGTTTTGACTAGTGGAACGGTTCGACCACAAACCCAGAGACGTAGGCAATTTCCGAACTCCGTAATCAATCTATGTGCAATTTTCGTTATTGTCTTGCATTATTTTAAATTGATTACTTAAAAGGATTAAATTATCGGCAAATAATTAAATCCTATAAGGGTCCGAGATCAGGTAGTAATAATCTGGTTATTTTCGGATCAGACAGAAGATGGGATACCTTAAAATTGTCATTAAAAAAGGAGGGAATTTATCTCCCCTCATAATCTCAGTTGGTGTATTCGGAGGGGTGATGCATTGGTTATAATAATTCAGAAGTTGTCTGAGAAAAATGACAAGGAATATAGTGATGAGTGGGTAGGAACACAAGTGAGGCCACCTCTCCTCCTAAATCCAATTGCTACCTGGAAGAGTAATGTTTCCCAATCACATGATAGTTTCACATCTTGGGTGGAAGTTATTTCAAACAATCAGGGATGCAAAGGAACCAAGAAATAATATGCAGATCAGTTTGAGGAATATGATATGACACAACAGCTTGGCCTTAGCGCAAGGAAAAGATGAGTTACAGAGGGACATGCAACAATAAAGTGTAGGGGAAATTATGAGTGCATTATTTGACTTGTTTATATCATCTATGTGATTATTAATTTGTCATTAAACATGATTAATTAGTGTATGGTGATGCTTTATATAGTTATATCCTAGTAAGTTCAATGCATTTATCTTGTTTTGTTTCATGCAACTTGTTAACCATAGAACCTCCCACTAATCACCTCTGTGAGTAAAATGTGGTGACATGCGCAAGATAATAGTGGACATTTACTGTCAATGCTGGGAATTGTAATTGAGTCTGAGTCTGGAGACATCGTATAGTCACGGAAGACTTTTTTCATTGACAGCCTATAAACATGGATCTTGTTTTTAGCAGTTCTATAGGATTTAATGAAGATTAATAAGGTTATTAGTGGAAGAACTCATTGCCTATAATTTTGGCATGATGTGTAACCGACTATGTCCATATAGACATCTCCTTGAAGAACAATTTAGTAGTTAGTTGATGTTGGTAATTTGTAATACATTTAGTATCTATTTTCTAGTTATGTATTGAGTATGTTATGGAACTTTTCTAAATCAATATATTAGATGTTTTTTTTAATATCCTATGGTGTTGATATTACCTCCATCTCAAGGAAGAGCAAGGGCCCACTCGACCAAGGTGAATGGAGGATTTTACATTTATGCATGCTCGTGGTTTTTGATAAGTTACAGTTTGAATGCAATTACTTGTTTCCTTCACTACAATTTCTATTTGGTGTGTGTTATTTCCTTTTATGCAATTTCAATTCTTAGTACATGCCATTTCAATTCTACAATTTCAATTCAGAGTGTATGTTATTTGAATTATGTTATATTGATTTGGTGTGTGCATTTCAATTCTAGCAAAGTATTTCCATTAAATGCATTTCATTACAGTAATGTTGTTTCAGTAGTTTAGCATTACATTTCTGTAGATTAGCAGAGACAGAGAGAAACATAACAACCAAAACCCCCCAAAAGGAACCACTGAACATTTGAGTTGCATAAAGCTTCATTACATACATCCTTAGACACATAGCCCTAGTTTTATAATGACACTAGCAGAAGAATATGTTAGTTAAATGATTGGAGAATACAACGAACCATCAAACAACCTAGTACACATTTTTCAATGCTTACCTTTACATTTACAAGCTTAAATATGATCTTCTCACCTCATTTGGCCACCTAAGATCAAGAATAGGTCTAAGTGCATACCCAGAAAACATATCCAAGCCCTATAAAAACACTTTTAGAAACTTTTCAGTGTCTCAACACCTCATCCTCATGCTCTCCATGCTCTTACCATGCTTAACCATCTGCTACAAACCTAGCATGTAATTTACTCCTTCAAATATGTTGACTAGGCCTCCAAACTAGGCTTCTTGATCATGTTTGCATCATCCATGCTAACCACCTCATGACTTCACCACTCTTTCTCACCTATAAGATCCTTAAAAAATCATCATGGCATCACCATAACATCCATCTACCATTGCAAAACCTTCGCAAGTCATTATACCTATTCAAGACACCATGCTACATCATCAATGAGACCAAGCAACTTCACTAACCAAGAAACACAAAACATGGCATCAATGTCTGACACTACCAATAAACCTTCGTGTCCCTTTCTCCTTTTGACATCAATGATACTAATTGACATCAATGACAACACCAATTTCCAATAAGCCCATCCTCAATTTCACCCTCATCTTGTCTCAAAGGAATGTGATAACAATATTTTCAAGTGTTTTTAAATGTCCAGGGATGAATTCCCAATGTGATTGATGAAGTCATTGAGATTCAAGGAAGAACAACTGCTCTCAGAGGCCTAGAAAGGGAAATTTTGGTCATTTTGTAGCTGTAAAATCCCCTAGAAACATACAAGGAAGATTAAAATAATCAGGCATTGGTATCAGATAACATTTAAGTCATACAATGCAGTTTAGGAAAAATTGGTGAATGAAATTTAAGTAAAGAAAAACTTGTGTAGCATCAGGTAATTCTAGGCACATGGAATGAAGGCTCCAAAAGTGAAAGATAACTTATTCAAATGATTATGGGAGTTTTAGAAGGATTTGGCAGGAAAAAATGATCAATATAAATATATTGGAACCCTCTACATTATGGACACATCAATTTGGTTCCCAGACTCAGAAATCTTCTATGAGAATCTAATACACCACATCTACCCCTTCAATTACATATTGAAATAAGCCCTAAAAATGAAATAAAATATAGAATTATCTCCTTATAATGGGTGGAAAGATCTCAAAATATGTTTTGGAGTCAAAATAATATTAGGTTTACCCAAAAACACTCTCCCATGCTCTGGGGTGAAAAACGCACTCTTGAGGACCTCAATTACACTCGATGGGTGACATCAGAACTTCAAAACTCCTTTGTCACACTTTTTCACACTCTTTATCCCATTTTTTTGTCCTCAATGTACAATCTCTACAATGGGGACACCAAATTGTAACCCCTCATCATTTTTGAGGTTTCGTCACTTAAGAACTCAACTTTGGGTGTTAGAGTAAATATATAGGTGTTTCAAGTTGCTTGCCTCACTGTTCATGATCATCAAGCAAGACCAGGTTCCACTTTTTCATTCACTTAGTACCAATTTTCCCCAAGATGTAAAAGGGATAAGGGGGACATAAAATTTCTACCCCCCATCATACCAAATATTTTTTAACTTACCCCTCATCACTTTTGCACCTAGATTGCACTATGTTGCACTTCACCTTGTCCCCCTCTCATGAGCTCAACCCTCAAGTCACAATTTTTCACTCCTCATATCCCCATTTTCCCCAAGATGCAAAGGGAATGAGAGGACACAAAATGAATACCCCATTCCTTCCATATATCCCTTGTTCACCAAAAACCCACTTTTCAACCCCTCGATACTCATTCCTAGCTCCTGCATCTCACACACAAGGCACAAAAAGTCAGCACTTATCACCATCCAATGTAAGTCACCCTTTGGGTTCCCTTGTGTCTCCTTTGTCCCACTTAGATATGTGCAATCCCACTTCAAGCACATCCTAACTTCACTTAAGCTGTCAGGTCAAAGATGAGTTAAGAATTATAAGAGAAATTCGAATAACTCTCCACATATCTAAACACTTATCTATTTTCATCATTCAATGTGTTGTTGAACTACCCTCCCAAACCTTCATTTTTACCAGGAATGCTGCTGAAATTTCACCAGACACCCATGTCCCAAAATGGAAAGATACTCATAACTTCCTAATCATGCACCTATTTTCTACAAAGCTTTGCATGTACACTCCTCTCAAAAATGCCTTTAATTTAACTGTGAGAGAATTAACATTGATTCATTGTATAATTTATAGCAGCAATCTAAAAAATTTAAACCCAAAGGTTTCTTTTTAAGATCTAAGGAGCTCTAGAAAATGAAAAACTTTGAAAACTAGGACAGTGAGTTATATAGCAAACCTAAAAATCTGAGACCAATTTCGTTGCAATCTGACATCTAGAAGGAACCCTTCTAAAAATAGTAAATTTGGAAGGATTCATATGTATAAAAAATATTAAGTTTCCAAAAATAGAAAATCCTCAACATCTATGATACTACAAACAAGAAAAAATTGTTAAGAGCTAAAAAATGTATAAACTTACTAAAAATAGTTATCCTAGACATGACCTTCTAAAAATAGAAATTATTACAACTTAGCTCAAAACACTTATGGAAACTCACATTTCATCTATCTCAATGCTTTTTGACACTATGAAGTTAAAGTATCTAGGTTTAGAGCCCATTTCAACTCTGGTCGCTAAGTACCTTGGTGTGGGAGATAGTGATGTCACCCATATGGATTTGGAGGACTTGAAAAACAGAATGCTTGACAAACCTCAAGAACCAGTGGAGGAGAAAATATTCTCAAGTTGGCTATTCAAGGTAAAGGATCGCCTAATTTCTATTTAGAGCATTGAATTAGTCCTGGCATGTGTACAACACTACAATATTGACTCCATAACAATTTGAGAAAATGACAACTCACTCCTTACAGTTCTAACATCGAAGGGAAATTATCAGTGCCTAAAGATTACTACCAATAGAAAAATGGTCATCATAACTAAGGAATTTTCTTCACAGGATTGGCCAAAGAATGATTCATATCTGCAAGTCCTAGCACTTAGTCCATGGCTAAGACAGGGAATAAATCCTTCCCATATTCCCAAGAACATATCGAGAAGTAAATTCCATGAGGATTATTTTGATGCCATTATTCTTTTGATTAAGGTGATGAGGGAAGAAACAAAAAAATATTTCCAAGATTGGATGGCTCAGTTCATCCTCGTGGCTATTGAAGGAAATCAGGTGGTGGATTGGGGGCATATCATCAGTGACAACATCCATGGGCATATTTTGATGTTGTTCTCCACTAAGAAGTTGACCATGACTTCTTACTTGGTGTATGCCCTTACCTTACTTCACAAGACCATTCAAAGGATTATCCACATCTCCCCAGATGCCTCAAAAATCACCTAGTTATGAGAAATATTCATAGTTCACTCATAAGGAGAGAAATTCCCACTATGCCATGGTGAATGATGCATTCACCATGTTCATTGTCAGGATCCTTGAGGGAAATCTAGAGTGGAGGATATCTTCTTGGGAAGTTACACTAATTTAAAAACATGGGAGTCACTTCATCTAGCACACTACCTTCACCTACATCAGATTCTCAGGATATGATCTTGCTCCTCGCAGGCTACCTAGGTACCTAAGTGACAAAATCATAATGTTCGAGTTGTGTAGGAAATTGGCTCACATTCATGTCAAATGTAAGAAGAACCAAAAAAATTGTGTCATTTCTCATTTCCTTGGGAATATTTTCATGTAATAAATTCATAGATGCAGCAATCATCAAAGCATCCTTCACTTCCCTTAATATCTAATCATATAGATCTATGTACAACTTTGAGATCAAGGGAATTCTAGATAATTTCATTTTTCTAGGTTTGCATCATACGCCTCAAATTGAAGACTACTATGCCAACTATAATGATGATTTCAAGGTTTAGAAAGGGACTATAAGTTGATGACAGTAGACTAGATGAGTGATCTCAATTTTGATTGGTTTATTGAGTGGATAGAAGATGTTGGGTCAGACTTGTTTGACCTTAGGTACCAGGAAGTGCAATCTTCACCCCTTCTTCCAATTCCATGGAACACCAGAGAATTAAGTTATATTAAGGAGAGGAATGTAGTATTAATCCAAAGATCGAGAGAATGGTTTAAGAGAAAGATAACTACTTTCATCGATTCTGGTGGTCTCCTGACTCTATCTAAACAAATATCTCACACTTCATCTCTAGGGGCATCTGAGAAGGTCATGGGTTCCACTCACTCAGAAGAATATTTAAAGAGAAATATTATAGAGGAAAATAACACTAAAGATTCATATCATATGAGGCTCTGTAAGAAATATAAGATTATTGAAGACCCCATTGAGCCTTTAGAACAAGGTGAAATTGATCCTTTATAGTCTCTTGTTCACTAACAACAACCAAGTGTGTCTTTCTTGACAACAGATTCATCCCATAGTGAGAAAGTTGTGATCCCCTATCATGCACCTAAAAGTGCCTGCATGTTTGAGATTATGTCTACTCCGATGGAAAATTTCCCATAGATTCAAGATTTTATTGGCAGTGAGTCAAGGACAATCTAACAAGCTACAACACCTAATTTTGAGGCCATCTCAAAATTCATGAAAACCAAGCACAACAAGAAAGCACAAGTGACCTCTCATTTCTTCAATGGGGCCTCTGGAGCCTAGTATGTAGAGATTACCTAGGAAAAGGTTGTGAATCTCATGGAATATATGTCTCAGGATTAATACGAGATAACAAGGATCTCTTTGGGTCAAACCATACATGATGTAGCCTATATTTTACCACCAATAGCCCAAAGTGCGTTGGCATATCACTCAGCCCGAACTGAGTGCTCACCCAAAGCATGTAAGCGTACCAGGTTTCTCTTTAGATAAGCTTGTTCAAGATGTTAGCATCATTGAATGTATATTTCAAATCCATGATAGTTAATCAAGTATTTCATACTGCATAAACCAGATCTAGAACTTAGCCATATGAAGGATTAACTAAACAATTACTATAATCAAATTTACCATGCAAGATCCATATTCAGTTACATCCAACACCAATATCCAACCAATAATATACATTATATTAATAATGTAAAAGATATAAGCTTCTTACAAACATCATAAAGTCACCATAGTCATGTGCGCTACCAAACCTACAGCATAACACTACAATAATATCTAACTATCTAAACCGTGCAAATCAATACATATTTATAGGGGTGGGGACTTACCCTTCACCACCCATGCACCTTCAAAAATAGGCTACATGCTAGTAATAGTTATATGCCCTTACATGAGAATAAAAAAGAATGCAATTTTACTAATAATAGATTATCTAATAATACAACTATAGTATAATCCTATTATTAGCTCTAAAACTCTGCATGGTGCTTGATCTTCTTCTAGTCTTAAAATAGTCTTGCATGATCCACAAGTCTTCTATAAAATGTGCTCTGTAATCCATGTCCAAAATTATCCCCAATCTATAAATGGTTAAGTCCTCATTTCAAATTGTTCCTTGACGTGCCATGTTCTGCTACACTTTGTAACATTCCCATTTTAAGACTAGAAACAAGGGGAAAAAAATTATATAATGTTCTCTATTCTAAAGAAAGCATTATTTAGAACAAACATTCCATGCCAATCGATTTCAAATAGATAACCATATGCAGCTGTAAATGACTCGGTGATCCACCGATCTATTCATTTCATAACTCGGTAATCTACCAATCTATTTATGTTATCTTTAAGTATTGAATACATATTGTATACTTCGTATACTTGGTTTTCCTACCCTACACCGGGTACTGAGTGATCTGTTTAAAGAACATATCTGAATATTTGTTACCAATATTCATCTGATATCATGTTGTTTTAAACTTGGTGACATAGGACAATGCAACCAGCAACTTGCGATACTTTGGCCAAAGTTTTACAACATATTGTGTATGTCTCTATTCCTAGACAGCATACTCATCATTTTGGAATATGTCCTTTCCCTCACTCCTCTATTATCATGATTGGACTTTACTGACTACCGTCAGTCCACTTGTCCCAAGTTTAACCCTAGCCCTAGTTAGAAACATAAATTATTATAGGAAGATGCTCACAATAACTTATGGTAAATGGGCATACTTGGTTGACCTTAAGTTAATTGGGTGTGCCAAGGTACCCTAAGCCATTGGAAGCTACTTCATATCCTAAATATGCCACTAACCTGACCTAGAGAGAAACTAAGTTCAAGTTCTTATTGTTTGTAGATCTGGATGATCAATGTGGAAGGGTGATGCCACATGTCAACTACAACATTGTATTCTTGAGAAGACCCAAGTCTTCTCAAAAGTATAGCCCTGTAATTGGTGTGTGCAAACATCCTACAGAAACTACCTCATCAAGATGTACATACCCCAAGGAGATCATTAATACATTGTTAATTTGGATTATGTCTTGATTACAACAACCCTGCTAAACCCTAATCCAACACTCCATAAGTTCTTTCCTAAATTTATTTCATTTAGTCCATGAAGAACTTCCTTAACTTATGATTACTTTTTAATGTTTGTTTTCTCAGTTTAACCAGCAGTTAACCAAAACAGGATAGTGATATCATAAGTTTCATTAAAATGTACTCTAACATTCAGGAAGGTTTAACAACCGCATATGTCCAACTAAAGTGGACTTCATACAAAATGAAGTCTAATAATTATTAATCATATCTCCAATCCTTTTGGCTTACATTCATTTGAGAGAGAATGATTCTTCCTCTACATGATGAAGTGTTAGGGTTTATCATTCACAATATCCATAGTTCTTACTGCATGTACATTACGCAACACATTACTATGTTAAATTGTTTAGATAAAACACATCATTTTATGCAACTTAACAAGTTGCATCATTATAAGGGAAATTGAACTAATTCCCTTTATCCATCTTATCAAAGATAACAAGATAAGCATAATATAATATAAAGAATATCAACAAGATAGAACTTTCATCTTCCTTATAAAAGTACGAGATAATTTACACAACCAATGCAAACAAATAACAACTCGTAATTCATCATTACAACTTATAAAATTTACAAGACTATGCACTTTAGGCATACTGTATAACAACAGCCTTCATTCTATAAAGTATACAACTTTTCCTTTACAATACAACAAAAGAATGAATCAGAATTCTTTACTAAGAATTAGACTTATATCAGCCAATGCATCATATAATTTTTTGCCTTCTTTTATCACTTACGTCGTCCATCTGCAAAAATTGCTAGCACTGGTCAGTTCAATGAACTGAGCATGATAAGCACTAAGCATTAAAACAAAGTGCATTCCACTAATTGTTTCATTAAAGCAAAACTGATTTAATGAGATAATTAAAATATCATACAATAAGAATAAGTGATACCAAACAGAAAAGAAGTACATTAATAAATCTAGATCAACTTTTAAGAGAAGAGCAGAATATAATAAACAATATCTGCATAAGAACTTAAAGTTCTATTGATCCTATCAATGGCTTGTAAACAAACAATAGATCTTTCCATCCCATTATCTCATAATTCTATCCTAATAGAATACCACATTTATCTTTTCTATGAGACAAAATAAGTGTATACAACATGGTTCATTCTAGGATGATTCATCTAAATCATAAACAAAGAATAAAATGAACCAATGTGTACCATACCCAAACTTATAACATCTGAATAACAGACCAAGTTCATAACATGAATTACATGTTTCTTTCCTGGATAACAATCTTGTAAATTCAATATTAAGATATACATCCAAATAAAATTTCATAACAATACAAGAAGTTATAGAAAATCAGAACAGTCTAACTGTAATTCTAATTCCAATTCTACATGTTAGAAGTTATCAATCAAGATCTGAAACCAATTTCCACAATCAAGTAGTTCCATAAAGGAGTTAACCTCTACTCAAGTTCATCCCAAAAGATAAAGAGTACAAGAGACAAACCTACTCCTATCCATTTAAACTAGGCAAGGCTAGTCAACAATAATTGAACCCATAAGTATGCATTCACTTATCAGTAGAACCCTCTTGGCTACTAACTTTCTACATTATTGCAACAATAATTCAAACAAAGTAGACCAACAGGTCATAAGAAATCACCATCTCGAAAGAGAATCGAGTACAGAGAAGTTCAAACAATGAGCTTATCCAAAGACAAAGAAAAGGTAACTCTAGTAAGGAAAGGACCAATAATAAATCGTTTCATTCCACTGAACAAAAGAAGTTCCAATTTCAAATCAAAACAGGATGAAAGCATATTGCAGTCCCAAAACAGCATACAGAACCCAAGACAATACAATATACTTCCTTTCTATAAAAGAAGCCAAGAACTCATTCACTGTATCAGACAAGAATAAAATCCCAATACAACAACTATCAAGTTCAGGATTAACCATGAACCCAAGACTGGAGACTTACAATTGCTTCACCACTAAATACAAAAAGGTAAGTAGTTCGTAATTCAAAAGAATTAAACACAAAACAACTGAACGGAGAAGGTATCCTTCCTGATTATTTCAGTGTCCAAGGTAATAACCCAAATCTTCACTAAGACCCAAATTTATTTTAAAGAATCAGAGGAGAGAGAGCAAGAACCAAAAATGTTTAAGTCAGAAGGTGTCCCAATCAATTTCCACTGCAACAGAAATGGAAATTCAAAACAAAACTTCACAACCATAAAATTACGACAGAGGTGACTTGGTACAAAACAATACAGTCAACCCAGAACACGGGTTCCCTCAAAGCAAAGGGGAAAGAACACTTCCTTCTATTCCCATGCCAATACCATCCCAATACAGTCATAGAACTAAAGTTCTACATTCCTTAAGCAAGACATTTCCAGTTCCAAATCTCGAAGAGATTTTTAAATGACTCAAACAAGCTTTCACCCAGTTCCCTGGTGAGTAAATTACTCGAATAAAGAGTTATAGCTTAGTCATTTAATAAAAGAATAATCCAATACAAAAATACCAAAACAGAATCGAATATATTGACCCAAATACAAACTCGTAACACTCAAGTGTTAAATAAGAGTATAGGGTTGAAACCAAGCTTCACACACAATCATTTAGACTTTCACAAAAATAATGTGAATACAGTGCCAAATACCAACTCCAAGCAATAGTTCAGCAATGCATAAGTTTTTCAAACACTAGTTCCGATGAACACGAAGCTCCAACACAAGTTTTAATCAAAACACAAAGATCCAACACAAGTATACATCCAAAAACGTAACCCATAAACAACATCAAACGGAACTCAAGTTTCCCCTAAGTTTAGATCCCTATACTGCCACGAAGGTCAGTTCAAAGCACAGAAACTTCGAATACAAGATCTAGAGTGCAAAAATAGAGATACAGAAACAAGTTTCACATACAAACTTCAAATGCATGCTGTCATAAAACTTGCACAGAGAGACAGTTTCCAAAACAACACCATTTTTTCCATGGATTCAAATCCAAACAACACAAAGATTCATTCAACCCAATAAGAAAATAACCAGTCAGACATAAAAACATGAATCTCATGAGAGCAGAGTTGTTCTAATGAATCATTTAGAAGAAAGCAAAGAGTCTTAATAGTTAGAGCCTATCATGCCTGATAGTGCTTCCACCAAATCGAAGGAGACTTCCAGCCGAGCTTCCAACTCTTTTTCTCCTCCACAAAAGATCAACAATCAAACATCTTTTCTTCCTATGCCTCATATACTTTCCTTCGATCAAAAATAGGCTGAAGAAACCAAAAATAGCTTTGAAGTGAAGGTCAAACTGTTGGTTCGAAGAACCAGTTAGCTCCATGCAGAGCAAAATCCGCCATGCATGCAAAACCAAATAACCTCCTACAAACCCACCTTCTAAGTTTCCAAGATGGTTTGCACACAAAGACTGAGGCTCATTAATGCCATAAATGTCATTCATTCCAAAATTCCCACTTATCTTTCCTTGCCACCACCTCCAAAATCTGGCGAATGCCAATTCCATACAAAAATACAATTCCATCTTTTAGTGGAGCTTCCACGTAAGCCTCCACCAAGTCTACTATCCCCTACCAAATCTGGCAGTACTTCCATCATTTAAACCCTTTCAACTCATTTAAATTCCATTGGAACCGTTGCCCTTGTGACATGTGACCCCTTAGGTTCCCTTTAATAGTTTAGGATGGATCCCAATAGAACTTAGGTTAGTCTAGCAATAACCAACTTAGGTATTAAAAATATTTACCAATAGTATTTCCACCTTAGGTTAGATTCAATTCATAACCCTTTAGTATTAGGTATTAACTTAAAATAGCCTAATATTACTTTAGTAACACTTCCCTTATTCATTTAGCACAATGCTTAGGTTAGGATGCCAGCCCATCAAAATAGAATAAGAGACTTAGGTTAGAATAAAATTCAAATAAGTAAACGTAGCTAGAACATAGGTGTTCTTACCTAGCTTAGGATACCGTTAGGATAATCCTTAGGTTTAAGGACTCTGGACTCCTCCTCTGTGAATTGAATTTCACTTAAGTCCTTAATTTCCTGCCAAAATCAATCACCAAAGACCTGAACACAACATACAGTTGAACGAAAACATGTTCAAATAAGACCAAATAATTTGTAACAAACAAAGTTTAGTCTTTTATGTCCCTTAAACTACTTAATGTCAATTTATCATTCAGTCTATGAAGAGGATTTGAAACATTCCTTGGATCACTGAAATTGATCCAAGGATGAGTCAGAAGAAGAAATAAGTCTGCAACTCTTAAAGCCAAATTGCAGCTCATCTTTCCAAAGTGAAAATGAATTCTTGATAACCATACAATTTTAGTCTAATGATTTTTAAGAACAGAAAAGATTTATCCTTATCAAGCATGATCTTCAACAGTCAAAAGAACACATCTTTATCCAGAAAATCACATGTCAACACTTGAATGCAAAAGAGGAATATATTAGTTGTTGAGGGTGTTACACACTTCCACATGCTCATGCGCGCCCTCTGTTTGTGCACCCAATCCTTCTGTGCTTTCATACTTGAGTTGTATTTCATCAGCTCAACATTAACCCACACTAATTTCATTGTTGTCCCCGGAAATGGGTAATCCCAACTTGTCTCTCCAAGAATAAAAAATAATAAATGAAAGAATAAAGGAGTACTTGTATAAAAAGAACGAAAAACTACTTGGCACCTATCTCTTCTACAGGCAGGATTAACTCTGGATATTCATTCTTAATCTCTACCTCCAAATCATTTCAATCACTTAGTGCTTGACCAGTTTTATTAGGAATGTTTGTAACTATGGTTTCCATCTCATCATGATTCATTTTTTCACTCTCATTCTATAATATTATGACAATGTTAGCAATACTAGATACCATCCCCTCCATAAGATCCATTTTCTATGCAATGAGTTTACCAATGTACTTTATTTTCTCCTTCTGTGGATAATGGGTTGTTCCAAGTGCATCACACTTTTTCTCAATCAATGTACACCTTTCCATGCATCCAAGTGTCTCATTCTTCATTGCCTTGAGGACCTCATTTTCTTCTCCAATGGTCCTTGTCTTTATGATGGCATCCAGGGCTTCACACATAGTCAATGTTTGATTTGATTTCTTAAGCGCATCCTTCAAAGCCTGCAATAAGGATTCATAACTTGCAATATTTCATGCAATAGTGGCTTTGGCTCTCCCTTCCTCTTCTAAATCATCTTTAGGAATTGGCATACGCATGGTCCCTTCCTCTAATAGCATTTGAACTATTGTGTGTAATAATGCAAAGTGGATTTAAACTCTATTGCAACCTTCTCCTAAAAGTGTGGCCTCTTCTCTATGATCTCATCACCAATTTTCTTGGTCATCCTAAGGATGTTCTTTACTTCTGCCTCGGCTTTTTCCTTTTCTTATATAAAACACTTTATCTTAGTGTCCTTATATTTCTTATCATCTAACAAGGCCCTTATAGTTTCTGCTTTATCAACATTCCTCCGTGTAACTTTCGCAGATACCTTGGTGAGGGTGTTACTCACCTACTCATTTGATGTGAAAATGGGATTAATAGTCATATGGTGTGAATGGGGCACTTTCTTCAATCTGCGTGACACATGGGATTCCTCACACACATTGAAATAAGGATCCTCCATATGAGTCTACATCATCCATGATAATAACTTCCTTATGCATGTATTTTCCATATCCACATCCATGAGCTCCCATCCATATAAATCCTTGGGTTCCAAAGTACCATAGAACCGCGTGCATATAATTTCACTTAGGTCATCAATATACCCAACAGTCAGAGTCTCATATGTCGCTTTCTTATTATTCTTACCAGAGTGCTTAACCTTGGTCATCCTGGCACCTGAATCCAAAACCGGCCCTTCATATGTCTATGCAGTAGAGGGCGAGCCAGATGAGACGCCCTTATCTTCACCTACCTCCAAGCCAACATCCCCATTGCCTATGTTTTGTTCCTTCAACTCCTCTTCACCATTATTCACCTCCTCTTCCTGAGGCTCATTGATATTCTCATTTTGAGCTGGGGTGTTTGGTACACTTTCCTCAGACTTTTCTTCTTCCTCCTCCTTCTGAGGGATATACTTGTACCTCTTTTTCTTCTCAGGTTCCACTTTCACAGGTGAAGTCCTAGGTGATCTTCTAGGGGTGGGAAGGTCCCGCACCCTGAGTCTTTTTTCTTCTGAGTACGCTCTTATACTGACAATCCTCAAAAGTTTTTTTAGACCCACCTTCGACGTGCCTATCTCCAGTACTTCACCTTTTTGTTGTAGTGGAGGGGTTACCTCGTGCGCACTTTTCTCTCCAACAGTGGGTTATTTCCTACCCTTATTTTCAAGACCACCACTATCTTCTTGTATTTCTTCTTCCTCTTCTTCTATAAGGGGTGAAGTTGGTTCCTCATCTATCAATGTGATGACTATATGCTTCCCCTTGGGTGGACTAGGAAGTTTGACCTCATTTTCTACATACCTCCCATTTTCCAACCTAGGCTTGAGTTGGATATACACAAGGGCTTCCCCAATTTCACCAATAGCAAAACTCATAGCCTTCATATCAATACTATCTAAAATTAACCTTTAAATATATGTAGACTTACTTGGATACACGTAAGTCTTTTTGAGAGTTTGGTAGTCGCAATCTACCTTATTAGCATTTAAGATCAACCGGCGTGCATCTAAAAACCTATGTACATATGCTTGGAAATAACGTGTGGTGAAGGCATAAGGGATCTTACATCAAGGGCTCCACTTCATGTCCTTCATCGCAAAGTGCACAATGCAAAAGTGTTGGTACACTACAAACTATACTTGCTTACCCAATACATAAGGTAACAGATTGGGTGTTCTACATTCCTCTTCAAATGCAGCATAGATTCATGCATACCACAAATTTTCCCTTTATTTAAATGGTCCAATCATGGACCCATCACATGTATATTCCTCAAATCTCTCTGCAAGAGATTTATTTTCTATAGGATACTTTCATATTTTATCCTTTGGCCCATCGGGCACTCCAATTTTTACAAATACAAGGGTTAACAAGATCACACCAAAACTAATATTCTCACCTTTGTGCGCTTCCTCAATGATGGTTTTAGCAATGAATATGCCAAGTTGTAAGTCAACCCTTCAGTCATTTTCTTTGTTATATGTAACCAAAAGGTGTTCACCTGCGACCATCACTCCTGGTTATTTAACTTTGTCAGGAGGTGCGCTGCAACTTGGATAATCGGGTATTTCGTCAACTTATTGTTGTTACCCTTAAAATTCCCCTCATTTTTCAAGTCAAGTTTTTGTAAAAGCTGGACTATATTTGTAGAATAAAATTCACGGAATAATGATATATCTTTCAATTCATTCCGGATGATTTACATAAGATGCAATTACAAATATATAGGCACATAGTTTCCTATAAATTAGGAAACTATTCTACTAACAAATACTAATCACGTGAGTTGTTTGTAACAACCAAACAACTCAGCACACATTTTTTATTAGTTGTTTTATATAACAAATAAATAACAAATTACTAATATAATAATAATTACCAAATGTAATTACTATCTACACAATGTAAATACTAATTCATAACAGTTTTCAAATTTTTGAGTTGGTGCCAGTTATCCCAATTTTTCCCCCCACCCCAGAAAAATTGATCAAACATGACCCTACATAGGAGAAAATCAAAATGGGTGGTTTAGTCATGCGAGCCCAAATTTCAAATCCAATAATGAAGGGGCAGGGTTGGCGAAGGAGGCCAATGGCATCAAACGAGATCAGAGCTTAGCAAGAGAAAAATGGTGAAAGGTTATGTTCAATAGAGGCCCAAATCGGCTAAGTATAGAAGGACTGCAGAAGGCACCACGTGCCTCATCGGTGTAAATTCAAAAGGTGCGGCCCAAAGAGAGACCCCAAACTTGTGCAGGCTAGCCACGTGGTCCAAGTCAAAAAGGAGACAGAGACGGCCGTTGAATCGGCTATGGAAATAAGAGACAGGAGAAGTCTCCACATGTCTCTTTGGTGTAACTTCAAAGAAAGAATCCAAAATCATGTCCCAAACATGTGCTAGCTCTCCATGTGTCCAATCGGCACACCTTTGAGGGTCAAGTCCAAATAGAGTCTCCAAATGAGCGGGAAGCCTCCACGTGTCCTTGTGATCAGGGGATCATTTTTTAAAGTTCCCAAAACATCCCTAAATGGTGTTAGTGTATAATATCATCTCGAGAGCTTTCCAACGACTATGAGAACGCGACAAACGGACATCGGGAGCTCTAGTTATGTCTGGTCAAAGTTCTATCAACGGGAAAGTCAACTCTAGTCAACTGGTCAATAATGGACCAATCGCACTGCGACACGTGGCGAAAAGGCAAAAGGGAGTTGTTTTTTTGGTTTTCGATCACCAGTCTTCGATGGGCATAAAAATGAACAAGAGGCTCAACTTTTATTACGGAGGGGAGCCCGGCCGCCGTGTGGACTATGGTATTATCGCCAACGTGGTGGGTCCACAAGCCACCACGTGGCTTGCCACCACTCGTCAAATTCGATCGAATTGCCTACCAGGAGACGACAAGTGGAATATATATATATGACCAAGTGTTAATTATTTACATGGGTCGAAATTATATCCAAAGTCATATTACATTTCCCACGCATTATTTTATTAATTTGCCACGCCTTATTTCCAAATGCCACGCATTGCATATAAACCTTATCCATCTACCACGCATTATCCTTGGGATTGTTTTAGCACCCAAAATACAAACCATGTGTTGTCCCAAGATATGCGCCTCAAAAAAAGCATATAGATGTCTCCTTAGCCAATTGAAGACCGCCCCTCCAAGCATTTTTAAATGCTAACCATTTTTCACGCCCCCACAACGTGGGATAAAACACTTGAAATCCGCCTAAGGAGAAGGAAGTGGAGATATTGGGGGGGATTTGAACCATGGTCTCCATGCAAAAAGATAAGGGCTTTGACCACCATGCCACTTGTTTAGAAACAATATAAAAGGAGGTATATTGTATTTGAATAGCAATTGGTACAGGTCTATGTAAAGCAGCTTAAGGACCAGTTTGTAGAGAATACCATTTTTGAAGGTCTTGCACTCAGATTAGGACCTTGGAGTAAAAAGATGAAATGTAGAGAATTCCGAGAAAATTTCAACGATGTAAGATTTTATCTTTTTTGTTGAGTTTTAACCTGTTTTTGGAAGCTTTGAATGAAGATTTTAACAGGGATCTACAAGATAGCTAGTTGGAAAACACGAATTTCAATGCACTTCTGGTCCGAATTGTGACTTGGTGTAAACATGGAAAGTGTTCAGAATTCAGATCTTATCTCAAATATATGATTTTTTTTCATATAATGTTTTTAAATCTCCATTTGTAGGTGTTTTTCTAACACAGTTGCAAGGAGATCACATTGTGAAAACACTGTAGGAGCCACGGATCGTTCTTGGAACAGTTTCTGCTATTTTTCAGAGTTCTTGGGACATTGATCAGCTCATTTGCAGGTTGTGATTCATTATTTATTTTTTTTAAGAGTTATTGTACTTGCATTTCAATATTATTAATGGATCAGTTCAATCTGAACCCGGGGACGTAGGAATTTCCGAACCCCGTAAACAATCTCTTTTGTTATCTGAATGTTTCAGTTTTCTGATTATTTATTTGCTACACAAGTTTTCCCGCACTTCTATGGATGCATAGTAATCAGAATTTAATCAATTTGTGGAGTTTAGAATACTTAAAATTGGTTAAAAAAATCACAATCTTTGGAAACTTTTAAAAGTGATAAAAAAAATACAACATCACGTTTTCAAATCACCTAGGTCATACATAAAGCCTTCACCAAATAGAGGGACTTATTCAAAAACACAAAAATGTAGAATAGGCATGCAAAGGGACACGTGGACATGTTTTAAGCGGTAGTGAATAGGCAAGCCCTTTTTGTGTTTTGATGCTTTGAAAAGTCAAAGCGGGAAGGTGGACCGTTAGAGTGATTTGGGAATTTTGGCTTTGTTTCCAAAAGAACTTAAAGTTATAAAGTGACCTGCGGCCCCACTCATTCCAAGGGATAAATTCAAATGTTGAGCCCACATCAAAATTCAAAGTGGGAAGGCGGGTCGGTGGAGCAATTTGAGTTTTTGAGCCCGCATTGAAAAGAGTTAAAATTACAAAAGTGAGCCTCGACTTTGTCGCCACTCAAGTAAAGCCACATGTCAGGCCTATATCAGAAGCGGATGGGTGGGCCAAAATGTTCCAAAGTGCTATTTATCTAAAAGGCACAAAATACAAAAGGCATCCTCAGGCTTGCTTCAGTTTAAATCTCTCCCACATGGATGGATCGAATTCAAAGTTTGCAAAGGTAGGGTAAACGGCTATGATTCAATGCATCTAGTTTTTCCACCAGGCATTAAAATAGATGAGGTGTTAGAGAAGCTCATACGTCAGTTTCTTGAATCAATTTCATCATTTTTCTTTGTAACCGAATGTAACCGTTCTTGGAAGCTATTTAATGGCTTCTCCATGCTATTGTTAGGGTTGGAATCCCAGTACTCCATAGATGATATAGATTCAAAGGTAATCAATACAAAAAAAATTCCCTTTCTTCCTCTGTTATTCCCTCTTTCCTTTTTTGAATTTGCGAATCATCCATCTTTTATGATAAGAAACTTTTTATTCTTATTTATATGATTTCTGGAACTTTGTGTCTGTGGAATTATATATGTTATGATAGTGAATGATTCTATTCTACATCTCCTTGACTTAATACGTATAAGGTTATACTCTACCATCTATATTTCCTAAAAGTATTGTTATGATTCTTCATCTCTCATCTCTTTAGTTCTTATATTCTTTTGTATTGATGATCTTTGGGCATAAAACATTTCAAACTATCAAGAATCCACACTTTGAAATTTTTACATTTGTACATAAATTTTGTTGCTTGCTTTCAATAAGGGAACCTCTCCCATTAAAGAGGAGGGACTTGTTGTCTCCTGACAGTGGTTTGCTAAAGTGTCATTTAAAAACCCAACACTTATCAATGTCCATTTTGTGCCCTCCCTTCAGATAACTCGGTGCTTTGTTTGTCGCAATGATTATTGCCTTATCTTTTAGGTCGTTGCTAATCTTTATATTTGAATTCCTCAATCCTATTAGGGGCATGGTGATCCTCATCCAACATCCAAGAAAGTAATAAAAGTCCTCATGGACTCTGCTCATCAACCATTGGTTCAATTTTTTAGGTTTTCTAAAATAAGGGAGATCGTACAACTATAAAAACCCCCACCTTTCTCAAAATATTCTTGCCTGCATCTTCATACACATCCATATCATCCACCATTCTCTTGTTTTTTTTCTTCACCGGTAATTTATCTAATTCATCCTTGTTGTCGATTGTTTGGTGGTTGTAATCACTTACTTTACTTTGGAGAATGTGTGATTCCTAGTCGCAACTCATGTAAACCCCCTCAGGGTATTGCATCTCAAAGACATAGATTTCTGGGGCATCCTCCACTTCAATTTCTACTTCCTTATACTTCTTTTCCCTTGCGACTACTCTGGGTGCTCTTTTTGGTGCCATAATAACTATAAAGTTGTGATATTTTACCTTCTTCTAGCTCTAAAAGTCCAACTCTGCATGCCCTATCTCAAATTCGTGTGCCCTAGCTCAAAACCCAAACCCTAGCTAGCAATCTTCTTCCACGCACACCTCTGCTCTACTCAAACACTTCTCCAAATGGAGCGATAATCACCTTGGTGCGTAAATCAGAAAAATCCAACTGGTTCGTGGATCTCTACACTTCATAGCTTGTTCGCTAGCTCTCTTGTAAAAAACTCACTCGAATACTCTTATTCACAAAGGTAAAAGTGATTTCACAACACGTCCTTATATGGTTGTTCAAAAAATTCCACATTTATTGCTCTCCACCTACCACCGTACCTAGCATTGATTTTTCTTTTCTACAATTTTTCACACTACTTATTTTTGTGCCACAGTCATAACCTTCTAGTGTGCCTTCTACTTCTTATCCATAGACATCCTTTCACATACCATCATGCTCCAAAGTACTTTTCCACTGCACCTTTTACTAAGTAGTTTCCACTGTTGCAGCCTACCTCACATTACATTGTGCATCCAATTATCCATACGTGGTCTTCAATCATGAGAAATCTTTCTCCTTCTCCATCCGCACCTTTCCTTTGAGCACTTGCATAATATTTCTCCTATGCATACCCGTCTTCAAATAATATTAAAACATGGCAATGAACCTTGTATATATTCCACCCCACACTAAGGGTATATGCAGTCCTTTGTACATGATAACACTTAGATAGTAATCATCTTCTGGTACGAAAGTGTGCTTATTACAGAAAACACTGAACTAAATTGACAAAGCATAGTAACGATGAAGGAAACACATATGAAAGGAATGCATTAAGGAAATATAATCTAAGTGGCAATACTACCGTATTACAAACACCAAGAAGACTTAATTATAGTAGGGCTTCATCCTACTCCCGTTGAAGTAATTGGAAAACTGTGTTTCATCAAGTGCATCTAACTGGAAAGCACCTAAATCAAGTATATGTGCCTATCATTTCATGCCTTATGTCTAGCCTTTTCTTACTTCTGACTCCATCTTTCTAGAGTGTGCCTTTCATCCATTTGTATAATTTTTTCAATACATTCTTCAAGTGCCTACTCATTCACTAAACCTGCTGCACTTGCAATACGTAGAGATGGTAACATGAATTCCATTAATAGAACACCCTCCACGCTAAACACCAAATGAAAGGGCGTGGCTTTATTCAACCTTTTGTAGGTTTTCTTATATGCACAAAGTATAGTAAAGACTTTATCAAAATTTTATTGAAAGCCTCGGCAGTTCCATTTTCCTGAGGATGATAGGGTGTTGTTTGATGGTGTGTAACCATAAATTAATCCAATAGTATCCTAGTGGTCTCATTAATAAAATGAGTACCCCTATCACTTATTAAAATTAAAGGGCATCCATACATGCTGATAATATTTTCTCGTAGGAACCTTGTTGACGTACCTGTTGTGTAATCCTTTGTAGGCACCACTTCTTCCCACCTTGTAAAATAATTTGTAAAAGTTATAATATAGCCTGATCCAGTCCTGTAAGGCTGGGGAGATAGGATCCACAAAGTCAATTTCCCACTTTTCAAAAGGTTCTACGCTAGCAATAGGCCTTAAAGGAATTTCATCTCTATGCCCAGGCTTTCCAAGGTGCTTACAATGGTCACACACCTTACAATATTCTTCGCGATCTTTGTATAACGTTTCCCACCATAGACCAGCCAATACAATCTTGTGCATAGTGAATACCCTACATAGTGTCCACCTACAAATACCACCATGAGCCTCCTCCATAAGTGCTTCCTGCTCATGCTCAAGTACACACCTACGTAAAAATGTATCCTGGCCTAGTTTGTATAAGTCTCCACTGATCAATATATAAGGCACGGCATGTATGGCCAACTATTTCTTCTCTAAAGCCTTCATTCCTTCTGGTGCCACACCTGTGCATAAAAAGACCACAATATCTTCTAAGTCAAATGGCACACAGTTTAATTTGAATAGTTGTGTATCTAGCATTGTGTCCTCAATGCTTTGTGCATCCTCACCTGATTGAATCCTTGATAAATGGTCTAGTCCAAAATTACTCCTTCCTGGCTTAACCACCACAATAAAGTTAAACTCCTGAAATAACAGAACCCAACGCCATATGCGCCCCTATAAAATGGGAATGTTCACCAAGTACTTCAATGTCATGTGGTCTGTATAAAATATGAAAGGTGTTTCCAGCAAGTAGTGTCGAAACTTATGAAGTGCGTATATCATATACAAGGCCTCATGCTCTGTAGTGGTATAATTATGTTTTGTTGGAGTCGACTTCCTACTCACAAAAAAATAGCTTGATCAATAATCCGTTCTCCAGGATGGGCTAGTATAATGCCAATGGCCATGCCAGAGGCATCTAAATGAATGTGAAAAGGCTTGGTCCATGAAGGAAAGCATAGAATAGGCATTGTAGTAATCCTTTCCTTCAGTGTCTCAAACGCACGATGTTACACCTCACCCCAATAGAACTTACCTTTACTCTTCAATAGTTCCTCGAGGGGCATGGTGATCTTGGCATATCCTTTTATAAACTTCCTGTAATACCCTGTGTGCCCCAAGAATCTACATACCTCGCTTTAGGTAGTAGTTCTTCTAAGCCCAAAAGAATAGCAACCTTAGCAGGATCCACTAGCAAGCCTTCCTTACAGATGATATGTCCTAGCAAAATTCCAAAGGGTGTGGTAAACATGCACTTATTGATGTTTAAAGAGATGCTCAACTACAAAAATCTCTCAAACATGAGCCTTAACTTATCACAGTGATTGTTCACAAGCCCATAGACTATCTAATCATCCAAATATACCTGCAAGAACTTATGAATAAAGTCCTTAAACGTTTGCACTACAATGCACGAAAATACTGCAGGTGCATTCTTTAATCCAAAGGGCATAACTATGTATGTAAAAAGTCCCCACTCAGTGGTGAAAGTTTTCTTCTCTTGATCCTCTTTAGCTATCCTGACCTGATGATATCCAGAAAATCCATCAGTAAAGGAGTAGATTGTGTGCCCTACAACGCCTTCCAATATTTCTTCAGTAAATGGTGTGGGAAAGGGATCAATTACACATGCAACATTTAACTCCATGCAATCCACACAAATTTTGATTCCCCCATCGTTCTTAATACTAATCACCATAGGGCTAACCCACTCTGACTCCTCGATGGGCTCAATGATTCAAGAATTCAACATTTTGTCAATTTCTTCTTTCACCTTAAAGCGTAAGTTGGGATTCATTTTTGTAAGGCCTCTTCCTAACTGAGCATGCACCTTCCTTCAATTTGATCCTAATCTCTTAGCAACCTCATAGTCAGATCAATAATCTCCAATGATGTCCTCCTTAGGTTCAGCATTCGTTCCAATGTTTACTTGTTTGGTCTTCATCGGCTCGTGGTAGGTGTACGCCCTCTCATCTACACTATCTAGAACCTCGTGTGTACCCTTTGTGTGCCCAACATACAAGCTCTCCACCTCTTCATCCTCAACTATGTAGACCATCTTACCCTTTTCTCATTCTAGATAAGCACACCCAAGATGCTCTGCATCTTTTTCTTCCTCTTCAAAGTGTGTCTCCAGGTCTGACTTACCTAACAAATCCTGAAGGATATCCTCAGCCTTTGCACTATCTCCCATAGTTAAGTGCTTCATAACCTGTAACACCTCATTCACCAGAGGTTTAGTGGAAAAATAGTCAAAGGTCTGAATCATACCTGTAATAAGTTTTTGCCAATTTTTTATCTCTATTCAACTCTGCATAGACATATCATGCACGTGCACAGCCTCGCAAGATGAAATAGAGCTTTTGTACCCACAACAAAGGTGGTAAAGCTTCCTGCCTCTCTTTCTAAAGTCTCTCACGCTACTGAACGTGGTGTTGAACAGGATCATTACCATGAAATTCACATATCTGAGTAGGCGCATTGCTCCTATGAAATCTAGCAGATAAGGTGATTCTTACTTCTCGCCACTCCAATAGATTATCCCTGTGAACCAACCACTAGCGCATTGTTGTCCCAAGAAGAGTATAGCCTAGTATATTCCTTCTTTCAAATTGACATTCCCACTGAACTTCCTGTTGTCAAAATTTCACCCCCCTAGGTAATTTTGATAACATGCATCAGAATATTCAAGTCCCAGGAAAATTGATTGATTCGGGGCCAAAAATCATGTTGCTAGAGTCCCCTCAAATATTTTCGAAGTTCCCTGTCTGAGAGGAAAAGAGCAAGCTCTGAGAAAATGTGAAAAAAGGTTGAAGAAGGCAAGTAGGTTGATCCAGGAAAAAATCATAAAAATGACTAAGTCCTAGTCCTAGGGGCAGTCAGGACATTTGGGCCAAATGGGCCCGAACCGGCCGGCTCGGCCGAAGTAAGCACAAATAGCCCGCAAAGCAACAGGGACATCTGGGACAAAAGTACGCGGTGGGCGCGAAATGCCGGTTCGACCGAGAAAAAATTGGCTAACTGCTGAGAGGGACGCAAATGGGACAATCGGGCCAAAAAGGCGCGAACCGGCCGAACCAGCCGAAGAGTCAAGTCAGTCCGAAGCAAAGTGGGACAAGCGGGCCAAAAATGCCCAAACCGGCCGAATCAGCCGAAATGAGTCCAGAGGGTCCAAAATCAAATGGGACATCTGGGACAAATGGAGGCGAAGTACGCGAAGGATCCGAGGACCAATCAGAAACTGCCACGTGTCCTCACAGGAGAAAAAGTCAAAAGGTCAAAGGGGCGAGTTATCGAGCGCTGAACCGAACCAATGAAATGGCGCCACGTGTCCAAGTTTAAGGGGGCCACAAGTAATTTCAAAAGGAAAGCCCACGAAAGACTGAGGAGAGAGAATTTCTCGTCCAATCAGCACGTGCCACGTGTCGTCCAGATGGCGAAGAGCGGGAAAACATTTTAAAATTCGTTTTGATCTGTTCTGTGCCCTAAATCTTCAAATCGCCATATCTTTTGATCCAGAGCTCGGATTTCCACGTTCTTTATATCAACGGAAAGCTGTTGAGATACTCTACATGATTCTAGGATCAATCTCGAGTTTTGGTGCAGTCTGAAGAGAGAAAATCAAGAAACGGCTCTGACGTGTGGTAATGGCCAGAAGTGACCTTTCAACAACCCGTTTTAATGCTAATGGGTCGCATTCTTCTTCTGCACGGCCAGAAGTGACATTTTAGCGGCCAAATTAATACAAATGGGTCGCATTCTCCTGTAATCCAGTCAAAGTGACAGGGTATGGGTTTGTAAGGTTCCCCATGCCATTTTAATGCACCTACAGTTAGGAAGAATGGGCTCCCATGCCTTTATACGTTTCTGTCCCCTGGGCTCGACCCATGGAATGTAAAAAGCCAGATTTGGCTCATTTTAAAAAAAAGAAGAGGTTGTTCATTCTTTTGGCTCGGCCCTCCCTTCTTTTCTTCTCTAGGGTTGAAAATGGAGTTCGAGCCTCCTCCCTACTCTGTAATGGCATTTTTTTCCTTTTACTAATGGAATGATGTTCTGTGCAAACTTCTGGAGCAACAAAACGTGTTCTGTGATGCATCTGTCCATCCTCTCTCATTTTTGCTTGTTCTCTCCTTGCCTCTCTTCATTTGCAGGTATCTGTGCATGTCTAAATGTTCATTGCAGGTCTGGAGCTGTGTTCATGGAGTTTTGGGACATTTTCTATGTGAAATCTATCCTTGGGCCTGTGATGCATCTATCCATCCTTCCCATTGCTCACCTCTCTTTGTCCCATGGCAGTTTTGATAGATGTCCAACATTCTCCTTCTCTGGTGTATCACCGTTTTAGTGTAGGCTTTTGCTGTTTTTCCCTTCTCTCTCTCTCTCTGTCTCCTTGGCATGGTTAGATTAGGATTAGATTAGCTTGCCTGCACTGGAATAGCTTGTGGCAGGTAGTTTAGGAGTAGGAACCAGCCTTCTCTGGAGATTCCTCTCTCGGTTTCACAAGTCCCATGCTTGGAGAGAGGTTTCCATGTTGTGCAATCACATTGGATGCCTGAACATCAACCTAGAAGCCTGATGTGCATCCAGGGGTGCTGTGATTTTGCACTAACAGTTTTGGCATGCCCGGTGGGACCTTAGAGGTCTTTCACTTCATCTTTTGTAGGTTGATGTGTTCCTGTGAAGATTTCAGCCTTTGGAGGCACTTGCAAACACATCTGGCGACTCCATCTGGTCAACAACCATCTCTGAAGTTGCAGACCTTCCTTTCCATTCATTTCCATCCATTTTTTTCATTCATCCTTCTTTCCATCCCTTTCATTCTTTTCCATTCCATGAAGTTGTGCAACCATGACTTCATTTCCATCATGGAACTCACATTTACAACAACAACAATATTTTCCACTTCCAACATGTTTTACAAATCCTCCAGATTAGCATGCATACTCATATGAATAGCGAGTGCCAAAGTCAGTTTGGTAATGAAGCTTCCCAAGAGCAAGAGTATGCATACAATGAAGACCATCAGATCCAAGATGCTGGTCTATTGAAGAAAATCCAAAAGATGGATGTGGAGATGTTGCAGTCTAGAGCAACAGCTCAAATGAGAGCTTTCAGAATTGGTTGCAGGACTCCTTGTCCATGGGGAGGCCCTTTTCCAAGACACTTCAGCCCTCAAGAGAAGCTGGACATCATGATAAAGATGCTACCCCAACTTGCACAATGGACAGCAGAGATAGAGGCCTACAGACTTGTTGTTGAACAACCTTGTCAATGGGTAAGTTCTACACCATCATCTGGTTTTTTTCTTTCCATTAATCAAGCAGCACCATCTCATTTAAACTCCCCATCTGCTGTCCCAAGTATTGAATCCATGTCTCCACCTCTCAGTCTTCCACCACACCTCGATTCTTCTTTCCTCTTCCCTTCCAAACAGTCATCCCCTCCACAAGAGCTAACAGAAATACCCCCTCCTCCAAAGAAACAAGAGGTTTCACCTCCTCCACCACCACAAAAAAATGTCAAATCAGTTGAGTTTCAATCTATCCCTCCTCTTGCATCCCCAATTCCATGTGGGGAAGAAGAAATTGAAAAAATAAGTCATCAAGGACAACAAGAGGAAGAGCCAAAAAGAAAAGAAATAACAGAAAACTTGAAGGTTTGGGCTGCCAAGTTTGGGATGACAAGGATCCCCTTGATGGTTAAGCCTATAGAAGAGGCTAAGGTTGAACAAATGGTGGTTAGGACTGATTTGGTTGCAGCAGAAGAAGAAGATCTTGCAGTCCCAACTTGTCCTATAGAGCAGCAAATTGAAGAGTTTGACTTGAAAAACTTCATGCTGGAGAAGGAGTTCAATCAAGAGAAAGATTGCCTTCAAATATTAGAGGAAGGAGAAGCTGCTCCAAATCTAAAAGAAGAGGAGCACATCCTAGCTGTGGAGGAGAAAAGTGCAGATCCAAGGGCTTCAAGCACAAAGCAGGCTATAGGAGAACCTTCAGTTCTTCTTTCCACTTCATCTCTCTCAAGTTCTAGTACTGAAGAGGAGTTTGATCTCTCAAACTCAATATTGGAGAGTGAAGCAAACCATGGTGGTCAGGTTGCACATCAAGAGGACACCACAGAGGAAGTTGAATATGAGCAGCAGCACAGCAATGAGGCAGTTTACCTGTCAGATTTGGAGGACTGTTTTGATGGAGAAGAGCCGGTTGAGTTTTCACCTTTCTCTCCTTCATCATCCACATTCCAAACACCAGAGCCTGCTGTCATGGAGGACAACATTCATTTGCAGTAGCCTACATCTTATAGCAGCCCTTTGGAATCAAAATTGGAAGACTTTAATCTTCCATGTTCTTCATCGGAGGAAGAGAAAGGACAGAAGGATTCCACCATTTCTTCCACATCATCCATTCAGGTGGGTCTGCAAGAAAACTCCATTCTTGGAGTTAAAAATCAGAGCTATGGGCATATCAAACGGATCAGACCTTGCCCAATTAGGTATTTGGCTTCATTCGAGCCAAAGGAGAAGCCACAACTAGTCATGCTTGCTTCTAAGCATGAGGATGAGCTACAAAGTACCAAGGATCAGCTGCCATACCTCTCCAATCTAATTGCAGAGCAACTAAAAGAGGTATTGGATTTTTCAGTTGATACCTTGATGATTTGGATAGAAGACCAGCTTCTTGTTGATTTTTCCATCCATACAAACAGCCATGATCAGTGCCAAATCAATTGCATGGCTGCCAATTTTGAAGAAAGGAAGCTACTTCTCACAACCAGTTGCAGGGTTTGTTTAGCTTGCCTTTGCTTCCAGTTAGAGTAGAGTAGCTAGGTTTGCTTTCAGCAGAATAAGTGCTTGTGCACACTCTGCATGTTCCATTTGGGACATGTATGATTTTCATTTTTGTACATAGTTTTTGGTGTTGCTGGTTTTGCTCTTGCACAGTTCATTTCAGTGGTTTTTGGTGAGAACAACTCCATGCCCAGTGGGTTTCCAAGTGGCTCAGAGGGGAGATTTTCAAAGTTCAGATCAATTTTCAGGCTTGCAACTCGTGACTCCATGCCCAATGGATGCTTCAGGCTACTGATCATTCATCTAACAAGAAGATGACCCCGCTGAGTCGCCAAATTGTTATCCAAAATTTCACCCCCCCTGGGTAAATTTGATAACATGTATCAAAATGTTCAAGTCCCAAGGTAAATTGACTGATTCAGAGCCAAAAATCAGGTTTCTAGGGTCCCTTCAGGAATATTTTCTAACTCCCCAGGCCGAAGAAGGAAAAGGGCAAGCTCTGAGAAAATGTGAAAAAAAAGGTTGCAGAAAGGCAAGTAGGTTGATCCAGGAAAAAGTCATGAAAATTGGCTAAGTCCTAGTCTCAAGGGAGCAAATCGGGACAATCGGGCCAAAAAGGCGTGAACCGTCCGAACTCGGCCGAAGTAAGCACAAACAGTTCGCAAAGCAACAGGGACATCTAGGACAAAAGTACACGGCGGGCGCGAAATGCCGGTTCGACCGAGAAAAAATTGGCTAACTGCTGAGAGGGACACAAATGGGACAATCGGGCCAAAAAGGCGCGAACATGCCGAACTGGCCGAAGAGTCAAGTCAGTCCGAAGCAAAGTGGGACAAGCGGGCCAAAAATGCCCGAACCGGCCGAATCGGCCGAAATGAGTCCAGAGGGTCCAAAATCAAATGGGACATCTGGGACAAATGGAGGCGAAGTACGTGAAGGAGCCGAGGACCAATCAGAAACTGCCACTTGTCCTCACAGGAGAAACAGTCAAAAGTTCAAAGGGGCGAGTTATCGAGCGCTGAACCGAACCAATGAAATGGCGCCACGTGTCCAAGTTTAAGGGGCCCACAAGCAATTTCAAAAGGAAAGCCCGTGAAAGACGGAGGAGAGAGAATTTCTCGTCCAATCAGCACGTGTCACGTGTCGTCCAGATGGCGAAGAGCGAGAAAACATTTTAAAATTCGTTTTGATTTGTTCCGTGCCCTAAATCTTCAGATCGCCATATCTTTTGATCCAAAGCTCGGATTTCCACGTTCTTTACATCAACGGAAAGCTGTTGAGATGCTCTACAAGATTCTAGGATCAATCTCAAGTTTTGGTGTAGTCTGAAGAGAGAAAATCGAGAAACAGCTCTGACGTGTGGTAATGGCCAGAAGCGACCTTTCAACAACCCGTTTTAATGCTAATGGGTCGCATTCTTCTTCTGCACGGCCAGAAGTGACCTTTTAGCGGCCAAATTAATACAAATGGGTCACATTCTCCTCCAAAATCACTCAAGCTGGCAGGGTATGGGTTGGTAAGGTATCTCATGTCGTTTTAATGCATTGGCATTCAATGAGGAATGGGCTTGCACGTCTTCCCACGTTTCTGTCTCCTGGGCTCGACCCATGCAATGTAAAAGCCAGATTTGGCTCATTAAAAAAAGGGTTGTTCATTCTTTCTGCTCTGCTCTCCCTTCTTTTCTTCTCTAGGGTTGAAAATGGAGTTCAAACCTCCTCCCTTGCTCTGTAATGGCGTTTTTGCCTCTTATTAATGGAATGATGTTCTGTGCAAACTTCTGGAGCAACAAAACATGTTCTGTGATGCATCTGTCCATCCTCTCTCATTTTTGCTTGTTCTCTCCTTGCCTCTCTTCATTTGTAGGTATCTGTGCATGTCTAAATGTTCATTGCAGGTTTGGAGCTGTGTTCATGGAGTTTTGGGACATTTTCTGTGTGAAATCTATCCTTGGGCCTGTGATGCATCTGTCCATCCTTCCCATTGCTCACCTCTCTTTATCCCATGGCAGTTTTGATAGATGTTCAACATCCTCCTTCTCTGGTGTATCACCATTTTAGTGTAGGATTTTGCTATTTTTCCCTTCTCTCTCTCTCTCTGTCTCCTTGGCATGGTTAGATTAGGATTAGATTAGCTTGCCTGCACTGGAATAGCTTGTGGCAGGTAGTTTAGGAGCAGGAACCAGCCTTCTCTGGAGATTCCTCTCTCAGTTTCACAAGTCCCACACTTGGAGAGAGGTTTCCATGTTGTGCAATCACACTGGATGCCTGAACATCAACCTAGAAGCCTGATGTGCGTCCAGGGGTGCTGTGATTTTGCACTAACACTTCCATAGAAAGTAGGAATATTTCTAGATTCTCCTCACCAATGTACCTTGGTACCTAACTACTATCCAAACACTTGATACTGTGCGGCCTACTTACACGGGAAACTGCACTTCTTACTTCACGTCTAACCATTTCATAAGTGTCATGTGCCTAGTTTTCACATGCAACACTTGTAGTATCACACATGGATGATGCATCATCCTATTGTAGAAATCCTTCCTTTGATGGATCAAGAACTTCTAGATCTTGAATGGTGTGCACATAAATTATGTTTGAATCTTCTTCACTTAAGGGATCTACATAAGGTGCAGATTTCCCATCTATTAAGGGGATAATAACACACTCCCCCTTATTCTCAAAAATTCTATACCCTTTTTTGAAGCGCAGATCAATGTTATTTGCATAACACCAAGGGTACCCAAGTAAAGCTAGAAAATTGTCTACTTTTGCAAGCGCTAAGACCTCAAAGTCCCCAGTAAAATTGGCTCCTTGTATAGTAATTAATACATCCTTTAAAACTCCAATAGGCGTGTATTTAGTCATGTTTTCCATGAACAAAACATTTGAAGATGGCTGTAATGGTGGTCTGCCCATCTGAACCCACATGTCCAAAGTGAACACATTCACTTTCATGCCTGTGTCAATCAGAATGTTACTCAATAGCAGCCATCAACAACAGCATTCAACGTAATCTCCTTATCATAATCCAGGCTATGAAGATGGAGGTTAACATGCAAAATCTACCTTTCATGTTCAAGCCCAGCGTGTGGAGTGCTTCCCTTTAACCAATTCCCCAACAAAGGAATGATGTTTTCTTGTCACAACATCTTACAAACCTCATTTAGATCATCAACATTTGTCTGATGGAGCTTAGTTACCTTCTTCAATTCTAACTTCCATGATTGTTCTTTTAAACATTGTATATCACCCTATAAATTCCTAATTACCTCCATGGTTTCTTGATAAACCTCCTTCTAGTGTATAGGTTCAGGATAATTTTCATGTAGTACCTCCTCCTTAGTAATGACAAGCTTCTATTTTGGAACTTCCTTGGTACACGCAGCCTCAACGCATGTAGTAATCTTCACAGGTACTAACTCTAGATCTGGCACTAACTTCGACATCCACTGATCTTCCATAGCGTGTTGTACTCTAACCATTCCCACACCTTTGTCTTATTTATGCTTCTTACTCAAATGTTCATACAAGTTTGGGCACTCTTCATAGTTATGGTTCTTTTCGTAAAAAGAACAAACAATTTTCTAAGGGCATTCACACCTGTAGTTATCAGGAGATCCACATGTATAACAAGTTCCATGAGGGAAATCACTTATTCCACCACCGCAACCTCAATCTCTGAATCCTCCATGGTAACCTCAAACTCTACCATGGCCTCCATCAGAGTGCCATTCACTATGATCATGGTCATGATGCTCACATTTCTCCTTAGAATTATTTGCATTGTCGATCTACCGTACGCCAATATCAATGACATCATGAATCTGATCAATCAACTTATAATCTTCAATATCATGAGTAGTAGATGTGTAAATCTTATAGTAACAAGACATGTTCTTTCTTATCGCACATTGCAACAATGGGCTCCAACTTGAATTGTTGTCTGAGTGATAAATCGCACATTCCAGCACCAAGGAGTGCACTGATTTATGAGGAAAACCATCCTTAGTGTGCCCTTCTACTTCACAATCTATGTTCCAAATCCCACTGCATGTCTCATGTGCTGAATTAGCTTATAATTTCTCTAACTATTTAGTCATTTCTGTAATCTAAGCTTCCAAAAATGGGCTCACTCTCGTGTCTACACTCCCTACCACCTCAACGTGTAGATTTGATTCAAGTGCCTCATGTGGATCTGTATAAGTCTTATGTGAAAGTACCCTTCTAAAAGGCATGATTAGTCCTCCAAGGAACCACTAAGCATGTTAGCTCACGTGTATGTCATAAGATAACTTGGACAAAAGGGTCTTGAACCAAACATCATACTCCTGAACTCTCTCAATAATGTCTTATTTAATGTCTTTCAATGCATTGATGCTCTTCTACTCAAACTCAATGATATATAATTATTTCAAGAAAGCATCTCGCAGTGCGGTATAATCTACACAAGTCTGGTCAAGGCCAAACTTTTTGTACCAACTATACACGTGCCCCTACAATGTAGTTATAAACTGACTTGCCTTACACTCTGGAGCAGTAATCCCCTTCATGCACCATAGTATCTCACACATATACATGTGCTCAATTATATCTTCAATGCCTCTATATTTTGGAAGACAGAGATACATTTCCATATCAATTTGATGAGGTTGGTGTGGACCTTACCCACCAGATCCAGAACATGTATTTCCTCATGTCTTTCCTCCACCCCCAAAACCACTAGACCCTGAGCCATCTGATCCTCCTAACCCTCCTCCTCCTAAAGTAGGCAATAGACTAGAGGATGCACTACCTTGTGCTCCTATAGTTGTGTTAAACTGAATGCCCATAGTCTGCAAAGTTTTGCTACTTCCAGATGTTATGCCAATGTTTTATGTGCCCACATTTTGTGTTGATGATGCACCTAAAATGATACATCCAACTGGACCTCCAAATGACATAGATGATGATTACACTGTCATAAATGAATAAGCTACCTGATTGACTCCTGAACTTGACTACAAATTAACTCTATCTACTGCAACTCTACTACCCACACTAGCTTTATTGTTAACTACCGTAGAAACTGGAAAACCAAATGCAAGGGTTAGGTCACTAGGTAGGTTTATATTTGCACTCGTGGTCCATGTCCTATGCATGAGCTCAAAATCCTTCATAAGCCATCTCCCTCCACAACACCATTCTTTCCGCAATATCTCATTGCTTCATCATATCCCTCTCGCGTGCTTCATTAAACTTAATCCACATTTCTTCTCTTTGTCTCTTTACTCTAGATCCACCATCCTTCACCACACCTGCTCCTGCCCACACACATGGTGGGGTTTAGCAAGCCATAGGTTTCTCTTCCAAATCTAAGGTCACAATCAAGATCTTAATTGCCAAAGGAATACTATGCAAATATGATCCTCTGGGTTCATGGAAGAACTGGAACTCAACAACCTCTGGATAGGAGTAAGTAGAAACTATGTACTCAAGAATATAGTTGTTCAAAACACCACAGAACCAAATATCCATAACGTACGTACAAATTAAATCTGCATCATACAAGGCCTGGAATTATTCCTGTGTCCAAACAAGTGTGTGAAACCTCCAATTTTTCTTAGATGCCTAAGCAACTAGCCACTCATACAGCTCTATAAGAAATAAGGTGAAGAAAGTCTCATACAATGTGTCATAGAGATTCTGCTCAACCCACACGCGTGCATTAAATTCAGGTCCAGTGCTAAATATCCTAGCATACTCTTCTTCTAGATCATCTAACCATTCTTCAATACTGGCCAAGGTCAACTGGTACATCTTCATCATGCAACATCCTGAAAAATAGTTGAGAAAGAGGTCCTGACAATATAACCAATGATGTAGCCTAGATTTTACCATCAAGAGCCTAAGGCACACTAGCACATCACTTAGTCTGAACTAAGAAATCACCCAAAGTGTGTAAGGGTACCAAGTCCCTCTTTAGAGAAATTTTTTCAAGATGTTAGCATGATTGAATGTATATTTCAGATCATGACAGTTTATCAAGTATTCCATAGTGTATAAACTAGATCTAGAACTTAACCATATGAAGGATTAACTAAACAATTAATATAATGAAATTTACCATGCAAGATCCATGTTTAGTTACATCCAACACCAATATCCATCCTAGAAGATCCATTACATTAATACTGTAAAACACAGAAGCTTCTTACATACATCATAAAGTCACCATAGTCATACACAGTACCAAACTCATAGCATAACACTACAATAATATAGAACTATCTAAAATTTTCAAATCAATACATATTTATAGGGGTGGGGGATTTATTTTCACCTCCCATGCACCTTCAAAAATAGGCTACATGCTAATAATAGCCATGTGCCCTTACATGAGAATACAAAAGCATGTAAACTTGCTAATAATAGATTATCTGATAATACAACTGTAGTATAATCCTATTATTAGCTCTAAAACTCTACATGGCGCTTGATATGTTGCTAGTCCCAAAATAGCCTTGCGTGATCTATAATTCTTCTACAAAACGTGCTCTACACTCCATCTCCAAAATTAGCCCCAATCTACAAATGGCTAAGTCCTGATTTAAAATTTTTCCTGGGCATGCCCTATTCTGCTATACTACCATGCGCTCCTACGCACCATGTGTTCGCGCATCTAATCCTTCTACGCTTTCATACTTGAAATGTATTTCATCAACTCAATAATACACAAAGGTGATGCACATTTGTTCAATGAGTTTGTGGCCCGCTTTTTTTCTCAAAATGAAGCGTACAAACAAACAATGGAGAAATTGGAGGAGCATGTAAGAACTCTCATTTTTTATGTGCAATCATTCTTGGAACCTAACGTGGTACCACCTCCTCCTAAATAATCCATCCCTCCCATAAATAATTTTTACCCTCAATTTATTAATAGATGAAACATTCCTATTTTAAGACTTTAGAAACAAGGGAAAAAAAATTTACTAATGTTCTATGTTCTAAATACGTAATTTAGAACACACATTCCATAACAACCATTCTTATCGGTAAGCTACTGATCTATTCATTTCATGACTCGGTGAACTACCGATCTATTCATGTTTAACACTAAGTATTGAGTACTTTTATGTATACTACCTATATTTGGTTCTCTTACCCTATTCTAGGTATTGAGTGATCTATCTAAGGAACCTAACTGAATAGTTGTTACCAATATTCATCTGCATCATGATCCTTAGAATAGGTGACATAGGACAACGCAATCAGCAGCTTGCGATACTTTGGCCAAAGATTTCTAACATACTATTCATATTACTTATTCCTTGATGGCATACTCATCAATCTGGAATACATCCTTCACCCCCACTCTATTGTTATCTAGAATTTCCTTTACTAACTTCCATTAGTCCTCTTGCCCAAGGTTTAACCCTAGTTCTAGTTAACAACATAGGTTATGATAAGAAGGGGCTCACAAAGACTTAGGATATATTGGCATACTTGGTTAACCTAGGTCAACCCCGTGTGCCAAGGTACCCTGAGTCCTAGAGGGCTACTTCATATCGTAACTATGCTACTACCCAGTCCTAGAGAAAAACTAAGTTCAAGTCCATAAGTGTGTAGATCTAGACGATCAATACAGAAGGGTGTTACCACATGTCGACTTCAACGTTGTATCCTCGAGAACATCTCAATCTTCTCGAAGGTATAGCCCTACAGTTGGCGTGTACATACCCCTAGGAGATTATTAATATTTAATTAATTTAGATACTTAAAAGTAGATTTCAGCAACCCTGCCTAAACCCTAATCCAACTCTCCCTAAGTTCTTTTCCAAATAAGGTTCCATTAATCCTTGAAGAACTTCCTTAACATAAGATTGCTTTCGATGTTCATTAATTTTGGCTTAACAAGCAGCTACCAAGAAGAAAGGATAACAATCTCATAAGTTCCATTTAATGTGACTTAACCATTCAAGGAAGTGTAATAACCACCTAGGTTGTAACTTAATAGACTTTATTAAATGAAGTCTAATGATTATAAATCATATCTTCCTTTTTGTTTACTTTTTCATAAGAGAGGAAGAGTCTCCCTCTTCATGGTTAAGTTCTAGGGTTTAACACACCCTTTATGTCCTTTACAAATTCTATTGTTTTCATTGTAAGTTCATTACATGTTACCTTAATAATATGAATCGTTTAGATAAGAACATTGAATTCTGTAACTTATTTAGCTGCATCTCATTTAGGGAAATTACTCTAATTCCCTTGTTCCTACTTATCCAAGAATACTCATTTAAACATATAAAATACATGAAGAATATCAACAGGATATGATTCCATTTCTTTTACAAAGGTACAAGATAATTTGCACAACCCATGCAAGTAAATTCTCATCCTTCAATTCATTTTCAAAACTTATACATTAACAAACTTATGCATTTTAGGCATACTACATGACAGCAACCTTCATTCAAAAGAATATAACTTTTCTTTTTCAATACAACTTAAGAATGAATCAGAACTCTTCACAAGAATCAAACTTAGATCAGCCAATGCATCATATAATTTTTTGCCTTCTTTTATCACTTACGAAGTCCATCTGCAAAAAATTCTAGCACGGGTCAGTTCAATAAACTGAGCATGATAAGCACTAAGCCATAAAATGAAGTGCATTCCACTAATTGTTCCAATAAAAACAACCATGCTTTAATGAACAATTATTATTTCATACTCTAAGCATAAGTAATAACAATAAAAAGAAGAGCATTAATGAACCAGAATTCACAAAAAGAAGAACATAATATAATCTATAATATATGTCTTACAAATTAAAGTATAATTGATCCTATCAATTATCTTTACCAAACAAAAAATCATAACATCTCATTATTTTTAATCCTACCAAAATATAATAGAACACTTATCTTTACTATAAGATACAGGAAGTGTCTACAGCATATTCTCACTAGGATGTTTCATCTAACTTTCAAGTAAAGAAGAAGAGAAACCATTTCCATTATGCCAAAGTACATAACATCAGAAAAGTAGAAACAGGTGCATATCATGACTTAAATTGTTTCCTTTAAAGGACATCTACTTTAAAATTCAACATTTTACGGTATTCATTAGAAAAGATTCACATAAATGAAATCCAAGAAGGAATGATGGATTAACAGTCAAACAAAAAGTTTTCATTTCCTTTTTACCAACCAATCCTCAATATCTTTCTACTTCATTCCAGTCAAATGACAAGTATAAGAAGATTAATTAAGTAATTATTCTCTTTTTCCCATAATAATAATTAACAGAAGGTTCCGAACCAATGAACTTAACCCAACTGCATTAGAAAAGGAGTCCTAACAGAATATGATCCAAATCTATAATCATTTCTTCCAAATTAATTAACAATTTTACCTTTTCTTATACATACAGTTTAAGTTCATGCAAGAGTTCCCAAGAAAGAGAACAAGAACAACTTCAAGGAATGAGAAAACTTAATGCTACCTTCCTTTCAAAATCTTCCCATTATAATGCATGAATTCCACTTTCCATTTAGAACATTATAACAATGAAGTTCATACACAGCCCAAAGACACTAAAGAATCACAATTTATCTTTCAAAGACTTAACATTCTTTCATTGGACCCAACAAGAAGTATGAAATCCTAGTAGATGCTAACACTCAAAATTTCCCAATAGTTCAGTCAAGACAGAACTATCTTGACAATATTTCAACACATCACTATAAGAACTACAGATTGGGATTCCAATAAAATGACAAACCAACAAGTTAATTCCAATCAAGATCTCGAAGAGTTTACCCAACAACCTACTAAACCATGCTTCCAGTTTTCTCCTTGCGCATGTGGTTTGTTTCAAAAGAATTCTAAATTTAGAAGCATTCAATCTAGTAATAAAATCAATTTAAATGACAAGATCAAAAACAACATATTAAAAATATGTTCTGTCCAAGACTCGAATTACAAATCCGAGCACAATGTAAAGCATAAGCTCCCTCAAGGGATACAGATCATTCAAGTGATTATAAACAAGTCCAGGCAACAACATGCTCCCTTTTTAGTTTATAAACCAAAAAATACTATAAGATCTGAACCAATACGTCGTTCAGGTTACAATTTTAAAAAAAAAACAAGTAACAAATTGATTGTATAGTGTTGCATCACAATATCTCAATCATGAGTTCATTTATATATTAGCATCGTAATGTTAGAAGGAATATAATAAAATTACTTTAAAAATAGTTCAAAATAAGAAAGTGCTTCCATTTTCAGTTAACATCCTATCAAACCCTATTTCCCAACTCAAACGGAATGTAAGATGCTTAACAGAGCTTAGACCAAATGAAAACAAAACATGAAAGCCGTGTTCATAAAGAACCTTCAATAATAGTTTATATGGTCATAAGGACAATAAATCACAAGCACCATGCCATATGCAAGCTTCAATCAATAGTCCAATTTATCCAAGATAATAAAACACAGGTTCCAAGTTAGATGTGGGTTTCAACAATAGTCAATTTTTTTGCAAGATGAAATACAAGAACCAAGCCATATACGGTTTTATACATAGTCCCATTTATCTATGAAATAAAACGCAAGCACCATAGAACCGAGAATCTCTACAATAGTTCTCTCCTACCAAAACAATTTTCCAACAGAAATCTCAAACTTGCATACAAGTTTTCATAAGAACACGAGTTCTTTACCAGCTTGAGATCACAAAATACATCAAGTTCACAAAACACTAATCTCAACAGACACAGGCAGAACTCAGAGTTTCCATAAAAACTCAGCTAATAATTTATTGGCAACGAAAGTAGTCAGATCCAAAACAAACAATTTCCAACAACTAAAAAATGCCAAACAGAGTTACCAACTTTGTTCTTGCATGCATAGTTCTTTGTGCTAAAACAATACAACATAAGTTCCCAACATAATCACATATACCATGGATTCGAAACCCAGAATGCAAGATTTACTAAACCCATCAACCAATTAACCAGATAGAGCATGTAATGCACAAAACTCAACAGAGAAGAGTTGCTTTAATGAAAACACTTAGAGGAAAGCAAGAGATTTTAACATTTAGAGTCTATCATGCCTAATAGTGTCTCTGTCAAATCGAAGAAGACCTCCAACCGAGCTCACTTCTTCTCCTCTTCTCCATGAAAGGTTAAACAACTAGATACCTCTTCCACAATGCCTCTTATAAATTCCACGAAACGAAAATAGATTCGAAACCTCAAAAATAGCCATGAAGTGCAATTCAACCTGCTGGTTCAAAAAACCAGAGCGCATGCAGAATGAAAATCAGAGGACATGCAAAGTGAAACAACCTAATAAAAATGTGTTGGCATGCCTACCAAGACGGTTTGGGCTCGTAAACCAAAAGCAATTAATTCCATTAATTCCAAATCTCTCGCCTAATCTTCCTTGCCACCCGCCTACCAAGTCTGGTGAATGCCAAGTCAAAAATAACATGTATTTCCATTTTAGTGACACTTCCACCTAAGCCCTCCACCTAAGCCTCCACCAAGTCATCTAGCCCCTGCCAAAACTGGTAGTCCATATGCATTTACCAACCTTATCAATAACATAAATGCCTTAGGAACCATCGTCCAAGTGCATGTGACCACTTAAGTCCCCATTCATATCCATTAGTTTAGGATATATTAAATTGCTTAGGTTAGATCTTAGGTAGAATTAAAATTTATACCATATGATATAACACTAGCAACTAACCCCCACCATAGGCCTTAGCAAATAGGTTTAGATAATTTCCACATAGGCAAATTAATTCAAAACATAATAGTTTTAGCCATTACGTTAGATTACAATAATACCTTGTAGTATTAGGATCTAGGTTAATTTAATACCTAGTAACCTTTCCAATTCCATTAGCACCAAGCTTAGGTTAGGTTACAAATCAACCAATCAAAACAGAATAAGGAGTTTTAGGTTAGAATCAAAATTCTATCAAGTGACATAGCTTAGGTAGAAATATATTTTTTGTTACCTAGCTTAGGATCCCGTAGGTTAGTCCTGTATAGGATCTTGGATCTCTCTTATGTCGTGAATAGGTTTCATTTCCATTTTCGTCAGCAATGACCTGTCATGGTCGAGGTCACCCACTGAATGGAAGTGCGTTCACACAAAAATCAAAGAACTTGCAACAACAAAGTTCAGTCCAATGTGTATCTTAACTCATGGAATCTCAATTTTACCATTCGTTCAATAGATCAGATTTAAAACATTCCTTGGATCACTGAAATTGATCTAAGGATGAGTTAGATAAATAGATAAGTTTACAACTCTTAAACCAGATTGCAAATCACCTACCAGAAGTGAAAAATGGATTCAAGGAAGCCATTCCAATTTAATCAAAGGATCTTAAGAGTAGAAAAGACTTATTCATATCAAGCATGATTTCCAATAATCAGAAGAACATATCCTTATAAGGAAAATCACATGTCAACATTTGAATGCAAAGGAGGAAAATAACAATTTTCAAGGGTGTTACAATAAATCCCAAGGTTATACAATATAAAGCAAAGCTAATGATAAGTGGGTTTAAAGAATCCTCCAAAAATTAAAGACACTTTTTCCAGAAGTTCTTTCACTATTTGAATTTTCCCTTGCCACTACATCCAAAGTGAAGGTGACCAAGGAGGATATCGAGAAAGAAAATTCCACTGGAATAGTGTGTTTCCACTGGTATCTGAAATGAGTAATCTTGATTCTCACTCCCTAGTGAGAAAAAAGATGCCTAACAACTTGTCTGCTATTTGGTTTCACATGATGAGTGTTAGGTAAGACATGCTACATGATGTTATCTCTGACCTTGATTCTTGTGGAGAGAATGCATCCAAAATCTTGGAAAGTATCAATAATAGTGTACAAAATCTCAGGTCACCTCCACTTAATGATCATTCATCCGTAGAAGAGATCCTTAAGTCCTTCCAATATTTGGCTAATAAAGAGGTAGGAGATCCATCATCATTCAATGAGGACACTTTGAAATTTATTTCAGAAACTAGAGGTTTAATCTCAAATATTATGAGGGATTATCAGCTCTTGTTAAACCAATGCAAGACCCTTGGCAAAATTCCTAAAACTTAGATAAATTCTTTGATTTTTGCATGTAATTCATAGGAAGACAAGGTGGTACCTATTGCATCCCGTTTCAGTAAAGAGTTCAAAGGTGAAAAAATCATCCCATGAGTATTCCCTCGATGTTTTCCAACAATGAGTTCTTAATCGACAAAGGCTTCATCTTCATCAGATCGATTAAATCTTTTTTCTCTCTCTTCTTTATTCTCTCTCCATATTCTAATTCTTCATTAAGGATGTACTTTTCATTATTTTGTCTTATTCACTTAAATGAGCTTTAGTTATACATTGTAAGAGTTCTTTTTCATTAATAAGAAAGAGGCTCACTTTTATTCATTAGGAGTACAAAAGGTCACAAATGATGAGGAAAGGTGAAAATTCATGTGGGGGGAGATGAAGGGACATTTTGTAATGCTACAAATTTAAATGAATCCTCCATTCTAAAGGTTTTTCAATTGTGATTTGATAGTGGATAGCTTTTTCTCTACTATATACAAGTAAAGATTACTTTCTTCTATCACATGTTGTCTGTGTTTCCTCTACTTCTTACATACTCAAATTTTTAAGCATTGTGATCTTATAAAACTAAGAAAGGACTTGGTACCTTTGATGAATGAATCAATAGAACTTTGTGTCTTTGGTTTTTTAGTCTCGTTATTGATTACATAGTTGAATTCCTCTAATTGAGTGTGGATCTACTTCGGTTAATGCTATGAAATATGCAAGTTCCTATTAAAAAAATTAACCTTCCCTTCACTACATTCTTTCTCCCTTCTACCTCCTTCCCTGAGAAAATTCTCATCTTGTACGAAGTACAAGAAATTTTCCATAGGTCTAGCAGAGTATTCCTATGTAATCCCCAACTATACAACCACCCGCTGATTTGTTTTTTTGCATTCAATAAATGGTAGCCTTCCCATTACCAAGAGGAGGGAGTTAGTCCTGGAGCGTTGGTGGAAAACTCACTAATTTTTCCTTGTGAAAAATTATTTCACCAACACTATTCCATCTCAGAGGGATCTCCTACAAGAAGCTTTAAAGTAGTTACTGCAATCTGAATTAGTCATGAAGAATTCAAACTTCATAATTAACATGTGCTAAGTAAAGGATGAACAAGTAATTAAAGCTAGGAAGCCTCCACCCTTCTACATGTCTTTGATTGTGGGAAAAAACCTTCTACATAATTTCATGATAGGTTTAGGTTTTAGTACTTTTGTAATGGCAAAGAAAATAATAGATATTTTAGGTGTTGAATATAACCAAACTTTTAAGGGAGTCCTAAAACTTGATGGTTCAATTGTCGAAATATTAGGGGTTATACAAGATCCTAAGTTTACTCTTAATTTTTTTCCTAGCTTAACCATCACTCAAGATGTATCAGTCATTTAATTACCCCCTTTATTTTCCATTTGCTTATCAAGATATTTCAAAGCATATGTGGGTGGTTATTTATCTTATGATTGGTCTCACATGCTCTTGAGAACCATATATGGTACAAGATTTACCATCAGAGCTAAGACAATTTCCTCTTACCATGTTGAATCTTATGGCCCTGCACCCCTCAACTATAACTACATGATCCAAGACGAGGAAGGAAGTGAATAGTATCGATATAATAACCTACTCCTCCTTGTTCAGTACATGATCTTTTGTTAGCTGAATGGGCTAAAGAGCATTATGAATTTGATATTTATAACATAGTTTAAGAGACTTGTTTGGATACTTGTTGCATCCATGAAGAAGAGTTTATAGCCCTTATGTCTCATAAAAAACAAATTGATGCTTCAGGCTTATGGAATATGTTCTTTGATTGCTCTAGAAAAAAGAAATGGGGTCGGGGTGGGTGTAGTTATAGTTTTCCCAATGGGAAAGAAATTCTTCTTTGCCCATGGGTTACAATTCAAATGATCTAATAACATAATAGAATATGAATCCTTAATTCATGGATTGTTATTGGCATAGAAAAGACATATTAAGGCCTTGCACGTATTTAGAGACACTAAGCTAGTTATTCACTAAGTCAAAGAAATATGTTCTTTCATGAATAAGCTTCTAAAATACTATAGACATATATTTTGGGATCTCATGGAAATTTTTGATGTTATTAACTTACAATTGGTTCTAATACAGTTAAACACAGAAGCAAATCATATGGAAGTTATTGGATCACAATTTTCTCTTTTTTAAGACCTCATATAAGGTAAGAATAAACATGTTAATATGGTAGTAAGGCCATCCATTCGAGACTATGAGGTTAGCTGGTAAGTTTTTGACAATGATGAGAAAATTGTGTAATTTATCCAAAATGAGGTAAAAAAATTGTCACACTTGTAGCCTAGTTGTAGGAAATCCATGGTGAGTAGATCATTCAGTTGAGGATAAATAAATTACCTATAGGAATGGTCACACTTGAAGATATTTTCAGCCCTAATGATGAGTTTAAAGAAAAACAAGAACATAGAAGCAAAGGAGGAAGACTACTAACCAGTCACCATTATGAAAGACAAATAGGTATTGTTTAGAAACATATGTGATGATATTGAGAAACATGAGTTTATTTCCTTGTGTCAAAAGCACACTGATGTTTTTTCATGGAGCTATGAATATCTTTGAGGATTTGATCTAAATATTTCTCAACATGCTATAGATATTAACCCCAATACCAAATCAATCAGACAAAAGCATAGGCCTGTCAATTCCTAAAATAGAGCCCCTCATGAGAAAATAATTATCCAAACTCATAGAAGCCAAAATCATATTCCCCACCAAGTATTCCTCTTCGGTGGCCAACTTGGTCCATGTTAAGAAGAAGAATGAATAAATTAGGTTGTGTGGATTTTAGAGACTTAAATAGAGCTTCCCTCAAGGATCACTATCCTTTTCCCTCCATAGAAAAAATTTTACAAACAGTAGTGAGAGCTTAAAGGTTTTCTATTTTAGATAGCTATTTTGGCTTCAACCAAATCATAGTCAAGGAGGAGGATCAACACAATACAACGTTCACAACCGAATGGGGAACATATTCCTATGATAATATGACATTTGGTCTAACTAATGTTGGTGATACCTTTCAAAGGGCCATACATATTATAATCAGGGATTATATAAATATATTTATCCTCATTTACCTGGATGATATCACACTTTTCTCAAGAGCAGGATAAGATAATATGAAAAATCTTGAGAAAGTGTTTCAAATGTTTAGGGAGTTTGGAGTATCACTCGATCCAAAGAAGTTCATATTTTTCAGTTCTGTAGGGAAAATTTTGGGGTCATGTTGTCTCAAAAGAAGGTATTGCTATCAACCCAAATAAGGTCTCAACCATTCTCTCTCTCTCTCATTTCCAAATCACACAAAATCAATATAATCTTTCCTGGGAAAGATTAATTTTCTTAGAAAGTTCATTCCTAAATTTATGGGGCTTGTCAATCCTATCACCTTGACGCTTAGGAAGGATGCAACTTATAGGTGGACCAATGAAGGAAAGGAAAGCTTCATCAACATCAAAGAGGAAATTTCTCAAGCACCCACTCTCATAAACCCATGTTATTCAAATGACTTCATTTTATATACATATGGGGCTAAAGCTAGTAGTTTCATGGTGCTAACCCAACAAAATGATGAAGGTTTAGAACAAGTAGTGAATTTCTTTTGTCAGACACTTAAAGACTATGAATTGAGGTACATCCACTTAGCAAAACAAGTTTTTTCCATCATGAGAGCTCTTAATACATTTAAATGTATGCTTTCAACTAACCACATCAATATATTAGTCTCCCATCCTAATGTGAGAGACTTCATCATGGGAGCTAAGATTAGTGAAAAGAGATCTAAATGGATGACAAGAATCATGAAGTATGATGTCATTATAAAGGCCACGAAGTTGGTTTGAGGTAGTTATTGTGTAAGCAATTGAATTTTGATGATAAAAATAACCAAGAAACCTCCTATCTCTTAGAGGAAGAGAAGGAACAAGCCATTGAAGTCCCGCCCAATGACAGTAGTTGGGTAAACAATATGGTCGGATTCTTATCTACTGGAAAATATTCCCCTGGTTTGAGCAAAGTTAAAAGGAATCATTTAATATTGTAGTCCATTCCATATGCATTAATTGGTAGAATTACTTTTAGAAAGAACTTGGATAGAGTTTTAGTGAGATGTCATTTCACTTAGACCATTAACTTATCAGGTTAATGGAAAAATTGAATCCATCCCCTTAAGCTTACCTCACATGATATAAGAAGACTCTCCTACCATTGACATCCTCCATTTTCATGATGACAATCTCATACTAACCTATATGGGAGTTGAAGATAATTATCTTCAAAACATCCTTCCATCCGATACGTCGAATCTCCTTAATGAATTTATTATCGACGTTAACATTGGCACATTGCAAGAGCCACACATTGTCAAAATCAACCAAGCCTTAGAATTACGTGAAATCCAATACTTCAATTCTTGGTCCTACGGTGACATTCCAGGTATAGACCCTAATATCATCATCTACAATATCGTTACCATCCCAGATGCTAAGCTCATAAAGTAGAAAGTTCAGAGGATGCATCGTTGCGTCAGGCTTATAATCAAATAATAACTTCATCATATTCTTTCATCTGACTTTATACTGTCCATTGATTATTTGTAATGGATTTTGAATATTATGCCTGTCACTCAAGCCACTGGAAAATTGTGCATCTTCACAGACTTCTAAGACTTGAACCTCGTTTTCCCCAAAGATGATTTTCCTCTTCCTAACATCGACCAACTCATTAATTTAACCGTAAGACACAAAATTTTATCTCTTATAGATGGTTTTTCAGGTTATAATAAATTTTTAATTGTACCAAGGATCAGCACAAGACCTCTTTTATCACCCCATTGGGAAACTTATGCTATAAAGTAATGCCCTTTGGCCTAAAAAATGCAAGAGATTCTTATCAACACATCATGACCTACATCTTCCATGAACTCATCCACAAAATTGTGGAAGACTACGTCGATGATCTCTTAGGTGAATCCAAACACCAAAGATACCATCTTATTTTTCTTGACATGATCTTTGCATGTCTTCTATAGTTCTTCCTACATCTCAATCCTAATAAATACGTATTTGGAGTTCTCATAGGAATAATCCTTAGATTCATTGTATCTATTAGGGGAATTGAATTTGACCACACTAAAGTCAAAGCCATCATCAAAATTCCTCCCTCGTCTAATCTCAAACAACTTCATAACCTTCAAGGAAAAATTCAATTCATCCATAATTTCATCTCACAGTTATCAAATCATTGTCAACCCTTCCATCATATTTTATGAAAATACACCCACTTTAAGTGGGAAAATAATTATCAACATGCCTTTGACACCCTAAAACAGTACCTCCTTTCATCACCCGTGCTCACCCCTCCATGTGAAGGGGAGCCTTTCTATCTACATATTTACAACTAACCACACCTTGGGAGCCATGCTTTCACATCAATATGAATAAGGTAAGGAACAAGTTGTCTATTACATCATTCACAAACTTCATGAGTACCAAAATTGTTATTCCTAAGTGGAAAGGTTGTATTGTTTCATGTACTTCGCAACTTCTAAACTTTGTCACTATTTACTTAATCACAAAACTCATGTAGTAAAAAATTTCAATCCAATGAAATCTATACATTCCAAACCATATCACAATGATTGCATCACTAGATGGCTCATGCTCATGATTGAATTTGACCTTGATTTCATCTCTCAAAAATCTATTAAGGGGCAGTTCATTGTTGATCAACTTGTAGAAGCTCCCCTTCCATATAATTAATTACCCTGTGAACACTTCCCTGACAAATCAATCAACATGCTCAATCAAGATAGCGCCCATCTCAAAATGACCTTGTTCTTCGATGGGTCTAAATGTAGGCAAGGGGAGGTGACGGAATATTCATAATACCACCATAGGAAACCCCTATTTTTTGTCTTTCAAACTCAACTTCGAATGCACTTATAACATGACAAAATATGAAGCACTCATTATGGGGCTCCAGACTGTTGCCTTTTTAGGTGTACAATTCTTTGACATCTATGGTGACTCAATACTTGTCATTAATCAAATCAAAGGAATCTATTAATGCAAATATGATGTCCTTCAAAAATACAAACCATCGTCGAAGAATTATTATAACTCTTTGAACATTATGAAATTAAAACCACCACTTGCTTATCTAACAAATTCGTAGACACAATGGCTTCTCTTGCCTCTCTCATTCCTATATTACCTGATGATTCCAAATTATTTATCTTCGTACACAAACTTGATAAACCATCTTACACCATCACTGAGATTCTAACCATCAATAATATAGAAAACATGTCATCTGATACATGGTACACACAAACATACGACTATATTTGCACCAGAAAACTACCCCCAGATCTATATAGAAATGGAAAAATATCCTTTCAACAACGTGTTTCTTGCTACGTCATACTAGGGGATATCCTTTACAAAAGAGGATTTTATGGACTCCTCCTCAGGTGTCTTAAAACTTCGAAGGCTCGTCTAGCTATCCAAGAATTCCATTATGATATATACAATGGACAATTTAATGGTTTAGTTATCACCAAATGCATCCTACCCATGGGCTAATATTGTCCTATGCTTAATCAATACTATTATGAATATGTTAAGAAATGTGTACATTAATAAATGTGTCAAATTTCAACAACATGCCAACCTCACACATTTTCATAATCACGCTCTTTAACCAGCGCAAGACCTATGGACCTTCTCACAATGGGGACTTTACCTCATCAGCCTTATCAACCCTCACTCATTTCAATGACACAACTTAATTATTACAACAACTAAATATTTTACAAGATGGGTGGACGCAATCCCCCTTATCTCCACTAAAGCCAATAAAATTGTTGACTTCATCTATCATCATAATATATTTCACTTCAGTATTCCTCATAAGATCATCGCAGATAATGGAAAATCATTTAAAAACAAAAAAAAAAATCAAAAACTTTGTGACACCTATAACATCAAGTTTAGATTTTCCTCACCTTACTATCCACAAGAAAATGGTCAAGCAAAGGCCTCTAACAAAACACTCAACAAAATCCTCATGAAAATTATGGATCGATTTGGTAGAGATTGGCATCTTCAAATCCTAATTACATTATGGGCATATTGAACTAGCTTTCACACACCGATGAGAGCTACGCCCTTCTCCTTAGTTTATGGTGCCAAATTCATTCTTCCTCTCAAATTCTAAATCCCATCTCTAGGCGTTTCCCTTAAATATCTCCTCCCAAATGAGGATTATCGTCAACAACATTTATCACACTTTAAACTATTAGATGAACGTCATCTAAAAAACCTAAAATATATCAACGCATATCAAGAATCTTGACAATGAATACTTGAAAACAATATTTGACATAGAAGCTTTGCACAGAAACAATATAGTGCTTGTGTATTTTATTAATATCAAAATCAAGAATTACAGACAAATAAGAGAGCTGCAATATTTATAGATATTAGACAACTTCTATCTCATCCACAATATATGGAAACAAATCATCTAATCTGAGAAAATATATGCAGAAATAGCATGCCCTTAACTGCCCCTATTTCCCCTCATGGAAATCATCTGGGAAGAAAAGATAGAACATGATCCCACAAACATTGGGATGAGAACACTATCACTTAGTTAACTAACAACTAAGGATAACTAATACCTATTGACATTAGTTTAAAGTATTTAAATTAAATACTTTAACTTATTACATTTATTCAATTATCAACTAATGATAAATTAAGCTAAGTTTTATTCCTAACATTCATCCCCTTAATTCAGCATGGTCTCAAGTGAACAGGAGAGAAATTTTCTAAAACCCTCAAATTTACCTCAAGCAAGTGACTTTTTGAAGACATATTCACGTTGCATATCTATTGGGCAATATTGGAGCTGGATGTTGTTGTTCTGAACATGTTCATGAATGAAATGTACCTGCACCTCAATGTGTTTGGTACGCTCATAAAAAACTAGATTTCGAACAAGTTTTACTACTCCTTTGTTATCAACATGTAGGATAGTTGGATCTTTATGTGGTATTCTCAATCCTTCAAGTATACATAAGAGCCATATCACTTCACAAATAGCTCCACCTGCTACATGATATCTTGATTCTATAGAGGACCTTGAAACACAAGTCTGCTTCTTACTCCCCCATGATATCAGTCCAAATCCCAAAAATTATACAAATCCTGAAGTGGATTTCCTATCATCTATGTTTCCTGCATGATCTGAATATGAATATCTTGTCAAGAAGAAGTTATTATTCTTCTTGTATCCTAGGCCATATTCCATAGTTCCTCTGATGTACCTCAATATACGTTTTGTTTCTTTCCAATGAGAAACCCTTGGTTCTTGCATAAACCGTGAAAGATAGCTGACTACATAGCTAATATTTGGCCTAGTTTAACTCAAGTAGATGAGACTCTCAATCAACTGTCAATAGAGAGTTACATTTACTTGTGGTGATGGATTTATTCAAGACAATTGAAGTCTTGTCTCCATAGGTGTGGAAAATGGCTTACAATCCACCATATTGAACTTCTCGAGCATTGTCTTGGCATATTTCAATTGTGACACAAAGATATGATTTTCACTTTGCCAAACTTCAAGTCCAAGACAATAATGCAGAAGCCCGAGATCGGTCATGTTGAATGATCATGTTAGATCTTTCTCTATTAACTCAATCATCCTCATTGATCCTCCAGTGATGACTAGGGAACCTCACAATCATTACTCACACCATTCCCTCATCTTATCTTATTGAATGACATGACAAGGACATAAGTATAGCTTACACACTTATATTTTCCCCTTCTATGTGGTCACCCTAAGGTTACCCTCAGCTTGAAATCAAAATATCTATGGGATGGATATAATCAAAATATAGACCAATCCCTTGAAGGATGATTATTTAAAAAGAAAACATGTCAAATAAATTTGTAGACCACTCCCTCGAAGCATGACTACTATCAAATCAAAAATCAATAGAATTTTAGACCACTCCTTCAAAGGATGGCTACCCAATCAAACAAACAATAAGGAATTCTTGTATTGATTAGTTCTCATATCAAAAAGGGGCTTCCCGCATTGATCAACCCTCATATAAAAAATAAAAAACAACCATCCCAGGAAAGCTTCCCACATTGATCATCTTTCCCCAAATGCAAGCTTCCCACATCAATCAGCTTGTATCAAACACAATAAAGTTAGGGCATAACCATGGGGACCATCAAGAAGAACCCATTTCTCTATGTTTGCTACACATAAAACCTTTCCCGTGTTAGAAAAGGGTAAGATTCAACTATCTCACATTTATATATGATCCTAGTATGACTAACCATTATGGGTCATAAGTTAACATCAAGTATAGGGCTGTATGTGTAGTATAATATGTTTAAATCAGTTTACCACCATACATTATATGTGTCCAAAACATTAAAAAATCAATTATTCCATAATAAGTTCTTATCCATCATATAGGTGCGTAAATCATACAACAAGATTACCATTTTTCAAGATAAAATCATCTTGTAATCACATGCATCTATAATATAAATCATACATTTCAAATATTTCCATAACTCATCATATTATAATAGAAATCATTAATTTAAACATCATCAATCACATCTAAATCCATCACAATGAAAATTAAAACATAGAATATAACTCAACAAACAAATCATATATATATATATATATATATCAAAATCTTTATACATCGTCAAGGTTTTGAAAAACCTCGTATATTAAAAATATACATCATCAGGAAGGGATTTAGATGAGCCTCGTATATCAAAATTATATCTACAAAAAAACTACTAAGTAAACTGAATGTTTGTCAAACAAACACTCCCTCCTACATTGCTCCCCTAAGCTCCATCCAGCCCTTTTTCTAGTCCTCCCTCCAAACCTCCAGTGGTTGACCCAGGATCCTAGCACTACCTGATGGATTCATCTATCACCATGCCAAAAACAGTGTATAATGATGTTCTTTTAGAAGTCTCTATCACACTATCTCCTCATAATACTGTAACTCATCACACAGATCTTGGTAGTTGGTCATGCCCACACTACCAGGACATCCCATCTAACTACTAGTCTGAGCCTAAGCAACATGTATCTCATCTCCTGAAATCAATAGACCCATCACCCCAAAGTCCTTTCACAAGGCCTTGATGTCCTGCATGTATCTATCTTTGTTAGCTCTAGTCTATGTAAGCTTTACCTACACAATAGTGAGTTGTTGGCTCATCCCATCTCTCTCACAAGTTAAAATAGCTTGTTTAGCCAACAATGCAACCTTCTTGGCCTTTAAATGCTCTATAGTGTCATCCAATACAACCGCTATATCCTCCTCATTTCCACCAACATTGTCTCTACCCTCACCACTACCACCAGCCTCCTAAGGTATAACCTCTACGTGAGCCCACACCTGCCTCCCAAACCCGTGCACCATGCACCAGCCCTTGCCACCATGTCATGTAGGCCTCAATCACCCCAGAGTCTTCATATCCCACCACCACTCCATTTCTATCCACCCTCACCCCTACCCCCTCCTCATCTACCATATCCACTTCCTCCCAAAAATTAGGCAGTGCCACATTAATCTTTGCATCATCATGTTGATAGACCATTACTGCCTCTGGTACATCCTGTATCAAACCAAATTTTCATCAAACATGCCTAAACTGGATCAACTCCTATTAATCCTCCCTCCACCCCTGCACCCATCTATCATGTTGTTATGCCCTCAACTCCCCCTCTGCACTAGGTCATACTAGGAAACTTGTATACGACCTCCAAAAAACATCCTCATCTTGTAAACCAACCAGAAGCTACCTATAATAATCCTCGTCTCGGATAGGCCCTGTAGCCATAAAATCATACCTCCACCTCATAAAACTAACCAGATATAGTAAAGTCACCCATAAATATGAAGGCACTCCTCTCCGTCAAGCCACTGCAATGTTTTTGTACGCCTAACACTCTAATAAAAAATGATACATCAATCCCCAACCTCTGTCTAGTGCTCCATGACCATAACTCCATGTCCACATGTGCCAAAAAAGTCTGAGCCCAAGAAAACATTGTCTTATCAACCAACATATCCACCACTACCCTTATCAACATCCATGAGAACTTCCCTCCAATTGAATCTGGTAAGGCATAACAACTAATCCCTATCATTATCATAGTCGTCAATGCCCTACCCTCCTCATCATCACTATATAGGGTCCCATGTAAAAAATCCCTTGAATCATACACCATATATCCTCCATTATCACCATACAAATTCTACATCAAGCTACCTCTACTAGCCTTGTCAATCACATAAAGTTGTTCACCCTCTATCGGCAAGTGCAATATCCGGTGCACGTCCTCTAAAGCAATCGTCATCTCTCCAGTAGGTAGTAAAAACGTGTCTTTCACATGGTCCCATATCTCAAACAGTGTCAGTATTAAACCCATGTCCATGTGGATATGCCTATAATGATGCATCCTACCCAATATAACTGCCTCTAAGTGGGCCCAATCCTCAAGTGACAATAAATCAAGGACATCATCAAGTATCTTTGGGACCTTGTCCCATGTGTTCAATCTCTCCTAAGCCTACATCCAATAATAAAACAAAAAAAATCAATCCATCAAATTCTATCAACAACTAATCAAAAATCAACAAAAAAATCAAAATTTTGTAGAATTGTCAATGACTCTACTTACTTGAATCCTTGATAACCCTTTAAAAATCATTAGTGACTCGCAAATCACTAATGGTTTCTAAGGGCCCCCAAGTTTTTAGGAAAAAAAAAAAAATTAATTACACCACCTACCTTGACATGTGTGGACCTTCATCACCTCTGAAAACCTCCAACTACCTCCATCTCACTCAAAATCATGAAAACTCAAAAATTAGGGTTTTTCTTAGGTTATTGGTCTCTAAAATTGTAATGTAACAAATGACCTTTCAAACCACCTTATATATCAAAAACAAATCCACTCACATGATCTCTAGTGACTGGGATAATCATCGGTGATTTATGAAAAATCACTAGCGACTCCCTCCTTTTTATCCAAAACATCATTAAATGGCCTTCGAGCCTTGTCAAACCATAATTTTCATCATTCCTTTCTAAAATTGCATAGTTTTCAAGTATCTGCTCCAATTTGGGGCCCTAAGACCCTCTATGAAATCAAAAAAATCAATCAATCTATATCAGACATGCCTTTATCAAATCCATTTCGGATTTCACAACCATTAGCAAAACATTTTCCCTTGCCGCCACTAAGTCATATGCCTATAGGACATGAACCCATTGGTTCAGCTATCACTTGACTTCCTAGCTACGTAAGCCCACCTTTATGGCAACATATTTTATTTCAAATCATGCATCTCTCGATACACTGTGGATACTATACACCTATGGTATCTTTTCCCGTAGTTACTTCCTATGAGTCATATGTTTATAGGTTGTGAACCATTTGATTCCCCTATCATTTGACTCTATGGTCACGCAAGTCCACCTTTTGGCAATTTGTTCTTATGCATAGTCTTAGGGAATCTTAAATCAAAACACGCCATCATAGAAACCTATCTCATCCAACAACCTTTTCAAACTCGTGATTACTGCACTTTATTGCACTTTGTTGAAGTAGTTAAAACCATTTCCAAACAGATTTCTCCACTTTTATCGGATCGCCAGTGATTATAAATAGATCACAAAACCTCTTCCAACAGGATCCTTAGTCAAGACTAAGATGACATCACTACAAGAATTCTGACACTTTCATCACATCAATTCATCCTTTGGAGTATCCATAAATCTTTGTAAGTCTTCATTAGCTATGTACACTTGTTTACATAGTAAAAGGTAAGTATCTTCTGTCATTTTCATTATCAAGTTCTTTACACATCATCTATTAGTCAAACTCGACCTTTTTCTTAATCATTATGCATCTAATTTGCATTTTAGTAAAGGATTCATCTTTTTACAGTAATCGTAAGTGATTCTACTTGAATCACCAACAATTGTTTTCAGTTTATCATTTTAATTACATTTACATACTTTCAGTCATTTTATCACTCTATTTATGTCTAATCAATTTTATTTCAAGATGCATCTCCCTGTAGATGATAGTGTCAAGTGGATCACATCCCATAACTAGCATTTACTATCTCTCAATTTTGCAACAACCCTTCTTCTGGGAGAAGTTTGATATCGCACATGAACTTAGCCTTTGCATCATCACCTTGACACTTGAAATCAAAGACATAGAAGACCAAATTGAAATCATACAAGAAGAATGGGACACTAAAAAAATAGTTCTAGTTTGAATACTTCTAGGATTTTGAGATTGTTGTAGCCCTCATTTAGGCTGCCTATCACATGAAACAAGATCTCTCTATCCCCCTGTAATTCTAATCATTCATTGTATTGTAAATTATCATTTATCAACACTATCACTTACTTGTAAAAATGATTTATAACCCTTCAAGGAATCCCATTGGTTAGTGGGATCAGCTTTTTCTGAGAAACTTTTCAAATCTCTATTTAATATCTATCTTGTCTATATTTTGTACATGCAGGTTCTCTCATCCATTTGAAAGAGCGGTCTCTCGTGTCCTCGGCATTCATTCATCATGACATTGCACTATCATCATAGGTATCATTAAACTATGTTATCTTCTGATTTTTTTGGTTTTTCTCACTATAATAGACAAACCAAAAATCACCATGAACAAGTATATATGAAAAAACCATGCCCAAAATGATCCTATGCCCCCTTATATAACTTTATGGTGGCATTAAAGGTCATAAGGGAGGAATTCCCCAAGACCGGCCTTCTTAGAATCTTATTTCTTCTTTTAATATTTATTAAAATCTCTCCAACCCAGCTGACCTTATTAATAAGGTAAATATAAAAGAAAGATATAATTATTAATTAATAAAAGACTAAAATATAATCCAAGGGGTTCCCTTCTTCATCTTCTTCTGACCTGTGGGAAGTGGAATGGGTAAGAAGCCTTCAAAATGGGTTAAATCGAAAAAGGGGACATTGTTGACCTTCCTTCCTAAAATTACTTGCCCTCAAGAAATTGAAAGCTTAGCTGATATGAAATCTTGGTATCCTTCATCATCTCATTATGTAAGGCAACATCATAACAAGAGAAAGGAAGTGGCTTCCTTGACAAAGAATCTGCCACCTTATTATTTTTATGCATCTTTTTGAAAGAAAATGTGTTTCCATATGGTTTAAAAGTAAAATGATGTGCATATCTTCTTATATCACATGTACAAGCTTCCCATCTTGGAACCAAAAATATGAACAAGATTTTCAAATTCCCTTCTTCCTAAGGTTGGAAAATTTCTATATGTGCATAATCTAAAACACATACCTTCTCAAGATGGTCTTCATTAGTGGTGTTGTAAAATTTTCCTTCCAAGAAAATACACAAATCATTGTGTGTTGGCTAGAAAAAAGTATTACAGTCATGAATTACGTGATTTTTCACCTAAATTAGAGATACGTTGGCTGAAGAAGTTGTCTTCTTTAGCTGAAACCATACACCACTATTTTCAAATGATGTAATGACCTCAAAATGGCCTCCACTCTTACAGTTGTTCAATTCTAAGAGTAAGCCCTTGCTATTCTTTTGAAGATATACCTCTTCCTCCTTCGTGATAGTCATGATTGGCACTTCACCCATTCTATTTTGAAGCATTTATTTCTTCCCTTTATAATGGAATTCCAATATAAGATGTAAACAATGAATACCCATACTTATGCTTACCTTTTTTGGATGGTTGTTACCTTGCTAATTTGAATTTTCATTTGTTGTCTTCAAGTTGTCCCATTGAAGTTTCTTCACAATTGGGTTTGGATCAAACCCTAGGAGTGTAGATGATTGGGTGTATCATCCATGTACAACCCTAAATTTCTTCTTAAGCAACACCAAAGATGTTGGTATGTTGTATTTTCTACATCTCAATTTTTGAACCCTCTTATAAATCATATTAAGTGGAAAGAGAATTTCCAAACTTTCCTCTCTCTCATTGTCCATGGAAGATATGCACAACCCCATACATAAATTTGGAAAGGATGGATCATCATGGTTGTAGTATAGCATTTCTAACTCAAAATTATTAGATGTTAGTAACATCAGAAGGGTACACCAACTGTAATACTTGAAATCCCTTCCACACATCTTAATAAAGCCAAAAGATTCATCATTAATGTCAACCTACAATTGTCCAATGTTACATCCCGTAATTTCAGTCTGGGTTATCATTAGGGTAAGTCGTAAACGATAAACTATTTATGAAGGTGGAGGGAGTGGACCTTGTTACGTAGCTGAGTATGTAACTACCCACACACATGCATACCCTGAAAAGGATATACATGTGTTTGTGTAATTACATGTGTAACCACACAACAACACTCATTTCCTAGTGTTCGTAAAGTGCTTAGCATTTACGACGTATTCTTGTTTGCTTAATGTTGGATGTACTCACCTAGATAGGTACAATGACTGTAGTACATTTGTTACTATTGATTCTATACCAGTAATGGGTAATTATTGAGCACATTTCATTTTTTATTGTGATTAAGGAAAATAGGTACACGTTGGGCTACAATACCTATCTTGTTGTAGATAATGACTTTACAATAAATTTAAACTTGCTTTACGATTTATGAAGGTTTTGGTGTAGGATGATCTATGGTATTCCTATAGCTTGTAAAAACTTGTTTGTATTAAATTCAATCTTGGCCGATTGTGACCCCTTGATAAGAGGTCATTTCTGTGATTGGTTATTTACAACCTAATCCTTGGATCGACATTGAGTACTGGACATGGCATGGTCTTGATTATACCCCTGGCACCTGCATATCATTGGGATTTTATCGCCATTGATTATACTTGATATCAAAACTATTGTTAACTATTTTGGTGATGGTTTAAGACCATGTCGGGGTACATTAGATTGTTAATCATATTAGTGCTCTTAAGACACACTATTGAATGATAAATTTAGTTGCATTATGTTTCATTGTTTTGAATAAGGTCTTTTGACCTCACCTTGGTAATAAAATATATGGTCTCTGACCATACTCCTTAGCGAATATTTAATAAGTTATTTTGGTGGGAAACATAAATTAAACCAAATTCAGTAAGTCGAATTGCTAAATTGATGGTTACAAGACCCACCAAGAATTATTGAATATAGTGATTAATGCATTGTTGATTTCGCTTACCAGGATTATTTAATCACAAAACATGATTATGTTAAAGGTATACGTCATGCTAGTAGTTAGTAATATATATACATTTATCCATGCAAAGTGGTTAAGTATTGGAAAAAGGTAAATTAAGTTTTTAAATGGTGGTAAATCTGCCAATTATGGACGAGAAGTTAGAGGGTAGCGGTAAAGCCACTAGCGTGGAACTGCAACATTGAATGTAATTAAAGGATAATTAAGGCTTCTAGAAAACCACGAAGCTTCCTAAGGAAGTGAACCACATGCAAGTTACTCCATTTTTGTTGTTTAAGGTTTTGGTTGAGCTCCACTTTAGATATTTGTGCATGGGATTTCTAGTTCTGGTATAGTGCAGTTTCTCCGAACTATTATAGTGAATATAGTGTTATATTTTTGGCTCAATGAGGGGGGGGGATACTTTATAAATCTATGAAAGTCTTGTTATGTTACTTTGCAAATGTTGGGATGCCTCATGGGGGAAGGTAGTTTTGGGGGTCTGGAGATTCTGGAATTCCTTCGAAAATTTGTGCAAGAGATAACAAATGATTTTATAACACAGGGATGTAACTCACATCCCTCTTCTAGACATTTTTATTTGTTATAGTTGGGTAACTCTGTTTGCTTTATCTTAAACAAAATAACTATTGTTTTGAATGCAAAAGCATATATCTTGAGATAGGTGTTGCTTTGTTGTGAAGTTTGACTGATTTTTTTGCTCACCATTCGGGTGATAGTTAGTTCGATCCAACTTTTGTCTATGTATGTTTGATTTCTATGAACTCTTGCATGATGATTGACTACGGAAGGTTTTTATACTAAAATTTTCTACAAAATCTGATAGGAAGTAACCATTAGGTGGGAGGGGAGACTTTACTAGTTTTGGTTAACTAAAAGAGAATTCCTGAGGATACCCAGACTAGAATGTATAGTCGTATATTGGTCCTTGATAGTTATTTTCTTATGGGTATCAATCCTTTAAATGTTATAGATGTAATCTCATGTAGAGATTATATAGAGTGATTCGGTGGTCATTAAAATTGTCTATTTGTATTAGAATATGTGCTTGATTTATAGTAAGGCTTTATGACTGTGTTGGAAAATATGGAAGAAACCATGACTCGTTAGTGAGTTCTTGGTTAGACATCCCATTCTTAACAGTCATATACCCGCTGAAATTTGTTTTAAGATTTCGGTGTAGCTATTTATTAGACCATACGTTTTATATGTGGATATTGTTGTGCTTATCGTGTTGTTCTTGGATAATCAGTGTAAATTGGTTGTTTATAGGGTATGCCCAGCATGGTTTAAGTAATACTTACCTTGTTGATATCCTTGAGCATTTATTATCTCCCTGAGTTGGCTCTTTTAGTAAGATGTGATTGCATATAAATCACATGTCTTTTGGATTGATAAGACGTGACCTTAGTAGGTAAATATAAATATTATACATGAATGAATGAAAAATAGGTGATTTTGGAAATCCTTGTTTCATTTTGATTTACCAATTCATAGGTTATCCTTTTCTTTTTTAGTTGTAAGTTTGCATTGGTACATATTGTCTATGTAAATATTATAAGTTTGAGGAATACATCAAAAAAGACTAAAAAATAATTAATAATGTAAAAGGGGAAATATTTTAACATAATCCTAGTAACTGAATGATAAGAAATGATTAAGAGAATGATAGTTTGTATTGATGTTTTTCATATCATCAGTGGAATAGGTTAGGGGCATGTTAAAGCATCTATGTCTCAATTTCTTTTACTATTGTACATTTGGAAAAATATATCCCACAACTAAAACATGAAAAAGCATGTATAAAATAAATGAACATGGTTTTCTTAAAGGTTAAATATATTAAGGTATATTGCATCCATAATTTATTTGAATTGTTAATGTTTTTAAATATATTTTTAATCATTTATTTACTAATGATATTTTAAAATATTTATAGCCACCAAGTAGAAAATGCTTATATGGTTTGACCTCCTTGATAAAATATTGTAGCAATAAGCTCAATAATAATTGAATAACTATCTTGTATGTGTCAATGTATAGTACAATTTTAAATTAGTTAGGGAATATTTATTCCCTATATTTCATAGTTTTGTATGAAAATTTTTATATGGTGAGATTAATTAAATTTTAGGTTTCTACCTTTTATCTTTGAGGTAGTAACATAAGTAATGTTTTCATGGTTATATTAAAACTAACCCTTACACTGGGAAAATTATTTTCAATACAATATTGATATTTAGTTGCTTGTGAGTTAGAATCTTGCTACAAAGGGGATCATTCCTACTATTATGATTTTAATAATAAATGAATAGCTTAGGATGCAACAATTAAATCCAATAAGATTGAAAGTATTTATTTTAATGTTATATATATTGTGATTAATATATATTATATTTATGTTTTTGGGACACATAATTGTTATTACATTATCAATAATTCCTATATTGGGAGAGTAAAATTTTTTCATAATGATAATTGATGATATAACATAAATAAGTGTTCAATTATACTTTATTACATCTAGTCATGACACCAATGCAATAAAATTTTATATTTCAGAGATAGATGAAAACCATCTCGAAGTTAGAGATCTTCAACATTACCTAGGATCCACTATCACCTTTTATCTATTGCAGAGAATCATATCTAAAAAGACATAAATTCTCCATGTGCAAAGGTTCGATCATTTATTCATTATCATCTTTGTGCTATAAAATATAAATACAATATTCAATGACATGATTATTATATTAAACTAAATAAGCCATCTATTAATGAAATATAATTTAAATTGTTATCCTTCCATCATTGAGCATATGCCCCTTAAAATTCAATGGATCTTATCGGATTTTTAATCTCATATTTGTCAATTTGCACCTATTGCTCTTTTATCTAGTGGGACATTAGATTTTCACAATAAATATTTCTCAAATTCTTATTGGGTTTCTTCCAGTGGGGCTTTAGGGTTGTATACATATTGGAATGTAAATAGTTAAATAATTTAAAATATTTGTTGGTGCCATATTTCATGGAAATAAACAATTGATGATATTAAAATAAAATGAAAAATTAAAAATAGTAATTAGTTATTACTAGACTTTAATAGTTATTAAAACAAATATGGTAAAATAAAATACAATACTTACTTTAAACTAACATCATAGAAATATATCATTGAGGTTAGTCTTTATGAACTCACTCTCTTTTGTTATGTCATCATTTCCCAGTTTTTTAAGACATGTAAATTATCTATAACAAGTACATATTTGCATGGAAAAGTGAGATAGAAAAAAGTGTCAAAAGTGGCTGATATTTTTCACGAGCATAAGAAACATTCGATATTAAACACACAATTTTACATGGTATATGCTAAAAATTTAACAAGTTGATTTAAAAAATATCTAATGCTCAAAACATATTTTATAAAATAGGTAATTTTTTATTAAATGGTGGAATTAAGATGGATAAATGTAAGGTCAAAAAATTGGGTATTATTATTCTAGATGAAAATCAGGAACTAAACCAAACAAGTTCTTAATCCAACACACATCTCATCTACCTCTGATTGATCCACGTAAGAAGGGAGAAAGAGTGTTATACATGTACTTACCTAAAAGCTACAATTCTCTTCCCTTGTTTTTTAGATGTGCTAAAGCTAGTTGTTGTATTGCTTCAGATTTTGTATGATGATTTGGACAACCTCACCCCTTGTTGAATGATATTTTTTCTTAAATATTGATATCTTTTCTTGGAATTATATTGGCAGCATATACTTGCAATTTCCTAATTTTTATCCCATGGAGGGTGCCAATCCTATTTATAGTTAGGGGAGGGAGGAATGGATGGTTGAGATATTTTCATATAAATAGCGGTGTTATCTATTTTTACCTCCTCTGGTAAAATAAACAACTTGGGAGGATGGCTTTGAGCTCTGGAAAATTATTCATGGAGCAATCTAGAATAATACAGCTAATATTTCAATTTTGGGAAGAATTGGAAGTGATCTAGGGAAGTTTCGAAGGTCTTAGGGCCATCCATCAGAAGCTGGATTTTGGGCCTTAAGGAGTGTGCAATGTGAAAGAGGACATGAGATTCAATGGAAGATTCAGGGATCTTCGTACACAATTACAAGTCCAAAATGGTTCCTATGGAAGTAATTTCCCATTCTCTACATGGTGGAAAAGATGAGACATCTTGAAGCATCATACACTTCTCAAGGAAGTTCATTCTTCTATCGCACAACTACAAATCCCAAGAAATAAGAAGACATTTTGAGTTGATAATGTCAAACATGGATCTTTATACTAATACCATTGGATTCATTTTTTTTTCTTCATGAAAATTCATTTAAAATTTCACCCCAAAACTCATCTGGGAGCTCGTGATATTGTCTTTGGAAGTTTACCTCCCGAGGTTGGTAAGCTAGGTTGGTCGGCTGGGTTGGATGCTCGGGTTGGAAGCTTGGGTTGGTTAGGTAGGTTAGTAGGGTTAGATTTTTTTATGCATATAGAAAGTTTTAAATGCCCTTCGTACCCCTCACATTTACATGACACATAATTTGGTCAGGTGACCAAGTCAGACGGGTACCAAGGTTGGTCATCCTGGCAGATGGATGACCATTAGGATGGGTGGGTAGCACATTATATGGACATTATGTCGGAGGGATCACTAGGTTTGAAGGGCACCAAGGTTGGTGGGCCTAGTAAATGGATGACCATTAGGTTGGTCAGGTAGCACATTATACGGACATCAGGTTGGATGGGTCACCAAGTTAGACGGGTACCAAGGTTGGTCAGCCCAGGAGATGGACAACCAACATGTTGGTCGGGTAGCTCATTATATGGATAGAAATATATGGTCATCAAACCCCCTCAGGTTGGACAAACCATGATGTAGAGATGGTAACCATGGTTGGTTGGTCACCACAATTATGTACGGCCCACATAGTTGGATGATGTCCAACCCTCCCTAGGTTGGATGGTTGAATTCAGGCGGCACAGGATTAGAAGAGTCATGAAGTTGGACCTCTGATTGTGGTAGGACATGATTGGATGGGTTACATGGTTAGGCGGCCCATGATTCCAAGCCAGATGAGGGTAGGTGAATGAATGACAACCCAAAAACCATATTTAATGTAGTTTGGTACCCATGTCTTTTATAAAAAAAGTAACCTTGGGAAGTGAAATTGTATGGGTGACCATACGTGTTTAATGAGGGTTGGTGAAAATTGGCTATAAAAATAACTTGAACTGCTCATTTTTAAAAGGAGACATTCTGGGAGTTGGGGAAACTCTTGATTTTTTTTCCCTCAACTTCATTTGACTTGTAAGCCTTTTCCTACACCTAGAAATCGTATTTATGCCTATGAGTATCAATGTAATGGTATTTATGCGTTAAACAAAAATAAAATCATGTTTCGTGGTGTTTTCAACCATTTCTCATGATTTGTTATTTCTTGTGCCTCTGTATTTCATGTTTTTTGTATGTGCATGTATTCCATATTTAAAGGTGTAAGATGTTGTGTTTCATGGATTACAGATGGAATATGGAACTTGAGTCTTTGTCACTATTTTATGACATCGTCCAAATCTTTTTTTACCTCTTATTACTCCATCAGATGAGTTTATAATTTTTTTTCTTATGTTATGACCCTGTTAGTATAGGATTTCCTTCTCCATGAACTTTCCCCCATTTTGTATCCTTGGAAATGTTAAGATAAATGTAGTTAGGTGTATTTTCGGCATTAGGAATAGTTTAGCATTAGGATTAGGTAGAGGAAGTCGGACTTCTTCGGAGGACCATCTCAAGTTTGCAAGTCCCATAGCTTGAGATATGGTCCAAAGTTAGAAAAATACACCGGATGCCCCATGCACACTTGGGCCTTTCTGGGGGTGTTGTAATTTTAACATAACAGTAAGTTCATTAAAGGAATTGTGACATAGTGAATAATATTGATTATTCACAACATAAGTCAAAGTTTTATTAGTATGAAATACAAACCAGTGCCTGGAAGTATGTGAAAATAACAAGCCTAAATGGCAAGGAAATGAATAGTTTAAATAATCATGGGAAATTTTAAAGCATGAAAATATCTGAAAGATGAAAACCATAGAGGAATGTTCGTAAAACCAGCTAAAAAAAGGTGAAATTGTTGAGTGCATTTCAAAAGAATTGAGAATTGTATAGAGTAAAGTCTGAAAATGTAAGTGTAATAATGAAGTAAAACAGTTCAGAAAGCCTTGGTGGAGCTAAAAACAATGTTTTCCTTGTTTGTTTCAACGTAATATAACTTGGTTTGACTTTGTGTTATGTTTATTAAATATTATTGCATGTTATGATGGGCTGTAATGACAAAAATTATGTAATGTTGTAGACTGTGTGACATTTTTTGTTGATTGGAAGGCTACTACAGCCAATAAATTTAAATCAAATAGACTGGAAACTGGAAAATTTGTGATTTTTTGGGATACAATTAAGGATTTTTCTCCTTAGCTATTAGATATAAATTTGTGACTGATTAATTTGATTGTGATTAATGAGTAAAAAAACATCGGGACAATGATTCATTAAGGGGGGAAGTATATCACATCCCACAATTTCAGTTTGGGTTGTCGTTAGGGTATGTCGTAAACGATGAATGATTTACAAAGGCAGGGGGAGTGAACCATATTGCATAGCTAAGTATGCAGCTATCCACACGTATGCATACTGTGGAAAGGATATACACATGTTCATGTAATTGCATGTGCAACCGCTCAACAACGTTCATTTCCCAGTGTTTGTAAAGTGCTTAGCATTTATGATGTATTCTTGTTTGCTTAATGTTGGATGTAATCACCTAGATGGGTACAATGACTATAGTACATGTGTTACTGTTGAATCTATACCAATAATGGGTAATTATTGAGCACCTTGCCTTGTTGATTGTGATTAAGGAAAATAGGTACGCGTTAGGCTATAATACCTATCTTACTATAGATAATGACTTCTTACTTTACAATTTATGATGGTTTTGGTACTGGATGATCTGTGGGATTCATGTAACTTATATAAACTTGTTTGTATTAAATTCAATCTTTGGTTGATTGTGACTCCTTGATAAGAGGTCACTGTTGTGATTGGTTATTTATAACATGATCCTTGGATCAACATTGAGTACTGGACATGGCATGGTCTTCTTTATACCCCTGGCACCTACATATCATTGGGATTTGATTGTCATTGATTATACTTAATATCAAAAGTGTTAACGGTTTTGGTGACGGTCTAATACTATGTTGGGGGAAATTAGACTGTTAAGCATATTAGTGGTCGTACAAACACTATTGAATGATAAATTTAGTTACATTATTGTAGATCAAGGATTTCGTGCTTGTTACCTGTCCAAGTTAATGCACCAAACTAAACACAAAAACCCTGAAAAACTCCAATGAAATCGATACCTGATGGACAAGATCCGAAGATGTAGACGGATACGGAGGTCGATGTAGATAAGACGGGCGCACACGAGTAATTCGCACAATAGATCCGAGTAACCTGCAAGACACCAATGCTTGACAGAAAAAGATGGCGTTAAAAGATATTTGGGTGGACTGCCCGAGAAGCGGGTCCAGGAAGCGATAAGCTTCCTCGGCGGATGTCAGTCCACGTTTTCAATTAAGTAGAGAAGCATACATGATAAAATATGTACATATAAGACTAGATTTTTTTTATTATAGTAATGAAACCGGATTTAAACAACAGACAGAAAGCTACAGAAAACAGGAAACTGTAAAATAAAGCCGGATTTGTGTTACCTGTGTCCTTTTTACCTGTCTGTAGGATGATCGGCGTCGATTATGTAGAATCGGCGTTGACTGATGTGATCGGCGTCGACTATGAAGAATCGACATCGACTAAAATAGATCGGCGTTGATTGAAAGTAGATTAGTTGATCAGGGACAGTGCAAGAAGATTCGGAAATTGGAAAGTGATGGACAGATAGTCAACGTTTGTTGGATGTACGAAAGTCGGTAAGATACTGGAACAGAGTCACCAGAGGATTGATGGATACGTGTGATGTTGATATGATAGAAGCGGAGTAACGGTGCTCCTCTCAGGGATTGATTTGGACAGGATCTGCCCTCATTCGATACACTTGATGCTAAAATATTTCTCTTTCTTACAACCTGTGTCTCTTTCACGATCTGTCCCTTTGTTTCGCTCTGTTCGTGCGCATCCTTCTGTTCGTGTGTTTTTTTGATCTTTTTCGGGTCCCTAGAACTGAGTTCTGGACTTGCTTTTATAATCGGCGCCGCTCCTAGAAAATCGGTGCCGACCGTATGGGTCGGCGCCGATCGCGGGACAGGCTCCCGAGATGGCCAAAATGATTGATTTTTAGAAAGATGAGAATTACCCCAAATACGGAAAATATCCCGCTTGGGGAAGGAGAAAAATAGGGGTGATACATAGATAGAATAAATTTGGGGTAGGTAAGTGATTAGGATACATGGGAAGAGGTGTAATTAAATGTTTAATATTTAATTACTCATGGGTAAGATACAATGGGGTGAATTAAATTTAAGATAGGTGTTTAAATCACAAATCGGATAATATCCCAAGGGGATAGTGGCGACATAAACGTGCCCCAGGTTATCTGTGAGGAACACTAAATTGAGTAACCAATTTTAAGTGTCTACATTTTGCCCCTTTTTGTCAAGTAACTTGTGATAAGCAAGGTTATGAGACAAAAACAAAGAGATGGAAGAAGGGAAGAACAAGTGATGATGTGATCCCCCTCAAACTAGGGATGGGATGGGTGATAGAACAGACGATCCCAAGTTTGAAAGAGGTAGATGAAAATGCAGGATGCCCCAGTCGGATGTCTGGAGTAGATCTGATCATTAACGACGCATAAAAATAAATAAAAAGGCAGCAACCTAAGGAACTCACATTGGTAGGGCAAACTAGCCGGTCTCCTCATGAGACGACGTTAGTGCCTACAGACCCATGAGTGTAAGGAGAACTGCAAAAAAGTCAGCACCTAAAGAGAGACACATTGGTAGGGACCACTAGACGGTCTGCAAAGCAGACGACGTTAGTGCCTACAGACCCGTTTAACTCTAAGCTGCCAAAAAGTACGAGTGTCCCACACAAAGGGAACAAACCCGAAATAGACAATGATATCGGAAAGATGTGCCGAAAGGCAATATTCAGCACACAATAATGATCAGATAGACAAATAAGCCAAGCATCAACACTATGGCAAATAGATACGGGAAATCGGCGGTGATCATAGAAATCGGCGACGACCCAGATAAACGGCGTCGATCAAAAAAATCGGCGTCGACCAATAGTAGCGCATATAAATATGCCAACGGAAAACGTAAACGATTTATTTTCATCGTGACGATTGATTCAGAGAGAGTCAGAATTTTGATGTGAGCATCATGGAAGCCTCTGGGAGCGGTCAGAAGCGCAGGAGGACACGACCTGGGGTAAGTGGCTCTTCTAGAACCTCGTTGTTCTTAGTTTATTTTTTATTTTTTTGTTTGATTTTTTTTGCTCGGGAGACCAGGGGGCCGATTTTTGTCGGGCCAGTCAGTCGGCGTCGATTTTTATAATCGGCGTCGATTGGTGGTCGAGCAGCGTCGATTGTTATTAATTGGCGTCGACCAGAAACAAACGGCGCCGATTTTATTAAATCGACGCCGATTGGAATAGATGAAAAAAAAAATTGTTGTTGTTTTGGATGTTGTGATTTGAGACTAATATTGCTCTTGATGTCGTGGGTGCAGGCACGAGAGGCTCTACACATGAGGGATGCCATTCCCGAGTTACTGGAGACTATTCTCCTGGATGTGACCGATGCAGATTGGCGGCATCTGGAGTTAGCCGGGCTCGGGGGCTTCAGATACTACAGATGAGTGCCGCGGGATGTGGAGCTGATGCGGGCACTAGTGCGACGGTGGGACAGCCACACGTGCACTTTTTGGTTTAGGACGGGTGAGATGACCATCACCCATGAGGACATATATAGGATTCTAAGATTGCCGATCACTGGGGACCCTATCGAGATTACACCACGAGAGCAGCAGCAGAGGGCCTTAGTTCGATTATACGGAGACAGGGCAGATGACTCAGAGATAGTGTCCGGGGCAATGAGGATAGCCTCACAGTACAGACAGGATAGTCCCCGGACCAGACGGATAGTGCTGATTCAGATGGCTATATCCTACTTTGCTCTTCCAGATTCAGGAGGTGGGAGATTCCCACTATTGTTATTAGACTGTGTTTGCGACATTCTGCAGTTCAGGTAGGTGTTTGCTTTTGCTGATGCGCTGATAGCTCAGATATACCATGAGCTATGGATGTACACCACAGGCCGGAGGATGGGTATAGATGTCAGTTTTGTGCTCCATTGTTGGGCCTATGAGCATATAGCGGTGATCAGGCCATCCGGGCTTCCTTGGATGCCAGCAGCAGTGGGAGGTGTTGATTATGGATTCCGGCGATGGCGGGCTGACATGGCCGTTGAGGATACAGGGAGATCGGCTGATTGGTACAGTGAGCGTTTCAGGACACTGACACTGGATCAGGTCATTTGGAGGCCATATCGGGCATTTCCGAAATGGGCTCGTCAGGATGCCCACTTGGTGGCACTGAGACGGAGCAGGGTGGTTAGGGGCCGCAGGCCTGATATGTGGGAGCGAGTCCCGTTTATGCGGGTATTGAGACAGTTCGGCCTAGTGCAGACAATGCCGACCACCTACACGCCTTATAGGCGGGATAGTAGGGAGACTGATCTACCGATTTTGATCTCGGCAGATCCACTGAGAGAGGCCCCACCGTCCACAGACAGCGATGATGACGCAGGGGTAGATGAGGGTTATGCAGCATGGTATGATACAGAACTTCCACGACATCTCTCGGCATCTATAGATGCCGACGAGGATGACATAGCTGTGATGCTGGATAGACTGGAGGGAGAGCATGCCACCCTAACACAAACACATCAAGTAGCTCTTGAGGAGATCAGGGCTCTGACAGAGGAGAGGGATGCCCTAATTTTGGAGAGAGACACCGCTCGCCAGGAGTGAGATGCAGCGATCCAGCAAAGGGATCGCTATTATCGACATAGGGAGGCCCTCAGGGCCAAATATGGGGAGACAAGTACCATGTCGGAGTCTGGTATGTAGGGTACGACCCTAGGAGGAGCACCACCAGCAGCCCCAGCAGCACCAGCAGCACCATTACGAGCACCTGGTACTGTGAGCTTGAGCACATATCAGTCTCTCCTTGCTGAGGTGAGATACTATGAGGATGCCTTAGCGCAGCATGCCCCAGATGTGCCTCGGTACGGGCGAGGAGGAGAGTAGCGACGGCTACAGCGAGCGGGGCCTCAGGCGAGGGAGCACCGGGAGAGACCGAGGTGGGCTGAGACCTCCAGCAGCAGGGTGCATCCAGCTCGATAGGCGGCGGTCAGGAGAGACAGCCTGGTCCAGAGGAGGGGTGGAGGAGATAGTGTCCTCCATGCATCGGACTTTACATATAGAGATTGATGTATTTTGTATCTGTATAGTGATGTAGCTCGATTGGAAGGCATTGTATAGATGGCTTGATTGAAAGCCACCCATTTTTGTTGTACAGACACACATGTATATATAGATTCATCATTTTATTTGTCATATAATTGTTCTCATGCTTTTGATTTTGATATATATGTATAGATGTAACGTAATTGTGATGGATATAGATATAGACTGATAGATGATGAATAGATGTGATTGGATAGATATAGACTGATAGAGGATAGAAATAGATGTGATTTGATGGATATAGATATGTGGATATAATTTTGATGAAAATAGAGATAGACAGATGCAATGTAACTTGGATGTACAAGTTTTTTTTTTGATACTTTGATGGATAGATAGACTGATGTGATTGATGTACTCGGTATGGTTGAGATGTTAATTTAATTTTGATGAAAGTAAATAGCCAGAAATAGATGTGTTGATAATAGATGCTTTGATAGATAAGATGAAATGAGATAGAAGATAAATTTTGATTGAATTACATATGAAATGTCAATTTGACTAGATGAAAAACAAAGATAATGGGGAATACTCTTTGGCGAGAGCCAAGGAGGTAATGAAAACGAACCTTGACTAGGAATAAAGAAAATATACCCCGATAAGAAAGAAAATGACAAGTTGGACTCCCAACCGACCATAGATAGAATCTAGATAGGAATCCACAATATCATGCATATAAGGCCCTATATGAGGTTAAAATGAATCTGACACTAACTAGCCGCAAACAGATCCTAGGAGGGAAACGAAAGGAACAGTAAGTACGTCCTTGTCGGAATTTACAAGGGACAGAATACATGTCCCATAGTGGAAAAATAGGATTCTCCCATATGATCTACAAAAGGTCTTAAATCTCAGCTTCATGATTTTGGCAGAAAAGCAAACTGATCAATGCGGGAAGTTTGCTTGATATGGAAGACTGATCATACGGGAAGTCTTTCAGTGAAGCTAAAAAGTGTATAAACTGACCGAAAGGCTGATTAATTGCAAGAAGCCTTGAATATATCTTTGAGAAACAGCCGTCCTTCAAGGGAGCGGTCTATATTTTGATTTTAATGATAGCCATCCGTCGAGGGTATGGTCTATATTTTTTCTGTTTGATTCATTGATAATGGAGGGATAGCTGTCCTTCGAGGATCAGTCTATCTTGTTGGATAGCATCTCTTTTTTCTTTTTCTTTTTTCTTTTTTTTTTTTTGAAAATCTTTTGGAAGAAGTTGAGTTAGACCTAGATAGATCAGATGGAGGGGAAGAGAACATAGAAGAACATCACTCATGCCCCGAGGAGAGCTGATTAAGATAAGCACTTGGGACAGATGAAGTGGTGAGTAAGGTATTCCTACCATGAGGAGGAACATATCCAAAAGAACATGCAATGAGTAGAGCCGCGATACTCATATTTTAAGGTAAAAGAGGCAATAGGTGGAGAACCACATAATTTCGAATCACCATGAAAGTATATGACTGGTTGTTTAGATGGATGAAAGATCTGTGTTGCGACTAGACTTGTGTAAGATAAATTTTAACAATAAAAGGGCCGTAGATGCAAGGCATTAAGAGGTTCCGCTTCAGGTATACCATCCATGGAAGATAGACGATAAGCCCCAGACCCATATTTATGAGTGATAATGTATGGGCCCATCCAGTTGGGAGCAAACTTACCACGTTGACTTCTTTCAAGTGTAGTGACATTTTGATTTTCTTTAAGAATAAGATCCCCAATTTTGAAGTCATGGTGCTGCAAATGCTTGTTATAAGCACGTTTGACACGCTCAAGATAGACTTGATGATGTTCGAGAGCGTTGAGACGTCGTTCATCTAATAATTCAAGTTGTGCTAGACGAGTTTGACGATAGTCCTTCATCAGAGACAAATTCTCCTGAGAGAACACGGAGAGATGGGATTTGGACTTCAAAGGAAGAACACAGCTTCAGCCCATAGACGAGTAGAGAGGGAGTAGCGCCAGTAAGAGTACGAATGCTAGTCCGATAAGCCCAGAGAGCAAAAGGGATATGTAAATGTCAATCCCTACTAGCTCACTAGTTACCTTTGCGAGGATGTTACGCAAAGGTTTATTGGAAGCTTCGGCCTGACCATTAGCTTGAGGATAGTATGGAGAAGAAAAACTAAGTTTGATATTGAAAGCGTTGCAGATATTCTGCAAATCAACATTCTTAGAAAGACTTACCATTATCTGTGATGAGTTTGTGTGGGACACCAAAGTGACAATGATGTGCTGATAGGACAAGATCAACTATGGGTTTTAGCCTTTGTTGAAGAAAGAGGGATAGCCTCCACCACGTAGTAAGTACTCAGTGGCAGTAATGATAGAATGATGGCGTTGTGAAGAACGGGGATGATGAGACCAATAAGATCAAGACCCCATTGCAAAAAAAGGCCACAAATCCGTCCGTAGGTTGCAAAGCTTGACTAGGGATGTGTGTGAGATTGGAATGTTGTTGGCACTTGACACATTTCTTAGTGTATTCACAACAATCTTGATTAAGAGAAGGCCAATAATATCCCCAACGTAAGATGCGTTTAGCCACAGCCAAGCCACTAAAATGTCCACCACAGATACCGTCATGGACTCCTGGATGGCTTTAGATGATCATGGGTTTTGAGGCACCGAAGCAAAATACCATCAAAGCCGTGTTTGTAGAGAATCCCGCCATAAATAGCATAGCGATTAGCGCGTTGGATAAAAGATCTTCTACCATTGGAAGTCAGATCTGGAGGAAGCACCGAATGAGATAAATAATCAACAATCTGTTGGATACCACTCATCCTGAGTATGGGTTGTGACAGCATGGATTGAAGTTAGTGCCTAGATGAGATGGTTGATCTAATCGTTGCACAGCCACATAAAGTCGCGAGTCTTCAGTAAAAGGTGGGATAAGTGAGGCTAACGAAGCCATTGTATCTGCGAATCGATTTGCAGTGCGAGGAATAGCTTGGATAGTGAATTTATCGAAAGATTGGAGTTGAGCAAGAACGATGTCACAATATTTTTGAAGGATATCAATTCTTGCCCTGAAGCCCCCGTGACTTGATGAACATGAGGTCAGATCATCACCAAAGATGTCAAAATGACGAGCGTTCGAATTAATGGCCTTTTGGGGAGACCCAAGACAATACCCCACTCGTATTCAGCATATTAATTGGTACATTCAAATTCAATTTGTGTGCGACTGGGGATAATTCGTACCCAAGGGGAATCATCACGAAACCCGCCCTCCCCCTTAGCTGGCATTTGGATCCCATCAAAGATATTTTTACTTTAAATGGAGATGACCAAATCATTTGTTGGATATACTCCATCGGGGAATTGAGCAAGGGGTCTGATTTCCCCCACCCCGGAAAGAGCATCAACTAATTGATCTGTCAATACCTGACCCTTATGACCTTTGTGCTGGATAAACTCGAGGTCAAATTCTATCATCATCCTTAGCCAACAAGTGATCGATCATGTGGTAAGGCTTTGGCATGAATTGTCTTGATGGATTGACACTTGTGACAATGTAAGTTGTGATAAGGGTAATGGACGAAGCTTGGAAGTTGCGAAGAAGAGAGCACAACATAACTTTTCCGCTTCAGATTACCGTGTTTTCATACTCATGGAGGTAGACTATTAATAGACATCGTGTGTCTTTACCACAAGTGTCCGATGCGAAATCATGCTCCCATAGCAGGGTCCTTCACAGAGATATAAAGATAGAAAGGCTCCCCCTTGCGTTGAGGTGTCACACAGGTGGGAAAGAAGATAAGCTTTGAGATCATCAAAAGCCTTTTTGGCAATGTTCATCCATCAAATGACTTCTTACGGAGAGTGATGAAAAGTTGACAACCCCGGTCTGACAATTGTGAGATAAAACGACGGCACTAATGGAGACGTCCTTGGAGACTGCGGAGTTGCTTTAAGTTAGAAGGGGGACATCTCAGTAGCTTTATTTTTGCATGTTCTCTTCAATACCCCTAATGGAAATGTACACTAAATTTTTACCATGCGAACGCCAAACACGCACTTAGATGGATTTAGACGAAGACAAAAGCGGATAAGCCTCTCAAAGAGATGTGCGAGGATGAAAGATAACCTTACACCTCTCGAACGTTTGGACTTACCGAGTCGATCGTCAACGGAATCCTCCACAGTTTTGTGTAAGATCATGGAAGTTATCGGTTCATTTCTCGCTGAAGGTGCTCCTGCGCTCTGTTAATGACCGAAAGCATGACGCGTAGCAGAAGGTCCCCCAGGAGTTATGAAGAAGTCTTATGTTGGTCTTCTTGTTACATGAGAATAATTGATTAGACCAGAGAACCATCCATAATAATAAAGCATCCTCATGAACCCGCAGTTAGAATCCCGAGTTGTCGATATTAGGTAGAGAAAATCATCTTTTGGACAAGCCAGATTAAGATCCCGGAAGTCGTAACAATTCGAATTTTCCCAGTATCCTTAGTTACTGGTCCTACTTGGAAAAACCATTGTTGCTAATCAATGTGTTGGATGACAGTTAGCCGAGAGGAAGCGCTCATTCTTCTTTAACAAGAAGGGTCTACTCTGGGGTGCATTTTAACGTAATTTTTGTTTACTGTTTGATGTTGGGAAGGGTAACGATATTGTTGGGACCACAATATCGGGATCGATCCGCGCCCCCATATCCTCATATGACCAAGCAAGGCTGACGATGGTTGGAAAGAAAAGTGGTAAAATCTCTAACTCCTGTGGATTAAGGATTGGCCCGACCCTTAATGATGCGAGGGGGTCTTCGGAAGGTCCCTTATTTCGATGTCGACAGTGGCTTCGTTGAGCGTGATGTGTCAGAAGGAATAGTCTTGAAGATATGAATCCTCTGCTCCCAGTAGTGGAGGCAGAATCAATCATCCGCACAGTGGATAGTGTTTGATATTGGGAGTATTCATCATCCAACTAATTTCCGGGAAGATTAATGGTAGAAGCGGACCGTTGCTAGTCGGATAGCTAGCGGCCCGAAGGAAAGGGTATTGACAAAAAAAAAGTTATGTGGGGATGGAAATGTCATCGTCCACATCGAGTGATGCGTCTGACTTCGCGTGATAAGAATGGTTCCATCAGTAGGAAAGGGCTCATCGAGAATAGTGACGGTGGCTTTTGAAAAGGTTTAAATCCTAAACCAAATTTTTGATGTGCATGATATTTGGAATTGATGTGAGTCATGCACACTTGGCTCTATTTTCCTCTACCAAACCCTTCCACGCGCATCGATTAAAGATAAGTTTTGTGGCAACGTGGATTTTATAGATAATAATCACCCTGTTAAGTAAGGTTTGGTCGCTGAGGAGGAAATCTTGGCGATAATGAGCGTATCAAGACCACCATAGATGAAATTTCTGTTGATTGGGCAGACAAGGGGGACAAGCACCGAGACCTGGTTATACTCAGTTTTTTTGGTCCGGTTCTACATACTCATAGGATTGAGATGGGCGTCGAAAGAAAAGAGAGAAGCTCTCCTCGCCCAGTGGCAGACTCTGCAATGTTTCTTTAGATTTTTGAATCCGTATTGGTTGCCGTGTATGGAAGAAGATAGGCCCGTCAGGAGAAGAACAGTATTTTCTTTTAGAGGGCAGACCTTGTGGTCATGTCGCATTGTGCGGAAGGAAAAGGATCTCCGGATGATATATAACTTTGGCCCTCAATATTGATATTTTAAGCATCGTGAAGGGTGGATGGGACACAATTCATGGGTGAATCCAGGGCGTCCAAGGATCATATTATAAAATGAATTTTTCCCTTCGACAAGGTATAAGAGTTCGTGAAGCAGCTTCTACCCTACTCTAATGGGTAAGACCACATTTCCTAAGTAACTGCTAGTTGATTCGTTTAAATGATCGAAGGGTGCGAAGGGTTTGGTTGACACGACAGCTTTGTAACTTATTGCTCAAATGTGTGCCGAGGAGAATGGAACGTTGAGTGCAGCTCCCACTGTCGATCAAACGTCATTTTAATGTGTTGTTTGTCGATTTGGACAGTGATAAATGAGGGAGCCGCCGAATCCCTGAAGAAAAGAGGAATGTCCTATCTTGCAAAAGAAATGGCGGTTGATGGTCCTATCAATCCACAACAACTTGATAGGGCTGGGGCTCATCTGAATTCCTGCAATGCGACGGCAATTATCAATCAGATTCTGGCGATGTTGTGAGAGGAATTGGATGAGTCAAAAGATACATTTTGACCGGAGCCTAGGAGTTGTTTCAGAACACTTCTCAACTGACACGGGAATTTGAGCCGCTGGTCAGCACGAATAGAGACTTAGTGTGTGGCAATAGGAAGAGGGACTCCTCAGGGGCTCAGAAATGACAACCCGGGTCAAGATGCTGTGGAAGAAGATGGTTATCATAGTTTTTTTTTCTAAGTGACAATATGGATTGATCAATTTGAGAAGGTGGAAGAATCCATTGTAGTGGAATCACTTAGAGGTCTGAGTGGAGCTTTGGGGCTCAGATGGGTCTAGATGGGCAGGAGATACTTGTTCCTCCTCCTCCAGCAAAAGATCAACTTTCTTCCAAAAGGTTGTTGTACAACACTTGAAGAGTTTTACATTCCTCATTAATCATTACCCCCGGTACGGTGGTAAAGTGCAAATTAGATGGAGAGAGAGTGTAAAAAACCAGGTAGGTTTAACCCTTTTAGGTTTATAGGGTTGAATCGGAGGAAGGGATATGATGAGATTGGATAAGTTTGGTTAAGATTCGTTTGTAGAACCCGGTAGATGAAGATGAGGAGAGTGATGAAGGTGCCTCTTTGCTTCCCAATACTGCCGAGGCAAACACAAACCTGCATGTTAGGTTTGTGACAGTCTTTTTAGGGATCAGCTTATTTCCTTTTGGACACTTGGGGAAGCAGTCCTTAGTCACTTGAGAATGGAAGTAAGTTAGACATGATGATTTTGGTGGGGGAGGAGCCCTAAATAGATTGCGAAGATGATGGAGATGGACAAGTTTGTAGTCTTCAAAAATGAGGAGGTTGTTTGGGTCGAATTTAACTGATGATGTTGGATGATGTTGATTTCGATGAGGAAGAAAAGCTCCCAAAGTAGGTGTACTCGAGGAAAGGGCACCTTGGGCTTTGGGTAATAAGATGATGATCCTGATAGAGGATGGTGATCGTCTTTTAGTATGTAAGTCGGTCTTTTCGGGCTATTGGCGAAGAATATCTTGTAGCAGCCTAATGATGGTTTGGATAAGTGTGTAGAAGAAGACGCCTGCTCATCCGATAAATCCAATCTTTTATGGGGAGTAGCGAGAGATTTTTGTTGGGAAAGCACCAGTGTCTAATGGTTCCGGAAAAGATGGGCTTCCTTTTTCCGGGATGGTGAGCACTTCAACACAACGGCAATAAGGTGATTGTAACCTTTTCGGAGGAGCAAGTGGGGAGGTCCTTTGCGGCAAATTTTAGATTTTTGGTTGTCTCGGTTTCAGTTCAGGACCGAGCTATAGGTGTTGGTGCTACTTTCTTTTGATTTTCTTTAATGGCGAAGCACCCACAGTGGTGGAAAAGTGAGTGATAGAAGTAGTGGCTTTGCAAGGGACTACTTCTTCTGGTGCAGTAATTATGGGTGGAAAAACTGTTCGAAAAGAGACAAAGAAGAGTCAAAGCGAAACGCTTCCGCTCGGAGTTGGCACAATTATAGGGACTTCACCAGGGGCATAGTGCAATGCGAGAATGGGAGCAACAAAAGTAACTGTACTATAGTGGAACTCGAAGGGATGTACATTTCCTCGAGTCATTTGAAAGAATGTCGGACGATGAGACAGATTGAGGATGACACTCTGTCTCTGGTATGGATGGAAGTAAGACAAAGGAGTGGAGAGAGATAAACTCGTATCTAGTCATGTATAGAATTTCTCAAAGACGTGCTACGGAAGATGGTAGATTTCAGTGATTTGGCGACGTGGAATGAGGTGTCCTGATTCGTTTGATGTATTCGAAGATGGCTTGGTTTCAGAGAAGATTCTTCAGTAGGATGAATGGATAGTTATGAGGTTTGGTTTTTGAGCTCTGAAGCATTATATTCGGGGGAATTATTATGGACAACTGTTTTTTAAAAAAATCCATGCCTTGATTTGGGGGAGCATTTGGGTATCCCGAAGAGCTCACCTTTAATCAATGAATTTCTGGACAAAGATTTTGAAAGTCTGACAATCGTTCGATGTTCATTCTTGGTTCATGATAATTACATAATCAGTTCTCTATACCAGAATGGGAACGTTCTTGGATTTCATCGATATTCCTAATAGGAGTGAAAGTTCGATCATGCGAACTCCAGACATTTTCTCTAAGCTAAGTCATATGATTCCCCCAATGACGCGAAGGATCGAAATGATGAAGGCCCTTTTTGAGCAGAAGAGGAGTCTCTCCGGGGTGTTTTGATTAGAAGTATTATCGTCTCGGGATTTTTTTATACATAGCATTGGTGGATCCCTGATTCTTTTCTTTAGAAGTGGAAGAATTTGGTTTGGTAAACCGAGAAAAATCAGGTGTAGAGGTTAGAGAGTCGAGTTTTAGCTTCCCTTGTTCCAATGGCGCGAGATTCAGTTTTGCGTGCCATTTGCTAAAGCTTCTTCCTTGCTTCTCAAAAGGTTGAAAATTTTGGATCTTAAGTGAAGAAGGTGATTAGTACAAGATCGAGTAAAAAACTCATTTGTTGGGATTGAGGAAGGGAGAAAACAATTGGTTGATTATCCTCTCCACGAGTGACAAAGTCTGACATAGACTCCTCTCGAATTGACGAATGGTTATAAAGATCTTGTAATCGAGATCTTATGCCGATATTTATTGAAAAGTTTTCGACAAACATCTGGGCCCAATTGCGAGAAAGAAAACAGGAATGGTTGATATGTTATTGTAACAGTCTAAAGCAGACCTTGCTAGAGACATAGGAAGGAACGATGGCATAAGCTCCTTATCCTAGACTATGAGGTACAAGCATGTTTGAATGCGCGCAAATGGTGTTGAGGGCCTCTGACTATGAAACTGTGAAATTTAGGAAGTTCCATTGGGGAGGATAAGGCCTTAAAAGCCGCCGTGGAGGGATGAATGGGTTCATTACCCACTTCCCAAAGGAGTATGAAGACGAGCCCCTTTTGTTGTGGAGGCTGTTCCAAGACTGTGATTTTCTTGAAGAGCATTTGAACACGTCAGATTGAGGAGGATGGCACACTGCATGTCCTACCTAAGAAGCAAATGTGTATGTTGTTGATGTGTCAACGGGAGATTCATCTGTTGAATGATAGGATGATAAGAGAGTAACCATGCCTTCTAGAGACACCGTGGTGGGGGGTATTTGTTGTGAAGTACCTTGTGTATAGGCCCGGCTTGAGATAATAAGTGGTTGAGAACATGAAGGTTGGATGATGGGTGGAGCCTGTGATTGGACTCCTATGCTTTGTTGATGAATCGGGATAGATTAGGAACATGAGTGCCAATTTGATTGGACATAGGGGAACAAGACCTAAAGGGGCCTTTCTACTGCCGGAGTTAGGCATTAAGGGTGTTGATGCTAAAGATGTTGTGAAGGTCACGTTTGCTAGGAATAATTGGAAGAAATGACCCACCAAATAGAGGACTAGAAGCAGGAACCACCTGACTATTTTCGAGGGGTTTTGCTCATAAGGTGTATTGACCTTGGGACACAATGGATTTCATAGTGAATTAACAGTATTGGCGGGTGGCACAGACGCATTCATTTAGCCAGGGCAGAGGACCTCTCCGAAGTAGGTTGTGGATATTTGGAGGTAGCGCGGTGTTAGGAATATTGAAAGACTATTGTGAGAACTATTCGATATGGTTGGTGGAATCGAAAAATGATTCACAGGGGCACCGCCCTTCTCCGTGACTTCGAGGCAAGAGAGATGATGCAAACTGTTTCTACAAAGCCTGGGATGGTTTCACAGAGAATATCATACCTTCTGGATTGGTGGTCGCTTGATCAGATATTTGAATAGACTTGTGTACTAGGTAGTCCAAATAAGGGCTACCGGATTGCGAGCGAGGACGCCTAAATTAGATCCCGCGCAAGAACTATCTCTGAGCAGAATATATGACCTGGATATTAAACCCACCAAGCTGGTAAGGGGTAAAGGCCTGTGTCAGCTAATGGCTGAGAACAAGGGTTCAGAAAATCCTGATGAAAAGAGAGAATTATACCGACAAAGAGCAAAGCCCTCTAGAGGAGCCTGATTCTCTGCCTCTGGTTCTGTTTTTTTTTGCAACCAGTGATGAGTGGTACTCCGACATTGCTTTCTTCCTTACCTACGGCGAATGCCCGATGCACCTAACTGCAAAGGAGAAGCGCACTATAAAGCTCAGGGCAGCTAAGTATGTCATCTGGGATGACGGTTTATATAAGCACGGGATAGACGGTGTCTTCCTGCGATGTGTTGACAAGCCCCAGCAAGTAAAACTGCTGGAAAGTTTTCACAATTCAGCATGTGGAGGTCATTTTTCTTCTTCCGTGACAGCACACAAAATCATCTGAGCCAGGTACTACTGGCCGACGCTCTTTCAAGATGCGGCTACCTGGGTGGCCAAGTGTGAACCCTGTCAGCAATTTGTCGGCAAGCCCAAGTTGGCTGCCCTTCCCCTAAGGCCGGTCATTATCAATGAACCATTTAGGCATGGGGAATTGATTTTATTGGTGCACTCAATCCTCAATCGAGTGCCGGACATAGCTATGTGCTCACAGCAACAGATTACTTCACTAAATGGGTGGAGGCCATACCTGTCAAGCACGCCACTTCCGAGGTGGTTTGCAGTTTTATCAAAGAAAATATCATTGTCAGGTTCGGTGTTCCAGACAAAATCGTTGCTGATAACGCTTCTAACTTCTCTTCGCGGGAAGTTATTAGTTTTTGCTATGAGTATGGGATAACTTTAGCACATGCCTCGGATTATTACCCTCAGGGAAATGGTCAGGCGGAATCCAGTAATAAGAACTTGGTGACCATCATACGGAAATTAGTAGATGAAAATCAGCGGATGTGGCACAAGTCTTTGTACGATGCTTTGTGGGCGGACCGCATTACTCCTAAGAGATCTCTCGGCATGTCACCTTTTCAAGTGTTATATGGCACTAATGCCAAACTTCCCATTTCTGCGGAACTTCCTGCTCTACGCTTAGCACGAGCGATCGAAGATGAAACTTTTCAGAGTTCTCTAGAAAAGAGAATCATGTATCTTGCGGAACTTGAAGAAAAGAGAGTAAAAGTGGTCGACAGGATCACTGAACATCAGAATCAAGTGAAGAGGATTTTTGACAAGAAGGCCAAGCAGAGAGATTTTCTAGTGGGAGATCTCGTCCTTCTTTGGGACAAGCGAGAGAACCAAAGGGCATGCACGGAAAATTTGATTCCCTATGGAGAGGGCCCTTTAAAATCAAGCAACTCAATGGAGAGAATAGTTTCTATCTCTCGTATCTGGATGGAGCTGAACTCCCGCTTCCCTATAGCGGGCAACATCTCAAGATCTTCAGGAAGTAGAGCTTGCTCTCTTCTTTGTACAGTTTATTTTAGTTTGTGTGTTTGCTTTCGGTTTGTTGTGTGTGTGTTTTTCTTTGTTCTCCCTCCGGTCCCCCTTGTTTTTGACTCCGTACCCAATGGATAGGCACATGTGATCTGGGATTCTCTACCCCCGAGTTTGCTCAGGGATAGTCCCCAGAAAGAGCCAGCTGTTATCCCGTAAAATTGACAAGGGCAGGAATTCCCTCAGTCCAAATCTGGGGAGACAAGTACCAAAATTTTGGGGGGGGGTGGGGGGGGGGGGGGGTCTGAGTCTGGTATTAGGGTGACCCTAGTAGGATCACCAACCAGCAGCCCCAGCACACCACAGCACCATTACGACACCTGTACTGTAGCTTGAGACATATCAGTCTCTCCTTGCTTGAGGTGAGATACTATGATGATGCCTGGCGCAGCAGCCCAGATGTGCCTCGGTACGGGCGAGGAGGAGAGTATTCGAGGCTACAGCGAGCGGGGCCTCAGGCGATTAGCACCGGGAGAACGAGGTGGGCTATACCTCCAGCAGCCGGGTGCATCCAGCTCGATAGGCGGCGGTCAGAGAGACGCTGGTCCATAGGAGGGGTGAGGAGATAGTGTCCTCCATGCATCGGACTTTACAATATAGAGATTGATGTATTTTGTATCTGTATCGTGATTTAGCTCGATTGGAAGGCATTGTATAGATGGCTTGATTGAAAGCCACCCATTTTTGGTGACAGACACCATGTATATTTAAAAAATAAGATTCACTTTTATTTGTCATCTAATTGTTCTCATGCTTTTGATTGTGATTTATTATAGATGTAACGTTAATTGTGATTGATATAGATATAGCCTGATAATGATGACTAGATGTGATTGGATAGATATAACTGCTAGATGATAGACATAGATTGATTTGATGCTATAGATATGTGGATATAATTTTTTATTAATATGGATAGACAGATGCAAGGTCTGGATGTACAAGTTTTTTTTTTGATACTTTGATGGATAGATAGACTGATATGATTGATTTACTCGGTATGGTTGAGATGTTAATTTACTTTTGATGAAAGTAATAGCCCCAGAAATAGATGTGTTGATAAGAGCTGCTTTGATAGATAAGATGAAATGAGATAGAAGATCACTTTTTGATTGAATTACATATGAAATGTCATTTGACTAGATAAAAACAGATAATGGGAATACTCTTTGGGCGAGAGCAATGAGTAAAAAACGAACCTTGACTAGGACTAAAGAAAATATACCCCGATAAGACAGAAAATGACAAGTTGGACTCCAACCGACCATAGATAGAATCTAGATAGGAATCACAATATCATGCATATAATGCCCTATCTGATGTAAAATGAATCTGACCTAACTACCGCAAACAGATCCCCCTAAGGAGGGAAACGAAGCACAGTAAGTTACGTACCTTGTCGGAATTTACAAGGGACAGGAATACATGTCCATAGTGGGAAAATAGGATTCTCCATATGATCTACAAAAGGTCTTAAATCTCAGCTTCATGATTTTGGCAGAAAGCAAACTGATCAATGCGGGAAGTTTGCTTGATATGGAAAGACTGATCAATACGGGAAGTCTTTCAGTGAAGCTAAAAAGTGTATAAACTGACCGAAAGGCTGATTAATTGCAAGAAGCCTTGAATATATCTTTGAGAAACAGCCGTCCTTCAAGGGAGCGGTCTATATTTTGATTTTTAATGATAGCCATCCTTCGAGGGTATGGTCTATATTTTTTCTTTTTGATTCATTTGATAATGTAGGGATAGCTGTCCTTCGAGGGATCAGTCTATCTTTTTGGATAGCATCTCTTTTTTCTTTTTTCTTTTTTTCTTTTTTTTTTTTTGAAAATCTTTTTGGAAGAAGTTGAGTTTAGACCTAGATAGATCAGATGGAGGGGAAGAGAACATAGAAGAACATGCACTCATGCCCCGAGTAGATCTGATTAAGATAAGCACTTGGGACAGATGAAGTGGTGATTAAGGTATTCCTACCATGAGGAGGAACATATCAAAAGAAACATGCAATGAGTAGAGCCGCGATACTCATATTTTAAGGTAAAAGAGGCAATAGGTGGAGAACCACATAATTTCGAATCACCATGAAAGTATATGACTGGTTGTTTAGATGGATGAAAGATCTGTGTTTGCGACTAGACTTGTGTAAGATAAATTTTTAACAATAAAAGGGCCGTAGATGCAAGGCATTAAGAGGTTCCGCTTCAGGTTATACCATCCATGGAAGATAGACGATAAGCCCCAGACCCATATTTATGAGTGATAATGTATGGGCCCATCCAGTTGGGAGCAAACTACCACGTTGACTTCTTTCAAGTGTAGTGACATTTTGATTTTCTTTAAGAATAAGATCCCCAATTTTGAAGTCATGGTGCTGCAAATGCTTGTTATAAGCACGTTTGACACGCTCAAGATAGACTTGATGATGTTCGAGAGCGTTGAGACGTCGTTCATCTAATAATTCAAGTTGTGCTAGACGAGTTTGACGATAGTCTTCATCAGAGACAAATTCTCTGAGAGAAACACGGAGAGATGGGATTTGGACTTCCAAAGGAAGAACAGCTTCAGACCCATAGACGAGAGAGAAGGGAGTAGCGCCAGTAAGAGTACGAATGCTAGTCCGATAAGCCCAGAGAGCAAAAGGGATATGTAAATGTCAATCCCTACTAGCTCGACTAGTTACCTTTGCGAGGATGTTACGCAAAGTTTTATTGGAAGCTTCGGCCTGACCATTAGCTTGAGGATAGTATGGAGAAGAAAAACTAAGTTTGATATTGAAAGCGTTGCAGATATTCTGCAAATCAACATTCTTGAAAGACTTACCATTATCTGTGATGAGTTTGTGTGGGACACCAAAGTGACAAATGATGTGCTGATAGACAAGATCAACTATGGGTTTAGCCTTTGTTGAAGAAAGAGGGATAGCCTCCACCCACTTAGTAAAGTACTCAGTGGCAGTAATGATAGAATGATGGCGTTGTGAAGAACGGGGATTGATGAGACCAATAAGATCAAGACCCCATTGCAAAAAAGGCCACAAATCCGCCGTAGGTTGCAAAGCTTGACTAGGGATGTGTGTGAGATTGGAATGTTGTTGGCACTTGACACATTTCTTAGTGTATTCACAACAATCTTGATTAAGAGAAGGCCAATAATATCCCAAACGTAAGATGCGTTTAGCCACAGCCAAGCCACTAAAATGTCCACCACAGATACCGTCATGGACCTCCTGGATGGCTTTAGATGATTCATGGGTTTTGAGGCACCGAAGCAAAATACCATCAAAGCCGTGTTTGTAGAGAATCCCGCCTAGAATAGCATAGCGATTAGCGCGTTGGATAAAAGATCTTCTACCATTGGAAGTCAGATCTGGAGGAAGCACCGAATGAGATAAATAATCAACAATCTGTTGATACCACTCATCCTGAGTATGGGTTGTGACAGCATGGATTGAAGTTAGTTGCCTAAGATGAGATGGTTGATCTAATCGTTGCACAGCCACATAAAGTCGCGAGTCTTCAGTAAAAGGTGGGATAAGTGAGGCTAACGAAGCCATTGTATCTGCGAATCGATTTGCAGTGCGAGGAATAGCTTGGATAGTGAATTTATCGAAAGATTGGAGTTGAGCAAGAACGATGTCACAATATTTTTGAAGGATATCATTCTTGCACTGATAGACACCCGTGACTTGATTAACGATGAGTTCAGAATCACCAAAGATGTCAATATGACGAGCGTCGAGATTAATGGCATTTTGAAGACCCAAGACAAGAGCTTCGTATTCAGCCATATTATTGGTACATTCAAAGTTCAATTTGTGTGCGACTGGGATAGGCGTACCCCAAGGAGGAATCATCACGAAACCCGCACCTCCCCCTTGCTGGCATTTGGATCCATCAAAGAAGAGCTTTACTTTAAATGGAGATAGACCAAAATCAATTTGTTGGATATACTCATCGGGGAATTGAGCAAGGGGGTCTTGAGTGTCTGGAAGAGGAGCATCAACTAATTGATCTGCAATAACCTGACCCTTGATAGACTTTTGCGGGATAAACTCGAGGTCAAATTCTATCATAAGCATGAGCCAACAAGTGATACGATCATTGTGATAAGGCTTTGCATGAATTGTCTTGAGTGGATTGACACTTGTGACAATGTAAGTTTTGTGATTAAGGAGGTAATGACGAAGCTTGGAAGTTGCGAAGAAGAGAGCACAACATAACTTTTCAGCTTCAGAGTAACGTGTTTCATACTCATGGAGGGTACGACTGATGTAATAGACAGCTTGTTCTTTACCACAAGTGTCCCGATGCGAAATCATGGCTCCCAGAGCATGGTCAGTCACAGAGATATAAAGATAGAAAGGCTCCCCCTTGCGTGGAGGTGTAAGCACAGGTGGAGAAAGAAGATAAGCTTTGAGATCATCAAAAGCCTTTTGGCAATGTTCATCCCATTCAAAATGAACATTCTTACGGAGGAGATGATGAAAAGGTTGACAACGGTCTGACAATTGTGAGATAAAACGACGCACTAATTGAAGACGTCCTTGGAGACTGCGGAGTTGCTTTAAGTTAGAAGGGGGAGGCATCTCAAGGATAGCTTTTATTTTTGCAGGGTCTACTTCAATACCCCTAATGGAAATGATAAAACCTAAAATTTTACCAGTGAGAACGCCAAACACGCACTTAGATGGATTTAGACGAAGACAAAAGCGGATAAGCCTCTCAAAGAGAGGTGCGAGGATGAAAAGATAATCCTGACAACGTTTGGACTTACCGAGGAGATCGTCAACGTAATCCTCCACAGTTTTGTGTAAAAGATCATGGAAGATATAGGTCATTTCTCGCTGATAGGTTGCTCCTGCGCTCTTAAGACCGAAAGGCATGACGCGATAGCAGAAGGTCCCCCAAGGAGTTATGAAAGAAGTCTTATGTTGGTCTTCTGGTGCGATGAGAATTTGATTATATCCAGAGAAACCATCCATAAGAGAAAGCATCTCATGACCCGCAGTTAGATCCACGAGTTGGTCGATATTAGGTAGAGGAAAATCATCTTTTGGACAAGCAAGATTAAGATCCCGGAAGTCGGTACAAATTCGAATTTTCCCAGTAGCCTTAGTTACTGGTACTACATTGGAAACCCATTGTGGATAATCAATGGGTTGGATGAAGTTAGCCGAGAGTAAGCGCTGCAATTCTTCTTTAACAAGAAGGGCTACTCTGGGGTGCATTTTACGTAATTTTTGTTTAACTGGTTTGATGTTGGGAAGGGTAACGATATTGTGGACCACAATATCGGGATCGAGTCCTGGCATATCCTCATATGACCAAGCAAAGGCTTGACGATGGTTGGAAAGAAAAGTGGTAAAATCTCCTAACTCCTGTGGATTAAGGGATTGGCCGACCTTAATGATGCGAGGGTCTTCAGAAGTCCCTATATTAAGGTCGACAGTGGCTTCGTTGAGAAGCGTAGATGTGTCAGAAGGAATAGTCTTGGGAAGATATGAATCCTCTGCTCCCAGATAGGTGAGGACAGAATCATCATCCGCACAGTGGATAGTGTTGATAGTGGGAGAGTCATCTCCAACTATTTCAGGGAAGATTAATGGTATGGAAGCGGACCGGTTGCTAGTCGTATAGGCTAGCGGCCCTAAGGAAATGGTATTGATCAAAAAAAAAAGTTAGGTGGGATGGAAATGTCATCGTCCACATCGAGTGATGCTTCTGACTTAGCGGGAGAAGATGGTTCCTCAGTAGGAAGAGGCTCATCGAGAATAGTGACGGTGGCTTTTGAAAGAGGTTTAAATCCTAAACCAAATTTTTGATGTGGCATGAGAGTGGGAATGGATGTGAGGTCATGCACACCTTGCTCATATTTTCCTAGACCAAAACCCTTCCACGCGCATCGATATAGATAAGTTTTTGCAAACGTGGGATTTTATAGATAATCGAACCCTGTTAAGTAAGGTTTGGTCCTAGGAGGAGAATCTGGGCGATAATGAGGCGTATCAAGACCACCATAGATGAAATTAGTCTGTTGATTGGGCAGATCAATGGTGACAATGCGACCGAGACCTGGTTGATACTCAGGTTGTTGGTCCGGTCTACCATACTCACTAGGATTGAGATGGGCGTCGAAAGAAAAGAGAGGAAGCTCTCCCAGTGAGAAACGCTGCAATGTTTCTTCTAGATTTTGTAAATCCGGTAGTTTGGTTGCCGGTATGGAAGAAGATGAGGCCCCGTCAGGAGAAGAAGTATTTTCTTTTAGAGGGGCAGACCTTGTGGTCATGTCGCATTGTGCGGAAGGAAAAGGATCTCCTGGATGAGTATATACTTTGCCCTCATATTGATATTTTAAGCATCGATGAAGGGTGGATGGGACACAATGCATGGCGTGAATCCAGGAGCGTCCAAGGATCATATTATAATGGAATTTTCCTTCGACAATGTAGAAGAGTTCGTGAAGCAGCTTCTTACCTACTCGAATGGGTAAGACCACAGTTCCTAAAGTAACTGCTAGTTGATCGTTAAATGATCGAAGGGCGAAGGGTGGGGGTGACACTACATTCTTTGGTAACTTAAGTTGCTCAAATGTGTGCGAGGAGATGACGTTGAGTGCAGCTCCACTGTCGATCATAACGCATTTTAATGTGGTGTTGTCGATTTGGACAGTGATAAAGAGGGGAGCCTCCGAATCCTCTGAAGAAAGAGGAGGAATTTCCTAATCTTCAAAAGAAATGGCGGTTGATGGTCTATTCAATCCAACAACCAACTTGTAGGGCTGGGGCTCATCTGAATTCACTGCAATGCGACGCAGATTATCAATCAGAGCCTGGCGATGTTGTGGAGAGGATTGGATGAGGTCAAAAAGAGACATTTTGACCGGAGCCTGAGTGAGTTGTTTCATAACACTTTCCTCAACTGACACGGGAATTTGAGCCCGAGGGGCAGCACGAATAGAGACCTTAGGTTGTGGGGCTAATGAGGAAGGAGGGACTCCTTCAGGGGCTGCAGAAATGACAACCCGTGGTCAAGATGCTGTGGAAGAAGATGGATTATCATAGTGTTGGGTTCTAGTGACAATATGGATTGTATCAATTTGAGAAGGTGGAAGATCCATTGGAGTGGAATCACTAGAGGTCTGAGTGGATCTTTGGGGCTCAGATGGGGCTAAGATGGCAGGAGATACTTGTTCCTCCTCCTCCAGCAAAAGATCACTTTCTTCCAAAAGGTTGTTGACAACAGCTTGAAGAGTTTTACATTCCTCAGTATCATGACCCGGGGTACGGTGGTAAGTGCAAATTAGATTAGAGTTAAACCAGGTAGGTTTAACTCCTTTAGGGTTATAGGGTTTAATCGGAGGAAGGGATATGGATGAAGATTGGATAAGTTGGTGAAGGATTTCGGTGTAGAACCCGGTAGATGAAGATGAGGATAGAGGTGATGAAGGTGCCTCTTTTGCCTTAACAGACTGCCGAGGCAAAAGAACCTGCATGTTAGGTTTGACAGTCTTTTTAGGGATCATCTTATTCTTTTGGACACTTGGGGGAGCAGTCTTAGGCACTTGAGATGGAAGTAAGTGAGACATGATTGATTTTGGTGGGGGAGGAGCCCCTAAAATAGATTGCGAAGATGATGGAGATGTGACAAGTGTTGTAGTCTTCAAAAATGAAGGAGGTTGTTTGGTCGAATTTACTGATGATTTGGATGATGTTGATTTAGATGAGGAAGAAGCTCCCAAAGTAGGTGTAATCGGAGGGACATAGGGCACCTTGGCTTTTGGTAATGAAGATGATGATCCTGATAGAGGAGGTGACGTCCTTTTAGTAGGTAAGTCGGCTTTTCGGGCTATTGGCGAAGAATGTGTTGTAGAAGAAGATGATGGTTTTGATAAGTGTGTAGAAGAAGACGCCTTCTCAGCGGATAAATCCAATCTTTTATGGGGAGTAGAGAGAGATTTTTGTGGGAAAGCACCAAGGGTCTTGATGGTTCGGAATATGGGCTTTCCTTTTTCAGGGATGGTGACAACTTCAACGGCATAAGGTGATTGTAACCTTTTCGGAGGAAGCAAGTGGGGAGGTACTGATGGCGCAATGTTAGATTTTGGTTGTCTCGGTTTAAGTTCAGGAACCGAGCGTATAGGTGTTGGTGCTACTTCTTTTGATTTTTCTTTAATGGGCGAAGCAACACTAGTGGTGGAAGAAGTGAGTGATGAAGAAGTAGTTCTTTGCAAAGGGACTACTTCTGGTGCAGTAATTATGGGTGGAAAAACTGTTCGAAAAGAGACAAGAAGAGTCAAAATCGAAGACGCTTCCGTCGGAGTTGGCACAATTATAGGTACGTTCACCAGGGGCATAGTTGCAGCGAGAATGGGAGCAACAAAAGTAGATGTATCTATAGTGGAAACTCGAAGGGATGTAATTTCCTCGAGCATTGAAAGAATGTCTGACGATGAGACAGATGAGGATGACACTGTCTCGGGTATGGATGGAAGGTAAGACAAAGGAGTGGAGAGAGATGAACTCGTATCTAGCAATGTAGGAATATTCAAAGACGGGCTATCGGAAGATGGTAGAATTTCAGTGATTGGCGAAGTGGAAGGAGGTTCTGATTCGGTTGATGTATTCGCAGATGGCTTGGTTTCAGAAGAAGATTCTTCAGTAGAGATGAAGTTGATAGTATGAGTGTTTGGTTTTTGAGACTCTGAAGCATTATGATTCGGGGAATGATTAGGAAAAGGTTGTTTAAAAACATCCATTGCCTGATTTGGGGGAGCATTTGGGTTATCCAGAATGAGCTCACCTTTATCAATGAATTTCTGGACAAGATTTTTGAAAGTCTGACATCGTTCGATGTCATGACCTTTGGTTCTATGATAATGACAGAATCATTTTCTCTATACCAGAATGGACGTTCTTGGATTTCATCGATATTCCTAATAGGGGGAAGTTCGATCATGCGAACTTCCAACATTTTCTCTAAGATAGAGGCATATGATTCCCCCAATGAAGCGAAGGATCGAGATGATGAAGTCCCTTTTCGAGAAGATGAGGAGTCTCTCCGTGGTGTTTGATTAGAAGTATTATCGGCTCGTGATGTTTTTAATACGATAGCATTGGTGGATCCCTGATTCTTGTCTTTAGAAGGGGAAGAATTTGGTTTGGTAAACCGAGAAAAATCAGGTTTAGATTTAGAGCGAGTTTTAGCTTCCCTTGTTCAATGGCGCGAGATTCAAGTTTGCGTGCCATTGTAAAGGCTTCTTCAAAGGTATGAAAATTTTGGATCCTTAAAGTGGAAGAAATGTGATTAGTACAAGATCGAGTAAAAAACTCGATTTGTTGGGATTGAGGAAGGGAGAAAGACAATTGGTTGATTATCCCTCTCCAACGAGTGACAAAGTCTGCAATAGACTCATCATCGAATTGACGAATGTTATAAAGATCTGTAATCGAGATCTTATGCGCGATATTTATTGAAAAGTTTTCGACAAACATCTGGGCCAATTGAGAGAAAGAAAACAAGGAATGTTGAGGAATGTTATTGTACCAGTCTAAAGCAGGACCTGCTAGAGACATAGGAAAGGTACGGAGCATAAGCTCCTGATCCTAGACTATGAGGTAGCAAGCATGTTTGAATGCTCGCAAATGTTGTTGAGGGTCCTCTCGACTATGAAACTTTGAAAATTTAGGAAGTTCCCATTGGGGAGGATAAGGCTTAAAAGCCGCTGAGGGATGAATGGGTTCATTACACACTTCCTCAAAGGAGTATGAAGGACGAGCCCCTTTTGTGGAGGCTTCCAAGACTGTGATTTTCTTGAAGAGAATTTGAACCACGTCAGATTGAGGAGGAGGCACACTGGCATGTCCTACATAAGAAGCAAATGGTGGATGTTGTTGAGGTGTCAACGGAGGATTCATCTGTTGATTGATAGGATGATAAGAGGAGTAACCATGCCTTCTAGATGACACCTGGTGGGGTATTTGTTGTGAAGTACCTTGTGTATAGGCAGGCTGTGAGATAATAAGTGGTTGAGAAAATGAAGGTTGGATGATGGGTGGAGCCTGTGATTGGTGGACTCCTATGCTTGTTGACTGAATCGGGATAGATTGAGGAACATGAGTGCCAATTTGATTGGACATATTGGGGAACAAGACCTGAAAGGGGCCTTCTACTGCCGGATTAGGCATTAAGGGTGTTGATGCTAAAGGATGTGTGAAGGTCACTGTTGCTGGAATATTGGAAGAAAGACCCACTAGAGGACGAGAAGCAGGAACCAACTGACTATTCGGAGGGGGTTGGCTCATAAAGGGGTATTGACCTTGGGACACAATGGAGGGCATAGATGAATTAACAGTAATATGCGGGTGCACAGACGCATTCATTATAGCCAGGGCAGAGGACCTCTCCGAAGTAGGTTGTGGAATATTGGAGGTAGCTGCGGTGTTAGGAATAGGTAAGACTATTTGAGAACTAGTCGATATGGTTGGTGGAAGAGAAAAAGGAGGCACAGGGGCACCGCCCTTCTCCGTGACTCGAGGCAAGAGAGATGATGCAAACTGTTCTACAAAGGCCTGGGATGGTTCACGAGAATAATCATACACTTGCTGGATTGGTGGTCCTTGATCAGATATTTGAATAGACTTGTGTACTAGGTAGTCCATAAGGGCTACCGGATTGCGATCGAGGAACGCCTGAAATTCAGGATCCCCGCGCAGAACATACTCTGAGTCAGAAGTAGATGATATTTCTGAAGGACTAGGGGAAGCTGGACGTGATGGGGTTGCTTTGGCTTGAAAGAAAGGATTATATGACCAGGATGGGGAACCGACTAGCAGCGGTCCCGAGGAAGATTTGGGGGGTGCCGAAACATCCACACTAGTGGTAATCTCGGAAGAAGAAGGAGCCAGTTGAGCCATTCTTCTAGATTGTAACTGAGTGATGACCGTCATAAACACGCAAAAAAGAGAATTGACCTAACTAATGCACAGACAATTCAAGCAGCGCAGATGATTATCTCCTTTAAATTTTGATGCTTTTAAGAAAGAAAATGTTAGGGAAGGCTTTTTAGAACAGGAACTACTCAGATAGCCAAACTAAGGATGGTTTGGGGGAATGTTTGGTGAGGAGTCCCGAAGGCACTTCAGTAAAAGACCGGTACGTGGCTTGATATAGGGGCCTACCCCCGTAATTCACACACCGCTGCGATAAGGGAGTCGGGTGCTTTGCCAATATATACTAGGATCTTCCGTGAATTTACAGTGCGGCCTGAGTACCGCGTAGGCTCTTCCTCTTGGATATCACTTCCAAGTAGGTGAGGCCAGGGAAGGAGTTTTGTTTAAATGCTTTATACCTAGTGATTTTGGCTTTGTGTGCAAGGGTGAAAAATAAAAATCAAATAGTGTCACTACCGATTTTGATCAATTTTCCAGCCTAATTAAAACTAGATGAGAAACATACAACAGCAATGACAAAGAAAAAGTTCTTTTTAAGCACTTAAAAATGAAGTGTTTGATTTCGATGAAGACAAGTCAAACAGATTCTTTCCCAAATGCGATTAAATTCCTTTTAAGCACCAAAAATTGAAATGTTTGGATGTGATAGACAACAAACAAAGAAATCCTAAAAAGGAGAAAACACCGCAAAAGAGAAATACCTGTAGATTTAGCTCTCCAAGGTGTGTGGACTTCAAAAAGCGCGTTGTTGAGCTCTTCTCCTCGGACAATCCCACGAACAAGCAAAGTGCTCCGCAAGAAAAGGTTAAGCAAATAACAAACAAGACCCAGAAAGATATATCCGGATAATGGTGAAACGAAAAATTTCTATTTCAAGGAAATAGAAAAATTTCAAGATAATGATTTCGCATAAAAAGCAAGATTGAAATGACGAAAAGAAATGCTCAAGCAGAACTGATAGAAATCCGTGAAGAAAAAGAATCAAAGCTCAAAACTAGAAAAGAAATGAACTTACCAATAAGGGACTTTGGTTGGGTCCCACCGGGCGTGCCAGAATGTAGATCAAGGATTTCGTGCTTGTTACCTGTCCAAGTTAATGCACCAAACTAAACACAAAAACCCTGAAAAACTCCAGTGAAATTGATACCTAATGGACAAGATCCGAAGATGTAGACGGATACGGAGGTCGATGTAGATAAGACGGGCGCACACGAACAATTCACACAATAGATCCGAGTAACCTGCAAGACACCAATGCTTGACAGAAAAAGATGGCGTTAAAAGATATTTGGGTGGACTGCCCGAGAAGCGGGTCCGGGAAGCGATAAGCTTCCTCGGCGGATGTCAGTCCACGTTTTCAATTAAGTAGAGAAGCATACATGATAAAAGATGTACATATAAGACTAGATTTTTTTGATTATAGTAATGAAACCGGATTTAAACAACAGACAGAAAGCTACAGAAAATAGGAAACTGTAAAATAAAGCCAGATTTGTGTTACCTGTGTCCTTTTTACCTGTCTACAGGATGATCGGCGTCGATTATGTAGAATTGGCGTCGACTGATGTGATCGGCGTCAACTATGAAGAATCAGCGTCAACTAAAATAGATTGACGTCGATTGAAAGAAGATCAGTTGATCAGGGACAGTGCAAGAAGATTCAGAAATTGGAAAGTGATGGACAGATAGCGACGTTTGTTGGATGTACGAAAGTCGGTAAGATACTGGAACAGAGTCACCAGAGGATCGATGGATACGTGCGATGTTGATATGATAGAAGCAGAGTAACGGTGCTCCTCTCAGGGATTGATTCGGACAGGATCTGCCCTCATTCGATACACTTGATGCTAAAAGATTTCTCTTTCTTACAACCTGTGTCTCTTTCGTGATCTGTCCCTTTGTTTCGCTCTGTTCGTGCACGTCCTTCTGTTCGTGTGTTTTTTTGATCTTTTTCGATCCCTAGAACTGAGTTCTGGACTTGCTTTTATAATCGGCGCCGCTCCTAGAAAATCGGCGCCGACCGTATGGGTCGGCGCCGATCGCGGGACAGGCTCCCGAGATGGCCAAAATGATTGATTTTTAAAAAGATGAGAATTACCCCAAATACAGAAAATATCCCGCTTGGGGAAGGAGAAAAATAGGGGTGATACATAGATAGAATACATTTGGGGTAGGTAAGTGATTAGGATACATGGGAAGAGGTGTAATTAAATGTTTAATATTTAATTACTCATGGGTAAGATACAATGGGGTGAATTAAATTTAAGATAGGTGTTTAAATCACAAATCGGATAATATCCCAAGGGGATAGTGGCGACATAAACATGCCCCAGGTTATCTGTGAGGGACACTAAATTGAGTAACCAATTTTAAGTGTCTACAATTATGTTTCATTGTTTTGAATAAGGTCTTTTGACCTCACCTTGGTAATAAAATCTATGGTCTCTGACCATACTCCTTAGAGAATATTTAATAAGTTGTTTTGGTGGGAAACATAAATTAAACCAAATTCAATAAGTCGAATTGCTAAATTGAGGGTTATAAGACCCACCAAGCATTGTTGAATATAGTGATTAATGCATTGTGGATTTCTCTTACCAGGCATATTTAATCACAAAACATGATTATGTTAAAGGTATACGCCATGCAAGTAGTTAGTAATATATATACACTTATCCATGCAAATTGGTTAAGTATTGGAAAAAGGTAAATTAAGTTTTAAAACAATGGTAAGCCGATCAATTATGGAGGAAAAGTTGGAGGGCAGCAGTAAGGCCACTGGTGTGGCACTACAACATTGAATGCCATTAAAGGAGCATTAAGGCTTCTGGAAAACTGGGAAGCTTCCTAAGGAGTTGAATCACATGCAAGTTACTCATTTTTTATTGTTTAAGGTTTTGGTTGAGCTCCACTTCAAATATTTGTGCATGGGGTTTTTGGTTTTGGTATAGTGTAGTTTCTCTGAGCTATTATAGTGAATATAGTGTTATATTTCTAGCTCAATGAGGGGGGAGGAGGCTTTATAAATCTATGAAACTCTTTTTTTTTTACTTTGTAAATGTTGGGACACCTCATGGGGGAAGGAAATTTTGGGTTTCTAGAGATTCTGGAATTCCTTCGAAAATTTGTGCAAGAGATAATAAGTGATTTTCTAACACGGGCATGGAATCACATCCCTCTTTTGGACATTTTTATTTGTTATAGTTGGGTAACTCTGTTTACTTTATCTTAAATGAAATAACTATGGTTTTGAATGCAAAAGCATAGATCTTGATATAGGTGTTGCTTTGTTGTGAAGTTTGACTGATTGTTTTGCTTACCATTCGGGTGATAGTTAGTTCGATCCAACTTTTGTCTATGTATGTTTGATTTCTATGAACTCTTGCATGATGATTGACTACGGAAGGTTTTTATACTAAAATTTTCTACAAAATCTATTAGGAAGTAACCATTAGGTGGGAGGGGAGACTTTACCAGTTTTGGCTAACTAAAAGAGCATTCCTGAGGATACCCAGACTAGAATGTATAGTCGTATATTTGTCCTTGATAGTTATTTTCTTATGGGTATCAATCCTTTAAATGTTATAGATGTAATCTCATGTAGAGATTATATATAGTGATTCGGTGGTCATTAAAACTGTCTATTTGTATTAGAATATATGCTTGATTTATAGTAAGGCTTTATGACTGTGTTGGAAAATATGGAAGAAACCATGACTCGTTAGTGAGTTCTTGGTTGGACATCCCATTCTTAATGGTCATATACCTGCTGAAATTTGTTTTAAGATTTCAATGTAGCTATTTATTAGACCATATGTTTTATATGTGGATATTGTTGTGCTTATCACGTTGTTCTTGGATAATCAGTGTAAATTGGTTGTTTATAGGGTATGCCCAGCAAGGTTTAAGTAATGCTTCCCTTGTTGATATCCTTGAGCATTTATTATCTCCCTAATTTGGATCTTTTAGTAAGATGTGAATGCATATAAATCACATATCATTTGGATTTCTAAGACACAACCTTAGTAGGTAAATCTAAATATTCTACAAAAATGAATAGTTTATATTAATGATTCAGGTTGAATGTTTTTACGTGTGCTTGAATGACTTGTTTCATTATATGGTTCATTGTATTTCAGTTGTAAGTTATTCATGGATGATTGAACTTTGTTATTCCACTGACTTGTCCTATGGATGTAGAAAATATTACCAATTGTGCCTTATATAAACAATTTTCTGAAATTACCATATATTATATGTTTTAATTTGAAATAATATTTCTTTTCAATAGTTGTGAAAAGGTTTCACTATACTCCACTCCTTCTATTGAGGAAGTTTAATGTGATAATCTATTGAGTAGACTAATTTGAATGTTTTGTTTGAGAACCAATGAAAACCAATTTCTTATACAAAATCAATAATTTACAGGCGGATAATGATGGTGTTATGTGATACGGGAAATATGGAAAGGTAGGTCTTGACACTTTATTGTTCTAATGATTCAATGCATCAGATTGTTGAGAATACATTTTGATATATATATATATATATATATATATATATATATATATATATATATATATATATTGTTGTCGGAATTGTAAGTGGGGGCACAAGTATAGTCTTTGTTATTCAAATTTTGTAGCAATCACTATGAACAAGACTAGAAGTAATGATGTTTGAAGATAGCAATTTGTGCGATTCAGTAGTTTTTATTTCGGTTGAAGTATATGAGATTATTGTAGAAACAAACAGTTGTTAAACAACTATACTAGAGGGAAATATCTAGGAAGAGTGATGTGCTTTCCATGTCAATTTGATATGAACTGATCATGTTGTAATATTTTTCAAATTTGCAAGTCCAATAGTACCACAAAAGGGGGGAAAAGGAACTAGGTTCTCACCTTGTTGTGACTGATGATATTGCACAAATTCATATAAATGTAGTTAATGAAGTTGTACTTAAATTCTTGTATAAAGAAAGAAATATTTGCAAATGTTCAAGGAAAATATGCATGTTGTTATGTATGATTATCCTTTGATAATCACTTGAAAATATGTAAATGAGGTTTTAACCTCCATGACTTAATATATATGTTGTTGTTTTTACAGCATGCCTTGTTTTATAAAAGAGTTATAATGTCGAACTTACGGAAGAATGTGAATGCCTAATAACACAAGTACAGATTGATACTTACTTCATTATGATTCAATTATATATGAATGTTGAGTTGGGATAGATTACTTCAGCGTACATAAACAATATTGTTAAGATATAATTACAGTTTATTTAATACAGTGGCGCATTAAAAAGATAACTATAAACTGATTAATCATGTGGTCCATGATTAATCATATGTAAGTAATATCAGCAACTAAATATCGCAATAACGTGAAGAGATGGACATAGTTATGATGTCTCGCTGGTGATATATGTTCGTTATTAAGTAATGCATAAAAGGTTAAGTATACCTTCCTTGATTAAATGATTATGAACTAATTAAGATCAGGGTTGTATTTCGCAACGCAATGCAACAATACCTTGATCGGGCCAACTTGGAATGGCTACGGGAAGGGCGATGGTACGCAGTGATGCAAGTCATCTCACAATTGCCTTCTTTCCCATAGGTATTTCAAAGGGGCTCAGTCAGTGTATTGTCATAAGGCTTTGTAGAACATAACTACTACAAGTTAATAAACTAAAATGGTTAACTATGAACTTAATAACTTAAGAAACGGAAAAGAATCCTGATACTATGAATGAGACGATTGTGCGGTGAATGGAGAGACATGTTTCGTGTGGCTTGCGTGCAGTCATGAAACCATAATAGTTAGGATGATGCCCTAAACTACGGCCATGGTAATGAAAATAATTGATTGCATTGTCTGATCACCATTTCTTTTGTGTTATGCCCAGGAGGCTACACTAAGATGATACACATTCTTTGAACCTTTAAAAGGGTATAAAAAAATTATATACTAGGTAGATTAGCTTGAGAGGATCATTAAGGGGATTGAGTAGGATCTGAACCCTTGCAGTCGCACATGGTTATCATAGCTTGTTTGGTTGGATTCTAAATATTAATAAAAGTTGAAATAATTCAGTGGTGGTTGTAAATGATGTTCTTCATTACAGCGAAAGATAATTTAAGGGATTTAATAAAATTTTAATGTTGGGATTGAACTGTTGCGTGTTAAATTCATTTTTGGCATTAACAATAATTAATGAGTAGACAAAAAAAAATCCTAGTTCTGACGTAGTAAAAAGAGATGTTATACCCAAAGAGAGTCTATCCATCCAAAATTTGAATTTAGGATGATCATCTTACCATGGTTGTAGCATTGTATTGCCTCATGTAAAATTGGAATGATGGTGGTTGGATACCCTCTTTCATCCCATATAAACACTATGTCCTTCACCATGGGTGAGAAGTGCATCTTTTGTGTTGTTACCCATCCTTTTATGGCTGTCTTAAGGATGTAGATAACAATAGTCCTTAAGTTTGTATCAACACTTTTTAAAAGATATCCCAGATCCTAAATTTCTTGGTACAAATAATTGAGAATTTGCAAAGGAATAGTCTATGTGATTTTTTCCCCTCAACACGTTCTTCCTATTATCAATTTAACCATGTTTCCCTCCATGATACAAACATGACAACAACATAGGAGGAACTAAAAAATATTACATATGTTGGTCATGCCTAGGATTATCAACAAAGAGTTCACTTGATAGGGCTGAAGTGGAATCCTCTTCCCATTTGGTGCTCTTCATCTTCACAAAGTTGTTAGAATATTCCTTAGGATGACTAAAACATTGCAAAGACATAACATGAAGGTGATGTAGCAAATCATTGCTAAGAAGATGATGAAATTACTTACCATAGGTTTTTTTCATGAAATTTCCAGTGAGTTGAAGATTAACATGAGCATCAAAAGATGCCCTTATTCCATGGTCATGCCTTCCAACAAGGTCACCCAAAATTCTAGCCTCGTTAACCCCTTGAAATTTTGTTTTTTCTCCATTCTTGGCATCACAATGATGACCGGTTTTCCATGATTTACTATGGAGCATTAAACTTGCCCCATGGTCGTCCTTTTTAACCCTTTTCCCATGACTACAAATCTGAGATGGCATGGTAGAAAGAAACAAATCTGAATTACCTTCACACCTTTGGTCATCTTCGTATGTGTTTGGAATGTCTTCGTGGCTCTTACCGAAGTCTAATCCATCATTATTTTTCTCTTCATTAATTGTTGTTAGGATAATTCCAGAAGGCTATGAGTGATTATGGGCACTCAAAAATGCCCTCTCTTCATGGGTATGACTTCCAACAATGTCATCCCTATGTTCCTTCCCAAAATCTAATTTTTATCTACTAATATTCAACCTAAGCAACTATTAGACACCAACAATTCATCATCAAACACAAAAATAGTCTTACCCTAGATGTATACTCCTTTTCATTCCTTAGCATGTGCTCTACAATTTCACCAAACCCTTGTGTCTTCATGGTGTTGTTCATAAAATTAGTCAAAAACTCCACTTTGGAAAGAGTGTTGGGGGTTTCTAATAATCCCAAAGGATGCCCCCTCTTGGTAACCAACTACTACAATGCATATTTTTCATTCTTAGCCTCGAAAGGATGGTCGTCCTCATCACTATTTGCACCTTCGAATTTCATCATGACTTCCTCTTCATCAAGCCCCAGAGCCTCTCCTTGTTTTGCCAATATGAAGGGGATCTTCTCCTCTAGGGTTGGTATACCTTTCCCATGACCCTTGTGTATGGATCGTGGCTTGGACCAAGTTCTAATGCCCAATCTATTTTTCTCCATTGTAAAAAATCAAAAAATGATATGTCATCATGAATAAATTTCGGAAGGGCTCAATACTCTTCAAATCTAGTTACAACATTATTAACCTTTGAAATCATAGGTTCTTCCTTAGTTAAAATTTCCTCCTTAACAATGAAGGTAGGTCTATAATGCCTTAATGAGAATATCCTCTCCCTATGGCTATCATGTATTGTGCAAGAATCCCTTTCCTCCTTGAATGTCATTCCCCTATATATATTTCTCATAATGAGGGCAGGAGATTCCAAGGTGTCTGTTAATATTTTTTACATTTTCATCATTTTGTTCATCTTCCCTTTACCTCACATGGAACCCTTAGGTTGGGAAGACCAAAGATTTTATACCACTATAATGTCCCTTTCTAAGGTTGAACCAAAAACAAAGAAATAACAAAAATCCCACTTGAGAGTAATCTTATTTTCATGACAACATATCAAAAAATATTAGAAAACCCTAGTAGCAAACTGATTGTATACTTTTAGGGCATCAAACACCCTCTAAACAAGCTAAAAATAGGTGCATAAATCCATCTAAATCTTACATCCAACTAATGGAATAAACACCAAGCAAAAGCATGCCAAAACATGTGTAATTTATGAAATTATATCCAGTTGTAATTAAATAAATGACAACAAAAGTACAATCCACAAAATGAGCTGAAAGTGAGGTCTCCAAACCCAATAAATGAAAAATAAGTGATAGATCAGCCTTATAAATATAGAGAAATCTAAATATCAACTTAAAATTCAAAACCATGCCCTAAAATGCACCCAAACACACTTCTACCCAAGTCTCCACCCTCGGAGAGGGTGCCAAAGTGATGAAGAAACCCTTGGTATTCTTCTCCTTAATACCCTAGTTTCCCAACCAATAGGATAGTCTTCTTATAAGTTCTTAACACCAGCAAATTGGAGAGTTTTTGTTATCCAACCTTAAAAAAATAAGGGTTTCATCCTCCTTGCTTTCCACATTAATTGATTTTCTCCCCTTAGTGGATTGGAATAGACCAATCAGCTCTAGAACCAAATAGATAAAAGTATATAAGAAAAAAACATTCCCAAAATGAGCCCATGCAACCCCTTATATAACCTTATGGTGGTGCCAAATGTCATGAGAGATGAATTCCCCAAGACCAACCTCCTTAGAAGCTTATTTATTATTTTTGGCTTTATTAACTTCTCTCCAATCCAGACGACTTAGTTAAGAAGGTAAATACAAAAGAAAGATCTAATTATCAATTAGGAAAAGACCAAAATATAATCCAAGGGCTTCCCTTGTTCATCTTCCTCTTGCCCGTTGGAAGTGGAATGGGTAAGAAGCCTTCAAAATGGATTAATTTGAAAAGGGGGCATTGCATGCACAAATGATTGAGATCAATTTTAATTCAAATTATGATATCGATTGGGATGTTAGGTACAAGGCGCATATGAATTATCCCAATTATTATGAACAATTTGATATATCAGATGAACACTCACGTACGTTGAATTTCAATCTCGTTGGAGGATCTAAATCTGATTTTGATGCTAGTTATGATGAACATTTAATACACCAAGTTTCACATTGATCAATCTAAAATTCTTGCTCATATCAGTCAACATTTCTCCAATTTAACCAAATTTGTAGTTTGAATGAGGATTTTTTCCTTACTAGCTCTACAAGTATAATGCTTTTACATCATTGTATGATACATTATCCAATACTTGGGGGAATATTTGGATCTCCCTTCCTTATTTTTCAAGAATAATTTTCCTTGCACTATATATGCCCCTACGTACTTTGGTAAGAGTCACGTTTCTAATGTGTTTGTTAATACTGCTAAATAATATCTCTTCCATCACAACAGGTTTCACAAATCAATCAATTGCAATATATTTTTTCATCATACTATAATCACAAATCCTAAATCAAATCATTCTACTCATACTATTTCTAATGGATCTCATCCATCTTGTCCTCCTCTCAACATTTCTTTAGCATACATCACTACTATTATACGACTTACATTTGAGTCACATTTTGTAGCAAAATTGAGGCTTGAGCCTCCATCTTCTTTAAAAAAAATTGCACCTCTTCATGAGGTTCTCATCAGATAGATTTCATGCTACCCTTATTTCTTGTACATAGAAAAACATATCAAAAATACAAGAAAATAAGATGGTTTCAAAATACAAAAACATTCATACATTTGCAAAAAAACAAAATTAAGACTTGTACACTTAGCTTGAGTTGTTTACACTTTACATTACACATGTTGTTTATCACTATGGTTTTAATGGATAACATATCTCTTTACTTTTTACACACATGCATTCACATGATATATTGAGATTAATGCATGATACACACATAGTAGTACATGAGGATAGGTGTTGGTCAGCCCTTTACCCATACTTCCTATACATATGGGGGCATGTATTATACATTACACAAAGGATTTATTGTTCTGTTATAGTTCCTTTCTACTTCCTCATTATGCTTGATTACATATATTGTGTACATGTTATATTTTGAGCTAACAAGACTAACACATGTGTCTTGTGTAGAATTACCACCTCTTGCTTCAAATGTATCTTTTTATATCAGGTGTTTTATCATTTCATCATGTTCTAACACTCTTAGTTTTCATACATGTTTGTTGAATGTGTTGATACTTGACTGTTTCATTGATTGTGGTCCAAGTTCCTTCCTTGTCTTGTAACATTATGGGTGTCCCATGTTTGTGGATATATGCCTATATTTTGTTGCTCTTATTTTTCAACTTACAAGACTTGATTATCTTGTGACACTATGGGTGTTCCATGTTTGCAGGATCTACGTCTTTTGTGTGACGTTGTTTTCATATTATTGACTTTGACTTCATTTTTTTTGCACTTATTTTCTTATCCATGCATCATCTCTTGTTGTGTGTCATGGATGCCACCATGTGCAAAACCTTCCTTTTGTAATAACAGGTTCTTCAAGGTTTCCACCTCTTCAACATCCTACACTCTTCTACAACTCCTCAGACATCTAGCACATGGGTACATATATATTATTTTGAGCCACGTGCTCAACATGGTTATTCACACATGCCTCAAAAGAGGGGGCATTTATTCAAGTATATTCTACATCTACAATAGACACATGAAATTTTTTGGGGTAATATATATGTATGAACATGGTATAGGTACTCATACACACATTCAAACACAGAAATCCAAAAAATCAGGCATAGGTTCAAAACTCTTCTATCTCCCCTTTGTTTCTATGTTGGATTTCATGCACCTAATACTCTGGTTCTCCATAGCAAAATTGGGTACTAATCACCCCCAATAATTTAGTAAGTTCAATAATGAAAATATTCAAGTACAAGCAAAGCATGAGAGCTTCTCCCTTTGTAAAAAAAATAGGTGTATTCCCTGTTTATATTTCTTCATTTCATTTGTATGCAAGTACAAGTATTTCATATTACATTTTACATCTGAGTTAAAATTCAATTCTTTACTATGGACATTGACTATACTTTGTGTTACATATTTCATCGTGGATCATGTCAACACCAAACACAACAAGATTCTGCAAAACAAACTTCGAGAAAAGACAAAGTGTATCTACACACTCAAGTATATTTTCCGTTAAGCATTTAATTTTCATTTCATACTTAAAGGGAGGGAAAATTTAGACACTCAAATTCATAAATTTACTTTTTAACATTGTTAGTTTTGATAATGCACTCTTGCTAAGATAAACACAACCTTTTTATTCCTGCTTAGTGCGTTATGAGGTCTCTTTTTTAGATTTTTAATCCTTGCACACTGATATGCTGACACATTCTGAGATTACATTCCATAAAATCCATATACTAAGTCAACCTAACAAGATGCACACTGATATGCTGACACATTCTGAGATTACATTCCATAAAATCCATATACTAAGTCAACCTAACAGGATGCAAACTTCATTGAACATGCTCTTCATTCCTGCTCAAGGTCATACAATTTGGTCAGGAATTTATATCGAGTTTTTACCTATCTATATGGTTTTGCACCGGCATATCCCCCATATTTGATTTTAGTTCCAAATTCTATTATGGCTCATTTAATCCCTCAAGGCCAGTATTTCTTCAATAATTCACCTTCAGAACCCTATATAAACAAGTTAACATTACCTCATTTACTAACCTAAAAATCCTATGGTACTGAACTAATACACTCACTTCATGAACTTAGAAAAAACACCTAAGGATCCCTAAATCTCGCAAATTTGTATCAAAAATCATTTGGGTAGAAATATCTATAGGTCTAAAGATTCTTATCATGTCAAAGCATCAGTCTCTCTCATACATAAGCACTCAAACATCCCTTCTCCAAGTATTTTAGCAAGAACCAAACTTAACTCAAGCATTGTCAAAGAAGTTGTCAAATCTAGTTGCATTTGGAGTATTTTCAACATTAACGGTGCATGGTTTGTGCCCACAACCCAACTAATATTTATCTTGTAGGTTATCCCATCCATGATTAGAGTTTGATATCTTGTTCAAAAAATTTAGAGAGTTTTGCAACATGACTGATAATTAGGATTTGACAACGACTATATTGCCCACTTCCTTCGAACATTATTTAGATAGATTTTCTTCCATATTAGAGTCTGTTTAAAATAACTCCTTGTACACATTGAATTGGCATGGGGTGTCAACCTTATGACCCGACTAACATGGATATGGCATGACCTATTGGTATAGTATTGTTTTGGTAGATACATGGTTGATGTTGCAAGATGGTGATTAGTAAATATTCTGATTTGGTTGTACACATGAATTAGAATTGTAGTTACCATGGTATCGAGACTTATTGAAAAAAGTAAATTGTTAGAATTTGGTATTTGGTATGTGTGTGTGTGTGTGTTTATTGGATTGAATGATGAATAGAAAATAACAATGGATAATTGATGCAAGTAAGATTAGATTTCGTGATCTATTGAAAATGTATAATCATGGAAATCTTGGTGAACTTATTTGATGTTGAGAAATTAATCTTGAAAATTATATATATGAATGGTGTGTAAATTGTTTGATGTGAGTGTGTTGGTGCAATAGTTAGAATTGATTTATATATATCATTTTGGGCATGTATGATGTGTTTGTTGAGTGTGCAGATGACAAATAGGTGTTCGGGAGATTTGAACCACAAAATAAACAAACAAAAGAGGATGAAGGGGGACTAACTCACATGGAGATCATTGGTCAACAATGGGTACTCAAGTTTGGAATTGGATTAGGAAATGTTATTATATAAAAGTGACATTAGTTTTATAATGTTGGCTTTTCTTCCTCAATTTAAATTTATTTTCCTTTGTTTTAACCTTTAGATTGACTAGTTTTCTTATCTTTGATAATTTGTAATGTCCCCTTTCCTACGCCTAAGGCCTAAGGGCCAATTCGAGTCCAAGCCTTGGTCATACCCAAGGGGATTTGGACATTGAGAGCTATTTGGTATGAATATCTAGTCTATTTTGTTATAAATCTTCATTGACATAAGCAAAAAGGTGTTTTAGAGGGACTAGATGTTATGTTTTGTCGTTAGGAAGGGGCCACATGGTACTAATGTTCTAATTTTTTGTTGGGGGGTTACTTTTGGACCATGACAACTTAAAAAGGGAAAGTTACTTTTATTTTATTAGCCCTTCCAAGGGAAAAATGTGACTAGGGTTTATTGAGGCTCTTTTGCCTTAGAGAAGTTATATAAGGAGTTGGGGGAAAATGGAAAAGGATTCTTACATGCACACTTATGATTTTCATTGAGCAATTGTTGATTGCTATCATCTAGCTTGTGGAGTAAGATCCCACAAGATCCCTAGCTTCAGTGATGAGAGATCCATTCCTAGCTAGTAGGGCATTCTTCGGTGGTGAAAGATCCACCCTAGCTTGTCATTTTGGAGCTGATTTTTATAGATTAATTTCAGAATTTTCAGAGAAGGGTTTTGGAAGATTTTTGGGGCTTTTGTGGAGAAAAATCAAGGGTTTTTAGATCTGATTTGTGGTAGCGATTAGAGTAGATTTTGCCGCCATATTTGGAGACACTTTTGAGGGTTTTGGGCCTCTTCCCAAGGGGAGCGACCCACTTTGGGATTTTGCAGTGATTTTTGGGAGGGTTTCAGTGTGTCGTTTCTAGATCTGGAGGTTGGGATCTCTTCTATATCATTGGTAGCTGTTATTTCCAGAAATTCAGTTTTTTATCTATTTTCTAGGGTTTTATCTACTCAGTTTCAAATTTGTAGCAGTGTATTTAAGGTCTTGCAGGTGTCATTTTTTAGATCTATAGGTTGGGTTTTCATTCTCAATATTAATAAATGTTATTTCCCAAGTTTCATAATTTTTCCATGCATATTTGAGGAGATATGAATTTTTGAAGTTTTTTAGCCGCCTAGGGCATTCTGTAATTTTCTGGCAGCAATATATTATTCCAAAAATTGTGAAAATATTTTTCTAGTGTTTATTATTATTAGTGCAAGCTTCCCTCAAAATTTCATGCACTTTGGGCAAGTATTTGTGAGATATCAATTAAATACCATTTGTTGCCCTAGCTGGTCATTTTTTGAAAAAAAAAATCCGAAATTTTACTTTGCTGCAATTTTCATATATTTTGTGCATTTTCAAGTGGTATCCCACAAAGTATATTTCATAATTTGATTTAATTAGATTGTAAAATGGATTGTTAAATTGAACCCCTTTCTATTTTTTGGATGTTGGGACCTTGTTTTATGGCTGGAAAGTTTTTCATTTATGGAAAACTCGAATTTAGCCTTTAAGGGCAATTTTGGGAGGTGTATGGGACAAGTAAATGTTGTCCCACACTCCAAAAACTCCCAACACACCTACCCAGGTGTACCTTTTTAGGGTACTTTAGCCACTTTTAGACTCTTGTGTACATCATTTACTACTTATCGTCTCTCTCTTTTCAAAATGATATTTTCTAAGTACTTTTATTACTTTTTTTACTTCAAGATTTGGGATTATTTATGGTGATTTGATGAAGTGACGGTTTGGGTTTCTTAAAAATATATTTTTGTGGATGTGCACCATTTATTTAATTTTCCAATTTCTTTATTTATTTTTGTGTGAGGATTTTGAGAAATGGGTTGAGTATATGTTAAGTCACGTTAAATGTGAAGTGATTGTTTTGTAAAGGAGACCCATGTGATGTGTAAGGGCTTTCTTGACATGCTTAGGGATTGGGGTTATTTTTAGGGATGGAGCATGCCACATGGCATGATCCTATGAAATCCTCCATCTTGAGTTTTTTCTCTAAACATGAGTCTTATGCCTTATTTTGGGGGAATTCATTTGGTCTTAAAGAGGTGTTGTCACTTGAGGATTGTTTGGATGGCTCATGGGATTTTCGGAGTGCTTGGGAATGCTTGCTTCAAGATAATTTTGGGAAAATTAATTATTAGGTATGCCTTAGCCATTTCATTTTCTAATTGTAATGTAATTTCTACTCCTTGAACTGATTTTAGAATCATGATTTTTACTACCCACTTGGATATGTGTCAATTTGTTTAATAAATGTTTTGTAGAAGCTTGCATGATTCCACTATGGGTATGCATGTGGTGTTGTGTGTAGGGGAATGTGTCTTACCACTAGAGGGATAAGTAGTGTTTCGAAGTGAGGGGTTTGTTCCCTCTTTAGGTATTGTTTTGGAGGAACTAAGGGGAGGGGCAACTAGTCCTAGTAGAGCTATAAGTGGTTGTGGACATGGGAGGTATAATTGTGGATCCATTTTATGTTTTAATTCTTGCGGAGAAACCAAGGGTTAGCTACCATCTCCTAGTGGAGCGATGAGTGGTATAGGGTGGTACTTCCTTCCCCATTTCAAACATAGATGGTTTGATCGTGTGTATTGACTTCCTTTTTGTGGTTTACATATCGGGTTGTTTGTCCCCTTTGCTTACTTAGTTGTTGTGAACTTAGTTTGCATGGTTGTATGTGCTTTCTTCTTTTTTGTGGTTGGCATACCTGGTTATTTGTCCCCTTTGCTTACTTGGTTGTTTGTGATTTGGGTGTTGGGTTTATTTCAAAGCTCATTTGTTGGTTCTTGAGCCCTATGTGAGTTAGGGAACTTATGGGGCAATGGGGATGAGATCATTCCCCCATTGCATGGTTGGATGGTAAGTGTTGTCGGAATCTTCCTTTTGTTTGATATGGGAGTGTTGTGATGAAGAGTATCAAAGTTGAATGAAGTTATGGATAGAAGTTTGTAATTGGTTTCCATGCAACTTATGCCCTTGAGCCATTTGGAGATCTTGTTAAGTGTTGTCCAAGTTTGTTATTGTGAGTACTCATGAGAATTGTAAAGAAAATGGAAAGATATGATTTATAATATGGCATTTGAGATCCATACATGGATAATTTTGTGTTGAAATTTGTACTTGCATGGTTAATGAAACGATGTGAAATTTCCCTTTCATTTCTCTCTACTTTCTTGTAAGAGTTATTTATATAAGTGTATGACATTGCATGGGGAAAGAAATAAACGATAGTTTGGTTGTATATTTGGTGTTGAAAGTTGTATTGTGAATGGAAATAAAAGACTTACTTGTTGTAATTGGGATTTGTATGCTTTCGCAAAGTGTTATATTCCTTGCAAATGAGAATACGGTTTCTTTATTTTGATATCATTGGTAAATGGTTATATTACTTATCCATATCTAAATGTTGAAGAATGTTATTGTACAAATGGTTGTTGCCACATAGAAAGAAATTATTGAAATTTAATTAAAGATGAAAACTCTCTTGTTCACTCTTGTTTACTTAAGATTAAGAAAACTTATTGAACGATTGAGGTTAATACACTTGATATCATTATCTCCCTATTTATTTTGATTCATTCCAATTATCTCTAATAAGTAGGTTATCAAACAGTCACAATGTTATTGGAAGCTTGATTCGTGTATCTATCATTAAGTTAGATTGTTAAAAATAATAATTGGGATCGTAAACCTAAATGATTAGCTCCTTAAAAATAATACTAAGTTTTCTATTAGTAAAATACAACTATTTTGGATGACCAATTTAAAATATATATATGATGTACTACTTATGTGTGTGTGTGTGTGTGTGTATACTTTTATGTATGTATGTTCATATATATACATACATTTAATATATATATATATATATATGTATGTATGTATGTATGTATATATATGAACATACATACATACATATATACATACATATATACATATATATGTGTGTGTGTGTGTGTGTGTGTATACACATATACATACATATATATGTGTGTGTGTGTGTGTGTGTGTGTATAGATATGTATATGTATATGTATATATATACACATACATATGTGTGTGTGTGTGTGTACATATGTATATATATACACACACATGTGTGTGTGTATACATACATGTATACATATATGTACATTATATGTATATATACATATATATGTATATGTATGTATGTATATGTATATGTACATATATGTATACATATATATATATATATATATATATATAGATATATATATATATATAATGTATATACATACATACATACATATATATATATATATATATATATATGTATATATGTATATATGTATATGTATATGTATGTCTATGTACATACATAGAGATATATATATATATTATGTATATATATATATATATATATGTATGTATATATATGTATGTATGTATGTATGTATGTATGTATGTATAATATACATATACATATATGTGTCTATATATGTATATACACATATATGTATATATGTGTATATACATATGTATGTATGTATGTATGTATACACACACACACACACACAAAAGTAGTACATCATATATATAATATATATATATATATACTTATATGTATGTATGTATGTATGTATATATATAAGTGTGTTAAAATAAAAGAATTGCATTTATAGGATTGGAGGTTTAAGAATAATACAATAAATATTATTATATATAATATTATATCTACATAACTTTGTTTATATATAAATTAGTTTATATAATATAAAATTCAAAATAAGTTGGTGTGGGAAGGTTCGGCCTACCCACCCCGTATAATTTTTTATATTATAATATATATATATATATATATGCCAATAGGCTTATTAGAGACAACTTTCTTTGTAACTGAATTTTTTTTGGTAGTTGTCCTTTATTTTATAAAAAAATAAGAAACCATGTCATTGTAAATATATATCTTTATTGTTGCAATATCTTATTTCTTTGTAATTGCAATTGAACACCTAATGACCTTCCACATTCTTCCTTCTCCCTTGTCTCTCCACTTTCAACTCTCCCCTCCCAGTTTTCGAGGGATGATGAATTGCATCCATGGAAGGAGCTATTATTATTCAGTGTAGAAAATATGGAAGGCTCTGTAGATATAGGAACTTGAGCATAACAATTTTGTGGCTCAAACCCATGATCCGTTATTCTGTCGCTGTCATTGTAGCATGGATTATATTGATAAATGAAATAGGATGGCCTACACCCATGTTGAGACAAATTTATTTTTCTCTATAGGTGATTATTCTGCACCCGTGCGAGGATAAGCTTGAGGAGATGCAACATGGATATTTTTCTGCCACCTAATTGTTTTGCAGCGATTTTAATGGTGGATCTTTTCAGCTTAATGCTTCTTTAATCCTCAAGAGATATTGACTCTATGTTGTACTTGAGCCACTTGAAAAAGACCATGGGAAGCTCTTCACAGGAAGTATCCTCGTCTGTGAAATAAGAGGAAGATGAAAAGGTAAAGGAACCCAATGATGAAGAACCCCCAACAAATATCAATGCAGGTACAAGAGCCTACAAATTATATTACAACTCTCCCAAGTTGGGGAGGTTAACACAGTCAAAAACCCATCCAACATCCAGCAAATCATTTGTAGATGTATACTCATAGTCCGTCCATTTTGTTGGGCTTGGAGGAAGAAAATCCTCCGCCTTGCCTAGCGCAATATCTATAAAATCAATGTCTAGAGAATCCATGGCACCAATTTCATTGCATTCATCTAGGCTCTGATCATTTTTCTCAATCTCCATTTCATCAGGCTCTAATTTCACTTTTATAGCTCCTTCAATTATTTTGTTTTCATCTTGTCCTTCAATGATTCCATTTTCTCCAGATCCTACAACTTCACCAACATCTTGAGGGCTGCCACTATCCATGTCTCTTGCAGAATAACTGGAGCAATTATGAAACCACAAAAATATTTTTTTTAAATTACATAAAAACAACACCGATACTCAGAATACAATTACAATAACACGTGAATAAATGCTACTAAAGAAATCACAAATTAAAAATAAACTGAATATTCAGTACCTTTAATCTAGGAGGTGTTGACTGAAAAAGTGCATGGTAAATAAATTAAAGAGGAAGTGGGGTAAGTAAATCGGAGACAAATTTGGCAGATACATATTCATAATCTCAATATTAGCCGAGAATGGATAAGAGTTAAGTGCGTAGCAACACACATCAGCAGCAAAGCTTGATGCATGTGATTTCTGTAAAGAAAGAAAAGAGACTTTGAAAAGAGTGAGATGAGTGAGTGCGAACAACCCTTTAGAAGTAGACTCCTTGCAAAAGCAGTCTTTACAATGATTAGAGATTATAAAGTTAATTGGTAGCTTTCAATTCATAATATAACCAAATGATGTGCCACTGACTATCCTAGGTCTATAGTCATTGCCTTTTCAAGTCATTTATAATTTGGAAATGTAGTGGTTATCTGTTCATTCTATTATGTTGGCTACAACTGAAGTGACATTTCCTTAAAATGATAAGGAACAACGTCCAGACTAATGTCTTACAATAAAAAGCATAAGAACAAAATGTGGGCCTATGTCAATATTTAATGAGCGTTAGGCTTATCACAATCACATGAGGAGGTTGTTTGAGATTGCTTTTCTAAGTTCTTTTTAAATTTGTAACAACTTCACTTATCCAAAGAAAAGTTGCAGTTGTAAGGATAGGTCTCACTGGATAATAAAGGCTCCAATACTTCAGTTGATTGTATGTTGCCTGTATAGTTGAAGAACACCAATTGATCAATATGGTACTGTAGTGGCTATCTTGTAGACTACTCCCTTCAGAAGGGGAAAGGCATTTCACAATATGGGATTACTAAGTATTAGACTATCAAATTTTGCTAGTAATGAACTGTATAGTTGTAATAGATGAATATAGTGTTTGTCTTCGGCGATGGAGGAAGGTGTTGCATAATCAATATTACATTATTTGAAACAAATATGTAGATTGAATAAAAGCTACATAGTTTCAAACCTGTTGTAGGCCAAGTCTAAATATTAAAAGGTACTCCTGAACTTATCTCAAAGAAATTAAAATCTTGGAAGTGTAAGTGAAGTTCAAATTTACAATATTGTACTTGGGCCCTTCCTTAAGATCAACCAAGTTATACGTGAATTTGAGAGTGTTGAACTTCACCATGAGAGATTATATTTATAATTTTATAGTGTTTGAGTACAAAGTTACGCGAATACATGCACTACTTTTCTTAACCTATCAAAGAGGGTTTGTACTATCGTGTCCGATTAAAGGAGTACCGTTAAACTTCTGACAACTGCAAGTTTAAGGGAGATTTTGGATAGTGCGGGATTGGCACATGAAAACCTTTCTCCAAATGTTGCAACATCTACCCAGATGCTTGCGAGTGTTTCGAACTTGTTGAATATCAAAGACACTGAAATGAGCAGGTGAGTACTGTGGATGGCCTTCATTCCACTCTTAATTATTTATGCTTTTCTTATACTCAAGTTTTGGGAAACAATTTTGTAGTTTTCTTATTGCAATGGGAGACATTTCTTTGAGAAAAAACGATGTGGAGGAAAAGAGGGCCAGAGCGCAAAAGGAATAAAAAATTCTTCTCGAGAATACTAGAAGAGCAATAATTATGCTGACTTATTTGAAGATGTATCTACTACATGATATAACCTGCACATTTAATATACTTCATTACATTTTGATTTATTTATATTGACAACTAGAGGACTACCTTCAAATGCATATATCTAGGTCATTTAGCTTCTACCCATTTTTGAGTGGTTGGAACTTGGAATTGAATTGGGGCTAAAACATATGTACTATTTCTTAAGAACGCTTGCATAGTTGGAAGAAGAAATAGCTTGCCATGAAGGTCTAATGATGCATTGGCAAACAAATTTGAAGATAATGGTTTCGAAAGAGCGTCAATACTTACAACAACTTTCAAACTATAAAGTAGGCAAAAGTATGTCATTATTTTATATTATAAAACAATTTAGAGCTACCTCATATGCATTAACGATTACATGGAAAGGTCATTGCATGTAAAAGTAAAATTAACCAGGCATTGTTTGTTATGGACAACATAACAAAGAGGACATTATAAACCTGCACAGATTTGTGTCCTTTTTGGGAAAACCTGAACCTTCCTGAGCGGCTTGTAGATGTCTTTGTTGTTTGTAATTTTTTGTCTAAGTTGAGGTCAAAATATCCTTTGTGTATTTCAAATGGATTTCTTTGTTTCCTAATCAGGCATTGTTGAATCGAGTGGGATATACTCCAGAAATCAGCCTTGGTGTCTTGATGGAAATGGTTGAACATCGGAATGAACTAGAGAGGAAGACTAAACCCATTTTGGATACCTTAAGAAGTTATCAAGATTTGCCACTTTTAAGTCTCCTCCTCCTCCTTCCTAAAAACACCTTTGCTGATAATATTTTCACTCTTCGGTATGGATTCATTATTTGCAATCTTTAGAATGAAAATAATATTATCATCATGGGACAGGACAAAGCACTTGCTGCATTAGCCATTGAGGATAAGAGGAGGGAATATGCAGCAGCAGAGAAGTATCTTGAAGAGGTGTTGCACTCTGCTCTGAATACTCCAAGTGAATAAGAGGATATATAATATGATCCGATGATTGCAAGTTGATAGCTGGCAAATGTGATTGTTATACTTATATTTGTGTATATGCAAGATTGCTCTTGCCATGATCAAAGGACATCGTGTGCAAGAAACAACCCTGTTCAAATTGATTTTACTTTATGTTTCTTTCCTACAATTGAGTTGTAATGATATCTCTTCCCTACTTCATTCTGCTAATTTTGAAGATATCCAACAATTGATTTGCATTTTGATAGATTACAAAGATGCCAAGCCAATCATAAATTTTCAGTTCTAGCATCGATATGCTAGACTTCTTGTCATTTATCTAGTTCAGAAGTCATTACAATTCAAATAAGAATGTGATTATTCTTTTCTTAAAATTTTACAACATATGACAAATTGGAAACTCTACAAAAAGGTATATTCATGCACCACACTATATTTCTTTAATATAGTGAAGTTGCAAGTCCAATACTAAGAGTGCATGGAAAATGTAGAAAAATATAAATCCAAAGTATTTAAAAGTAGTATTTACCCTCCATTAATATTTCATAACTCTTTATTTTTTGTAAAATTAAACAAATCATTATTTATTATTAACTACCTTTAAATATACTTTTATGACATAACCTTGTTTTGTAGAATCCAAATTGTCAAAAAATAATATTATTATTATTAACATATTTTAATAAATTCATTCATCATCTATATCATTAAGTGTATTTGTTTTTGTGCATTATTTATTTTACACTAATAAATATTTTTGTATTTGTCTACCACAAGCACTAATGGATGATGTTACTCTACATAAATAATTATTTTTCTGCATATAAATTCATTGTCACCAATGAATGAATCAATCCATAATAACTATTATTATTTATTTACAATAAAATTAAATTTAAAATTTAATTTAATAAAATACATATTAAAGTACACAAGCACCTATGTACAGCATTCAAAATTTAACCTGTCACATCCCTTCCGAGGGCTTCAAACCCATTAGAAAAGCGCTGGTCAAAATCTGCCTGTAAAAAAAAATTCATAACTTATAAATCATTTGACAAATTTTAAGTGTAATATTTTTTTCAAACTGTCAAAAGAAGGGCTGTGTGGAAAAATGGCCGTCAACCAGAAATGAGATTTGACGCTCGTCCTAGGAATTTTTGCTTGCTATTTTTTACGGTTTTTGTCTTTGAAAAACTATTTTGTAAAAAAAAATTAAATTTTTATTTAACTGTCAAAGTAACGTCTTGTAAAATTGGTCAAACGTTATTTTGGTTAATGCAAGTTTATAGTTAGCACCGCCACTTCCATTGTAAATTACCATTTGCCAGCGCAGCAACACAATGTCATAAATACAATACCATTTCCACATAAACTACCCTAAGTATTTCCATGTGCATTCATAAAGACGAGTAAGTATTGCAGTTAATTTTTTCAATAAAATTTTTGAATCTCCCTCCACTTTTTGAGTACCTAAAATTTTGTATTTGTTTGTAATATACTGCTCGAAGTTTTCTCTTATAGTTATGGATATGGACACCTAAATATTAACATTTAATTATCGATATTCCAACTTGATATACAAAAGTTCCAAATAGCTGGAGTTTTTCCTATATGCCACCGATTTTCTTCAAAAGTTGCAAATAGCCAAAGTTTTTTCTACATGATATTCCGGTAGGTTCTACATTAATCATCTCTCTCCAATTTTTAAGCAAGTTCAACATCTTCTATTATACATTTTTTCCTTCAAAACATTATGGGCTATGCTTCCTTCTTCTTGTTTGTTTTTTCTGCTTTGAAATAAAACGTGTTTTTTATTAGAATAGTAGTTTAAACGATGTTCATGAATATCATGCTTCCTAAGAATAGATACAAGTTACAACGATAAATGTGCATCTATAGAAAGGTTCAAAAAGATAGTGTGTTACACAAAAAAACATTGAAGGATATGGGTGTGAAAGACATGTCAATTGAGAGTCTAAAGCAAATTTTTGTTGGCATGCAATATAACAACCCTTTGTAGTGAATGGATTTGACATGTAGACTTGATTTATCCTTTTCATGTGAAGTGTGAAGCATTAATGATATTTTCATCATGGAAGGGCTAGGCAAATATTTACCCTTCAAAATAAAATTCTGACCAGCCCTTCAAATTTGATCACTGCCTATGTATACTTTTGCTAGTTTAAAAATATTATATAAAATATGCGGTGGGTGGGCTCGGCCCAACCCACCTCGTAATCTGCGTTTTAAAACCATTAGTGTAGGCTTTTACAGTCGGCACAAGAGTAAGGAATTAGGTTTAGGATAGGGTTTTGTTTTATTTATTTATATTATTAGGTTATTTGTTTTCTTTTATATTTAGCATTAGATTATAATACATTATATAATAAATGGTATACATTTAGATATAAGTTTATATTATATAATAGTATGGTGATACATAATATATATTATATATAGTATGTGTGATGATTAGATTTAGTTGAATAGATATAATATAATTTACAATAGATTATATTGTTTAATATATTACGCAATTTTATGTTATATAATGTATTATATTATGTATAAATAATAGTATAAGGATTAGAATAGTAATTGTGAAAGTATCATTGCTTTCAATGATATATTATACATAGTATGTGTTATTATAATAATTTGATTATAATGTTTATTTGTTCTTTGTAATTGATATAATGTTTAGGAGACTTAGAAAGTTGATATAATATTATAAAATAGTATTATAATGTAATTAATGTCTATAAAGTTGTTATTAAAAGTTCATAATATACACCATTGTTATAATATGGTAATGTTATCGGCAAAACAATTGCAACATTTATAATTAAATATTATTGTACTGTTATAGCATAACCTATTATACTATAACCCGTAGCCTTATAAAATATATAGTGAAGTGTAACGAAACTAACGTGGGGTATAGTCTCTTCAGAGACATCTGATAAAATTGGAACGATACAAAGAAGATTAGCATGGCCCTCCGTAACGTTGATCCGCATAGCCGATTAAAGTGCAATTATGCATCATATTAGCGTAAAAACAAAAAAAAAAATCTTTGGTTTCTAGTTGGGAGTTTTAGGGATGTTACCATTAGTAACCTGCCATGTGAACTGGCATATTTGCATGGTTATTGGCTTTGCCGATTTAATTGTTTATCGCTTGAACACACGAAGCAAATAACTCACAAATGCAGAAAACCTAGTAGTGTTGTGCAACGAAGCTTACTTTCCAATTTATAACGTAAACTTGAAACTTGTTTCCCATTAATTCTTTCTAAACCAAACAAATATATATATTCCATAATTTTTACCTCTAAACTTAGTTGCTTTTTTTGTGAAATTTTTGGGGCATCACAGCTATAAACATTTTCAGGCACATGATAGTCCCAAAATCCAAGCAGGTCCAAGATCGTACAGTAGGGTCAAGATCATATAGATAATCCTAATAGAATGGTACAGTCTTTCCCCAAGTCAGTTTCCAATCACATTTATGAGAGCAAAGTATCATCAAATTCTGATCTCCCTGTTTTAGTAGTGTGCACTCCCAAAAATTCCTAGATTCATTTGTAAATAGATAAGTGCACTCATCCTCCTGTGTTTTCAAGTTCATATCTTACTTTATACATCAATTGTAAGTATTAATGCATTATTATGATATTAGATAATTAATATTGGAATTTAATTAATCAAAATAACTTCTTGTAACTCCCCTTACATCCTTCAATGTACGTAATTCACTTATTATTAGATTTAACGTAATCTAATAAGGGTGTAAATAAATATCATAATAATGTATTAGTTCTTTCAATTTATGATTACAATATTCTACAAGCTTGAAAACAAAAGGAGGAAGATATCCTTACCTACACAAGAATGTACATAAGAGAACTTAATGCATATAGTGGATAATATGAGAGTGCAGAGGCTAGAGATGCTTTGTTTTTATATTGTGACTTGAAATCCTTCTGTTGCAGGACCACACACCTTAGTTAGGATGTAGAATCTAGTCTTGCTCATATTGTACGGTCTTGGACCCTATTGGAATGAGAACCTGTAATTTTTTGGGTCCATCAGTGGTCTGGAAATATGTTTCGTTGTCAAACCCAAGTTGTTCCACAATCTTGAAACCATCTATAATCAATTGAATCATTCCAAAACCCTAACCATAGGTGGAAGACCCTACAAAAGGTTAGTGTTTGGTTTAAAGTGTAATTTGTTCACCTCCTACGTTGGCACTACTCTCAAGAGGCCTCAAAGCACATATGGCTATCCACCTAACATGTAAAATCTTTATGAATGCAACTTGTTGGCTACTTAAACCACTTTGAACATGTTTGATAGGTGTTAAGATTTTGAAGTAGGGGATTTGGTGTGCTTGGAAATGAGGGAAGTTAGACTCCTTGACCTAATTGAGTGCTTCACAGTTTTAGTATTGACATCTTTAATGGATTTGCATCATCTTTTGGAATATTTAGGGTGCCTTGTGTGAGTGTTACAAGTGAGTGTACCAAGTGATTTTCTATGTGCTTGCAAGGTGAGTAAATAAGGTGATGTTAACTTTCTCATATATGGTTTCAAAGGAAAATTATCATGATAAGGCTGACCTAGGATGATTAAAGGATCCAAAAAATGTTGTTATATTGAAATTAGAGTTGGAAAATGTGTCAGTGCAAGATTGTACAAGTCAGCCAGTTCCAAGTTATACAACCTGACCAATATGTATAATTTTGAACAAGTAAAAGGTGAATGAAATTTGAAATTTACACTAGGATGATAAGGGGCTAAGCATTAATTTCATGTATTTGTATTCATAAATTATCAACACATTAGTGTGTAGGATTAAGCAAGTTAGCTAAGTAGGGGTAGAATGTGGTTATTTGTCTTAACAAAGGAGCACAATCACAATTAGCAATGTCAAAGGGTAAATTTTCAAATTTGAGTGTATACACTTTCACCTAAATAATACAGCCCTTATCAAGTGTTATAAAAAATTGGCAGTTTGGCATATACAGTGGAGCTTCCTCTATTAACTAATATACATCCATTTTTTCATGTTTCTTTCTTAAAGAAGGTCATTATGAAGAAGATTTCTTCTTAGTTAGTGTTACCATAGCTTGATGAGGAGGGACATATCTTCTTCGAGCCTGAAAGAATCCCGCAGACCCACACTAAGAGGTTGAGAACTAGGTTCATCATCTATTATCTGATCAACTGGAAGAATTTGGACATTGAAGATGTAACATGGTAAGATGAAGCATTTTAACAACATCATCCAAAGATTACCAACATTAAGGATAATGTTGTTTTGAAGGGGACAGACATGTTATGCCCTTAATTGTAGGTCATATATCAGATATGGATGGATGACTTTCCTAGTTATCTAGATAAATTATACTTTTATTCCGACTCTAATGTTTCACATTTCAGGTTGCATGCACTCAAGATTGTTCTTTTAACACCTTGGTACAATTGTAATTCCTCTGCACGCCCTTGTGCGCCTTCCTACTTCTCCCTCTGCATTTTGTTATCTCCTTCATTTTCTCTTGCACCTTCTCCTACACGCCCGCTTTCTTTCTTATCTTGTCACGCACTTCTTGCGCACACCTCTGCAGACTTGCTTTCCAAATTGGCTAAGTCCCTTGCATGCCTTCACGCTTGCACTTCCCACACGCATTTCCTTTTCTTCTACCACCACATTCCCTCCTTCAGTTGAATACTCGTGCCCCTTCCCCATACTTGTCCCCTACAAGTATTATCCTATTCCTCCTTCACGTGCACCTCTGTGCACGCATTCCCTATGATTCCCGTTTGTGCTCCTGCCTTTGGTTTTTGTGTCAGTCACTATGTCGTGTCATCTGTCATACTTGAGTGTGCGCTAACAGGGTGTTGAATCTGGACAACCAACCGGTGCATGACACGTGGTAGAAAAGATAAGACAAATCAATAGTTAGACAATTTCTTCAGTCAATCCGGGCACACCGCATGTCTTATGTGTTTGGATGGCTCTAACATCTTTCGATAGCCGTATCTTCTGCTATAGAGCCCCGATCGGCATGCACCTGGACTTGTCAGAGAGTTGCTGACAAAAGCTACACGTTGGACTATTCAAATTCAAATATAGGTGGGATTTGCTAGGTGAAAAATAGGGAAACACTTCTCAGCTCATGAATGCACACATCTAATCAATCTCAACCACCATATTTAAATCAGATCTTGCTTTCTTCCTTCTTCCACACACCAAACAGGCATGGGGAAGCGCATTTGATAGCTTTGTAGGTGGTTTTGTAGGCATTTATCACTTACTATTGGTGGTTGAAGATTTGAATCTAAAATTCCCTCCTTTTCTCTTTCTCTTCTCTCCTTCTTCTTCTATAAATAGCAGAGTTCTACTCTGTAAAAACGGATCCCTCTCTATTATAATGGCACCATGCCAAAATGGTGTCGACTTCCCATGTGTCTCAGACCTTGGCATGGTCTCTGGATTGTATTCTCACCTCCTGCCATGAATGTAAATGACTGTGCATCCCTTAAACAATAAAATCATGTTTTGTGGAACTCTTGGATTCCCTCTCTTATTTTCATTGCATCTCACCTCTCTAACTATCTGTCGGGTGGGCAGATCTATGGATAGACGAGCCAATAGTGTGCAGGGCATAGCCCCTCTTTGAGACAGCAAAGTGAAACTGGTTTATTGCTATTCTACTAGCAGGAATCTGTGCAAGTCTCACAATATTCTGCCTTCGGGGGTTTGGGATCTTATCCCAGTTGGGGTATTTCCAACTATGAAAAGAAAGGAAAGAAGGGAAAAATGAAGATAGGATAGATAGATCCGAAGGGAGAAAAGAAATGAATTCCAAAGCAGAAAGATCAAAAGGTCTATGTTTTGGGATTGGTAATAAATGGAGCCAAACCTACTTGCATAAACGAACAAAGCAATACTGATGAACAAATGACAAAAAAGCAGAGGTAGATTCAACAGAATAAACATACAGATCTAACATAAGAAAGTTCTGATGCATAACACAGGTATTCAGCACAAAGTCTCAATATTGTATTAGTATTTTCTTCTGTTACAAAAAGTACAAAGCCTTTTCTTCTCACTTCTATTTTTCATCTAAAAAGTGTCCACCACCTGAATACAACAAGTATTCAAGTATTTATAGAAGGAGGAGAAGAGAGAAGGCAAAAAGGAACCAACAACTAATTACAAAATATCTACAAAATATCTAAAAGTCAACTGTTGACTTTGGGCAACTTGGTGGATGACAACATCCCATGGTGCAACATGGATGATGTCATCATTTGTGCCAACATACTTTTAGATATTTACAAAAAGAAAGCCAAGAGGAAGAAGGCTATTCGTCGTCATCTCACGGCTGAAAGGGAGTATCTTGCTTCTGCTCAGGAGAGACAATGTGGAATTGAGCCCGGTATTCCATGAATTTACTGACCATCGGCTGCAGTTGATCCTGGGCAGGACCCTTGGTATGATCGCCGATGACCTCACAAGTCTCCCGTTCATCTCTGAGTTTTTCGGGGAGCTTGAAATATTCATTACCTGCCTCCATCAGGTACCCCACAAAATCACGGCAGGCCAGAAGGTTATTGATGGATTCAGTGTCGAAAGTGACTTCTGGCCCTAGCCCTTGAGAGACGATCTCCTTGAAGATCTGAATGGTTTCATCTGCCTTCCTCAAGGTGAATGAAGGAGTGAGCAAGCCCAGAGACATTCTTAGGACAATTTTCTCCATTTGATGCATTGCATCCAGGGCTTCCTCCTTGACCTTGTCTATCTTCTCCAGGACAAATTCCATCTGATCGACCCGGTAGTCCAAAGCAGCAAGGATTTTGCTGGGTACCCTGGGGTGATCGAAGATGCCGAATTTAACTAAATCATCGACTGAGTAGTCGAGCATCTTCTGGAATGTCTCATGTTGCAACCTAGCATGGTCCAACTCTTCGGAGATAGGTCCTACAATCACCTGGAGTTCCTTGTTCGCCCGACCAATGTTCTGATATAATTCGGTGAACTTGACAATTACTTCCTCGCTGTCTTTGAGGATCTGGTCTCTCCAGGTGGATACTGCCATGCCTTGTTCACCAATCTTGGCATATTCATTTATCTTATCCTGACTAAGGACCTTAGGAGTTTCAGTGGCAGTTGTAGGAGGTGCACTGCCCATTTTCTGCAGGGCATGGAGAAGATGCTTATTCTGCTCTTTTAGTAGCCTCTTCTCTTCCTTTGCTTCTTGAAGCTTCTTGCAAAGGGCATCCACCGCAGATAGGGCCTCTCCTTGAAGGCTCTCGGATGACGTTCCCATTGTGACCTGCGTCACTGTATAATCTGTAGGGGACAGATCCTTTTTATCCTTTGTAGGATCGGGATACGCAATCTCCATCACTCTTTCTCCCGATGCACTCTGAGAGAAGCGGGTTATAGGCTTTTGCTTCTTAGCCCCTTTTGCTGGGATAACGGAAAAGTCCATTGGTGCAATGGGGACTTTCCTCTTATGCTGACTCAGGTGCTGGGAGATCCATGCTGGACTTAAGGGAGTGGGACCAGAGGTGGAAGAGGGAGCAGCTGCAGTGGATGAGGGGAAATGGGTCGAGACACTTGGTGGCGGCATCGAGAGAGAGGCCAAGAAAGTGCTCACGGGAGGAAGAGACACTGCAGGGGAGGTAGTCGTGGGAGTGGAAGGGAGCTGAGAGATGAGAGAAGAAATGGTGGGGGACAGCTCCGCGAGGGAAGAGAAAATGGAGGAAGAGGAAGGGGGAACAGTAGAAGATGGGGGAGAGGATACGACCAAAGGAATGGTCGCTTGAGTCACATGAGGGGGAGAAGAGATGGTGGGAACCTCCATGGTTGTAGCAGTGGCAACATCCTGAGTGGATGTGCCCATTGGAACACTCTCTGCCGCTTCTTTCTCTGGGGATACCAGAGTTACAACCTGTTCCTGTGCGGCGGAAGGAGGGCTCTCAGGAGCTTCTTCTTGAGCGGAGCTTGATTCTCCCTCTTTATCTTTGCCTTTTCCCTTTGGCAGATGCTTTGACCTGGCAGGTGCGTTGCCCAAAGGGGATGTGGTGAAATCTACTCCAAGGTAGATAAGGCCGTTCATTCTGCACCAATGCTCTGTTCACCACAGTGTGTCCTTAACCCTTACCTCAATGGTCTGAGGTGCCTTTGTCCTATCAATTTCGGCAAATGGCCAGTTGTCCCCATCCATGTCTAGATATACCTGATCAACTTCTTGATCGGTTGTTTGGAAACCTTTTGGAACAATGGCCACGCCATATTGAATAATTTCCGCTAGGGCCAGGTGGGAGTGATCCTTTCTCCTGAGTTCGACCTCGTGATACAGGTCGATGTAGATGTCCTCGATCTGTGGAACGTGGATCGGATCGAGTTTTTCCTTTGGGAGGCAATTTCTTGGATCAAAGGTGGGCCTTGCCGGGAAATTGTGCTTTAGGTTAAGCAGTTCCAGCTCTGCGAACATTTCCCGGGCCTTGGTGTGAGAAATGCAGGTGTACCTGCCCACTGTGAGGGGGAAAGGAGTTCCACCCTTCTTCCTTTTCAGGCACTTCTCGTGATATGTTATGAGCTGCCTGGACAGCTCCAACAGGATCAGCTTAGGGCCTGCATACCTTGGCAATTTGGTGGGCTCCCCCAAGAAGTTGGCTGCTCTGAGATAGGTGAAAGTGGGGAATTATGTAAACAACGCCCCCCACTTCTCAGTTGCCATGACTATGCTCTTGGTCATTCGACCGTGAGTCATATTGGGCCTCAATAGGCAGATGATGCCATAGAAAAAGGCATCGTTGATCTTGGTGAACTATGGGATGCTGTTCTCCAGCTTCAACTCTGGGTAGTATTCATATATTTTCACCTGAGGCCAAACCCCACATCGGCTCAGCACTGGATAGTCTCTCTCTGAGGCTGCAGCGTAGACTACGTAGGAGTTCATGTAGAACCTCCCCGTTGTGGTGAGTTGTTGGAGCTGCTCAGAGATGGTGCTGCTTATGATCTCTGCCCATTCAAAGAGCTGATCAGGCACGTTTTTATTCATGGTTTCCAGATACCTGAGCATCCATTTGTGGAAGTAATGGGCATCAGAAATCCCAAATACTCTACTTAGGAAGGTGATGGTATCACTCAATTCCTCAGAGAAGTCGCTGCGGTGAATAACCTGTGGCCACCTGGTTATCACCTTCTTATTCTTCAGGTACACCTCGTTCATTAACTGCATGCACTTGTCTTCATTTTCCTCCCATGCCTTGGTGCAGTCTTCTTGGCTTACAACCACAAAATGCCAGTGGTGGGGAATACCTAGCATGATCTCGAAGTGTCGGGCAGTGAGGTTGATTATGACCTCCCCCTTTTCATTCTCGACACACCTTGTGTCTTTGTTATAACAGTGGGCCACCACCATCATAAATTCATTATTCACCGCACTGACGGGGATTCCCCCAGTGAAATGCAGACCACTGCCTACTAGTTTGTCCATCCAAGGACTACCTGTGACCCTCCTGGTTCTGGCCCAAAAATCATCCATGTCGATGTGGCCAAGTTCAGAATCTCTGATGTCTAGGTCACATTCTGCCTGGGACTCGGGCATCCTGACCCTTTGATATTTGTATTTCATCTCTTCCTCTGTGAGTTTGGCCTTACCCTTTGACTTGGTTGGCCTCTTGCTTGATGTAGACATATGCGGATCTGAGTTCAGTTGCTGATCTGCAAGAAGAAGGAGTGAAGTCCAACGCAGAAGAGCCATGTTAGCTATTAGATCTTCCATCAAAGCTCTACAAAATGAGGAGTTAGTAATTTAAAAGCCTCTGGGTGCAGGGCGCAGGAAAATTGCAAGGTGCAGGGTTAAAACTATGGCGCACTGAAGTGGAGTGTTACAAGGAAGAAATAAGTGCCAAAGGGCACAGGGCGCATGAAATTTACATATAACATTGTTGTTGTTGTAGACAGATGTGCGCCTACACCATTATATGAGGTTTTATACTGGGCGCAAATAAATTTGGTGTTGCATGAGGGCAGGATGCGCCAAGGGCGCAGATATGGGACATGTTGCATGGAATTTTGGTGTGCCAAGGGAATAAAGGGGGCGCAACATTAAAAGGTGTATCACTAACTTTATGTGCGTCGATGGGGCCTTTGGCACGGCGCAGGAAAGGATTGCATGACACTTTTGTTGTTGTAAGCAGGATTGCACCTGCGCCGGGGTTAGGATTTACTTGGTTTTGCTTGGCGCAGGAAGGATTCATGCTGCAATTGGGGACAGTGCACCCTCTTGGCGCGACTGTGTTTTTTGTAACAAGGTAGGTGATTGCGCCAAGAGAAAACTACGGGTGGAAATGATAGCTTTTAGGTTTTCTCTCCTTCCTGATGGGTTTGCGGTTTTTAGGCCTCCTTCAACATGAATCTTGACAGTGGGGGGGAACATAGCAGAGAAGATCTGGGTTCATTTTTTGGGACAGAGCCCTCCAGGCCAGCAGATCTGGAAGGAGGGGAAGACTGGTTTGGGGGGAAGCCACTTAGGTTTCAATATTTAATCAATAACAAGCAAAACCATAGCAGAGCAACAAGCAAAACCATAAGAAAAGCAAGAGCCACTTACCGGAGATATATAGGCTGAGAGGAATGAAGTGGGGTCCATGAACGCGACACAAGGATGACAAGGGCGCTGACAGGTGTAGAGAAATAAGATTTTCACGTGTTTTCAATTGTGAAAATGACAGGGTGGATGCGCCTATATATAGCAAAAGGCGCAATAAATGTGCCACCAACTTTTGCAAAGGGCGCACAAAAAAGTATGTCGACATGAAAACCTTTGTGCCCTTTGGCGCGGTTATGTGTCTTTCAGCAAGGAAATATCTGCGCCCTTGGCGCAAATTTAGGACTGTCAACATGGGATTTTGAGCGCTTTGGCGCACCGTTTAAGGGCGCAACATTTTTGTTGTTGACATGTCGGCGCATGCGCCTTGGCGCAAGCAAGAAAGGGACATCATGAGGAGGCGCAACAATTGTTGTGTCAACACTCTAAAGGGTGCGCCAAAGGAATAAAAGGGGGCACAAATAAGCTTTGTGTTGCATGGACAAAATTTGCGCCCAGCCTAAAAAGGACCAAAATGACTAAGTTCGAGAAACCAGATTTTCTGGAAAGGAATTTTACACCATTCCGAACGCTGAGGGACCTCTACGAGGAAACAAAACAAAAATTTGGTAAGGTTACCTGCAAAATTTCCCTTGTCAATTTTGCAGGATAACAGCTGGCTCTTTCTGGGGACTATCTTTAAGCGAAGCTTAAGGGTAGAGAATCCCAGATCAACATGTGCCTATCCATTGGGTAACAGAGTCAAAAAACAAGGGCGACTGAAAGGGAAAATAGGGAACACACAACAAACAGAAAGCAAACACACGACAAAACAAACACACAACCAAAGCAAACTGTACAAAGAAGAGAGCGAGCTCTACTTCCTGAATATTTTGAGATGTTGCCCGCTATAGGGAAGCGGGAGCTCGGTTCCATCCGGATATGAGAGATAGAAGCTATACTCTCCATTGAGCCGCTTGATCTTGAAAGGTCCCCTCCATAGAGAATCAAATTTTCCATGCATGCCTTTCGGCTCTCTTCGCTTGTCCCATAGAAGGACGAGATCTCCCACTTGGAAATCCCTCTATTTGGCCTTTTTATCGAACAGTCTCTTGACTTGATTCTGATGTCCGGTGATTCTGTCAACCACCTTTACTCTCTTTTCTTCAAGCTCTATTAGATACATCATCCTCTTTTCAAGAGAATTTTGGAAAGTTTCATCTTCAATCACTCGTGCCAAGCGTAGAGCAGGAAGTTCTGCAGAAATGGGGAGCTCGGCGTCGATTCCATATAACACTTGAAAAGGAGACATACCGAGAGACCTCTTGGGAGTAATGCAGTCCACCCACAAAGCGTCATACAATGACTTATGCCACATCCGCTGATTCTCATCAACTAGCTTCCGTATGATAGTCACTAAGTTTTTATTACTGGATTCCGCCTGACCATTTCCCTGGGGGTAATAATCTGAGGCATGGGCCAAGATTATCCCGTATTCATAGCAAAAACCAATAACTTCCCGTGAGGAAATATTGGAAGCATTATCAGCAATGATTTTGTGTGGAACGCCAAATCTCACGATGATATTCTCTTTGATGAAGTTGCAAACAACTTCAGAAGTGGCATTCTTAACAGGTATGGCCTCCACCCATTTGGTGAAGTAATCTGTTGTTGTTAGGACATAACTATGTCCATCACTCGATTGGGGATGGAGTGCTCTGATAAAGTCAATTCCCCACTGCCTGAATGGTTCATCAATAACGACCGGCCTGAGGGGAAAAGCAGCCAATTTTGGTTTGCCAACAAATTACTAGCAAAGCTCACACTTTGCTACCCAGGTGGCTGTATCCTGAAACAACGTTGGCCAATAGTACCTAGCCCAGATGATCTTGTGTGTTGTCACGGAAGAGGAGAAATGACCACCATGGCTGAATCATGAAAACTTTCAAGTAGCTTTATCTGATGTGGCTTGTCAACACATCGCAAGAAGATGCCATCTATTCCATGTTTGTATAAACAGTCATCCCAGATGACATATCTGGCCGCTCTGAGATTTATAGCATGCTTCTCCTTTGAAGTCAAATGAGCTGGGCACTCACCATAAGTGAGAAAGAAAGTGATATCAGAATACCATTTGTCGCTAGTCGCAACAAATAGAACCATGGGTAGAGAATCAACTTTCTCCAGCTGACCTCGTGTTCCATCGATGCAATCATCCTTTTCCTCAAGGTCTCTGAATCTTGGTTTTCAGCCATGAGCTGACACAGACCCTTGCCTCTTACTAGCTTGGTTGGTTTTATATCTAGATCGTACTCCTGGACCTTTGCGATCTAATTCCCTCGCAAACTCCCTAACTCCTGTTGAGTTAAAATTGACTTGACTGCCGTGTCAGGGACTAGCACCACTGTATGAGAGTTTAGAATATAATACCTGAAGTTCTTGACTACTTTGACAATGGCGAAGGCATGTTTTTCCAACTGAGACATCTTCAATTCATGAGGCTTGAGGGGAGAGCTCATGAACGTGATTGGAGATTCAACACTTTCAGAATTCTTTTGCATTAAGATGGCCGATACAGTATGCTCAGATGCATAGCTATACATGATAAAATCCTTGGAGAAATCGGGACATACCAGGACTGGTGCGTGAGCGACGGAGGCTTTTATATCCTCGAATGATGCCTTTCCTTCTTCGCTCCACCGGAAAGTTGGCGACCCTTTCATCATGTTTGATATGTGGCGAGTCTTTTCAGCAAAGTCGGGAACGAAGCGCCTGAGAAAGTTTACTTTTCTGAAGAAAGAGTGAACGCCAGTCTTGCTTGTGGGTAAAGTAAGGCTCTGAATAGCCCTAACCCTTTCGGCATCTATTTTTGTCCCTTCTTTGCTAACAACGTGTCCCAACAACTTTCCCTCCGTGACCCCGAAAATAGACTTTTTTAGATTCAGGGAGATCCCGTGCTCTCGGCATCTAGTCAATACTTGTTCCAAATGATCACAATGATCATTTCACTATTTAGAGAACACAGTTAAGTCATCCAAATAGACTACGATAACCTTTCCCATCATACATTTGAATGCGAAGTCCATCGCCCACTGAAAAGTGGCACCAACGTTGGTCAGGCCAAAAGGCATCTTGCTATAGGCGAATTTGTCGCAGGGGGTAGTAAATGTTGTTTTGAATTGGTCTTCAGGTGAGACTTCAATCTGATTATAGCCCAAAAAACCATCAAGCATGGACAACATTTCCGAACCAGTTACTACCTGCAGAACCTAATCCATTATGGGAAGCGGGTAGTTATCTTTTAGGGATGCCTGATTCAAGTTATGAAAATCTACGCATATGCATATCTCACCATTTTTCTTACGTACTGACACAATGTTCGCGACCAAGGTACTGTGATGGATAGGAAAAATGATCCTTGCATCCAACATCTTCTGTATTTTAGCCTGGATGGTACCTGAGATCTTGGGATTATAGTGCCTCTGTTTCTGGTGAAAGGGTTTGACACCTTCTTTCAACGGGATGTCATGCTGGACGTCCTTTGGCTTGAAAGACTTTAGATCGGCATAGGACCATGCCAATACATCCATGTATTTCTTCAGCAATTTGACAAACTTCTTCTTTTCTTCAGGTGTGCAACATTTTTTGATGTTCACAAACTGCGGATGTTCCACAGAACCTAGATTGACCGGCTCGGTCTCTGGAGAGGAGTTAGGATTATCTCACCTTTTCTCCCTTACAAAATGATCATGTCTATCAAACAAACGTTCCAGAGAAACCAAACCTTTTGGAATTTTATTTCCTTTGAGCTGACATATGCCATCACTTCCTTTTGATTCATTGTCTTGATCCGTAACAGATTCACGACATGTAGAAGTAGATCCTTCAAAATGAAGCTCACTGAAATTTTCTACCTTTTCTAGGAAGGCAATAAGTTGATTGTCGTCATTGAATACCTACCAGTGCTGAGAGTTGTCTGGCACACTTGGGCGGAAAACTACCTCAATGGTATATGTGTCTGTTTTCAACCCTGGGTGGGGGAGCATGAGGGATGTTGAGACGGCTAATGAATCGGCCATGTCGTTCTGAGCTCTTGGAATGGATTTTATTGAAAAAGCGTCAAACTCCTTAATGCTGTCCCATACCACATTGCGGTAATGCCTGAGCCTTTCATTTTTTACTTGGTATATCCTTTTTACTTGATTTACGACCAGCTCTGCATCACCTTGTACATTTTAGGTTCTTGATTCCCCTTTCTTTTGTGGCTTGCATGCCAAGTAGTAAAGATTCATACTCAGTAGTATTATTCATGTTGAAAAACTGCAACTTGAAAGAAAGAGGAATAATCTCTTCCTCAGGAGATATTAGCACGACTCCAACTACGCATCCACTAGTTGTGCAACTGCTATCAAACTGTAATGTCCACACTTTGTTAAGATCCTCTTCCCGGATGGGAACATCCATTTTGTTAGACTCAGTAGAAAAGAAATAGTTCCCCATCCCTGATGATTCGAAGAGAATTTGGGCTTTGGGTTCATCAGAATTGGTGACCAAGTACTTCTTTTGTGATTTTGGCTCTAATGTTTGCATTACACCTTTGACGGGGATTCTAGCCTTAGACCAGTCCATATGAATCTCTCCACCAACTTCACTGCAAAAGCTCCTTCCTAGTAGAATTCCATATGTTGCTGGAATATCGGCAATGAGGACGGTCATCTTTACTCTTTTCTCTGGGAATGCTGCAAATGCGAACTGCGCGTCTTTGATCTGACCGATCAACGGAACCTGCTTAGTTTCCAAGGAGTAACATCTGCCGAAAGGCTTGGTAAGTGTGAGGCCCAGAGCATGGGCGACCTTTACCGGCATGACATTATCAGAAGCCGCAGAATCAATTATGCAGTTGCTTAGTTTGTGACCATTGATTAGGAGGGAGAGATAGAAAGGTTCTATTTTACCTGATGCAGAAGTCGAGGCAACATTTATGCGAGATGCAGGGGGAGTAGAAATAATTCCTTTATGGGGAACCTGAGAAGTTATGATAGCTTGGCTTTGAATGTATTCGATCAACCTTACAAGCTGTTCAGGGTTTGACTGAAGATACTTGGCTTCAGATATTTGTATCTTGGTCTTTTTGGCATGATAAATTATGTCAAACATGGCCAAGGGTTGCGTTGATGAAGGAATGAGTCCCTCATTTCGTGATGATAGGGTAGGATTACTGGTCTTGATAGGAATATGAGAGTGCTGATTCAGAGGGGAGATAGGGGAAAAATATTTCTTCAAAAAAGTACTTAATAACAGGTTGAGCAGGAAGGGGATTACCTCTTTTAGCGATGGTTGGGGGCATGTTTGACACGGCCTTCTCTTTTTACATCCTGGCAGCAACTTTTGCTTCTTTTCCTTGTGAGCGGGTGAAAACAACATATGACTGCCCACTTGCATATCCTTGGGTACCCTCTTCTTCATCAAATTCCTCCTCATCAAATTCCATATACCCGATAGTAGAGTCACCAGTCAGTTCACCGACATCTTGATCATCTTCACCTTGCGATGAAGGTTCTTCATAAATTTGCTCCTCCTCTTCGATCTCGACCAAGGCATTGACCGAAGGGGCCTCAAGCGCCAACAGTGGAGTAGTTGCAGGTAAATGTGGCCTTTGTGGGACATTGTTGGAAGTGAAATTCCTTCATGGGATATCTCAGTATGAAGAGCTCGGAGAAGCCTGAGCTAACTGCTTCTTTAACACGAGCAAGTTGTTCACCATCTTCTGGAATGTCGGATCTGATGAAGTGGCTTGAGAAGGAGTTGAAACTTTTGGCTTGGATGGCTCTTGCTTTAATTCACCAGATATTAGCAAGTTATCTTCAATCTGAATGACAGCAACTTGGGCGAGAACCAAAGTAGTGACTTGTTCTTGCAAGAGTAAGAAACTTACTTTTGAGCTCATGGCGTTGACGAAGAAACACTTTTGATTTTCTGGTGTGGACAGCATGGCAGGCGGAACACGATTGATTAATGAATTGAAACGGGTGATGAAATTACGCATGGTTTCATTGACCTCCTTCTTCAGGTGGGTGATCTTTGACAGTAGCGCAAATGCGTCTTCTAAAGGCTTATAACTTTCTTCAAATGCATTCCATAAGGTGGCCCAACTAGCGATAGATCCGGCTGGCAAATGCTGAAACCATTCCGCTGCGGGTCCTTGCAAGGTTTCCAGGAAGAGGCAAATTGACACATCCTCATGGGTCACATCCAGGATACTGCATGACATGATGAATGCAGATATGTGTGAATCCGTACTTTGGTTTCTGCTTCCATCAAATTTGGAGAAATTCTTTCGATTTCCATGAGGGAGCGCATGAACAGGATGTGGCAAAACAAGTGGGCCCATAGCATTTCCCCATGGTACTGCCATTTGAACAGCTAGAAAAAGGACGTGAGCTGGAAGCACAGTTCCACTGAGCAGCAAAGCACTACAAAGAGATGAGGATGTTCCTTGTGAAAAATGATTCCTTTGTGGAGGTGAGACACTTCTGGATGACTGGTCAGCTGAACTTAGCGATGAGAAGCGTGCCGGTGTAATACTGAAGTTGTGCCTTTGAAGTAGATCAAAAGTAGGATCAATTTCTCCACGTGCTTTCCTGCTACGAGTAAATGGTTCACTCACTAGTGTATCTCTCAGATCTACAATATTTTGGAGTAGATTTTAAAAACTCTTTTTGGTTGTACTTGCTGATTTTCTGATTTTTTGACAAAAAATCAGCAGCTTGTACCTTTTCTAAATATTTAATTTTATCCCTTTTTTGAAAACCGATTGCAGTTTAATGACAAAGATTAGTGAGGATAAAATGATGGTTAACTTAGTAAGCCAATTTTCAGATCTTAGAGTTGAATTTTCGCAAGGGTTTGAAATTTTTGTAAAACAGTCAGAAACTTAGATCTACGAAAAAATACGGGTTTTTGTAAAAACTCAGTGAACTAAAGATCTCTAACTAGTCCTGATCTATGGATCCTTGAAGAAAATTTTCAGTTTGGATCACTTTTGCAAAAATTTTAAATTTTGAACAAAAGTTAAGATTTCCAAATAGGTAGTGGTTTCTATGGTTTTATTGATTTTCTAACATACCACTGCCAGAGATTCTGGGTTCAATCCCCAGTAGAGTCGCCAAAAACTATTGGTCTGAAAATCTGTTGGGTAGGCAGATCTATGGATAGATGAGCCAACAGTGTGCAGGGCATAACCCCTCTTTGAGACAGCAAAGCGAAACCGGTTTATTGTTATTCTACCAGCAGGAATCTATGCAAGTCTCACAATATTCCACCTTCGGGGGTTTGGGATCTCATTCTAGTTGGGGTGTTTCCGACTATGAAAAGAAAAGAAAGAGGGGTAAGAGGAAGGTAAGATAGATAGATCCGAAGGGGAAAATGAAATGAATTCTAAAGCAAAAAGATCATAAGGTCTATGTTTTGGGATTGGTAATAAATGGAGCCAAACCTACTTGCATAAATAAATAAAGCAATACTGATGAACAAATGACAAAAAAGCAGAGGTAGATTCAACAGAATAAACATACAGATCTAACATAAGAAATTTCTGATGCATAACACAGGTATTCAGCACAAAGTCTCAATATTGTATTAGTATTTTCTTCTGTTACAAAAAGTACAAAGCCTTTTCTTCTCACTTCTATTTTTCATCTAAAAAGTGTCCACCCTCTTAATACTACAAGTATCCAAGTATTTATAGAAGGAGGAGAGGAGAAAAGGCCAAAAGGAACCAACAACTAATTACAAAATATCTACAAAAAAATCTAAAAGTCAACTGTTGACTTTGGGCAACTTGGTGGATGAATACATCCCATGGTGCAACATAGATGATGTCATCATTTGTGCCAACATACTTTTAGATTTTTACAAAAAAAAAGCCAAGAGGAGGAAGGCTATTCGTCGTCGTCTCACGGCTGAAAGGGAGTATCTTGCTTCTACTCAGGAGAGAGAATGTGGAATTGAGCCCGGTATTCTGTGAATTTACTGACCATCGGCTACAGTTGATCCTGGGCAGGACCCTTGGTATGATCACCGATGACCTTGCAAGTCTCCCATTCATCTCTGAGTTTTTCGGGGAGCTTGAAATATTCATTACCTGCCTCCATCAGGTACCCCACAAAATCACGGCAGGCCAGAAGGTTATTGATGGATTCAGTGTCGAAAGTGACTTCTGGCCTTAGCCCTTGAGAGACGATCTCCTTGAAGATCTAAATGGTTTCATCTGCCTTCCTCAAGGCGAATGAAGGAGTGAGCAAGCCTGGAGACATTCTTAGGACAATTTGCTCCATTTGATGCATTACATCCAGGGCTTCCTCCTTGACCTTGTCTATCTTCTCCAGGACAAATTCCATCTGATCGACCTGGTAGTCCAAAGCAACAAGGATTTTGCTGGGTACCCTGGGGTGATCGAAGATGCCGAATTTAACTAAATCATCGACTGAGTAGTCGAGCATCTTCTGGAATGTCTCATGTTGCAACCTAGCATGGTCCAACTCTTCAGAGATATGTCCTGGAATCGCCTGGAGTTCCTTGTTCGCCCGACCAATGTTCTGATATAATTCGGTGAACTTGATAATTACTTCCTCGTTATCTTTGAGGATTTGGTCTCTCCAGGCGGATACTGCCATGCCTTGTTCATCAATCTTGGCGTATTTGTTTATCTTATCCTGACTAAGGACCTCAAGAGTTTCAGTGGCAATTGTAGGAGGTGCACTACCCATTTTCTGCAGGGCATGGAGAAGATGCTTATTCTACTCTTTCAGTAACCTCTTCTCTTCCTTTGCTTCTTGAAGCTTCTTGCAAAGGGCATCCACCGCAGATAGGGCCTCTCCTTGAAGGCTCTCGGATGACGTTCCCATTGTGACCTGCGTCACTGTATAATCTGTAGGGGACAGATCCTTTTTATCCTTTGTAGGATCGAGATACGTAATCTCCATCACTCTTTCTCCCGATGCACTCTGAGAGAAACGGGTTATAGGCTTTTGCTTCTTAGCCCCTTTTGCTGGGATAACGGAAAAGTCCATTGGTGCAATGGGGACTTTCCTCTTATGTGACTCAGGTGCTGAGAGATCCATGTTGGACTTAAGGGAGTGGGACCAAAGGTGGAAAAGGGAGTAGTTGCAGTGGATGAGGGGAAATGGGTTGAGACACTTGATGGCGGCATTGAGAGAGAGGCCAAGAAAGTGCTCACGGGAGGAAGAGACACTGCAGAGGAGGTAGTTGTGGGAGTGGAAGGGAGCTAAGAGATAAGAGAAGAAATGGTGGGGGACAGCTCCGCGAGGGAAGAGAAAATGGAGGAAGAGGAAGGGGGAATAGTAGAAGATGGGGGAGAGGATACGACCAAAGGAATGGTCGCTTGAGTCACATGAGGAGGGGGAGAAGGGACAGTGGGAACCTCCATGGTTGAAGCAGTGGCAACATCTTGAGTGGATGTGCCCATTGGAACACTCTCTACCACTTCTTTCTCTGGGGATACAAGAGTTATAACCTGTTCCTGTGTGGCGGAAGGAGGGCTCTCAGGAGCTTCTTCTTGAGCGGAGCTTGATTCTCCCTCTTTATCTTTGCCTTTGCCCTTTGGCAGATGCTTTGACCTGCCAAGTGCGTTGCCCAAAGGGGATGTGGTGAAATCTACTCCAAGGTAGATAAGGCCATTCATTCTGCACCAATGCTCTGTTCGCCGCAGTGTGTCCTTAACCCTTACCTCAATGGTCTGAGGTGCCTTTGTCCTATCAATTTTGGCAAATGGCCAGTTGTCCCCATCCGTGTCTAGATATACCTAATCAACTTCTTGATTAGTTTTTTGGAAACCTTTTGGAACAATGGCCACACCATATTGAATAATTTCCGCTAGGGCCAGACGGGAGTGATCATTTCTCTTGAGTTCGACCTCGTGATACAGGTCGATGTAGATGTCCTCAATCTGTGGAACGTGGATCAGATCGAGTTTTGCCTTTGGGAGGAAATTTCTTGGATCAAAAGTGGGCCTTGCTGAGAAATTGTGCTTTAGGTTAAGCAGCTCTAGTTCTGTGAATATTTCCCAGGCCTTGGTGTGAGAAATGCAAGTGTACCTGCCCACTGTGAGGGGGAAAGGAGTTCCACCCTTCTTCCTTTTCAAGCACTTCTCATGATATGTTATGAGCTGCCTGGACAACTTCAACAGGATCAGCTTAGGGCCTGCATACCTCAGAAATTTGGTAGGCTCCCCCAAGAAGTTGGCTGCTCTGAGATAGGTGAAAGTGGGGAATTGTGTAAACAACACCCTCCACCTCTAGGTTGTCATGACTATGCTCTTGGTCATTCGACTGTGAGTCATATTGGGCCTCAATAAGCAGATGATGATGTAGAAAAAGGCATCGTTGATCTTGGTGAACTGTGGGATGTTGTTCTCCAACTTCAACTCTGGGTAATACTCATATATTTTCACCTGAGGCCAAACCCCACATCGGTTCAGTGCTGGATAGTCTCTCTCTAAGGCTGCAGCGTAGACTACGTAGGAGTTCATGTAGAATCCCCCCGTTGTGGTGAGTTGTTGGAGCTGCTCAGAGATGGTGTTGCTTATGATCTCTGCCCATTCAAAGTGCTGATCAGGCACGTTTTTATTCATGGTTTCCAGATACCTAAGCATCCATTTGTGGAAGTAATGGGCATCAGAAAGCCCAAATACTCTGCTTAGGAATGTGATGGTATCACTCAGTTCCTCAAAGAAGTCCCTGCGGTGAATAACATGTGGCCACCTAGTTATCACCTTCTTATTCTTCAGCTACACCTCGTTCATTAATTGCATGCACTTGTCTTCATTTTCCTCCCACACCTTGGTGCAATCTTCTTGGCTTACAACCACAAAATGCTAGTGGTGGGGAATGCCTAGCATGATCTCGAAGTGCCGGGTAGTGAGGTTTGTAAGGATATTACTTGTATAAAGCAGAACATTTACAAAAGAATAACATGAGAGAACACAAAAATATATATAAATGAAGACAATATGCTCATATAATAGCTTTGCCACTTCGAGGGGGCAACCTCCAATACCACTTCGAGGGGGTAACCTCCAAACCATACAATAACACTCCAATACTCAATATGATGATTAACTATAACCTTTTAACCCTTATATATACCATTCTAACCTATGGCCAATACTGAGGCCGACCTCCTAAGCATAATAAATCATAAATGAATGATATAATAAGATAAGGGGATGTGTACCACATGTCGGCATCTCCATCAACCCATATACATTATAATATATCCCAAGGTACATAGCATTGGCTCCCTCTTTGACATGTTTCATCCCCAAAACATAAGAAGCCGTATAATGAGTGTGCTTTAAATTATTGCACACTTGTCACCAAGCTCGATTATCCAACCACCATATGAAATCCTATCCTGTGTAGCAATTTCATCATCAACATCTTCTTCTTATTCTTATTCTTCTGATGTTGCTTCTGCTTCTGATTCTTCTTCTTCTACTTCTTTTTCTTTTTCTTTTTCTTCTTCTTCTTCGTCTTCTTCTTCTTTTATTGCCCATCTGTCCATAAAAACTTGTTCCAGTTCCTGTAAAGACCAATTAGACTTTTCCTTTTCTAACTTAGAAAAGAAAATATGTGTAGGGCCACTAATCCATAACTTGAATAACCAAATATCTGATGGTTTAGAGAATTTATCCCTGAATTTGTTCCACCATTCTCTAGCATAAATCCTGCATCTCTAAAAAAAGCTACCATCCCCATGATCCACAAAACTAGGGTTTTTAGAATTCTGAAAATATTTTGGTAGATGGATAAAAACACAAAGAACAAACCCTACCTGAAATTTCAAGAGCTTTCCGAAAATATAAATTTTGCTAAAAAATAACACAATTTGCTTCCTAAAAAAGTGAATTTATGAAAAAACCTAAAACACCAATAACATCCGTAAAACAGATCTAATGGAGCTGAATTTTTTAGATATTCTGACTTAGAGTGTTTCCAAATTATGATGAAAAAATTGGGAAAAAATTCGATACCCTCTTCAAGATATACGCGAAACAAAAAATTAGGGTTTTTGCCCTAATTTTGGCCGAAATCGCTGCTCTGATACCACTTGTAAGGATATTACTTGTATAAATCAGAACATATACAGAAGAATAACATGAGAGAACACCAAAATATATATAAATGAAGACAATATGCTCATATAATAGCTTTTCCACTTCGAGGGGGCAACCTCCAATACCACTTCGAGAGGGTAACCTCCAAACCATACAATAACACTCCAATACTCAATATCATGATTAAATACAACCTTCTAACCCCTATATATACCATTCTAACCTATGGCCAATACTGAGGCCGACCTCCTAAGCATAATAAATCATAAATGAATGATATAATAAGATAAGGGGATGTGTGCCACATGTCGACATCTCCATCAACCCATATACATTATAATATTATATCCCAAGGTACATAGCATTGACTATGACCTCCCCCTTTTCATTCTCAACACACCTTGTGTCTTTGTTATAACAGCAGGCCACCACCATCATAAATTCATTATTCACCACTGACGGGGATTCCCCTAGTGAAATGCAGACCACTGCCTACCAGTTTGTCCATCCAAGGACTACCTGTGACCCTCCTGGTTCTGGCCCAAAAATCATCCATGTCGATGTGGCCAAGTTCAGAATCTCTGATGTCTAGGTCACATTCTACCTGGGACTCGGGCATCCTGACCCTTTGATATTTGTATTTCATCTCTTCCTCTGTGAGTTAGGCCTTACCCTTTGACTTGGTTGGCCTCTTACTTGATGTAGACATATGCGGATCTAAGTTCAGTTGCTGATCTACAAGAAGGAGTGAAGTCCAACGCAGAAGAGCCATGTTAGCTGTTAGATCTTCCATTAAAGCTTTACAGAATGAGGAGTTAGCAATTTAAAATCCTCTGGGCGCACGGCGCAGAAAAATTGCAAGGTGCAAGGTTAAAACTATGGTGCACTGAAGTGAAGTGTTGCAAGGAAGAAATCAGCGCCAAAGGGCACAGGGCGCATGAAATTTACATATAACATTGTTGTTGTTGTAGACAGATGTGCACCTACGCCATTATATGAGGTTTTAAACTGGGCGCAAATAAATTTGGTGTTGCATGAGGGCAGGATGCGCCAAGGGCGCAAATATGGGACATGTTGCATGGAATTTTAGTGCGCCAAGGGAATAAAGGGGGCGCAACATTAAAAGGTGTATCACTAACTTTATGTGTACCGATGTGGCCTTTGGTGTGGCACAAGAAAGGATTGCCTTAAACTTTTGTTTTTGTAAGCAGGATTGCGCCTGCGCTGGGGTTTAGGATTTACTTCGTTTCATTTGGCGCAGGAAGGATTCGTGCTGCAATTGGGGACAATGCGTCGTCTTGGCGCGACTATGTTTTTTGTAACAAGGTAGGTAATTGCGCCAAGAGAAAACTACGGGTGGAAATGACAGCTTTTAGGTTTTCTCTCCTTCCTGATGGGTTTGCAGTTTTTAGGCCTCCTTTAACATGAATCTTGACAGTGGGGGGGAACATAGCAGAGAAGATCTGGGTTCATTTTTGGGACAGAGCCCTCTAGGCCAATAGATCTGGAAGGAGGGGAAGACTGGTTTGGGGGGAAGCCACTTAGGTTTCAATATTTAATCAATAACAAGCAAAACCATAGCAGAGCAATAAGCAAAACCATAAGAAAAGCAAGAGAACTTACCGGAGATATATAGGTTGAGAGGAACAAAGTGGGGTCCATGAACGTGACACGAGGATGACAAGGGCGCTGACAGGTGTAGAGAAATAAGATTTTCACGTGTTTTCAATTATGAAAATGAAAGGGCAGATGCGCCTATATATAGTAAAAGGCGCAATAAATGCGCCACCAACTTTTGCAAAGGGCGCACAAAAAAGTATGTCGACATGAAAACCTTTACACCCTTTGGTGCAGTTATGTGTCTGTCAGCAAGTAAATATTTGTGCCCTTGGTGTAGATTTAGGACTGTCAACATAGGATTTTGAGAGCTTTGGCGCACCGTTTAAGGGCACAACATTTTGTTGTTGACATGTTAGCGCATGCGCCTTGGCGCAAGCAAGAAAGGCGCATCATGGGGAGGCGCAACAGTCGTTGTGTTAACATTCCAAAGGGTGCGCCAAAGGAATAAAAGGGGGCACAAATAAGCTTTGTGTTGCATGGAAAAAATCTGCACCCAGCCAAAAAGAGACCAAAATGACTAAGTTCGAGAAACCAGATTTCCCAGAAAGGAATTTTACACCATTCTGAACGCTGAGGGACCTCTACAAGGAAACAGAACAAAATTTTGGTAAGGTTACCTGTAAAATTGCCCTTATCAATTTTGCAGGATAACATATTAGAGGTAGGTAGAGGAACCAACCTTCTCTGAAGATCTGTCCCAAACATGCAAGGTCCCACAACTTGGGGATGGTTCCATTGTTGTCTCAAACAACTCGGTTCTTTTTGACCTGAGACGCGGGTCCATGTTTGAACAACCGATAGTTTCTGGCACACCTGGTGGGACCAGTTTAAAGAGCTATATATCTTTCATCTCAAAAAGTTTGATGTGTTTTGTTGAGATCCAACCTTTGAAGGCATTTTTTCAACACATCTGGTGGCTCCATGGATCCAAAAGCACCCATTTTCTCATTCGCAGACCAATCTCCCCTCTTCCTTTCATTCATTTTCCTTCTTCCATCGTTCCACCTTCCTCTTTTGAAGTTGTGTAATCATGACTTATTTCCCTTCATGGAATTCTCATTTGAACAACAGAGCTATTTTTCTCCATCCGCACAGTTCCAAAGTCCTCAAAATCAGTTTTATGAGCCTTGTCATCCTGAAAATGCATACAACCCACTTATTTCTAACCAAAATGTTTATGAAGAACAGGTTTATGCAGATGATGGTGGAGAATCCATGACATAAGTTGATTTTGAGAGGCAAGTGCAAAAGATGGAGATGGACATGATGCAGCTCAGAGTCAAGTGCCCCATAAAGGCAGCTAAAATTGGCTACAAGATCCCTTGTCCATGGGTCGGCCCTGTACTAGGTTGGTTTAGCACCCAGCAGAAGCTGCACTTTATTATTAGATGCTGCCCAAAATTACAAAGTGGGAGGAGCTAATGGAGGATCAAAACTCTAGTGCACGGTAACCCTGTCAATGGGGCAACCCTGCACTACCATCTTATAGCCCTCCCACTCCTCCACACCAACTTACATCATCTCATCCCATTGCGCATGTTCCTAACTTCTTGCACGCTACCCTCATTGAGAATTCCCCTCCTCCATCCTCTCACCTTCACTTCTCTTATATCCCTTCTTTCACACATGCCTCCACTCCTCTTGTATGCATGCCTTCCACACCTTATGTGCTCACCCTCCCATTTCCTTCCAAGTCCCCTCTGCCTAGCTATACTATAAACAAACAACCCACTGCCAACATGCCTTTCCCAACCAACATCATCATGTTCGACGACTGCATAATAGTTGAAGAATGACATGACTCATGCGACTCTGACTGGGAAGAGGAAATCATACGGGTGCCTGTTTTAGAAGAAAATCAGTTAGTTCCAGAGGGCATAGTTCTGGGGGAGACCATGTTGCTTGTACCATGCATGCCCCAGCTTTATGTGACATAACCTGCTAGTGCTCCCTTTCAGAAGGAGAATCTAGAAGAAAATCCCATATGTGGGATTGAGCTTCAAATTAATGGGCAAATCACAAGGATCAGACCTCGCCCAATCAGATACTTGGCTAGTCTAGAGCCAAAAATAGAGTTGTCATCGGTCATGCTCACTTCAAAGCACGAGGCAGAGCTTCAGTGCGTTAAAGGTCAACAACAACACCTCCTAGATCCAATCGCAAAATAACTTCTAAAGGTATATATTCTATTTGTTAATACTTTGAGGAGGGTGAAACACCATCTGTAAGGTGGTTTTTCACTCTTGTTTTTTACCATGTTCAGTGCTAAATCAAATACATGGTCACAATTTGTGACAAAAGGAAGCTACTTCTCCCTATCTGTTGCAGGTTTTACTTGAGCTCCCTTTACCTCTGGTTAGAGTAGGCTACTTTAGATTTTCTTTCAGTAACACAAGTGCTCGTGCACACTCTACATGTTCCCTTTGGGATATGTATGATTTTCAGTTTTGTACATAATGTTGTGCTTCTATTTCAGCACGCTCCCTCTGGCACCTTTCCTTTCCTGTTGTGCCCGCACACCCCTTTTTTTATTGCTTCCTAGGATGGCATTTCAATATTGGCAGAGGCAATTCCAACAATCTGCACTGCTTTAAACTCTCACAGTCCAAGTCAGAATATCATCATGAGAGCAACAATTCAGTTCAAATTTTAGACAATGTTGTAAGTGAATTCAGGTATGTTCTTCAAGTTACAGATCAAATCTTCAAATTTAGCACTTGACTCCATGCCCAATGGACTTCTAAGGCTACTGGTCTAATCATCTAGTAGGAAGATGGCCCCCGAAAGCCACCAAAATTGTTATCCAAATAACTCTCCTAGTTATCTGGATAACTTATACTTTTATTATGACTCTGATGTTTCACATTTTAGGTTGCACACACTCAAGATTATTCTTTTGACACCTTGGCACAGTTACAGTTCCTTTGTGTGCCATTATGTGCCTTCCTGCTTCTCCCTCTGCATTATGTTATCTCCTCCATTTTCTCTTGCGCCTTCTCCTACGTGCCCACTTTCTTTCCTATCCCATCGCACACTTCTGCAGACTTTCCTTCCAAATCAGCTAAGTCCCTCACATGGCTTCACACTTTGTGTCCCTTGCACTTCCTCTTTTCTTTGCACTCCTTCACGCACATTACCTTTTATTCTACTAATGCTTGCTCTCCTTCAGTTGAATGCTCGCACCCCTTCCCCATACTTGTCCCCAGAAAGTATTCCCCTATTCCTCCTTCACGTGCACCTTTTCTCTGTTTCCCTTTTGTGCTCTTACCTCTTGCTTCTGTGCTTTGCGCCTTCTTCCATGCCAGCCACTATGCAACGTCATCTATCAGACTTGAGTGTGTAACACACATCCTATCAAAGCACGCCAACAGGGCGTCAAATCTAGACAACCAACTAGTGCATGACACGTGGCAAAAAAGATAAAACAAATCAACAATTGGTCAATTTCTTCAGTCAATCTGTGTGCGCCATGTGTCTTACGTGTTCGGACGGCTCTAACATCTTTTGACATCCATATCTTCTGCTACATATCCCTGATCGGTGTGCACCTAGACTTGTCAGAGAGATGTTGGCACAAGCTAAATGTTGGACTATTAAAATTCAAATATAGGCAAAATTTGGTAGGCAAAAAATAGGGAAACGTCTCTCATCTCATCAATGCACACATCTAATCAACCTCGACCACCAGATTTTAATCAGATCTTGCTTTTTTCCTTCTTCCACACGCCAAACAGACATGGGGAAGTGCATCTAACAGCTTTGGAAGTGGTTTTGCAGGCATTTATCACTTGTTTTTGGTGGTTGAAGATTTGAATCCAAATTTCCCTCCTTTTCTCTTTCTCTTCTCTCTTTCTTCTTCTATAAATAGCAGAGTTTTGCTTTGTAAAAAAAGGATACCTCTCTGTTGTAATGATACCATGCCAAAATGGTGGCCAACTTCCCACGGGTCTCAGACCTTGGCATGGTCTCTGTAATGTATCCTCGCCTCCTACCGTGAATGTAAATGATTGTGTGTCCCTTAAGCAATAAAATCATGTTTTTGAAACTCTTGTCTTCCCTCTCTTGTTTTCATTACATCTCGCCTCTCTGACTGTGTTTTCTGGCATGTTGTGCATATTCTCACTTGCAGTCCTCGTGTTCATGTGTTGTGCTCACTGGAAGGTCGAGCCCGCATGTTGATCTATGGTGCGCGTTATCCGCCCTCTTCTCCTGCACCCTCTCTATTTCCTTCGTCGTTCGTGGAGAGAGATCGACCCTTTCCCTGGCACTATCGCCTTCCTTAGCTTAGGATTTCCCCTTTCCGTACATCCTTATATCCCTGGTCCCTTGGCATGTTTAGTCTAAGATTTTCTTTCAACATTAGGAGTAATAGTAACGTTAAAGGTAAGTAGAGGAACCGACCTTCTCTAGAGATCCGTCACAAGCGTGCAAGGTCCCATAACTTGGGGACGGTTCCATTATTTTCTCAAACATCTCAGCTCTTTCAGATCTGAGATGCGGGTGAACATTTGAATGACCAACAATTAATATAATCTTTTATCACGTCATATCACATTCATTTATGTTTTTATATGCTTAGTATGTCAGCCTTGATGCTTTGTATAGCATAGTAGGGTATATATTGGAGTTAGTAGCTAGTAGATGATCATCATATAAAGCACTTGAGTCTTATCGTATGGTTTGGAGGTTACCCCCTCGAAGTGGTTAAGTCGTTATACTTGTATATTGTGATAATTTCTCTATATTTTGGTGTTTTTTGGAGTTATATTGTTGTTGATGTTCAAATTTATCTAAGTAATTTCATTATAGATATACGGAAAATACACCATCGATGTCAAAGGGTGTCATAGGTATGCAATACATACTTGAAGATATGGATATTATACTATAATTCATGAAGAGTTAGAGATCATCAATCCCCGATAAGTGATTCAAAACTAGGTACGAATCAGGTATCCTGACACCTAAGGTATATAGGTGGAAATTAGGTATCCTAGCACCAAGGGAAGAATGTCACTGAGCTTTTAGGTCACCCTAAAATTATGATTGGAATAATTTACGAGACCACACCATTGTAGATATGTCTAGGTCACAAGATTTGAAAAACCTTGCAAATTTGAAAGGGAGTGACATTTCATACCCCCACCGTGTATTGTATGGGTGTATATAGTAACTATAATATTAGTGGTTAGTGGATTTGATAATTATTTTCCCCTGTATTTATAATAAATGCAATGACACTTTCATTTGTAACTTGGTAAATTTAGTATTCATTACATCTTTGTAGCTAGAGTTGAACATTGAGTCGTTAAGTTTATATAGTGATTCATATAGAAGAGGTTAGCTTTACTTAGCCAACCCATATATTTTTCCACCTTTCAATGGAAGGGATGGAATGAAGTGAAATCGTATGAATTGAAATTAATTGATAATAGAGATTTAAAATATTTAGTAGTGACAATTAGGTATGTTGAGTCTGTATGTAGAATAAGTAAGTGTTGATTGAAATAACGTGTACGATATTAGTAAAAGTATTGAATATGTAGTATAAAGCATATGTGATTGTTGATTGAAATAATAATTGAATAGTATTATAGAGCACAAATGATTATTGATTAAAATAATAATTGAACATTATTATAAAGCACAAGCTTAACAATAAGAGAATTTCATGACACAACTATAATAAATGTGAGATAAAGAAAAGTCACGCAACATTCAAAAAATAGGGAAATAAGGATCCCAATTCTACAAACGACACAAAAATTTGATTACTAAAATTTGAGATGTTGTATGATAAATTTCTAAGTATTAATTGAATGGTAAAGCTTGATTGTGGTTGAGATTAATAAGGCAAAAGGGTAAGTTACTATAAATAATAAGAAAGAAAATTAAAATGTAAGTTTAGTTGCTCTGAGCTAGACAGGATGCCACATGCTAGAGATGTTTTATGCTTGTAATTTGATTATGTGGTCGATGTCATTAAGTTGTAGATAGTTGGTCATCTAGTAAGCATTGAAAAAATATGATTTTGGCCTAAAATAGTAGTAGATTTTGAAAATTTTACAAAAAAAAAAAAAATTGAATTTGAGTAGGATAGGTTTAATAATATCATATGGTATGGTTTCATCTCGAGGGTGAAAACATATAGCTTAGGATGTTTTTGACCCCATTTTGTATTATCTTTCCTTGAGTTGTATGGTCTAGACTAGAATATTTTCCAATATGGTATGAATGTGTTTTGTCATGTATATAGTGAAATTGAATATTTGTTGATGGGTTATAATTGTTGATTGATATTAGATGTGCTAATATTTATCATGTTTTCTTGATAAGTGATTGTAGAGAGAAATGCGAATGAGAGAGTTTCATAAAAGATGACATATGGATGCATTGTTTGCCTTGGGATTAAAGGATGAGGGTTGGAATACTTTGGATAGAGCTACATTACGATACATATTTAGATCGAGGGAGGTGCCCCCAAACATGCACTTGATTATAAATTTGTGTGAGCAATGGAATGCCAACACATGCACATTTTATCTCCGGTAATTCACCTGACCACTTTCTTTGTTAATTTAAAAAGAGACATGAAATAAGATAGGATCACTTGAAGGGAAGATCGAATCAACTCTGCTCTATCAGCCAAAGTCAACCACCTTCCCTTCCAAGAATCTAATTTCGTTTGAATCCTATCTACAACAGGATTCCAAAGGTCTTTCCTAGCCACCCCACCAATCAGGGGCATGCTTGGGTATGAACTGGGTAAAGAACAAATTGAAAAGCCAAAAATATTTGTTATCCTACGCTGCAGCTTCAAATCAACACTGATAAAATAGATTACCGATTTAGGAGCAATCACCTTCTGACCAGCAACCTTTTCATATTTGTCCAAAATTTCTTGAAATATCTTTTCTTCGGCTACCAAAGGATCCCCAATAGCGCTATAGCATCCACGAATTGAGAATTTGACATAAGATCAATCTCATAAGATATTTTTAAACCTTTCAGTTCCTTCCTATCCACAACACTTTGAATCACCCTCGACAAACTTTCATCCATAATGATAAACAAAAAAGGAGAAATTGGATCTCCTTGCCTAAGATCACTAGAAGAAGAAAAATTCCTAGCAGGCACACCGTTTATAAAAACTTAGAACTTCGAAGTAGAGATATCGCTCTTGATCATTTACACCCAATCAAGAGGAAAACCTAACTTAACTAGCACTACTTCCAAAGATCTCTAGTTCACCTTGTCATATGCCTTCATAATTTCTTACTTGATTATCATTCCTAGATTCTTTTTATGATTGAGAGAATGAATAGATTCATGTGCAACCACTATACCGTTTGAAATTTGTTTTCCTTTACAAACCCACTATGACTATCCGAGATGATAGAGATTAAAAAATATTTTAACCTTAAGGAAAACTCTTTTGAAACAATTTTGTAGATGTCATTGCAATTTAGAGTTCCATTCTTCTTTTTTAGGGATTAAAGCTAGGAATTTAGAGTTCCATTCTTTTAAGATAGGTTTCTTCCACTGCTGCCCAAACATCCTTCCCCACTATATGCCAATTTTTTTTAAAAAAACCTATCTAAAAACTGTACAGTCCAGGGGCCTTGTCTGCCCCAAACAAAAAACAGCTTCCCGAACCTCCTACTAAGAAATAGGAAGCATTAATCTTTTTGCCTCTTCAACCTCTATGATTATAGGGATATATGATAGTAAAGCATGTAATTTTAGCAAGACCCCTCTGAAAAATTACTTTTGAATCGTTGGCGAATCTCATAAATCAAATTTCAAATCATTGGAAAATTTCTGAAAAAAATGTTTCATGGCAAAGGTGATTTCACAGAGCATTGTTCCCTCGTTTCACAAGTTTGGCCGGGTAGGCTGGACGGATAGGTTGGATGGGTGAGTTGGATGCTTAATGGTTAGATGGTCAATGGTTGGACGGGTGGGTTGGACAGATAGGAGTTGGACGGGCAGTGGTTAGATGGGAAAGGGGTGGACAGGCAATGGTTGGTTGGGTGGGTTGGACGGATTAGGAGTTGGACAACCAAGGGTTGGACGTGGTGAGTTGGACTGATGAGGGTTGGTCGGCTAAGGGTTGGATAAGAGAGTTGGACGGGTGGGTTGGACGAATGAGGGATTGGATGGAATGGGTTGGGAGTTGATACCAATGAATTTAATGTTCATTAATGATACCCTTGGGCCCTATAAATACCCTTTCAAGGTTCATTTTTTCACTTTTATACGTAAATTTCTAGTGCTGTGAGCTCTCTAATTTTACACCCAAATTTCAGCAATGACCAGTACCGCATCTATTCCTACACCCAAATTTCAATATAAAAACCTCATATGCCCACAGATTTTAGCTCTACTAAAAGAAAAAGACGCTCCAAAGTATTGGCTCGAAAAATTAGAATTTTTCGGGCTTGTGAACATGCCCCATTTCGACACTAATACATTAGTCCTTAATTACCTTCTCACCTCTTACAACAACAATGATGGACAAGTTTCCGTTCTTCTCATGCATCTGAAATGTTGTCAAATTTCTTTTTCTATTGAACCCGAGGACGTGCATCTGTTAACAGGTTTACCTTTCGAAAATAAGCCGCCTGTTACTACAAAGGTTGTCCTTACAGACGAAGATAAAAAGTTTTTGGAGTCTCGTTACAATGTACAGGTTGATGGTAAGTTTATTATTTTCAAATGATTTTTTTCTTAACATTACTCGACCACACAAAGGCTCTAACGTTTCTTTTCTATAATTGCATCTCCTATTGATTATTCATCAAGAGGCCTTCTTCTACAAGGTATTACAAAAAAAAAATTATTGTAGTTGCTTCACTTTTTCAGGTCAGGATTGTATTACAGGGCAGATCTACATACATTCCGTATTGGGCAGTTTAGTATTTATTACGAACACTAGCAGGTCAACAATTCAATTGGTGTAGTTATTTGTCCAACATAATAAAATCAAATATCTCCCATGCCTGCAAAGCCAATCAAACTGATAAATCCAAGATTGTATTCTCTTGTTGCAATTTTATTCTTACTTTCTATTATGAAGCGTACTACGAATTGATGCAGCATAAGATTCCCAATGCGATCAATGATAATATGATTGGTCTTAGTCTCGAAGAACAACAGGTAACAGTTTCTTTTACTGTTTACTTGTTATAACGATTTCAATTTCAATATTTTGAATAAAATAATAATTGTATGATTTTATTTTGCAGAGAAAAATTATAGTTGCAGCATCGCATAAGGAGGCAATTGCTAGAGGTAAAGCCCCTCCAGAGGTCTGTGCTGATTCTGACATGGATTCAACATAATCAACACCAGTAAGACCTCATCAAAAGTTACCTAGGGGGTTGATATGCACATCACGTTTACCATCACATTTAACTACAAGTATGAATAATGAAGTTATCTTTTTATATAAATTACAAATTCAAACAATTAATATAGATTATGTATTCTAATATTTCTACTGATCTTTTCTACATGTATTGTATTTAGAAACTACTGAGTTTTATGATGAAGATCAAACTCATTCTAGGTGTGGAGATCGAAATGTCACGATTGTGTCTCCGTCTATGCAAGGTATATTGTATGGTAGTTTGATTTGCATGTTTTGTTTCCTTACAATTTTTTAGCATTTACAAAGCCCAACCGTTATATTCTAACAATTTGTTGTTTGCTTCATGCAGGTAATATGGCTTCAAGGCATATTTCGCTTGCAAGGAGGCCACCAATTCCTCCAACACGTCAAGTACAAACACAAAGGAGGACTTCAGGAAAGAATATTAGGATTCCTGCAGAGTCAGCAGGAACAGTTCATCCTGCTACAACCGAATTTCCTAGACTGTCACTAGGTGGTGTTTTAAGTGTAACAGCCACACAACTTTTCAACAACATCACCCTTGACGAGGAGTATTTAGGCTTCGATAGTGGCGAATCAAACAAGGGTAACTATTTTGACACTCACGATATGATTCAATGTACTCTGCCTCAATAACAAAATGTGTATGTAATACAGGGCATTGACTCTCCTCCTTCCCCAAGTGCTACTCCACAAACAGATGATGAAAAGACACATTTTATATTAGAAAATATGATATCAGATAGTATGGGGGCAACAATTCAAGAGGTTTTAATTTCTGATGTGGATTTGGTGTGGTCTTGGGAGAGGAGAGCAAAATTTTTGATAAAAGAAATAAATACAAGATACCATAATCATGCTCAAAGGAATTCATTGTTCACTGTCGTAGAGAGCCAACCAACATGGCAGGATGTTTTGCTAAACAAAGCTCAATCATGGACAATTTCATATAGTAATGATTACAATGATGAAATTATAGACATAATGCTAAATAGGTTGGAGAATCTCAATGCTGAAGCACATGCTTACTACAACAAATGATCTAAAGACAAGACTAATGTTTTAATAGCAAATGCAGAAAAAGAGAAAGTTGTTGTGAGTGGGCATTTAGTTTTACATGAAAAACTAAAAATTATCTGATATTATAAGCACTGCAATATATTTTTTCATATTATTTGATAGACTAAAAATTTAATATTTCTATTTTGTAGGCAAAATATGAAAATTTAAAGAAAGAAGCAGCTATTTTCTAAGCACATTTGAAGAATGCCTGCAAAAGCCTAAATTATTTTATATAGTTGAAGGAAAAACTCATTGTTATTAATAAACAAAATAATACATTGAGAAGGATAATAAAGGAGCATAAGATGGATCCAAAAGTCTTACTGAAGGAAAAGACAGATGCAGATGCAACACTTTTGTTTGCAGGAGATGTAGCGAGGGAGGAGCTGAATATACTAGAAAATATCAACAATGCAACAAGAGATCTTCAGGCATCAAGAGTTACAACAGCTAGCTTTGTACAGATGCATCGGATTCCTCCATCTCTTGCGCATGAAAAAGAAAAAGCTTCACATGCATCATAAAATTTGATAAGTTAGTAAAGTTCACCATGTGACAGGTGTGTTGTCACAATTCCGACACTAGCGTAGGAATTAAAAGATAGTGGCCATCCCTTTTTTAGTTTTTATTCTGTGTGGCAGACATAAGGACAACTATGATTTTGAATCATAGGCAGAAAAGAGGATGACCTCATAATGTGTCCTTATATGACAGAACTTGTCTGGAAGCTTTGATATGTTATTACAACCCCTTTTTTGAATTGTATTGGCCGACAATGCTTTATGAATTTGTACTTTTTTCATAAAGTAATCCACCACATGAGAGATCGATTTCAAAAGAACTTTGGAAGTTAGAATTGTACAATGTTACTATATGTTGTTAATACAAACTATGTTTCTTTTCTATTGTTTACGTAAATGTTGCTTAAATTTACACTATTTTGTTTCTTTACGTTTATGAATTGTTGCAGATGTAAAATAAATAAATTAACAGATATAAAAGATGAATGTGTCCTTATTTCAATCTGAATTTGAAAACCAAACATAAAAAACAAATGGCATAATTGAAACATATAATGACATTGTTCCAATGGCAAAGGATCAAATAATGACAAATATAATATTGCATTTATTGAAAGTTGTAATCACTGAATGAAATACATAAGTAGTCTCAATAATGTATAGAAGAAATGAAATCTATGTGAATTCAAACAGTCCTGGAGAAACACTTTCATTTGTGTCTTGGAAATCAACTGTAGCATGATTTGTGGATGTGTCTCGATCCCCTAGGTCAGGCAGAATATTACTAACTCCTCTTCTTTCTACTAGTGAATTCCACAATGTCAGTGCTCTATCATAAGGAAAAGACTCCACTGAGTAACTCGATACATACAATCTGAGACAACTTTCTAGATTCCTATCCAATCTGTTTCAAACTTTTGACTTTAAAAAGGATAGTGCACTGAAAACCCTCTCATCTTCCACAGAACCCAAAATCATTGTTTGACAGAGCTCATACAACTTAATATACTCACTCAAATCTTCACTTAGAATACTACTAGAACAGATATCCTTCCAAATCCTTTTCATGGCACTGTAATCCTGTGGGTTTTGTAGAAGCTGAACTTGTCGTATCATTGTATTAGCAAAATCCATTGACTGTGAACTAAGTAGTTTTCTTTCCAAAATTCCTTCTACAGAAACTCCATTTATCTCTTCAGTCTTACAGAAATGATCAGTTAGATCACCCATGTTTTTGACAAATAAAGGACTGATAGATGTATAAGGTTTTCCACCAGAAAAATTCCAAAACTACAGATTTACAACTCCCATTGCTTCAAGTATTTTATCATTTTTGAATCTTTCCCAGATCTCTTTAGCTAATGATTCAGAGATCTTTCTCAACTTATTCCTAGTTTCCATTAATACTGCATCATATAAATTTCATGTCACTCTTACTTCTTCTATTTCTGAGTTAGCCATATCAATTCTTTTTTGGTACGTATGAAGTTGAATCTCTCTTCCATGTGCTGTTATACATAGATGATCATTTATATTGTACTTTAAGAAGCACCTGGAATTTTTCAAATCTGTCAATGCATTCCAGTTTTCAAAAGCAGCACCCTGAAAACTCCCATCAGAAATATATAAACTTTCTAGACTCCAGCAAACACATCTTCTGAGTCTTATAAAGTTTGTAATGTAGAAAGACCAATCTTGAGCATGCTTCGTTAAAATATTAAGCTCCCTCAACATGGGAAAAATACCACAAAGTGTGAGTAAAGTTTCTATGTCAGTTAGATGGCACAATAGATCTTTAGCTTTATCTACATCCCTACAGTATTTAAACATAAATCATGTCAGTGAAGGATATTCATCATATATTCTATAGGTAGGTTCGTACATAGATATCCATCTGGTATCTACATCTTTGAGAAGTTTTTTTCCCTCTGTTAGTCCAATAGAAATTTTTTGAAATTCTAAAAATCTCTTAGGACTGCAAGAATAATAGGCATGGAGATCACGTATCAATTCCTCCACTTTAGCTACATTTTCAAATGTGCTCACAATTTTGTAGGCGAGATTCATTCTATGAGCCATGCAGTGGACAACAACCATATATGGAGCAATAGTTGTCTGAAGTCTAACACACAAACCATTTTTGGCTCCCTGCATTACAGCTACACCATCGGTTCTGACACAAACTAATTTTTTTGCAATGGAAAATTCATCCATTCCGGCGATATCCTTCAGATTTGACACCACCAATTTATAAATATTTTCAGAATTGTAATTCTCTTTCATTTTATGAATTGCCAAGAGGTGTGGAGTCCTTATTTCATTAGCAAATGTGTAAACATGAATACATATCCATGAAGTATTATCGACTGTAGTAACCTCATCTAAAGAAAGGGAAATATACTTTTCCTTTTGAACACACAGTTTCAGATCCTCCTTCTCTACCAGAGATAGACATTTTGCAATCTCCCAGCCGCTGGTATCTGACCAATGAGATTGAGGAATGTTCTTTAAACCAATAACTTGATAGAACATTTTATTTTGTCCGAAATCTGACATCAGTCTTCCCCTTTTCATTATATGAAATACGGTTGCAAATTGAATACCCTTTGCTTGCATTTCTACCTCTATAGCTTTCCTCAATTTTGCTACTATGGTCCCACCTTTTTCATTTACATATTTGATACGTTTTTGTTCCTTTTCATACTCTTCAGTGTATTTGACATGTAGACAATCTTTTGCATGTTTCCATTTATGTGTTTTGACCATGCTGTCATCCTTAAGCTTTTGGGAAATGTATATTTTCCCACAATGTTTTTCAATTGTGTCTAGTTTGAGCTACATCGTGTGATCCTTCCCCTATTTCCAACCACATATTTTGCATCAACATTGTGTTGGAACATCATTACAATTTTTAGTGTACATAGGTTCAATAAAAGGATATTTTGCAGCCCATTCGAACTGGAATTTCCTTCCAATTGTCCAGTTTTCCATCTTTCTTCTAACATATTTTCTTTTTTTCCTTGGGATTCAACTTCTACATCTGGGATGTCAGCAGAAATATTTTGAATCTCATGTCTCCTTTTTCTGGAAATAGACCTTGGAGTAGAAGCTTCCTCTGCTGGTGTATCCTGAGAGTTCGATGAATTTTCTTGTACTTCTATTTCATCAAGGGACGGAATGTTTGCCTCAACATATATTGGATCATCAATATCTATAAATTGATTATTCTGTGAAGGAATTTCTGAAACGTCTGCAAATAATTTTATAAAATTGTTACTTATAGTATTAATCTTATCTATAGTTAAATTTTTACAGAGTACAAATGTCAAAGAGTTCCAAGAACAGTATCATAAATAATTATTAAATTCTGTAAGATAAAATAACCAGTAAATAACACTTGCCACATACCGATATTTTCAGCTGAAGCAGAAATCGACTTCATTTTTTGTGATTTTCTAAAATAGCCAAGCAAAGTATTGACACCCTTTTTTGAACTTGCTGAATTTGTAATCTTCTTGCCCTGATTTCTAGTATCCATGACTGCTTACTGCTTAGGCCCTTAGGGGCGACTCTTATGTTCCAAGGCTCTGAGAATGGATGGTAAAGGGTTGGATGGCTATAGGTTGGATGGTTCAGGGGTTGGACAGCTATAGGTTGGACGGTTCAAGGGTTGGACAGCTATAGGTTGGATGGCTTAGGGTTGAACAACTAGGGGTTGGACGGCTAGGGGTTAGATGGCTAGGGGTTGGATGGCTCAGGGTTAGATGGAATAGAGTTGGATGGTTCAGATTGTAGAGTTAGTCGGGTCAGGGCTGGATGGCTCAGAGTTGGACGACTCAGAGTTGGACGCCTTATGGTTGGACGGCTCAGATTTCAGACTTCAGTGTTGGTGGCTGAGGATTTTCTTATGTTTACTTCAGTGAATATGCACACGATATGATTTGAAATGGTGGTGAATTACATTCATAAGCTCTTATATATGTGTAAAATCTAGGTGAAATGAATAGTATAAGGGACATGTCGGCTGAATTTTTTGGTGAATAAGTCAGCTCTGAACAACATAATATTCACCAATTCAAATTTCCATAATCCTTGATTTTCACGAGTTTACGAAAATTCGCCACTAAAATTTTCCCCGTAGTAAAGTATCTTCCTCATCTTGTCATACCCCTTCCTCCACAGAGTGTAAATTCTTGAAAAAAGATACCCTTTTCTCCCTAATCCTTTCCATATTTGAAATTACTTCTCCCGAAGGGAAGGTAAGCTGCTCAATTCTATTCACATTTCTCCTAACTGTGGTGAAGAGATGGAATAATTTTGTATTCTTGTCACCTTCTTTTAACCACTTCACTCGAGATTTTTGCTTCCAAAAAGCTTCCTCCATACGTAAAATATATCCAAACAAGCAAGACCTCACCTTTTCAGCATTCAAAGCAAAAGTCTCAGAAGAACCATCTCTCAACTTTCTATATTTTACATACTCTTATAATCAGAAGCATGCACATTGTTGCACACTTTAACAAAAGACAGTTTATTCCACTTACGCGCTTATGACTTTTACATGTTTCAATTTGATCTCATCATATACAAAACCTCTTGACTACTCTCTTCTCTTCTTTTAATCTGTCTTTACCAAGATAGCTAGATTTTCTTCACAGGAGGGGTACAAGAACAAGTTATAACATTCACATGCTGAAGGGGGTCACCCCTAGGACGTCCACTTCCATTGCCTAAGTTCACACTTTAATTTGAGAGTAATCAGACTCCATGCTTCACTTTTCCAAATATCTGAGGAGGACTAATGTATATATTTTCCTAAGGAAGAAAACTAGTTTGACAACTTATACTTGGAATCTTTTCTTTGTTTATTACTTTCTAAAATGGTATTACGAACCCTATTAGCCTTGACAAAAATTGAATGTGAATTATATTTTAGTGGCCTTAATCACTGGCACCCAATTAGGACGCACATCAGTGCTTCTAGGTTGCCTCTATTAGGCATACTAGTATGATCTGCACTCTTTCTTACCTTTACTCACTCCAAGTGTGGGTCTCTGTTAAACCGAGAGAGGCATCTTTTTCACTAGAAGAGTTGGCCTTCCAACTCCTATTAACTACCTGCCACAAGCTATTCAAGTGCAAGGAAATCTAATCTAATGCTTAGTCTAACCATCCCAAGGAGACATTAGAGACCAGAGACACTGAGAATTACTATCATCAGCCTACATTGCTTTAAAACGGTGCACTAAAGCACTCAGAGAAGGCATCCATCTAGTACATCTATCACAAGGGGCAAGGGACTAAATCACTTTTGTATACACTACATAGGATGAGACAGTTGCTATTTTATTTCATCCCACACATACTATACATTTCACACAGAAAATGTCCCAGATCTCCTTGGTATCACAACTACGAACCTGCATAAGGGCATATTAGAATTATTTATACACATACTGCAAGTACTGACATGGGAGGCAAGAGAGTAGAACACCAGCTTGATAGTAAGTTCACTCTTCTAGTGATAGATGAAGTCAGTTTGAATCTACATTATACATATTTTTTATTAGATTTGATGTAGTTTGTGGACACCTATAATATCATTCCATTTTTAGGTTACAGGTAAAAAACGGCGATTACAGGAATGAATATCAGGGATAAGGCTTGAACTCCATTTTCAAGCCCTTGAGACACAGAAGAAAGTAGGGCTTGAGCCATTTGCATGGCTACTAGCACCCTTATCTGGTAAAAAAATGTTCCTAATCTGGCTTTTTCCCTTGCTTGGGTCGAGCCCTGTGGACTCTCCATTTGTTAGTTCCATAGTCCTCATAGTGAGAATTGCAGATGACATTAAATTTAGTCATGGAGGACTTTTACCTACCCAGATCACTTCCTGTTCACTCAAAAATAAACTTGGAGTCTTATTATGCGACCCATTTGTATTAATTTAGGCCGTTACACATTTACACTTCTTTACTTGCAGAAGAATTGTGATTTTAGCATTAAAACGGGTTGTTGATTAGGTCACTTACTGGCCATTTACTCTATAATTCAGATCCGTAATTCAAATTTTCTACATCAATAAGACAAGTATGGCCTATAGGCCTACGAACATTGATCCCACAATTACAACTAAGATAGGATGCATCTTGCAAACATGGGACTTTCACGATGTCACAAAAAAAAGAACGTGCAAATCCGAGCCATAAGATCAAAATATATCAAGAAATAACACAAGCATGTATAGGGCACGAAACCAACATCCAAAACGATGATAATAAAATGTAGTAACCAACATAGGTGAGATATATGAACGACAAGAGGCACGTGCTAATCTTGCACGAGTACATTCTGTCTACTCCGTATTTCACGGGCTTTCCTTTTGAAAATTCTTGTGGGCACAATTATATAATTGAGCAAATATGAGCGACATTTAATTGAAATCGGTAATCAGAGCTCGATAACTTGCCCCTATAAGATGTGGAGGGATTTCCCCTGTGAGGACACGTGGCAGATAATGTAAAGAGACATGAGTGATCCTATAAGCATGTACTTCACCTCTATGTGTCCCGGATGTATCCATTTAATATACCAAGTTGGGCCCATTTGTGCTAAATAAATAAAGCATGGTTCGGGCATGTATCGCGTCCAAAGTGGTCCCAAAACATGTGTAATGTAATTTTGGTAAAACTCATGTAAAAATTAACAAGTCCTGATTCATATATTTTTACAAATATTTGCCCCGATTGTCCCATTTGCATTATCAGCAGTTAGCCAATATTTTCTATGTACAAACTGGCATTCCGCGCCCGTCGAAAAAATATTTAACCCAATGAGAACTTCCTGTAGCTGGTGAAGAGGCTATCAAAGAAGATTCGGCCGATCCAGGCCGGTTCGGGCCTTTTTGTCCCAAATGAGCCCCTAGCTAGAACTGCTAGTGGGATTGCTATAGTGGTATGTTCCAAAGAAGGCCTAATAAATATAGCAACTTTTTCATATAAATTTAATTAAATCTATGCTTTAGACAGGGAACTTTGTAACGAATGATATTAAGTGGACTCTAGCATACATTAAATGGAAAAGAATTTTCCTGGGAAATATTCTGATGCATAATAAAAATTACCCTAATAAAGAGAAGTGAGATATGGACAACAGTAGCCATTCTTGCAAATTTGGACGATCTAGGTAGGGGGAATAGCTGAAATTGACTAGATTGAAATTCTCTTCTAGAGAGCTCATTGGAAGTTATGGAACTCATAAATGTACCTGCCTTTATGGGAGGAAAAGAGTGCATGAGTGCTAGTGGCTGAATTTGGCCACTAGTGTCCACCAAGATGCTTCGGTTCTAATCTTCTTCCTCCTTTAAGAGATTGCACAACACATCCCAACATTCTTTTTTCTCTTCAACCAAAATAGGCCCATAGACATTGACTAACACCAACCTATCATTAGAACACAAATCCACACATTCTAGGATAATAAACCATTTACATTTTTCAATGACACTACCTCGAATTCTGCTTGGATTTTAGACTGTTGTCAGCGATCCTGAATTCCCAACTCCGTCCACAAAAATCACTCTTCTATTGAACCAAAATTTCTTTCTTGCCTCTTCAAATTCATCCTTAACCATCTTATTCTCATGCATTAAAAAAACATTTGGGCATTCTATTTCTATAAGTTGCTTAACCAAGTGACCCTTGTCAAAGGAATTTAATCCTTTGACATTCCAACTTAAGATTTTCATGATCCCTAGGTGGAACGATAATCCCTCCCACCTTGCACAAAATCCTTTAAGGTACTTTGATAAACTATAGCAAAATTCAATTTGGCCTCCAATTAAGTTTTGAGAGCATTAGAATGCCTACCTACTGATTTCACACATCATGTATCTGGTCGGGGCCTAGAGTTAGACGAAGCTAGCCTTTTGGATTTCCTCAAAGGAGTTACAATAATATTCTTATTCGTATCCAATTCTTTCAAGATGACCTCTGAAGAGTTATGAAGTACTTCAGGAATTTTTTTCATTATCCTTATTAGGATCAAATATTTTCCCCTTACCATCCAAATCCTCTAAATCTAGCTTTCATCAGAAGCCTTCCTACTCCATCTGCCCTTAACATTGAAAGCCTCCATCAAAATTTCCAAATCCTCTTACTCCAAAGGAATTTGATGGGAAATCTCCTTTTCTTAATCAAAGACTTTATTTTCATTCAAAATATCCCGAATTTTCTCCTGAGTGACCAGATCTTTTTTTAACTCACAAAATTCAACTTTTTCCTCCTTATCCAAGGAGACCTTGACTCCCTTAGAGAAATCCCTCTATATTTTTTCCCCATTGTCTGGAATTAAGGCTTCTTCTTCCTCCCTTGCTTTCCATTTTTATTTTGGAGCCACTTTTTCTAAAGGAATTTTTACTTTCCTTTTTCATTTAGAGGGCAATTATTCATTTTGTGCCCAATATATCTACATTCGAAACATCTAAACAATAGACATTCATAGTCTATGGGTTGGAACCAAACTCCCATTAAAGAATTGAGCCTGATGGCCTGAACCAAAGGTCTAGTCAGATCAACTCTAACACGTATCTTGGCATAAGAAGAGAAGGTGACAGAATTTGTTTCCCTCCTGATACCGACCAGATTCCCTAAGGCATCCATTATGGATTTTAGAGTCTCATGCCCCTAGAATTTCGGAGGGATCTTGTAAAGTCTCACCCACAGAGGAATTTTTTTAACCAATTCTTCTTCGAGATTGAAGAGAGGGGACCAGGGTCTAAGGTAGAGACAATTTTATTAAAAAACCACGGGCCCCTAAAAAAATCTCTATCTCTATCTTTCGAATTTCTAAAACATACCTGAAAAAAACCTTTAATTAAGAATCTAAGACCTGAACACTCATTGCACTCCCAATTTTTTTCAATCTAGCTCCATAGTTCATATTTTGAAGGCCAAAGACCAATGAATTTACAAATTAATGCTCTTTTCCCTAAACGATCACAAATCTCTTGCACAACCAAAGAGCCAACTTCAACTAACAACCTTCGATACTTTAATCCCCAATTCTCCTAAGCTTAAAAATACAACGTCATCCCCCGAAAACTCTCTTGCATCTGGCGAAACATCTTCTTCTAGAGCCGCTTTTTGGTTAAGAATTGTTTCCGACTCATCCTTCTTTGGGAAAAACTACATACCAAACTTAAATTTCTTTCCTACCTCCGAATCTTTGGACTCCCAAACCTCCCCCACATATTTGGGGTTCCTCCAATCCCTTCGACCCCTAGAGGAATTGCATTTTCTCCAGATAATTGTCTAGCTTCTTCCCTAAAAGACGACAAATTCTCTAGACTCCCATTCCCCAACCCACCATAATTTGTCTACTCTCACGACCAACCATACTGGCTTCTATCACGGGACTTCTAGGAATCCCAAGTACCTTCACCATCCTTCCCTTTCTGAAAACCTTCACTTTCGAAGGGATTCTTTTTCTTACTTTTCTCTATCAAAACCCCATGCGTTTTCGCATTTTTTAGCCATGCGAACACTTCTATTATGTTCATTTTTGGTGTTTTATCTACTATATAATTTTCTTCTGAATATAGTTATGTGACTATATGCGCTACATTTTCTTTTCTTCCACCTTTTTTACTTATATATTGGTGTTGACAATTTCTTAAATTTTAAATTCTTGCAAAGGTTTTCCATCTTTGCTTAGTTACATTGTGTCTTCATTTGCAATACTGGATTTCCATACATCAAATATTCCAAATTATTTTTATTGATTCGATTTGGATTCTAGCACAAGTACATATACATGCAAACATGTTATTTTCAAAGGTTTACTTTACCGTTTAAGTTACTACATTTACTGTCACATACTATTTTCTTCTTCCTAATAGTGGGTTTCATTGCTTGCACTAAGATTTCCTTGTATTTTTCAAGCTAATGTTATGTAAAGAAATTTGAAACACTGACTTATCATTGTTATGTGTTATCACAAACATAAATCCGACATAGTTTAACAAAGAAGCATAGCACGGTGGGAAATTCATCGAGTTTGTGTAAATGTGGGTTATTATCAGTGATTGAGCTGAAATGTTCCTCCAAGTAAATACAAGAAACTTGAGAAATATTTTATGGAAAATTTCATTGTCATTTGTAATAATGTTTCTGAAGGTGCTATCTACAACATGAATATCTCTCTATTTTATTTGTACACAGATCTCTGCAGTGTCAATTTATGTGGAGGACATGGTTGCAAATTTCCAAGGTGCTTGACAAGGGATTGTAGTTAAGATAGCATGTATCGAACAACAATGCCCTTATTTCATTACATAAAGCTTTTCACATTCTCCTTAGCCATTTACTTAGCCATGTTGTGGTCACATTGCAATCACATATTGTACATCTTCAAAGATTTTTTTGCAGTTAATAAAATTGGGCTGTAGTAGTAAGATTTCTTCTCTTCTACTAACTCTTTTTTCTCTTCCTATAGATGATTTTACTATCAACATAACTATTGTGCAATTTAAATCATTTTGCGAATGTCTATGCCTTAATTATGTTTTGAAAGGAATCACTTCATTTGTTGTTTAAATTCCTGAGTGTTGTTGACTTGATAGATAATATTTGACTCTCTTCAATACAAACTTCTTGATCACTGCCACCAATGTGAACCCCTCTTATGTGCCAGCCTATCGACGTTCCCATTACACACTTATGGTGCAATTACTAGTACATATACTAAAGTGGGAAGAATAGACCCCCTCTTAAATACATCGGTGGCTACCTAACTTAGAGGGTAACATATGGGATGCAAAGGTTAAATTTGACAACTGTTTAGACTTTTTTGTGATTTTAGGGGAGAGGAGCCAATCATGGTGCATTACCCAGTAGTGGTGAGGGTAGTTGACATATTTGCCTCCAGCTTTTGCACAGTAAAATATTAATAATGGAATGAATACTATCCTATAAATGTACAAACACTCTTCAAAACTGATGTGTCTGTCACTTTTCATGTACAGCCATGAATCTGTCAACAATAGAATAGTCAATATCATTTTTAAACATAAAATAACATATATTATACTTCCATGTTTGCCAAATTTAAAGTCAACATGTATTTAATACAAGGATATATAATTGTATTTCATCCCTATACAAAATTGATACCACATCATCATATCAATTTGATGTCAATTTTCACATAATTTAAGTTCCCATTTTACTGTGTAAAAGGTCTTGTCATTCACACACTTTGGGCCAGGTTCTCACAAGCAGAAGTCCAAAGTGCACCATTTTCAAATACAAGTTGTCTTTTAAGCATTAACTTTCTCACCATTTTCCATACCAGCTACTCCCATAAATTATGTACCTGCATATTTTCAACAAATGTGAGGCTCAAGAAACAAACATTGAATTGAAATGAGAAATCAAATCAAATTGAACTTCAAATATGAGTATTGAAATAAAATATCATAAATCTTGATCCACCCCTATCAGTTTCACCCAATCAAAAACAAGCACAAGGATCAACCAATTTTACCCAATAAAAAAAAAGCACAAGGATCACTCAACTACAACACTTTTCATATCTCCTATAAATCCAGTTCCTCAACTGCTCTGAAATTTTATTCAGTTAGAGTTATTTTGCTAGTGCATGACAATTACAGTTCCAAGCTGCCGTAATCAACTGTTATTCCACATCATAGTGCCACATACAATAAGTTCTTAACTCTGTTCTTATATTGATGCACATTCATTTAATTTTTTTATTTTTTTTGTCAATCTACATATGGGAGGGGAGCCTGTAAAAAACCTGGTAATCCCAAAAATCTGTCAAAAGAAGCGCTTGAGAATTCTCTACAGCCCAATCTACTTTGCAAACAAATCTGACATCTTACCCACCGTGCATACTTGCTGGTGCATACTTTGTTGGTTCATACTTTATGATGCCTTTTCATGTAAGATGTATATTAACAAGTAATTCCAGACTAAATTAATGAAAACTGTATTTCACATTTATAAGTAGATGTATGTTCCCCTTGCTGGTGCATACTTTATGCTGCCTTTTCATGTAGATGTATATTAACAAGTAATTCCAGACTAAATTAATGAAATCTGTATTTCATATTTACAAGTAGATGTATGTTCCCCTTGCTGGTGCATACTTTATGCTGCCTTTTCATGTAGATGTATATTAACAAGTAATTCCAGACTAAATTAATGAAATCTGTATTTCATATTTACAAGAAGCTGTATGTTCTGTAGACGTATATTTACAAGAAATTCCAGGCTAAATTACGGAAAGGCTCTATGGGAGGGGAGCCAGTCATGGTGCACCCAAACTTTGGCGGATTATAGTGGACATTAAAAAAAACATTGTAATCACAAAAATCCGTCAAAAGAAGCGCGCGAGAATTCTCTACAGCCCCATCTCCTTTGCCAACACATTTGACACGCAGATCACCGTACACATGAACTGGAGTGTGAGGTGTCTCAATTTCCGAGTTTTCATGGTGCGGACCAATAGCTGTTAGTAGAACCCCCCACCGTTTACTGTATTCGCTGCCACTTATCACTAAAACAATCACTGTTTCCGAGGACTGCGAAATCCACACATAGGTATATGGTAGTAATAAACAACCACTAATTTTCATGTAGATGTATATTAACAAGTAATTCCAGACTAAATTAATGAAACCTGTATTTCATATTTACAAGTAGCTGTGTGTTCTGTAGACGTATATTTACAAGAAATTCCAGGCTGAATTACGGAAAGGCTCTATATTTGCAAATAGATATATAAGAAATATACATCTACTTGTAAAGATACATCTACAGAATACACATCTGAATCTAAATATACATCTACAGAATATACAACGACAAGAAAAGGCAGCATAAAATATACAGTTACGTGAAAATGAAGCATTAAATATACAACTACATGAAAAGGCAGCATAAAATATGCATCTAACATGTAATTTCTTGTAAGTATATATATACATATTTCTTCAATTTATCCTGGAATTACTTGTAAATATAAATCTACATGTACACATACATCTACAGGTTTCATTAATTTAGCTCAGAATTACTTGTGAATATTCATCTACATTTAGAGGCAGCATAAAATATACAGTTACATGAAAATGAAGCATTAAATTACAACTACATGCAGCATAAAATATGCATCTAACATGTATATTTCTTGTAAGTATATATATACATATTTCTTCAATTTATCCTGGAATTACATATAAATCTACATGTACACATACATCTACAGCTTTCATTAATTTAGCTCAGAATGGCTTTGTGAATATGCATCTACATTAAAAGGAAGCATACAACTATATTGCATGCTGCATTTTTCATTATATGTTATTTGGTCATAAATTCAAATTGTATTTGTTTCAATAACATTGCCTTCCTCTGTACTAGCCCCATTTTCACCTTTGATTTTTGAAGTATCCATTGCTCAGAACATAGGCACTCACATCAAATGGCTGCACTTCCTTTTACGTTTGTTGATTCAATATTCTAAAAATCTCATTGTTGTAAGTTACATCGGTTTGGTAAATTTAACTATCTTAGCAGGTTTTTATTGACATCATGAGGAGAAGGCAGCTTCCAAAAAGAGTAAGACCTGCATGTGCCAAAATTAGGGGAGCAAGATTTCCGCCAAGTGAAGAACATGAAGAAGAGGCTATCAATACCCCACCTCAAGATGCCAATGACACACCACATGAAGAAGTAAATGTCCAAGCAATAAGAGTGAGCCCTTCAACACAAAATGTGTCAAAGCCAAGATCTGATTGGAACAAGTCTGATATGAATAATGCCATGAAAGATGTTGAAGATTATGGATACTCTACACGTGCTGCTGCAAAAAAATGGGGTATACCAGCGACCACCCTTACTTCTTGGCTAATGGGCATTACCACCACTAAAAGAAAGGGTCCACCAACAATTCTAACAGATGAAGAAGAGATGGAGATAGTGAGTTGGTGTCATGAAATGGCTGACATGGGACATGGGTTAGAAATTATACAACTTAAGACATGTGTGGCACAAATCTGCGAAACAAGGTCTAACCCATTCACGGATGGTTTTCCGGGTAAGTCATGGTGGGCAGGTTTTAAAAAAAGACACCCGGATCTAACATTAAGGACAGCTGAAGGCCTTGATAAGGATCGAGCAGTGTGTTTGAGGCCATCAATTGTCAGTTCCTTCTACATTAATTTGTCTAAAGCTTATGAGGCCAACCCATATGGACCAAACCGAATATGGAATTGTGATGAAACTGGATTACAAGCAGGGAGGAACTGCGGTATGAGAGTGCTTGCTAAAAGGGGTAGTAGGAGTGTGCCATATATCATCCCAAAAAGTAGAGAATGGATTACCATATTGTGTTGTGTAAATGCTGCTGGACAAAGTATTCCAGGATTCTATCTTTTTAAGGGGAAGAGCCATTTAGAAAATTATATTGCAGGTTGTGAGCCTGGAGCTTGCATGGCAACACAATCACATGCATGGATGACAAAAGATTTATTCATGAACTGGTTACATCACTTTGCATCATCTATACCTGGTGGAGTGTCTCCTACCAATAGGCATTTACTAATTTTTGATGGCCATGGTTCACATGTTGCTTTGGGGACAATTCAAGAAGCCAGGAGTTTGGGGATTGATTTGTTAACATTGCCTGCACACACCTCTCATAAATTACAGCCATTGGATGTGAGTGTCTTTGCTCCATTCAAAACATACTTCAAGGAGGAGAGACGCAAATGGATAGTTGCAAACCATGGGATAGATGTGAAAAGGGCTGAATTAGCAGAGTTAGGGAGCAAAGCATTCAGAATGGCTCTTACACCTAGCAACATTAAATCAGGATTCAAAAGAACAGGGATATGGCCTCTTAATCCCAATGCCTTGGATGAAGACATGGGACCAAGCAGAACATTTGACACATCTTTTCAAGATGATGCTGGTGCAGCAGAAAATATGCTTCATCTATCTAGGGTTGATTTAGAGCAAAGTGAAGATGCTCAGATGGTGCCTAACACACAATTGGAGAAAGAATCAGAACCTCAGCAGATGGAGATAAATATAAATGAATGTGTTGCTCAACAATTGGAAACTCCAAACAGAATTAATCAAATCGATGAATCACTATCTTTGCCCACAGAAGATAGCCCTCCCGATTGGATGAAAGAAGCAGCTCTTAATCTTGGTGTCAACTTGAACTTCAATAATGAAGAGGTCAGCCTCTCTTTACCCTCTCATCCAACACTACTTCATGACTCAGATTTGGTGCACTACTATGTTGGCAGTCAACCTGAAGAAAATGATGCAGATTCACAGTTAGAGGCAGCAGGGGTATTAGGGGCAGATTCAAACCAAACTTGTGAGGCAAACCAAGGACAGAAAACTCTTGGTAGATTCTTGAAACTCCCTGTGGAAAAGGTTAGAGAATCATCAAGGTCAAATAGTGCTTCTGGTATAAGATTGAGTAGGGAATCTCTACTAATTACCGCAGATCAGTACATGGAGCTTCTGGTTGAGAAAGAGAACAGAAAAAAAGAAATAGATGAATTAAAGCAAAGAAAAAAGGAACAAATCCAGGAGAAGAAGGCTGAACGAATTGTTGAAAGGGAGAGGAAGGAGCAGGAAAAGATTGAAAAAGAATATAGAAGGAAAACAAAGGAGCACCAAAAGTTGATTCAAAGGCAAGAAAGGGAACAGAGAAAGGAACAGGAAAGGATTCAAAGGGATCAAGAGATAAAGGAGAAGGAGTTTGAGAAGGCAAGAAGAGAGTTAGAAAGGAAAAGGAGATTGAGCAGTCCAATTAATCCTTTTCCTGATCAACACCCAATGCTAAGAGAATTAATGGGCATACATTGCCCTTTATCAGTTTCAACACATAATACTGCAGTCGGAGTGAATGCTTCTCCAAGTTCTGATCCATTCCCAACTACGCCTGTGAGGGATGTCAACATGGGGAGGCAATTGCAAAGTAACACCCCAGCTTCAACCTCAACTGCAGATTCAACACCGCCCTTCCTCGGATTTTGGAAATGATATTTTCGAAAGTAAATATTTAATTTTGAGGGCTGAATTTTTGATGTGTGGAATTGGCCTTTCGATTTAAAAACTACAATATAGTAGTAGTAGTTATATGGCCCAAGTATATTGTATGGCCATGTTTTTGTAATGGACAATGGAAATGTTTACTGAATGAATATATATGTCTTCCAAGTTATGTGATACCCTTTTTCAAAGATTTAAACTCCTATTGTTTCTGAAAATTACACTGAGTAACATTCAATAGTAAATGTCATTAAAGTAACAGCCAGAAGCCAATAACACAATCTACAAGTAGAAAAGAGAAATACGCAATAGTTTCTATCACTGCCTCAATGAGGGTAAAAACCTCACCTATTAGAACCATATGGACTGTAGATATTCAAAGAGAATCAAACAATTGCCAAACTAAAAAATGTGTTGATAACAACAAGCATCTGCACTTCCATTATCAGTCACTCCAACAAGCATAACAACACCAGTGCAAGACATGTACAAATTATACTATCAGATTTTAATATGTAAAATCACCAAATTATACGAATCAGTTACTAATAATAGGGGTTACCATGTCTTTTGACAAATCAGCCTCTTGGACTTTCTTGTAACATACGAAGGCTTTCATCAACTATGATTGAAATATATTCATTTATAAATCCTATCTGATTATAAATCGATCTCATACTAGTGTAGTTTGAATCAATCAACTCCATTTCATTTATTGCTCAAGGAGCCTAACCCCTTGATTAGCTTCAAATATGAACAATTTTCCAAACTTCACATTAAAACGACTAAGTTTTCGTTACCATAAAAGAAGTAAATGACTAAGAACAGAACAGTGTACAGAACGAAACCTCTTTTGAAGCATCCACGGCAAGATTCAAATGACTCTTTCTAGTTTAGAAGGAAGCAAAGTTAAAATATCACTTAAAGTAGATATTATTGCTGAAGAAAGAAATCAGAAGTACCTTCCACTCTCTGCATCTGTTGTTATAACGTATAGCCAGGCAATACACTCAGAAGTATGACTAGCTCCCAACACAGAGGTGGTCAGTGTAAACACCCACACACAAAATTATCAGGCCGAAACATTAGGCAGCTCTGTTGTTAAACTTTCCAGCGAAAAACGGTAAGCATTCCCCTCTTGATCCGTTTTGTTCCACGAATTCGTTGCATTCCGCGGAGGTTCAGGCGGTTAACATTTACCCAGAGCTGGATGGATGTTTGGGAGTGTTTGGTGCAATGAATATCAGTAAATAAATCCGCATGCCAAACATTAAGAACTCTTTTGCTTCCCTGACACGGCATAGAGGATGTTTATTATTACCATATCCCTATGCGTGGATTTCGCAGTTGTCGAAAATAGCGAAGGAGATGGGGCTGTAGAGAATTCTCACGCGCTTCTTTTGACAGTTTTTTGTGATTACCTGGTTTTTTTAAATGTTCAGTTTAGTGTCCCAAAGTTTGGGTGCACCGGGACTGGATCCCCTCTCATACAGTAAGACACTAACCTTATTCTCTGGGCAATAAACAGAAATCCAAAAAAATTGAGTATAGCAGACTAGGATAGCTGAGTTACAATGTGTCGAAGCAATTACCTAAAATTAATTAATGAGAAGTAGTAGTAAATAAATAGATGCCTATAGCTACGGTGGGGTGGTTATTTATATCCCTATGGTCGTGTTTTCTAAGATAATTACTTAGTCTACATTGTTGCATAACAATGATCAGGATTCACTCGGTGTGTACATTACGAGTGCCTATCGAATCCAATGTCCGACAAAAGGACTCATATCGCTATGGAGCTTGGGTAACATGAAAATTTCAATTAACAGAGGAACCATGTGGAGTCATCTTGTACCAGTGTAGTTATCACAGTCTCAGATTACAAAGGCAGCTACATTCAATTACAGTATCAGTGATCAGTAGGTGGTCATGTTCTTATAGGAACCTTACTAATGGTCATGGCATCATACTTGTCGGTGCAGGTTTTAGAGAACCACTGAACTGTTATTACATTCATTCAACAAGTATAATGTATATCAAACAATGGGTATGTGCCTGTTGCTTTGAGGTTCAAGAAATATGCAGTTACAATTGTGTCAAAGAGAGGAAAAGGGAAGGATCAAACCAAATTTTACGCTACCAAATGCACAAGTTCCATTAAGAGTGATCAAGAAGTAGAAGAGATAAAATATAATCTCTTTAAAACAGATTATCGGCATGAAGAGATAAGACGAGGACAGCTACAAACCTTATTCTCTGGGCAATAAAGAGAAATATATATAAATACTTATGTGGCCTGGCTAACGTTACGTTATACTATCAGTACGTCCTTAACCTCTGTACATAGATACAAGAATGGAAACGTCCGTGTACATAGATACAAGAATGGAAACGTGAGAGTAAAAATCACACTTTGAGCACGCTCACTTGAGCACAATCGAATGCTACAATGATACAATACTCACGCGCTTATTTTGACAGATTTTATATAAATTCAACAAGTAAAATGATTCAACTCTCACGCACTTCTTTTGACACATTTTTTGGATCACCCGGCTTTTTTTAATGTTCAGTATATTGTAATTTTCAGAAACAATAGGAGTTTAAGTCTTTGCAAAAAGGAATCACATAACTAGGAAGACATATAACACAATCTACCAGTACAAAAGAAAAATATGTAATTGTTTCTATCACTGCCTCAGTGAGGGTAAAAACCTCACCTATTAGAACCGAATGGACTGTAAATATTCGAAGAGAATCAAACAATTTCCAAGCTCATTTGATGTGTTGATAAACACAATTGAAGGAATGCTCTGCATCTGCGTGGATCATTCTCAGTCAATCCAACAAGCTCCTCCCCACCACTGCAAGACGTGTACAGAAAATACTGTCAGTTTTTAATATGTAAAACCACCAAAGTATACAACTCAGTTTTTAAACCCATGACTGGCTTCAAATATGAACATTTTTCCAAACTTCACATTAAAACGACTAAGGAGGGTTACCATAAAAGAAGTAAATGACTAAGAACTGAACATTGTACAGAACGAAACCTGTTTTGAAGCATCCACGGCAAGATTCAAGAAGGCAGAAATGTTAAAATATAACTGAAACTTCCAGTTATTGCTGAAGAAAGAAGTCGCAAGTATGACTAGCTCCCAACGCAATCTTCGTCAGTGTAAACACCCACACACAAAATTATCAGGCCAAAACCGTAAGCATTCCCCTCCTGGTCCGATGGCTTCCACTGTTTTGTTGCATTCCGCGGTGGTTCGAGCGGTAAACAGTCCCCCAGCTGGAGGCGGTTTGGGAGTAGGTGGAGCAATGAATAGCATCTAATAAATCCGCATGCAACACATTACGACTTCCTTTGCTTCCCTGACACGGCGTAGTGGTTGTTAATTACAACCATATCCCTATGCGTGGATTTCGCAGTCCTCGGAAACAGTGAGTTCTTTAGTGATAAGTGGCAGCGAATATAGTAAACGGTGGGGGGTTAGATTCACTAGATTTGGTCCGCACCGTGAAAACTCAGTTTTTTTGACACCTCACACTCCAGCTCATGTGTACGGTGATCTACGTGTCTGTTGAGTTGGCAAAGGAGATGGGGCTGTAGAGAATTCTCGCGCGCTTCTTTTGACGGATTTTTGTGATTCCAGTGTTTTTTTTGATGTCCGGTATACACCGCCAAAGTTTGGGTGCACCATGACTGGTTCCCCTCCCATAGTCTAGCAAGATATCTCTATTAAAAAAAAGAAATGGACAACACAAAAATGACCCAAAAAAAAAAAAAAAAACGAAAAAAACAAATGAATGAAAGATTTTAATGACGCCAAGAGTGTATGGGACCAAAAAGTGGAGACTTCTAGATGATTTGGGACCAAAGAAAATTTTGAAGTATAAATACACACGTTTATTAAAAATTGACATACCTAAAGATGGGGAATGGTTCACCATTGGAATGCTGCCAAGTGGAACAAAGGACAACCGCTAATTCTTGTCCGTACCATCGAGCTTCAGTTAATGGTGGTATCGCAACGGGCAAGCCCACTACGGAGAAACATCTGGGCAGAGTCATTTAAATGAACTACTGAAAAATGGAACAAGCCCCACATTGACTTGTAATAAACATATAACCAAGGAATAAGTCAAATTTAATAAAAAAACGTTAAAATAGTGCGACTCGCGAGGTCAAGTTGTTGCCGCGTAAATTTTTAACAGTCGCTGTTTATTTGAATGGTTAAAACAGCGACGGGTACTATCGAAGAAAGTAGCTGGCGTGGTATCCACGGGCGGAAAAAATAATGGAAGCACACAGGAAGGTACACTTTCCTTGGCTCTCTTCGTTTTATTTCCTTCCTCGTGTAAGAAACAGCAGGAAAAAAGCAAAACCTCATCAACGCTGCCGGAGAATTATCATGGCGCCTTATCCTTTTGACATGTTATGGTAGGGGTTTTTTGTTTTTTTTCGCAAGGCCGGAGATCTCTGATAATGAAATCAATACGTGTAAAAATATGATGCCGATTGCTACTGCAGCTGCGAAGGCTTCCGACATTTAAGGAAATCGTCGGGAATTTGTCGAGTTCCGTACTAATTGTAAGGATTTGGATTCAGTGGCTAGAGTTTTCGATGCTGAGTACGATTAGAGTTTGAGAGAGGGATTCTGACTTGACTCTTAGTGTTTTTAATAAAACTGATTTAGATTTGGCTCTTAGTTGCCATGAGAATAATCATATCGGGTTTGCGAGAGGGATTCTAACTCAGGAACTGGGGTTTTTTTCAAGACCGAATTGGATTTGGTTTTAAGCTGGTATGGGGGTCTGTAGTTAGGGTTCGACGAGGAATTCTGGCTCAGCATCTAGGCCTTTTAAAGGCTTTGGATTTGCCTCTAAGCTAGTGTTGGAATCTTGAATTAAGGTTTAACGAAGGCATTCTGGCTCAGCATCTAGGGTCTTTAAGAGACTGAATCGGATTTGGCTTGGGTGTGAGCAGATTTGAGATGAATTATTTGAAAACTTATTTCAATCGGAATAAGAAGGTGTCGCCATCTTCCAAGCATCCTTTGTCACCTAATTCTCCATATTCAGATCAAAATGGAAGCCATTTTCTCTTCTCCCCGCAGTATTTGCCCGACGGAGATTATTCCAGTAAGGAATCGCAGAATTCTGCTCACAGCAATTGGAAATATTCCTCTAAGAGTTCACCCTTACCAATGGGGAATACCACGCCGAGCAGACTGGGGCTGGTGGGGAGTGCAAAGGTTATTCAAACATTGGGGGCAGAAAGTTTAGAAGAGGCAATGGATATTCTCACTCTTATGCAGAGGCCCAGTCTTGCGACAGATTCATTTCAGTCTTGCGGGTTGTTGGAAGAATGTGATGAAGTTGAAGCATGTGAGCCTAATTTGAGCCCTGCCAGTTCTCAATTCTTTGCCATGATAGCATCTTATAAGCCTGCTGTTTGCAAGGTTTATGAACCTGGACATGCTCCCACTGGACATCTCACCTCTTACGTAAGCTATCCAGAAAATGTTCTTGATCCACCGCGATATTCTTTTGATGGTTTTCCTAGCAATCACTGTGTTTCAGCAAGGCAGGAACAGTCTAGATGTGCCCCAAGGCGTAACTCTGTTTCGTGGGACTCTGTAAGTGGCGCTGGCTCAAGCTCATCTGATTACAAAAGCATTTATGATAGCCCTCAGTTAAGTCCTCATGTGGCAAATTATCAAGCACATCCACTTCCAACACCTCCATCGTCGCCTTCAAAATTAAGTAGAAAGATCATGCCCAAGAAACTTCCCCTGCCTCCTCCTGCGAAATTGTCAGATAAAGAACTTGAAACCAATCAAAGATCTTTACGGATGAATACTTGTAGAATGCACCTTTCTTCCCAATCGACTGTTTCTCCACGACAATGTCCAAAAAACTGGACCAAGGGCAAAGTTTTGGGGAAAGGGTCTTTTGGAACGGTATATGAAGGATTGAATCTGTGAGTCACTACTGATTTATGCTTTTTGTACTCTGTAGAACATTGAACTTTTCTTTGGACATGCTATGCCATTTGTTATGTTATTTACTGGGCCTGTTCCAATGATAAGGGATGTAAAACACCCATAACCAATTGTACTTGCACAAAGCACAAAATATAATTTTGAAGCTAAAGGTGGACTTAGCCAGTAGTGGGGAACTTAAATTGCTATACTGCAGGGATTGGTCATGATGCTTTTCTGTTTACTTTTATGATGCTCCAGGGACGATGGCAGTTTTTTTGCTGTAAAGATCAGTGATGTTGAGACTGCTGCACCTGAGGTTCGACAGGTAGAATTGCAGGCTAAATTCAGTTGGTTTATTTTGAATTCATAATGTGCTACAGGGCTGGTGGTTGTATGTGTTAAAGAAGATTAGAAACAATTTTGTTGTGCATTAAGGCATACCTTAATTTATAGAAGGAGCATGCTTTTGGTCTTTTGTACCACTCTGTTGCAGGAGATAGATGTACTCAGAAGATTGAATCATCCAAACATCGTGCGCTATTTGGGTAGCTCTCTCGTAAGTTGATCTTTTGGTTTTACAATCCAGTTTATTTCCAAAATTCTCTTATGAGCCTTTTATACAGCCTTGCAAGAGAAGGCCGATCAATTTTATTGCTGTATTGCAGGATGAAGGCCATTTGTGTATTTTTCTCGAGTTAGTTGGGATGGGTTCATTACGACGTGTCCTAGACAAATACAAGCACTTTGAAGAAAATATGATCCGAACTTACACGCGGCAGATATTATGGGGCCTTGAATATTTGCACCAGCAGAACACTATCCACAGGTTGTGATTTATAACTGCCCTTTAGATGCATTTTATTTGAAGAGCAATGAAGTTATTGTTAACCTAGATCCTGGGTAGCTTCTCTTGTGAAAAAAGATTATGATGTCTAAGATCCTTTGAGGGTATTTTCTATTCGGATTGCTGTTGATCACCATAGTATTATCATTTAACTATAGGTTGTTTGCTGTGCTTGGGTTTGTTTGCACTATCTGAACCTCATCTTTGTAAGATAACAATATATTATAAATTTAAATACAGGAGACTAGATACGAAAATCCTTGTTTGATATTTTCTAGAGAGAACAAATAGAAAGTTTCACAGCAGTTGGAAAGATTCTTAATCATGCTGTTTACTAATTCCCCCTGGTTCTTAAGAATGAACTATTGGTTGAAAAGTTGTCTATATTGCCAAAAGAGCAGTTGCAGATTTTCTTGTTTTCAAAACCCAAAATGTTATCTGTGCTACAACCTAGTCTATCAATATTTTATCTCTGACCGAGCTTCTTTGACCTCTATTGGGCACCAACTTATATCAACAATTGTATTACACTCACAACCCTAACATAACATCAGCAAAAACATTAAAATTTCACATTATGAATTTCTGAGCAAGCTTTGCTTCCAATATTGAGAGATAAAATCCCAGACAAGTCTTTTGGGTTTTGGGATTCTGGAATCAACTTTGTAAGGACCAAATACTGAATGCTGCGAATTTCTAAGTTATGCATCCTCCTCAATTTTTCTTCCCTCATCATCAATACTCATTTCATCTCATTTAAAGTTACATGCTACCTGCAAATGTGTTAATTTTCCATACATCCCTTTGACCCGACTTTAGGAATAGAGCTTATAATTATTTTATTTCACAACGTGGTAGCCTATATTTCCAAGTACCATTGTTGACAGTCTGTTAAGTTACATTTCAGTAGCTTATAATTGCTTTGATTTTGTAAGGCAGGTTACTTATTGTAGAGCATGTTCTTTGGCCAAGGGAAGAAGATTTCTTTTGGAGTTAATGGAGTAGTCAGGAGCTTCTAAATTTTTCGGTCTGATAGTTTTTGGTATTGAATCTTGTTGACCCTTTCTTGTATGCCTTGTCAAAGATGTAAGAAAGCAACTTTCATCCCTTTGTAATGTTAGCCCTCCTGGAGATCTCATGGGGTTTCCATCCCTTTTGAACCATTTCTTGTATGCGTTTAAGGCAATAGATCCCTGTATTTTACTTAAGGAGGCATTGAAACAACAAATATCTTGCAAGCAGTTACCTTATGTTTAAAATCGCCAGGATATAGTGATTATAGATTAAAAAATCCTCATTGAGTTTCTCACCGTTCTGAAGGGATGGAGTTTGATAAGCACCACTTTACCTCCCAGCTGAGGGACATGAAGATGCGATGGTCCTCTGAGGGCTCAAGGGACCATACCCTATCCAGTTATAAGGAGATTCCCTCATAGCTGTATATGTTATTCTATTCTCCAATTTGGTCGAAATCCTCAGTATCAGAAGTAGGTTAGTTTGCAGCAAGGCCCATTTATCAAGTCAATGGTAGATAGAAATAAAGGAGGTGTATAATGGCTGGAAATTGGGAGCTAGAAACACTAATGCCTTTGTAAATATTATGTGCCTATAAATATAGGGCTTTTTATGCAATCTAACATCAAAAATTAGAACAAAAACTGGCAAGCTAATAAGCCATTTCTGTTGGTTGACCTCTGAGTTTATTTTATGTGGTATCGGAGCCTTATAATCATGCCTATTCAGCATATTGTGGTCTTAATTGTCTTTTTTATTCTGGGTTTCTGCTATTGTCCTCAACCTTTGATATACTCATTGTGTATCTGGTATACTGCCTCCTCTCCCCCATCTGATCCAATTAGATCTCAGGTTGAGTCTACCTATATCAGCACTGCACCTATCTCATTGAAAGTTGCCATTGTTATCTGCAGATTAAGAGACTGCTGTTCACCATAACAGAGTTCTCTGTTTTGGCCTTTCCTCTCTTAGATCATGGCGTTGCAGGAATCTTGGATCGTGGGCTGTTAAAAATTCATCCAGGGTGGATATATTCCCTTGAATGCCATTGCTATTTGTCAAGAGTGGTGATTATGAAAACAAAAGTTTCTAACCTTAAAACGAGTACACACTTCAGAATATTCTTTTGGAGTTCCCCGTCTAAGGGAAAATAAATAATTTTCAGTTTGTGTTGAAGAGGTCATATTTATAGAGTATGCTAATACCTTTGTTAATTGACATCTAAAATCCCAGGTCGTTTTTTTTCCTTTGTTTAATCTGTTAAAATATAACACATTATATAGAATGTAAAATCAGTTATGTAGTTGTTCGGTTGGTAACTGTACAACCACCTCTCTCTTATATAAATAAACCTCTGCCTGTATCATTTGTACAGCGCAGTTTTGTGCCTTTTGTCTTCTTTCTTCTTTTTGCATATTCTAACATTGGTATCAGAGCGAAGGCATCGGTGAGAGGTCGATGAGAGGAGAGGTCGATGCAGGGCAGTCTGAAGGCGCTTGAGGAAATCGTGGAAGGGATTCGTGAAGAAAACGAGTTCGTATGCACAGTCGGCGGCGATAAAGTCGTGAAAGAAGGGCAAAAAATCGCGGCGCGGGACAGAGGCGGGGGACAGACGCGGGGCACAGATGTGGGCAGCGTGGGACGAGGGCAGCGCGGGTCGCACTAGCAAAAAAAAAAAAACGCGGGTCGCACCAGCAAAAAACGTGGGTCGCACCAGCAAAAACGTGGGTCAAGTCGGTGAAATTATTTTTTACCTTGTTTTTGCGTGATTAAATTTGGAGACATAAGTCTTATATTTGCTGGAAAGAGGATATTTTATTAAGTGTGAGGCGAAATTATTATTTTATTATTCTCCGTTACTTTGGAATAATAAAATGGCAAATATATCACACTTGACCTTGCCGGAGACGCAAAAATTAACGGGCACGAATTTCAATGTTTGGAGTCATAAAATTTTAACGGTTGCGGAGTTTCGTGATTGTGATAAAATAATCAAGGTGATGAAAGTTGACCAGTGACGAACTTCGAGGATTATGACAAACGTCATAAGGAAGCGTTATTGCTTCTCAAGTTATCGGTGTCGGATGATTTGATACCGGAAGTGCGGAATGCCACTGTGGCAAGCACATTGTGGACCAGTTTGAGGGATAAATATCAGACGCAGAGAAGAGTTGGGTTTTATACCTGAAAAATATGCTCTTTTCCGTAAAGTTACAAGAAGGTGGATCGCTGTCTGAGCACCTACTTCGGATGAAAGACCTCCGAGACCAGTTATCTTCTATCAATAAAAAGGTGGATGACGATGATATGGTGGCTCTAGTTTTGAACAACTTACCTTCTTCGTATGAGTCATTTGTGGAGGCACTCCATCTAATGGCTGAAAGTCAAACACTCACGTTTGACAAGGTGAGTTCCTACTTGGTGCAAAAGGAACGGAGACAACTTCAGGCAAAACCTAATTGTGACCATGCAGAGAGTGCTCTTGTCACTCAGTCAAAGGGAAAGTGGAAACGTCACTCTGGTGAATCTTCCACTTGGTATCAGGTCACATGTTATTACTGTCACAAGGTTGGGCACCTCAAGAGGGATTGCCGGAAGTGGATGTATGATCTTTCGAAGCAGAACAAAAAGCCATGTAATGAGGAACATGTGGCAGCAGTTGCAGAAGAACGGGATTCGGATGACGAGTATGCTCTTTACTGTCTTACGACATCATGCTCAAATGATAGTGGTACCAGTTGCTGGATTATTGACTCTAGTGCGTCTGCACACTTTTCATGTCGTAGGGACTGGTATGTTTCATTTATTGCAAATATTTGTTTTGAATCAGTAGTACTAGCTGATGGAGAATCGCTTGCAGTAGAAGGGATAGGAGATATATGCATTGTATTGAATAATGCTCATAAATTGTTAGTACGGAATGTTAGATATGTACCTTCTTTACAATTGAATTTTCTATCTATTCGTCAATTGACTGAAAATCCCAATATTTCTGTGGATTTCTGTGGAAAGAAGTGTGTTGTCTCTGATGTGAAACAGAGACGGATAATTGCCCTTGGTATTGGGGTAGGTGGTCAGTATCAGCTTGTTGATCCGGTTGCGATCAACATGAATGCACGTGTGGAGGACAATTCCACCATTCAGGATGTGCAGGAGGTTGCAATGCCTTGGGAGGAAGCCATTCCTCACAGTTCTGTTGACTTGGATACAGTCAACCTACATGCACCTATTGTGGAGGGAATATCCACTATACTAGGTGTACGGGAGGCAGACATGCCTTGGGAGGATGGATTTCCTCATTCTGAAAAACAATTTGTTGTGGACGGAGACTCCACTATTCCAGATGCATTGACGGTGCATGGTGAGATGGCATGCCCAACCACTCACTTAGAGGTTCTTGCTCGAAGGACAATAGAGCATGAACAGGTTGCTCATTGTGTTGTGAAGGATCTTTCCCAACAGAGGGGGATAGATGAGCAAATAGATAAGACGGAGATGGTTATTTCTCCTATTGAGACGGAGACCACAGCTGAGACGGAGATGGTTATTTCTCCTACTATTGAGGAGTTGGTTCTAACTCTTGCACAGATGGTCACATTCTTCTTCTTGAAAAAGTCGGATGAGCACTACATGGTGGTGCAAGGACGTGATCGAGGTGACTTTGATCACAAGATAATTGAGTCTTTGTACAGACTCCAGCAGGCTACACAAGCCTGGAATGGATTTTTCAATTCACATCTTCGAGGTTCTGATTTCAGCACTCTGGAGATGGGGCTGACACTCTCAGCCATTGGTGATTCATCACTGGTCAATGAATCACGAAATAGAGAACCAGTGGACCACTTGCCATATCTTTTGTTCATGGGACCAGATTTTTGTGTTGCAGTTCGTCTTCATTCGACAACTGCATCACAGTTAAGGACTGGTGATTTTAAAGTACAACTTATGGCACAGTCTGTAGATGTAATGACTAAACATATGGGCTTTAGGATATTTGTAAAATTTCGGGACAAATTTTGTCTTGTTTCCGCTTTAGTCATTAAGAGGGGGTGTTAAAATATAACACATTATATAGAATGTAAAATCAGTTATGTAGTTGTTCGGTTGGTAACTGTACAACCACCTCTCTCTTATATAAATAAACCTCTGCCTGTATCATTTGTACAGCGCAGTTTTGTGCCTTCTGTCTTCTTTCTTCTTTTTGCATATTCTAACATAATCAAAATCAAAACGGGGTCCTTATTGTAGTATTTCGTTTCAGTGTTTTAAAAACCGGTTGAACCGGAACCGGAACCAGCCGGTTTGACTGGTTTGAGTTTTTTTGGCATGAACCGGTTGAAAAACCAGATTGTTTGACCAGTTTGGGGCCAAACCGGTCAAACCGGTCCGGTTTTGATGCAAACCATCCGAGTCATGTCCCTGTGCAGCTATACAGCGCAATTTTTAAAATTTTCACTTTTTAGTTGCTGGAATCATGGTTTGCCACATCTAAATCTTCAATAACTTGAAAATGAATTGTCCAATCTGCATGAAAGTTTGTACCAATGTAAAAGAGGATGTCTTGGAGGTTCTGAAATTGATTTCACTTGTTTTGGACACCTTTAGAGAAAGTTATGCCCAAAACACAGTCAACAGGCTTGTGTGTATAAGGTCTAAAGAAAGCTTGTTTTTAGGACACTAAAAACCTTGTAAAAAGAGAACGGACTCTCCAAATGGTCTGGAAATTTGTGGATAGGTTCAAGAAGATATATGTTAGACATTGAAAGTGGTTTCAACCGGATTGAACACCTGTATGGCTGTAGGTGAATTTATTCAAGAAACTCAGATTTTACAGGCCTAGGGAATAAGGTCTAAGAAGACTGTTATATATTGTTGCAAGAATCAGAGTTAAGAAAGAAAAGGATCAGTTTGTTGAGTCAAATGATATCTAAAGAGAGGTAAGAACCCTGCTGAGAGCCTGAGAATATAAGGAGTCCTTGTGTGAGAGAGAAAACTCCAATTTAGAAACCATGTATTGTATATGTTTGTATATATATTGTGTATTGGACTTGTGTGTAATTGTTGGAATCACGGTTTCTAATCTTTCAAATATATTGTTTTCATTAAAAATATAATTTTTTTTATGTTTTTTAGTAAACCGGTTCATAAAGCTTGAACTGGTCCGGTTCCGGTTCTGGTCAGGTCCAACCCTCGACCGGTTCCGAGTGCGGTTCCGATTTTTAAAACATTGTTTCGTTTACATTGTCACCTCGGGCTTTAGCTTGTAACATTCTTCTGTCATGAAAACATTAACCCACGTCCCCCCCACAAATTGCCCCCGCTCCTCCTCCTCCCCCCCACCCCCCTTCAAGAAAAGGGCAATATTTGTCGTTTTTTCTTAGGTGCATTCTTATCATTTCTTGCGACATTTATTTTATTTATGCTATTGGATGTTGTTCTCCAAAATGCCATCTTTATGCTGTGCACCAAAAAAGTCTATGCTCCACGGTCTTCAGACTTGTTTTTTGATAATGTTGGAGCAATTTTAGGCTACCACTCAGCCATTTCCGATCACAACTTACGCTTCTTAAGTCAGTTTTGGTGTTCATTGTGGAAACTTCTGGATTTTTAGTGGCATTTCTCCATTTCATCTGCAGACCGATGGCCAGAATGAGGGTGTTAATTGCACCTTAGTCCATAGTCTCTGCATTTCTGATCAATAGATTAAACAGTGGTACTACCACTTGTATGTCTTTGAACATAGGTACAGCTGAGCTACCCTTGTCTCTGCGGGTTATTCACCTTTTAAATTTTTTTATGACTTCCAACTTTTGGTGGCTTATGAGATTCCGGTTGCTTTTATGTCCCACCAGCAAAAGGAACAATATAAAGCTTCTTTCTTTGAATAAAATTTGGCTAAGCTTCACACCAAAATTTAGGACATTCTCCAACAGACTCTAGCCAAATTCAAGGCACTTTGTAACTGGCATAAGTACCTAATTTTGAAAAAGTTGTGATTGTGTTTGGATTCACTTGGATAAGCATAAATTTCATAACAAACAACATCACAAGTTGAGGCCCATTCGATACAGGTCTTACATTATTTAAAAAAATTGAATGTACTGCCTTTTGCCTATGTCTTCCTGCTCAGGTTTTCATCCATGATGTTGTCAACGCAGGCCACCTGAAGTTGTATGAGCCATCTCATTTTGGATGACGAGGTTTCGATAGTTCTTCTCAAGTCTCCCATTCCAAATTTTTAACAACTATTGGCCTAGGATAGTTTGCTTGATGTTCAAACTTGCAACAATCACAAGAGGCAAACCACCACTCACCTTATTGGCTGTAAAGGCACTCTGCTGACACAGGTCAAGCGGTTCTGAGTCAGCATTTTTGTAGAAGTTTCTAATGGTCAAGTAGAAATGGGAGACAGTTTGCTTTAAGTAGGGGTGAATGACGAGATGTCATGTGCATGCTAGGCCGTATCGAGCCATGAGGAGATTCCCTCTTAGCTGTATATGTTGTTTTATTCTCTACTTCAGTCAAAATCCTAGGTGTCAAAAGCAGGATTAGTTGCGAGCAAGCTCCATGCATTAAGTCAAGGATAGACAGAAATAATGCGGTGGATGGGGGTAAAAGTTGGGAGTTAGAAACATTAAATGCCTTTGTAAATCTTTTGACTAGTATTTTGTATGCAATATACCATCCAGGAATAAAATAGAAGCCGGCATGCTTATGAGCTATGCCTTTCGCTCAACTCCGAGCCTATATCACATTATTAGATTAGCAAGTGAGATAATCCTACCACCATTAGGTATTGTTGGATGGCTATCAAAAACTATCATCAAACACACTCTTCTGGTGTTTCATGTTCAGTGCTAGTTATTGCTTACTACTCTCATTTTCTTTGTAAGTAGATCGCAAGTGACTCTGCACACATTTTCATCATGATCAACATCATGGCAGAGACTTGGTGCGACAACATTTGTATGCCAACCATTGTAAGACATTGTGGCCATGTGAACTAGCTCTCTGCCACAACAAGGATGATTTCTTGATTTGACATTACTGACATAAAATCCTGCTGGAAACATAGCCTTGTATCATTTGCTACTATTTTCTTTGGTATCCCAGAGAACATGCATTTGGCCCTTTCTGTTTTCTTTGGTGTCCCAGAGAACATGCATGCGGTGCTTTCTTGTGCACCGTGGATCACTGTGCATCTGGAGCACAATTGTCTTCTGTTTGTTGTCATTTGTGTTACATGTTTTAACACTAATGTACACAATCCTTGTATACAAATGGGAACTCAATTTGGACTTTAGCCTCTGAATATGCCGGCATTCTTGCAATATTATTGAAATAAAATATGGATCAAATCCGTTCTCAATCAATGTATTCTCATCCCCAATAATTTCAAGTGTTTGTGGAAGGATTATTTTTAGTGGGCCAAAACTCTATACAAAATATTCATGCAGAAAACAAGATTTTGTAAGCTGCCGCCTGCCTATACATGTTGAAAAGTAGCCTGGCTTACTTAGGATGAGTCACTACCATGTAAAAGAACTAAAAACTGAATAGCACCCTTCTCAGGGAAATCTTCGTCCTCAGCCCATTTCAGCAATTTTAGAAAACCAGATCTTTGTAGCAGCAGACTGTATGATGAAAGAAGGAAGGCTAACCCATTTCACAGTTGTCTGCAAATGAGGAAAGAAAAAAATTAGCTGTGCATTCATTTTATTGAGCAGGCTCATTAATATTGGGAGGCCTTTGAATGTATAATGTATGATGCTAATGCGCAAATCTTTGCCACTTACAATCATTTGTGAAAATAATGTTCTTGTGAGGTCCCTTAGGTGACTAGCAGCTCCTTTCCAGTCCGTAACTTTCCCCTGATGGCTCTGATTATAGGCAATTTATACACCTTTCGAATGTTCTCATCCAAGCTTTCTAAAATCCAGGTTTTAAGCCATTTTGAGGTATTCTTACTTTCTCCATTTTGTTGATCCTCTTATTCCTTTATAATGCTCATTAATAGCTCCGAGCATTTCTCAATCATTTTAAATGCCACTAGTTCCTTACACATGCCTTAGCTGTTTCTAGAATATTTATTATTTTTTAATACACAAATTCTGAGCTATATTAGCAGGGGTCAAGAGTAAGGTATGCATGAAGAGATTCCTCCGACTTAGCTTACCCTCCGGGGCATGCATTTGAATGTTGGGCCTGAATCAAGTTTTCAAATTTCAGTTATTTAAAAAGCCTTGACCATCCATTGAGTGCATTAAGGAATTTCATATCTGCACACATTTGTCAATCCCATTTCTCGGGCTTTTGGGTTGCTACCAGATCTCCAGATGTTTTGATCAAGAGAATGAGCTATTAACAAATATATTGGGAAGGATCATTTGCTTTGTGGTCAGTGACAGTCATCAAGAGTCTGATTCCATGTCCATCGGAGTACCATGAAGTGTAATATGATGTCCACAATTTTGATAATTACTCTAGATATGCCAGAATATTCATAACTGTTAGGACTTTACAAAAAGCATTGGACCTTGATCCATCAGATAGGAGAAGTTTGAACATAACATATCTATAGTTCTTGTTGTTTTGAACATCTGATGCCGCCTTGCACAATGAGAAAAAAGTCACCTCCAAACTCCTGGACGACCATCTCTTGTTTTTTGTTTAGTACTGCCAAAATTGATGGGTCCTTGTTGATGTAAGGGCTTTACCAGAGCATTGGATTCCTATCGATTTGGCAAAAATATTGTGGGGATGTTTCATCTGTAAGTAGATAACAAAGAGTTTCCAATTGTAGCACCCTTGACTGCCTCACTCTAGTAGTTTTAATTGCTTTTGTTTACAACCTTGTGATATCATCCTTGTACAACCTTAAATGCATACCAATACCTGTTAGTCACTCTTGACCTTCAATGAATGAAAATTTGCCCAAAATTTTGGTTTATTGCTGGCATTGGGTTACTCTCAAAATGATTATCCAACCTCTGATTGTGTTACCGGGGTTTAATCTATTATTATTTAATCAATTCTCGCATCCTTTCTCCACTTGAATCACATTCCATCTAGATCAGGCATTGTCCATTGTTCAACATAAATATTGTGAGGGTATTTCATAAGTAGAGAACAAAGAGTTTCCAATCGCAACACCGTTTGCCAAATGCATCCTTTGACAACCTTGCTCAAATAGTTTTTAATTGCTTTCGTTTACAATCTTGTGATATCATCCTCGTAAAATCTTATATGCATTCCAATAACTATTAGGGATTCAAGATTGCAGTTCTAAAGTAATACTTGTGTTACTCTTGACCTTCAAAGAGCAAAACTTCACCCTAAATTTAGGTTTATCACTGGGATTAGGTCATTTTCAAAATGATTATCCAACCTCTGATTGTGTTACCAGGGTTTTATCTTTTATTGTTAATGTTTTTTAATCAATTCTCACATGCTTTCTCGACTCTAATCAAATTTCATTAAGATCAGGCATTGTCAAATATTTTGGGTTGCATGCCATCTTATAGTACAGTTTAGAGCTTTTAGCAATAAATGTTAGTACAGCCCAGTAAGGGAGATGTGGCAACTGTCAAATGTACAACAGGAGAATCTTTAATAGCATTTTCCAGACCTGATACTTTGATCTCGCATTTCAGGATTAGTAGTGTGGAAGGAACAGACTTAGGACTTGCAACTTGCATTGCATGTTGAAAGTTGAAACTACCCCTGTTAACAGTTGTGGAAGTTTTCCTACCAGAAACGAAATTCAATTTTGCCAGGAGAGTGTCTACCTTGATGATTATTAGGCTGTGCGTATTTTCAGAAGACGCAAGGTGGGTTACATATTCACAGAGAGACAAAGGAAATATCTGGTCTGTACAGAAATTTGAGGATGGGTACGTTTGGGGTCAGCAGAGATTGAGGACTGGAAATGTAACCTTATACGCTTTACCAGTTTTTAGATAGTTTAAAAAATATTTTCATTTTCCTGCCTGTAGTCCCGATTCTGTGATCTATGGTTTGGAGCTTTTCATTTCCCTTTTCACTCCTCACTTGACAGTATACCAGACATATCTTTTGTAAATTGTTTTGATCAGACATAGAAGACATAGCTTTCATATTGGGATCTATAGATGATCTGCCTTCACCAACTTCACATGTTGATTTTAATTGGTTCCCTTCATTGTTTTTTGACATGCATGCACATACCAATATAATTTCTTTGTTTCTTTTTTCTTCACCATTGTATCATATGGGCCTGCTCTTAATTTCGTTTTCTACATTCTTGTATTTTCTTCATTTATTTTATATTTCTTCATATGTTTTTACTTGAATACTACTTAATGGGATTATTTGAATATGGACACATTTTGCAAACGACCTGTTTTATCCATTTTGTAATAAATGGTTTGTGCTAAAATATCAATATTTAGGTTTCTTTATGAATAGGACATTAATAGGTTTCGGATTTACTCTGTTGTCTGTAAATTCTAACCATGTAAACATTCAGTTATACAGTTGGAACTTTGTTCAGATCTTGATCTACAATTTTTGAAGTTTTCATATCTGCATATATTCTAGAACACTGATTCACTTTTTGTTGAACAGAGATCTTAAATGTGCGAATATATTGGTGCATCCCGATGGGCAAGTTAAACTTGCTGACTTTGGTGTTGCCAAACAGGTCAGAGCCCTGCAATTTATTTTGCATGTAATTTTCTGCTTGTTTATTTACATGGTATTTTTTCTATATTTTGGGCAGATATGTGAGGAGAAGTTATACTACATGCTTTCTTTTGAATGTTGTACAATAGGAATCTTGTGTGAGGGGGAGCATCTGATTCTGATGTTCCTCACACAAGATAACATGGAGCAATGCAAAATAGCATGGCATTTTTTCCTATATCTTTGGCAGATATGTGTGGAGAAGTTATACTGTATGCTTTCTTTTGAGTGTTGTACAATAGGAATCTTGTGTGAGGGGGAGCATCTGCTTCCGATGTTCCATGAAGTTCAGAACTTTTGAGTAATGCAAAATACAAGTTAAAGCTCAGCAGGCTTTGTGCTTGTATGGCATAAAACTATAAGCATATTCCATCAACAAATACCTTATTGGCACAAATCCAAGAGATTTGGCATCCTCTAGCCATAGAGACTAGTAATGGGATGTGAATTAATTTGGACTAAGCTGATTCATTATGCTGCACAAGGCATGGTTGGTATATGGAAAGTCATCACATCTGTTATAAACATTGCAACTTGTAGTTGACATAATGAGGTTTTGGAAATAAGAAGAGAGAAGCATAACCTCCCAAAGATCAGAGGTGTCAGAACGATGCCTATAAAGACCTTAATACACACCAACATTAGGGCAACTATTGATTATTCTCTCATTCTACAGTTCCAAAGATTGAAGAGAATAGAAACTATGTATTAGCATAAGCCCATAGGGCAGAGAAATTGATGATTCATGAGAAAAAATTTAGGCATTAACTCTCTTGATACCTTCTGTAGGGAGAACTAGGTTTATCTTGAATACCAAGTCTACTTGTGAGGTACTTTACATATAGTGATTCAAACCAGGTGACAGTATTTGATAAAATCCTTTATTTTGTGGGATGTGAGCTTCAATCCCTGATTCATTGCGCTATCATATCCCATGCATCTGTTTGTTTTATGGTTTATTCTTCTTAATTTGTTTGTCTTACCAAATAATGATATACAATATCAAATTTTCTGCCCTAGTTATAGACTTACAAAAGTGTTCAGACAAATTCCATCTCCACAGGGAGGAATGCCTTGAGTAAAAGGTGTCCAGCCACTCATGAGGGCATTATGAATCTGGTATATATAAGGTAAGAAACACCCGAATACTACTTTTAGATGGAAAAACTCGGATTAAAATGAATTGGAGATCATTTTTATGAAGTCCAGTTCATTGCAGTTTGGTATAATTATTGAACTTGGTGGTTTTTTTTAATCTTTAAGCCTTCCTAGTTTTCTACTCAAAACGTTGAAATACTGTAATGCAAAATGAAAGGACTGCTTGCTCTGCTAGGATTAGCAATGTTTTCCAAGCTTGGAAGTTTGTGATCTCATGTAACACGTGATGTATTTAATGGAAAATGTGACTCTTTATATCAATAGTAAAAGAGTGTTCAGAAAGATGTAGCAGGATAAATTTTAAAACCATAATAATCTGGAAACTTGTTATTACCTCCTCAGGGGTTTCACTTTCCTCTTGTAAGTCTGTAATCCTACTTGGTTGTATAATGGTGACCTTTATGCATTTTTTAAGTACATGGTGTATGGTTCGCCTTTGTAATATTAATGAATTTCCTTATTGAGGGTGGGGGTATGTGGTACCCAGTGCTCACCCCCACAACTTGGGTGAGCAGGGCTGGGTGTATTTTTTCTGATATTACAAATATCGTATACATATACCCGTGAATTACAAAATAGTAAATATTCAAAATACACAGAATTATCAATGTTCGAAATTTGCAACTATCATAAATAATCATTGATTACAAATGTACATCCAAAACAACAGTTCCAAATTTGCAACTATCATAAATAATCATTTATTACAAATGTACATCCAAAACAACAGTTCTTCTCATTGAACAATGAAAACAGCAGCTCATCAATCCCCTTCACTGAAAAAGTAGCTCCCTTCTGGAAAAATGTCTAACTTCAGCAGTTGATGGTGTAGAAACCTATACTATTCGTGTAAAAAACCCTGCTGTTGATGGTGAATAGAGGCCTTCGATCCACAAATTTGAAAGCTTTTGGACTACAAAACAATGCCATGGGGTAAAGCAGTTCCCTCCTGTATAAATATACCTATACATGGGTCTAAATTGTTTTAGGAAAAGTCAAATAGGTAAATTTTTGTTTCTTAGCTTTTTTATTTTATATATATATATATATATATATATATATTTTTTTTTTTTTTTCAGTGCGCTTTTAACTGTAATGTTGCTGGATTCTGTGGGTGTGCGAGCCAGGACACGCACGACATCAGTGTATCTGGCTTGCCTGCACCGTGTATGCCCCTGGGTGTGTCCTGCAACTTTATCTGTGCACTTGGTACGGGTGCAATTCGGAAACACCTACTACCAAGCTGGGTGTATGTATCCCTGTAACAGAGTTTGTTGATTTGAAAACCTTTATATCTTTTATGTTTTGACATGAGTTCTTTGGCATTATTAACTGATTATATTTCATCATTTGTGTGCTTTGACTTTAGTTATTGATCTTTAAAGCAATGTCAGTACATACTAGTTAATAGATTCATATTATAATATATTTGCAAAAATAGAGCAAAATTTTTCCCTCGGGAAGAACTTGATTGCTAGATCCGGTTATCATATTGCCAATTGTCCCAATTTTATAGAGCTATGTAATAATGTTTTAATTATCATGTCAGCATAACTACCACTCGATAAATCATGATAAAATTCAACAACACAAAGGATGTCGATATAAGGGTCCAAGACTCAACCAGGGAATACTAACGTGCCAAAAGGTTTCAAATTAGCAGGGTTTGTGATAGAAGTAAATCCCAACAAGTAGACCATGAAAAGAAATTTAGAATCTCTTCGATACAGTAAATAAGAATTTGTAACCAACTGGACATATAGACTGAGAGAGATATTGGTTTACTCAAGCTCCCTTGCTGCATTCTACTCCATATTTGGGACTTCCTTGAACCTGCAAATGTCCATGGTCTCCACTTCAGTGGACAGTGTTTGGGAAAGGAATGAAATTCTTCATTTATTTTTTCGGTATTCAGATAATCTACCTTTTCGCGTATCTCCACGAAAAGCAGAATGCCACCATACCAAAATGTTTCAAACTAGCAGGGTTTGTGATAGAAACTAATCTAAACAATCATACCATGACATGGAATTTAGAATCTCTTTGAAACAGTTAAAAATAATTTGTAACAGACTAGACATATAGATGGAGAGAGATATTGTATTACTTAAGTTCGCTAGCTGCATTCTACTTGGTATCTAGAACTTCCATGAATTTTTTGTTTTTTTGTCAATATTCACATAATTTGCCTTATTTTCCAGAACCTCCACACCAATCCCCAGGTTCATTGGTGCCTCATTCGCTCCTTTGCAAAGGTCCTCGAGGAGGGACTATCACTAAATGCTTCCCAAATGGGACAGTATTGATTCGATCTTCCTTTGGAATCTGATGAGCAGCATCACAACAGGTGGTCAATATTGCCAGAGTGGAGGTGTATCTTCCAGCTTCTTCATCCTTTAAAGCCACCAGAACTGCTTGGAAAACACCCATAACCTCTAAATGGTATGCACCCGTCTGCTTGAGATTGGCCAGACCACAAGCCAAGATAACATTCTTAGTACCCAAATCTGTAAACAGTGTAATGCACACTTCTTAATACCAAAAAACACAAGCTAATACCAGTTTTTTTTAATTTTTTTTTTTAAGCACTTAGGATCACTTACTACGACACAACGAAGCTTGAAATGCTTACACAATCAGAAATCCACTTATGCAATGATTTAAATTTTAATTGGAACAAGAGAGAAGAGAAAGACATTACACTAACGTAAAAATACCACATATTACCAAGCCTACCAATAAAGCTTGCAAAGGGGAGAGACCATCATATGTACTACCCCTTTTCCCTCCACAAAGGAATCATGGCTAGTCTTCGGTTCCTCCAAGTGAAACCGACAACAAACAACATATCCTATTCCCTCCGTTTAAACCACCCCTTTTCACTCCACTAAGACTAGCCACGAATTACCTTGGTTCCTCCAATGAACAACACACCAATCCTTGTTCTTCCCTTAAACCAACAACCCCTTTTCCCTCCACCAAACAATGCTGTAATGTCACCTCCACACATACATTCACTCTTGCATGCAAGTTTCACAATACTCATTTAAATTCAACATTTGCTTGAAGGAGTGATTTGAAAAACATTAGTTAGGCCAATTAAGAGACAGAAAAGGAAATACTTTATCCACAATTTACACAGACTACGATTTGGTTTACACACCTATTACATTTTTTCTTTTTTAATAATTTGTTTTGTAGAACATTTAAAATACATAAAGAGGCATAAAACACTCACATTTAAGTTACGAAATTCAATTCTTGGTTAGTGTGTTTCTTCAAGGAACCCCTCGCTTTTATTTTATTTAAGGAAACCAAAGGTTTTACCAATAACTTTAAAGAGGGAGCATTTTAAATTACAATTTACAAATGGCATCAAAAACGTTTGTTATATAATCAGCTATATTTTTACACAAGGTTCACAAGGAGGTCTTCTCGCCTCGGTTTCAAGGCACAACTGCAAAACATGCTGAGTTCCAACTTAATTACATGTGGTTTATGAAAGGACGACAACCAAGGTTGAGGCCTAATGGGCCTAGATGCAAGTGAAGGATCGTATGGATATGACCCCTTACACAAGGTCACACAGGATAGGAACGACATCATATTATGTTATTTAAGTTAAATTAGGATGTAGGATTCATTGTGTGGAGACCGAGTCCCATCTTATGGTATAAAACAATATACAAGGGGAAACAGAAGATGACCACTCTTTCTAATGCGGGATCTCGCTACCCTACTATAGTTCAATAAGGATGAGTAACATGGTAATACTAGAAAACCATTTTAGTTCCAAAAGCTACAATATTGCATTCAATTTCACTGCATGCGTGTTTTCCGAACTAAAGTCACTTCATAACAATGATTGTCTAGTTCCCTAAGGTAATAGATTCATTTGGTTCGAGTGGGTAAGGTTTGTCATTCACATTGAGTTGAAATGCTTAACAAGAAGTTCAAGAGGGACAAAGCCCAAGCAAGGGACTCGTTAGATCAACACATAGTTTGAGATGTGCTCAACACATTAGTTACATAGGTTGAGTAGAGGATTACACTCATCAAGAGATAGGTTTGTGATAAGTTACATCTCGTGAGCCTTGAGTTTCACGAGGGTAGTTTTGCATCAAGTCATTAATTATCAAGAGTGTTTAGATCAATGTATATTTCATGCCTAAGACTAGGCGTGGAATAAATACAACTAGAGAGGTAAAACCAACATACTTTCACTATTCACATAGTTTCTTGAGTTGTCTCAACAAGTGATTTATAACAAGTGAAGATAAAGTTCAAGTAGACCTTCAATCATGATCCAAATCAACATTTTCTACTTTGCGATATATCACACGAACAACTTAGTGAATCAAGATAAAATGTTGATAATGTTCACTATTGTTGTCATGTGCCTTGACAATTAACCAACTTTTTCTTAAAGCAAGGCCATCCACTTGCATCTTGATTACATTACTAAATCAAACTTCACATTTTTTTGTTCAAATGAATTATACAATTTTTAGAAAAACTAATTGCAATACAATCTTTGAATAATGCCGAACATTTTTGCTTTCTTTGCAACACCTGCTGCCTGTAATATGTGTCAACATGAATGCTGGCATGGATCTCACTTCGCTACCTGACAATGATATCACACAATCTCATTTCTCATTTCGAAAAGAGAGAGAGTATTATTTCCACACTAGTTTTTCATTTCCTTTATGTTTACAAGTTCTAGAGAGAGGAGAGAGAATTTCATTATCTTCACACAATTCAAATTCCTAACAGAGTTCAAAGAATAATGTAGTGAACAACACTTTCCAACACAACAGATCATCCTAATAGGCAAAATTTATCAAGTAGAGTTGAACATTGGGTTGAAGGACTTAACTACATTACAACTCAAATTAGCTAAATAGGCCATGCAATGGCCTTCAAAACGGATCGAAAACTAGATGAAATACGTAGTAATCACTTCTAATCTCTTGTCCTATGCGTTGAGAACACTGAGGAGTTAATGGAAGTAAAATTCGATAAGCAATGCTCGTTTTAGAGGCATTGTTTTGGAGTGAATTGGTAAAGTTCGACAACTTAGACTTTGTAAGTCAAAGTGACTCTGAAACTAGCGTAGAAAAAATGCTTCCCAATGAGATAATGTGAAACTTAATATGGCTTGCAATTGTTAATGCAAAAATGAAGGGGCTTGAGTTGGTGGGACACGATTTCTCGATCCATAGGCATATTTCGCAGGGCAATTCCAAATCGATCTCGTAACATGAAAAATTGGGTCAATGAGACTTAGTCACGATTGATTTAGTAACATGAAAAAATGAGTCAACAGGATTTAGTCGCACTATAGATCAAAGTAGCTCAAATAGCCATGGAACGACCTCAGAAAAGAATCATCAAATATCCAAAGAGGGATTTTGTTGCTTCCAACCCATTTTCGCATATGGTGAGAATGTAGGGAAATTGATGAAGTTAGAATCTGATAGGTGGTACCCTTTTTGGAGAAAATTATCGAAAATCACAAGTTTGCACTTGCACTCCATAAGACCAAGTGGCTCTGAAATCTGCATAGAAAAACACCTTCCAAACATTTATAAAGAAACCAATTGTGGGAATCCAACCCCAATACAGAAATAATTAGACTAGAGTTGGTAAGTGGCAGTTTTTTTGGCTCGTAAGCAATCAATATCAGGCGATTCCAAACTGAATTTATTACTTTAGCAAAATTGTTTTCAAGAGGCTAAGGTTTCGTCTTATGGCACTCGTGTGAACTATTTTCCACACTAGAGGCCTATTTTATGTTGTATGAGATAAGTGTGTTTCCAAAGTGGTTTGTGTATCCGGAGGGATCATTTTCCAAGGTCGTTTTCACTAATTAACAAATGTTTACTACATTTTATAGACATGACAATCTACCAATAATCATTCTTTCAACTCACATATGTTAAATAATGACAACTAGTACAGATGTAATGGAAATGAAAGCACAATAGCATTGCTAGTAAGTGAGAGAGAGATAGGTCCATGCCTGTTTACACGAAGGGGAGTCGGTTGGGGCAGAAAGCGTAAAACTTGCTCGAGGGTCGCTTGCATAGGTCCAACGATCCATGTGACAACTTGCTTGGCATTGATAAAGGAGTTTAGAGCTTCGGCAAGGCATGGCCATGCCCCATCTGTTCACCATTACTCCAAAAGGTTGAGAGTGTCTTTGTAAAAGTAATTTGTGCATACTAACCAAACATTGCATTCCATGAGACCACAACTCTTTCAGCCATTTTGTTAGATAATTTTCATGCTTTGTGTTTGATTCCACATCATGGATACATGTCGGCCAATGCATTTATAACTACAACCAGACAAAATCCGCTTTCCATCATGCTTCAGTGACTGTCCATACCTGTTGCAATGCTCTTATTTGCCATGGGCGGTGAGTATACTGGCAAAGGTTTGGGAGTTGGTTCTAAACACGTGAAAGCATTTGCTTAAGTCTGCAAGCCCCTTTCAACAAGCCCATTATGTGCATAGCTAACAACCATGGTGTTCCACAAGAGGGCAATAGGTTGAGGTGTCTATCAAACAGTTCATGTGCCTCTCGTATGATTACACCATCCAATAAATTTTATTTGGGCATTTTGTCAAACAGTTCACATGTGTTTTGTATGATTTCATATGCCTTAGTACCCCCCAGATGGTTATGCCTTTTCAGTGCATCTTGGGATTAGTTCTGTGACTCTAAAATCTCCATTCATTCCCATAAATGAAGTTTAAAAGCCGTCTGTATGGTTCCACATTTTGTACTCATGTCTATTAGGCCATTTAAAACTACAACATCACACAAAAATCCAATTGCAATTACTTTTTGATGCATCTGCTGACAATTTTCCCGAATGCCATTTCTGACACAAATTGGGAGGACGTTAGCAAAGGTTGTGAAAATTGGCCTCACACTTGCCATAGCATTTTCTCAAGTTTCTAAGGCATTTTTAACAAACTCAATGCATACACAGCCTGCAAACACTACAGTCCATGTGCCCTCTGAATGTCCCACATTTTACATACATGTCTACCAAGGCACTTGCAACTATCACCTTTAAAAATCCCCTTTCCATGTTCAGCTGCAGCCCATGCTTACTATTAGATTGTATGGCTTATTTATAAGGATGTCATTAGTTATTTAACTAAAAGATGGTTGTAACCAGTTGTAACTATATCAACCATTTTGTAACTACTTCATTCATAATATAATGACAGACACACTATCTCTATAGTGTGCAATCTGCCTTATCTTTATTTCTTCCTTGTGCATGTCTTCCAACATTGGTATCAGAGCGAGACACAAGGAGGTTTTTGAGAAGTGGAAAGATGAAGACTGCAAAACCGTGAGTTTCATATAGCCATGATTATAAACTAATTCGGGGGTCTGCAACAAGTCACGGAATATACCAGTTGACATGACAGTCACAACAGTTGAGGTTTTTCGCAGCATTTTCAACTCATTTTCATGGCATCTTGGTGCCTTTTGCGGGCTTCCTGAAGTATGCTGAAGATTTTGTGCTAGGGCACGAACAATATAACCATGCAAATATAGTCCTTTTGAGCATGAAATATTCACAAAAATAGATGTGAAAATAGTCGCGAATTGCAAATAAATACAATCGTGGCCTGAAAAGAAATCGCGAGGGCTAAAAAAAACTGAGGTTAAGGAGCAAGGACGAATCAAAAGCACCATCATACAATTTATACAGTTGTGAATAACAGTTGCAGTCATAAATTTACAGTCGCGTTTTTCAGGAGAAAAACAGAGTTTCAAGTGAATATGAACCAGGGCACGTTTTTAGTTTGGACAGTTCTATTCTTCCAATATCCAGGGAATGGAACAATGCACATCACAGTTGCAGCAAAGGACTGGTATTTTTGTCTATTTACTCATATCAGTAATATGCAGTTGTATTTGTTTTATTAAATGGAAACTCCCATAGAATATTGGGTCTAAATTTTCATACATGGAAAGTAAAAATACAAATGCAACTTATGAATAATTGTTTTTGGGGCATAGTAAACGGGAAAGAGAAAGCACCCACTAGATGCAGAAGATAGTGAGGACAGTGACGAATATGTAAGATAAAGATGCTCTAAACTTTGAAGGCAAGAAAGGATACATGGTAGATGAAGCTTGGTATGAATGGTTGCTTAGATAGTTCGGGAGACTGGATCTTGGGAATTATACCCTCACGAGGGTCATGAGAGAACTTGATGGAGCTTGTGGATGGCTCAATATGGATAGCTGTCCAATAATTCAGGAGATCTGTGATTTGGGAGTTTGGGAGGTGGAATTCGGGAACTTGGGAATTCAGCTCGGGAGCTACACCTTTACAAAGGTCATGCAGCAGCTTGATGGAGCCCTACCTAGTCAAAACACCGCTTTCAAAGTGAAAGCCTCTGAAGATGACATAGTTCTGTTTGGTTCTAGTTTTGTTAAAATGTTCGTTTTTGCTTTATGTAGGATAAGCCTTCAGAGGGGGTATTAGAATGTAAGGCTTATTTAAAAGGATGTCATTAGTTATTTAACTAAAATGTGGTTGTAACCAGTTTAACTATATCAACTGTTTTGTAAATACTTAATTCATAATATAATGACAGACACACTATCTCCATAGTGTGCAATCTGCCTTGTCTTTATTTCTTCCTTGTGCACGTCTTCCAACACTTACCACCATGGCACATGACTATAACAAAAGACAAAAAAACACTTCCTATTATGCCTCGCTGAATGTCCAGACCCTAATGCAAAGCTCTCATATTGGCGCCAACTGGAGGATGCTGGAAAAGATTGCAGTCTTGCTTTATACTTGCCAAATGTATATGCTGACCAGTTTGCAGGGCCTTTTCAACAACCTCATTTTGTGAATATGCTGGCAAAGGTGAACTGATCGGGTTGGCATCTGTTTGTTGGATTTAGTGAAGCAGTCTCAATGGCTCTTGACGGGATGCAAGTCTGAAATTCCATGAAAGGATATCACGTTCTGTCATTTGGTCAAACACTTGGTGTCCAATCTACATTGGCTCTTGCAACCAAACATTTGACAAAAGCCAGCTCTCCATTATGTTTTGATGGGCGCCCAGCTCCCCCATTAACTCCCTGACTCCTCCCTCTTCCACGTCTTTGCCATCGACCCCTGCACTGCCATTCCTCCACCTGCCACTTTCAATCTGTTTGATTTGATTTTTTTCCCTTTTTATTGATTATTATTTTTTATCTATTTTGCTTTCCATTTAAATTTCATTTTTACTCGCATTTCATATTTTTAAAAACTTAAAATTCCATTGTTTTATTTTTTATTAAATTCACTATTATTATTATAGTTATTATTATTATTATACTGCAACAACTAAATTTAACATTTTATACTTGGTCCTTCACGCACCGAACACTATAAGTATATTGAGGTTCTAACTTCTCAGAAGTGGGATCGGCGAGGCGACAGCAAAGAGGTGCACTACAAACAGTGTTTGTGAAAGGAATTAATTCTTCATTTTTTTTGTTGGTATTCACATAGTCTGCCTTCTTTTTTCCAGAACCTCCACACCAATCCCCAGGTTCATCAGTACCTCGTTGGTTCCTTTGCAAAGGTTCTTGAGAAGGGACTAAATGCTATCCAAATGGGAGAGTAATCATTTGATTTTCCTTTGGACTCCGATGAGCTGCATCCTGACAGGTTCTCAATGTAGCCAGATTGGAGGTGTATCCTTCAGCCCCTTCATCCTTTAAAGCCAATAGAACTTCTTGTAAAACACCCATAACGTCCAAATGGTATGCGGTATGCGCTCATCTGCTTGAGTTTGGCACACCACATGTCAAGATGATATCCTTAGTATCCAAATGAGAGTCTTCTGAAACATCGAGTGTATATTTCTGGCTTTATAAGGCTTGACGACTTCTGTAATCTGTGGTAGAAAGAATGTTGCATGTTTATTGTTATGCAATGTGCATTAAACTAAATGTACCTTGCATTTTTAATGAGATTGCCATAACACAGAAGAATGAGATAACCATATTTATTACTTGATGCATAGTATGCTCATGCATTAATGACACCTGATATTGGACAGGATACAAAATCACATTAAATAATACATTAATGATAAAAACAGGGACACTGTTGGTAAAAGATGCCCCGATATTGAAGCTATCAAAAGATATCACTGAAAGTGAAGCTTGCAAAGCAGTAGTGCGGGTCCTGCACTTTTTATGGAGAGAATTTTTTTTTTTGAAGGCAAGACATATTATTTAAAAGGGGCAAATAAAATTCCTTCAGCATCAGATTAGAGGTTATAAAATCAATCTTCACCAAAAAAAGAACTTCCAAATTATTGAATATCAAGAGACTACATATAATATGTTTTTCCTCCCAAAATTACATTAGAAAAATTAAACTAAAAGTTTTTTCCCTCGACAGCATGGAGAACAAAATTGACAAAGATTAACCATAAGACTGAAATGTGAGAGAACAATAAATGCATGAATACACACAACAAAGGACATGGTTTGGCCATGTACAAATAGAACGTCAGAAATGGAAAGAAGATGCATTGATGGTTTGGGTTGTGTAAAAAAAGAAAGGAAAAATAGAATATGGAGACGGTAAGGTAGGGCACACACATGCTAGACAAAATTTGATTATCAATAGAGGTTAATTGTTGATAATCAGACAGCGGATGGTATAGAGAAAATGCAGAGATAAAGGTCTGTAGGGATAATATTTTAAAAGAGATATAGGCAACATTGTTTATGGGAATCCAAGTTGAAATTTCATTTTATTTGACAGCGTAAAGGTAGTCTACAAGGCACTGCTTTTTAACACACGGGGATTTTAGAAGAGTTGTTTGATATGAATGCTGGTCTAGGTGACCTCCTGGTCATGGTACAGGGCTATACTTTTTACCTTCACTACGAACGTGATGACAACCTGAGGTAGTGACATAGATTTGTGTGAAAGTGGATTCCACCAAAGTTTAATGTGAGAATACATGAGGGCAATGACAACTTGACAACTTGATAATTGTTCCACATGTGCGAGAGGATGGAAGTAGTAAAAAGTAAAACTAAATATTTTGGAAATACGTATTACAGTTCTTCCTCGTATAAAATTCGAGCTTTTGTAATAAAGGTAGTAAAATTGGAAAATATCATTTCCATGTTAGGGGGTGTTTGAGTAACAACACGGAAATATATTTACTGGCTAGCTTACATGTTACCAAGGTAAAATACAATGTTGCTATTAGCTAGGTGAAAATTACCATATAACCATATGTAATGTGAGAATGATATTAATGGAGTGTGATAAACATGGCAGACCATCTCATGCTAGCCATATTTGCAAATTTTACAACATTATTTAATAGGATTTCATATCCTCTCTAATATCACGTGTATGAAATCACATGAATCAAGCCATATGATTTCATATCCTCTCCATTACCTTGGTAGTTAGCTTGATGTCAAATGTATGCTTTCATAATAAATTAATAATCGTCATTTTAGCAACAACTGAGTTTAAGCTAATCATTTCTATAATTAACACTTTTCTTAGGTATGGAAGCTCAAGCTAGGTTAATGATGCCAGGTGGTGTGGTATTCAGCAACAAAATAAACAAAAATTAACATAACACCACATAATTTAAAGTATCATAGATTAGTTCGTTGCACCAGACTGTTTCCTAGGTTTGGGTCTTAGGTTTGATCCTCGATGGGCTGGTGGCCCTGAACCCCCATTGAGGTAAGGTGGGCTGGCCTGGGGCATTGCCTAGGAAACTGGAATGGCGCACGGGTTAATGTTCCTAGTAACCAAGCAAAAAATTAAAAAAAAATCTTGGATTTATAAATTATGATTTATGATTTAGGTTAGATTAATTCTGTTTCTTTTGTTTTATAAGTTTAATTTTGATTTTAAACTTTCAGCTGACCCCTGCTGTGGGTTTGTTTCTGTGGAGAATCTGAATTGTAATCAGTACCAGAACCATTTCGGTTTGGGTATGGGAGATGGTTATGGAGAATGTGGTAACGTAGACCAGAAGAAAGGATAAGTGTTTGATTATTTAAGAAATTAGTTTTGCTTTTCGTAGTGCTCTTTTTCTTATACTCTTTGCTGATTAATCAAGAACAATGATGGTCGTGATCATTCATCTCAGTGAATGTGAAATAAATAATGTATGTTCATGTGAACGTGTATTGTATGTGGTTTGCATGGGACTGTGAACGTGCTACATGCAATGAAAATAAGTTTTTTTTATACTTGGTACTTTCCAGTAACACGGTTGAAACAAGGACTTGGTGCTCCCCATCTCAAAAAAGAAAACTTGGTACTAGTTTTTGTATGCTGATAGGTACAAATTATGGTTTGTTAAGCCAATGGAATTTTTAGTCTCAATGTTGCACCTATTATCCCTTCTGTTTATAATATTATGCTGATGGACATTTATTGCGTTATGTATGCTGTTCTTTGGCACGTTTCTTAATATCAACTATTTATCTTTAAATCATGTTTGTATAAATTATATTTGGGTTGTGCTGTGCGCTTAAGTGCTTGGTGGAAATTCTATCACCTGACAATATGCCCTCTTAGAGTTGATAATATAGTGGTTCTGACGTACAAAGTTTGCATTCACTTCAAATTCATAATACTGTTCAATAAAATGCAGATTATTGATTTGACAATTGTAAATTTGTTCTGTTTGCTTATTTAACAGTTTTTAGGTTGCATTCAAATATTTAGATAAAAGTACCAAAAGGATGTTTGGTGGGAATCCTAAAGCAGCATCATTTCTAAATACGATTTTGTTGAACTTCTTGCAGATGAGTCTATCTCTGGCAGATTCATGCAAGGGCACACCACTATACATGGCTCCAGAGGTGTGCTAGGACCCTAATCTCTAACTTGTAGAAGCATTTGTTGCCTTGATTTATGGGCAGAAAATAATATAGCATATAAACTTAAGATGCCCAAAGAGAAGAAATGAAATGTAGATTTCAAGTATACTGTTTGATAAGGATATTCTGAACGTAATTGATTCTAATTCAAGTATACAACCATGACCTTCAAATTATATTAAGTGCTTAAAGAAAGGCTAAATCAATCAACCCAAGAAAAAAAGCTAAATCAACCAGATATTTTGGATTTTAGGAAGTTTCTGTATACCTGGAATTGCACATATGTGGCATTAACTTTTTGTTTCAATTCTTGCACCTGCTTCCTGTATCAAGATGGTTTAAGTCATTATTGTACATTTTCTCTCTGCAAACTTGGGCAAACTAATTGCCATGCATTGTTCCAGAGAATATTAACTATGTTAGTCACTGCTATTTGTCACTCAAAAGTAAATAACATTCTTCGTTCTAGACTTGAAATATTTTCTGGGCATGTCTTTATTATGGTCTTGGATAAAATAACCAATCGAGGAATGCGTTCAACATTCAAATGATGAGTTGTCCAAGGGATTGTGGTGTAATGGAAAGGGGGGACCCTCGTGAGAGTATGACTCAGTTTCAAATCCCCTCATTGCAATACGGCTTGCCATAACTCCAATGGACATGTGATGGGGTTCTGGTGTAACAAAAAAGGGGAACATTTTTGCCTGACTATGCTTACATATCTTAAGAATGTGGTCCAAGCTTATGCAACATTGCGTTAAAGGCAACCCATGAGGACTGTACATATATGGCATGCACGGTTGATAAACCAAGCAATAAGAACAATAGCTACATAGAGAATTGGTAACTGTGTGTAATTAGATAATTACAATAATGTATATATGAGATGCACAGATGATAAACTGAACAATAAGAACTGAAGCTATATAGAGATTTGGGAAATGCATGTAATTAGATAATTAGATTAATGTATCCAGAAATGATTCATAACAAGACGACTTATCAGTACAAGTGGATTCAATCATGTCTTATTCTTGAGAATCTGAGATAAATACAGTAGTTTATAACTTGATAAAATAATATGGAGTGCAGCAGTGCCATGTAGCTCCAATCAGTGGTAGATGTTGCAGCTCCAATCACTGGTAACGAGCTTGCTCATATTCATGAGGAAGTCCATTGTTTCATTCACATACATTCTCCCATAATGACCTAGGGCTGATAATAATGATAAAGAGTTTCATTTGGCCAATGGAAAGGTGTACTCAGAATCTCTCTCAAGTACATGGGTGCAAGATTGCAAGGTCATATGCACTTGAAAAGTGCAAAGCAAAACATTGTTTACAGTAGCTACATTGACTATTGACAGACCACTTTTTGTTGTTTTTAAATTGCAGACAAAAGCTAATCTGAGTTGTTGCACCCCTTCCAACGTTCTCAGCAACAGGACAGATCTAGCAAGCATGGTGTCGATAACCAATTAGGTCTGACCAATATAAAGATTAGTGGCATTGACAAACGAGCAATTGGAACATTGAAGATGTATCTTTTGATAAGCATGGATAGGTAGTCTGCTTTGAAAATGAAGTACGCTTTTGAAGAAAAGGGTTATAACTTATTATCTACAATACCGGATTTTCCTATATAGGGATACGATTCATTGCAAGTACAGATATGGGGATGATTTGGCACTGGATTAGTCCAATCTAGGGTGAATCTGGCCTCAAAAATGTTTTATTTTGGATTTCTAATTTAAAAAAGCTAGGTAGCCAATACAGGTACGGGGACGGGAACCTGGTACGCTGGTGCTGCAATATTTTTGGGGGGCTTGGGTACAGCCATGCAAAATATATATAATATTAAAAATATAAAAAATATAGCTAAATAAGCAAATTAACCATATGATATGGATTGAGTAAACAAAGTAAGCTATAAATAACCGTAAAACGTAATGATAATTAAATGCCAAACATGATGATATTCATTGGTTGAACTTCGAATAAGTACATTGTGCAAAAAATCAAGACAAATTGGCATATTCACTATTTTCATAATCATAATGCTCTCCAATGTAGTCAGCAAAAACATCATTAGAACCATCATGTGGTTTACTTTTTTATGTTTGAAAAGTCAATTTTGACTTTATTTTGACCAAAAAAGGAAAGACATTTTTATGCCAAAAACTTGTGGGTAAGCCGCGGAAACGTGCAGACTCCAGAGTATGTGTTTCAATACCCGGGTACATTGATGGACATACCCAACTTTCCTTGACATACCCAGGTACTAAAATGTGTACCCTGCGCATTTCCCTGACATACAGGGCACATACCCATCCCTGGTACATCCCGTACCTGTACCCCTGCCTGTAAAGTCACACCTGGCAACCTAGGTAAAAAGTCAACTGTAGACTTTAAAAAACAATAAAAATTATATAGTTTAGGGGAAACCCTAAAAGCTAATTGAATGATTATAATGGATGTGCTGATTTGTCTTGATTTTTGTGTATTCATTGTAAGATTTGCACCATGTACTTGTTCTAAGACTAGTTTAAGTTTGACCACTGAATATCATGACATTTGGCATTGAATCATCAATATGTTTTGGGGTAATTTATTTTCATTTTTTTGTTTGTTTTATGCATAATATGTTGTTAATTTTTGCCTATTTGGCTATATTTGTATGCCGTATCCACAAACATATCCGGGACCAAAAAAATACCATACTGATGTATCAGATTCTTCGTACCTGTATCCATACCCAAAACGTATCCGACGCCAAAAAATCTCCATATAGACGTATCAAATTCTTCTTACTCATACCCCAAAACGAACTGACTAATTAGCTTATTATGGGTGTTTATTACAAGTATATAAAAAGCTGGGAAATAGTATCCTTGGTCAAGGAAAGTATTGATGTTGAAAGGTCTTATTACCTCAAGTTGAGATCCTAATGAGCGATAGTGTTTGCATTAAAGACAAAAGGCGTCATCTACAACTAAGAGCTGATTGAAAAGTGGATGTTAATGTTGGGAGGATTCTTTATCAGGTTGGTATTAGACATTCTTGTACAATTGTGATGGATGGAGAGAACAAAGTAGTTCCCTCCCTTACTTGTGTGACATCGTACGATGCTTTGCGGCACATCCTACACACCTGTTTGAAGAGTGGACATGTCCTTTGATATTGTAATGTATGTAAGTGGTACATATACCACATTAGGACATGCAATATGTGCACACAATGAGTTATTAGGGAAAGCAGTGTCTATTGAGAAGTATTGAGAGATATATGTGAGGAGTTAAAAGATAGAGTATGGTGGAATGTTATGGATATATATAATTAATAATTGAGAAATTAGAGTAGGAAATCCCAGAGTTACCTAAAACTTGGGGACACGGGGATAAGGAGATGGGGTTTCTGGGATGGCCAAAAAATTCCAAATTTTGGAGACAGCTATTAAAATAATATGAAACAATTAATATTTAAATATTTTAACTTTATTCAATGAAATTTATAATGTATTTTAGGTACTTTCAAGATTATAATTCAATGTTTTTTTTGTGAAAATTATAGCTTTTTAAAAGTAAAAACATCAGAATACTTTTGAAAGATTAAAAAAAAATAGGGGATGTCCCCACGAAGTCCCATAGTCCCTGAAATGTTTGGGATGTCACCAAAATTTAGGGGATGCATCTCCGCGTAACACTGGGAAATCCTGTATTATGTGTTATATGTATGGAATATAAGACCCACTTCCTTTCTGTTATAAATAGAATATAAGTAATATCTTAAAAGGCAATTCTTCCCCTTTACGCAACATCAGTTTTGGGCGCTATCCAAGGTCCATCGGTTCTCCTAAACTGATACCTAGTACTCGTATGCCAAAAGTTACATCTCCAAGCACTATAAGACAAGCGCACATCTGCTGATCACAGCATTTATATCAGCAAGCATGGAGATGTTGAAGCCCTTGGACATGCTGAAAAGGAACACAAGGAAGTTGAATAATATCCATTGGGATGAATGAAGTCCATAGAAAATCGAGATGTTTTATAGATAGAAGCTTTATGTAGTATGTATGACACATCACAGATGTGACTAGTAAGACATGGATTAAGAATAAATTGATGTTAAGTTGTTAACTTCCATATTTGTGAGGAGGTTAACTGGGGACATGATACCACAAGAGGATGAAAAATGCATGGTTCCATGCTACGAGTTGCCCAAGCATTAACTGTCATATGAAAGGTCCCATTCTTGTCAATGGGAACAACAAGAACTCCAAGGGGAAAACTATGGAATATTGTAGCTGGAAAAGGAATTAGTGATAGAAGTGGCTATCTGGTTGTGATGGATTCTTTGGAAATCCAGGTCTTCATAAGACAGAGCATAGGAAGATGTACTTTAACTATCAGTGTGTTGAAGATATTCAAGAATCCTGTGAGCAACATCACTTTATTGGGGAACATGTCTGAAATGGAGATATTGATTTCATTTTCAGGTCTACCAATGAAAGTTAGCAGTCATTTGCACAAACCTCTTGGACGAGATAAGTTTGAGCCTTATTCAGGTACGGCCTTGGTGCCAAGATAAATGAAGTAAACATTAAAGGGGACGGCTAGACCTTAATTTTTTACTTTATTAAAGGTTGTATCTTCAAGAATCCTGTGAGCAACATCACTTTATTGGGAAACATGTCTGAAATGGAGAGATTGATTTCATTTACAGGTCTACCAATGAAAGTTAGCAGTCATTTGCACAAACCTCTTGGACGAGATAAGTTTGAGCCTTATTCAGGTACGGCCTTGGTGCCCAGATAAATGAAGTAAACATTAAAGGGGATGGCTAGACGTTAATTTTTACTTTATTAAAGGTTATATTTAATGTATTATAACGTATTTAGTAGTTGAGGATTATGTTCTGTTTCCACTTTAACGCATGGACACTTTTCACTCATGTATGGGGAAATGGGACACTATCAACACCTGTACCCTAAGTCACAAGGTTCGAGTTTGCGTTCATGTTCAATGTGAATAAAGTTTGGTTTAAGTTTGCCAAGGGATGAAGTTCGAGGAAAAAAATGTCTTTAAGTTCGAACAATCTTTTTCTATCTTTTTTATTTTTTGAAAAAAATGCATAAATATGTCAGAGGGATAGTGGAGAGAGTTTTCTGTCTGCAACTTTCTGTTGATATAGGTAAGGTATATATACATACATTTGTAAAATAATGCAAAATCGTGTCAAAAATTTCCCATGTAAAAATAATGGATAAAGTTCGAGTTCATGTTTGACGAGAATAAAGTTTGGCGAAATTCGGACTTTTTCAATAAAATTTGGAGAACCTTGTGACATAGCCTGTACCATGTACCGTCTTTGGGTCTAAGGAAGAATGTATGGTCAGTTTGGCTAAGTTAGCCTCCAACCATTCTCTCTTTAAAGTTTATATTTGTGTGTATGCTGTTTTTCACTCAATTCTTATAAGACATATATGATCCCAATTGTTTCACCTCATACTGCTTCTAATGTGTTTTTAATACGTGGAAATGCTTCTTTATTTGGACACAGTTTATCAACATCTTCATAAAGCAGTTTTCTCCAAAATATTCTTCACAATGTTCTCTCTATGAATGCTTGCTTATGAGTACTACTTTCATTCCTGACTTCTGTGATCAATCTTAAGCATGCTCTCCAAACGTTTCCATGGGTTTTTGACATTTTTTTTTCTCTTTTTTTAACTTTCATAAACTCTTGTACCTCTAATTATTTGTCAATTTTTTGTTTTACACAGTAGCCTGTCTTTGTTTTTCCCATACGCGGTCTAACATAAGCTTATTGTTAGATAAGAGTTCAGTTTAACGTTGCCAGTCCTCAATCAGAATAAGCTTTTGCATTATAGCAGTTATTATGGAATTATTCCTCTATTTTGTTTGGGTACCCAATAAGGGCTGGCTTTGGTAATATGATTATGTAATAAGGTTGTTTTTAGTTTTGCTAGACCTTTTAGTTTTTCTCCGGGTCAGCTGCCCTTTGAATGGATGCAATGTGGTCTGGCCTCGAAACATTTTATTTTTATTTTGATAATACACTTCATTTTGCCCTTTGCTTGCTATTTGAATCTTCCTTTGTGATTCTAGCTGTGTTAGTTTCATAAACACCACAGAAATTGACTTTCAAATTTTAGCATACTCAAAGCGATGATGTGCATATCATCATGTTATTCTACTATGGTTTGGATTGTTATAAAACCATAAAAGAATCTTGTTTTAGCTTACAACTTGCTTTATTTGAAATAAATGCTGCTGTGCACAATACCTGCATTTGGTCAAATCAACTCATTTCCATAAAGCTTCTCATGCAATCTCGAATTTTATTGAGATTCCTGTTACGAGTCATTGACTGTGGGCTGAAATATGATATAATCTGTAGTTTTCATGACTCCAAGCTTTAGTTTGGTCCTTTATCACCTCTGTCATGTGCACTTGGTTTTCTTGAATTTGATTCATCCCCAGTTTTAGTGTGCATCAACATTTTCAAATTTCTTGTGTTTGGTTTTTCCTGATAATTGATTATTCTTGTTCTTCATTTTGAATGGCAGATGATGAAGTCGTCAATAGAAAACCGGAAATATGGTCTAGCAGTTGACATCTGGAGTCTAGGGTGCACTATTATCGAGATGGCAAACGGAAAGCCTCCATGGAGTGATTTGGAAGGGGTGAGCTTGCATCTAAGTTTCTGAATTGCTCCAAAAGTATTTTTGACGTTTAAATGATATTTGAGCTTTCTGTTGTGTAGTCTCCTTAAAAAGCAAGACGTGTGGTTGTGTGGGTAGAACATAAGAATGATTCTGGTGTTTTCAGTTTTGAATTGTCAAACTTATCCTAGGCACCCCATCACCTGCCATCTATAGTTACTTCTGTTCAAATTCTAGAAGGATAAAAATTCATTGGGGCAATTAGAATGTATAATAAATTGTTGAAATACGACCTATCCATCTGTAGTTAACTTACTTCTATTCAAATCCTAGAAAGATAAAAATTCATTGGGGCAATCAGAATGTATAATAATTTATTGAAAATGTCCCCATCCAAGCCGATGTCGAGTTTTTCCAATCAATTCTTTCTGATTCTCCACTACTCTGTTGCTAGCTGTTTTAGCACTTTTGACAGTGACAGAGGCGTCAAAAACATTTGTTGTATAAACACTGTCAGATCTTCTCTTCTGTGGATGGTTCTGTCTAACAATGGGACGCCTTGGCTTTTATCATATTATCTTGTCATTGCATTACCAGTCTAATTGTTGGAAGGATACTGTAACAAGTTTTCAGTTCAAAGAATTATTCTGAAGATTTGCATTCTAATAAGACTGCTTTTTTCTTTCAGTTTAGCTTTTTCTTCAAGTTGGGTCGAGGGGAATTGCCCCCCATTCCAGAACATTTGAGTCTTGAAGCAAAGAACTTCCTCAGAAAGTGCCTTAAAGTGAATCCAGAGGAGAGGGCAAATGTATCAGAGTTGCTGCAGCATCCATTTGTCGCCGATGCTCCGGCAATTGCACCACCATTCTCTCCACATATAAGTTCCCAGAGGCAATATCTTTGACCTAGAGAAAGTTTGTGCAAATGTTTATTATGGACAGCAAAACAACATTTTGCAAATCCCAAGTTTCGTTTGGAGTGGGTGATACAGTTCTCATTTTGGGGGTATCTTCAACTTCAATGTATACTCTCTTGATAGATTTTCTTCTGGTGACTAATGCACTTGGTTTTCACTTATTATAAATCTCTCCATTTTTAATCGATTAAATTTACCTTTACCTTATGTAGTCTGCAGTACGAATTTCTAGAGCACTTATAATAGCTGTTTGAGTGCATCAATCTATTCAGTTTTTGCAGCATTCCCAGTTATCTTCTACCTGTTCTACATTTTCAACCAAGTTTGGATCTCACAGAAACATCCTGCTCAGTGCTCTCATTAATGCTGCAAAAGCCATCCACAAATAAATCTTGAATGTTTCTTCTCTTCAGAGATGGTATCTTGAAAGGATCCTGATTATTTCCTCTGCAGACATGGTGCTGTTTGGGTTTTTTCTATCCTTAAAGAAAGCATTGGTTCTTCATCCCATTTTCATTTAAGTTAGTCCTCTAACAGTCGGAAGCAAATATCTGACCAGACCTGAAATTTCATAAAGTTGCCGACTTAGTGCATCCAGAAATTTCAATGGGCTACACTTGTATCGTTTCAGAGGTGATTCTTTTGTCATCCTTGGTTACTGACATTGCCAAAATTTCTTAAGAGTAATGTATGTATCATTCTATTCAGTCCCCATTTAGATTATGCCTGTGGCTTAGTGTATTGATCTTATTCTGGAAATGTATCATTATGTGATATATATTGATAAATTTGAATTGAAAATATCTTCCAAGTTGAAAACATCATTGTTTCTTACTTGTAAAGTTCTAAGTTATGTTTTGAAGGCAAATCTTTGTGGGTGAATGTTCTTTAGATGATGAAGTGTCCAATTTTCATGGCAGATTTGGTAAGAGACGGAATGTTTATAACTGGATCTATCTTCAGTTAAAAGATTACCTGTTTTATACATGTGAAGCATATTAAACAAATAAAATTGAAAATAATGTTGATATTATGCAAAAATTCAAAAAATTGAGTTGCACTCTGTAACAGACTTTCCTGTATGATTGGGCGTCTAAAGTTCATAAAATAAGCAGTCCTTTAGGAGAGAGCCACGAATGAAAAGGTTCTTTGTGGATGTTATAAGTTGTTTGAACTTTGCAGATGACACATACACAACCTACTTAATAGGTATGTTTATTTTTTGACAATGTCAAATTTTGAAAAGGTCATTTTTTTTGACTATTTCTTATCGTTGTGAGAGTTGAGACTGCTTATGTATTGCCTGAAGGGTATCTTTAACTTTTTCTTTGTATACCAACGTGGTTAAAAACTAGCAATCGCAACCAAAGGTCGCAATAGACACGCCTATTGGAGAAAAGTGTCAACTTTAAGCAAGAAGAGAAGAATCATAGTGAAATTATGTATGGAACAAAGGGTTGAAGTAGAGAACTACGAGTATATGAACTCTGGAAAGCTAAAATTAGGAAAAGAAATGAGTGTAACTCTTACCAAATATATGAAGAAGTGAATGTACGCTATAAAGGAGGTATGTTGAGTGAAAGCATTTTGCTCGCTTCTTTCTTTCTTGTTTGTAAATACGCATTGTTTTGCATCGTTGCGTACTTCTGGAAGGAGAAAGTCGAAGAGATACAAAGATCCTGGAGGGTGTGTACTCTGGAGAGTGTTGTGAAGGCAAGTCCTTGTTGATCAACGCTACCAATTTCAACTGGCACCTTTTGCAAGGCTAGTCTTTGTGATATATATTGTCAGAGCCCAAGATCTTTGTAGGGGAAGTTGCTTGCGGCTTCCACGGGTAATCGGTGAGATGGTGTGAGTTATTTGCATCCCATGTTGGAGAGTTGTGCTTCTAAAAAGGAACAACCAAAAACAATGGCTTTTATTTTTTGTATAAACAATTGATTGAAATTGGCTCAGTGCACCATTCAACCCTCAAATTAGCAGTAAACATTACTTATTGTCCTTTACATAAAAGCACTTCGTCCTCCAATTGTATATCATTATGTTTTGTCAATTCAATATGTCTTGTGCACATTGCATTGATATGCACGATTGGCATGTTCAATGACTTCAACTTATGGTTATGTAGGTAAACTAATTCATTTGTTGTAAACAAATGTTGAAGATGATTTTTTTCCTTCTGTAGACAATGATGCATCAGTTCAAGACATGAGTTCCCAACCTTTAATTTTCGTTTCAACATTTCTAACACTGAGGAGGAGGTTATGAAAAAGACCCTTGTGTGGGTTTGAACTTTTTGTCGTGAACTGTGTCCAAAGTGACAAAATAGGTAGAGCTACGCTAGAGGGTTGAGATGTATGATGTTCTTGCATACATTGGTATGTCCTTCACATGGGACAACTGTCTGAGATCACTGACAAGAATAATTGATCTTCCGCCAAATGCCATGGATTTTTTTTTGGGAATGTCAAGATTCTAGTGATGAAGGATGCTTCATTTAGGCATCAAGGAAGTTAGAAGTGGTAGAAGGTTCAACTGTAGTTTGGAAGACGTGATGCAAGACTTCTTTGTTAAGATTCAATGAAATAAATGACTAGGTCCATTAAACAAAGGGACCGGGGGGTTTGTAACATGTGGCAAGCTTCTTGGGCCCCAATGCCATGCTCAACAACACTATCAATTAAAAACTTTTCAAACACTGTTGCAGTGGATCACAGGCACTGGTATATTATGAGATAATTGGTAACATATGATGATAGCTCTATGATCGTCGCTCTTCTTTGGGTGTATACTTAGCAATATACTCAAAAAATATGGCCAAATAGATTTGCTCTCCATATGTAAAGCATTTTCAAGTAATGTACATTCAACCTATCATCATTACGAGGAAATGCATTTTTTCTTCACATCCTCATTAACAAGCATGGAATGGCCGATATTTAAATCCCAAGGGAAATTGTAGAGACACTAAAGGGATGCACCTTTCTTTCTCATGCATGTTTGTTTGCCGCATCTAGTGTGCCTTTGTACACGATTCAAGAGTTCTTCTTAGTCAAATATTGGATTAGTTTGTAAATTTTTTGTCGGTCTCCAATAAACAAGGACCATCTAATACGAAACGGTGCACAAGCTAGTTTCTATGGGTGCTATCTCGTAGGTTCCAAGTCGAAATATAATTTGTCAAAGCAATCTTTTGCTTTGTCAATAAAAGTTTGATTCTCTCAGTCTAGTGCATCAATGTTGGGTGCATTTTCTAACCACATGAAACCATGGATATGCGATGAACCTCTATGTTGCCATTCATTCTTGAAAGCAAAAAATGTCATATGAGGTTGCATGTGGAAACCAATAGAGAAAACGTAGGGATATACATAAGTTGTACCAATACCAAGTCTTTTGTTTGAAAATATTTTTCCAAAATTTCTTCCTCGAAGGCTCTGAATCTATGATGCTTGTAGAGAGATGCACGATGTGGATTTGTGATAATATTGTGAATTCTCCAATGTAAGGCTTCACAACCGCTTGTAGGGGCATTGCTAGATGTTGCATTGTACAAGTTGGGGCATTTTGTGTCTGTGACACTAAGCGTGAAGAATGGAGTGGGAGAACTTATTTGCACCATCATATGACAATTCTCTGTGGCTTCTGCTCCAATAGGACCATCTATCACTTAGGCTAGATCCAAACCGCAAAAGTGTTTATGCAAACTTCTCATTTGGAAAGTCTTGAAGTTGTTCACAAAGATTTACAATAGTTGTAGGAAAAACATCTTCAATATTTTTCTAAACAAAAAAAGTAGTGGTTGCTTGGCTAGGATACCACATCATAAAATTCAAGTATTAAGATTCAACAAGAAATACTTGAATCTTAGATGATTATTGAATCTATCATCACGATAACACATCAAATGAAGGGCATATTTGTGCATGTTATTCTCTTTAATGCAAGCTTGTTTGAACATAACCTCCTAAGTGGCGAAAAGTTTAGGAAATGCCATATCAAACAATCCTTCTGTGTAGTATTCAATGATAGGAGACAATCCAATATTTGGCAAAGGCATAGTGTACGACCACATATGATTTGATGGCTCTAAATAATCACACGACAAGGAAGCAACGTTTGTGGGTTCAAGAGGAAAGGTAGACAACACACTTTGATTAAGGAGCACATCTTTGTAGTAGGCATCATATGCCATTTTTTATTTCAATGCTTTCAGGGCATGTAATCTACTGACATAAAAGTCATACATTTTGTTTTCAACACTTTGCTTTCTTACCAATGCGATATCCAACTGATCAATTTGACAAGGTATTTGACAATTGTGCTTATGTCTTGGTGGAATTTGATGGTATGGCCACTATATTTATAGTGTCCTCGTGCATATAAACTTGCAAAATTGGAGTTACACTTGCTATAATCATTTCCTCAACTTGGGTAAGAGAACTCAAAGAATTGGGCCGATGAGCTTTGGGATCCATGTTATCCCCCTGGAGATATGATAGAAAGATCCTTCAACAATGCATCTATTGCAGGTCATTAGATATTGTAATTTTCATATCGGGGCTATTCTCCATAAATATAGAACATATATACACTGGGGGCAATTGGTCTATCATTTCAAGAAGCATTTATGTGCACCTGTAATACCCATACTAGGCTGGGAAAGGAGCAATGTTGGAATAGATATGGGACCCATAGGAGCCGATTGATGGCTAGAAGGAGGAGGATAGAGGCAATGCCTGTTGAAGGAATATGTGCAAGATCTGTACAAACGAGATGGGTGGTCAAAGAGTGTGTCTGTGGAATAACTTGGTGTATTGTTGGTGATGGATGGCTAGAAGGAGGGGGATCATGGAAATTCCTATTGAAGGACTAGGTGCAAGATTTGTACAAATGAGATGGTTGGTCAAAGAATGTGTTTGTGGAATAGCTTGGTGTATTGTTGGTGTTGATGATGGGTTTCAAACAAATTGTGGTAATTGCATGTTAAGGCATTGGGTTCTTTCACATCTACATGTATTGATGATATCATTTTGGGCATGGCAGTGATGATGTTGGCTCTCCCTTATATAGTTTCTATGTTGTGTGTAATATTGATGCCATCAGTCTCTCTCTTTAGAAATAGACATTTGCAATTATAGGCTTGCGACAATAAAGTGTTTTATTAACATTGTAAATGAACAATGAAGCAATGTTAATGAACACATGAAACCCAACAACTACAACAGTTGGTATAAAATACTTATTTTTTGTAAATGCATTTGATTATGTACTTTTTTTGATATGTGATAGGAAGTAATTTTTAGTATCATAAACCTATTGTAAAAGATAGGAGAACATGCAAAAACAAACAACAAAGCAACACATTGTAAAATTTCTTTGAAGGGTGATATAATAACATATTATATGGCGAATGAAAGATTACAAATTATAGGGTTTAATTTACATTAGCAAAGTGAAATGAATGTTTACATGTATGGGAGGTCAAATTAAATAGCTTGATACATCATGGAAACCTTGCAATTATGAAACAATGGTAGAGTAACAAAGAAGAGAAGGGAAAACTAAATAGAAATAGGAAGGCCAAAAGCAACAAAAGTCATTTTTTGTTTATAGAAATACAACAAGCTATATTATAAAGCCAAGTTGCAAGAAATTTTTCTCTGGATTTCTCTAGATCGAAAATGACACATTTGAGTAGTTTGTCACCACGAAAGGACTCTTTTTTTATCGAGAGCGTGACAAGAAATTGTTAGCTGACAACTTGGCTAATGATTTCTTGGGTTCCCTCATTGATTGCCGAAATATGCAAATCTTTGATCGCTATTCCCATAATGGATTTGACTTCATAATAAATAGTAAAATACTTTAGATCAACTATAACATCCTACAATACAAGGCCCAATGTGTACTTACAATCACATTTTGTTACGTCTTTGTTAGATTTGGAGCAAAACCCAACATATTCATCATTTCTCACATCTTTTTTTATACATTCCTTGCCCTCCATGAGAAGAGGGCATATAAGGTAGAAGAAATCGTACACGATGACCTTGTTTATAATGACATGAACCAAAACCCATTGTGTTCTATCAAAATTTCCCCCCTTTTCAAGGATCTCAAACAACATTGTTTTGGTCAATTGTTTACAGGCACCAAGGGTTTTTCTTGTAAATAAGATAGAAAAGGCATTTGATTGTTCAAATGCAAGCCATGAGGGCAAGCCTTAAATCTCCACTATATTTGGATTGAAAAAACATTCAGTGCTAGAGATAGTCTCATTAGTAGAACCATGAAAATAAGATGTACAACACGCTTTTACTGTAAGTATGGGAAGTGTTGATCCATATGCACTTTCAACAAACTGGATGCCTAAAACATCAAAATGTACACCCCATAGGGTTATTGAAATACTATAACGCAATATGTCTAAAACTTGGAGTGTTCTTTTAATAGATTTAGATCCATTCCTCTGAAGTATAATTTAATTGGAGAATTTGCCATAAAAACACCAATAATATTCACAATAGTTTTGTTTGCAAGATGGGAGATTTTAGCTATTTTTTTTGAAGTGGAACTGGTGAACTAATATGTCTTCAATGTTTGCAAAGCAATGTTTTATTATTGTGGTAAGCTGAAAAAAGAACTCCCATGGTTTTTTCAAATGATTGTAATGTTTATTTTCTTCTTTTAGCCAACCATTTGAGATAAGGTAAATTTCACCAATTTGAATTTTGTCATATAATTGATCAATAATCTCATTGAAGCAAGCTATATGTATTTCACTCGTGGATGTTAGCAAAATAAAACCCAAACAATTTCCATATACTTTTGCAATATCACATACACAAATGGAAGTTTTTGCAAGTCTTCTTCCCTTTACTGTGTAATTTATTTTGTCGAGAGTTAGTGCTTTGATAGGTAGGAGTCCTCTTTATAGGCTATTTTCGAACATTTTGATAGGGGTACAAATGATGACAATTGAATCATTACTGATGGAAGGGAAATTGAGGAACTAGGGGACATATTTTGATTACATGCGCCCTATATTCATACTAGTTTTCCAATTTTTTGTGTAAAGAGATAATTATTTTTCATGTATAGGATGAGCGTAATCCTATGTAAACAAAAGTTGTGTGTGTGTGTGTGTGTGTGTGTGTGTGTGTGTGTGTGTGTGTGTGTGTGCGTGTGTGTGTGTGTGTGTGTGTGTGTGCGCGCGTGCGTGCGTGCGTGCGTGCGTGTGTGCGTGCGTGCACTGTGTGTGTGTGCGTGCCTGCGTGTGCGCGTGCGTGTTGCGTGTGGGTGTGTGTGTGTGTGCGTGGGTGTGTGTGTGCGTGTGTGTGTGGGCGTGGGCGGGTGTGGGTGTGCGTGTGTGTGCGTGTGGGTGTGCGTGTGTGTGCGTGTGGGTGTGCGTAGTGCGGGCGGGGTGTGCGCGGGTGTGCGCGGGTGTGGGTGTGTGCGTGTGTGCGTGGGTGTGTGTGGGTGTGCGTGGGTGTGCGTGTGCGTGGGTGTGCGCGTGCGTGTGCGTGTGCGTGCGTGTGCGTGTGCGTGTGCGTGTGCGTGGGTGTGCGTGTTGCGTGTGCGTGTGGGTGTGCGCGTGTGCGTGTGCGTGCTGCGTGCGTGCGCGTGTGCGTGCGCGTGTGCGTGCGCGTGTGCGTGTGCGTGAGCGTGCGTGCGTGTGCGTGTGCGTGTGCGTGCGTGTGCGTGTGTGTGCGTGCGTGTGCGTGCGTGTGTGTGCGTGTGTGTGCGTGTGTGTGCGTGCGTGTGTGTGTGTGTGTGTGTGTGTGTGTGTGTGTGTGTGTGTGTGTGTGTGTGTGTGTGTGTGTGTGTGTGTGTGTGTGTAGGGACTTTCTACATGCAAGTCATTGCCTGGCCAAGAGGATCAAACCAAATCATGATTTTTATGTGGAGAATTTAGAGGATTTTATGTTAAAACCCTAAAGATGGTAGACTAAATTTTTGACATGCAAGGGTTAGGCGATGAAAGGGTTGAAAGTAGTGTTGGATATTTACGGATCATTGTGAAAGTGATGGATCACCGTGTTATGAATTTTTTTTTGTGCATGTTTACAGAAAATGGGTTTGTTGAAGTTGTCATTAAGTTCTCCCGAAAGGTAGGGGAATGTCTTGTGGAAGTAGGTGAAACTGTAGGAGGAAGGGGTTTGTGTGAGACAAAACCACATTATGGTGGAAAATTATCCTTTGGAAGGAAGATTCATGTGAAGATATCTTTAGACACTAATAGAGAGAATGAACAGGCTTGGGAGTTGCTGCAGTGGACAATTGCAAGATTGGAGGGAGCACATACCTCAACCTGATTGGATGTTGAAGCCTTTGTGTGTTAATTTTATGAAGTTAAAGGTTTTTTGGTGAGAGAGTAGTTACAAAGTGAGAAGGTGGAAATTGAGTGCAGGTGAATGTATATTGGTGGAATCTATGTGGGAAGATGAGTTTTAGGGGAGTAAACTATAGTGGAGTGAATGATGATGTTGCAATGTTAATGGTTCTTATGGGAGCTATTTCTTTGAGTCTTTTGACAAATCAATCTTCAGTGACAACCTCGGTGTATTTGGATGTTGCGATGAAGTTGTTGGAGTATAAAATATCTAAAATTCTTCCATGAACAAGTCTTGGAAAATGAGTGAGAGACACATATAGAGGAAGTGGATAATCTCCTGCTACTTTTGGTTCTGCCTGAACCTGAGTGAGAGGACCCAAATGATAGCTTGAAGAGGGAAAGGGAAATATTATTGTTCACTCCTTTAAAATTATTGACAAATTAGTCTGAGTAAAGTGTAGCCACAAAATGTAATGCTCACTCAAGGGAGTTGTCACACAAGCAATGCAAACACTTGGGAAATTAGACACAAGCTATTAAAGACAAATATAAGGTGATCATGAACATCATTCAAAGGGCGATTTTAACAAATTGGAATAAAATGATGTTTAGGATGCTAATCTTTAAGATCAATGTGAAAATACTTCAAATATGCAAAGGAGGTGTAATTTTCTAGCAGACAAGATGACAAATATGCAAGAGTGATGAAATATGTAGGGGTAGTACAAGGTAGTACAAATGCAAATGGATGAAGAGTTTGATGAAATGAAAGGGGGAAACGAGAATCTAATGGGAAGAAACCACAAAATTCTCCATCTTAGTATGATAATCCTATGATGTATTTAAGCCTGAAATCAAGATGAGATAACCCTTCAAAGGTTATTTTCCTTCATGGACATTCAATCTATGTAAACAATGCAAAATAATCCCTGAAACTTCAACACAAACACTTGACACTAATTATTCATGCATACATCATGTCAAATCCCTGAAACCCAAGGATAACCTAAGGGGTAGTAAATGGTCACTCCAAAAATGCAATTGTAGAAAGAAATTTTATAGCTGATATGAATATTGCAAGGTAACACCATAAAACAACATTCATTTAATAACTAGTTCAAACAATTATTTGAAATATGCTTCTCTGTAGTTCATTGACAAAACAAATGTAAGACTTCAAAGAAAGGAAAAGATCTCTTAATTCCACCTCAATTTACACTAAGTAAAAGCATATTCATGCCTGGAAAAATAATCCTATGTGTTTTCTTGGCAAGGGAGGTATAAATATGCTCTAAAATTTTGCTAAGGATTGTACAAATGCAATCACCTTAGCATAAACCCAAAAATTTAGAAACCCTCAAACCCCTCAAAGTGAAGACAGATCTTCAATTTTATAAAAATAATTTGTCTCAAAGAATATCCCCAAGATTCCCAATGAAAAACTGCATGTATGATATGTCCATGGAGGTGTCTTCCATTGCAAGGAACCATAAGATATTTTCCAAGGATAAGTTCAAATTGGAAATCAATGGTTGCCCATGTAATTTGGGACATGCACGAAGAAGAAGTTTCCAAATGTGCATATCTTGCTACACTAATCATCATCCTCCATTTTGGCGGTGTTCGAAGAGGAATATTCTATTCAAGAAGCACCATGAGACGAAGAGGGATCAAATAGAGAATCTCCAATTGAATTTAACATCATATGATTTGTGAAAGTGATTGAAAATGACCCAAAATTATGCAATTGAAATATCCCAAGATTTTCCAACATTCTTCATAAAGTTGATCCATTTTTAAGGTATGTAAAAAACACTTTGAATGTACTTGGTTTCATGTCAAACAAACCTCTAGATCAAACGTTATGGCAAAAAACCAGTCCAGTTGTCAGGATGCGGGAATGGTTTTACAGTTCGTAGCTTTACAAGATTGTAAAATGAGAAACTACATTTCCTCCTTACAATTTCCTAATAATGCCATGTGGCATCCTATGATTGGCTGCAATGATGAAGGTGTAGTTTGCAAAAAATGCAAGTATGCAAAACTATAAACTACAAATATATAATTTTCTTGATGCTCTCCTTCCATACTGTGAAAGTCTGTCTTTTGTTGATGTCGCGAAGGTCTTCTTTGTTATTGCATGAAATTATTTTGTTACGAGCATGTTCCTTTATTCAGTGGTTGAAATCCGTAGAACACTACACTTTGAGAAACCCGTGGAACACTAAGTTCTTTGTTCCGCGGCTTTTACACTTGGTCACATTAAAAAATCCTTCTCATTGCTTCATAACTCCTTGCGACACTTGTTTCTGCATCGCAACTTCTTCTAAGTGGACTACATCCTTTGTTTCGTAGAAATAACCAATTGTACGGAACAATACATCTTCTAAGCCACGAAACACTAGGTTCTCCTTCTATTTGTTCTGTGGCTTTTCCCTATAAATGTCGCGAAACACTATGTTTCAAAGTTTTTTGCGGAAATTTAAAGCTTAAACTTCTTCATTCTGCAGGTCCTCATGTCAGAGCCTATTAAGTATCGAGCCTTCATTCCTTTGTTTCGTGGGTTAGGAGAACCCACGTAGCACTATGCTTTTGAATTCCACACAACACTAAAATTCCTTGTGTTCCACGACATTAGAGATTTCCTTAAACTTGCCAAAGACTGCGTTTTCTCCCTATTTCCGCAGAATACTGTAACTTTATCAAAACATCCAAACCAAAGGAAACATTAATATGTAAAAGAAGATCCACATTACAGGGTGAAGTATGACACAAATATGAAATTGAGGACTAAGGAACCACCAAACAATTTGCAGATAAAAGGAACAATGAGGAAAATGGCAAGGTTATTTCAACACACTTTAGGGAACTTCACAAACTATGCCAAGATTTTAACAAGAAAAAATAAGGTGCCAACATTGGCTCTAGCTCGGGGATGGAAACCTCCAACAGGTTGTCAAAGGACCATAAAAACTCATGGGAGATAGACTAGATGCCTATCAATTGGGTAAGGAGTCAAATAACAAAGTACTTGACTTTTTGCATTTCAAACCAACATGAGTGACAAAAATTGACAAGACAACACACAAAAAAAAAAGTTAACAAAAAAACAAACAAAGGAAAGGGATATAAACTATAAAACAATACAACTAAGACACATTCAATCCATGAAGTGCTTGAGATGCCTGACATTGTTAGACAATTCAAGTATCTCTCCATCTAAATATTTTAAGTAGAAAGTATTTTCTCCAATTCTAACATCAATAGAATAAGGGTCCATACAAAGAGCTTTAAGTTTTCCTTGTTTTCCCTTATCTTCATGTCTACTATCCCATAGTAGAACCAAATCACCAATTTTGAAACATCTTAGAGAAAATTTCTTGACAAATACCTTCTTAAGATTCTCTTTGAATCTAAGGTGTCTCTGATGAGATTCTCATTGATCTCATCAAGCTCGATTATTTGGTTAGTCCTTGTAACACAAGGATCAAATCCTTCCTCATCTCCTAATTGCTACATGAATTAATAAAAAAATAACTGCAAATGAATAGGTATAAGTACTTGGGTGCCATAAACCAAATCAAATGAAATTTTTCTAATGGATCTCTTGGGTGTGATTCTTTTATCCCATAAAGAAAATTTTAGTTGCTTGCCTCAATTTCTCTTATTGACCTCCAATGTTCTTCTTAGTATCTTGATCAAGTTTTTATTGCTTGACTCAGCCTGCCCATTTCCCTGAGGATTGTAATTGAGGGCATAAGTAAGATTTTTCCCATACTCTTCACACATTTCCATAAGAGGTTTGATTCTAAAACTCATAACATTATCAACAACCAACTTTGTAGGGACAACAAACCTACATATGATGTTAAATAAGAAGTCCAAAACTACTTGATGTGTAGCCTTCTTAGTAGGGATTGCTTCCACCCACTTGGTAAAGTAATCAATGGAAACTAATATCCACTTGTGTCCAACACTACAAACATATGCAATTTCACCAATAAAATATGACCCCCATTATTTAAAAGGAGCTTCAACTAATATATGTTGCAATGGGAGAGATCCAGAAGCTTTTAACTTGCTAGAGAAATGTTGATAGCCCCCACATATACACACAATTTGCGCAACATATTTGAACAAGGATGCCCACCAATAACATGTCATGATGATTTTATGAGAAATTGCATTTGCAACATAAGAACCACCACATATTCCCCCATAAAATTCACTTAAAACTTAGGAGTCTCTTCTTCAGTTATACATCTCAAGAGGACTCCTTCAGGATTCTTCCAAGCCAAACCAAGGCTAGTCAAGAGATACTTTTGGCAAACAAATTTCAATCTTCTTCTATGATTTTTATCCAAACTAGGACCACTCAAATTCCTTAGATAGTAAAAAATGCCCTTATACCAAACATAAGAACATACATTTTCTAGAGGTATATCAATATCAAAAACATGGTTTACTTCCATCACTTGAAAATTAGCATTAGCCATCAATCTTGCTAAACCAATTCCCTTTACCAATTTGGTGGTTTGTATGTCCATGTTAACGTTTTGAAGTTTGTTAACCCATCTACATCTCTTGCTGGATGTTTCCATTTGTGTTAGAATGGCCTTAACCATGGTGTGTGGCACAAAAGCAATGACCCTTGAGCTTAAAAAGTAAGCTCTGAATATCTTGGTGGATTTTACTAAAGAAAAATCTTGCTTTTCCATTTCAGTATAATTCAATTCGGAACCTTGCAAGGCCTTGCTAAAGAAAGCATTTAGTATTTGATGACCTTCATCATATTTTTGTAACAAAACTAAAGCTATAATATGTTCAGATGCAAAGGAGAATATTTGAAATTCTTTTTTGTAATCATGATTGAAAAAAATAGGGGTATTATTTAATGCATCCTTTACTCCTTTAAAAAATAGTATTGCCTCTTCTCCACACCTTATAGTTTGATCCTTTTTCAACATGCTTGTAATTGGTAAAGTGATTTATGTGAAATTGAATACAAAAATTCTAACAAAGTTGATTTGACCAAAGAAATATCGAATACCTTTCTTGGATTGGGGGATGGACACCTTATCAATGGATTCAACTTGTTCTAGATCAATCATTACTCCTTCATGAGACACAATGTATCCCTATAATTTGGCCTTTTGCACAGCAAAGTGACATTTATGGGGATTTAGAGAGATGCCAAACTCTCTACATCTAATAAGGATTTTTTTTTCCATGCTGAAGTCTAGTTCCCAACATAACTTAGTTGGGCATGCTGACACCTCACTTAGACATAGGCCTGAGTGCTCACTCGAAGTACATACAACCCACCAGGTCCCTTCTCATTCTGAATTGTCAAGATGTGGATCCTGCACTTAAATTTATCACAATATTTTTGCATTCTAAATATAAGACATGCATTGTAGTAACATAACATAAACATAGACAAGTATAACAAAAAGGAGACTGTTCATTCATCCATCCACATATGCAATCAATAAAAAAATATGGATTCCAATTACACCTCATGAATCTCTTTGAACCTTGGAAATCCATACTAGATTAACCATTACAAGCACATCAATTTCCTTATCGTATAAGACTTTGATATAAAGGGCAACACTTCTACTAACCATCCCCTCTTTACATGGTCATTACATACATATTTATAGGGTGGAAACTTTTCCTTCACCACTTACATGCTTTAATCTATTAATAGACAACTCCTGTACCTAGTTTGCATGCATCTTACCTCGTGCTTTAATCTTCAACATGCGGTCCTCCAAAATCGGCTCATCTCCAATTGGTAGTTCTATTTATGTTCCATGCCACAAACAACTTGCTTTATCTCCACGTCATGCTATATTTAGTTTTTTCCTTGTCCATGCATAATTCCTATTTATTTTGAGTCCTACATGTGCTTTATCCTTTTTTGGTGGTGCTTTATTAATTCTTTAGTCTATTTTTGAAATTTCCTTTGAAAATACGCCATCTTCTGAGTTTTTATAATTTTTAGATTTATTTGGAAATCCAGCTAACTACCGATTCTAGTGTTCACATGTGTGAACCTTCGCGCTTCCTTTTTCTTCCTTCCTATGCACACCTTTGCGCATTGCTTATACTTATAGTATTATGTTTCTATTCTCGTGTGCACCTCAACATTCACCCTTTTGACTTGTAGTTATTCTTTCCTTGGTTTTTCACACCCCATTGCGTGTAATTTTCATCCTTTGCACATGGCTTATACTTAGCCACTTTCTCAGCCCAACATTACCCCACACTAGGGATATTTTCTGTCCTCGACAATACAACAATTAATGAATAAAAAATAGAATAAAATAATCCAACCTGAAATAATGTGGGAAATTCCCAGAAGAATGCAAGGAATAAAGAATGTCTATCGCTGCACGCTTCAAAAATAGGCTCATAGTATTTTTAGAAGTTCAGGGAATTCCAGGATGATGGATTTCTATAGCTACTTCCACTCTTCAAGTGCAATATCCACCTTATTTGGTGCTAATTATACAATATTTGGTATCTTCTCCATGGTTAATTCTCTGACCTTCTCCTGTAGCTCCCTTAAAATTACATCCAATTCAATAGTCATTCCTTCCAAGATATCCACTTTTCTCATCACCATAACCTACACTTACCCTAGCCTTGCGTCTATTCTATTGCACTTAGCTTTGATGGCCTTTTTATTTTCTCCTACCTCCTGTAAATATTTTTTTCATGCCATCCTTTCCCCTATGTAAAATGAGGCCTGTAAATGACTCAAATTTTCCCCATCCTCTATAAGACACACATATATTATTGAGGTATCCTGAAAGCTGGCGAAGATCTTCTTAGCCTTTTGTGTGACTTCTTTCATGTCGGCACCTAGGTCTTCATACTCCTTTCTTATTTTATCAACATTTTCCTGGTTTGATTTCGCCATGTATTCTATTGTTGGCCCCTACCATTTATTTTATTTTATTTTTAAAAAATGAATCAATTCTTCTAGGGTATAAATATCCCTAAGTTTATTCATCCCCGCCTTCAAAACTATATCAACACAAGAATCCGCAATATACGTAATTAATTCTGCTGCCTTAATATTTACAACTTTCAACTGGGATTTGGTTTTATTTAATTCAATAGCTAGATTCTTAATTTTCAAGCTAACATCGTTTAGATAATCCCGCATGCTACGTAATGTGGCTCCCTTATTGATATTCCTTCACCCTACTTTAGAAACCATCTTATTTAAAGCATTGCTTGCCTGCTCATTCAAAAATTGAGTAAAGACCACAATTTTAAAGGCCCTTGATGGATATTTCTTCCCATGCAACTTGATGAATGAATATTTCTTTAACTTGAACTCCAGCTCCTCAACGTGTGTCTACAATGCGAAGGAAAATCTTGCGTGTGTGAGCATGGGATTTAGACTTGTTGAACATATCCCAACAATATAGTTTCTCAGGATCCACAAAGCTGTGAAATCTGGATATGAGGAGTTTTGTTTCGTCACATATATATGACATACTTGGTTGCGAAGGCGACCTTGGTGGAACATATCATTTCTTCTTCCTTCATTGTGATGACTTAGGTCCTGGTCCCACCGTGCGTTGCCTACATAATGATTATTACACAACATTGTGGTGCGCAGGACCGGTGTCATCTCATTGTTCTTTCTCTCCTCCTAGTACCTTCTCCCATTGCTCTTCCTTGTCGCACTCTTCCTCATGCTCCTCTTCATGCATGTGCTCTTCATAGTGAAACTGTTTCTGTTCCTGTTCATATTACTGCTATTAGTCAGGCTGACCATCTTCTTCTTTAGTAACGTGTATCACAGGAGATACTATTTCTCTTGAGTCCTCACCAGTTTAAAGGGCTTCTTCCATAAGCTTCCCCTCCACCTACTCTTCTTCCTCTTCAGTGGGGATGTGCCTTTACGCACTCCTAGTTGGGAAAATTGGAGAAACTTGAGGGGTGCATGATGTTCTTGCTTCCTATCACTGTCTTGCATCCTCTTCTACGTGCTATGTCTAGATGCCCTTCTGTCATATCTTCCTCTTATTTTTCCTCTTTAGGAGTTGGATCATGCCTGCGCTTAAACACCCTTGTAACTATTTTACTTGATGGGGGTGGTGTTAGATTAGTGTCACACACATTCTCTATCTTACCATCTTGGAGTTTCAACTGTAGATTTACATAGACCCTACAATATTCTTTACCCATTGCCAAGGTCATGATGGGCTTGAAGTCCATCCCATATGACTCCATAGTTTCTTGATAGGGTTTCTTAGTGACATACCCATACTTCCTTTGCAGTGTATGATATTTAATATCAACCTTTTCCTCATTGAACATCAGAGGTTGCACGTATCTTATTCTATGGATGACACTTATAAAGTACTTGGTTGTGAATGAAAATAGAAGTTTGCACCATGGCCCCATCTCTCCATTGTTCAACAAAAAATCATGCAAGACGGAAATGTTGAAAGACAACAAAATCTGCCTATCCCTCCAACACCGACGACAACTCCCTTGGTATGCACCATTCATCCTCAAATGCATCATGTATTCTCTTGTACCAATTTTATAGGCGTGCCTTGTATACATTTGTTATTGTGCCATCACATGTATATTTGGCAAAACATTACGCCGTATTTTCCTTTCAAGTGGATGCTCCCACTTCTTGTCTGGTGGGCCATCTAAAATGCCAATCTCCCAAAACACTGTTAACAACAAAATAGAGCCCAAGTAATTTTCTTTCCTTTATCTTGTTGGGCCTTTTCTTCCTCCAAAATACTCTCTGCAATATACATGGCAATGTTGTATTGGTTCCTTGCACCATCTTGTGCGCAATGTGCAAGAATTTATTATTCACCTCGGTCTATCTCTCCGAGGTGCCCAACTTACAACTCACAAAGCACTAGGCCACTCTTGTGCCAGGGTCAACAATGTTTGTTACATTAACGATGCAACTTCCCCTTTTATAGTGTAGTTTTATTGTTACTACCTCCACCGCCACCTCATCACGCATGTAAAGATTCATGTATTTAGCCCTATTGTGTAACCCTGTCACTTTTCCAATCAATTACGTGGTGATGTGTATCCTCATGCATGTGAAGTAAAATTACAATCTTCATGCACTCGCGACACTATCCATTGTAACAGTCATGTGGGTTTACTGAAAAATGGAAATTTGAAAAACTGCAGGACTCCAAAACCCTCCAAGGTCTTGCGCACCTTTTCATCAAAAACTACATTTCTGGTCACAGTACGCTGGTCTATCTCCTCTAAGATATCATTCTTTATATCAGTTTCATGTCCATGTGCATGGTGTTTATATTCTCTTATATTGCATCTCCAAAGCTGGGATGCCCATGGATTCTCAACTGTTACCTCCTACGAGTATTGCAGCTCTGAAACCTTGTCATATGGTGCATCCTCCATTGTCTTTTTTCCCTTGGGTACTTTATCCAATGGCACCATTTCCTCCCTTGGTTTTAAACTCATGTAACTATAAATTTTGAAAACTGTGTTTCATAGCTTCACAACCTTGTTTCAACTATTTGCCTTATACCCTCTTGATCTCAATTTCTCAATCCACCTATGCTTTAAAATCTTGAATCCACTGCGTGCCACAACTATGCAAACCAACCACGTGCCCTAACTTTGAAAATTTCTCTTCACTCAGCTGTACAACCTTAATTCACACTCTGCTTCTCCAAACCCTTCTATAACTTCCACTCTACTATTTAGAAGTCAGTTACTCTAAACGCAAGGACCTCTGCTTTTGGTTACTAGTTGCTCAGTTTCCCTCATTGCTACTCTATTTACAATCCACATTGGTTCACAAGAGATCCAATTTTCACAAATTCACAATCCGCAAGGTGAAAATTACAATTGCACTTACCCTCCTTTTATAGATTTCCAATTTTTGATCACATTATATGCGCACACCTACCAAAAATTTTTGGATTTTAATGTGGATTTTACATTTTCCCACCTTTTCATGAGTTTTCCTGCCTTTTCCCACAAAGTCTGGGGTTGTCCATAACCTTCTTCCATACACGATAGTCTATAACCTTTTGGTGCACCGCTACTTCCTAGGCTGCAAAACCCTTTGCATGCACCCTCATGCATTGTACATATTCTTCATATGTGCCACTTGTAAAGTATTTTTCCTTCTGCACTGGCTTCCTCGCATTATCCTTCACACAACAGCTTACGTTGCCTTCCTACGTTCCATACCGTGTTTTTATTAATTCATATCTTTGACCAAGTTTCCATATACACTAGTACACCTATGAGAAATTCCACCATTCCACGCGCACTCACACGTTATTGAGAAATCCAACCATACCAAACAAGAACAATTCCTCTAGAACACACTCTCGTGTGGTCAATCATTTTTCTCATTTTTCCCTCGCGCACATTTACCTTATACCCCACACTAAAATGATTTTTGGTCCTCTATGCATCGGTCTAGAATAAATAGGTCATCTCTTATGTATGGACACACTTATTAGAACAAAAAAAAAAGAGAAAAACTGAAAGGGAAATCCTAATCTAAATGGTAACAGTGCCTTATTATAACTTAAAATAAAGAAGATTATTTATAGTAGGGGTTCAACCTACTTCCATTAAAGTAACTAGGATTTAGTGTGCCGTCAAGTTATTTTAACTGACATGCCCCTGAATCCAAAATATTGGTTAGGTAAAGGGTCCTAACCAATGGAATTTCAATTTCCCTAGGTGGTGCGCAAACTTCGAATCATATAAAAGCACCAACCCACCTACTGAAAAAGACTTGTTCTTAATGTGCCTATCATGCCAAGCCTTTTGTCTTACCTTTTTTGTCTTCTGACTCCATCGTGTAATCACATGCCTTTCATCCAACTATATTAATTTTTAATGTGTTCCTCGATAACCTGCTCATCTGCAAGTCCTCTTGTGCACGAAATATATAAGGATGGTAACATGAACTCTACAGGAAAGACTACCTTTACTCTAAACACCAACTAGAAAGGTGTAACTTTATTCAACCTCTTGTAGGTGGTTATATATGCCCATAGTAAAACTGAAACCTTGCCATCCCAATATTTTCTACCCACTTAACAAATTTTTATCAATGTTTGGCTCAAAATATTATTGAAAGCCTATGTAGTACCATTGGCTTGTGGGTGATAGGGAGTAGTCTTATGATGTTCCACCATAAATTCTTCCAACAATATTCTAATTGTCTCATTTAGAAAATGAGTTCCCCTGTCACTAGTAAGGCTTAATGGACAACCATACCTGCTAATGATGTTCTCCCATAGGAAACGCACAACTATAGCTACTTTAAAATCCTTTGTGGGTGTTGCTTCTTCCCACCGTGTTAAGTAATATATGTAAGTTATTATGTATCACACAAATTTCCTTCACATAGCTAGTACAATTGGTCCAAATAAATTGATTTCCCATTTCCTGAATGGTTCTACTCTTACTATTGGTCGCAACGACATCTCATCACACTTCCCTAGCTTACCTATTCTCTGACAGTGATCACACACCTTTAAAAATTCTTTTGTATTCTTGTATAATGTCTCCCTCTAAAGTCTTGCGAGGAGTATTTTACATGCTATAGCTTCTCTTATATAATGTCCTCCAGCTATCCCACCATAAGCTTCCTCCATAATCACTTAGCGCTCATGATCCAAAACACACATGCACAATACTTCATATCCACCCATTTTATATAGGTTTCCTCCTACTAACTGCTAAGGTGCAGCACAAATAGCTAACTAATTCATCTCTGGTGTCTTCATTCCTCTAGGTACAATACCCATGCATAAGAATACCTCAATATATTCCAAATTAGTTAGTATGCGCTGCAATCTGAATAACTTGTCATCTTACGTATCAGTCACGCGCCATCCTTGATTTTTATCTTCATCTCCCCTAATGAGGGATGGAAACCCTTCAATTCATGATAGCCCCTGTGAAATAGATCCTAAAAGTCACGCAACAGTTTGGAAATATTTGCTACTTCTTCCTCCGACCAATAGTCCCCAATTATTGCCTCATTTAGCACATCTTTTGTCTCAATGTTCACTTTATTTATTTTCAACGACGAATGATATGCATGCGCCTTCTCATCAACCGTATCCAGGACCTGAAACTCACATTCAGTGTGCTCTATGTTCAGATATTTGACCTCTTCATCATCTATTAGAGACATGATATTTCCCTTTTCCTTTTCCCTCTAAGCACATTCCAAAATGCCTCATTGAATTCTAATCATGTGCGGTCACTCACGTACTCCTTTGGGTTAGGCTTCTCATATAATTGTGATATAAGCTCTTCTACTTTTACACTATATCCCAAAATTATGCACTTCATTATCTTTAAATATTCATGGAAAAAATGTTTAGTAGAGAAGTAATCAAATATGTGCATGATAGTTGAGGTCGAGTCTTTCCAACTCGCAATTTCTTGCTTTAGTTTTATATGTATGTACCATGCACATGTGCATCCGTGCAATGTAGAGTAAAAATTATGAACCCACATTGATGGTGGTAGTGCATTTGGGCCTTCTCACTAATTATTCTTATAATTATGAATGTGAGTCTAAGGAGATGCATCTCAATCATATACTGGTATCCTTAAGGGGAGATTACACCATACAAACCTGGTTAAAAACACATCCCTTATCTCGCACCATTAGAGTAGATTATCTCTATGTGTGGCCCACAATTGTGCTTCTCTTCCCCTCATTGAGTAGACCAACATGTTACTTATATCTCTTTTGTTTCTTAATTGCTCCTCCACCGTGCATAAGAATGAATTAGGGTTACCTTCCTTAGTGTACCACAATAGCATAATTTTTCCTAGCCTCCTGACTGTCCGCGGTCTGATTACTCATGTTACCCTTCGACGAAACTCATGACCAACCATTTCATACATTCCATGAGCCAAATTATCACAAGAAATGCTGGATGTGTCACTGATAAAATGTGCATCTCCGCATTTGAGTATTCCCTCCTTTATTTGCTCAACATACTTTGGATCACACACCGTCTGCGTGTAAATCTAGTTAAGATATTTTTCACTCATCGACTGTAGGGTGCAATATTTGTGCCATCCATATGAATCACTACTCACTCTACCTCATTCTCAAAACTAACATAACAATTGTTAAAACAAAAATATGCATTATTCACATGACACCATGGATGACCAAGTAGTGCAGGGAAGCTAGCTGCCTCTGCCAAATCTAACACCTCAAAATCACCCTTGAATTTTTCTCCTTGAATAGGGATGCTTACATCTTTTAAGAATCCAATGGGCATGGCCCTTGTCTTATTTTCCATGTACATCACACTTGAGAATGAATGCAATGGTGGCCTTCCCATTTTATTCTAAGCATCAACGGTATCAAGATTAACTTCCACACATTTTTCAATCAAAATGTTACTTACCAACCAACCATCTATAATTGCATCCAAGGTAATTTATTTATCATACTCATGGTTCTGAGGTATCAAGTTATCTTGTAAGATTTGGAACTCCCTCTCTGTATCTATGCACAAAACCCTTTCCCGCAACCATTATCCAAATAGAGGTATGATACTCTCTTTCCTAAACATTCTGCACACTTCCCTAAGGTCATCGACATCCTTAACGGGTACTTTAGTATACTTTGCACACTCTTTGTCTCATGCATGTTCTATCAGATAAAGTATCTCTCCTTGTAGCTCTTTGATTAATCCCATAGTTTCTTAAAATACTTCCTTTTGCTGCCCTGCATCCATATACTTTTTTGGATGCACATTCTCTTCCCATCGGATGAGCGGCCTCAATCTTCCCTATTTACATGTTTGTGAAGCCTCTACGTGCGTAGTGACCAATAATGACCAATAATGGTTTCGACTATGATACAACCAAATAATTTGGCTTCCACTTTCCTTACCTATAATGTTTAACTTGAATCATTATTGTGCCTCTATCCTTCTTATTCTTGCACACATGCGGGTAAAAGTACGAGTAATATTATACCTTGTTCCCCTTCCCACAAAACAAACAATACTAGTTCTTTGGGCACTCATATTGATAGAGGTATGTCAACCCACATATATAACACACTCCTCAAATGAATCTACCTCTATGACCTCCATGACCTATGCCACAATATCCTCCCCTATAACCTCCATTTCCATTATCACTTGCGCCATTATTTTGTCCGTTGCATAGATAAGAACTACTTTCTACGCTAGCCTGACACAACCCGGTCTAACAAGCTCATGGATATGGTCAATCAGACGAAAATTGGCTATATCATGAGTATGCACATCACAAATATTACAATAAAGTGAGACATTTTTCTACGTGGCGCACTGAAGAAGTGGGAAGTATCAAACATTATGATTCTTGTGACATATCTCATAAGATGTTAGTATGGTGTGCACATTCTTGGGTGGATAACTATCCTTAGTGTTCCCCTCTACGTCAAAGTTTGTATACTATAGTCCACTATGAGTGTCATGCGTAGAATTAGTAGAAAAATTCTCCAACTGTGTTGACATAGCTGTTATATATGCTTCAAGGAATGAACTGACACCAATATCTACACTTCCAACTTCCTATATGCATAATGTTTCCTACAGATATTTACGTGGGTCTATAAATGTTTTATGTGATATCACCCTTCTAAATGGTGTCAAAAGTCTACCCATGAACCATTGCACGTATTGGCTTTGATGGATGTCATACGAGAGATTAGACAACAAAGTATTGAATCACACATCATATTCTCGGACACTCTCTTATAGTACCTTTTTAATCTACTTGGGTGTGTTGATGTTTTTCTACTCAAACTCAAGCATGTGAAACTCAACCAAAAAGGTAGCTTATAACATGTCATAGTCCTCTAGTGTCTAATGTGTATCATACTTTCTATGCCAGCTAGGAACGTAGCCTTGTAATATAGTTGCGAACTGACTGACCTTCTTGTCTGAAGCAGTAATTCCCTTGGCTCTCCACAAGAGTTCACATTTGTGTACATTTTCTGCAACATATTATAATCCTCTATAATCATGTAAGTGGAGTGACATTTCAAAGAAAATACAAGGAGGTTGTTGTGGTGGCAGGTTACTTCATTGTCCCGAGTTTCTTCCACTTGGTGGAGGACCATATCCTGAACCTGAACCTCCATTAGAGTTACCTCCACTCAGGGGAGGACTAGATCCTCTTGACCCTCTTGTCCCTGGAATGAATGGTGGTCTTGAAGAAGAACTAGTCTCCATGGTTGTAGTAGAACTAAACTGCGCACCAAACATATGTCCTTGTATCCAACCTAGGGACTACTTCAAGTGACTAACACACCAACACTTTTTCCTGATGTTGCACTTACTATATTACTTCTAATTTTTTTTATTGTTTGGCTATGAGAGCCTATTACACTGCCATATGCGTGACCTTTATCTGTTGCACCTCCTAAGTTGATACTAGTATGTACCTACCTATATATTCATCCCAATGTGGTGATCCTCTATTTCTCTCTCATTCTCCATCATTGTGAAGATCATCTATATGAAATCTTGAATATTGAGAACATAGTGCAAGGGCTAAGGGTTTGAGGTGGTCTAGATGTGTGCCAACGCTATCCAAATCTTCACTAGATTTTCTTTCCTTTGATGTCGAGCGGGTCCTCCTACCATGTTTTCCCAATATTATAGGGACAGAGTTTTGTGGTCCCTCGCTTCCTATAGGGTTCTCACCACCTCCGCTTGAACCTATTCCTCTATGATTCAATGCTTCTTCAACTGACTTATCTTACACATCACTGTATCTACATAATATTTCTTGTCTTTCATTTTCCATATAGCCCATAAATATCCTTCCCAACCCCTTTCCTCATCCCTACACTCGGTGGGGTTTAGCTAGCCATTGGTAGGATTAACAATCCCAGTTCAAGGATAAGGATTCTTATAACTAATGGTAGCATGTGTAAATACGATCCGCTGGGATCATACACGAATTAAAACTCTGCTTCCTCTAGGCAAAAATATGTTAAAATTGCATACTCCAAAGTGTAACTTTGCAATACGCCTACCCACCAATGATCTACTACACATATCCATGACTCATCCAAATCAGAGAGTTCCTGATACTTATCTTGGCTACATAAGTGCTTCTTTCCCAGTCGACTCCCCTTATTCTATGCGTAAGATGCTAACCAAGTGTGTAACTCTTAAAGAAATAAATTGAAGAACGTCTCGTATAGTGCATCGTATAGGTTGTCTTCTACCCATTTACATATATTAAAACTACTATTGGTGCTATAATTTTGTGCAAACTCATCCTATCCATCATGGATCTAGTGCGCAATGTTCTCCAATGACATCCAAAATGCCATATGCACGCCAGATCATGAAAGCAAAAGTGAAAGAAGGTCCCAACAATGGAACCAAAATGTCATGCTATAGTCTAGTTCCCAGCACAGATTAGTTGGGTGCATTGGCACATCACTCAGACATAGGCCCAAGTGCTCACCCAAAACACGTAAAAAACCACTAGGTCCTTTCTCATTCTGACTTGTCAAGATGTGGATCCTGCACTTATAGTTATCATAATATTCACACATTCTAAATAGAATACATGCATTGTAGTAACATAACATAAACATAGACAAATATAAAAATAAGGAAAATTTTCATTCATTCTGTAGTGCCCACATGTTTATAGCTCCAGTTATCTGTTGGTTCCTTTATGCATAGACATGTTTTGATTAAGACTCTGATAGATTTTGGACATTTTGCTATGTTATTTTATCCTCATGGACATTAGGGTATTTTGGGCACGTAGCGCCAATTGGACTAGATTCATATATTGATATATTTCTTGTGATGTTGATGACACTAACAGGGGTACATGATAGTGAGATTTATTGGTTAGATGTTGATTTCTTGTGGTCGATTTGATTAATGATATAGTTTTCTGGATTTAATAATGGTAATCTCATGCTAGCCTAAGTGTATGTCATTGTAATTTTATCTGTGGATGATTCATGGCAAACTATGTGTATAATTGTATGCATTGCACTATCAATTGTATAATAATGTTAGGACATTATAAGTTTGATTAAATTTGTGATGTGTAGATGATGTTTATTATATTGGACAGATGTGGTTAATGTGTGCAATGAGTGTGCAGGTGACAGGTATAGGAGAGCATGGGTTTCAGGGCGGCTACGCAATTGTGCACGAGCGGCCCACGGGCTGAGTCTTAACCATGCTAAATGTTTGAGGCCTTAGAATAGGTGTATTAATTGGGCACCATGGGTGAACCCTCAATTGTAATGTATTTATGTCTTGTAAAATTAATTATGTTTAGGGTGTGTTTTATTAAGTAAACTAGTTTAGGGGTTTAATGATCTCATCTTAATTTAAGTGATGGTTTTGGGTAAGTGTGTGTGTGTTGGTAGAAGGGATTGGGGACCACATGTGAACCTTGGGTGGACCCCACACCCTCTACCCTTGTGCCCAAGTATGCCAAACCCGAAATTGGGTTATTTTAGGCATTTTTAGGGACCCCTTTTGAGTTTGGGAGTTCCCTTAGCATGAAAATGGGCCCTTGGACCCTACCTAATAGGTAGGGGGGCTTATTTCCAAGGTTTGGAGGGAGTTTCCCTCCCATTTTTCCCTCCTTAGTCACCATCCATGTAAGATGGTTGGTTTGTGTGTAATTGTTAAAAGTTGCTCCACTTTGTTTTATTTTCATTTTTAGTATTTTGGGTGATAAGGGCTAAAAGGTGAGTTTACTTTTACTTATTTGGTTTTTGGAATCTTTGACTCATGGGAGGAGAGGGGGTGACACTTGTCACCTTCCCATTGGTGAGGAAACTTTTGGGTTCCTCTTCTTATTCTTCCTCATGTGGAAGGAAGGGGTCTTCTTTGCTCATTTTTTTGGGAGAACTTGGAGAATTTTGGGAGCTTGGAAGTTTGCTTGGACAAAGAGGAAAATCTTAGAGTCTTGGAAAGCATTGTAGAGGTAGGATTCTTAATCCTTTTCTTTCCTAGTTGTTCTTATCTTGTTAACTATGCAATGGTCAATAAAATAATGTGTGTGAAATGATGTGTTGTAAAGTTGTATGGAGAATGTAGTTTGTTTGTTTTGTTACTTTGTTGTTTTCTTTTGTTTTCTCTCCACCATCATTTGGATTGATGGTTTTTGGAGAATGTAGGGGAAGAGAGAGGGATTTCCCTCTCAAACCTCATGGTTGTTGGTCAAGCCATGAAGGTCCCTTCTCATCCCCTCATATGGTTTGAGGTGGGAGAAAGGTTCATATGGCTTGAACCTTTCCCCATTCTTGGTGAGGAAACCCTTTTGGGTTTGAAAATCCTCCCAAGAAGGATTTCTTTGACATAAAGGAGGAATAAGGAGGATGAATGATTAGGAGGAATAAGGAGTTTTGTAAACATGCTTTTGTTGGTGTTCCTATGGTTGGACACCTTTGATTTGGGCATCCTATTTCTTCTCTTCCCCCTTTGTGAGGTTGACCTTGTTCTCCTCATGTTGTTGTTTTACCATGTGTAGTATGTCTAAGTGTTTAAATGGTCCTATGTATTTCTTGTTGTGTTTTATCCCCATTATACTTGTGCACATTGTGGAAGTTTGTTCCTCTCTCCCATGGGCTTGGGGGAGGCTAGCATGGCTTCCAACCATGGAAAGGCATGTGATGATGCCTATTGGTTTGGTGGTAAACAAGCCTTGTCTCTTATTTCAACATCCTTGGAAGAACATTCAAGTTTGGAGATAGTTGGAGCCTCCTTGCCATCTTGGTCCTCTTGGTCATCTTCATCTTTTGAGGACATTACTTTCATTTTATCTCTTCAAATGTGGCTTGGTGAAGCCTTACCTTCTTGTAAATACCTATTTTTGTACTTGATGCTACTTGTAAACTTTAGTCATTGCTAAGGAAGTTTTCCCTTCATTATTGCAAGAATCTTGTAAACAAAAAAAAGAAAGGAAGGATTACCATATTGAAAACATGAACTCTTTTATTTTAATGTCTTCATTTGGAGGTCTTGGTTGTTTAGAAATCTGCAAAAATATAGTTATGCATTGTACATTAAATCTGTAATTTTTAGTTGTGTCTACTTTTCAAGTTTTGTTAAAAAAAAACTATGTGATGGCATATGTATATAAATATGAAATTTACAAGCTAAACATTCTTTTAAATCTGTAAATTTTTATGGCATTACATTTTGGTATCAGAGCCATGGTTCAAACACACGGACTCTTTGGGTAATTTCTGTTTTATTATCTTATTGCTTTGTTTAAAAAAATATATAAAAAAAAATTGTAATTTTGAGTTTAACTTCTTTGAAAGGAAATTTAGTTTATTGGAAGGAGTGCTTTAGTGCATAAGAAAAAATCTGTTTTATTTTTCTTGTTGTTGGATCTCCCTCTTGTAGAAATCTGCATTAATTATTTAGCTATTTTCATTGAAGGAAAGTTAGTGTACATGGAGTTGTAGGATTCATTTTGCTTGAAATGCATTTATTAGCTGATTTATAATAGTTTTCTTGCAAATTTGGTAGCATTAATAAAGGAAAGAAATCAGATTATATACTTTATTGATATATACTTTTTTTTTATTCATGTGAAAACAAGAATGTGATGCTATATATCCATATGAAACAATATTTTTCCTACTTGATTATATGGACTAAAATTTTCCAATAAAAAAAATTTATTGATAAAATTTTCTTAAATTGGTTAAAAAATAGATATATATATATATATAATATATATATATGTTTAGTTACAGTATATATAATTATATTATATATATATATATATATATATATATTTACATTAAAGACTGAATAATATATATAGATTCGTAAATTATATATATGTAGTTGTTTTTATATTAAAAAGTAAATAAATAAAATAAAATAAAACAATAAAAAATAAAAAAAGAAATTTTTTAGGTTGGGGAGGGCCGAACCCCCTCCCCAACCCCCACATAACACCAAATCGTTGATCCACCCCCTCGACCCCCTACTCCCTCCCCACGCTGACTCTCCCTACGTCCGACCCCCTGTCCCCTCTCCCCACACCAATGTATCCCCCTGCTGTGACGCCTTGTTGCCCCTGCTCTCCAGTTGTCTCCCTCCCCCCTTCCCACACACTGGCCCTTGTCCCTTCCCTACGCCACCCCTGTTCCCTTCCTCACTGCCACCCAACCACAGTGCCCCTCCAACCCTCTGCGCACCCTTCCCTCCCCACGTCGGTCCCCAATCGCACCCTCTCCACCTCCATGCTGCCTCCCTTTGCTCCCACACTACCCACGTCACGCCCCACCACTGCATCTTACAGCCCCCCCTCCAAAAAATGCGGCCACACTCCCACAGAAGCATAAAAATCAAATAAAAAAAATACATGCATGTAAGCCAACACTCACTTAGAATCTCTCAATAATCAAATTAAAGGAGGTATGTGGCTTGACATCTCCATGAGATCAAGTCCATAGCTCCACCTCAACCTGCAAATAAGAGAAAAGGAGAGAAAAAAAGAAAGCAAATGGGAAAAGGGATCTAAAAGGGAGAAAGAAAACATAAGGAAATTTTAGGGTTTTTTAGGGCAAGATTGATCAAGGGCTAGATTTGTTTGATCCAAGGGACCACAACTAAATCTTTCAAACCTTAAAGTCTTTTGAAAAAGGGGAAATAATTTTATGAGGGGTGTGTGTGTGATAAAATAAATAAAAAGGGGGAAAACAAATTAAATGTAAAGGGTGTGTAAGAAAATTAATAAAAAGGGGGAGACTAATTATTTACAAGGGGTGTAAAAATTTACTTATGACCCTAGGGATTGTTAGAGTAAAATAATTAAATTTATCATTAGGCTAGGGTTTATTAAATTTCAGGTAATTTAATGATTAATGTAAAATAGACCATTACATGGGAAGGGGCATTGCATCTATTTACATTATATAATGATAATAACAATAATAATAATAATTATAAATAAATAAAAAATAACTAAAACGCTTCCAGCAACGTTTAAAAAAGTTTATAAAACATTTTTTTTACCTCGGGTTCAGGATGGCACCCAAGAGGGGATGATCAGCTAGAGGCTCGGGACGTAGTGCACCTACGCGGGAGCCTCCGACCCCCAATTTTGGGCCTCAGATATTAGAGACCCTGCAGCAGCTGATAGGCATCGTGTAGGAGCGCCTTCCACCACCGCAGGAGCCGCGAGAGGAGGGCATTCAGTTGGGAGACGAGGAGTTGATTGGTGAGGACGCACATTTAGAGCCACCTGAGCACGATACCCGAGATGAGAGAGGTCACGCAGCCCTTCCATCCTTGGCAAGAGGATGGCCTCGTTTCATCGCAGCCAATCACACAGCTTCGAGGGACCATTTGGAGATAGGTGACCCCTTTCACCTGTTAGACCACATCACCAGGATCGAGACACAGGTAGTGTGATTCGAGACCTTCTTCGCCTTCAGCCACCTACTTTTACTGGTTCGACAGATGGCTTTGGGGCAGAGTCCTGGCTCCTTAGCCTGGATAGCTACTTTGGCTTGCACTCTCATGAGAGAAATGTCAAAGCCAGGTTCGCCATACACCTCCTCCGAGACACAACAGGCGTTTGGTGGAGGAATGAGGAGCGGAAGCTCCATTTGACTCGAGATACAGTGACCTGGGAGTTGTTCGAGGAGTGGTTCAGGGCCCGGTATATGTCAGAGCATTTTGTTATAGAAGAGGATCGATGAGTTTCATGACTTACGACAGGGCTCTGGCACAGTGGCGCAGTATGAGAGTAGGTTCTTGGATCTCTTGCAGTATGTAGACTACCTGCAAGATGAGAAATTATAGGTAAACAGGTTCATTCGGGGCTTGAATGTGCAGATATAGCAGGAGCTGTTAGGATGTTATCTCCTCCCATGCTTGAGAAGGCCATTGAGAAGGCCTATTTGGCTGAGGAGAATAGGACCAAGGTGCAAGAACACTGAGATAGAAACAAGAGAAAGTTCCAGGATAGGATATAGGCCTTTCAGAGTCAGAGGGCATAGGGTGCAGCACCACCCCCTAGAGGAGGATTCTGGTCTTCTCCAGCAGCATCGAGAGCTCCACCACACCCACCGCAGTAGACACAGCATCAGGGACATCAACATCAGAGGGGTAGGAAGACTCAGAGCTTTTAGCGAGGTGGATCTAGAGGTGGTTTTGGTGGATCTAGGGACAGCAGGCAAGGTACTCATCACTCACAGCCAGCCTGCTTGCAGCAGTCTGCTAGGGTTGGACCGGCAGGTTCAGTTTGCCAGAGTACAGGAGGGACCCCATCTCAGAGGGGTACAGGAGGATGTTTTATTTGTGGGGCTCCAGACCATTATGTGCATATGTGTCCACACAAGCCCACTACTATGGATATGTAGAGAGCTCCTAGATCTGAGCAGACGGTGGGTGACGTGGGACGCACCCATCGTGTATATGCAGTGGTTGACAACCGCCAGGCTGAGCATCAGGCCACAGTCATTGAGATGACAGGTACTATCAGGGGTATTTCTGTCTCAGTAATTTTTGATTCAGGTGCTTCAGATTCTTTTGTATCTCCTTCTGTAGTAGACCAGTGTGGGCTAGTGGTGGCTAGGCAACTAGATAGTTGGCAGGTTGAGTTGGCCTCTGGGGCTAAACTGCCATGGACTCATATGTGGAGAGTTGTGTACTTGATTTGGGAGTCTTCTCCACTACACTTGACCTCTGAGTTATTCCTTTAGGATCCTATCAGGTAGTGTTGGGTATGGATTGGCTCGAGGCTCATCGAGCCAAGGTGGATTGCAGAAAGAAGGTCATTGAGTGTCAGGATGATCTTGGTAGTGCAGTTGTGATTTCAGGGATGCAGAGACCTATTTCCTTGCATATGATCTCGGCTAAACAACTCAAGTGGAGCATGCGTAAGGGTTGCCAGTTGTTTTCTATCACTATCAATGATCGTTTGGATAGTACTCCAGAACATTTACCCCTTAATGATCACATAGATTTGAGGGAGTATGCAGATGTGTTTCCAGGAGAGCTTCCAGGTTTACCACCTAGTAGGGAGGTGGATTTCACCATTGACTTAGTGCCTGGCTCCGCACCAATTTCTAGGGCACCCTATCGGATGACAACTTTAGAGCTTCATGAGCTCAAGATTCAGTTAGAGGAGTTGTTAGAGAAGGGTCTCATTCGACCTAGTGTATCTCCTTGGGGAGCGCCAGTCATATTTGTGAAGAAGAAGGATGGTTCTCTCAGGCTTTGTGTAGACTTCAGACAGCTCAACAAAGTCACAATAAAGAACCGTTATCCACTCCCTAGGATTGATGACTTGTTTGATCAGATGCGGGGAGCTAGAGTGTTCTCCAAAATTGATCTCAAGTCAGGGTATCATCAGTTGTGCATATCAGATGCAGATATTCATAAGACAACTTTTCGCACACGTTATGGGCATTATGAGTTCACTGTTGTCCCCTTTGGTTTGACCAATGCCCCAGCTGTCTTCATGAGCCTCATGAATGGAGTGTTCAGGACCTTCCTTGATCACTTTGTCATAGTGTTCCTTGATGATATTTTGATATATTCTCATTCCGAGGAGGAACACGAGGAGCATTTGAGACAGGTGCTTCAAGTTTTAATAGAGAAAAAATTGTTTGGGAACTTGGAAAAATGTAGCTTCTTTCAGACAGAGATTCAATACTTGGGGCACATTATTTCAGGAAAGGGTATCTCTGTAGATCCCTCTAAGATTCAGGCTATCATGGATTGGCCAACGCCCACATCAGTGACTGAGGTGATGAGCTTCATGTGTTTAGCAGGGTATTACCGTAGGTTTGTGTAGGACTTTTCTAGGATTGCTCACCCTATTACCTCCCTTCAGAGGAAAGGGAAGAAGTTTGAATGGTCAGAGAAGTGTGAGCAGGCCTTCCAATTGCTTAAGGAAAGGTTAACCATGGCACCTATCTTAGCAGTTCCAGACCCGACAGAGGATTTTGTTGTTTGCACTGATGCATCACTAGAGGGTTTGGGAGCAGTTCTTATGCAGGAGCATTAGGTGATTGCCTTTGAGTCGTGTAAGCTCAAAGACTACGAGCTTAACTATCCTACTCACGACTTGGAGCTTGCAGCAGTTGTTCATGCACTTGTGCGTTGGTGACATTTCCTTTTGGGTAGACCTTTCATCTTGAGGACAGATCATTGTAGCTTACAACATATCTTCTCTCAGCCGAACCTCAACGCTTGTCAACGGCGTTGGATGGAGTTCCTATGTGAGTATGACATGGAGGTACAGTATATCAAAGGAAAGGAAAATGTTGTTGTAGATGCACTTAGTAGACGATGACATGTGCTTGCTTCATTGACACTGCAGTCAGATTTGAGAGGCAGGATTCTTGAGCATCTTCCAGAGGACAGGTTTTATGAGGGTGCTAGGTAGATGTTGGATTCTCAGGGTTCTTTTGAGGGTAGATATTCAGGATGCATGTTAGAGTCTGATGGTTTTCTTCGATTCCATAGGTGCATTTATGTGCCTAAGGTAGGTGATCTGCATAGTTTCATCCTTACTGAGGCTCATCGAGCCCCATACGCAGCACATCCAGGAGTGAAGAAGATGCATGCCGATTTGAGAGAGTTATATTATTGGCTGGGTCTTCATCGGGACATAGCAGATTTTGTAGCACGTTGTCTTGAGTGTCAGAGAGTCAAGGCAGAGCATTCTCATCCCATAGGACTCTTATACCCTCATGACATTCCTGAGTGGAAATGGGATGTGATCTCCATGGATTTCATAGTAGGACTCCCTATGTCCTCTTATCGTCATGATGCCATTATGGTCACTGTGGATAAGTTGACCAAGGTTGCACATTTCTCACCAACCAAGGTCACCTATAATGCACAGGCCATCGCCAAAGTGTTTATGGAGGACATTGTTAGATTGTATGGGATCCCGAAGACGATCATCAATGACAGAGACACCATCTACACATTAGTTTTCTGGACTTATTTTTAGGATGCTTTGGGTACACAGATTAATTTTAGTTCAACATATCATCCAGAGAAAGATGGGCAGACACAAAGAGTTAATTAGGTTCTTGAGGACATGTTGAGGATGTATGTGATGGGCAAGCAGAAGAAGTGGGAATATTATTTGCATTTAGTTGAATTTTCCTAAAACAACAATTATCATAGCTCCATTGGCATGGCTCCCTATCAGGCTTTATATGGAAGACCTTGCAGGACACCTTTGAGCTGGGACAGACTGGATGACAGGATTATTTTGGGGCCAGCTTATCTTTAGGATTTAGAGCAGCAGGTTGTTCTGATTAGACAACGTCTTGAGCAGGCTAGAGCACGCCAGAAGGCATATGCAGACACCAAGAGGATCGATCGTCACTTCTCAGTGGGTGACAAAGTCTTCTTGAGGGTTCATCCTCATAAGATTTCGATCCATTATGGAAAGGGTTCTAAGCTATCACCTCGTTTTGTGGGGCCTTTTGATATTCTTGAGGTCATCGGTCTAGTTGCCTATCGCCTAGCTTTTCCACCACACCTTGCACGGACCCACGATGTTTTTCATGTTTCTGTACTTAGTAGATATGTACCAAATGTTTCTCATGTTTTGGATTAGTCAACATTATAGGTAGAGGATAGAGGGCAGTGGAGACTGGAGCCCATACGTATACTGGAGCACCAGAGGTTGGCCCTTCGGGGTCGAGATTTGGACCAGGTTAGAGTGCAGTGGGACCGATATGATGAGTCATCAGCTACCTGGGAGGATGCTACACCACTGAGGGCTAGATATCCCTATCTCTTCCAATGAATTCCAGGAGGAAGTCTAATTCTAGGAGAGGGGGATGTAGTGCCCACATTTTTATAGCTCCAGTTATCTGTTGGTTCCTTTATGCATAGACATGTTTTGATTGAGACTCTGATAGATTTTGGACATTTTGCTATGTTATTTTATCCTCATGGACATTATGGTATTTTGGGCGCGTAGCACCAATTGGACTAGATTCATATATTGATATATTTCTTGTGATGTTGATGACACTAACAGGGGTACATGATAGTGATATTTATTGGTTAGATGTTGATTTCTTGTGGTCGATTTGATTAATGATATAGTTTTCTAGATTTAATAATGGTAATCTCATGCTAGCCTAAGTGTATGTCGTTGTAATTTTATCTGTGGATGATTCGTGGTGAACTATGTGTATAATTGTATGCATTGCACTATCAATTTTAAAATGATGTTAGGACATTATAAGTTTGATTAAATTTGTGATGTATAGATGATGTTTATTATATTGGACAGATGCGGTTAATGTATGCAATGAGTGTGCAGATGATAGATATAGGAGAGCATGGGTTTCAGGGTGGCTACGCAATTGTACACGAGTGGCCCACGGGCTGAGTCTTAACCATGCTAAATGTTTGAGGCCTTAGAATAGGTGTATTAATTGGGCACCATGGGTGAACCCCTCAATTGTAATGTATTTATGTTTTGTAAAATTAATTATGTTTAGGGTGTGTTTTATTAAGTAAACTAGTTTAGGGCTTTAATGATCTCATCTTAATTTAAGTGATGGTTTTGGGTAAGTGTGTGTGTGTTGGTAGAAGGGATTGGGGACCACATGTGAATCTTGGGTGGACCCCACACCCTTTACTCTTGTGCCCAAGTATGCCAAACCCGAAATTGGGTTATTTTAGGCATTTTCAGGGACCCCATTTTAGTTTGGGAGTTCCCTTAGCATGAAAATGGGCCCTTGGACCCTACCTAATAGGTAGGGGGGCTCATTTCCAAGGTTTGGAGGGAGTTTCCCTCCCATTTTTCCCTCCTTAGTCACCATCCATGTAAGATGGTTGGTTTGTGTGTAATTGTTAAAAGTTGCTCCACTTTGTTTTATTTTTGTTTTTAGTATTTTGGGTGATAAGGGCTAAAAGGTGAGTTTACTTTTACTTATTTGGTTTTTGGAATCTTTGACTCATGGGAGGAGAGGGGGTGACACTTGTCACCTTCCCATTGGTGAGGAAACTTTTGGGTTCCTCTTCTTATTCTTCCTCATGTGGAAGGAAGGGGTCTTCTTGCCTCATTTTTTTGGGAGAACTTGGAGAATTTTGGGAGCTTGGAAGTTTTCTTGGACAAAGGGAAAAGCTTAGAGTCTTGGAAAGCATTGTAGAGGTAGGATTCTTAATCCTTTTCTTTCCTAGTTGTTCTTATCTTGTTAACTATGCATTGGTCCATAAAATAATGTGTGTGAAATGATGTGTTGTAAAGTTGTATGGTGAATGTAGTTTGTTTGTTTTGTTACTTTGTTGTTTTCTTTTGTTTTCTCTCCACCATCATTTGGATTGATGGTTTTTGGAGAATGTAGGGGAAGAGAGAGGGATTTCCCTCTCAAACCTCATGGTTTTTGGTTGAGCCATGAAGGTCCCTTATCATCCCCTCATATGGTTTGAGGTGGGAGAAAGGTTCATATGGCTTGAACCTTTCCCCATTCTTGGTGAGGAAACCCTTTTGGGTTTGAAAATCCTCCCAAGAAGGATTTCTTTGACATAAAGGAGGAATAAGGAGGATGAATGATTAGGAGGAATAAGGAGTTTTGTAAACATGCTTTTTTTGGTGTTCCTATGGTTGGACACCTTTGATTTGGGCATCCTATTTCTTCTCTTCCCCCTTTGTGAGGTTGACCTTGTTCTCCTCATGTTGTTGTTTTACCATGTGTAGTATGTCTAAGTGTTTAAATGGTCCTATGTATTTCTTGTTGTGTTTTATCCCCATTATACTTGTGCACATTGTGGAAGTTTGTTCCTCTCTCCCATGGGCTTGGGGGAGGCTAGCATGGCTTCCAACCATGGAAAGGCATGTGATGATGCCTATTGGTTGGGTGGTAAACAAGCCTTGTCTCTTATTTCAGCATCCTTGGAAGAACATTCAAGTTTGGAGATAGTTGGAGCCTCTTTGCCATCTTGGTCCTCTTGGTCATCTTCATCTTTTGAGGACATTACTTTCATTTTATCTCTTCAAATGTGGCTTTGTGAAGCTTTACCTTCTTGTAAATACCTATTTTTGTATTTGATGCTACTTGTAAACTTTATTCATTGCTAAGGAAGTTTTCCCTTCATTATTGCAAGAATCTTGTAAACAAAAAAAGAAAGGTAGGATTACCATATTGAAAACATGAACTCTTTTATTTTAATGTCTTGATTTGGAGGTCTTGGTTGTTTAGAAATATGTACAAATGTAGTTATGCATTGTACATTAAATCTGTAATTTTTAGTTGTGTCTACTTTTCAAGTTTTTATTTAAAAAAAGAATCTATGAGATGACATATGTATATAAATCTGAAATTTACAAGCTAAACATTCTTTTAAATCTTTAAATTTTTATGGCATTACACATTCATCCACATATATATTCAGTACCAAAATCTAGATGCCAATTACACCTTGTGAATCTCTACAAACCTTTGTAATCCATACTAGATTATCCATTACAAACACATAATATTCCTTATTGCATACGACTCATATATAAAGGGCAGTTCTTATACTAACCATCCTCTCTTTACATGGTCATTACATACATATTTATAGGGTGGGAACTTGTCCTTCACCACATACATGCTTTAATCTATTAATAGAAAAATCCTATACCTAGTCTGCATGCATTTTACCCCGTGCTTTAATCTTCAACATGTAGTCTTCCAAAAGAAGATTAAATGTAACTGGTAGTTCTAATTATGTTCCGTGCCATAAAAAACTTTCTTTATCTCCACGTCATGCTATATTTAGGCCTGTCCTCATCCATGTATGGTTCCTATCTATTCTAAGTCCTGCATGTGCTTTATAATGTTTTGGCAGTGCTTTATTCATACTTTAGTCTCTTTCTGGATTTTCCTTGGTGAATACGCCATCTTCTAATTTTGTCTATTTTTAGAAATCTAGCTAATTCTTGATTCTATTGAACTTGTGCACGAAGTTTCACACATCCTTTTTCTTCCTTCCTGCATGCATGTTCATGCACTTCTTATACTTGTAGTATTATCTTTCTATTCTCGTGTGCACTTCTATGCAAACCCTTTTTAATTTTAGTTATTCTTTCCTTTGTTCCACACGCATCCTTACACACAGTCTTCATCCTCCACATGAAACTTATACTTAGACACTTTCTAAGCCTAACATATTTTCTCAAGATTCTCCAAATGATCACTCCTTTTCTTGGAGTAGATAGTAATTTCATCCTGATAAACCACAATTAAATCAATAATAAACCTAGAAAATGCAACATCCATGGCCCTTTGAAAAGTGACACCATCATTCATCAAGAAAAAGTTCATTCTAACATAAAAATAGGTTCCCCAAAGAGTGGTGAAGACAATTTTATATTGTTCACATTCCTTGACCATAACCCAATTATACCCTGAGAAACTATCTAAAGTAGAAATGATTTTAGACCCTATCACCTTTTACAATAAGTTTTCCATGTTAGAAAGAGGGTAGTTATATGTCAAATAGGCCTTTTTTAAGTTCCTGAAATCAACACAAAGTCTAATGTAACCATTATTTTTTTTTGATAGGGACCAAATTGGCAACCTAAGATTAATACCTAGTGGGTTGAATGATTCCCCCATCTTTAAGTTTCTTGAGTTCATCTTGCATCTTTGTGGAAAGGGTGGGGTTTATTGAAATTTTCTTTTTCCTAAAAGGCTTACTGTTAGGATCCAACAAAATGGCATGCTAAAAGAGGTCTTCCCTATAAGCCTTCAATTCATAATATGACCATGCCAATAAATCCTGACATTTCTTCAAAAGTTGGATATAATCCTATTTTTCATACTCATTCAAATTATTTCCTAACCAAACCTTCCTAGGATCTTTGCAAGTTCCCAAATTTCATTTGGTGACATCTCTTATCCCAGGGGTAGATTTATTCATAACTCTGTCAACACTATTAAAAGAAGCTTCAATGTTGACTAGCCATCATGGAATTGTGTTTGTCTTTATAAAATTATTTATTTTCCAAATAGAGTTTCTTTTCCTTCACAAGTTTCCACCATGGGGTCTACATCAATCAACTGATTAGAAAATTCAGCTTCACAATTTATGAACTTCATGATGCGAGTGTCATAATAAAAAAACTTGCCAATGCTTAATATTGTCAGGTATAGAAGGCATGCCTAGCATTTCAAATTCAAGTTGGTAGTATGGGGTTGAAATATCATTGTCATAATGCAAAGCTAAGTCTGCTATCCTATTAGAAGTTTCATTCTGACTCCTTTAATGATACATAATGTTGAAGGAAATAAACATTTCAATCAAGTTCCAATTTGCATTCCTATATTGCTTCAATCTCTAAATTTTAGTTACATATATTTTTCTAATTTATTTCACAACCAAATCATAGTCTCCATTGACAATTAAATTCTTGATCACATGCATCCAAGTGATCCTTAAGCATAATATATATGCTTCATATTAAAAAGTATTGTTGGTGCAACCAAAACACAACTTGAAGGAAAAATTGAAGGATCATTTCTTAGGGGAATGAAATACAAAACCAACCCATTACCCAAGTCAGAGCATGCTCCATCAAAAAACATTGTACAAAGAGCATTAGCGTATTTAAATTGTGTGCCAAGTCCAAGACAATGATCATCAAAATCAGCATTTCCCATAAAGTTTTCCAAGTCAACATCTACGTATAAAGCTTCATAGGATGCATTTATAGGATCCTCAATCAGATGCATCACATTTTATTCCCTATGTAAATTCACGAATTTACCTTCCAAAGGAATAATAATATAGAATAATTCCATTTACACACTAGCACCCATACTAGCATCCAACTTTCATGATAGTAACATCCCCCATTTTTTAGGAAAATCAACCACAACGACATTCATGGTTAGATATTACTACGATGAGAAAATAATTATACAACCAAATCCTTAACACAACTAATCACATGTACCTCGCTTGAATCCATTACATAAAATCTCCTATGAGAAACATATATATTTGTTTCAAGATCATTCATAACTGATAATGGCATGATATTGCAAGATGCACCAGAATCAAAGTTCAAACATGCAATTGTGCAAGATCCAACCATTAACCATCAATGTTGTGTAAAAATGATCCACACCAAATTTAATTTCAAGCAATCTTGTGCACACATAAAATTCCAGGGAAGGTTCAATAATTTCTTGAGATTCTTCAATATCATTCTCAATAGTAAGGGGAAGGCTATATTTGTTTGAAACTACATCCTTGAGAATCATAAGTACTTAAATGTCTGGTGTTTATGCTCAGGGATCCTAAAAAATTACACCAAAGGAACTGAGTTTCAATTGGCTAAGAGGAATTGGGTCATATCAAACATAGTATACTTTGGCATAGGGGAATTATGAGGAAGAGTGATTGATTTATTAGAGGGTAAACATGGTTTTAAAACAAAGATAACAAAGGGTACACTTGGATTTAGTTCCTCAATAGGGGTTTTACATGGAAATTTTTTCTTAGGAGTACCCTTTGGGACATTAGTCAATACAAGAATCTTACTATTGGAAGTTTTGGAAAGGATATTTTGTTGTTTACTCCTCATGTTATACTCCTTTTCTTGAGCTATTGCTACATTGATTAATAATTCCCTTTCCTCCATTGAAGGAACTTCCCCATCATAATTCTTAATCATAAAATCTCTTAATTATTCACAGTCATTGATTAATCATGAATTTTCTTAGTTTGGATGGCCATGGTAAAAGATTACCTTAAATTCATAGGGCCATTGTCTCTTAGGTAGTAGGCTGCTTTCTTATAAAAAAAATCACAATATTTGATCAAGCATAATTCATTACTTGGCCTTAAAGTGGTTAGAAGTATTATCATAGTCTTCATAAATATGATATTTAATTCTTACACACATTCATCTGGGTTCTTATTAACATTTTAAAATTTAGATAGAATAAATTTAGGATCAATTCTATCTCCATATTGAATCCTAAATGCATTCACCATTTCCTCCCAAGAATCAATACTCCCATGAGGTAATGAATTGAACCATTCTCTAACATATTATTCTAAAGTGCACGTAAATAAATTCAAATAAACATCTTCATATTCAATCTCATAGTCATCAATAATATTCTGAAATAATTTGAGATGATGCTATTCAAGAATAAAATTATTCCCTTAGGAAATTTGTTTCTCACTTCATCAGGGAACTCATTTTGATATCCATGCATGTCCCTAAAATTGATAGGTATGAATGATTGAGATCTGAAAGGGGCATGTGGAAGAGGATGATCCATATTATCCTAACCTGGATTTTCAACAAGAGGATCAAAAAGGTTTTGAACAAATGGTCTATGAACCAAAGGAGGAGGGCTATTGTTGTGGAAATTTCTCAAAGGAGCGCCCCCAACAGTTTTAGGCTCAGAATTTTGGTCAAACGCAAGATGATGTTGGAAAACATGGTTGTTTAGTTCAAATTTATTAGAAGAATCTAGATAATCTTCAACCAAAGGAGAGTACCCATGATCAAATGATTGTATACCATTACCTTGTGAGATCTGATCACCCAATAGTTTCCAAACTTGTTTTCTCCTTCTTTAAAATGCACCTAGCTTAGGAAAAATATCTTTAGAAATGTATGATTTGAATTAAGATTTCAATCCTTCCAGGTTTGCAAATGTGAACCCACCAACCAAATACAACAAATAATGTAACATTGGTCAAACAAAAAACTCAAAATGGAGTCACTACTAGAGATTGCACTCTAGACATGATAGATCAACATGAAAATATGCCAAATCACACTCCAAGATCTCACACATATGAAGCTAAAGGATAAAACCTTATTAAACCATGGGAACCAATAAATATTACTTCAAGTATCTGGTAGCAATGCCAGAATTATGTTGGTTCCCATTTTTACATCCCATATATTTGGATAGAATTCAAAGAAGGAACAAAAATAAGGATGATAGATGCTTGAAATGCGTTGTTTTTAGCCAGGGAAAAATATAAAATTCTTACATGACCAAGTATTGGAAATGACTAAGAGACACGTACAAAGGAAGTGGCTAATATCCTACTACTTTTGGCTCTACCTAAACCAAGGTGAGAGGACCTGAATGATTGCTTGAAGAGGGAAAGGGAAATATTATATTTTAGTCCCTTAAAATTGTTGGCAAGTCAATATGAGTCAAGTGTATCCAAAAAATGAAATGATCACTTGAGGGAGATGTCACATAAGAAATGTAAACACTCGGGAAATAAGAAGCAAGCTAATAAAGATAGATATAAGGTGATCATGAACATAATTTAGAGGGTTCTGTTAACAACTTGGAATAAAATGGTGTTTACGTTTCTAGGATTCAAGATCAAAGTGATTATACTTCAAATATGCAAACGAGGTTTAATTTTCTAGCAAACAACATGTTGAATATGCAAGGGTGATGAAATATATAAGGGTATGACAAGGCAATACAAATGAAAATGGATGAAGAGTTTAATGAAATGAAAGGGGTGAATAGGGATTTAATGGGAAAAAACAAAAAAATTCTCCATATGAGTATGATAATCCTATAATGTATTTAAGCCTGAAATCAAGATGAGATAACCCTTCAAAGGTTATCTTCCTTAATGGACACCCAATATATGCAAACAATGCAAAATAATCCTTGAAATTTCAACAAAAACACTTGAGAATAAAAATTTATGCATTCATTATGTCAAATCCATAAAATCCAAGGATATCCTAAGGGGTAACAAATAGTCACTCCTAAAATATAATTGTAAAAAGGAATTTTATAACTGATTTGAATATTATAAGGTAACACCACAAAAAAAATTAATTCAATAACTAGTTCCAACAATTATCTGAAAGACACTTCTTTATAGTTCATTGAGATAACATATGCAAGAATTCAAATAAAGGAAAAGATATCTTAACTCATGTGATTCTGTTTGTCCATGATGATGGGTCTAGATTTGTGACCCAAAACATTGGATTTATCTTAACTATTATACAATTGTTCAAGATAAAATGAGCACTTTGTCAAATTGTGGAAATCTAAAATAATTAATAAAAGAAGATTCATGCATGGAAATATAAGCATGTTTGTTTTATTTTAATTGGTTTACATAAACATGCTCTAAAATCCTACTAATGAGTGTACAAATGCAATCACCATAACATAACCCCAAAATTTAGAAACCCTTGAGCTCGTCAAAGTGAAGATTGTAACACCCCAAACTATTGTTACTTTCTCCAGAGCATGCAAGTATTGATAAATGATTTCTTCTATATAAGGACATGTTCCTTTGGTTTTGGGAAGTTATGCTTGATATGGATTGTATCCTCTTTGCTCTTGAAGATCTTTGACTGAGTCGGAATATGCTTGGACTCTTTTGTTTCTTTCATTCTTGTACTTGAGTTCAACCTGATTTTTGGATGAATTGTGGATTTTATCCACCTTTATGACTCAGCCTTGGATCAGTTGCATTGATCCAAGGAATGTTTTAAGTTTATTCAGGATGAACAAAATTTATTGACCTTATGAAAGTTACAAGGTCTGATTGAGTTTTGAATGATCAATTCCGGAGTTTAACTCAGGCTGATCATGATAAATGGAATTTGGTTCCAGATATTGTAACATTAGGAAAGGCCTGGACCTTAAGCCAGGTAAGATGTTTATGTTTATACCGAAAGCTTAATTTATTGATGCCAAATAGAATCCTTTATAGGAATGTTTTATCCGGTATGGACTGTAACACTGATTGGTCCTATTTTCGGGACCTAGACTAGATTCGTTAAGGTTAAATAGTCTTAACCTAAACTATAACCTATTGGTTAAAATAATTGCTAATCTAACCTAGCCCTAAACTATGAGATTAATGCTCCTAAGGGTTAACTACACCTAGCACTATAGAAGTGAGACTAATGTCATACCCTATGATCTAACCTAAGTTTCTAACCTATCTTAACTAATGATAAGAAGGGAGGGGGGCCTAAGAAGGGTCGCGAGTCATGGGTGGTGGTTTTCATGGAATTTAAGAGGGGGATAAGGTTGAAGGACTTGGAATGCTGTTTAGATGATGTTTAGATGATCGGCTGAAAACAACAGAGATTCAAGGCGTGAAACGGGAAATTTCAGTTAGGAAACTGTCAGCTATGCAACTTAAAAAGGCTAAAAATAAAGGATGTACTTTGTATGCAGTAAACATATCTGAATCTGCAGAAGAAGACGGTGGTTCCATGAAATGATACCCACTGTTGCAAATTTTCAAGGATGTATTTCTGGAGGAATTACCAGGTTTACCACCCAAAAGGGAATTTGACTTCACCATTGAAATCAAACCAGGGACGGAACCTATTTCTAAAGCACCTTATCGGATGACTACTACAGAGTTAGTCGAGCTTAAGGCACAATTGCAAGAACTTTTGTCTAAGGGTTTGATTAGACCAAGTGTTTCACCTTGGGGAGCACCAATAATATTTGTGAAGAAGAAAGATGGAACACTTAGACCGTGTATTGATTATCGGATGCTAAACAAAGCAACAATTAAGAATAGATACCCACTTCCAAGAATTGACGATCTATTTGATCAGATGCGTGGAGCATCGGTTTATTCCAAGATAGATCTTCGATCTGGGTACCATCAATTGAGAATTAAAGAAGAAGATATTCATAAAACAACTTTCCGAACTAGGTACGAACATTATGAATTCACGGTTCTACCCTTTGGATTAACTAATGCACCCGCAACTTTTATGAACTTAATGAATAATATCTTTCAAGAATATTTGGAAAAGTTTGTGCTTGTATTCTTGGATGATATTCTCATATATTCTAAAAGTGTTAAAGAGCAAAATGAGCATTTGAAGATAGTTTTGGAAATTTTGAGAAAAAGAAAGTTATATGGTAAGTTATCCAAATGTTCTTTCTTTGATACTGAAGTTCACTATTTGGGTCATGTCATTAGTAAAGAAGGAATTGCAGTAGATCTTTCAAAAATAGTGGCAATAACCGAGTGGCCTGCACCAAAGAATGTACATGAAGTAAGAAGCTTCATGGGCCTTGCTGGTTATTATAGAAAATTTGTTAAGGTTTTTCTAAGGTGGCTGCACCGATAACTTCATTACAGAAGAAGGATAGGAAATTTATTTGGAATGATAAGTGTGAAACTGCTTTTAAAAGTTTGAAAAGTCAGTTGACTTCAGCACCTATATTAGCTGTACTAGACCCTAATGGGGACTTTAATGTTGTAACGGATGCTTCTGGGGAAGGCCTTGGAGGTGTTTTGTTATAAAATAATCATGTCATAGCATATGAAAGTAGAAAACTTAAGTTACATGAGCTGAATTATGCCCCTCATGATTTAGAGCTTGCTGCAATTGTTCATGCGCTTCAAGTTTGGAGACACTATTTACTTGGGAAACCTTTTGAGTTGAAAACTGATCATTTAGGGCTGAAATATATTTTCACTCAGCCTAATCTAAATGCAAGACAGAGAAGGTGGTTAGATTTTTTGTCTCAATATGATTTTGATATTAGCTACATCAAAGGAAAAGAGAATAGAGTAGGAGATGCTCTAAGTCGTAGGAAGCACATTTCTACTCTTATAACATTAAGAACTCAGTTTAAAGATGAGGTAAAAAGTGCCTCAGAATCTGATTTATACTTTCAGCAAGTAAAAGCAGCACTTGATGCAGAACCAAAAGATGAAAGGTATAAAGGTTTTCATTTTGATAATGAAGGAATCTTACGTTATGAAAGCAGAGTATACGTACCTTTGCTAAATGATTTGAGAAAGAAATTGTTAGTTGAATTTTATAATTCGCCCTTTTCTGGACACCCGGGTATTACTAAAATGCTTGCTGATCTAAAACAACAATACTTTTGGAAAGGAATGAAAAATGATGTTATTGATTTTGTGACTCATTGTCTGGAATGTCAGCGGGTTAAGGCAAAACACATGCACCCTACTGGTCTATTATATCCCCATAGCATATCGCAGTATAAATGGCAAGTAATAAGCATGGAATTTGTACAAGGGCTACCTATGTTGAGAAATAAACATGATGTTATCTTGGTAGTTGTAGACAAAATAACAAAGGTAGCTCATTTCATCGCTGGAAATCTAAATGATGATTCTCCAGTGTTAGCCAAAAGATTTGTGCATGAAATTTTCAGGTTACATGGAGTACCAGAATTGATTATATCTGACAGGGATCCTAGAATGACATCAAGATTTTGGCAAATTCTTAATAAAGCTCTTAGAACTAAACTAAACTTTAGTTCTGCATATCATCCAGAAACGGATGGACAAACTAAGAGAGTAAATCAGGTGTTGGAAGATATGTTATGAATGTATTGCATGGATCAACAGTATAAATGGGAAGAGTATCTCCCATTAGTTGAGTTTGCATACAACAACACATATCACTCTTCTCTTAAAATGGCACCTTTTGAGGTACTTTATGGAAGAAAGTGCAGAACCCCTGTTAGTTGGGATAGTATTGAGGATAGAGTGGTAATTGGACCAGAAATCCTCACTGAAATGGAACAACAAGTTAAAATGATTCGTGAACGATTGAAAGAAGTAGTAGATAGGTAGAAGAACTATGCTGACCTAAAGCAGGTTGATTGAAAGTTTGAACTTGGTGAAAAGGTTTTTCTTCGTGTTAAACCCATAAAGAGTTCTATAACTTTTGGCAAGGCTGCCAAGTTGTCACCTCGTTATGTGGAACCTTTCGAAATTGTCAAAGTAATCAATCCTGTAGCTTACCGATTGGCATTACGACCTACTTTGTCTCACATGCATGATGTTTTCCATATTTCTTTGCTTAAGAAATACATTTAAGACTTGTCACATGTTTTAAATTAGAATTCCTTGCAGGTCCAAGACCCAGGAATAATTGTGGTTAAACCCACACGAGTGCTGGAAACTCGCCAATTGCATTTGAGAAATTGTGAAATACGGCAATATAAGGTCCAGTGGGACCAGTTTAACGAAGAAAGTGCAACTTGGGAAAATCTGGAAGAGATGAAAATTGCTTTTCCCTTTCTTTTTGAACAGAATGGAATCTATTGATTGAAAAAAAAAATAATTATTATGAATTATCTTTTTCATGTCTTTATGTAAGCCAGCTTTGGGGCAAACATTATCAGATTGAATAAATTGTACCATTATATTGATTTCTGGAATTATTCGAGTTGAAAATAGTAATTTGTTTTGTGAACCAATGAATTGATTGACCTGAAGGTAAATCAAAGGATGTAATTGTCGGGATGATGAATCTTTTAGGAGGGAAGCATGTAACACCCCAAACTGTTGTTACTTTCTCTAGATCATGCAAGTATTGATAAGTGATTTCTTCTGTATAAGGACATGTTCCTTTGGTTTTGGGAAGTCATGATTGATATGGATTGTATCCTCTTTGCTCTTGAAGATCTTTGACTGAGCCGGAATATGCTTGGACTCTTTTGTTTCTTTCATTCTTGCACTTGAGTTCAACCTGATTTCTGGATGAATTGTGGATTTATCCACCTTTATGACTCAGCCTTGGATCAGTTGCATTGATCCAAGGAATGTTTTAAGTTTATTTAGGATGAACAAAATTTATTGACCTTATGAAAGTTACAAGGTCTGATTGAGTTTTGAATGATCAATTCCATAGTTTAACTTAGGCTGATCATGATAAATGGAATTTGGTTCCAGATATCGTAACATCAGGAAAGGCTTGGACCTTAAGCCAGGTAAGATGTTTATGTTTATACCGAAAGCTTAATTTATTGATGCCAAATAGAATCCTTTATAGGAATGTTTTATCTGGTATGGACTGTAACACTGATTGGTCCTATTTTGGGGACCTAGACTAGATTTGTTAAGGTTAAATAGTCTTAACCTAAACTATAACCTATTGGTTAAAATAATTGCTAATCTAACCTAGCCCTAAACTATGAGCTTAATGCTCCTAAGGGTTGACTACACCTAGCGCTATGGAAGTGAGACTAATGTCATACCCTATGATCTAACCTAAGTTTCTAACCTATCTTAACTAATGATAAGAAGGGAGGGGGACCTAAGAAGGGTCTCGAGTCATGGGCGGTGGTTTCCATGGCATTTAAGAGGGGGATAAGGTTGAAGGACTTGGAATGCTGTCAGGTTTGGCGGAGGATAAAAACTACTAACATAACTTGACGTGGCAATATCACCAAGGATGGGGATGTTTGTTTGTTTTCTTGTGGCAATCACCAACTTTGGCAGTCAGTGGCAATGGAAAATAGGTGGGAGGATGGAAGTAAATGCAATTAATGAACTTTGGTTCCTGAGCACGGATTGCTTGGGAAGGCATGCAAGTGGAATATTGTTTGGTTGTTTGGTTTTCCATGCATTCCATTTTTTGCTGTGCTTGAGCACTGGTTCTTCGAACCAACTGTCTACTCTATGTTGCATGGCAACTTTGAGAGTTTCTAGCTTCCTTCTCTGTCGGGGGAAGTATATAAGGCATGGAGGTAACAATTTTTTGTTGTTTAATCTTTCGTGGAAGAAGAAGAGAAGGTGCGAGCACATTCAGAGGTCTTCTTCAAAATTTTAAGCGACACTATTAGGCATGATAGGCCCTAAATTTTAAAAAATCTTGCTTTCCTTTAAATGCTTTCATTAGAACAACTCTGTTAAGATGATTTTTGGTACAGTTGGTTTGGCTGGTAGCAATGTATTGGGTTTCTCTTTTTCTTGATGATTTGGGAATATCTGGTTATAAGTAGACCCTTATGAAATTTACTTCTTTTATCTTCTCTCCTAGCTGTGAATGCTAGATGGAAATCGACTTCTGCAGATGTGTTTTATGTCGCTTTTATGTGCTTGATGATTTCGTGTTTGAAAAATACCACGGAATGAACTGTTGTGTCAAATTTGGTTGGTTTATTTTATTGTTGCATAGATGTTTGAGCTCTATTATGACTTGACAGCTTCAGGTGAATATAAAGTTGGATTGTGATGAAACTGTTAGTTCCTTCTATAAAGTTCGACTGGTTTAGTCGCATGCATAAGAAATATGTTTGAATACTAAGCCTGTACCTTTGTTGAAAAGGGTCTGGATGTTTTTATGATTATAGGTTCTTAAAATAATGAAATATTTGGTGTAGCCGTTGTTTTCATTATGATTTTTACTTGGATATTTGGAACACAGTTATGACCCAGTGAAAATTTACTTGATGAACTCTGGTTCCCTAACAATTTGTGGGTGATCTTAGGTCTACACGAATGGAAATTAGTTTTTATGTTAGGATAGGAATGACTGCGTTTGATGTTACCTGAAGTGTCCTTGAAATCTATCAGTAGAATTCATCTATTAACAGGGGATGTGCTATTTGATTTAGTACCTTTTAACGTAACAACTAACTATATAGTATAATGGATGGAATTAATTAGTTTAATCTATTGGTATGTAATGATAACAGTTACCCTAACTCTTATTCAAAATGATACGAGTTCTGGGTGAAGAATAGATTGTTTATTTGGATCAAGATTGTGGTCCGATATTGGTACGTATATGTATATTGTTTTGTAACAAACTGTGGCTCTTGTTCATTGTGTAATTTCAAGACCCTAGGGATCTATGGGCAACTTTATATGCGGTTCTACTTGATTGAAGTTAACGGTAAACTTGGGTGTTGGTTTTCTTGCCTATTCTAGTTTGATTGTCTATGCATTACTCCTGGAAAGCTGGTACAGTCCTGAACTTGTTTGGAAGGGAGATTTGACTTCCTTTGTTTCTTTCTCTTAGTTGAAAAGGATAAGTTGTTATAGGATTTTTGGAAAATGAAGGTAATCTCTCCCTTTCTGGAAATTATGAGTGCTCCCTTCTTTTGTATCTCCATGAGAACTCTACGGTATGGGTATAAGATGAATAGACTGTTAAATTTATGGGGAGAGAGTGGTAAGTGCCTAGTCTTGACCCAAGTCTCCTTTCCTTATCTATAGTTATATTATTACCCTGTTTGAGTTATTCAGTTATCTACTTGTATAAAAGTAGTAATGTAGTAGAAGTTTGTATACTTATCGATGTCATTGAAATAATGCAATGAGTATAAAGGAGATCCATCAGTTGAACTTGCTAGAGGCTATAATTTGTCCTTGCTTGAATTGTTAAATGCAAATCTGTTGGATAAATGTACTGGTAAGAATACATTCTTGAATGGAGTAAATTTATTAGGATTGATACTGTCCTTGGTTTTCGGATGGATGGATATTTTAGATTCATTTTGTTTCTTCTTAGTCTCAAATATAAGATGAATCATCCAAAAAGATTAAAGTTGATATGGTAGTTTGTTGGTCCGAAAATCTGTCGCGTGGGCAGATCTATGGATAGACGAGCCAACAGTGTGCAGGGCTTAGCCCCTCTTTGAGACAGCAAAGCGAAACTGGTTTATTGCTATTTCTACTAGCAGGAATCTATGCAAGTCTCACAGATTCTACCTTTGGGGGTTGGGATCTCATCCCAGTAGAGTATTCCAGGCTGCGAAAAGAAAGGAATGAAAGAGGGAGAAGAGAAAGAACAGATCCGAAGGGAGAAAAGAAATGAATTCCAAAGCAGAAAGGTCAGAAGATTTATGTTTTTAGTTTGGTAGTAAACAGAGCCAAACCTACTTGCATAAATAAACAAAGCAATACTGATAAACAAATGACAGAAAAGTAGATATGAATCTAACAGATTAAACACATATAGATCTAACGTAAGGAAGATCTAATGTATAACACAGCTATTGAGCACAAAGTCTGAATAATTGTATTACTGTTCTTTTCTGTTACAAGAAAGCTCAAAGTCTTTCTCTCCTCACTTCTATTTCTATCTGAAAAATGTTCACCTTTGAATACAACAAGTATTCTCATATTTATAGAAGATGAGGGAGAGAGAAGGCAAAATGGAGCTAACCACTTATTTACAAAAATATTTACAAAATATCTAAAAGTCATGTTGACTTTGACAACTTTGATGGATGACATCATCCCATGATGCAACATGGATGATGTCATCATTTGTGCCAACACACTTTTAGACATTTCGAAAAGAAAGTCGGAGAATAGAGAGAAGAAGAAGAAGAAGAAGAAGAAGCTACTCATCATCATCATCCTGCGGCCGAAAAGGGGTTGCCTGTTTCTGATGCTACTCAGGTGATGATATGTGGAACTGAGCGCGGTATTCCAAAAACTTGCTGATCATTGGCCCAAATTGATCCTGTGATGGATCCTTGTGCCGTTCACTGATGGCTTCGCAAGTCTCCCGCTCGTCTATGAGCTTTTCTGGGAGTTTGGAATAATCTTTCTCCGCCTCGATAAGGAACCCGATGAAGTCCTTACAGGCCAGTAGGTTGTTGATAGATTCAGTATCGAACGTGACCTCTGGCCCTGTCCCTTGAGAGGCTATCTCCTTGAAAATCCGGATAGTGTCATCAGCTGATCTTAAGGTAAGGGAAGGAGTGAGCAACCCTGGAGTCATAGATAGAACAATTTTCTCCATTTGATGCATTGCATCCAGGGCCTCTTCCTTTACCTTGTCTATCTTTTCCAGAACGAATTCTAGTTGATCTATCCGATAGTCCAGAGTGGACATAGTTTTGTTGAGGGCCCTTGGATGGCCGAAGACTCCGAACTTGACCAGATTTTTGACTGAACAGTCGAACATTTGTTGGAAGGTCTCGTGATGGAGTCTAGCATGCTCTAACTCTTCTGACATCGGACCTGCTAATGCTTGGAGTTCCTTGTTCGCCTTCTCGATGTTCAGGTATAAACTGATATACTCGGCAATTACTTTTTCACTATCCTTGAGGATTTGGCTCCTCCAAGCAGAAACGGCCATACCCTGCTCGCCGATTTTTGAATACTCATTAATCTTCTCCTGACTGAGCAGCTCAGGAGTCTCGGCGGCAGTTGTGGGAGGTGCACTTCCCATCTTCTGTAGGGCCTGAAGCAGATATTTGTTCTGCTCCTTCAGTAGCCTTTTCTCCTTTTGGTTTGGTGGGTTTCTTGCTTGACGTAGACATGTGTTCTTTCGAACTCAGTTGCTGATCTGCATGAAGAAGAAGTGAGACCCAATCCAAAAAGGTTGAATTAGTCATTTGATCTTCCATTGGAAAGCTAGCAGAAGGAGAGAGTTAGAGATTATAAGGCTCAGGGCGCATGAAAAATGTATGTTACAGGCCAAATAGATAAAGCGCACAGAAAAGGAATGTCACAGAGGTTAAACTGGCGCTAAAGGCGCATGGCGCATGGATGAAGCAGGTTGCATTTTATAGCAGGGCGCACAGGAAATGCGTGTTACATTGGGGTTCGGTGCGCCCTTTGGCGCATGGATGGATTGTGTAACATGGATAAATGATGCGCCAAAGGAATATGGCGCGGCGCATGGAGGGTTTACACAACATTATGATACTGCAATGGAGGGTGCGCCCGCGCCTTTGTAATCTTTATACTTGCGCGCAGAAGACTTGTGTTACATTAAAACTGGGCGCGCCATTTGGCGCATGGAAACATTATGCAACTTGGATAAAGGGTGCGCCAAAGGAATATGGCGCGGCACATAGATTTCAACAGCAGCAAAACGGAAGGCTGCGCCATTGGCGCGGGTCTTGAGCATGTTGCATGGCGGGTAGGTGCGTCGAGGGGCGCGACTGTCTTTATTGTTACAAGGCGCGCCAGTGTGCCATTTGAAAAAGCTCACTCCTCAAATCATTCTCATTCATTTCTTCCACTTAAATAGTTACTTGGTCAAGTAAGGTTTCATAAAAGGTTTTAACAGGCCAAGCCATTCAAGAAAGCTCCCTTTACCAGCAGATCTGGAAAGAGGGAAGGAGAGGAGAAAAAGAAGAAAACGATGGAAAAGCTCAGGGGGAAAAGCCAAAACATATAACATCTAGCAGACCAAACACAGACCATGCATACCAACAGAAAGCAGATCAAACATACGAGAGCATGCAATGAAAAAGAGGATGAACCTCTTACCTCAAATATATATGAAAAAGATTGGAAAGCGGGTCCACAGGGCGACAACGACAGAGCAGAGCTGACAAATCCAGAGCGATCACGTGCTTCGAAAATAGGAATGAAAATGACATGGGCGCGCACTGATATTTATAGGAAAACTTGTCATTAATGCGCCACCAACCTTTTGAAATGGCGCATGGAAACAACTGTCGACAAGGGAAAGCGTGCACCCTTTGGCGCATGGAAGGAATTGACAACAGAAGAATGAGCGCGCCTTTGGCACACCATATGCATTGTTGACACTAAATTATGTGCGCCCTTTGGCGCACCAAAACTTGGTGTAACAGGGAGATTACGCGCGCCCTTTGGCGCACCAAAAAGTGATTCAACATCCTTTGGCGCACCGAAATACGTACTAACATGGAAAACCATGCGCCAAAGGCTTTTAAGGGGGCACATCAAAACTATGTGTTACAAGGAAAATCCATGCGCCCAGCCAAAAAAGGCTCAAAAAGACTAAGTTCAAAAACTAGATTTCCCGGGGAGGGATTTTACGACGTTTCGAACGCGAGGGATCCCTAACGAGGGATCGAAACAAAATTTTCGGTATGGTTATCGGTAAAATTGCCCTTGTCAATTTTACGGGATAACATAGTTATAATATGAAGTTATGTTTTAAAGTCATGTATGGTAGAAGGATAATTAGTGTGATTCAATTTTATAGATATGACAAAATGATTTCATTTAAATAGGTTGTTTAATGGAAACAATTGGTGGAATGTAGTTGTTTTAAGAATTAGAGCTTATCATGCTTAGTTCACTGAACTGACCCGTGCTAGAAATTTTTACAGATGGTCATCGTAAGTGGTAAAGGCACGCAGATCTGATAGGATGTTTAGAATGTTTAATCTGATTTTTATGATGAATTCCAACTTAAGTGCATAAGTTGTAATTGTATGGCTTGGAAATAAATGAAATGGGGAAATTGTTACTTATGTGGCTGCATTTTTATTTGTTGAATTGAACTTCTTATGTCTGAATGAATGAGAGTGCATTTTTATTATTATATGCCATGGGAGCTAGTTGGATTCCCTAAGTAAGCCTTGTAAAATTTATGTGACGGAATACTTCATGTTGAATAGTAATTCTTATATATAATGAATAAGAGTAAATTTGTAATTAGTCCACTGCATTTTTAGGGAAGTTAAGGTTAAACTATGCCCTGATATGTAGCTATAACAGGAAGAGTATTCTATTACTCCCTAACAATGATCTAAGTCAAGGCAACGTAATTGATGGTTTTAAATCACCATGTCTTAATAACAATAAGGCAGATATATTTCAGTCTTCGGAGTTGATATAAACCCTTGCAGGTTTAGTTAGCTTCCTTATGAGAGGACTTAGGGCTATTTCCCTATTATGATGAAATAATATTATTAGGAACCGATGGACACCTTGACGAAGTTTCAAATCTTATTAAACTTCACCCTATGAAAATTGAACTTAATTATGTAAGGAAACTCTAAGGTGTGAAATTCTGGGTTGGGAAAAGACTACCCAGTTAGGAAGGCCTTTGATTCAAATTCAACTCAACTTAAGTAACTTATTGAAGTTATGTAAATCTTTCCGAAGCAGTATTGTAGGATGTTGACACATGTCAACTGCAAGGTTATACCTTCGAGAAGATTAGGATCTTCTTGAGGATACAATAATGCAGGTGACATATGGCAACACTGTTTTGCATTGATCGTTAAGATTTACACCTGAAACTCGAACACGATTTTCCTTTGGGACCGGTTAGGACCATAGACATGCTATGAGGTAGCCCTTTGAGACTCGGGGTACCTTGACACACGGGGTAACAGTGGGTGACCCAGTATGTCAGCTTACCCCTAGTCTTCAAGAGCATCCTTATAACGTGTGTTATGATATTAACCCGTTCCTAAGTGAAATATTGGGACAGGGGAGACTGACATAAGTCAGTATAGGACATTCTATATAACATCGGAGTGGGGTGATGGACGTATTCAATATTGACGAGTATGCCGTCAAGGAATATGAGACATGAATAGTATGTTTCAAATCTTTGGCCAAAGTATCGCAAGTTGCTGATTACATTGTCCTATGTCACCTAGTCTAAGGGACGTGATGCCAATGAATGATGGTAACAAATTATTCAGATAGGTTCCTAGGACAGAGCATTCTAAAATCCTAGATTAGGGAAGAGAACCGCAAGAGTGAAGTGTTCAGATGAAAACAGAAACTCTATTATACACATGAATAGATCGGTAGTTCACTGAGTCATGGAATGAATAGATCGGTGGTACACCGAGTCATTACAGCTGCATATGGTTATCTATTATACGAATGATTGTTGTGATTTGTGAGTTCTAATTTATGTATTTAGAACTAGGAAACACTTTTCAAAAAAAATAAAAATTCTTGTTCTAATGTACTAAAATGAGGATGTTACATTAGACCTTCACTTTTATATAAAAATTTTCCCTATAATAATATCTCCAAGATTCATTATGAAACACTGCAATTATGAACATATCTATGAAGGTGCCTTCAATTGTAAGGAACCATAAGATATTTTCCAAGGATAAGTTAAAACATGAAATCAATGGCTACCCATGCAATATGGGAGATAAATGAAGAAAAAGCTGCCAAATGTGCATATCTTGTTATACTAATCATCATCCTCCATTTTTGTGGGGGAATGGGAGGAATATTCTATTTAAGAAGCATCATGAGGCGTAAATAGATAAAATAGAGCATCTCTAACTGATTTGACACCATATGATTTGTGAAAATAACTGAAAAAACCTCAAAATTTTGCGATTGAAGGATCCCAAGTGATTTAACAAAATTAAATTTTTTTAAAACCCAAATAGGATTTTTTAGAGTTACATGCAATAATATAGAAATGAGGTACAAAATGTGACATAAGAAATAAACAAGATAATTAAAAACCCTAAGTGCAAGAAAGAGGAGAAAATACTTAGCCGATTCACAATAAATCTAGAGGTATGCAAAGCTGGAAAAATGCTGAAAATGGAACAAAGAGTGTCACAACTGAACCCAAAAAATTATAGGAGAGTTGGATTAGGCCTGACCAGGGTGCTTGGATTGGTATTGGGGAACCTAGGCATGAGAGACCATAACTGGGTGTCAGGGTCTGTGCAAAACCTCAGAAACTTGTTTTTACAGGGTCACTAGATGTTTAGCGAACTTTGCCATTGATTGCCTTTGTGTCGCACTAAGTTCATAGATGTCACATGTAACCTCCAATGAGAGAGATATCCTACAAAACCCCAAAACACATCAAATCCTAAAAAATAAAAGATGAAAATGGGAAGTCAGAATGACCTCGACTGTCACCCAACAGAGTGAATTTATGATCCAGATGCTGGAATACATTTAAGACTCCATGTAGTTCTAGTGTGAGTGTAGGGAAATCATGCCCTAGGAAGCTCTTGTGCATAATTCACTTGATAGCGAGTGATAACTAGATGTACCAATCTAAATAGATGTGTGGATAAAATAAAATAAACTTCCCCTCCTATACGTGTACATAGAAAGAATAAAATAAACTTCCCCTCCTATATGTGTACGTAGAATTAATAGTCTCTCATCCCTTGAGTGAAGCTAGATGGGTGCTTTAATGCTCTTAGAATGCCTTTGGATACAACCTTAGGTGATGGTAGTAGATGCTTAGAGCTTGGTCACTTAATTTGATCACATAACATTTTATTTATATGATTTTCTTTTTTAAATTTCCTAATTAACCACTAAAAGGCCGACTACTAAGAAAACAAGATGCCCAATAGATAGAAGAGGCCCAAAAGTGGCGAGTAAGATACAAAGAGGTCACGGGTGCCCAGAGGGGATGGGGGCACCTGGGTGCTAGTTTCCAGACTCAGAAAAAGTGGAGTAATAAAAGTCAAACTAGGCAATGAGGTGTGTAAGGCCAAGAAGGAAACCAAAAAGAAAGCAAAATGGCCAAAGAATGTGGTCAGTTAGTACTTTTCTCACCCAGGAATCATATGAATGTAAGTATGTGATCATGACCTAGAAATGTACCCAAGCACATGATTTTGTGTCTACATTTCACCCCACTTAATGTTGTTGAGAGAAATATCGATAACATAACGTAGATAAGAGATGCGTACCCAATAACCATGTAGATTGATGGTGAAAGCATGCCGAGGTGACAAGAAACAATGTGGAGTAAATATCATGAAGCGTGAAAGCTAAAAGAAGGGGAAGTGGAAATGACCCTATGGGTGAAGCGTATGTGATGTGTCATGTTGTACCTATTTTTGTTATCGTGCTTGATTTTTGTGTAAGGATGCTTCTTTTTGCATATTAAGGATAAACTTACAAAATAAGAGTGAAGAAGTTGTAAAATATGTTATAGAAAATTTTTGATCCAAATGCGTGAAATGTATGTAAAAAGTGTGTAAAAATGAAAATTTTTAGTAAAAAGGAATATGTGCACCTGATCCATGAAGAGTGAAAATGATGGAAAAATGTACTGAAATGCTAATGAAGAGTGAGGTTTTTAGGAGATCTCATGCCAAGTGCATGTTTTTGGGGCGATCTTATGCCACGTTAGAAGAAGGGTAGGGAGAAAGGTCTAATGTTATTCACCATCCTTTGAATGCTTCCTAAAATTTATACACTACTGCAAATGGTGTGATCATGTCTTTCTCAAGTTTGATCCATTTCGATCCAAGGAAAATAGAAAGATGGAAATAGATTGCATTCTACTTGTTGGAGGACTATGCCTATACTATAAAACCACTATGAAAATTACTAAAAATTGTGCTAATTGGAGAAAAAATATGTAACTTCCCTATGGTCATAGGCACCTAGGAAAGGTTAGAAGCACCTAAGAACCCATGTATGAATCTAGATGCTAGTGTCTGTGCTGAACCAAGGACCCAAGTCAGAATCTGAGCCCCTTCTGTAACTATAGACTGATGTTTCTGTATTATGTAGGTCTAAACTATGGTTGTGTGCTACTGTATGGGGTGAATGATTCACCTAATATATGCCCCCTCATTTGGGGTGCATGCGGCATTTCTAGGAGGATGTGGCCCAAAATAGGATCCAATGTTGAACTAATACCGATATATAGGAGGGAATGTGTTTGGTAGAAACCAAGGCACATACAAACAATGTATAGGAAACAAGTGTTAGTGAAAACAAGACAAACATGCATAAAATAGATAATGTGTAAGCTAGGAAGTAGGAAAAAAATGTAGACCACGAAAAGTGGGTTGCAAACATGGGACATTACTCACAATTTCGCAAGACAATCAGAGCCAAAACGACCAAAATCATACAAGAAATGAACATAAAAGATATAAGGAAAAGTCTGTAAACAATGAAATACAATGGAAAATAATGGAAAGTAGTATGAAGTAAATCATCAGACAACCATGGTGGAAAATAGGTTCTGTAAATCAAATGATGCACTTTAAGAACCCACTAGTATGTTAGAAAGATAAAAAGTATGTCAAAGTGTGTATAGATCTAACATAGAATATTGTGCTAGTAAGGATATGAAGTAGTATAAAACAAAACAATAACACCTATGATGTGTACGGAAGTAGATGCCCTCAAGAGCCACTATGGGACTGGTAAGAGGTACAATGCTAAGCATCCATGTTGCGTTTAATAGATCTATGTAAAGTCTAGATTCACAACTCAAGAAAAAGTGAATGTGCATGTGTATATAGAAAAGATAATGACATAAAATGTATTTGAATAACATAGTAAGTAAAGTGTGCATGTGAGTATAAGTGAGCAAGAACAATGTGCAACTAAGATATGCAATATGCTGTAAGTGAGCGAGATGAAATGATATGTAATGTGAGTGTGATAGGAGCAGCGTGCTCCATGAGCATATGTGAATGAGTATGCATGAGATGAGGTTTGTTTATAAATTCCCCCTTAGCAGTCAATAATGAACCATATAACAAGAGTGTGTCAACGGGAAATGGTTTGAATTGTGCAATAGAAAGATATGATTGATAAAGCGTAGAGAGTGAGTGAATGTGGTGATGTTCATTTCAGATTTAGAACCATAGTAACCGTGAAACTAGAGTGCATCATAGGGAAGTGTGTTGTGATGAATCTAGTAGAAAGATGTGTCGTGCATACACCGAGTGTGAAATGTATAGTGTGTGAGGTTCATGGATGTAATATGTCATCAACTGTCAAGTGTGAGCAGTAGCACAAAAGTGTGTCATCAGTTAATGAGTGTAGTTTATGCAAAATATCATTTAAGATGTATGACATTAAGTGGGTTCTCGAGTGGTTTACCTAGGGGAGTGACAAGGTGATAATCGCCACGTCTAAGCTTTTTTGTGATAACATAAGGACCAAATTAGTTAGGTTTGAATTTTCCCTTTAGGAGAGCCTCAAATTTTGTATTTTTCTAATTTTATTTTAACACAAGTTGCCCACATTGAATTCATGAGGGAGAGTTTTGCAATTGTATTCTTGGGTGATGTGAGATTGATATACTCGAAGGTGTTCAAGATCTTGGACCCATACGAAGTCAAACATTTCAAGCTCATATAGGCATTTCTCTTGATATTTGTTGTCTTTTAGTATGCCTTTGAGGGAGACCCATAATGATGGTAGTTCAAGATCGAGTAGAATGAGGGGCTTGGTGCCGTAAACCAGTGAGAATGGAGTAACATTAGTACAGGTACACACACTAGTGTAGTAAGCCCATAAAGCTTATATGATCAAGTTATGCCAATCAATGCCACTAGAATTAAAAGTTTGCGTATAATTTTGACAATGGTTTTATTAGTGGCTTCGACTTTACCATTTCCCCATGGGTAGTAAGGAGTAGAGAATGACTATTTAATATTGAATTTTGTGCATAGTTTTTAACATCCTTATTTGCAAATGAATATCCATCGTCAATGATAATAATAGATGGGATGCCAAAGCACCTAATGATGTGAGTAGTGATAAAATGAAGTATATTGGACCCGGTAATGTTTCACAATAGCGCTGCTTTGACCCATTTTGTGAAATACTTGGTTATAATGATGATATATTTGTGTCTATCAATTGATTAAGGATTGATCATACTGATAATATCAAAGCCCCATAAACAGGAATGCCATGAGGGTGCAATTGATTGAAGGTCATAAGTAGGTGCATGATGTAGATTGCCATGCTTTTTTCATTTATCATAGTGTTCAATGTATTTGAGGAAATATTTTTCCATGGTAGGTGAGTAGTATCCATGGCGTAGAAGTTTGTGTGACATATCCTTGACAGAGAAGTGACCACCTCATAAACTATCATGAAATTGTGATACAATAGTAGGGATTTCGTCAAGTTCTAGACATCGTAATAGATGACCATCAAATGATATTTGAAACAAGGCCAGACTGATAATGACATATCACGTAGCTTTATGGTGTCAACAAAAAGATTCATGGGATTGGAGGTCATGAGGAATGACTTGTTGATATAAAAATTTATAAATTGGAGTAAACCATTCAGGGTGGTTTTGATTGCGTGTGATGGAACAAGATTCGAGAGGTGAAGTATTGGTGGATGGCTATCGCAAATTATGGATGATGAATGTGGTGTGGTCATCAATGTTGTCTTGGGGTATAAGTGATGTTACACTGGACATAAAATCTGCATGATGATTATCTTTGCGGGGGATGGCCGTGAGAGAGTAATACACGAATGTAGCTAAAAGAGTTTTAACCACATTATTATATGGAACTCTATGTTCTTCTTCAATGTGATACATGTCATTGAATTAGTTAATAATGAGTTGGGAATCTCTGTGTATGCGGAGATTTTGAATGAGGATCTTATGAGCAATGTTGAGGCCGAGAATGATAACTTCATACTTAACAATGTTATTACTGCAGGAGAACCCTAAATGATATGAAAAGGGGAGGTTTTCACCATGAGGAGTAATAAATACTATCACGACATCAGCACCAGAGTGACAACGAGATCCGTCAAAATACATAGTCAGATTTTCTATATCAATGTAGTAAGAAGTGAAGTCACAACAAAAAGAATTAGAGATCTCTGGTGCATCTGAAAGTAGAGCATTAACTAATTGGTATTTGATGATTTTGCCCTTGATTGATTTTTACGGTATCAATTTGAAGTCAAATTCAATAAGTAACATGACCCACCATGTGAGATGGCTTGAAAGATGCATGCGTGACGATAAATAATGCAAGGGATCAAATTTAGTAATAATATGGACCTCATTGTTGAGTAAGTAATGTCGCAACTTGTCAGTAACAAAGATTAATCCAATTTTTTTTTTTGTAATTATATTTGCATTCACAAGGGAGTAAAGTGTGGCTAATGTAATATATGGCCTATTCACATTGATAGTCATCATGTTGTGCAAAAAAGCTCCTAATGCATGAAACGTGGCTAAGATATATAGTAGAAAAGGGTGATTAGCCAGGGGAGGGAAAAGAACAAGTGGATTTAATAAGTGATAACTTTGAACACTTGTTGGCAGTGGTCATCCCAAAAAAAATTTGTATATTTTTTCATGAGGCATGTAAATAGTTGGGTCTTATTAGCTAGGTGCACAATGAATCAACAAATGGCTTGAATTTTACCTTATAACGAACGTAATTGTTTAAAATTCTGAGGAGGCATGTCAGCAATGAATCTATTTTTTTTGGGATTGACCTCAATACCGCATTGGGAAATGATGTAACCAAGGATTTTACCAGTTGTGGCATGAAAGACATACATATTTTGGTTGAGACAAACTTTATACTGTCATAAGTGCTTGAAGAGTGTTCAGAGATCTTGTGCATGAGTAGAAAGGTTTTTAGATTTAGCCAGAATATCATCAACATAGTTTTTAAGGATTTTATGAATATAATCATGGAAAATGTACATCATAACTCGTTGATATGTGGAACCATCATTTTTAAGTCCAAAGGGCATAACTATGTAAAAGAATGTGTGCCACAGTATAGTAAAAGAAGTTTTTTCTTGATCCGCAGGGTTGATTTTGATTTGGTTATATCTGGAAAATCCATCCATGAACGAAAGAATATCATAGCTAGCAGTGGAGTAAACAATAACATCAATATATGGTAATGGAAAACTATCATTAGGAAAATCCTTATTAAGAACACAAAAATTGGTGTAACAATGTACATGTCCATCTGGTTTCATAACTGGTATGATATTATATACCCATTCTGGATAATTGATGGTGCAAATAAAGCTTACATCCAAGAGTCGTTGAATTTATTCCTTGACTAATAATGTGAATTTAGGATGGATTTTATGGATTTTCTATTGGACTGGATTAGTGCCAAGGTGAAGGATGATATTGTGCATGGAAACTGAAGGATCGATACAAAAAATGTCATTGTATTCCCACGTAAATATATCAGAAAAATCTTGAAGGACTTGCTTGATATCCACTTGTTCAATAGGTGTGAGAGAAGCAACCAACAAAACCATCCGTGGGTTGGCATTAGTACAAAGGTAATATTGGATAGTATCTCGGGTTAACAAAGCTAAACAATCATCAATATAAGGATTAGTAGGGATGGTGTCAGGAGTACCTAAAACTTCATGAGGTATGTTTGATTCTCCAAAATAGGTAGTAGTACTAAGGAGAGACTGAAAGTGTTTCTTGTGATGGAATGAAGGGAGATGGTCATAAGTCCCCATGTATTCCAAGAGTGATTCATCAGTATAAAATGTATCTAAATGAGGATAATCCATGGAAGTGGTATTACAGATGAGTTCAGGATGTAATAATGGAAGCGATGAAGTATGTAAAACATCATAAGATTCCGTAGGAGCAGAAATTTGAAATCATAGACCGAGCTTATTAGATTGAGAAGGGAGGGTCACTGATTATTTGACTCCTTGACCATGCTAACCTAAACTAGTACTAGAAAATCCATAACGAAGAATATATTTATATCTAATGCCATATCTGGAGAAATTTGAATTAGGTGTGGAAGATATGGGACTGTCAGTAGAATGTGTAATAGAGTTACAAAATGCGAATGGAGATTGATCTGCTAAAACTTTGTATACCACTCATTGGTAAAGAAATTTGAGTCTTACATGAAGAGTGGATGGGACCGAATGCATGACATGGATCTATGACAGCCTAAGAAGAATGTTTGGAGATAGCGTGCAAAGCACTCAAACTGATTGGAGACTTATGCGTCACACATTGGCTATTTTTGGAGGATTAACTATGAAGCGCTTTACATGGACACATGCCGGAAATAGATCTACTATTGTCAGTAAACTAATAGTAGTATATTGTTAGCACACTTGAATGTGTGGCTATTTTTGTAATGACGTGTGGCTAGTAATAGCATGTAACCTATTTTGGGATTAGATAAGTGGTGAAGGGTAAGTCCCCACCCTTATAAGTATGTAGTAAACTGTGTAGTAGAGAGAGAGATAGGTGTGCATACATAGGGAGATTATTCTGCTAAATATGTTACACACATACTACTATTATTATAATGAAGCTTCTGTATACTTATTGCATTTAATATAATGGAGGAAATTGGCTAAATCTAAGTGTTAGTTCTGTGTGTATCTAAATCTAGTATGTTCTTTATCTCATCATGGTTAATACTTAATTTTGTTCTCCTTTAGATATAGGTCTGGCATGCTCTGTAGAATGATGTGTTAGTAATGGAACTACATGTGTTAAGTATTCATCATGCTAACATCCTGCAACAACAACCCTAAAGAGGGACCTGGTACCTTTACATGCTTTGGGTGAGCTCTCAGTCTAGGCTGAGTGATGTGATAATGCGTCTAGGGTCTTATTGGGAATGTATTACTGAATTCTAGGCTACATCATTGGTTCCGTTGCCGGGACCTCTTTTTTAGTTGTTTTTAGGATGGTTCACGATGAAGACATATCGGTTGACCTTAGCAAGTGTTGAAGAATGGATACATGATCTAGAAGAAGAATAAACACAGTGATTCGACACTGGATCCGAGTTTAACTCATGTGTGTGGGTGGAACAAAATAAGTATGATAGTTTATATGAGAGCTTTTTCGCTCTTTCAAGTAGAATTGTATGAGTGGCTGATTGCTTATGCATCTAAGTGGAATTAGAGGTATTGTTGATGCAAAATCACAGCACCCCTGGATGCAGATCAGGTTTCTAGGTTGATCACTTTGGCATCCAGTGTGATTGCATAACATTGAATCCTTTCTCCAAGTGTGGGACTTGAAAAATCAGAAATAATTCTCCATAGAAGGCTGGTTCCTATTCCTCTGTTCAGATGCACATGAAATATGCAGAGGGTTTTCTCAAAACCTAACCTAATCTGCCAAGGAGACAGGGTAAGAAGATGCATAAAAATAAATCTAAACTAATAGAGGTGATGCACCGAGGAATGAAGAACACCTATTTTTCCAGTGAACACAGACCATTCAAATGTGATATAAGATCATGCACAGATAACAAAACTTGTAGTGAAAGACCAGGAGGATGCAAGATGAACACAGAGAGGGTTGAGAATCATCCAAAGACATGTATTACTTGCTCCAAAGATTGATACAATACACTGCAGAATGCCAAGAGGTAGAGTCATATTACAGTTTCAAATGAGAGGTTCGAACTCCACAAATTCGCCTGATAGGAGAAGAAGGGAGGAGCAAAACAGAAAATGTTCGACCTTTGAAAAGAAGCTCCTCTTTACAATATATAGAAAGAATGAGACAGGGAAAAGAGAGAGGAAAGCCAAATCTACCCCAACCACATCCAGGTTGCATTCAGTTCATCTCATTATGGCAGAAGCGGTGGATCCTGGCAAAATGGCGGGCTGTCCAACAGAAGCGGCGAACTGTCTGCTGCATTAAAGTTGTTAGTTGAAGCATTACTTCTGCTTGTTATTTCATGCCAGAGGCGTTTCTTGATTTTCTCTCTCCAAACTAAACCAAAATGCAAGATTGACCCCGAAATCATGTAGAGAATCTCACAAGCTTTCCGTTGATATAAAGAACGTGCAAATCCGAGCTCTGGATCGAAAGATATGTCGATCTGAAGATTTAGGGCACAAAACAGGTGAAAACGGATTTTTAAATTTCTTCCCACGCTCTGCCACCTGGATGACACGTGGCAGGTTCTGATTCACTAAGCAACTCTCTCTCCTCCACCTCTCGGTGGGCTCTCCTTCGAAATTTCCTTGTGGGCCCTAGCTGGGACACGTGGCACTATCCCATTGGTTCGGGCTGATCCTTCAAAACCTCGCCCTTTGACTTTTTGACCATTTCCTTTGTGACACGTGTCATGATTTGGTTGGTTCTCGGCCCTTTCGGCTCCTTCGCGTCCACCGCGTCCATTTGTCCTGGATGTCCCAGTGCTGCTTGGGACAAAAACCTCCGATCCGCCCGAAATGGGCTTCCTCGTCCCTCATTTGCCGATGACACGTGGCGCAATCTGATTGGCTCTCGGCTTTTTCAGCTATCCATGTCCCTCGCGTCCCTGCGGCCCAGATGTCCCAGTACGAACTTTCTCTGTTTCGGCTGAACCGGCCTGTTCACGTCCATTTGTCCCAAATGTCCCAGTGCTTCGTGGGACAAATTCTTCCGGTTCGCCCAATCCGGCCGATTCGCGTACCTCTGGCCCAGATGTCCCTTTTGCCTCCAGACTGTTTGTTCTCATTTCGGCCGATCCGGCCGGTTCGCGTACTTCGCGTACTTGTGTCCCGTTTGTCCCGGATGAAGACTTGGGAAATTTTTTCCTTCTTTCGGCCGATTCAGGCATTTCGCGTCCCGCGCGTACCTGTGGCCCAGATGTCCCTTTGCTTCACGGGCCGCCTGGAGGATTTTCGGCCGATCCGCGCCTAGATGTCCCAAATGTCCCGACTGCTCCTAGGACTAGGACTTAGCCATTTTTCGTGATTTTTCCTGTTTCAATCTACTTGCCTGGAACTGTAAAACTCTGATGCATGTTATCAAAATTTACCCTGGGGGGTGAAATTTTGACAACAGTTTTGACGACTCAGCGGGGTCACCTGCCTGCTAGGTAGAAGATCAGTGGCCTTTTAGCGATCCATTGGGCATGGAGTTATAAGCAATAACCTGAAACGAGCCTGATACTGCAACTTCTTCTCCAACACTCTGAACTGTAGAAAACAACCTGAGAGCAGCAAAACCTGTGCCAAAGCACTTAGGAAAACTGAAACCTAACTACAACAGGACAATGTGCACAAGCACTTGGAGGAATGAAAATCTAAACTAATATTTACAAGGGCAAACCTTTTCTTTTTTAGTAGCAATGTTTAAGATAGATTCCGTTAACCGGAATCGGAAGTTCCTCTCCATCCAATGCAGACAATTGGAAGGCATTACTATTTTTGCATCCCGTGACCATGTAGGGACCACTCCAGATGGCATCAAACTTGGAATGCCTTCCTGGTTTTGCCCGATCTGCATCCCATTTCAGAACTAGGTCCCCTTCCTGGAAGGTCCTTGCTCTTGCTCTCTTATCAAACCATCTTTTTACTAAGGCCTGATCCTTTTCAATCGTCTGAACTGCATGTTCTCTGATTTCTTCTAATTCCATCAATTCTGCATACCTGACCTCCATTGGTTCGAACTCAGATAACTCAAACTGCTTCATGAGCTCCAAGGCTGGCAATTCTAATGATATAGGCAATACTGCCTCCTTCCCATAGACCAACTTGTAGGGAGAATTACCTGTAGACCTCTTTGGTGTTATCCTGTCAGCCCATAACGCTGATTTTAGCCTTGTATGCCATGTTCTTTGATTTTCATCCAGAGTCCTTCTGATGATTTTTAGCAAATTCTTGTTTGTGGACTCTGCCTGTCCATTACCCTGCGAGGTAATAATTTGAAGAGGTGCTCAAATAGATTCCATTCTTGACAGCCCATTCTGTAATTTTTGAACCTATGAATGCTAATGCATTATCTGATATGATGGTGGCCAGCACACCGAACCTGGTTGCTATTTCTTCATAAAAGTCTAGTATGTTAGACTCACTTGCCTCTTTGAGCGCTACTGCTTCGGTCCACTTGGTGAAATAGTCTGTCACTGTAAGAATCCACTTGTGGCCTTGACTCGAATTGGGATTGATGACTCCAATGAAGTCCAATCCCCATTGCATGAATGGATGATCTACTGAAATTGGACGAAGGGGCAGTGCTGCTAACCTTCCTTTCCCTGTGAAGAATGCACATTTCTTGCATTTATTAACCCATGAGTAGCAATCATTGAATACAGTAGGCCAATAGTAACCAGATTTCATGATTTTGAGAGCTGTTACTCGTGGGGTGAAATGGCCTCCTGCCTCCCCGTCATGGAACTCGTGTAAGATCCTCTCAACCTGACCTGTCCCAATGCATCTTAATAGAACACCGTTGATGTCTTTTTTAAACAAAACACCATCAACAAGCACATATGGAACTGCTTGTAATCTGAAGTACCTTCTTTTTGCTTTGCTCATTTCTGGAGGGCACATGCCCGTCTGTAGGAAATGTATCATATTCTGAGTCCAACAGGGAGTGGACACATCATCATTTTCCTATTTTTGATCATCTTGTAATAGCAGGACATCGTCTTCTTCATCTTCTGGGTTGTCTGGTTGTTTGGAAGCGAGCTGCTCACACAAACCTTTGCCTCTTACCAGCTTGGTGATCTTGATCTCAATGTCATACTCCATGACACGGGTGATCCATCCTGCCCTTTTCTCATTCAAATCCTTGTTGAGGAGGAAGTCCTTAACCCCAGCATGTGAGACTAGCAACTGGACCTTGTTGTTTGAGACTAAATGCTTGAATTTCTTCAAGCTTCTGATTACTGCAAGCACATGCTTTTCAATAAAAGAGTACCTCACTTCGCAGTCATCTAGGCTCTGGCTGAAGAAGGCAATTGGCTGTTCATCATTATCTTTGTTCTGCTGTACCAGAATGGCAGAAATAGTGTCATCACCTCCAAATGCATAGAGGATGAAATCCTTGGAAAAGTCTGGGTTGATGAGAGTGGGTGCTTGGGAGATGGCTTCTTTGATTGCTTCAAAACTCTCCTTGCCTTCTGCCGTCCACTTGAAAGCCATGCTTTTCCTTAACATTTTGGTGATGGGCTTGACAAGGGCTGCAAAATCTGGGACAAACCTCCGAACAAAGTTTATCCTTCCCAGGAAACTCTGAAGGGCTTTCTTGTGGCTTGGCAATGGTAGTGCTCTTATGGCTTCAACCCTCTCTGGATCAATTGCTAATCCTTCCTTGGAGACAATATGGCCAAGGAGCTTCCCTTCATGTGCAAGAAAGATGCACTTCTTAGGATTCAAAGACACTCCAAACTTTCTACACCTCTGAAACACTTGCCTGAGGTGAAAGAAATGGTCTGCTGCATTCTTTGAGAAGACAGTAATATCATCTAGGTATATCAGCACTATCTTGTTGATCAAGCCTTTGAATGCCATATCCATAGCTCGCTGGAATGTTGCTCCGGTGTTCGACAGTCCAAATGGCATCTTCTTGTAAGCATATGTGCCCCATTTGGTTGTGAAGGCTGTCTTGAACTGGTCTTCCTCCTTCACCATAATCTGATTGAAGCCTGAGTAACCATCAAGTAGTGAAAACCTTTCTGAACCAGCTACGACCTGCAATATTTGCTCCATGGAAGGGAGTGGATAATGGTCCTTGAGAGAGGCTCTATTCAAATCTCTGAAGTCAACACACAGCCTGATCTCTCCACTCTTCTTCCTGACTGGAACTAAGTTGGCAACCCAACTAGAATGCTTGATTGGGAATATGATTCTTGACTCAATCAGCTTGTCCAATTCTTTCCTCATGAGAGGCTCCATGTGTGGATTGACTGGTCTCTGTTTCTGCCTGACAGGCTTAGTATTTGGATCCAATTCGATGGTATGCTGAGCTAAGTTGGGATTGAAACCTTTCAAGTCTTCATAGCTCCAAGAAAACACGTCAGGGAATTCTTGACATAGCTGTATGAACTCACACCTTTCTTGCTCAGTTGTCATCTTTCCAATTTGCAATGGCTTGTTTTCTTCTACCAATATGGATACCGAATCTTCTCTCTTAACCTGAATGTTTGCTTTCTCCTTTCTAAACTGATCATTGGGGTTAAAAATGGACTCCAAAGTGATAAGTCCCTTGGGCAACTTGTCAGTTCTCAGCTGTATCACTTGGTCACCATATTACTGTTCCAACTTTTCTTGATTCTTAGCTGAGAACTCAGCTTCTTCTTGCAAGAAATGGATGATTTGCTGGTCATTCTCAAATACTTGCCAACTGACATCGTTATCCGGCACTGAAGGCCTCACAATCACGTGGATGTTTGGCTGTACCTTGTCTTGTTGAATGTTTTCTACAATGTCAAAGGCTGCCCCTACTGCTGCAAGCCTGTCAGCAGCTTGATTCTCTTTCCTAGGAATGGCTTTAATGCCGAAACCCTCAAAATCTTCCATGAGGTCCCACACCCTGTTCTTGTAGCACCTGAGTAGATCATTTTTGGCCGCATGCTGTCCCTTGACCTGATTTACAATCAATTCACTGTCCCCAAAGACTTGCAAGTTCTTTATTTTTTTCTTGATTGCCCAATGCATCCCTTGCACCAAGGCTTCATATTCAGCAGTGTTATTGGAGCATGCAAATTGAAATCTAAAAGCTGAATAGTACTTTACTCCTTGAGGTGAAACAAGCACGGCTCCACCTCCTGCACCTTGTCTACTCCTTGATCCATCAAAAAACAGCTGCCATACCTCATTGTCATCCTTGTGGTTTGGCTTGGTGATGCTAGGAATAGGTTGACTTTCTTCGTGTATACAATAGACTCCTAGCTCAGATTCTTCTATTCCTTGATAAGGATCAAAAGCATGCACCTTGTTTGCCCAATCATCAAGAGTCAAATCTGGGATACTTCCAACCTTAGTGTCAGCTTCATCAGTGCTAGGGTGATCTTCTTGATCAAATGCTGAGCAATTGACATTAATCTGACTTGGAGTGTAGGGCTCAATATGGAAGTTTGCAATAGGTTCTGACCTAATTGTAGCCTTAGTTCCATATCTCGTTCTGAATAGCATGTGAGACCAATCAGCAGACAAATATCCCCCAATCTTGGCAGTGAAGTCCCTTGACAAACAAAGGGCAAAGAGTGGTGGAAGGTCTATGACTGACACATCTTGTAAAACAACAACATTTGGACATGCGTGCAAGGTAAGACTCAAATTTCTAATCACTCCAACTGTTGCTATTGCTGTCCCATCCAACTGCACTACTCCCTTAGATGTTATTTCATACTGGAGCCCTAACTGATTAGCTATCTGTTTAGGCATTACTGAGCTACTTGCCCCGGAGTCTATCATGCAATTGTGCACTAGCTGATTTCCAATGATTAACGAAACATAGAAAGGAGGGGGTTTCAACATCTTACCTTGTTGTCCTCCATGATTTCCCTCAGGATGGGTAGTATTTGTAAGCACTTTGTCTTGTATCTGCTGATTCAAAGTTGGCCAGTCCTTCATGGCAGCTTGCAGCAGATCTCTTTGGCCTGGGATGGATAGGGATTCCCACATAGATATATTGACGTTTGTCTTCTTCATCTGATCAATGATACTGAATGGTGATGAAGGATCTCTCTGCTGTCCCTTGGTTTGCACATTTACTCCTTGTATGTGGGTAGCAACAGCTGGCATTTGAGTTGGCCTAGGGGCTGTTCTTGGCTGTCCTTGTGCATTTGAAGCGGGACTTTGCTTGCCAATCATTTGTGGAGCCATGGAAGGTTGTGGATTGGCTGGGGCTAATGGCTGTTCTTCACCCAAATTTCTCCTTTTTGACCTTGTGTTTGCTGCAACACCTTGAGAAACTACCTGGTTCATGCCACAAAAATCCTATGCTTGCCAATTTACCAATGTGGTGTCATTTGGGGCTGATTGCTGTTGGAATGTTTCTTGTTGTTGGCTGTTCTCTTGACTGTTCTCACCCTCCACACCAGTAGTTGTTACCATTAAAGCTTGAGTCAAAGCACCATTGAAGCACATGGATTGATTATGAGGCTCATTACATGGAAAACACCAATCATACTCCTAGGCAATGTTGTTTTGTGCTGGTACTAATGCCCTAGAGGCAGATATGGCATTTGGATTATAGGGCTGGAATGGTCTATTGACAGGAGGCCTTGTTTGATTCATATTTGCAGCTGGATTAGGTGGCCTTTGAGGCTGATATGGCTGCCTATTAGGTTGAGCTTGAGGCTGATATGAAGGTCTAAAACCTTGAGCTTGCTGTCTTTTGAGAGTGACCAGCTCATTGCCTAGATTTTGCAATTGCTTCATGACCTCTTGAAGCTCATTTGGGGCACTTGGAGATGAAGTGGAAGCTTCATTTGAACTCTGATTTCTAGGAGTGGGAATAGGAGCTAAGACAGGTGCTTGACTAGCACTTGGGCTCTCTAAACTTGGATATAATGGCATTGGAGGCCTAGGAGCCAATTTACCAGCTTGGATAAGACAGTTTTCGGCTCTAATGGCAATGCTATAAGCAGCAGGTAAGGTTGTGCCTCCCATAGATTGAATTAACATAGAAATATCAGAATTCAAATCTTTAAGATAGTATAGAAAAGCACCTTCTGCTGTTGGCCTGACTGCCACTGGAATCCTATCCCAAGACCTTTGAAATCTGAAGTTGAAATCAGTCAGCTGCTCGTTGGGGGCTCTCTTGATAGTTGTTAATTGTTCCAGTAGAGACAAATTGTCTCCCTTTTCTCCAAACTGCTCATGAAGTGCAATACACAGCTGATTCCATTTTGTGATAGAACCAGCTGTAAGGCTCCTAAACCATTGCAATGCTTTCCCCTTGAATGAAGACGCCAGCAATTTGACAGCTACATCCATTTCATTTATCTCATGGATTGCACAGACGTTAGCAATGTCTTTTACATGATCACCAGGAGTGGTATGATTTTCTCCAGTGAAAAATGGAATGTTCTTCAATGCTGCAATTGGAACTGGATTCTATGCATTGAGGGCGAGTGGGCTGCTACCAGTGAAATTGACAAAGGGATTTAGTGGTTGCGCCATTCTGATTGGTCGAAGGACTCTTGAATACTGAATGAAAGGCCGAGCAGGTGGAGGAGTTGAGAGAGTTCTGTTTGGTGGAGATGGAGACCTTTGAATCCTTCTTCCTCTTTGCCTTCTTCTTGGAGATAATTGCAGGTATTCAAACAACACTTCTTCTTCTCCAACTCTTGACCTTGTGATTCTTCTCATAAGATTTCACGCCTGTACTGCTGAAACCAGTTGATATTCCTTTTGGAGTCGCCAGATATGCGAATAATAGCTCTTTTCAAGCAAGAAAATTGCAGCAGATGCATATGCTGCAATAAAAATGAGACCTCTAGGTCCCACCGAGCGTGCCAAAACTGTTGATGCAAAATCACAGCACCCCTGGATGCAGATCAGGTTTCTAGGTTGATCACTTTGGCATCCAGTGTGATTGCATAACATTGAATCCTTTCTCCAAGTGTGGGACTTGAAAATTGAGAAAGGATTCTCCAGAGAAGGCTGGTTCCTATTCCTCTGTTCAGATGCACACGAAATATGCAGAGGGTTTTCTCAAAACCTAATCTAATCTGCCAAGGAGACAAGGTAAGAAGATGCATAAAATAAATCTAAGTTAATAGAGGTGATGCACCGAGGAATGAAGAACACCTATTTTGCCAGTGAACACAGACCATTCAAATGTGATATAAGATCATGCACAGATAACAAAACTTGTAGTGAAAGACCAGGAGGATGCAAGATGAACACAGAGAGGGTTGAGAATCATCCACAGACATGTATTACTTGCTCCAAAGATTGATACAATACACTGCAGAATGCCAAGAGGCAGAGTCGTATTACAGTTTCAAATGAGAGGTTCGAACTCCACAAATTCGCCTGATAGGAGAAGAAGGGAGGAGCAAAACAGAAAATGTTCAACCTTTGAAAAGAAGCTCCTCTTTACAATATATAGAAAGAATGAGAGAGGGAAAAGAGAGAGGAAAGCCAAATCTACCCCAACCACCTCCAGGTTGCATTCAGTTCATCTCATTATGGCAGAAGCGGTGGATCCTGGCAAAACGGTGGGCTGTCCAACAGAAGCGGCGAATTGTCTGCTGCATTAAAGTTGTTAGTTGAAGCATTACTTCTACTTGTTATTTCACGCCAGAGGTGTTTCTTGATTTTCTCTCTCCAAACTGAACCAAAATGCAAGATTGACCCTGGAATCATGTAGAGAATCTCACAAGCTTTCCGTTGATATAAAGAACGTGCAAATCTGAGCTCTGGATCGAAAGATATGTCGATCTGAAGATTTAGGGCACAAAACAGGCGAAAACAGATTTTTAAATTTCTTCCCGCGCTCTGCCACCTGGATGACACGTGGCACGTTCTGATTCGACTGAGAAATTCTCTCTCCTCCACCTCTCGGCGGGCTCTCCTTCGAAATTTCCTTGTGGGCCCTAGCTGGGACACGTGGCACTATCCCATTGGTTCGGGTCAGTGCTCGAAACCTCGCCCTTTGACTTTTGGACTATCTCCCTTGTGACACGTGTCATGATTTGGTTGGTTCTTGGCCCTTTCGGCTCCTTCGCGTCCACCGCGTCCATTTTTCCCAGATGTCCCAGTGCTGCTTGGGACAAAAACCTCCGATCCGCCCGAAATGGGCTTCCTCGTCCCTCATTTGCCGATGACACGTGGCACAATCTGATTGGCTCTCAAATTTTCCGGCTATCCGCGTCCCTCGCGTCCCTGTGGCCCAGATGTCCCTGTACGAACTTTCTCTGTTTCGGCCGAACTAGCTGGTTCGCGTCCATTTGTCCCAAATGTCCCAGTGCTTCGTGGGACAAATTCTTCTGGTTCGCCCGATCCGGCCAATTCGCGTACTTCCGTCCCAGTTGTCCCTTTTGCTTCCTGACTGTTTGTTCTCATTTCGGCCGATCTGGCCAGTTCGCGTACTTCGCGTACTTGTGTCCCGTTTGTCCCGGATGAAGACTTGGGAAAATTTTTCCTTCTTTCGGCCGATTCGGGCATTTCGCGTCCCGCGCGTACCTGTGGCCCAGATGTCCCTTTGCTTCACGGGCCGCCTGGAGGCTTTTCGGCCGATCCGCGCCTAGATGTCCCAGATGTCCCGACTGCTCCTAGGACTAGGACTTAGCCATTTTTCATGATTTTTCCTGTTTCAATCTACTTGCCTGGAACTGCAAAACTCTGATGTATGTTATCGAAATTTACCCTGGGGGGTGAAATTTTGACAACAGGTATCTCACACTTGTCTGGACATAGGAAGAATTCTAGGCCCTTTATGATGCTGATCTGATTTGGACTAGAGCTGTGGACATGTGGTTCCATGGTGTCTTGAATAGTTATATCTTGGAGTACTCAATTTCCACTTATTGATGTCCAGAGGTAGCTGAATTCCAGTTCTTACCATATCCAAGGGGAGCTTACCTGCAAGGCATTCCACTGGTGATCAAGATCCTAATGGTAACTTTGAACCTAGAGAGTAAACCAATGGCTAACTAAACCTCACCATGTGTGGGGGTAGGGGAAGGTTTGGTGAAAGATGGTAGACCTACAGAAAGGAAGACAGAGGAAAGGTGGCTTTAATATAATGAGGCATGCAAGAGGGAGATAGAGAAGCAATGTAACATTGTAGAAAGTATGGCGTTGAGGAGAGAGATGGCTTGTGAAGGATTTGAAGATCATGTAGAAGATGTGGAGCCAGAGCATAAGGAACTCCCCCATCTTGGAAAACATTACAGGGATCCTTCCTCATCCTCATGCAGAAGTGCACCAATAGAGACTACCTGGGCCGCGGACGGGCATCTGAATCCACCTGGTAACCTTTCCCTTGCGTTTGGTTTTTCAGCATCTAGTATAACAAGAGTCAACAAGCTAGTTCAAGCAGTGGGAGAGTAGGAGCGAGTCTTATAAGAAGCACAATGATGGCAAGACAAATGAATTCATTGTTATATGGGAGTACCTTTTTAGGTGTATCATCAATGAAAAATACAAACGTGTCGATTTGCGGATTAACTTCTGAGAGTAGTAACGCTTCACAGAATTTTGGGGTACAGTTCAGTTCTATTGTTAGGACACAGGGAAGTACATCTTCTGGTCAGACCCCAACTACAAGTTCAGGATCAAGAGGCATAGGTAGATCAGGTTCAGGTGGATCTGGATATTCTCGAGGCAGGGGAAACACATGAGGTTCTAGATCAGGTGGGCAAGGTCAGCACCAACCCCAGAATATTTACATGGAAATGTCTCTTTGTTGTCTAGAGTATAGGGGCATAGAAGATGCTGCTGAACATGTGCATATGTGTGAAATATTGTGGCACACAAAATGGATCATGGCTTATGAGTGCAGGGAAAGCCAACTTGCTACTACGTTACAAGGGCATGCACACATCTGGTACATAAAGTTTGACCCTGATTAGACTGGCATAGATTATACATATTTAAAGAATGCATTCCTTAAAGAGTTTCATATCCTTGAGTTTGAGTAGAAGAGTATAAGTGTGCTCAAGGATATTAAGAAAGGCACTACTGAAAGTGTTAGAGAGTATGATGCCCCAATTTAAAACACTATTATCAAAGCTTTCTTATGACATACACGTAAGCCAACATGTATAATGGTTCGTTAGGGGCTTGATTACCCCTTTTAGGAGGGCATTATCACATAAGACATACACTGATCCACACAAAGCACTTGAAGCAGCCTTGCGCACTAAGGTAGTTGGAAGCATAGATACTGGGGTGAGCCCATTTTTAGAAGCACAGATAACAGTTATGGCAAAACAGTTAGAGAAACTATCAGAAAATTAAGAACATGAGATGTGCACAAGGATTTGGTGCACAAATTATGAAGTAGAAGGTCACACGAAGGATATTTGTCCTCGCAGAATAGTATGCTCATTGCTGATGGATTGTGAAATATGCCATTTAAACCATGATTCTAGCCACTACCCATTATTACAACGTGTAATAAGGAAGAATGTTTCAAGCTACTATAAAATATGCAGGTCCAACACTCATGACACAAAATATTGCCGGATGATTTGAAAAATCCATGATGCTATAGATATTAGTGTACAACAAACAAGAGTTTCAGATAACTCTAAGGGCAAGAATGAGCATCAGGACTGGGATCACAATTAGGCGTGCTATGATCGGAATGAAGGGAATTTTGAAGGAAATCGTGGTAGAGGTCGAGGATATCACGTTGGATTTGGACGATGAGGCCATGGTGCTGGAAGAAGTGAGTTCCCTCGCAGAACATGTTATACATGAGGATCTCCAGACCACTACATGTGCGAATGTCCTCAGAATATTACATGTTTTTTCTATGGAAAGAACCATAGCTATAAGGAGTGACTAGAATTATATGAGCATCTGAGTAAGCAACATAAACAAGAAAAAAAAGGTGTAGGGATGGTTAGGATATAGTGCATTGTTGAAAATTAATGGATGCCTAAGTTGGAGGCAGAATATGAGGCACTACAAGTGAAGACCATGACTCACGCTGAGGTGGCACACGTCAGGGAAGCATTGCAGTAGAAACCTACCATCACTAAAGAATAAGTTCTTCATGCATGGTACCTAGATCCTTTTTATCAGAAGGAGGTTTATCATGAAACCATGGAAGTTATAAGGAATCTTCAGGGTGAGATATAATACTTAAAAGAGCGATAACAAAAGATGGAGCAAAAGAAAGCATCGAAGACAGTCCAAACTGATATAGATGACTTGAGGGAAGTATGTAAAATGTTGCACCAGGAAAACATCATACCACTATTAGGGATTTGGTTAAAAGGAAACACTCCACATGCAAGTATTGAGATTGGACGACAGATCCTACATGTGAATCTTCCCCCTCATAGCCTAGATTATGACAAGGAAATCACCCTGAATGCTATTATGGATGGGTGGATATTGAGTAATATACTGATTGATACAACAGGGTTCATTTTAAGACACCTCTAGAAAATTTTAGGTGGAAAATACCTGGTGAATATCCTCGGAACTAGTTTCAGCGAAAGGTGAATTTGACAGTATTCCAAAACCAAATTTTCACCAGGTTTTTCGAGTTGGAGAAACCAGAGTTCCAGACATCGATTCACCTTTGACACGCGACAACACGACATCAATAACCCTCATTGACGCACGTCAACACAACATCAATTGAACTCGTTGACGTGCGTCAGTAGGGGCATTGACGCACATCAACAAGGGTTAGTGACGTGCATCAATAGGGACCATCGACGTGCATCAACACATTTTTGTTGATGCACGTCAATGGTCTCTATCGATGTGTGTCAATGAATCTTGTTGATGTGCGTCAATGCCCCTCCTGACGCGTGTCAATGGCCTCTGTTGATGCACGTCAATGGCCTCTTTTGACGTGCGTCAATGGCCTATGTTGATGCACGTTAATGGCCTCTGTTGATGCATGTCAATGGCCTCTATTGACACACTTCAACAGAGGCCTTTAACATGCGCAACAAAGGCCATTGATGCTTTATTTGGACTATAAATACCCTCCCACTGGTCATTTTCTTATTTACACTTTCCAGCTCTCGATTTTTTTTTAGGAATCCATCATTGTCAAAGACATAAGCACAACTACAATGAAAACTTCAAGTGCTTCCCAACTGTAAGTTCAGGAAAAAAATCAAGAAGAGAATCCAGTCCAATCCACGGGAAAGATCATCTACAGGAATCCTTTGTGCCCCCACATCCATACTGTTTTAAATATGTCTTCCGAATATAAATATTTGATCGATGCGTGTGAGTTTAGTGGGCTCGTTGACATACCCCATTTCGAAACAAATCCAAATATTTTGAATTACCTTCTCTTGTCCTATAATACAAAGGACAAATTTTTTTATGTTACTCTGAATGATGGCCAAATGTTTTAATTCAGTATCGAAGCAAATGACATCCATTGGTTTACGAGCCTTCCATTCAAAAATTTACCAATTATTACAATGAAGGCAACACTCGTGGAAGAAGACAAGAAATATCTCGAATCAACGTTCGGTTTCCATGTTGATTGTAATTATAATTCGTTTTCATTCATCATTTTCTATTTTTTATTGTGATACAATTTAGTGTTATAAATTTATATTAATTCCCACTGTTTGGCATTTGTAGCTCATGTCAATAAATCCAAGCATGGTGTGGATACGCAAGAAATTTCACATGACTTTCTTACTGCAATGATTTCATTTTTTCAATCCAGAATAGTTTTGTAGGGTCGGTAAACAGATATACCAAATTGGGCCATTACATACATAGTTGCTACTATCTCAAAACAAAAATTTGATTGGTGCACCTATCTATCAAAAAAATAAGAACTGACATAACAAATTCAAAGCTTTCAAAGAAACCTGTCATTTATTCCACAAACTATCTCCTTGGCCTTTATTACGAGGAACTTTTAAATTTAAAAGACAAACCAATTCCTACTTGCACTGACGAGGAGTTGATGAAGTTTTCAATTCCATTTGAAGAACAGCAGGTATAAACTATTTAGTTTGTATTTCAATTTTTGACATTACACTGCATAGTTATTAACAATTTATGGTTTGTAGAGAAGATTTATTGAAGCCCTTCCCTGAAAAAAGGTGTTATCAAGAGGAAGAGGCCAACAACACGTTGAGGCTTCAGGGGATTCCCAATCTGAAATGGAAGCTCACTCCTCTCTGAACCCTCAACAGTTTGAACTCATTAAATGCCAGAGAAGTAATACCTTCCCATATATTATTTACAAATTCCAAATTTGTATTTTTATTTTCCAATTTAAATTTTAACCAATTGAATTGACATAACATTCAATGTTGATGACATTGTAGGGACTTTGGACCATACTCATGTTTCGAAAACTCAACCTTCTTCCCCAACTCACTCCGTACAGTCGCATGCATTTGTATCTTCTCAATAACCATCAAATACTACTCCTACATGGCCACCCTTAGCACCATGAAAAACTACCCCTTGACAACAAGGTATAACTTTTGAATACTACGTTTAATTTCGTAGTTGTTTCCTTTTTGGATTGTTTTCTAGTTTTTCATGTTTTTTCTTGAAATTTTTAGCACATTGCAGTCCTTCTATTCAAACAGAGGCACCAAACCCCCCTCAACCAATAATTTTTAAAATGCCAACCAAAGGAACAAGGAAAAAGAACATTGGTAAACGCATGCCAATTGCTCCGGCCCCTAGCGGGACACTAAACATTGCCTCCTCCTTTCGAATTCCAATGCTCTCACTTAGTGGCTTGCCCAGTGCAATGGGCATATCAGTTTTGAATAATATAAATTTAGATGAAGATTATTTGGGCATTGATAGCAATGACCCAACTAGTTTTTTCAATACCCGAGAGATGATTCAAGGCTAGCAGGTATACTTCAATTTCAACATGCTTTACAATATTGAATTACATTTCAATTTAAATTTATTTATCTAAATTTTGATTAATTTTATCACAAATAAGATCAGGCCACCCAAAGGTAGAAACAAGTAGCAGTTGATCTAGCCAAAATCCCTCATACTTCTCCAGCAAGATCATCTTCATCAGATACAAATGGTGAATAGTTGCTAGATTTTACTTTGGAGAACTTAATTGGTTATGATTGTCAATCCCATGTCAGTGAGTTTATTCTACCTCATATTAATCATCTCATAGAATGGGAGAGAAGGGCTAAAGTTCTTATCAATGAGATTATTAGTCATTTTGAAAATTATTGGCAAAGAGATAGTTTATACGCTGCAGTCCAGAATCAACCTGTGAAGATGGATTCCTTATTACCCAAGTAAGAAGTGGGGCTGTTCTGTATAACAAAAACTATAAAGATGACATTTTGGATAAGAAATTAAAAAAATTGGAAAATATTAGTGCCGAGGCCCAGGCATATTTTAAAAAATGGTCTAAGGACAAGGATCTGATAGTAGTTGCAAATGTTGAGAGAGATAGAGTGGTTGTAAGTACTATCACTTTCAAACAATTTTTCTTGTAAATTTGAATTTTTTATTTTTTAGTAATATGTTGAATTGACATTACTTTTTTTGTGCAGTTGAAATATGAAAATTTGAAGAGTCAAGCAAAGGTATTCCAAGTTCACTTGGAAACAACGAAGAACAATTTATCCACAACAAGGAATTTGAAGGAAAATATTGTTTTGGTTAACAAACAAACCAATACACTAAACCGAATAATTAAAGAGCATGGCTTCGAACCTGAAATATTATTCAAAGCTAAGGCAGCAGCTGATCCAAATTTTCTATCCTGTGGAGATGCGACAAAGCAAGAAGAAAGAATTTTAAAAAATCTGGACAGTGCTACGGAAGATCTTATAAGTTCTAGGTTTATTTCTACTATTGGGGAAAGGGTACAGCCACAGGGAAAGAAACCATTGGGGAAAGGAGCACATGAGTTGAAATGGATACAGAAAAAGAGGGTTGAAACTTTTATTATTGAGTGTGGAAACTTTAAATATCGAGTCTATATTTGAAAATTTGTAACATTGAATGTTGTGGACATGGTATTTGAATTTTATTATCTAGATTTGATAACCTTTTAAAATTTGAAATACTATATAATCTTTAATTTTGATTACATATAGATTTGATAGAATTTTTAGATTGTATATGGAGTTTATACTTTTTGGTTTACTCTTAATGGTGATTGGATTAGATAGGGATGAATCATGATGACGTATGTTTCTTGTTTACTTGGATTATCATGAATTGTATGTGGACATAGATTTAACTTCAAGCACAATAATTCTTCTTCTCTAGACATTAGAATGGATATAGATGATGATGAATGAATGTAATGTATAATTGTTTTAAAAACATGGAATGACGATAGATGTGATGAATGATGATAACGATATGATATATATGGATGATGATCAATTTTATGTGGACGTAGATTTAGCTTCAAGCACGATAATTCTTCTTCTCTAGACATTTAAACTTGTTTTAAGATAATTATTCTTCTCTATACTTATAATGATATGATCATGATGTCATTAGAATGGATATAGATGTTAAATAAATGGACCGTGTTAAAATGGATATAGATGACATTAGAATGGATATAGATGAAATTAGAACGGATATACTTGTAATGATATGATTATGAATTATTTAAAAAAAATGGAATTGTTTTAATAAATTTAAATTAGATAAATAATTGTTTTAATAATAATTGTAGTGTCAGGACTCAGGATTAGGATAATGATATGGTGATGATATGATATATATGGATGATGATGAATTTTATGTGGACGTATATTATAAATTGTATAATGTATCGTGAATTATGAATTGTATAGTATGTAAATATCTTCCTCTGTAAAATTCAATTGTGTCATTTTATCCCACAGTTTAAAAAATATATCAAAGCATTTTGTAAATATAAAAAATAAATTAAACATAATTGTAAGAAATCAAGAAAGATGATATGATAGGGTTTAACCTACCTCTATTGTTTTAGATTGCTGTGAAATCATCACTGGTAATATGCTAGATCTTTGTTTTAAGAAAACTCAACACGAGAAATGGATTAGTAGATAGATGGGTGAGTTTCCTGACATTGTCAGTCCTGAGAAGTACTAGCTTCCTCGGATGGATGTCAACCCATGTTTTAAAAAAATAAAAAGATTGTATTTAAATAAATGTAAATATATAGACCTGTAACATCTTTAATGATAACAAGAGATGAAAAAATGTAAAGTGAAAAACAATAAGATTAAGGTGAAGAAGATACCTATTTAAAGTTGAAACAATCCATTATCAATAGCTTCTTGAAACTCGATGTTCTCTTCTGTAGAGTGTGACGATGCGCCAATTCCACTCTCAACATTGGGAAAAGTTGTACTTGTAGTTGTATTATTCACACCTCTTCTTTTGCAAAGGGAATTCCAATGCGTAATTGCTCTGTCGAAAGGAAAGGTTTCCATGGAGTATCGAGAAACATAACACCTCATGTAACTTTCTAAATTTTTATCCAACCTGTTTCTCAGTTTTGATTTTATAAATGATATTGCACTGAAAACCCTTTCGTCCTCCACAAACCCCAAAATCATTGTTTGCAATAACTCATATAATCTGAAATATTCACTGATATCTTCTTGTAAGATAGAACTTTGATAGATTCCGTGCCACAACCTTGTAATAGCACCAGTTTTAGAAGGTTCATCTAAATCTTTATATTGGTTCCTCATTGTTGTTGCAATTTTTTTTGATTGAAATTTTAATAAATTAGCATTTAGTATACCTTTGATTTCCATACCCTTGAACTTTGAAGTCTTTGTGAAATGTTCCATTATTGTACACATGGATTTATGGAAATGCTTTCTTATAAAGTCAGCACGACCACCTTCAGTATTCCAAAAATTAGGATTCATCACACCCATGGCTTCAAGAATTTTATCTTTGGAGAAATGTTCTCTAATTTCTGATGATAAGGATTTTGAAAATTTCTTAAGCTTTATTCTTGTTTAAACTATAACAGACTCAAAGAGATTACGTGTCACGGGAACATCTTCTCGTTACGATCCTGTAATATCTTGACGTTTTTACACAATGTGCAGTGGTATGTCCCTCCCATTAACAATGATGTAGAGGTGATTGTGGATATTAAATCTCAAATAGTTACTGGGATTTTAAAGATCTAATAAAGCTTTCCAATTCTCAAAAATAGGTGTATCAAAAATATCTTGGGAACAATACAAGATATCAAGACTTTGACATACCATCTTTGTCATCCATATAAAATCCACAATATAGATTAATCTTCCTTGTGCATGCTTCATCAGTGTATTGATCTGCTGCAACATTGGAAGAATACCAACCAATGTAAGCAATGTCTCCAAATTAGTTAAACAGAACAACAAGTCCCTCATCCTATCAACTTCATGACGGTATTTTTGCATGAAACCAACCAACAAAGGATACTCATCATGAAATTCGCATGCAGGTTCATACAAGGAGATCCATCTAGCCTCAACATCTTTCAAAAGTTTTTTTCCCTCTGTAATTCCAATTGCAAATTTCTGGAACTCAAGAAATCACTTTGGGCTACTTGACATATAGGCATGAATTTCTCTTATAAGGTCTTCTGATTTAGCAACATTTTCATGGTTGCTTACCATTTTATACGCTAAATTCATTATGTGAGCCATACAGTGAATTGGTAGCATATATGGGGCCACTGTTGTTTGTAATCTAACACACAACCCTGTTTGGTGACCCTGCATAACAGATGCACCATCTGCTCCAACGCATACCAACTTCGTATCAATTTCATAATCTGTCATTCTGGCAATATCTTTCAAATTAGAAACAACTACTTTATGTAGGTTTTCAGCATTGCAGTTTTCAACCATTTTCATAACACCCAATAGATGAGGTGTCCTTATATGATTTTCTAAAGTATAGACGTGGATACATACCCATGCAGTGTTGTCGACTGTTGTCACTTCATCAATTGAAAGAGAGATAAACTTTTATTTTCTTACATTCTCTTTCAAATCTTCCTTCTCTATCATCGAAAGGCATTTTGCCATTTCTCATTCACTACTTTCAGACCAATGAGACTGAGGTACATTCAACATTCCATTATATTGATTCAAAAATTTAAAATCAAGGAAATCCGAAATCGATCTTCCTTTTTTTAGTATGTGAAATAGAGTAGAGAATTGTATGATTTTTGCATGTAGATTTGTTTGATTCATCTTACCAATATGCGATGTGATCATTCCTCCCTTTTCCAAGAGATGTCTGTGTCTTTTCTACTCTGCCTCATATTCCGCTGCGTATCTAACATGCATGCATTATTTTTCAGTTTTCCACCTGTATGTTTTGATTTTATGGCCATCTACCCCTGTTACAGTCAAATTTTGTTTTCCACAATGTTTTTCTATAGTGTCCAACTTCATTTGCATTTTTTGTTGCTTTCCCAATTTCCATGTACATATTGTACATGTACATTAAGATGGGATCTCTTCAGAATTAGATGATTGTACAGGTTTGATAAATGGAAATTTAGCTGCCCAATCAAACAATCACCTGGTTTCCTCTTTCTTGGACCAGAATTTGAATTTGATTTCTATGTTCCATTTTGCTGAGTATTTGTATGTGTCATATCTTGATGTAATTATGGTTACACCCCAACAGGAATAATATCTTCAATATTTGGCATATTATCATAGGTCTCATTTGTTTGACTTTGATATTGTGTAGAATGCATGTCCACCTCAATAATTTCCACACAGTCAGTATTTTGATTCTTTGTGGTGGCATCTATATGGTTGGTATTTTTAATATCTGTAGTTGTAGAGTTTCCAAAATACTTGAAGAGTGATTTTTGATATTTCTTAGTTACTTTTAGGGTCTTCGCATTCTTAGGACTAACACCTTCCATTATTTTGAAGAGAGTCCTACCTCAGTAAAAGAACCAAGTAGCAACTGCCTGTTGCACGTCAACAACTAACCCTTTGTCACACGTCAATAACGCGTCAATAATCCCTATCAGGCGTCAGCAAGGCGTTAACTAAAATTGTCACACATCACAAAGGCATCCACTGTTTGAGGTCTCTATCGCACATCAACTCTTCCCTTGTCGCGTGTCAACTGCCTATGCCTTGTCTCGCATCAACTCTCTCTGTCACATGTCAAATCTATTCCTTTGTTGCACATCTACAATATCTCCTTATCACACGTTTGTAATACCTCTTTTTCATGTGTCAACTATATCCCTATCGCACGTCAACAACTAACCCTAACAGGATAACAACAATCTCTGGTGCTTAAGAGTATGTGAGTTCAAACTTCACGGTATTGGTAATTTGGTAAGCTACTTGAGGTATACTACTCGGTGAATCACCTAGGTTTTTATAGGAGATGTTTTCAAATGAAGGTGAAGTCGACCCCCAAGAAAAATATACTATATATTTTAGGCGAACAAGACACCAACCCGCTCCGAAAAAATCACCTTTTCAAAATTTCCTAAAATGAAATTTTCGCCATATTACGAATATTTGCCACTAAAATTATCCCTGTGATATAGGAACAGAAGTCAATATTCTTGCCTTGGATGCATGGGTACAAATGGGAAGACCTCTATTGCAGCCATCCTCTAATGTATTATTTATGGCTAATCAAACTAAGGCCACTCCCGTCGGAGCTTTGAAGGATCCACCCATTACTATATAAGGAGCCAAGTTCATTGGATACTTTGAAGTTTTAGTGCTGACAGAGTCAGATAGCTTCCCAGCTCTATTGGGGCGTCATTGGTGCTATGCAAATAATACTAATCTTTGGTTCAAAAAGGGCTATATCGGTTTCAAAAACAAAGAGGAAAGAGTTATTATCCCTTTAACATATGGAAAATATGCACCCTATGTTGAGCCCTTAAGTGAAGAACATTTGAATATGATTTATGTACGTGCCATCCGAGATCCAGAGATGATTAAACCAACCAAAGAAGGACTAATTCAGTGGGAGGATGCAAAGTCTATTAACGATACTACAAGTGTTGCTTGTGATAATTGGGATCATAACACTTATGAGTAGGTAGGGTGCAAAGTAAAGAGCATATTCCCTCGAGGCACAAAACCGCGTTATGTTAGGAGGATAGGTAACAACTCAGTACCTTGTTACACAAAAGAAGGGGATCCCATGGTGTTCTTGCGCGCCATGGAAGAACATTGGATAAAACCAATGGAAAGAAGAAATATGCTAGCATATACACTATATGGGACAACAACATACTGGTGGGTGGTCCACAGGGGTAATCTTGTTGGATGGAATGAAATTATGATTGCTCTTACTACTAGGTTCTTCAGGAGAAATGCACCTACTAAAATAAGTATTTATCATGGTAATCATCCTGTTTAGCACCATGTTTAGAAGTGTGTGAGACTCTGGGCAGAAGGGCATGAAGCTTTACCAACTTTTCTATGGGTGCACATGTTTTATTCCACTTTACAAGGTTGTGCACGTGCTTTGTATGTATATGTAGAATTCCATAGAGAAACTAAAAATTGGTAGAATTTAATTGCAGGAATGGTCCAAACGTTTAACTTCTTCTCTACAAAGCCTTCAGTGGAAGAAGCGTTGGAATTTATCAAGCACTTAACTATGGGGATAGTGCCAAGGCTAAAGAACTCCTTTAGGAGTTATTAGTTAAGGAAGACTCAGGAGCGCATTTTTGTGAAGAACCAAAGGCCGATGTAACATTACTTCAACACGCTTGCCTTGAGAAAGAGAAAGGAAAAATAGTCTACTTAGTGGATGACAAAGAAGTAGATAATCTAGATGTAAACCATTCAACAAGGAGGTGTGAGGTACTGGACAATATGGATAAGACCACACATGCCTATCATGAACCTATGAAGGCAAAGCGAGTGAATATTGGAATAGATACTGAACCTAAGGAAGCCATAATTGGAGACTATTGGTCAGACTCTGAAGTGGAAAAAATCATATAGTTACTAAGGGATTACCAGGACTTATTTCCTAGGGGGTACCATGAACTCAAAGGCATGCATGAATCATTAGGGGAGATGAGGATAAAGCTTAAAGATGGTGCATGCCCTGTTAGAAAGAGACCTTACAGAATGAACCACAACTTGCGTAAAAAGGTCAAAGAAGAGATTGATAACATGTTGAAGTCTGGGATTATCAAGCCCCTTGATGAGTCAGAATGGTTAGTCCAATGGTGATCAATATCAAGAAGGATGGATGGATGAGGATATGCATGGACTACATGGAGCTGAATGTTGTATGTGTAATTAATACATTTCCTACGCCATTCACTGAGGAAATACTAGAAGGAGTTCCAGGGAATGAAATCTATTCGTTTACAAACGGGTTCTCTGGGTATCATCAGGTTCAGATTGCCCAGGAGGATAAGGAAAAGACTACATTTACTACTGAATGTGGTAGCTTTGCCTATACTGTAATACCTTTTGGTCTAAAAAATGTGCTTGTTGTATTTTCATGCATAGTTTTCCAAGCATTCAAGGAATTTATTCACAACTTCTTACATGTATATTTTAGATGATTGTACGGTGTATGGATTATTTAAGGATCACTGTGACAATCTGCACTTAATGTTTTAACGGTGTAGAAAGTTGAGTATCTCTTTGAACATCAAGAAGTGCATATTTTCTATACCATCTGAAAGGAGGGTTTGTTGGTTGTTCTAGCAAAGGTTGTAGTCATTATAGGCCTAAGGGAGCCTACCAGTTAAAGTGAGGTGCATGAATTTTTGGGTCATACAGGATATTACAGAAATTTTATCAAAGGATATGCCAAAGTTGCCACACCATTAGAAGAGTTATTGAAAGGGAAATGTACGTTCTACTGGGGAGAGCAGCAATAATGCGCATTCGAGACATTGAAGGAGAAACTTACTACCGTGCCTATTCTACGTTTTCCTTCGTGGGACCAACCATTTCATGTACATGTTGACACCTCTAGCATGGCCATTGGCGTGGTGTTGGCTCAACTTGGAGAAGTTATTGTAGATCATCCTATCTATTTTGTTAGTAGAAAGATGACTCCTACAAAACAAAATTACACAACTATAGAGCATGAAGCTTTGTCAATGATCTATGCGATGCATAAATTCCACTAGTACCTACTAGCTACACCATTCATCTTTAATACAGATCATATGGAATTGAAGTATTTGGTAAATAAACCTATTTTACAAGAGCACATATGTCGATGGGTGCTCTTATTTCAAGAATTTGATTTCACAGTTGTGGTAAAACTAGGAAAAAGTAATTCTGGACTAGACCATCTATCAAGAATACAGTCAGGAGAAGAAGCACATGTAATTGAGGATACCATGGTCGATGCATAGTTATACAGGTTACAATGATTACCATAAGAACCAGAGGAAATTGGTGTCTTTCTACGAAAAAGGATGACACCTGAAGGAATGAAATCCTTAGAGAAGAAAAAACTTGCTATAACTCTGCTACACTTTACATGTTAATTAGTGGTGACTTGTACAAATTGGGCCGAGATGAGGTACTGCACCATTGTATATTAGAACATGAGCACACATAAATTATGGAAGAGGCTCATGGTGGTATTGAAAGTGACCATAATGTAGGTGATGCCAATGCGCACAAGATTTTACTCATTGGATTATGGTGGGAGACCCTATATAAAGATTGTAAGGAATTTTGTAAGGCACGTGATCATTGTCAACATCTTGGAAAACCAGGTCGATGAGATGAAATGCCGATGAGACCTATTACTAGCGTAGAGAAATTTGAGAAATGGGCTATAGATTTTGTGGGTCCTATTTCACCAGCTGCATGCAGAACTAGATCATGCCACATCATAACTTGCATAGACTATTTGACAAGGTGGGTAGAAGCAACACCTACAAAGGACTGTACAGTGGCTACAACAGACCCATTTCTATGGAAAAATATTATTACAAGGTATTGATGTCCTTTGAGTTTAACCAGTGATAGGGCACACATTTTCTTTATGAGACAATCAAAATTTTATCGGATGAGTTCATGATTGCACACCATAAGACTACACCCTATCATCCTCAGGAAAATGGAACTGCTATGGCTTTTAACAAAATTTTGAGCCAGACATTGATAAAAATTTGTGATGTTGGAAGAAAGGATTGGGATGATAAAATATTTGCAGTACTTTGGGCATATCAGAAAACATATAAAAGGTTGAACAAATCCACACCATTTCAGTTAGTGTTTGCCGCCGAAGTAGTTCTTCTCATGGAATTTATGATACCTACTTTGCATATTTCACACACTAGAGGTCTAGCTGATGAGCAAGCTTTAGAAGAATGGATTGAAAAGATAATTAAGATGGATGAGAAATGAGCCATAACACGTTGGAGTTAGAAGTAAGAAAAGGCTAGGAAAAAATGGTGGCATGACAGAAACATAAGGGACAAGAAGCTTAAGATTGGAAAAATGGTGCTTCTCTATGACTCTAAGTTTTTGCATCATCCAAGCAAACTTAAGGTACATTGATTGGGAACATATGTTATCACTTACATCCTTGAAACATATGCTTTCCAGTTAGAAGCACTTGATGGAACATGGCTACCTGGTTACTTCAACGGGAGTAGGCTAAAGCCCTACTATAAATAAGTCTTGTTGGTGTTTATAATAAGGTAGTATTTCCATTTAGATTAGGTTTTCAATTCAGCATTACCTTAAATGTGTTTCCTTCTTTTTTGCTATGCTTTTTCAATTTAGTTGGTGTGTTGTGTAATAAGCGTATTTACACGCCAGAAGCTAATTCCTATTTGAAGAATTTTTATGCGCAGAGGACTGCACATACTTTTCATGTGGGGTGGATTATTAGTATTCAGGTACAAGATTGTTGGGATTAAACGATGGAAGGAATAAGTTGCTACAGGTGTTATTCAAGTCAAAGGATTACTTATAAAAAGTGACCAAAGATGGAGATGGATGAAGGGACAGTATAACGTGAGGTGAGTGTTATCCAAATCCACCCCCAGGGTTGATTTGATAACATACATCAGAGTTCTCGAGTCCCAGGAAAATGGATGGATTCAGGGCAAAAATCATGTTTCTAGGGTCCCCTCAGAAATTTTTCTAACTCTCCTGTCCAGGTTGAAAAGAGCAAGCTCTGAGAAAATGCAAAAAAGTTGCAGAAAATAAGCTTGGGCCAGGAAAAATTGTGAAAATCGGCTAAGTCCTTGTCCTAGGAACAGTTGGGACATTCGGACACCAAGGAGTGGTTCGGCCGAAACACCTCTAGGCGGCCCACGAAGCACTGGGACAAGTGGAACAAATGTATGCGAAGGTCGCGAACCGGCCGGTTCGGTCGAAAAGGAAAAGTGGGACAAAGGGACAATCGGGTCGTCGGGACGTGAAGGACGCGGAAAGCCGGTTCGGCTAAAGGAGAAGAAAAATGAAAAACTACTCGGGACATTTGGGCCTTGAGGACGCGAACCGCCTGGATCGGCTGAAATGGAGAACTTTCGTACTAAGCAGTTGGGACATCTGGGCCGCAAGGACGCGAAGGACGCGAAAAGGCAAAGCAACCGAGAGAAAAGGAAGCCATTTCAGGTGGTTCGGAAGTTTTTGTCCTGTGAAGCACTGGGACAAGTGGAAAAAGTGGACGTGAAGGATGTGAACCAGCTGATTCAGCTGAAACGGGAAACTTCAGCACAAGGACAAGTGGGACAAAGGGACACGTGGGACGCGGATAACTGAAAAGCCGAGAGCCAATCAGATTGTGCCACGTGTCATCGGCAGATAAGGGACAGGGAAGCCCATTTTAGGTGGATCAGAAGTTTTTGTCCCAAACAGCACTAGGACATCTGGGACAAATGGACGCGGTGGACATGAAAGAGCCGGTAGACCCGCGGACCGACCAGATCATGACACGTGTCACAAGGAGAAAGGTCCAAAGGTCAAAGGGTGATTTTTGAAGGAAAAGCCCGAGCCAATAAAAATAAGACACATGTCTAATGAAGTAGGGAAGGAGAAAGAATTACATGACCAATCAATGCATGCCACGTGTCATCCAGGCGGTAGAGCGCGGGAAAAATTTCAAAACGCATTTTCGCCTGTTTCGTGCCCTAAATCTTCAGATCGACATATCTTTCGCTCCAGAGCTCGGATTTTCACGTTCTTTATATCAATGGAAAGCTTGTGAAATTCTCTACATGATTCTTGGGTTAATCTTGAGTTTTGGTGTAGTCTAGAGAAAGAAAATTGAGAAACAGCTCTAACGCATGTTCATGGCCAGAAGTGACATTTCAGCGACCAGATTTAATGCAGAATGGGTCGCATTCTCCTGTAATCTGGTCAAAATGATAGGGTATGGGTTTGTAAGGTCCCCCATGCTATTTTAATGCATCTGCAGTCAAGGAGGGATGGGTTCCCATGTTTCTGTACGTTTCCTGTCCCCTGGGTTCGACCCATGCAATGTAAAAGCCAGATTTGGCTCATTTCTAAAGGGGGGAACATTTATTTGGATAGCAAGCTTCTTCTTTCACCTGGAACAAGTGATTTTTGTAAGTATTAGACCTCTTCTAAAATTGTAACAGGTTTTCTACCCTTTTGATGTTGTAATACAAGGATTTTGACAGTGGAAATGACAATACAGGCTCTGTGATTAGTTTTCAGTCCTCTGTTTGTGTTGCTTGTTTCATTTCAGACCTCTGATTACATCTTATCAGCTTGTGCATGATGTTTTATGTTGCATTTTTATGATTTGTGTCTATCTACAGAAGAAGAAGTGTTCACCACTCCTCCTTTGGTGTATCACCTGTTAGTTTAGTTTCATTTTTGCACTTTCTATCTCTGTCTCCTTGGATTTTAGAGTAGGATTAGGTTTCAAACCTCTGTAGTTTTGCAAAATATAGATCTAAATCAGAGGAGTTTGAGGAACCAACCTCTAATCTAGAGATTCCTCTCTCATTTTAACAAGTCCCCACACTTGGAGAGAGGTTTCCATGTTGTGTAATCACACTGGATGCTAGAGTGATCAGCCTAGAAGCCTGATCTGCACCCAAGGGTGCTGTGAGTCTGCTACAATAGTTTTGGCACACCTGGTGGGACAAGAGGTCTCATTTTTATTGCAGCAGGGTTGATGTGCATCTGCTACAATCTTCTTGATTGAAAAGAGCTATTATTTGCATATCTGGTGTCTCCAAGGGGAAGAATCAATTGGTTCCAAGCTCAGGCCTAAAAACTCATGAGAAGAATCACCACAAGGTCAAGAGTTGGAGAAGAAGAAGTGCTATTTGAATACCTATAGTTATCTCCAAGAAGAAGGCAAAGAGGAAGAAGGATTCAAAGGTCTCCATCTCCACCAAACAGAACTCTCTCAACTCCTCCACCTGACAAGCCTTTCATTCAGTTATACAAGGGTTTTAAGACCAATCAGAATGGCTCAAAACAACCCCTACGTCAACTTCATAGGCAACAGCCCACTTGCTCTCAATGCACAACATCCAGTTCCTATTGCAGCCTTGAAGAACATTCCCTACTTCACCGGAGAAAATCAGACTACTCCAGGTGATCATGTTAAAGATATTGCTAACCTTTGTGCAATCCATGAAATCAATGAAATGCAAGTGGCTGTCAAGTTACTGGCATCTTCCTTCAAGGGTAAAACATTACAATGGTTTAGGAGCCTTGGAGCTGGTTCTATCACAAACTGGAATCAGCTGTGTATTACACTTCACGAGCAATTTGGAGAGAAGGGAGACAACTTGTCTCTTTTGGAGTAGCTGACAACTATCAAGAGAGCCCCCAACGAGCAGCTGACTGACTTCAACTTCAGATTTCAAAGGTCTTGGGATAGGATTCCAGTGGCAGTCAGGCCAATAGCAGAAGGTGCTTTTCTATATTACCTTAAAGCTTTGAATTCTGATATTTCTATGTTAATTCAATCTATGGGAGGCACAACCTTACCTGCTGCTTATAACATTGCCATTAGAGCTGAAAACTTTCTTATTCAAGCTGGTAAACTGGCTCCTAGGCCTCCCATGCCCTTGTATCCAAACTTAGAAAATCCAAGCACTAGTCAAGCACCCACTTTGGCTCCTGTTCCCACCCCTAGAAATCAAAGTTCAAGTGAAACTTCTACTTCATCCTCTAGTGCTTCAAATGAACTCCAAGAGGTCATGAAACAGTTACAAAATTTGGGAAATGAGCTGGTTACTATCAAAAGACAACAAGCTCAAAGTGCTAGACCGTATCAGCCTCAAGCACAGTACCAGGCTAGGCCCCCATACCAACAAAATAGGTCACCAACTCAGGCTGCAAATCAAAATCAAAGCCAAGTAAGGCCTCCCGCTAATAGACCATTTCAACCCTATAACCCCAATGTTGTATCTGCTTCTAAAGCATTAGTGCCAGTCCAAAATAACATGGCCCAAGAATATGATTGGTGTTTCCCGTGTAGTCAGCCACACAACCAATCAATGTGCTTTAACGGTGCATTAAATCAAGCCCTGATGGTGCAAACCATTGGTGGGTCGCAAGATCCCAGCCATGAAGGAGATCAGCAGTAGGAAGCATCTCAGCAAGGGACATCTCCAAATGAAACTACTCTTGTCAATTGGCAGGCTGAAGATTTCTGTGGTATGAATCAAATACCCTCTCAGAGTGTTGCAGCCAACACAAGATCAAAGAGGAAAAATTTGGGTGAAGAACAGCCATTAGCCCCAAGTAGTTCCTGACCTTCTGTCACTCCACAAGGTGTTGGCGAACAAAATGCAGCTCCAAACATGCAAGGAGCACCCAAACCAGCTCCTAAACCAACTCAGATGCCAGTTGTTGCTGCCCATGTGCAAGGAATGAATGTGCAAGCTAGGGGACAGCAGAGGGATGCTTCATCCCCATTCAACATCATTGATCAGATGAAGAAGACAAATGTAAACATATCAATGTGGGAATCACTATCCATCCCAGGCCAGAGAGATTTGCTACAAGCTGCCATGAAGGACTGGTCAACTTCAAATCAACAGGTCCAAATGCAAGAGAAGGTACTCACAAATGCTGCCCAGCCTGAAGGAAATCATGGAGGTCAGTAAGGTAAAATGTTGAAGCCCCCCCCATTTTATGTTTCATTGATCATAGGAGATAAGTTGGTACATAATTGCATGATTGACTCTGGGGCAAGTAGTTCAGTAATGCCCAAGCAAATAGCTGATCAGTTAGGGATTCAATATGAAGTAATCTCCAAGGGTGTAGTGCAATTAGACCGGACAGCAGTGACAACGGTTGGAGTAATCAAAGGTTTGAGCCTCACACTGCACGCATGTCCCAACGTAATAGTGTTACAAGATGTGTCAGTCATAGACCTGCCACCACTCTTTGCATTGTGCTTGTCAAGAGACTTCACTGCTAAAATTGGAGGCTATCTTTCGGCGGATTGGTCACACATGTTGTTCAGAACAAGGTATGGAACTAAGGCCACAATCAGGTCTGAACCTATTGCGAACTTTCACATTGAGCCTTACACTACCAGCCAAATCAATACCAACTGTTCAGCATTTGATCAAGAAGATTATCCAAGCACTGATGAAGCTGACACCAAGGTTGGAAGCATTCCAGATTTGACTCTTGATGAATGGGCAAGCAAGGTACATGCTTTTGATCCCTATCAAGAAATAGAAGAATCTGAGCTAGGAGTTTATTGTTTACATGAAGAGAATCAACCTCTCCCTAGCATCACCAAGCCAGATCATAAGGACAAGAATGAAGTATGGCAATTGTTCTTTGATGGGTCAAGGAGTAGACAAGGTGCAGGAGGAGGAGCTATGCTCATTTCACCGCAAGGTATAAGGTATTACTCAGCCTTCCGTTTCCAGTTTTCCTGTTCAAACAACACGGCTGAGTATGAAGCCTTAATTCATGGACTGCACTGGGCAATGAAGAAAGGCATCAGGAATTTACAAGTATTTGGTGATAGTGAGCTAGTCGTAAACCAAGTCAAAGGAAAAAATGCTGCCAAAAATGATCTGCTTAAGTGCTACAAAAATCGGGTATGGGATCTTATTGAAGATTTTGAAGCTTTTAGCATCAATTCCATCCCAAGAAAAAAGAATGAAGCCGCTGACAGACTTGCAGCAATTGGGGCTGCGTTTGATGTTGTAGAGAGTATCAAAAGTGAGAAATCTCAGCCTCATATCAAATTGGTTGTGAGACCAGCTGTTCCAGATAACAACACAAGTTGGCAAGTCTTCGAGAATGATCAGCAAATTGTTAATTTCCTACAAGAAGAAGCTGAGTTCTCCGCCAGAAATCAAGACAAGCTAGAGCAGCAATATGGTGATCAGGTAGTACAACTAAGAACTAACAAATTACCAAAAGGCCTCATAACCTTGGAGTCAATCTTCAACCCGAATGATCAGTTCCGGAAGGAGAAAGCAAACATTCAAGTGAAGGGTGAAGATTCAGAGCCTATTTTAGTGGAAGAAGGCAAAACATTGCAGATTGGCAAAGTAAGTACCTCACAAGAGAAATTTGATTTTGCTTAGCTTTGTCAAGAGTTCCCAGATATCTTTGCTTGGACTTACAAAGATCTAAGAGGTTTCAACCCAAAGTTGGCACAACATACTATTGAGCTGGATCCGGAATCCAAGCTTGTTAGGAAAAAGCAAAGGCCAGTGAATCCCCATATTGAACCTCTCATGAGAAAAGAGTTAAGCAAGCTTATTGAGGCCAGTATCATCTTCCCCATCAAACACTCAAGTTGGGTTGCAAACTTGGTGCCAGTGAGAAAAAGAAATGGAGAAATCAGACTGTGTGTTGACTTCAGAGACTTGAACAGAGCCTCCCTCAAAGACCATTACCCACTCCCTTCCATGGAGCAAATATTGCAAGTTGTAGCTGGTTCAGAAAGGTTCTCACTACTTGATGGATACTTAGGTTATAATCAGATAATGGTGAAGGAAGAATATCAATTCAAGACGGCTTTCACCACCAAATGGGGCACCTATACCTACAAGAAGATGCCATTTGGCCTATCAAATGCTGGAGCAACATTTCAGCGAGCTATGGATATGGCATTCAAAGGCTTAATCAATAATATAGTGCTGGTATACCTAGATGATATCACTGTCTTCTCAAAGAATGCAACAGACCATCTCTTTCACCTCAGACAAGTGTTTCAGAGGTGTAGAAGGTTCAGAGTGTCATTGAATCCAAAGAAGTGTATATTCTTGGCACACAAGGGCAAATTGTTGGGCCACATTGTCTCTAGGGAAGGGCTAACAATTGATCCTAAAAGGGTTGAAGCCATCCGAACGCTCCCATTACCACACCACAAGAAATCTCTTCTAAGCTTCTTAGGAAGGATAAACTTTGTCCGCAGATTTGTGCCTAATTTTGCCACTCTTGTGAAGCCTCTGACAATGATGTTGAAGAAGATTCTGGCATTCAAATGGATAGTAGAAGGTAAAGAGAGTTTTGAAAGCATCAAGCATGCAATATCACAAGCTCCAACTCTTATCAACCCAGACTTTTCAAAGGACTTCATGTTGTATGCGTTTGGAGGATCAGACACAATCTCAGCTATCTTAACACAGCTGAATAGAGAAGGTTCAAAACAGCCCATAGCATTCTTCAGCCAAACCTTGGAAGATTACGAAATAAAGTATTCTTTCATTGAAAAGCATGTCCTTGCTGTCATCAGGAGCTTGAAGAAGTTCAGACATTTGGTCTCAAACAATAAGATTCAACTGCTGGTCTCACATGTTGGGGTTAAGGATTTCCTCCTCAACAAGGATTTGAATGAGAAAAGGGTAGGTTGGATCACCCATGTCATGGAGTATGACATTGAGATCAAGATCACCAAGTTGGTAAGAGGGAAAGGATTGTGTGAGCAGCTGGTTTTGGGGGAACAAAAAGAAGTATGCAATGAAGAAGAGGCTGTTTTGATAGTCCAGGACAGTCATGAGCCAAGTGGCAAACAAGAAGAAGACAATGCTGCCCCAACTCCTTGCTGGACCCAAGGTATTATGCACTTCCTAGGCATAGGCCTATGCCCTCCGGAGATGAACAAGACCCAAAGGAGACACTTCAGGTTGCAGGCTGTTCCGTATGCCATTGTTGATGGAGTTTTGTTCAAGAAAGATGTAAATGGAGTGCTACTGAGATGCATTAGCACAGGTCAGATTCAAAGGGTGTTGGAAGAGTTTCATGGTGGACCAGTTGGTGGCCATTTTGCACCAAGAGTGACAGCTCTAAAAATCATGAAGGCTGGTTATTATTGGCCTAAAATCTTTAGTGATTGCTATGCATGGATCAAGAGGTGTAAGAATTGTGCATTCTTCACAGGAAAAGAGAGACTTACTGCCCTTCCATTGCATCCAATCTCAGTTGACCAGCCATTCATGCAATGGGGTTTGGACTTCATTGGAGTCATTAATCCCAATTCAAGCCAAGGGCACAAATGAATTTTGACAGCCACAGACTACTTCACCAAATGGACAGAAGTAGTAGCACTCAAAGAGGTGAATGAGTCTAACATCTTAGACTTTTATGAGGGGATAACAACCAGATTTGGTGTACCTGCTACAATAATCTATGATAATGCATTGGAATTCATTGGATCTAAGGTGACTGAGTGGGCTGTCAAGAACGGTATTTACCTAAGCACTTCATTGAACTATTACCCTCAGGGTAATGGCCAGGACGAGTCTACAAACAAGAACTTGTTGAGGATCATTAGGAGGACTCTTGATGAGAATCAGAGGTCTTGGCATACCAAGCTGAAATCAGCCTTATGGGCTGACAGGATCACTCCCAAACGATCCATAGGTAACTCTCCATTCAGGCTTGTTTATGGAAGAGAGGCAATCTTGCCCATGTCACTTGAGTTGCCAACGTTGGAACTCATGAAGCAGCTGGAGTTGCTGGAATTTGAGCCCATGGAGGTGAGGTATGTAGAGTTGATGGAGCTGTAAGAGATCAGAAATCAGGTATCCCAAACAATGGAAAATGATCAATCTGTGATCAAGAAGACCTTTGATAGAAAGGCCAAGGATAGATCTTTTCAAGTTGGAGATCTAGTGTTGAAATGGGATGTGGACAGAGAAAAACCGGGAAGGCATTCAAAATTTGATGCCATTTGGAGTGGCCCATACATGGTCACAAAGTGCAAGAACAACAATGCTTTCCAATTGGCCTCATTGGACGGTGAAGAACTGCAGATTCCAGTCAATGGAATCTATCTCAAGCGTTGCTTCTAGAAGGAGGTTCACTACCTCTGTAAATATTAGATTAGATTTCCTTTCCTCCAAGTGCTTGTGCACATTGTTTTGCTGTAGGTTAGTTTTACTTTCCCTAAGTGCTTTGGCACATCTTACTGTTCATGGAGATGTTTTGCAGTCCTTGCTTTTATCAGGAGACATTATATCTTCCTCCTTGCACATTCTGAGTCAGTTGAGGTTCTAAACAAAATATTTGATGACTCCATACCCAATGGATTGCTTCAGGCAACTAGTATCTTCTACCTAGCAGGTAGGTATCCCCGCTGAGTCACCCAATTGTTATCCAAATCCACGCCTAGGGTTGATTTGATAACATACATCAGAGTTCTCGAGTCCCGGGAAAATGGATGGATTCAGGGCAAAAATCATGTTTCTAGGGTCCCCTTAGAAATTTTTCTAACTCTCCTGTCCAGGTTGAAAAGAGCAAGCTTTGAGAAAATGTGAAAAAGTTACAGAAAATAAGCTTGGGCCAGAAAAAATTGTGAAAATCGGCTAAGTCCTTTTCCTAGGAACAGTTGGGACATTCGGATCACCAAGGAGCGGTTTGGCCGAAATGCCTCCAGGTGGCCCGCAAAGCACTAGGACAAGTGGAACAAATGTACGCGAAGGGCACGAACTGGCCGGTTCGGCTGAAAAGAAAAAGTGGGACAAAGGGACAATCGAGCCATCGGGACGCGAAGGATGTGGAAAGCTGGTTCGGCCGAAGGAGAAGAAAAATGACAAACTACTCGGGACATTTGGGCCTTGAGGATGTGAACCGCCCAGATTGGCTGAAATGGAGAACTTTTGTACTAATTAGTTAGGACATCTGGGCCACAAGGACGCAAAGGACGTGAAAAGGTGAAGCGGCCGAGAGCAAAGGAAGCCATTTCGGGTGGTTCGGAAGTTTTTGTCCCGCGAAGCACTGGGACAAGTGGAACAAATGGACGTGAAGGATGCGAACCGGCTGATTTGGCCGAAATGGGAAACTTCAGCACAAGGACAAGTGGGACAAAGGGACGCACGGGACGCGGATAGCCGAAAAGCCGAGAGCCAATCAGATTGCGCCACGTGTCATCAGTAGATAAGGGACAGGGAAGCCCATTTTGGGCAGATCAAAAGTTTTTGTCCCAAACAACACTGGGACATCCGGGACAAATGGATGCGGTGGACGCGAAAGAGCCGGCAGACCCGTGGACCAACCAGATCATGACACGTGTCACAAGGAGAAAGGTCCAAAGGTCAAAGGGCAATTTTTGAAGGAAAATCCCAAGCCAATAAAAAGAAGACACGTGTCCAATGAAGCAGGGAAGGAGAGAGAATTACGAGACCAATCAATGCATGCCATGTGTCATCCAGGCGGCAGAGCGCGGGAAAAATTTCAAAACGCATTTTCACCTGTTTCGTGCCCTAAATCTTCAAATCGACATATCTTTCGCTCCAAAGCTCGGATTTGCACGTTCTTTATATCAATGGAAATCTTGTGAAATTCTCTATATGATTCTAGGGTTAATATTGAATTTTGGTGTAGTCTAGAGAGATAAAATCAAGAAACAGCTCTGACGCGTGTTCATGGCCATAAGTGACATTTCAACGACTAGATTTAATGCAGAATGGGTCGCATTCTCCTGTAATCTAGTTAAAATGACAGGGTATGGGTTTGTAAGGTCCCCCATTCCATTTTAATGCATCTGCAGTCAAGGAGGGATGGGTTCCCATGTTTCTGTATGTTTCCTGTCCCCTGAGTTCAACCCATGTAATGTACAAGCCAGATTTGGCTCATTTCTAAAGGGGGGAACATTTATTTGGATAGCAAGCTTCTTCTTTCACCTGGAACAAGTGATTTTTGCAAGTATCAGACCTCTTCTAAGATTGTAACAGGTTTTTTGCCCTTTTGATGTTGTAATACAAGGATTTTGATAGTGAAAATGACAATACAGGCTCTGTGATCAGTTTTCAGTCCTCTGTTTGTGTTGCTTATTTCATTTCAGACCTCTGATTACATCTTATCAGCTTGTGCATGATGTTTTATGTTGCATTTTTATGATTTTTGTCTATCTACAGAAGAAGAAGTGTTCACCACTCCTCCTTTGGTGTATCACCTGTTAGTTTAGTTTCATTTTTGCACTTTCTATCTTTGTCTCCTTGGATTTTAGAGTAGGATTAGGTTTCAAACCTCTGTAGTTTTGCAAAATATAGATCTAAATCAAAGGAGTTTGGGGAACCAGCCTCTAATCTGGAGATTCCTCTCTCAGTTTCACAAGTCCCCACACTTAGAGAGAGGTTTCCATGTTGTGCAATCACACTAGATGCTAGAGTGATCAACCTAGAAGCCTGATCTGCACCCAGGGGTGCTATGAGTCTGCTACAACAGTGAGTGGAGGCAATAACAACTACTAGTGGAAGGTATAGTGACAAGGTTCTTAGGCACAAGGAAGTGCGCTGAAGAGAAGTCTATGACCAAAGGGTAGGAAGGCACGCTAGAAGGTTATAGCTAGGGTGCGAAGATTTACCGTGCAGAAAGAATAAAGTTGGTCAATAAATGAGAGGACATTGGGTAGGTGAAGGAGTAATAAATGTATCAAAAATTTGAAAAAATATATAAGGATGAGATGCAAGTTCATTCTTACCATTGAGATTAAGAAAATTTGACAAGAGCCAAGTGCAAAAATCTTAGAAATCATGTTAAGGTGTGAAGAGTGTGAAACAAGTCGTGGAAAGGAGGTTTGTGTGAAGGAGAAGCTTGTGTTCCTACAGGAGGAGGGTTTGAGTGAAGCAGATGCATTACAACCAAGCTAGGGCACAATATTTCCACTAGGACATAAAGATTTGAGCTTGGGTTTGAGTTGGACATTGTAGAAGTCAAAAGATGAGTATTTTTAGAAGATTGCAGGGTAGAAATGTCACCAAAGAAGGTAGCTGTAGTAGGAGTTAAGGGAAAGAAGAAGGTGGTCGGGGAAGAAGAAGAAATGAACCTTGAGAGTAATTTTTTAGAGATGTAATATCTAGAGGGGGTTATAGTAGGCCAGGAGTGGGATTAACACATTCGAAAAAGAAAGATAAGCAAGTACAACCCTCATAACACATAAAATAAGAAGGAGATGGATGCACTATTGAACACAAAGACAAATAAGTGCACAACGAAGGACATGCCGGTATATGACAATGCTGGGGAGAAGTTGTTGAAGAAGATTGGAGTATATAGGTTATACGAGCTCACCTACTTCAGAAAATATGAGCCCTTATACCAATGGCTCATGAGCAGAGTACACGAAGACTTCTTCTACTTTGTAGGACACAGAGTAAGGATTTCAGCTGTGCTGATCTCCACAGTGACAATGTTCAAGGCTACAGGTGAAGACCTCAAGGAGGACTTAACAGACAAGGCCACAATTTTGGAGACTAGGAGGGAAATGAGGTACACAAAGGGTCCACATGGCATGGACATAGACAAGATGAAAAAGTACTCAGTTGTGTAGGCAGCCGTACACCTTGTGACAAAGTTAAATAACCAAGAGAGGTGGTCACAAGTGAACACCATGTGGTTGCATGTTGCTAAAAGGATGTCTAAAGGAGTTATCTATAAAATTTTAGGTTACATTGTGGAAACTATCATGGAAGATGCATGTTTAGGAGGAAAAATAAATTTTGGGGCTGTTCTGTTGTCTCTGGTATTCTTGGAGATTGGGGTGCTAGATGGACCAAAAGAGAAGGTTTGGGAGTATCCTATGGAGAACAAGTCACCTAAAAAATGATTCAACAAGTACTTGTGTGAAGGATTGATGACCAAATAAGTCAAGAAGAGGGCTAAGAAGTGGTATGATAGGCTCCGCATGATGTTTGAAGAAGAGTGGTGCATACCAAAGGATTTACCATTGGTGGTGTGTAAGGCAGTTTAGTTTTCCGTATACCAACATTTTTACATTGCACGATTTATGATGAAGGACGAGGCTTGGAGCCCATGGTGAAAACTACCATATGCCTTCATAGCAAGATATTTTTAGGCATCGGTTTATAGGTTCTTAGATGCATGCTGAATAACATTCAATGCAGACAAGGTAGACCGTGACTACCACACACTAAGGAAAAAGTATGTATGTCCAGGATGTAATGTATATATTGAAAGGCTCATCTCAGATGTGTTGAGCATAAAACCAGTAAGTTTGGCTATTGGAGACATTGGAGCAGCACTGGTGTACCTCTAACTGAAGGCTAAGATGAAAAACAAAAAATATGTGGAAGATTAGTTCACACTTCTAGAACCACTGAAGGGTATGCATACCACAGAGAACATTCTAGTGCCTAAGCCTACATAGACAATCGAAGTAGAGGATGAGGAGGATGAGCATGAGCATAGTGGTGGTTTGGAACATAGAGGTAGAAGACATCCTATGAATAAGGATGAAGCTAAGTGTGCAACTACACCGCCTCAGCCACAAGAGGGGGATGATGAGGAATTGGATGTAGTCCAAGGAGAGAGCCGATTTAAGAGAGTGGTCAGGAGAATAAGGACCCAAGGTGCTACTCCAAAAATAGTGCACAGATCACCCCAAATCTCTCCACAGAAGGAGACAACAAAGAAAAGGAGAATGAAATTAAAATTTAATGAGGAAGCAAAAGAGTTAGAGGAAAGCATGCCTAATTCTCCTACACTTCCAGAGAACGTAGAAGGACAACAAGATGAAGAAATGAAGGAAGGAGAAGAGGAATAAACTGGAATAGATGAGATAGCTACCGAGATTGCTTAGGATATGGAAACACAAGTCCCAAATCTGGAAGCTCAAGTTCCTAAGTAGCCTAGGTCAAGAAGAACAAGTGGGGAGCACATTCCACCAGCCATGGGTTATGTTAATGACATAGGTACAATTGTCTGCGCTTGTTTCCAGAGCACAATGACACAAAAGGAGTTATATGGCTAGGAATTAATAGATGAAGATATGGCAACAATGTGCATAAGGAAAATATTATCATGGTCGACGCACACACACATGGATGAAATATATTTTGATGTGTGTGAGGAGTCATGCGTGTCGAGGAGGTTGAAAAAGACACCTCATGCTAGACACATAATACTAAAGGCTACTATTATGTCATATGAACAGGTGATCAATGCATTGGTAAAAGTCTCAACAGAGGTGGCAAGGTGGAATATGGACAAGGCTACCACAATTAGGTCACTAAGGGAAGAGATCAAAACTAAGGATGAGGAGATATCATGCCTAACGTAGGAAAGAGATCAAAACTAAGGATGAGGAGAAAACATGCCTGATGCAGGAAAGAGACTTAACACAGAAGAAGAATGCTGTATTTATCAGCATCACAGAGGAAATTGGTTATAATGTCATGAAGGCTAGGCCACACTTAGAGCCAAAGGTACCAAAGACGTTTCCTTTGGCAATACACTATGTAAGTACATTGGTGGACTTAGTGCTTGAAGATGAACCTCTACACATGCCAGCGCCAAAGGATCCAACATAATATGCAGAGCGAGAAAAGGCTTCAGTGATGCGAAAGATTACATCATATGAAGGACTACTGCAAGCATTGCAGGAAGAAATAAAGAAGGCATACCAAGCCTTGAACACCTGTATAACTCCAGAGGTGCTCATCAAAATAAAAACTATGGAGGAGAATAGTGAGGTCTAGAAAGTGATGAGGGATGACACATTGGGCTGCACAGAAAGATTAGCAATAGTTAAATAGAAGCACGAGGCCCTGGCAGTAGCCCAAGAACCACACAAGGATTATATAGAGGAGATTGGGAAACTTATTGCGTAGAAGATGGATTTGCTAGAGGGAAGGATGACTGCAACGTACAACATTATGTTGGTCTTGCATAATGAGAAAGGAGAGATTATGAAGGATGAACTGGAGTCCATTGCTATGGACATTCCAAAAAAAACACAGGAAGCACTCGTTGAGTGACAGACATTGGAGGTCGAGATAAAGGAGGAATATATTGAATTAATTTATCAGGTTGCAGAAGAAGAAACTACAAGTTAAAAACATTCTTTCATTCATCCAAATTCTTTATATTCTTTTATTCTTTGATTCATTTTAGAGACAAACATTTCCGGGGTGGAGATAAAAATAGTGTGGGGTAATGTTGATCAGCTAGACCCTAGCACTTAGTAAAGAGAATATAGAAGGTTCACGTGGGAGAGAAGAGTGCATTCAAAGGAGCGGACATATCAGAAAGGATCACGCGTGAAGAACAAAAACAGGTTTGGGACTTAGCTGTTTTCACGACAAGGATCTATTTTTGGAGATAGCGTACAGAGCACTCAAACTGATAGGAGACTTACACGTCACACATTGGCTATTTTTGGAGGATTAGCTACAAATTGATTTACATGGACATAGGTTAGAAATAGATCTACTACTTTCACTCAACTAACAGTAGTCTATTATTAGTGCTCTTGCATGTGTGGTTATTTTTGTAATGGTGCATGGCTAGTAATAACATGCGACCTATTTTGGGATTAGATAAGTGGTGAAGGGAAAATCCCCACCCTTATAAGTATGTAGTAAACTGTGTAGTAGAGAGAGAGATAAGTGTGCATACATAGGGAGATTATGCTGCTAAATCTGTTACACGCATACTACTGTTATTGTAATGAATCTTCTGTATACTTATTGCATTTAATATAATGGAGGAAATTGGCTGAATCTAAGTGTTAGTTTTGTGTGTATTTGAATCTAGTATGTTATTTATCTCATCATGGTTAATACTTAATTCTATTATTCTTTAAATATAGGTCTGGCATGATCTATAAAATGATGTGTTAGTAATGGAACTGCATGTGTTAAGTCTTCATCATGCTAACATCCTGCAACAACAACCCTAAAGAGGGACCTAGTACCTTTGCGCGCTTCGGGTGAGCTCTCAATCTAGGCTGAGTGATGTGATAGTGCGTCTAGGGTCTTATTGGGCTTATATTATTGAATTCTAGGCTGCATCATATACTAATACACACTTGACCTCGACATTATTAACAAAAACCTGAAGATATAAAGGGGGTTCATGTTCTAACATGGCCTGAGAAGGAAAATTATATGATGTGAAAATGATGGGCTCCTCATTAAAGGATAAGGCTGAACTAAACCTATGATAGACATTATCGGGTGAAGTATGAGGATGAATATAAGTATTAGATAAATGAGACCTGGGTTTATCTACATACTTTGGATGATCCTGCAAAAAGGCATGAATGGAAATATCCACGATGGGAGCATATTTAGAAAAATAAAGTGATTAGATGAATACCCTATGTGCATTTGAAGAGGACGAGTTCACCAAATGATTTAACAAAAAATATTTTTTTGTAAAACCCTAATAGGATATTTCTGAGTCACATGCAATAATATAACAATGAGATATAGAATGTGACACAAGTAATAAGCAAGATAATTGAAAACCCTAAGCAAAAGAAAGAGGAGAAAAGAATTAGTTGATTCACAATAAATCTGGAGGTATGCGAAGCTAGAAAAATACTATAACTGGAACACAAAGTGTCATAAATGAACCTAGAACATCACAGGAGAGATGGATCAAGTTGGACCAGGGCACTTGGACTAGAAATGGGGCACCTAGGCACTAGAGACCCTTACCGGTCTCCAGGGTCTACGTAAAACCTTAGAAATTAGTTTTCATAGGGTTGCTAAATGTTCGTTGACCTTCACCTTTGATCACCTTTGTGTCGCACTAAGTTCGCAGATGTCTCCTGTAACTTATCATGAAAGAGATATCCTACAAAACCCAAAAACACATAAAATCCCAAAAAAGAAAAGATGAAAATGGGGATTCAGATTAACCTCGACGGTCACCCAACTGAGTGAACTTACAATCTAGGAACTACACTACATTTTAGAATCCATGAAGTTCTAGTGAGTGTGTGTGTAAATCGTGCCCTAGGAAGATCTTGTGCACAATGCACTTGATAACAAGCGCTAACTAGATGTAAAAATGTAAATATATGTGTGGATGGAACAAAAAAAACAACCCCTCCTATGCATGTATGCATAATTATTAGTCCCTTGTCCCTTGAGTAAATATAGATGGATGCTTTGATGCTCTTAGAATACCTTTGGATGCAACCCTATGTGATGGTAGTAGATGCTTAGAGCTTGGTCACTTAATTTGATCACATATCATTGTATTTATATGATTCCCTTGTTTTAATTTTGTAATAAACCACTAAAATGATGAACACCAAGAAAATAAATGCCCAACGGCTAGAAGAGGCCAAAAAGTGTTGAGTAAGATATAAGAGGTCGGAGGCACCTAGAGAGGACGGGGGCTCCTGGGTAGTGACGTCTTTACTAGGTGCTGGTGTCCATACTCAAAAAATATGGAGAAATGAAAGTCAAACTAGGTAGTGAGGTGAGTAAGGCTAAGAAAGAAACCATAAAGAAATAAAAAAGGCCAAAGACAATGGTCAATTAGTACTTTTCTTGCTCAGGAATCATATGAATGCATGTATGTGATCAAGACCTATAAATGTACCCAAGTGCATGATTTTGTGTCTAAACCAAGACTCTCCACCATTCTTAAAAAAGTTGATCCCTTTTTAAAGGTATCTGAAAGATGCTTTGATTACAATTAGTTTAAAGTCAAATGGACCTTTGGATCAAAATTTATGGCCCAAAAACCAGTCCATTGTCTGGATGAGGGAATGATTTTTCTGTTCACAAATTTTCAAGATTGTAGGATGTAAAACCACATTTCCTCCTAATAATTTTCTAATGATACCCTTATGATTAGTTGTGGTGACGAAGGTGCAACTTGGAACTTGTAAAAATGCAAGGCTATAAAACTATAAACTACAAATATGAAATTTTCCTGACACTCTCCCTCCATGCCGCGAAGGTCTTTGTCTTTTTTTGATACTACAAAGGTCTTGTTCATTGTTGTGTGGAATTATACTGTTGCAACCATGTTCCTTTGTTATATGGATTTTGAAATCCACAAAATACTACTCTTTGATAAACCCACAAAACACAAAGTTCTTTGTTCTATGACTTCCAAAATTTGTGTCAAGATAACCATGTCCTTCTCATTTATTTTTGGCTCCTCATGACACTTTTTATTTACATCAAGAATTCTGCTAAGAATAACACATCCTATGTTTCATGTACATAACCAATTCTGTTGAACACTACATCTTCCAAGCCGTGAAGTAATAGGTTCTCCTTGTCTTTTCTCCATGACTTTTCCTTGTAAAATTTGTTAAACACTAGGTTTCAAAGTTTTCTATAGAACTTGAAAACTTAAACTTCTTTATTCCGTGGGTCATCATGCCAGAGCTGCCTAAGTATTGAGCCTTCATTACTTTTTTTCATGGGTTAGGAGAACTTGCGTAACACTATGCTTATAAATTCTGTGCAACACTAAACTTCTTTGTGTTTTGCCACATTAGAGATTTCCTTAAACCTGTTGAAGACTACATTTTCTTCTTGTTTTTATAGAACACTGTAACTTTGTGAAAACATCAAAACCAAACGAAACATTAAGATGTAACTGAAAATCAACATTATAGGGTAAAGTGTGACATAAATATGATAGTGAGGACTAATGAAGCACACAATAATTTGTAGAACAAAGGAACAATGAGGAAAATCACACGGTTATTTCAAGAAACTTTAGGAAACTTCACAAATAATGTCAATATTTTAACAAGAAAAAATTAGGTGCCAACACAATTGAATATGTACATTTGTGTGCGATTGCATAGTGTGTGAATTAGATAACCTCTTAGAAGGTGAAGGTGAGTTAATTTGTGATTACGTTATTCAGATGAACACATACTTGATATATGACATATGATCCTAACTATACGATAATGGATTGTGACAAAATTAGGACCGTGTTTTTAAATAAGTTTCATATACCTGAAATTCAGTAGGAGAGTATTTATTTAATGGAATAGATTAAGCAGGAGCTAACAGAGGCTGGGTGGGTGTACAATGAACTGTTCAAAAATTATTATTAAATATATCATATGATATACATCCATTGCAACATGCACAATGGTCCATGGTTAGGTTGTTAAGGCCATTTCATAAGAAACTTATGATGTATAATTTAAAATACCCCCGTGAGAATATTTACATAACTTTGCATTTGGAAGTTGCGGGTAATTTTGATACTAGTGTGATTCTATTATTAGAGGCACAAATTTTCACAATGGTGATCTAATTAAAGAAACTTGTCACTTCTAGTATTCAACCATTACAAGAATATGAGAAATATTACATTGATTACAATGTGAGTAGACACACTAGAGGTAAATGTATTTGGTATAGAATCCATGTTATGAAACTTTTTTTTGAGGTATGCGAGGAAAATCATGAAACACGAGGCTTCTTGATGTTTCAACTTGAGAAATGAGTAAATGACCTAGTGTAAAGTTTGTACGGAGGATACACATGATACCACTAAGTAAAAAGTAATTGAGAAATGCACCATGCTTAGAATAAAGAGTCAAGGAAAGGAGGACATCCCTTGTGTTTTCATGGAATCAAGGGTATGGAGGTTGGTTCACTAACTACAAAGGTGATGGAAGAAACCAATGCTCATGCTTTAAGTGTTCCCCCAATAACTCTCAAAGAGAGTTTATGAAATTACCAACTTATGCGTATTATAGAGGAAGTAAAAATTCAAAGGAATTTTTAGACTTGGTGAAAAATATTAGAGAGAGATATACGAAGTGTAAAGCTAGTACACTATGGAAAGAGTTTGAGACATATTTCAATTTCCTCGCAAGATGTTCAAGAAGAAGCTATAGTTAAAAGTACCATGTGGAGTGGAGTATGAAAAATAGGGGCACCTTGTTTCCATAGGTTGATGTGTAAAATTATAAGAACATGTTGACAAAGGTGCAAGATATCATCAAGAAATTTCAAGGAGATGTTCAATATGCTTGGGAGATGAAGGAAAAAATGAGGGAACATCAGTGCAAAGCCCCATCATTGAGAGAAATTATGGAGTTGATGAACATTTTTGTGATGATGCACTACAATCATTACCCTAGGACACACTCTAGTTCCTATGTCCATACTCAACTATTGAGGGTTTACAAATCAAATGAATCTTATCATACACAAACATTCATCACTCAACCTTCTATCATGCAACATTACTAGGTTAGTGATATATGCTTTAGGCTAAATTATCACCTCTTCTTTCATCTTGTAGTGATATACGATTTAGGATAAATCATCACTCCTACACTCATTTTGTCATGATATACACTTTGGCTATATGATAATGCACACACTTCATATCTAGGTCATATATAATCATCAATACAACACAATGCATTAGATACATCATATACTTTGACTATTTCCCAATGAAGCACTCTTGCTTACAATTCATTCTTGACTAAACGAGCATCACTACATACACTTCCATTCACTTGGGGGGCACATGACTCCTATTATCTATATAGCATTCCATTCCATCCATCCACAACATATTGCATATCTTGGTTGCTTTTATTCTTGCTTATATTTTCTTGTTCATGTTCAATTATTACACATGCTAGCTAGATATCTTGTATGTCATTATCTTTACCATACACACATGCACATTCACACCTTTTTCTAGTTGTGATTATAGATATAGGTCTCCCACATGCAACATGGATGCTTGCCTCCTACCACTCCTACAACGATCACTGGGGGCATCCACATTTGTCTCTTACAGGTGATATTGTTCCATTTTGTACTTATCACTTCACATTACCTACTTATACACGCTTTTGACATATGGGTTATCTTTCTAACATGCTAATGGGTACTTCATGTGCAAATTTTATTTGTAGGATTATTTTCTTCCATGGATATTTGTTTATTTGTTTGCTATTGTTCGTCTCTTATTTTCTATTTGTATGCGGGCCTTGCCCTTTGTTTAGTGTGTACACTTGGTTATTCGTATGCGGCCATTGCTGCCCTGCGTATCTTGCAACATTGTGAGTGATGTCCCATGTTTGCAGCCCACTTTGGTGGTCTATGGTTGTCTTCTTACGTGTTTACTTGCATTTTATCTTATACATTATTTGCGTAGCATACACTTGTCTTTTACATGCATGCTTGTTCATACTAAAACTTGTTTCTAGCCACCTATTTGTGTACGACTTGGTTTCTACCAAGCGTATTTCATTCCCCCCTGTAAGGCATAGTTTATATGGTTGGTCCTCTTTTAGGGCTGCTTTTTCCTTTTAGCGCCGTCGCATGTGCCCCCAAAGAGGGGGGCATCATTTGGGGTTTTTATACACTACACAACAATTTCTACTGACACTGTTCAATTTAGTTTTCCGTCCTTGACATTGTGTGTTATATAGTGAGTGGGTTCAGACCAGTCTACGAACCCTATACATAATGGAATTTACAGGACATGGTTGTCCTTAGCATTCCGGGGAATAGTTATAGGTTAAAGGATACAATGGATTTCCTCTCTACACTAATTCAGCCAGTGACGTCAGATCACCAAAAAAACCAGGAAATACACAGATATACTCATACATATTCAGGGAAGCAATTACAAGTTGGAGAATAATGCATCTTTCTCCCTACACTTCTTCAGCTAGAGTGGCATGAGATCACCCAAAAAACTCACAGTACAAGATATCCTTTCTTCACCCTTTCTCTCATCACAGATCATGTGCACATGTTCCTTTTAGATGTTTTTATACTTCCATTTACAATATTTCTACTATATACATGCATATTTGAATACTTGATTTTCTTCTCCTTTGTAGTCCTGTCCATATTAGAAACAAGCAACAACCAACTAAAATAAAGGTGTAAAAAACAATAAAAACATTCTGTGGAAAAAAACACCTCATTATAACATAAAGGTACACCACTCACATCAGAAACTACACACACATTTCCTCCATAGTTTCAATCTCATCAGGTTTTTCACTTTTACATATTTAGTTTCCATGCTCCACTATTTTCTCATTCCATGCTTTGTCTAGTCCATCGACATGCTTTCTACATCACTCTACATGGATTATCAGGTACACATCTCTATCTACTTTATGTTACCAAGATTTTCACTCACCAACATAAATTGGGGGAAAATATAGTAAAAAAATCATGCACTTTAGATATTAGTTAGTCACAGTATTATACTACTATTCATATGGTTTTTGAGTGAAGAAAGTACTAATTAACTCATGTCCTTTGGCCATTTTACTTTGCTTGATGTAGTAAATTCCCACCTACCGCATCTACTCACCCAGTCAATTCTACCATTTAGCATCATTTTATCTTTGACTGGGGCACCCCAGGTGCGTTGGTCCCATTTGGGGTGCCCTGATATTTTTTACACTTTCCTGAAACTTTTTGGGAAATTTCTCATTGTTTAAGCTTTATATATTTTTAGTGGTTGACCTTTCGGGGTTAATTACAAAATTAGAACAAGAGAACCATATTAATATAAATTTATGAGACCATAATGAGGGACCATAAGCACTACTATCATCACCTAAGGTTGCATCCATCAAATGATCCTTTTGCATCCATCTAGCTCCATCACAAGGCACAAGGCTAGTTCATCTCCATCATACTGGGTATGAGGGAAATTTATTCTATTCCATCCTCTATTTTATTACATTTATACACTTAGATATTTATCGCTGCTTTCACAAAGTGTGACTAGAACAAGAGCACCTAGGGCATGATTGCACACACAAGCACATAGAACTACATTAGGTCTGAGATGTAGTGTAATTATTAGTTAGTAAGTCCACTATCTTGGAAGCTAAGGACAATACAACCCCTTCATATGCATCTTTATTTTTTAGGGGTTTGATGCTCATCTTGGGGTTTTGCAGGTATCTCCTTCATCACTATTTTCAATGACAAACAACCGAATTCAGTGACATTAGTGTGACCAGAAGCGAAGGAAGAAGAACATCTGACGATACCTTAGAAGAGGTTTGTAGAGATTTTTCATAGATTAGGGCACCCACATCTTAGACTAGGTCACCCACATCCGCCCCTGTACCTCTTTAGGAACCCCAGTCCAACCTATTGTTCTAGATCTATGTTTTTTGGAGCTTCTATGTGTTCTTTCCTACATTCTGTTCATCCAATTTATTATGTGACACACTCCTGTGGCATCATCAAACCAACTAAGCTCTTTCTAACTCTCCTTACACATTAGGGTTTCATATTTTCATTGCTTAGATTTGTTTGGGTCATTTCCTTTATGATTATATCTATTATTTATTGTTGTTATTGAAATTAGATTAACTATAGGGTTATAATAATTTGAAATTTTAGTTAGTCACTTTTGATAGATGCAAAAATTGATGGGAGAGGTATGAAGAACATCTTGATTGATACTATGGACAAGGTAAACATATCAAATAAGGATGTGTGGATTAAGTTGGGATGTACCATGCTAGAAATGACCTAGAGTTTTCTAATCATGGTTAAAAAGAAACATATAAGGTCCATTGATATTTTACACGAAGAAGAGTTAGTATTATGGAAATAAATAATTACCCTATTTTACTTGGCTAACCCTGGTGTTATGATAGTCATGTGGACATGAGGTTAAGGAAAAATGTAATTATTTTTGAGAAAGACGACCAAAGAGCGGTGATCCCTTTAGATGATTTGATGGGAAAAATGTATGTGGAAAACATTGATATGGAGGAGGATATTAGTAAAATTTATAAAGTAATGACATATTATAAGGATTACTTGAGTCCATAGGAATATGGTAGGTTAGACTAGTAGAGTGGGAATTTGGTATCTGTCACCTTTAATTTCACTTGTAAAAAAGTAGTTTTTGGAAGAATATGAGGTTACTAGAAGGAGATGCACTAGAATTAGGTAGTGAGGAAAGAAGGTACTAAATGTTAAGAGTGAAAAAAATCAAACACTTTGGGTATCTATCTAGTTATGATAACATACTACTATTCATATGATTCATAAGTAAGAAAAATACTAACTAACCCATGTCTTTGGCCATCTTTGCTTTCTTTCTATTGCCACTTTTGGTCCTACACACATTCTTTCCCAGTTTTAACTTTGACCCTTAAATTTCTCTGAGTCTAGACACTAGCGCCTAGCCAGAATGCCAACATCAGGCACCCCCATCCCCTCTGGGTGCTCCTAACATCTTTATACTTTGTTTACATATTTTGGGTCCTTTCTAGCCTTTTGGGCATCTTGTATTTTTTATAGTCAAACTTTTTTGGGTAATTAAGTAATTCAAGTAAGGGAATCATATAAATATAAAGTTATGCGATGATAATAAAGGACCAAACACTAAGAATCAGCTATAACCACCTAAGGTTGCATTCAAAGGCCATTATCAAGAGCATTCAAACATCCATATAACATCCACACAAGGGAAAGGGACTTCATTAATCTACATATGCTTCACAGGAGGGGAATTCCATTATTTCATGTACACATCTGTCTACATATTCTACATATAACTATTACTTGCTATCAAGTGTGACGTGCACAAGATCCACTTAGGGCATAATATCTCCACACACACATAGAACTACATTAGGTCTGAAATGTAGTGTAATGCTCGGTCATAAGATCACTTGTTTGACAGCTTAGGATAATCCAATCCCTCATTTGCATTATTTTATTTTTGGGATTTGATGTGATTTTGAGGGTTTTATAGGTCAATTATTTATTACAAGTTATCAGTGACATCGATGATCATTGTGTGACATACTAGCGACAAGAAGAAAAGGACATGGAATACCTTATGATCATTCAATGATGGTTTTCTGAGGTCTTTTGTAGTCATGGGTTCCTAGAACTGGTTTGTAGCGCCCATAGGTGCCCTTGACCCATCATGGGTGCCCCAATCCAGCATATTCCAACCTCTCTACATTTTTTTGGATTTCATTGTGACAATATACACTTCATATTTTCCAATTTGTCACTTCAGCATAGCCCAGGATTAATTGCGAAACAACTAAGTCATTTTATCTCCTCTTTGTATTTAGGGTTTTAAATATTAATTGCTTATTTTCTTGGGTCATATTCTGTACTTCATTGTATATTAATTTACTGTTACATTACAATTAGATTTAGAAATTTAGAAATCATATATTTAATTAATCATTTTGGTGAACCCAACCCTTCAAACCCTTCTGTCTGAATATGTATTCATCTTATTGAGTCATAGATAAATCTTCTTATCCTTTTTTTCTCCAACTAAGGTCTCTGACATGGTTACTACTGTTGCTGATTTCATGCAAGTTCTTACTCAACATCCTTCTTACTTTAATATTCCTATGGCTGATCCTACTATTAATGTAGTAACTACTCATTGCACCCATCCTCCTACGGCTCAGCTCATCACTATCACACCACCTATCAATTTATGGCTCATCCTGCTACTTCTAAGGGATATGATATCATTGAACAACTTAAGAATACATTGGCCAAAATATCCCTTTATGAATTATTGCACAATGCGCCTGATTTTTGTCAAAAATTAGAGGCCTCCCTTCATTCTATTCATATTAAGAGTGATAATTATTCCACAGCGTTCACACACCTCATTCAGTCCCTCAAAAATATAACAAGTGGTATATAATTTACTGATGAGGATATATGACCATCTATTTTTGATAGTCCATGTGCACATTGGCACCATTTGTATCAAATGTGTACTCATTGACAACAGATATGCTGTTAATTTATGTGCTCATTCTCTTTTAAAATAAATTTACATCACAAACAATCTAATTTCTAAGAAATCTACTCTTATTCGTGGCTATGATTCAACTACTGCATATGCTAGGGAACTATCACATTACATATCAAGGTTGGGCCTAAGATGGTCCCTACAAAATTATTCATTATTGATACCTAATTTCATTTGAATCTATTATTGGGTAGACCATATGGATTCATGAAATGCAAGATGTCCCATCCACCATTCATCAATGTGTTATATTCCTACATGATGGTTATGAACATACCATTATTGCAGACCATGAACCATTTAAATTCTATCTCATAGATCCAATTACTGCTATGGATATTCCTCCATCACATCCTATTCCATATTGTAATATTGATACATCTGATATTGTCCAATCTATCGTGTCATAATATTCTTCGACTGCTTCAAGCACTCCGATTATTTCCACTCATACTACTGCTATCATTTCACCTAAAATGTCTTCTCCTATCAGCATTACCACTCTACTCATTGAGGCTCCTCTCACTCCTATGTCTAGTGCACCTCCTACCAATATTCTTGATATCACTATCCAACATGTTAACACCAACACTGATGATTCTGATATGCAGTTGATACCATTGAACTTACTGATGAAAACTTGGGAAATCTTAAATTTAATCCTCTCGGGGTAGATGATTCATATTTCAATGATAATTTCATTGTTATAGGCCCTGGTGAATACCAATTCAAAACATCCCTCCTTTTACTAATGTTATGGTACTTTATCATGGGTTTTTCCATACTTTGGATGCCATTTCACCTTCTCATAAGTAATCTTCATCTGCGCCACTTCCTTTAACATGCATGCTTTTCATGAATAAATTTTATTGGAATCATATTCCATTAGATCTTACTTGCTCTAATAATATTTGCACATATGATGGCTTGACTAGGCTTTGCTTGACGCTCAATGATATCTTACCGCCACCTTACTCATACCATCTCTATCATGGATGTGTTCATATTACGGCTGCCTATGGTCTTTGTGTATATTATCTAATAGTCTTCATTTCAAGGGCTCCTCATGTTTCCCCACTTACACTTTGGAAATATTGGATTGATTATATTGGGGGTAATTTAGACCCTACTCATACTAGTATCACGTTCCCTATGCCATTCAGCCATTTTTCTATATCCAATGATTCATCTCTCAGCTATTCAAAAAATATCACTCGTTTGTATGCCCATAGGTGTTTGCAAACACCTTTCACCATTGAAGAATATATAATGATCATGTACAACTTATGCCGCAATGGATTTTTATATGATCCACTGCATTCAATAGCTTATCAAGTTTCTGATGCATCACCATTTGGCTTTGATCAGGACAATGATGATCTCTTAAAAAGTGTCACTTGATTACTTGTATCATTTCATAATTGAGGGGCATATTACCTATCCCCCCATTAGAAATATCAGTTGTCTTGCATTCGTATTTTCTCATTCTACCCTTTGCATTCACTCTTTCACATTCACCATACATTGATACACACATCTTGTATCATCATTTCCCAATGACGCACTCTCATCATTTGGTTCACACTTGAATTTTGAGGGAATACAATACACATGAACCTCACACAGTGCACACACTACACACTACACATTACACACTACACACTACACACTCTACACTACACACTACACACTCCACACTACACTACAACACACACACTACACACTACACACTACACACTACACACTACACACTACACACTACACACTACACACTACACACTACACACTACACACTACACACTACACACTACACACTACACACTACACACTACACATTTGATGCATTCATCTCTTTCTACGCAACATCTACTATACACATTCATGACATATCTTCTACATGTTGTGGTCATTACCATATGGCGCACTCTAATTATGCACTTCATACTTGAATGGTGAAGGTATCAATCTAAAATGAACACCACCATACTCACTCACTCAATCACTTATTCAATCATTCACACACTCTCTATGCTTTACACTTTGATGATCACATATTTCTAGCACATAATTCAAACCATTTCATGATGACGCACTCTTGTTCTATGGTTCATTATTGAATACTGAGGGGGAATTTATAAATGAAACTCATCACATGCATACTCATCCACATTCCCTTGGGGAAATACTGCCCCTACCACACTCACATTGCATTCCATTCCATCTCATCCATAATATATTGCATATCTTGGTCACATTTACTCTTGCTTTCATATGCTTACATATACACTTTATTATACATGTTAGTTGGTTACTTTGTATGTCATTATATTTATCATATACACATGCATGTTCAATTTCCTTCTAGTTGTGATCGTAATATTTTCACAGATCTCCACATGCAACATGGATGCTTGGCACAATACCTCATACCATTCCCACAACGGCTCCTGGGGGCATCCAATTTTGTACACTATAGGTGCTACTGTTTTATTTTTCATAGCACACTACTATATCAAATTATTGATGCTTTGACATACATTTTATCTTTCTAACATGCTAATGGGTGGTTCACATGTAACATTTTTCTTGCATGTATATTTAGTTCCATGGATGTCTGTTACATTACTTGTCATTGTTTTCCATTGTTTTTCGGGATTTACCCTTTGTCTTGTGTGCACACTGTCTGCTTTTGGCTATACCATCCTTTATTTTATTGTGACATTATGAGTGATGTCCCATGTATGAAACCTAATTTTCATGGTTTAATTTTTATTCTTGCATAATACATCATCTTTTACATGCATATTTATCTTGTTTGCACTAAAACTTGTTTTGCTAGCCACTTTATTTACAAGTGCCTTAGTATCTACCAAGCACACTTCCCCCCTACAAGGCATCATTTTCAGCACAGTGGTCAATCCTCCTTTAGGCCACATACTCCTCAATGACATCACATACACCCCAAATGAGGGGGGGGGGGCATCTATCAGGTGAATCATTCATCCCATAAAATGTCTTATAGTTACAATTCAACATAGTTAAATACCGGTACAACAAAGTCATCAGTCACAACAATGGCCTAGATTTTGACTTGGGTCCTTAGCACAACACAAACACCAGTGCCCAGACCTAGATAGTAGCGTTTGGGTGCCCCTAACCCTTCCCAGATGCCTATGAATAGGGGGAAGTTACAAAATATTTGTAAGTTCAACACATTTCTAAGAACTTCACATAACATCTTTTACAGGGAACACATTCCTTAGCACTCAACATGCATGCACTACACAACATTTTCTACTTTCACATTGGATCTAAATTTTTTGAACTAGACTAGTAGATTTACACACCATCTATAATGGTGTTTCTACATTTTGGGAAATAGTTAAAGGCTCGAGGATTACACTAGAATTTTCTCCTTACTCTTCTTCCATGTCTTGGCATGAGATTGCCCAAAAAACTCGCAGTCAGCGCAACTTGGTGTGAGATCACCCAAAAAACTCATTCTTCTACATCATCTTCAGGATCCTTTATGCACTTTTTACTCATCATAGTATTAGGTGCACATGTTCCTTTTTCATTTTCTTACATACTTTTACACACTTTTTAGATGTTTTGATCATATATACTTGCGTATTTGACTACTTGTTTGTTCTTCTCTTTTACAGGTCCATCCTTATGGGAAGTGGTAATCACATCATCACAAAAACATATCACACATCATCTCAACATCAAGTGATATCAACAACACATATACAATCATGACATCTACACATATGCACTCCCACCCTAGGATCATCATCATCATCATCATCATCACTTATTTTTCACTTCCTCTTCTCTATTTTCTATGCTTCACATTTTTATCACTCCATGCAATTCTTCCTTGTCTCTCAGCACAATTTTCACCACTCGATCTACATGATTATCAGGTACATGCATATCTTATCTACTTTATGTATTATCAATCATTCTCTCAACAACATAAAGTGGGGGCAAATATAGACACTAAAATCATGCACTTTGGGTATCTATCTAGTCATGATCATATACTACTATTTATATGATTCCTAAGTAATAAAAGTACCAACTCAACCCATGTCTTTGGCCATATTTTCTTGTTTTCTATGTTGCCTCTATTTGATCTTACACTCCTTCTAGCCCAATCTGATCTTTTCACACTTCATCATTTCTCTACTGTATGGACACTAGCACCCAGCCAGGAAGCTAGTGTCAGGCACCCATGTCCCCTTTGGGCATCCCTGCCCTCTTTTTACTTTGCTCACATGTTTTGGGTCTTTTCTATCCCTTTGGGCATATTATATTTTTACTAATTGGCCTTTTAATGATTAATTACAAAATTCAAGAAAGGGAATCATATAAATAGAAAGTTATGTGACCATAATAAAGGACCAAGCGTTAAGCATTAGCTATCACCACCTAAGGTTGCATTTAAATTCCATTATCAAGAAAATTCAAGAATCCATCTAGAATCCACACAAAGGAAAGGAACTACATTATTCTGCATATACACTTTATAGGAGGGGATGTTCAATATTTCATACACACTGTCTATTTACATTTTCTACATCTAGATTATTGTATCTCTATTAAGTGCAACGCACATAAGAGCAACCTAGGTAAAAATATATTCACACACCCATAATAGATTTACATTAGGTCTGAAATGTAGTGCAGCACTCAGCCGTAAGATCATGTCATTCGATAGTCTGAGAAAATTTTGACCCCTCATTTGTATTCTTTTCTTTTTGGTATTTGATACACTTTTGAGGGTTTTACATGTCAATTCTTTTTTACAAGTTATCAACAACATTGGTGATCATTGTGTGACATACTAGTGATAAAAAGTGAAGGACAAAAAATACCTCACGACCATTCAAAGATGGTTTTATGAGGTTTTTGGTAGTCACATTCACCTACAACTAGTCTATAACACCCGTAGGTGCCCTTGACCCAACCTAGGCACCTTAGTCTAGCATATTCTAGCCTCTCTACATTTTTTGGGTTTCATTGCAATAGTCAGCACTTCAATTTTTTTAGTTTTTCACTTTGACACAACCCAAGATTAATTGCTAAGAGTTAGGTCATTTTATCTCCTCTTTGCACTTAAGGTTTTAAATCTTAATTGCTTATTTGCTTAGGTTAGATTCTATACTTCATTATATATTCATTTACTTCTACATTGTAATTATATTTAAGCATTTATAAATCCTATATTTTCTTAATTAGTGGGATAGTTTGAAAAATTCTAAACAAATAAGAAGTTTTGATGAGGCGGGTCTCGAAGATGGAACCAAAATTAATGTAGGTGATGAGGATATATAGGGACACTTAAAGAAACTATCAAGATATAGTGGCTTGTCTTATGTGAAAGCATATGTGGTGTGTTAATAATATTTTATACCAAAGGAGGACAATGTTTTTACGCTGACTCATATTGTGAAGGAAACTGTTGATAGGTGATAGTCTACACATAAACTATTTTTACAAAAAAACATGTTAAAAATGCCTCATGCATAAGATTTGAGGGGAGAAACATGAAGAGAAAATTTGTGGTTTATACATGAGACATGAGTCCATATGAACCTCTCTACGAATGTGAGAGGGTGCTAAAATTGAGTGAGTACTTCTTACCTCTCTAGATTTGGGTTCATGCATTGTATTTAATGTTAAATACTTGGGAAAAACATGGTGTTTTCAGAGTGAAACAAAGTGGGAGACTGTGGATTGGGAAGTTTTGAGGGAAGAATTTACAAAAATGTTTACTTTTGATATGAAGGAAAAAAACCTTCCTATGCCACTAAAGATGATAAAGGACACTTTTTTTTTTGTAAATATTATGTGTGGGAAGATGATATTTTCAATATTTGTGATGATGAGGAATATTCTGTGGACCAAAGTTTGTTTAAAATCAAGCTATATGTTTTGTATGTGGAGACCCCTCTTCATTACATAAAAGTGTCCATTGGGTGGAGGAAATAAAAGAGGATACAAAGGGGTAACATAAGTTAAAGTGACTAAAGGAGAATGAATTGTGGAGGATACACACAAGAACCACATAATTTTTTAATAAACCTCTACAAATGAAATAATTCAACATTGTAATAGATTTAGACCCATGGATGACATGCCTAGGTGATTATTGGGGTGATACAAATTTCATCAAACTTGTAGAGCTTGTTAAGGAGTATTATGACTTATTTCCCAAGAGTTACTAAAAGATGAAGTGGTTAGATATGATCCTCAGAAAAATGCACATCAAGTTATAGGAATATGAAAAACTCGTGAATAATAGGCCTTACCAAATGAACCAAAATTCATGGGAGAAGGCCAAATGAAGAAATTGATAAGATCTTGAAAACATGCATCATATTTCTAGTGAAGGAGTTTGACACAATTAGTATGATAATGATTAGTATTAAGAAGGATAGAAATAAATGGATTTATATAGAATATTGAATTATAAATGATGCCTACATATAATATCCATTCCTAAATCCTTTTATGGAGTAAATATTTGAAGGTGGTACAAGATGTGAGGTGTAAACCTTTACAAATAGTTTTTTTGAATATCATAAAGTGCAAATCATAGATGAAGACAAGGCAAAGAAAATTTTTGTGATAGAGTGGGGGTGATTTGCTTATAATGTAATGCCATTTAGATTAAATAATATGCCAATTGAATTTTCATGAATCATCGTTGAAGCCCTTTATCTAAACGTTTTCACAAGTCTATATGGAAGATTAGAAAGTGTATGAGTTGTTGCAGGATCACCACAAAAATTTTCACTTGATGTTTGAGGGCTGTAAAAGATTAAAAATATCCTTACAATTGAATAATTTTACTTTTGTGGTGTTATATGGGACATTTGTTGGACATTCCATTTGTAAATAAGGCACATTGGTGGTGTTGGTTGCTGAAAAAATGCACATAAGAACACTAAATGAGGATTGATGTTTTAAAAGAAACAATTGGAATGTCCTCAATGTGTGGGACCTTGGATCCTTTAGTACTCACCTTCAAAAGAATATGGTTCTTATCATAATCCATACCAATGACTACACTACCTCTAATACTAATATATTGCTTACACAAATGAAATGGAGAAAATAATACACTAAAAAAGTTGGGGATCACTATCCCTCTATCCATAGTTTGACACAATTCATTAAAAACATGCAAATGCAATTCACACACAATAAATTACAAGATAAAAAAGGAAAGAGACAATGGCATAAAATGAGAGGGCACATATGAGACAAAATAAAATTATATTGTCGCTTAAAAGATGCATAATCTATTACAAAGTGAGGTAGAGGAAAAGAAGAAGTGAATTATTTACAAAAGCTAAAAACAAAGGTCTCAGACATAAGGGAAGCTTCACACTTAAAAGTGCAGAGTAACCTTGCATTCAAAAGGAGAGGACCCATTTACAATATGCTTAAATAATATATATAGAAGATGTGAAGAACACGAGTGAGAAGAGAGAAAGGGAGAAGAGAATAAGGAATATGCTGGGATATATTCATTTATTCTACTTAAATTCCCCAATTTGGTCTTCGAACTCTAAAAATAATGCTCAACTAAAAATATATCATCAAACAACCTCCAAACTTGTATATGAATAATCAACCAATTAGAAATAATAATTCCTCAAAAATAAAAGATCTACCAATAATCATGATTCACAACACAATAAGAGAGTGACATTTGGCATATATAATTGCATTTTTGTCCCAAAACATGGTAAATAATGACCTAAAACTACTTCCATGTTGAAGAAATCCTCAAGTTATTTCCAACAAGTATGATATTTCTTGATTTGGTTGTTCCATTTAGACTACATCACTTGAACTAGGCCATGTTGTTTTACACTATTAACATCCATGATGCCATCAATTTTAAATTTAGAGTCACCTTTTTCACTTGTCTCCTTCTCCTTGGACGTTTCTTTTGACTTATGCCCATATGAACTATGCCAGCTCACTGGGCTTTGGGGATAGATTTTATGCCACATGGTAGGCTGTGATTAGTAACATGCTCCTCAGATTGGTACCATGTGGAAAACCATAATTTTATACGGGATCCCAATTCTGAATTTATCTTAGTTGATTTGCTCAAATTTTCTGATCTCATACTCTTAGGGATTGTGCAATGTGGTAATTCGTACTTCATTATAGGCTCCCAAAATTGGTGTTATGCGGCAAATAATGATTTTATACGAGATTTAGGCTCAATCTCCATTTTATCCCATTATCTTCCTTCTCTTGGTCTTTCTAACACCCACGTTTTTGAGTTTAAGCTAAGTGGTAAGATTTGGATGGCTATGGGCTTCCTAAATTGGTGCCACATGGTAGGCTGTAATTTATTATGGGCTCCCGATTTTTGCTTTTCCCTAGCTGATTTTCTCAAACTTCCTGACATCATAACTTCTAAGATTGGGCCATGTGGCATAATCTAAACCTTTTCATCTTTGAGCTTGTCATCATGTAAAATGTCTAACATGCAAGATTGATTTTTTTCTACAACAACTAAGTCCCCACTTGAAAATTTCCCCTCCTACTCACTATGAACCCTTTCTCTAGCCAACATGCCCATAATGTCATCTTCATTTGGGATATTATGAACGTGCTAAAAATATTTTCAATTGTGTTTTATATGTATGGATGAATGTCTAAGGTGATTGAAGAATTCACTAAGTTTCAAGGAAAAACAATTTTCTTCAGAAGCCTAAAAAATACCACCTTTGGCCATTTTACAGCATATGGACACCCTCCAGAAGCTGAATGGGAAGAACTAATCCATTTGGAAGTTTTGTTGGAGAATCATGACATTATCCAAGGTAGTTTAGGGAAATTATGTGGAAGAAAGTGATCTCAGGAATCAAACAAGTCAAATTAGGCTCATTTTGGTAATGTAGTGATCAAGACTCTTCATGGAACAAATTCCAATGATCAATGGTTTGAATTTTTTTACAAGTCATTGAAAAATTTCTCTATGTTCTTATTATTATTCCCCTATTACTAATTCTTATTGTCAAGGATTTGGTAAAAAATTGGCAAAATTGGGTTCAGATAGGGAAAAATTGAGCAAATTGGCTTTGGGAGGAACATGAAGAACTATTCTTGAGTTCCTCATGTTCCCTGATTTGCTGCCTTAGCCGCATTACAAGTGGAATTAGTGAAATTATGTCATATTGGAATAGGGGAAGTGTTCTTGCATTCCACTCATTCCCCGCATGCCCGTAAACACCGCATATAAAAGAAAGTTAGTGCCATGGTCAATCAAGTTGGCTGTGGAGGGAACAAAGGGAAATGTTCCCTTATTCTGTTAATACCCCACTTCCCTACCTTAGCCAAAACTTTTTACTAGAGAAAAGGTTCCAAAATTAGTTATGTCGGCTTGAGTGGGAATAGAGGGAGCTGTTCTTGTTCCTACTATTCCCTGCTTTTTTGCCCTAGCCATAAAACAAAGGAAAAAGGAAAGTCATCTTTTAAAGGCCCACATAGAACATTCCACTATTCCTCTAATTCTCTAGTTTACCTCTTGGATTGACTGCAATACAAAATTCCCCATAATTACTCAAATTTTCACCAAGAAGAAGAATATGAAGGGTCCCAAGCTTGAGTTTTGGATAGAATATTGTATTTGTGCCCAAATTAGATGTATTTACTCAGGTTTAGGGGATGAAAATTCACAAATGAAAAGAATGTGAAAGGTCATGTGAGGGGAGGTGAAGAGTCATATTGTAATGCTATAAATTATAATGGCTTCTCCATTCTAAAGGGTTGACAATTATTGGTTGTTGTAAGTTGTTAGATTTCACTACTACATCAAGTAATAAAACATGCTTTTCCTCCATTTCTTTGTCTATGTTCCTCTAACCTATCTACTTTCCAAATTTGCAAGCATGGTGATTGTAAGAAATGAAAAATTATCAGATAATGAAATATAAATGAAAAAAACACAATATAACTCTCTGTAAATTTTAATATTTTGTATTTGTATAATTGTGGGTGCTCTTGATCAATTCTCCAAAGGATGAATGCAATGCTACGAGCTTGGATACACAAGGATGTAGATGTAAAACTATAAGAAGTTCACTATAATTTGCATAAGCGTCCAAGGATGAGTTTACAAAGGAATGACCATCATTTTAAAGCTAAGGTGAGGCCATGAAAATTGGATCAAAGTTTAACTAAGCTGCAGGTTAATAATTGTAATTTCCTGGAATAACAAATAGACTTGGTTTGTGCAATTACAGATTCGAAGGGGCAATATAAATTTGGATGGTAGAAGTTACATCTTGGAAGGTGGTTGCACGTGTAATTCAATTTCCCATACCATTCTCAGATTCTAGAAGTGGAGTCCAAGTAGAGTTGACTAGAAAATATGATTAATTAAATAACTAATTTAATTAGTTATTAATTGTGAGGAGATACTTAATCATTTAAATAAATAAATGTTTAATTATATTAGCTAATTTTTTTTAGGAATTAATTTAATTAATTCCAAGAGCATAATAGAATTAAATTAATTAATTCTAAAGGGCTATAGGAATATGCCTTAAGTAATATAAATAATTTAATTGATTCTAAAAGGGTGTATTATAGCAGGATATAATCAATTTAATTAATTCTAATTAGATATAAGCATACTAGAAATATGAATGTATTTTTAGGGTGTCCATGTTTTCCCCTCTTTAAAGTGCTATTGCAAAGTAATACCATTTTAAAGATAGCAGACACATGGATATTAGCAAGCGGATTTGGATGCCCTAATGAGTAAAATGGTAAGGGAATGCCCCCTCAAATGGGCGGGTGATGCAATAAAGAAGTGGATGACCACTTGATAGGAAGAAAATAAAGAATTTGAACAAAGATGAGAGGAATGGTGCTCGTAGTATGAACATTAGTTGGAGAGTGTGAATATAAGAAAAACCTTTATTTTACTATTGCACAATAAAGTTGTTGCCATGACTATGAAAGAATTAAGATGTTTAACGCAGATGCACATAAACAAACACACACAATACAAAGAAAAGATAAAAATTAAAAAACAAACCCAATATACACAATAGGTGCCGACATCATGGTTATAAATGAACCAAGATGGTATCACACTACTTGTTATTGGTCCAAAAAGTAAACATAAAAAATGTTACAAAACTTCGAAAAGAAGACAATTATCTATGTCCATAATGCGTGCCACAATGATGATTAAACAAATGAAAATTCCCTCAAGCACCAAACTTATGAAATACGTGGGAATATGATCAGACTAAAGAGCGGGGTGATGCTTAGATAATCTAAAAGATACTCTTGTTCGATCTATTTTATGAATTGATCTGAAAGAAATTTCCCCAAGTGAAATTATATCATGAAGGAAAAGAAATTGTGTGGCTTACCCCAAGAAGAGTTAGTAATCATATAAAGGGAATAAAGAGGAGTGATATTCGTAAGATTGGAATGATCACTAGGGTAGTATATAAATGTATGAATTTATCAAGATTATCTTAAATTGTTGAAATATTAATTTCATAGGTTTTCCAATTGAAGGATTTCTATGATGATTGAATTTTTTTTTTTGAATTTTTGACTATATATTTGTATTAATGGGTTTTCAAGTTTTTAGAAAAAAAGTGAGGTAAAAAAAGGAGCGGCATGTTTGTTACACTGGATTTATTATGGATACATGATGTTGCTGAAAGCATAAAAGAAGCATGTAAAAAAACCCCAATATGAATAGGAAGGAACCAGACCAAAGTTATATGTGAACTAAAATGTAGAGAATTTTCCTATAATTGGTCTTCAATGAAAAATTACAACAAAATAACAAACTAAAAAAAGAAAAAGTATCGTCATAATGTTGAAAAACCATAACAATATAACATAATTTGCAATAATGACATTTAATGACACGCCTAATGTGTTCACATTGAAGAATTAGACATATATGAATGCCCCCAAATGATAGTTGAGAACGCGAGACGATTGGATCAGGATGAAGAGTAGAGTGATGCTTGGATACTCCAAAATATACTCTTTTCAGATCCCATTGAAGTTTGATCTGTATTGGATTAAAATTTGAAATCCAAATGTACCTTAGGAAAATTTAAATTGTTAAAGGGTAAAGAATTGATTGCATTGAGCATATATACACACAATGGGAAAGAAAACAATTAGAGAAAGATGATTTGGAAATATAACAAGGAGGGATGTCAAATGGTGAAAGTTTTGAACAATGTTATTTAGATGCTGAAATTTGGTCAAACATTTTCTGAATGTTTTTTTGCCAGTTTTATACTATTTTTGATTTTTGAAACATATTTGAATGCTTTTGAGGTTTTTTGAAACATATTTGAATGATTTTTGAGTTTTGTGAAACATAGTTGCATGTTTTTGAATTTTTGAACATTTTGAATGTTTTTATATTTTTGAGACACATTCGATTGTTTTTGAATTTTTGAAAAATATTTGAATGTTTTTGAAGTTTTAAACATATTTCAATGTTTTTGAGTTTTTGAACATATTTCAATGTGTTTTGATTTTTGAAACATATTTTAATGTTTTTGATTTTTGACTAAGTAAAAGGGTGCACTATCTGAACTCATTTTCAAACAATTGTAAGCATTTCATTCCATTGGTAGAATGTAGATGATGTAATGAGAGAATGTCTCACTCCACTTGTGAATCCACAAAACTAGGAAGATGCGAGGGCTCTTCACTGAGAGCCAAGAAGGACATGAAAATGAGGTGAAAAATAATTTAAAAATGAAGATGATGGATTTTAAGACACAAGGTGTAACAATAATCCATGTGAGACAAAATGTAATGCATATCCAATCAAGACTATCTGACTGATGCCAAGATGATTCTAATTTATAGGTTTTGACCAGACTTAGATCCATTGATGACCTACCGATTAGAAAAATCTGGTTGAAGGAATTTTTGTCTCTTAACATAAGAATTTACATTACTTCTTGGGATGTATATGATTAAGCACTTTTGATTCAAAATTTCTAAAGAATTTATTGGTTAATTGTTTTTATGAAGGACCCCTACATTTTCCTCCATTCCACTAGTAAGTGACAAGGGCTCAACACCAAAGACAAAATGTAGGCGAATAAGGACACCTGCCTCTGTTCTAAGTATCACACTACTAGTAAGAAGTATAGGCTCATCATCAAAGACTGTGAAGGATGAAAACTGTGATAATTTATTTTTTATATTTATTTGTATTTTAGAATGATGTTTCCTTATATGTTGATAATGTGCTTGTTAGGAAGGGACTTTCTGTACTCAAGTCTCAGCCGTATGCAACTAGTAAGACACAATGATTCAACACCATAGACTGAAATGGGGGGTCAAAGATGACCGGGTAAAGAAGTTTGAGATTTCAGTTAAAGAGAGATTATTTGAAAGGAGTTACCATTAGTAAGCTTCAAGACAAAACCGTAGGTAAAAATATTAACCTAAACCCAAAACCGGATGAGACACATAATGTCCAATAAGAATAAGATTAACCTATGTCATAGAAGGTGAAGAATGCAAAAATATGATAATGGTATGATTGAGATATCTGCTAATGGATGAAACAATTAAAATTGTTTGTTAAATGAGTTAACTATGCAAGTGTCCTTCCCTAGTGTGGAGAGAACCCATGGAAGAAGATGTTTTTGGTTCTACATTTTTGATGTTCAAATAGTGCTTTAATAAGGGGTTGGATACGAATTTTTATTTTATTTTTATGATTTATAATCTTTCTAAAATTTGGAAGATGAAGGTTTATAATGGAATAATTAGGCAAGAGATCCAAATTTATGAAAGTTGAATGGTTCTGACTTACAAGACTTGGGAAGATGAGATCCAAGTCAATGAGGTGAATCAAACGATTTGATGAGTCCTGAGATATGAGACTTGGGTGGATGAGATCCAAATTAAAGGATTCACTTGAATAATTTTAATTATATCCGTGATTGAAGTAGTCTTGATTTACGAGACTTGGCCAGACAAGGTCCAAGTTAAAGGAGGGAATCCAAGGATTTAATGAGTCCAGATTTACAAGAATTAGGTGGACGAGATATAAGTCAAAGAGAAAATATGAAGATTCAATGCGTCTATATTTATGAGACTTGGGGGGATAAGTTCCATGTCAAAGGAGGGAATCCAAAGATTTGATAGGTCATGAAGTATGAGACTTGGGCATATAAAATCTAAGTCAACATATGTATGAATAGATAAGTATTTGATGGGAGACGAAGACTTATGTGATGTTAGAGGAGGCTTGTTGAGGCAAAGAATATGTTGAAATTCACATTCATCCATGAGTGGAAGAATGTGAGGAAAGAAGGATTGATCCTTAGATGTACAACCAAGGCTGCTTATAGGCCGTAGATAAAAAATATTCAATGTTTCTCCTTCGTGGCTTTGGGTTAATCAATTTGATGAAATATTTACAATTAAATCTTGTAAAGGTTGTGTAAGGATATTATTGGGTATACACAACTCATAGAGTGCACACACGTAGATTTATTGATACATTGGAATCATCATTGATGAAATTCCTACAAGATTGATCATTTGAGGTATTATGGACATGGGAGGCTACGTTGTTGCAAGCGTCTAATCATGTGGTTGTTATGAACCTATAATGAGACTAGGGATGTTAGGCATAAGAGAGAGTAGTGAAATAATAGAATCAATCTCAATAGTGCTTGATGATGGAACCTCTTCTATAAAGTTTGCATGTATATCATTGATTGTAAAGGAGTCTTGAAGTTGTAAAGGATTTTTTGTATTTTTTATTTCTGGTGGAATGGATCACTTGAATTCCTCTCCGAAGTAAGCAGAGGGCTCAATATTTATATCAAATCCATTTTTGTGGTATGATAAGGGAGTAGGGTCCCGAGTCTTTAGAAATTATTGTATGGTCTCATCATTATGAAAGAGGTCCATATCAATGTGACATTATTGGTCCTAATGTATAAGGTAGGGGTAGACAATATCAGGGATTGGAAAGGAGTCTTGAAAAAAGTGCAAGCTCTCATTTGATGTTTGAAGGTTATTGTCTAAAACATGTTCAAATTATGATTGAAATAGCAAAAGAAACTCTGGAGAAGATATGGATTGGTTTTGATTTAGAGATACTTGACCATTTTCTTCGTGGTCTCATTTATTTTTATTATGTACATGATATTGGAAAAATTTCAATTCTTCGTGAGAATTTTTGGTAGTTGATGTGTCTTCGGTTTTGATAGCCGCATCATCAATTTTTATTTTAATGACTCTGTTGTAAATTAAGTCTTGGACATAATGGCAGATTCGTACACATTTATATGTAGAGTGGCCATCAATGTGATGAAAATCACAATATTTATTGGGTTTATACCAATATGGCTTAGGTTCCCCTTTGAAAAATGGTTTTGTAATTGGATATCTCATCATTTTAGCCTTTACTAATTGATGAAAAACACTAGAGAGACTCTCTCTGAGGGGCGTAAACTAACATTTAAATTTGCATGGAGTAGTGTCTTCAATAGGTTATATGATTAGATTTTTGATTGATTGTTCAGTAAGGTGTGAAGGCACATGATAGATTTGTTAAGTTATCTCAGTAAGTGTTTTGAGTAATTCATCATTTGATGTCTTATGTAAATCCATCATATTTGAAAGAGAGGGAGAATGAAGAAAGGTGCGATAAGGAACTCAAACCTTAGAAAAGTGAATGCTAAGAGGGAAGAGGGGATTTGGAAGATTGAATAACTCAACCCTCATCAAAGTGAATGTTAAGATGAAATAGGGGAAAAGGTTTGAAAGATTGAATATATTAACCATTATAAAGTGATGCTAAAATGGAAGAGGCGAAAAGGAAGATTGAAGAACTCAACCCTTAGCAAAGTGAATGCTAAGATGGAAGAGGGGAAAAGGTTTGAAATATTGAATAGATCAACCCTTAAAAAAATAAGTAGTGTTAATATAGAAGAGGGGATTTAAGGATTAAATTATAGGAATATTAACAAAATGAGTGCTAAGAGAGATGAAAAGGAATGAAAGGTTTGTCGACCCTTTACAAAGTGAATGTAGAGATGGAAGAGATGAAAGAGTTTGGCTTGTGCAACTCATAAAAAAATGGGTAACAAGATTAACGTTAAGAAGGAAGAGACTTAAAAATAAAACGAGGGTGATAAAATATTAAAAAAATGAATGTTAAGAGAGGATACTAAACAATGGAAGGGGAACACTTAAGTAATGCCAATATGATTGTCTAAACAAGAAGTGAAGAAACAATGATGAAAGGGTTTAAATCTCATGAAATTTGCTATAAGAGACAAAGGGATCGTGATTTATTAAGGATATCAAATTACAATAGATGATTTAAAGAGAGAAGTGAAGAAATGTGAAGATGTAGACAATTCAACAAAGTGTATGTTTAAATGTGACGACGTAATATGGTGGAATGCTTAATGTTCAACAATGGAATGCTAAACTTAAGACTTATGAAAATGAAAGATCAAGGTGATTGAAATGGTGCTTGAATGTGATAAAGTGAGTATCATGATGTACAGACTTATATAGAAAGATAATTGTTCTTACGTTAAGATATGGATGTCTGAAATTTAAGACGTAGAATTTTGATCAAATGGGGAACATTTGAGGAGATATAAAGTGATAATGAAAAGGATGTGAACTTTAAAAGATGGAGAGAAAGAGTATGAAAGATGGAACAAAAAATTTGTGAGGTAGAATAAATGAAGAGTGTGAATGATAAGAAAGTGGAATACGAACTGTTGTAAAGTGTAGAAAAAATAAAAAAGATGTTTTTGTTTAATTTGGCCTCTACCTTAGATTGGCTTGGTCAAGGTGTGGCTTCCTATAATAAGTTATCTCTTTAGGTGTTAGCAGTATATCTGAGTGAGCATGATACTATTGCTAGTTTCTAGATTTAATTTACCCCCTTTGATACATTGAGAAAGGATTTATCTCAAAGGATTGCACTAGGGTTGCCACTATGGATATCCATGACTCTAATCTCACAATATGCATATTAGTCAGTTGGGTCATTTAGTTAATGCATGAATGACCTAAATGAGAACCTTTCCTTATTTTGTTAGCTAGTTCCCTCAAGGCACATAATACTTTGGGGTTCCTATGGTACTCCTCATGGTGAGTTTCTGGCCATTGGCCATGCACTTCCCATAGTTACAGTCAAAAGAGGGGAATAATCCTAACTTCAAAAAGTGTAAATTAAGGTTAATTTTATAACGTTTCAAAAAAGGTGATAAGGGGTTTGTTTTATCATCGAACAAGACAACCTGAAGTTAATAGTTTGTATTAGGGAAATGACAGGAAGATATAATTAATAAATTATAGATCCAAAAATAATTTCTAGAGATTATATATTATGATGTGCAGTTAAATTAACCATAAATTTAGCTAATTATATACTACAGATTATAGAATGTAATAACAAGAGCTGAAAGAAAATACTAATAAAGTAAAGAGATGGGAACACCAGATTTATAGTAGGGAAATCCAAAATAAAAAACCTCATTGAAATAAAGAAATTCCTTTATTAAGAATTTATCATAATCTTTAACCCAACATCCCCACTTCTCTCCTCGGTCTTCATAGAATGATTACAGAACAATTTCTCACAATTTTATAGTTTGTTGATCAAAAAATAATATGATATTTCATGTACCAACATAATACCAATCCCATGAGGTATCACCCTATTTATATAAGATGGGTGAATTGGTCACACCGTTTCACTCTAATTTATGAAAGACCAACATAATAAAGGTTATTAAACAAACTTTAAAACAAAGGGGTCGTGAAATTGTGGTCCAACCAAAGGTATCCCCACTTGACATTATTACCCCAACATCCCCCTTAATGTTAAGTGGGAAAAAACAAAACATGCCAAATTGGCTTTTTCTACAAAAGGATTTACAGATCCATAAATCATAAATGATGATTTAGGCTAGCATGTAAACAAGGGGAATCATACAAATCTTCCCATACAAAAATAAACAAGGGAAATCATACATATATTCCCATACACAAATTCTTAGGAAAAGCACTTTACATATGAAGACTTACATAAAATTATGGGGCCTTTTATAAAACAAGGCATTCCCATAATTAATGCTTCACTGGGATTTACAAGTAAATTCACATAGCATGAACATTTACTTATCACAAAATGAGGAAGTATTGGAAGTTTACAATAGGCCATTAAGATATGGCATTTTCATGCAAACTCCCCCTCAATGGAAACTCTAATAAGCCTAATAAGGCACAAAACTTACAAAAATTCACAACACACAGTTACTTGGCAAAGATATATGCAACTTGATCTTCAGTTAAACAGGACTTGATGTCAATATCACCATTTAGGACTTTCTCTCAAATAAAGTGCATATTAACTTCTATATTCTTCATCCTTTGATGCTGAACTAGATTGTTTGTAAGAGAAATGTAACACTGGATGTCACCTAGAAGAGTAGTGCTTCCTTTGACGCCCATATGTAGTTCATCCAATAGTCTTTTCAACCACATATCTTCCTTTGCTACTTCCATAACACTTCTACACTCTGCTTTAGTAGAAGAGATATAAATTGTTGGTTGCTTATTGCTACTCTAAGTGATGGCACCTGCACCCAGCTTGAAAACATATCCAGAAGTAGATTTTCTATCTATAACATCACCAGCATGGTAAAAATCACAATATCCAAATAATTTTGCATCATCACAAGAAGAATAATAAAAACCATAATTAACTATTCCTTTAACATATTTTAGAATTCTTTTTTCCATTTTCCAATGATTCTTATAAGGATCTTGCATGAATCTAAAAAAAACTCCCACTACATAGGAAATATTAGGCCTAGTAATAGGTAAATAAACTAGACTACCAACTAGTTGTCTATACAGAGTAGGATCAAATTTAGCACATGCAAGTTTAGGATCTAATTTATCACTAACTTCAATAGGAATGGAAACATGTTTATAGTCAATTAGTAGCATAATGAGATTGAGATGCAATAATAGATTTATGATCCTAAAATATAACCATGCCTAAAAAATGATTTAGCAGACCTAAATCAATCATTTCAAAATATTGTTTTAATCTTTATTTGATTTTAGCAATTAAATTTTTATCACTTCTAGTAATAAAAAAATAATCAACATATAGAACAATACTGATAATATAATTATTTTCAAATTTAAAAAAAATCATTATCAGAATAATAGTTAGAGAAACTAAGATCCTGAAAGACACTATTAATTTTAGCATACCAAGCTCTAGGAAATTTCTTAAGACCATACAAATATTTTTTCAATTTATAGACATATAGTTTCTTACCAGGTTCTTCAAAACCTTTAGGTTGACGCATATAAATTTCTTCTTTTAGGTCACCATTCAGAAATTAATTTTTAACATCCATTTGGTGAATCTCCCAACCATTTTGAGAAGCCAAATCTAGAAGAGTCATAACAATGCACATTTTAGCTACAGGAGAAAAAATTTCAACATAGTCAAGACTATGTTTCTGAGTGAAACCTCGAGCTACTAACCTTTTCTTAAATTTATCTATTTCTCCTACAAAGTTATACTTAATTTTATACAACCACTTGGATCCTACAATGATTCGTTTAGAAGGAGGATGGACTAATTCCCAAGGGTTGTTTTTAATTAAAGCATTGTATTAATCTTTTATAGCCTTGATCCATCTATCATATTGACATGATTCTTTGAAATATTGTGGTTCAACCTCATATAGGGTCATCAAGGCATGATATTTATGTTGACTATGAGTTACCTTTATCAGGTGAACATGATTAGAGTCCTTAACAATATTTTGAGCCCATTTAAGAATCTTGGGATGCAACACATTTTGAGATGAATCCCTCTCAATATCCATCATTTATAGATCAAGATAATCATCCTCTTGAACTTCTATTTCCATATTGTTAGGAAAAGGATTACCAAGCTCTATTTAAGGAGAAACATAAGAGGGTTCATAAGAAGCATCACAAAATGTTTTCTCTAAGACATGAACATTCCCATTTTCAACTATATCATGCTTAAAAGGGTCATTGAATCTTAAACCTTTTGTTTGACATCCATAGCCAACAAAAATACGTGAATAATAGGTTGGGTCAAGCTTCTTCCTTTTAACTTTTGGAAAGAAGATAGAATCAAAAATACCAAATATTCTTAAGTGAGATATATATGGTTTTTTATTTTTCCATACTTCATGAGGTGTAGATTGATGAAGATATTTAGTAGGAAATATACTAAGGATATAGACAAAAACATTCATTGCTTTTGACCATAGAAACTTAGGCACATTTTTTGCATGAATCATAGTCCTATCCATCTCTAAAATAATCATATTTTTCCTTTTTACAATGCCATTTTACTTTGGGAATATGAAGTAGTCATCTCTCTTTGAATACCACATGACACACAAAACTCATCAAAATTTTTGCTAATATATTCACCTCCATTATAATTCCTAATTATTTTTATTTTCAGATTATAAGCATTTTCAACAAAGGATTTAAAATCTTGAAATTGAGACAAGACATCATACTTTTTCTTAATAAAACAAGACTAAGTCATCCAAGAGAAATAATTTATAAAGCATACAACATACAAAGCTCCACTGAGAGATATAACTTCAACTGGACCTCTCACATCACTGTGAATCAACTCTAATAAATGAGAAGAGTTTGGATCATGATGTTTGTGAAATGGTTCAACATGTTTCTTTCCATGCAAGTAACTTTCACATGTTTCATGATCATATTTCATCTTAGGGATACCAATTACAAAATTTAGGCAAGACATTTCATACAAACTCCTAAAATTGACATGTCTTATTCTTTAATGCCAAAGTTGAAGATCATTTCTAGAAGAAGAAGAAGAAGAAGAAGAAAAACAAGCTTCAGAAACAAATCCATTAAAAATATATAAACCATTTTTCTGTATCTCAGATGCAATAATATTACTGAGTTCATATTTTACACACCATTTATCTTGTAACAATACAACTTTATAGTTTTCTTTAGTTAACTGAGAGCAAGATAAAAGGTTCTTTTTCAACTGAGGAACATACAAGACATTCCTAATTATTCCATTTTTTAGTTTAACATTTCCACAACTGACAAATCTAATTATGGAATTATCTCCTAGATATATATTTTTCTCACATTTTATAACATATGAGAAGATACCAAAAATACAGGTCATGTTCCTAGAGGTACCACTATCTAGGATCCATTCCTTGTCATTTGAAGCTGAAAGAGCAGTGTATAGGGCAATGGAATGATCAACATTATTTGCATGATTTTTATTCAAATTATGATATTTCTTCTGATCATTAAATTTACAATTTTTAACAAATTTACTTGATTTCACATGATAATCAAACTCTTTATGACCAAAATTTCCACATTTGTTACACGTGCCATTAAATTTTACTTTGAAATTTTGAATTTTTCTAACAGAGTTAGATTAAGGATTGGGTTTAAATTTTGATCTGAGGTTAAATTTCTAATTAGGATTGATATTATTCTTATTTTGAGAAGGTTTATGATTATGATAGAAAAATGCTTGAGAGGAAGTCTCTTTTGAATCAAAATTATCCATTACACATTCTTATTGAATTAGAAGTGATGAAAAAGTATCCAGATCAGGTAAATCATTCCCATTCTGATATTTAGAGTTAATAATGGAGATACAATTGTTGAATTTTTCATTTTTTTATCTGAATGATAAAATATAGAATTTTATCTCGAAACAATTCACAATTACATTCGTCCAACTGATATTTAACATTTTAAATTTTTTCCAGGTAATTAACATTTTTTTTATCCCTCTTCATGGGAGTTGTAAATAATTATAAAATCAGTTTAATTATCTTGGAAAGATGATTACCTTCATGCATAGTTTATAATTATTTCCATGCATCAGTGGGAGAATCTATATGACCTATATGCATCAAAAATTCATCTCTTATGCTCTGTAATAGGATGGATAGAGCTTCTTGTGATATTTGAGAGGAGCTAAGGTTTTCAGGGTTTGTATGTCTTACAGTGGGTCATTTTTCCACACTAGTTACAAGATCCCATAATTTTATAGCCATTAAACATGATTTTAACCTAACTCTCTAAATAATGTAATTAGTTCCATTTAAAAACTTAGATTTATCCATTGAGAAACTAGTAAAACTGGCCATTTTAAGTAAAATTTGAAAAACCAAAAACAAATAACAAGCTGCAAAATAGAGGAGAAACAATTATAAAATTTTCAAATTTTAAAACCCATGCTACAAAGAAAGTTTTGAAAGCCATGGTACAAAAGACATTTTTAAACCCGTGGAATAAAGATATTTGAAAAACCCATTGTACAAAAGAAATATTAAATTCGTGGTATATAAAAAATTTGAAAAAATGCAATATAAAAGAAATTTGAAAAACCTGTGGTATAAAAGAAAATTTTAAACTTGTGGATGATGCAGGATACGACATGTTTCGAAGATAAAAACAAGCAACAAGGCATGTGTTAAATTTCCAACAAATTTTAAAGCAGATCCCTTTGGTGGACGTGAAAAACCATGCATACATGTCATTAATTTAATGTATCAATTTTTCACAAATTGACATGGTTATGACAAAGAAAAAACAATATGTGAAAGAATGTGGACACGTTATATTGGTTCACAACTGAAAAATTCTAACAAAGACTTAAAAAAGTGAAAAGTGGTAGCTTAATCTTATTGGTTAGCCACTGACATATTTAACAAAAGATTGACAACACGAAATGTGAAAAGACTTGGAGCTTTTCTATTGGATCAAATTTCACATTGGAAAGAAACAAGATAACAAAATAATGAATTTGTGAAGAACATGGAACAACATTATTGGTTCTTACTTCGCAACAGACAAAAGAAACAATTAAAATTCTGACACGACGAAGCTACATAGAGCTTCCTTGTTGGCTAAATCTTGCAACTATCCAAAATTTACAAATATATATTACACTTGGCGTCAGGGTAAACTTAGAACCATAAATTTAACTTTATTCCAAGGAAAACTTTCCGGTCTACTAGACACGCCCGAAAAAATAAAAGCAGGCCGCAAAATAAAAGAACTTATATAAATAATTCACACAGATATATAACGACTATATAAAAAAATCACGAAATATTTAAAAAACCTGCAGAAGACTGCTAAGAACCAAGAAAAAATAACCAAGGTTACATAAACACAAATCTATGCACACAAAACGTATAAGCAAGATATAATCAATAAATCGATCAATAGTCATATAATTTTTGGTCGGGAATTGGAATTTTTCACCTGATTAACTTGAAGTCGATGACAAAACAACTACGGTTTCGCAGATCTAAAAAAATTTAATTTTCTTCACCCTGCAAATCAAAACCATCCAGATCTATCTTTACACAAGCATAACCACTCACTCTGATACCATGTTAGGGAAATGAAGGGAATATATAATTAAAAAATTATAAATGCAAAAATAATTGCCGAAGATTATAGATTATGATGTGTAGTTTATTTAATCATAGATTTAATTGATTATATATTGCAGATTACAGAATGTAATAACAAGATCTAAAAGTAAATGAAAATAAAGTAAAGAGATAGGAACACCAAATTTATAGTGGGGAAACATGAAGGAAAAAACCCCATTGAAATAAAGTACTTCATTTATTAAGAATTTCACATAAGCTTTTACCCAACACTTCCATTTATCTCCTTGGTCTTCACAAAGCAATTACAAAACAATTTCTCACAATTTTACAGTTCACTGATCATAAAACAATATGATCTTGCATGTACCAACATAATACCTATCCCATGAGGGGTCACCCTATTTATATAGGATGGGTGAATCAGTCACACCGTTTAAATCTAATTTGTGAAAAACCAACATAATAAAGTTTATTAAACAACTTTTAAAACAAAGGGGTCGTGAAGTGGTGGTCTAGGTATCCCCACCTAAAATTATTACCCCAACAGTTTGAATGTTTTAACAACCTTATTTAGAGATGGTCCTACAAACAAATAGCTATAGAGTTTTCATGCAATGAAAACACATGAGAAACACGAAAAAACAAGCAATAAAAACTCATGTTTCTGATTTTCAAGATCGCTTGTGCAAACGCGAGAAAAGAGCATACATGTGGTTTTAGTGTGATAAGCCTAAAAAAAATGAAAGATGATAACAAAACTTAAGAAAAATCCTCCACTAGGTGTTAATTATGGTGCACAAATTGTTAAATGTTTGCAAAAGTATCAAAAAAGTGAGTTTAATAGAATAAAAACATCTAATAACCATGTATTAACAATTTTCACAGTTATTCTATTTAAGCAAATTTTAGAAAAAAAATTAATTAAAGGTCCTAGTTAAGTTTTAAAAGACCTAATGAATTAATGAAACTAATTAACTAATTAAAAAACTAATTAAATACTTTAATAATAAAAAACCTAATTAATTAATTATAATCAATGAATTAGAACAAAATATTTAAAATAAACTACTTAGATTCTAAACGAATATAATAAAAATTAAATTAATTTAAAAAGAAAAATAAATAATAAAAAGAAAAACTAAACTTTAACAAAGAGTTTAAACCCTATGTTTTAAAATTGTTACCCTAACTTATAACCAAAACGAAACTTAAAAACTAACCCAAGTTTGAAATGAGGGAGAGGAATGGAGATGGGTTTTATGTGCAAGGAAATTTTGAAGGATGATCTCGAATGGACAAGGTGAGGGAAGGGGGCGATGTATTGAGGGATAAATGGAAACACAGTGGAGGTCAAACTCAACACGATTTTGGTGACAAGATGGTAGTGGGTTGGTGGCTGATTGATGCAACAATGGGTCTTTCTTTATCATACAAGGCTAGATGAAGACCCCATCTTGGGGATATTTGAAAGATTTGATAAATACATAAATAAATGTGAAGAAGAGGTGAGGAGAAAGCAAATTGACCTTGAACCTCCTTGAGCAGTCTTTTATTCTTTATCTCATCCCCATTCTGTATTCTTTTCTATTCATCATTCTTTCAAAAGAAGAATCAAATATTTTGATTGCAATCCATAACAAAATCCCCCTGGGGAATGTGAGAAATGATGATAAGGTAGAAGAAGACAAATGAGTTTGTTTACAAGATGGAATATTCTCCAACTCTTCCATAAGCTTAATCATGATCCAAAACGGTTCCAGTCTGACATATCAAGGTAGAATATTTTCAGTTGGAATGGCCCTTCCATTCATTTTGGTGGGTTATGGATATAAATCCCACGTTTTTGTTGGATTCTAAAGGGTTTCTTGGGGCTATCTGGGCATATTCCTTTGGGTTTTTTTATAAGAATGAAGGCATGTCTACATTCTAGAGATCCTAATTCTAGTTTTGGGTTTTTGCTAAGGTGATTACATTGTATACTCATTACCAGGCATTGAGAGCATTTTGTATGTATTCATTATCTAAATTGAATTATACAAAATCATTTTCCATGCTTCAGTTTGACATCCTGGAATATAAATGAGATCATATAGTTAATGAATATAATTTTTGATGTAATCATATGCTTGATAAATCAATGAAATATGAAATATTTCTTTTCTGGTTATTGCATAGAACTAGTTATTGAATAAATCTTGTGTTATAGTGTTACTATTTAAAGATTATTTAGTTTTAAAGTCCTTTCTATAATATTACTTCAGAGGCGACTGCTTACATCCCTTAAGTGTATCTTTGTTGTTATGAATTGATTCAACAAAAAATTTGTTGAAGATTTATGCGCAAGTGTTTATGCTAAAGATTCAGAGGTTATGCGGTGTAACTTGGAATATTAAGCATTGATACTTCTCCCAATTAGATTAACAACCCCACTTAATTTAACTAAGTACTATCATGTCCTACCCATACAGATCACATTACATTCACATATTTTACACGTGTTTGATAATAAAAATAAATGATATTCAACCAAACACGATCAGGTCGACGACGACCTAAGACTGATAGTTACAGTCGACAGAGACAATAGTAAAGTGGATAAAAAAATACAAAAAATAGGTCTGCAACAAGATTTGAAATATTGGGAAGGTCTTCTATCTGTATTGACCAAGTATGAAGGTGCGTAGGTGTGTAAGGTCCCAGTTATGGAATGGCGATGCACAAAAGGTAAAAGCACATGCGAAATGTGCGTGAAGACAAAGCCAAGGGTTCGGGACTTAGTCAATTTGGACGTTTGGAGTAGAACACGTGAAAAGCATGACCCGGTTGTGCATGGATAAGGTTCCATCCTCATGACAGGTTGGCCCAGGAAGGAGCATGCTAGAATATTCTAGAAGCACATCATGGGATAAAGTGGAAAGCTCAAGCCTGGAGAAGCATGCTCTCATGGAGGACCACATTCAGACACTTGGCACTGGATTTGAGGGTGCTAGAGGGTGAGTTGGCAGTCCAGGGAAAGCTATAAATACAAGCGCCTATAGAGACAAAAGAGAGAGACGAAGAGGATGGGTGAAGCTCTGCAGAAATATTGTGAGGACTCTGTTAGTGGATAGTTGTATTCTAGAGAGAATGCATTAGGCTTAGGGATTGTAATTTTATTTTTGAATAGCTTAGTTACATAAGTCCAGTGCAATGCATGACTGCAGTCTACTTCTCTATGACACTCTGTAATGGCTCAATGGATGTAATGAGGTTATCTGTTATATATATATACATGAATATCAATGATTCTGATGCATACTTCTCTCTCATGAGTTCTTTTTCCTTTCATGCTAAGTAAGGATGCTTGTATGTTTCTTTCGGTCATAATACACATGTATGGATTTTGTTAAGCATATTCGATCTAAAATGACTGCAAGGATCTAGAGGTTGTTCTTAGCCCTATGGTTCTTGTATGTCCTAACTTCCCTTCTGAAATCTCTTACACAAATCATAGATGATGTTTCCCACTAAACTCACATAAAGGAGAGACTCGGTACCTACGCGTGCCTCAGGTGAGCGCCCAGCTTTCGCTGGGTGATAGGTTAGTGTGCATGGGATTCCTTTCTTTATGTTAAGGGTAAAAATGACTACATCTTGGTTCCATTGCTAGGACCTCTTTTTGAAGTTGTAGTGGGATTTAACATACATCATGATCTGTGTAATGAGTAATGACAGAGTGATTAACATTGGAAATTTTTAAATCATGGTTCAAGAGCACAGAGGATGAATTTTCTTAGAGATTCAGCACTGGACCTCGAGTTTAATGCACGTAGATGGGTAGAAGAGAATCTCTACCATGATCTGTATGAAACCTTTTTTCTGTTGCTTCCATGTGGAACTTGTATGAATGGCTCTCGGCCTATGCATCTAGATCTAGTTGGTGTTATGGATCGCATGTGTGGACCCAAGAAGAATACCAAAGGCTACAGGATGTAGACCTAACATGGACCCATGTTGTGGATCATTGGTGGAAAGGAGTATTGGCTAGCTACACTTTGGAGTACACCATTTCCACATATTACTGTCTAGAGGTTGCTGAGTTTGAGTTTCTGTGGGAGCCCAGAGGACCATTTCTATGGGTTGTCCCTCTGGCTCTAAAGATCTTGATGATTACCATGAGTTTAGAGGCATTCCCAATGGCCAGCTAAACCATTCTGAGCACTGGGGGAGGAAGCTAGGGTGGAGGAAGATGGTAGATGTCGTGACAGAGAAGGATAGGGAGGAAAGATGACTCAAGTATGGTGAAGTACATGAAAGGGAGATTACTAGACAATGCAAGGTTACAGGTGTGATGGATGTATGGTGGTAGACATTGTGGGAAGGATTTGAGGTTCATGTAGAGGACGTGGAACTTGAGCAGTCTGTGTAACCCCATCTTGGAAAGCGCATGGAGAAACCCCTTCGGCTTCTGATGAGAGTTCATCATGCAGGAGAAAGAAAGAACCATTGGCATGCATCTGAGCCCACCTAGTGACCAGACCCCTGGTGCTTGGTTTTCTAAATCAGGGGGATAATATTGCTAGTCTAGTTGGTTACATTGGAGGTGATCGGTCTACACCCAGGAGGTATAATTTCTCATTTGGGACTTCTATGACTGCAAACACCAGCCCAGTGTTAGGAATTTTCAGGCAAGGTATAGGCACACAAGTGTTTGGTCTCACATCTGGGAGTGGCACGGGGTATACTATTGGTAGTGGGGCATTGTCACAGACCATAGGCGCATAACTCAGTGGAACTGTGGGGACCCTTGGCACGACCACTTCAGGACCTGGTGGGCCTGGTGGATCTGGTGGTTCAGGAGGAGTAGGAGCTAGTGGGTTTGGTGGATTTGGTGGTTCAGGACCTAGTGGCCATGGTGGATCTGGTGGTTCAGAACCTGGTTGGACCTGGTGGATCAGGTGGAAGGAGGAAACACAGGTGGAAACCAAGGATCTGGCGTGGAGGAGGATTTGGGCCCCAACCACCCCCACAAGTTTTCTTTGAAATGTCTCTACATTTTCCTGATTATAGAGGTATTGAGGATGCTGCGGAACATGTTCACAAGTGTGAACTGCTATGGCATGCAAAGGGTATCACAACCCCAAAATGGAAGGCTAGTCAGTTTGTAACCATGTTGCAAGGGCGCGTGCATAGCTGGTATAGGAAATATGACCCTCATCAAACAGTGGTGGACTATACTACTTTAAAGAATGCATTCTTGGTAGAATTCCACATTCCTGAGTTTGAGTAGAAGAGCATCAACACTTTGAAGGAGATTCAACAAGGAATGGCCGAGAGTGTGCAGGAGTATGATGCACACTTTAAAACTCTCTTGTCTAAATTATCATATGATATTCACCCTTCATAGCATGCTCAATGGTTTGTTGGGGGGTTGATCACTCCTTTTAGAAGGGCCTTATCTCATAAAACTTTTACAGACCCGCGCAAGGCATTGGAATCTTCCCTGTGCACAGAAGCTATTAGTAGTGTTGATACTGGCATTAGCCTATTCTTGGAGGCTCAGATTGCTGCTATGGCCAAGCAATTGGAAAAAATTTCTGTGAACTCAGCCCATGAGACTCACAGTGGTTTGTGGTGCATAGATTTTGAAGTAGAGGGGCACGTTAAGGATAATTTCCCTCAAAGGATAGTACACGCAGTGGCAGTAGATTGTGAAATTTTTCATGGGGACCATGATGGAAGTAGGTGCCCCTTGCTACAGCACGTGCAATCTGGAAGAATGTATCTTGTTATTACAAAATTTTCACCTCTACAACCCATGATACTAAGGAATGTAGGCTCATTGATCAGATCCATGAGGCCATTGATCATGGGGTGCACCAAACCAGCATTGCCAGTAGTTCCAAGGGTGATGATCACTATTATGAGGAGCACGCAGATGGAGGTGCACGTGGAAGAGGTTTTCAAGGAGGGTTCCATGGTCATGGAAACTGCAGGGAGGAAGGAGTGAGTTCCCGTGTGGAACCTATTTCAATTGTGGATCTACGAAGCATTACAAACGTGAATTCCTTAACCTGTTGCAGTGCTCATGGTGCAGAAAGAAGCATAAGTATGAGGAGTGCCTAGAATTGTTTGAACATATGAATCAACAGCACCGGAAGGACAAGGGTGCTGTAATGGTCAATATTAAGAAGGAAGACATATAGTGGATGCCCCAGGTAACACGAGATGAAGGTTTGGATCCTATCTTGGTAACAATAAGGGCAGAAGCCGATGTGCAAGAGAGATACCAAGACAGAACAACCTAGTTTCAAGGGAGGAGGTCATTCATGGAAAGTATCTGAACCCCTCGAATCAAAAGGAGATATATCAAGACACCATGGATGTCATTCAGAGCTTACAAGGGGAAATATAGTGTCTAAAGGAGAAATCCAAGAGGGAGGAACAAGGAAGGAGAGTCGAGGTACTAAAGGATGACCTGGATGAGGTCAAGGAGGTGTGTAAAATGCTAAGGTAAGAGAATATCATTCCCTTGTTCGGATCATGGTTGAGAGAGAAGGTACCATGTACTAGAGGAGAGCATGAGAGGTAGGTCTTGCATGCAAACCTTCCCCCTCACATCCTTGACTATGACAAGGAGATCACATTGAATGTAGTTGTAGATGGATGGCTCCTCAGTAATATCCTCATTGACACTAGCACAGAGGTTAATGTTCTAACTTTGGATGTATGGCATCAGATGGAAAGACCTACATTACAACCATCTTTGAATGTGTTGTATATGGAAAAAAAGACTAAGGTAATTCCCATCGGTGTCTTGAAGGATGCAACTATTACTATCTACGGAGCTAATTTTACTGAGGACTTTGAATTCTTGGCGCTTGCTAAGGCAGACAATTTCCCAGCACTACTTGGGTGCCCTTGGTGTTACAAGAACAATGCGGACCTTCGGTTCAACAAAGGGTACATCAACTTCAAGAACAAGGAGGAATAGGTCATTATACCCCTGGCTGATGGGAATTCGACACCCTATATTGAACCGTTGGGGGAAGAAGTTCTGGATAGGATATATGTGCGCTCAATCAGAGACCCAGAGATGATACACCCTACTAACGGGTTATCCAATTTGAAGATGCTCAGTCAGTGAGTGATACCACCAGTCTAGCATGTGACAATTGGGTGCATGGGACTTATGAATTGATGGGATGGTAGTTGAGAGGTCGGTGACCAAGGTAATAAAGGTGTGCATGGTTCAGTGCCTTGGAGGAAAAGAAATGCCCAAGTATTCAAGAGGAGCCTTCCCTAAGATCTTTCTACAGGAAGTGGAATCTCAGTGGAAGGATGGGAAGGAATGGAGAGGGATGTTAAGTTATGTCTTTCTTGGCACAGTGGCTCGGTGGTGGGCTACACATCAGGAGAGCCTTTTGGAGTGGCACGAGGTAAGAATTTCTCTCTCTGTCAGATTCTCTAGGAGCAATGTGCCCACCATCATCAAGGACTACCATGGGAAGGAGCCCACATCTTTCCATATCCAAGAGTGTGAACAGGTCTGAGAGAAGGTGCGGAAGCTTTTCCACCATCCCTCTAGGTGCACAAGTTGTATTCTACACTACAGGGTTGCACGCACGCATGGTACATTCATTCAGAGACACACCGCTAGACAAGGAATTGGCAAGAGCTCGCGGCTGACCTTATTCAAACCTTTGAGTATCAGAGTACCAAACCATCAGTTGATAAGGCCTTGTAGGGTATCAAGTGCCTTACCATGGGGGATAGTGCCAGATGGAGGATAGGTTGTTGGAATTACTAGGTGAATCGAGATTGGGGGCATGCTTTGAAGAAGAAGTAGAGGAAATAGAAGAGTTACAACTTGAATGCACATGTTTGGAAAAATAAAAAGGAAAGTTGGTGTATGTGATTGATGGAGAGGAATTGGAAAGCTTGGATGTTAACCATTCTGTAGGGACATGCGAGGTAGTGGACAGTGCAGATACTCGTGCACGCGCCTACCATGAACCCTTAAAGATAAATAAGGCTAACATTGGTTCAAGAGAAGAACCTAAGGAAGCTATTATTGGAGACTACTGGTCATAGAAGGAAGTATCTAAGATTATTGATCTGTTGCATGAATTTGAGGATTTATTCCCATGTGGGTACCATGAGCTCAAAGGCATTCACCATTCCTTAGGGGAGATGAAGATAAAACTAAAGGATGGTGCACACCCAGTTAGGAAAAGGCCCTACCGAATGAATCCCAATTTACGCGTGAAGGTTAAGGAGGAGATAGATAAAATGATAGCTTCTGGGATCATTGAGGCAGTGGAAGAGTTGGAATGGATAAGTCAGATGGTAATCAGCATCAAGAAGGATGGGTGGATTAGGATCTACATGGATTATAGGGAATTGAATGTAATTTGTGTCATTGATCCCTTTCCGACCCCCTTCACTGAAGAAATTTTGGAAGGAGTCACTGGGCACAAAATCTATTCCTTTATGGATGGATTTTCAGGGTACCACCAAGTCCGGATTGCAAAGGAGGACCAGGAGAAGATGACTTTCACCACTGAGTGGGGAAGTTTTGCATACATGGTCATGCCCTTTGGGTTGAAGAATGTGCCTGTTGTTTTCTCGTGCATAGTGGTGCAAGCGTTCCAGGATTTCATACATAAGTTTCTTTAGGTCTATTTGGATGATTGGATAGTGTATGGTCTAGTTAAGGACCATTGTGACAATTTAAGGTTAATGTTTGAGAGGTGTAGGTAGTTGAGGATATCCCTCAACATTAAGAAATGTGTGTTTGCTACACCCTTTGGGAATTTATTAGGGCATATCATATGTAAGGAGGGCTTGCTGGTAGATCCCACTAAAGTTGTAGTTATTGTGGGGTTAGGGGAGCCTACTACCTAGAGCATAGTGCGTGGATTCCTTGGGCATATGGGCTATTACAGGAAATTCATTAAAGGATATGCCAAGATCGCCGCACCTTTAGAGGAGCTTCTTAGACATAAAAGTGCCTTCCATTGGGGAGAGGTGCAACAGAGGGCGTTTGATACATTAAAAGATAGGCTTGTCACCGCACCTATATTACATTTTCCCTCTTGGGACAAGCCCTTTCATGTCCATGTAGATGCCTCAGGGACCGCCATTAGAGCAGTGCTTGCACAACCAGGTGAAGGGATTGTTGATCATCCTCTATGTTTTACAAGCAAGAAGCTGACACCAGTAGAACAAAACTATACCACAATTGAGCGCGAGGCATTGTCGATGATCTACGTGCTTTTCAAGTTTAGGCAGTATCTACTGGTAACATCCTTTGTGTTTTACACCGACCACATGGCATTAAAGTATTTGGTGAACAAGCCTATTCTACAAGGGTGCATATGTCGTGGGTGTTGTTGTTTCAAGAATTTGAATTCACCATTGTAGTGAAGCCTGGGAAAAGCAATTGTGGGCTTGATCATCTGTCAAGAATTGATTTAGGGGAGGATGCATAGAGTATTAAGGAAACAATTCCAAATGCACAACTATTTAGGTTGTGGCACGCACCCTTGGATTTGGAAGAGATTGCAGTATTTTTAAAGGAAGGTGTGGCGTCGGAAGGAATGAAGACATTGGAGAAAAAGTAGTTGGCCATATGCATCGCACCCTACATGTTAATTAGTGGAGACTTATACAAGTTGGGATGTGATGAAGTTTTGTGTAGGTGTGTATTAGAGCATGAGCACCTGGCCATCATGGAGGAAGCACATGGAGGAAGTGTGGGTGGGCATTATGCAGGTGATGCCACCGTGCGTAAAATATTAATGATAGGTTTGTGGTGGGAAACCTGTACAAGGATTGTAGAGACTATTGTAAAGCATGTGACCATTGTCAGTGCATTGGCAAACTAGGAAGGAGAGATGAAATGCCTTTGTGCCCTATCCCTAGCATGGAGCCTTTTGAAAAGTGGGAAATAGACTTTATAGGCCCTATTACACTAGTGACGTGTAGGACTAGGTCATGCTATGTCATCACTTGCACGGATTATCTTACAAGGTGGGCAGAGGAAGCCCCAACTAAAGATTGTACAATAGCAGCCACATCACTAAGGTTCTTGTGGGAGAACATTATCACAAGGTATGGATGCCTATTGAGTTTGACCAGCAATAGGGGTACACATTTCTTGAATGAGACCGTGAGGATCCTGTTATCAGAGTTCATGGTGGCTCATCACAAGACTATGCCCTATCACCCACTAAGCAAATGGAACCGCATGGAAGCTCTCAACAAAATACTGAGTCATACCCTGACCAAAATTTGTGATGTCAGAAGACAAGATTGGGATGAAAAAGTATCGGCAGTATTGTGGGCTTACAGGACAACATATAAAAGGCTGAACAAAGCCACACCATTTCAATTGGTGTTTGGCGCAGAAGCTGTTTTACCAGTTTAATTTATGTTGCCTTCTCTATGAATAGCACACGTAGGAGGGTTAGCCATGAATAAGCGCCGGAAGAAAGGATTGATGAGTTAATGAAGATAGATGAGAGACAATCACTCGCAAAGTGGACCCAAATAGTAGAAAAATCAAGGGAGAAGGCTTGGCATGATTGCCACATTAGAAACAAGAAGTTTGAGGTTGGGAAGATGGTTTTACTATATGATTCCAAGTTTCTATGCCACCCTGGGAAGTTAAAAGTCCATTGGTTGGGTCCTTACAAAATCTCATACATCCTTGATTCAGGCACATGTTCCAGTTATAAGCGCTGGATGGGACAAAGTTTCTTGGACACTTCAATGGGAGTAAGCTGAAACCCTACTATAAATAAGTCTTTTCGGTGTTTGTAAATAAGGTAGTGTTTCTAGTTAGTTTAGAAATTTCCTTTATGCATTCCCTTTCTTGTGTTTCCCTTTCACGTTGTTGTTTTGTTTTGCGCCTTGGGCGCCGGTAACCTTATTGCTACTTTGGAGAATTTGTGAGTGCGCAGAGGACCACACATCATTTTAAGTGTGGGGTGGAGTAATGTGAAGGAGCACATGGTTAGAGTGCCAAGGAAGTGTATGTTAAAAATCCCTGTTGAATGGCCCAGTTGAAAGAGGTGTATGGAGAGAAAAGATGGAAGAAGGATGGTTGGTGCCAGGATAAAGCTACTTTTAGATCCCATGTACTAAGGAGGAGAAAGAGAATTAAGCAACATGAGGTAGGCGAGAGAAAAAATCAGGATAGAAGAAGTGCCTTCGGTGGGTTTTGCACGTGTAAGATTCTCCTGTTGGGTTGGATTGGTTGTGCACTAGAAGGTTGGAGGAGTTTTCACACATGTTGGGCACGTGAGTGAAAGCACTGAAGTCGGGATTTGTTTGAAAAAGCCACATTAAATGAAAAAAGTATGGTGGTAGGTGAAGTAGCATTTAATGCTCAAAAAGGGAAAAGCTATAAGTAAAGGGTCGAGGCACTTTCATTTTCACTTTGTGAATAGAGAGAGAAGTGATTTGTTTTTGCATCTATTACAAACTAGGGTTTCTAGATTTGATCGTAGGAAGAAATATCTGAGAGGTTAAAGCGTGAGTAGCCAGTTTGGATTTACAAACTAGAAGGAAGGGGTTTCACGGGCATGAGAAAAGTTGTGAGGAAGCATCGTCTTGTGGAATTTTTATCCCAGTTAGGGTTTGAAAAACTAGGGCACAAGTTCAAGAGGTTTTTCATCACAGGTTTGAGATATGAGGCTGGAAGAAGTGGAAGAGAAGAGTAACAAGGAGGGAGTGAAGTGATAGGAGGACCTCGACAATGGCACCCAAGAAAGGAAAGGGCAAGGGAAAGGCCAAGCAGCAAGAACTTGACGTGAATATTGATGAAGAGTGGTATGCAGAGATGTAGTACCCAGATGGGGTAATGATGGGTAAGGAGTGGGAGTCCCACCTGAGGAACATGCCTGTGAGTGATTATAACCATCAAATGAACATGATCAAGAAGGAAATGACATTGGAGTTAGTGCACCCCACGAGTAAACGGACACCAGAGGGCTTTCCCATCTACAATGATGATGTTAAGGTCAAGATGGAGAAGGCAGGGTTGTTGTAACTCTATGAGTTGCCCTATTTTGGAAAACTAGAGCACCTATACCAATGGCTAATGTCACAAGTACATGAAGATTACTTCCATTTTACAGGGCACAAGATGCACATTACTCCTCAACTCATCTCACAATTCACATGCCTCATATGTGAAGGAGACAACTTGGAGGATGACCTAGGTGACAAGGAGGCAATTTAGGAAACCATCACCGAATATGCCTGCAAGAAGGGGTCGAGGTACTACGACATCTCAGACATCAAGGACCTAGTGATGAAGATGGCCACACATCTGGTAACAAAGCTGAATGGCTAGGAGAGATGGACCCAGGTCAATAAACCATGGTTACATGTTTGCAGAAATATTACAGAGGGCACCATATACAACTTGTCTACATACATCGCGAAGGAGATTGTTAGTTACGCGAGGGAAGGTGACAGAATCCTCTTCATCAAAATGTCCTACTAACCATCATGTTTTTAGAGATTGGAGTGCCTGATGCATCAGACAAATTTGTATGGGAGTACCCTGCTGAGGATCCTTCACCCGTGAAGAGATTCGAGAAGTATGCATGTGACACAATGATAACACCCCACAAGGTGTGACTGGAGAAGTGGTATACATGCCCTAAGGAATGCATTTTGGGTAGATTGGAGGATTCCTGAACAACTACCAATAGTCACTGAAGGGGAAGTTGAATTTGTAGTATACTAACATTTCTACTTGGGTAGGTTTAGGCTAATAGATGAATCATGGAGCCCATGGTGCAAACTTCCCTTCACTTTCACAACTCAATACTTCTGAGTGGGAGTAAACAAATTAAATAAATCCAAGAAGTTAAAGTTGGAACTTGGAAGCCTAGATCAGGACCATAGAGAGTTGTGCAAAAATTTGAACTACCCCAGTGGTAAGTGCACATACATAGAAATATACGTATCGCATGAAGTATATATGACCAGACCAATAGCATTTCCCATTGTAGGAGAATCCACAGCACGCGTATACCTCCGCATAAGACCAAAGTGTGATAAACACGTGTACCAAGAGAATGATGTCTCCATACCTAAAGATATCATGGGTAGGAAGAGGCCTACACCCAAGAAGAGGGGAAGAGGCGAAGAAGCACCAAGTGTGTAGACTGCTCAAATGGTAAGCATTCCATCAACAAGTGCCAAGCATATCACCTATGCACATAGAAAGATATCATCGGTAAAGGAAAAGACACCGGAGGATGAGGCACTAGAAAAACCCCTCACCAAGGAGAAGTCACCAGAGAAAGAAGAGAAGGTTGAGTCCCCTAACAAAGAATCACCTCTCAGGAAAAAGAAGAGGATGGAAGAGGAAGCTGACTCAGAGGAGACCGACAGCTTGGAGAAGTACATGGGTGGAAGAGAGGATGAGAGTGAAGAATATGATGGTGAGGAAGATGAGCCTGAAAGAGACCAAGAGCCACATGTCTTCAATGTGTATGATTCAGAAGAAGAGAGTGGAGAAGAGAAACAGGAGTTCGTGTTCACACAGCGCAATGGCACACAGGATGGGGAATGCACCCGGGACATGGGAAGGAATGAGGAGATTGGCATAGAGAAGCAGGAGCCCATAAGCTTCACAAAGGAGAAGATAACTGAGGGTAGCAGAGAGAGAGGCAAAAGAAAATGATCGAGGCCTTGGTAGACCAAGAGTTGGAGCGCAACAGCTGACATAGTGTTGGAGGAAGGAAAAGAGGAAAACATTGAAAAGGAGCATGATAACATGGGAGGAGGTCCCACTCTAATGGTGATTTTTCCCAAAGGCACATGCTCGGGTAGGAGGACCATTGATATAGAGAAAAGACAAGTGATGGGCAATGTTGATGACATAAAGAAGGTGCTACGCACATAGTTCCAGAGCGTTGTACCCACAGAAAGGCTTTTAGCCATGGGGTCATTTGAAAAGGAGGGCACATACCCCAGGATGAAGAAGATGCTCTCTTGGGTGTTTGAATCCCACATTGACGAGCTATACTTTGAAGTTTGCCAAGGAGTGATCATAACAGTACCAGAGTCTAAGGGAGCCAATCCCTTGGTAAATGCCCAGGAACTCTTGGATGAGCAGGTCTGTAACGTGCTCAACAAGGTCACGGTCAAGACAGAGGCTAGGCTCTTTGCGCACAATGACAAATAAGAGTGCTAGAGGGAAAGCTAGGGAAGAAAGAAGAGGAGCTGGTTGAGAAGGCCAAGAGCTTGAAGCAAGAAGAACTAATCAGCGCACAGCTGAGGCAGTAGCTAAAGGATGAGAAGACAAAGGTGCAGGAAGTATATAAGAAGGTGGAGTCTATCAAGAGCACCATCATTTTAAAGCACCTAGACCTAGCACCACCCGCACAAAAGTACACATCCACTTTGGAATGCTTAGAATATATAACATGCATCCTCACCATGGAGAGATGACCTTTGGCCCTGGAGTCTACAGAGGAAGTGGCCACGTGCTTAAAGAAAGAGGACAAGTTGAGGGTGGTAGTGCTCATTGCTGAGTATAACAAGGTGCTCATAGAGGTTAAAGTCACTACCCAATCTACTGAGGCCACATATGATACTTGCATAGATAGGGATAAGGTAGCAAGCACCTTGGTCACCACACACGAAGCGAAGCTAAAGGAGTTCCAAGAGAAGAATAAAGGAAACATGGCAGAGAGGGACAAGGTTCTTGCCAAAGTAGAAAGAAAATCTGAGGCAATTGAAACATTAAGGGGTTCAATCAAGGCCTGGCTGAAAGAACTATACCCTCAGATTACCAGGAGGATGGACACGCTCGAAGACCTGGGAAAGGAGATGGAGAAGATCATTGACACTTTGGGTGCCCAGGGAATTGGTCTAAGTTTTGACGAGGTGAGCACCCTGATTGGTGACCTCTGTCAGAAGGCACAGAGCGAGGTCGATGTATGGAACAAGTTGGAGGTAGACTTGTGGAAGGATTTTCCTAGCTTACTGAGTTAATGCCCCCCATTCTTCCTTCTCCCCCAATTCTTTCATTCCTTTATTCTTTTGCAAAATGTAAGACTACACCTTGGTTCCTTAAGGCAACATACATCTTGGTTAAGTGGAGTGTTTCCATGGATGGAGAACAGGGTGCATAGTGTGGGGTGATGTTGGACCCCTAGAATATTGACCAAGTATGAAGGCACGTAGGCACACAAGGTCCCAGTTATGGAATGGCATGCAAGGTAAAAGCGGGTTTTAAGGAAACGTAGCATGCGCTGACGTGTGAGGATAGAGCCAAAGTTTTGGGACTTAGTCAATTTGGACATCTGGAGCAGAACACATGAAAAGCATGACCCGGTTGCACATGGATAAGGTGCCAGGCCTGGCAATAGGTTGGCCCAAGAAGGAGCATGTTAGAAGCTTCTAGAAGCACATCATGGGATAAAGTGGAAAGCTTAGCCCTAGATAAGCATGCTCACATGGAGGACCACATTCGGACACTTGGCACTGGATCTAAGGGCGCTGGAGGGTGAGTTGGTAGTCCAAGAGTGCTATAAATACAAGTGCTTGTAGAGAGATAAAAATATACATAGAGTATGGGTGGAGCTCTGCAAAAATACTGCGAGGACTCTGTTAGTGGATAGTTGTATTCGGGAGAGAATGCATTATGCTTAGGGATTGTAATTTTCTTTTTGAATAGCTTAGTTACATAAGTCTAGTGCAATGCATGACTGTGGTCTACTTCTCTGTGACACTCTGTAATGGCTCAATGGATGTAATGAGGTTACCTATTATATATATACATGAATATCAATGATTCTAATGCATACTTCTCTCTCATGAGTTCTCTTTCCTTTCATGCTAAGTAAGGATGCTTGTATGTTTCTTTCTATCATAATACACGTTATGGATTCTGTTAAGTACTCGGTCTGAAAATGACTACAAGGATCTAGAGGTCGTTCTGAGCCCTATGGTTCTTGTATGTCCTAACTTCCCTTCTGAAATATCTTACACAAATCATAGATGATTTTTCCCACTAAACTCACATAAAAGAGAGACTCGGTACCCACGCGTGCCTCAGGTGAGAACCTAGCTTTTCGTTGGGTGATAGGCCGAGCGCACATGGGATTCCTTTCTTTATGTTAAGGGTAAACAATAGGGTCAAAGCATATAACCGTGTCCCACTTTTTTTCATTTTTTGTACTTTCAAAAAAATATTTCCAACAACCAAAACATGACCAAACACATATTAAATTACCAAACATGTATTTTAAAGATCTTATAAATACCAAGGTGTAGGGAATCCAAAAATTACCTATTTTTTTAAAGTTTTTATATTATTTTTAAATATTTATTTACTAGTCAGAATTTAAAATATTTTTGGCCACCAAATTGGACATACTTATATGATTTGACCTAGCATTTTCTAGTGAGGAGGAGAGAAACCTACAAAAACAGAGCCAAATATGAAGAACAACTAAAATTCCATCCATTTGTAAGGAGGGGGTAAAGGCATATATATAAGGTCAATGACGACCTGGATGGGTCACCGACGACTGTGGTGGACTATCCATTTGGGTGATGGAAGGTTGATATGCTTGAGACAAATACCCCTTATGAAGCGGGATTAGGGTTTTAGGAGGTTAATATGAGCTAGGGTTGCTTAAGAAGGATAAGAGGGTAGGTGAGAGGTGGAAAACATTGAATAAAAGAAAAGGGGAGATGAAATTTATTAAATGAAGGTGATTGGGTGTTTAGAAATGACAAAAAGGAAGATTTAGGGAGAATAAAAAGAGAAGGGGATGATTTAGGGATAATTAAGGGGGATTGAGGATGCTTAGGTAAGATAAATGAATGGTGTGATTAAGAGGTAAAATTAAGGTGGATAGTTAAAATAAAATATAGGAGGGAAAGGGAATTTAACCATGAAGAGAGTTATGTATGTGATGATGATAAAGAGAGAAAATGTGGGGTGAGAGATTAACAATGCCAAAAATTTGTGTCTATAACACCACCTTCACTCATTGGTTTAATAAGGTTATGTACCTCAATTTTCCAAATTTTTTTCTTGTACCTACCCATTTGTTCAAAAGTGAGAATAAAGCCTTTGGTTTTTAGGATCTTCCTAGGAGAAATATTCATAACATTGACCATATTCCTTTGATTCATAGAACACTTGTCTAAAACATAGATAATCCTCCTCCTGAAATCCCAGTTCATTACAATATGGATTATCCTCATCCTCATACTCCTTTCAGATTTAATGCCATTAGACCCATCAATTTCAAGGGCATGCCTAAATATCCAAACAAGGTTCCTAATGAACTTAGGAAAAGGTTGCCTAAATTTTAAGGAAATAATGCTATTAGTGGTGATCAACATATTAAGATATTCCAAAATATTATGGATGAATATGAAATGGAATATGAGGATGTTTATTTGAAGTTGTTTGTACACACTTTGGAAGATGTGATATATTGGTTTAATTCCTTACCTCATGGGTTAATTGGTTATTTGGAAGAAATGAGAAATGCTTTCAAAATGTAATATGGTGATAGGACTGACCCTAGGTTCTTCTTGTCTAAATTTGAAAACCTAAATAAGAACCCTAATGAATGTGTACAAGATTTCAACAAAACCTTGACAAGCTTTCTAGCTATTGTGAGATCCAACGTTGAATATTGTTTGATCAAATACTCTAATGCATTAAACTAAAGACAACCTACTACTTGAGAGAAAATACACCCATCATATTGAGACAAGTATTTAGTATGGAAATTGAAATTGAAAATACCATCAAGGCCACTCGTACACCTCCCAAAAGGGGGAGAGTAAAACCTGGCAATTCTGAAAAACCAAAAACATGTAAATCTAATGATTTAGAAGAAGTGGTTAAGACCTTGGCATGAAAAATAAAGGAAATATCCTATAAATTGACAAGAGATGAGAAAGGGTTATCTTTCGACCCTTAGAATCAACATCAAAATAAAAATTAGAACATATCCAGAGGAAATCATATAATTGATGATAGAGGAAATAGAGCTATGGGTTGCAATGATAAAAAACACACATTCATAGATAATAAAACAGTTCTTGATCCATTGGAGGAAAAGGTTGTAGCAGTTGAAGAAGAACAAATCATTGATTAGTGTGATAAATTTTTGTTTCCTTAGGTTCCTTATAAACAACCTACCTTGGCTGAAGATGCTATTGTAATAAACTTTTATGATGCATGTGTGCTTGATCTTTAGGTTAACTTTGAACAAGCTACTACCTCTACTAATATTTTGTGTGCTAAAACTGTAGATTTTTTTTGGGCAAGTGTGAGTAAGGTGTGTTATATTCCTCTTGAAGTTAATGCTGATATTGACATGGATTAATATTTTGACTTGCCCAACCATGATTTCAAGTATATTAGAGCTCTAATGATAAAGAAGTATGATAGAGAAGTACCTTACAAGGAGGATAAGGAATTGTGGATTAATGTAAATATTTCTTAGGAAAAGAATTATAATTTGAGAAGTAGACAAATAAAGGGACCTACACCAACTTCAAAAGTCAAGATGTAAATCTTGACCAATGTCCCTAGAGGTGTAACCAAGATAAATATACCATATAAAATCCCTGTTGTTGAGCCTAGATCAAGTATCCTTCCCATTGTTTCTAATTTGAAAAAGTGTATACCATATGAGAAAATAGTCACTCTCCATTCCAATATATCCCTACCTAATTACAATGTATGTGACATGGCTTAGATCTTAAGATAATTAAAGATAATTATTCCTTTGTTATAACTAAATATTATAGAGCATAAAGAAGGGAATTTGAGTATTACGGATTCAATGAGAGTGCTATTGAAAAAAAAATACTCTTCCCCTTAATTCTAAAAATGATGTTGAAGAACCTGAAGAGGTTATTGACCCTTCCCATGAAGTCTATTTAGGCACATTTTTAGTTGAGATCCAGTTAGATGTAGATCCTTTTTACACCACATTAATTGTATATAGGTGGATCTTACATAATTGTATATTTGAATCAAATGCTTCCTACAACATAATTCCATTGCTATTTATGAATGATATTGGTATAAAAATAACATCTACTTATGGAATATGTTATGCCATGGATTCAAGAGAAATTCCTGTTGTTGGATGTGTCAAAGGATTAGTTGTGCAGTTAACAAATCCTCCTGGAAAGTATTTGAAAATGAATTTCGTTATAGTTGATTTCCTTGCCAAATGGGGAATACTACTATTAAGAAAATGAGTAGCATGTGTGGGAGGACATGTGAAGATGGATATCTATTATGCTACTATTCCTCTTAAAGGAAAGTTGGTAAAAATGCATAAGGAGGAAAAGTTTTTGCACTTGATTGAAGACCCAATGAATACATCATATGAAGAGTTATACGTAGATGTGGATTTGTGCAATTTTGTGGGTAATGCGGACTTTAAAGATCAATTCCTTGAGCTTGAAACTCAGTTGGAAGAACCCAGTGCTCCTTGGACCATTTTTTTTTGACAGAACATGTTCTAGTATTAGAAATGGAGTAGGAGTGTTGGCTTCCCCTGACCAAGTATCCTTCAATTTTTATTTTAAGTTATGCTTTCAGTGCACCAAAAATATTTTTGAATATGAGGCACTCTTACTTGGCTTGAGAATTGCTTGGAGGAAATAAATAAATGACCTAATTTTTAGAGGTGACTATGAGTTGGTTGTAACGCAGGTCATAAGACTATATGCAACTAAAAATCAAAGGGTAAAGCAATACAAGAATCCAGTGTGGGATTTGATTGAGAAGTTCAGGTCTTTCAACATTGAATACCATGAAAAATTCAAAATGCAGTAGCTAATAGATTATCAATTCTTTCCTCTTAGTATGATAATCAAAGTACATCCCCATACTGCAAGTTCGAAGTTTAAATGCTTGTTAGGATTTTCATACATGACAAAATTCAACATTGGAAATTATTTGAGGATGAATCCCATATCATGAAATTATTAATTTAAAGAGATGAATTTGATAATAAAATGATTGATCTTGAACATATGATAAAGGTATGTGATGTGAAGGAGACCTTGTTTGGGAAGGAGGCGATTCAGTTGAAAACTAACACCATCTTAAGAGGACTAGTCAACCTTGAACATGATTTTGATGGTGATGATCGAGTTGTGAATAGATCCACACACTCCTCAAGAGATGTAACTGAAGGTAACTTATGGAATTTCCAATATCCAAGAAAAGTTTGGTTGGATAATAACTTAAACAAAGAAGAAAAACATGCCTACACCAAACCGTTAAGGAAATATCAAGATTGCTAGGCTTGGTCCTAATCTAATTTAAATACATATAGGGATGACTTATTTTAGCATGTGATAGCCCTATAACCTCATACTAAGCCTTTCAAATAAAATAAAATGCCAATAAACCCCATCATTGCAACTAAAATATAGGAGGAGATTAAGAATATCAAAGATAGAGGTATCATACAACCCACTAGGTATTCTTCATGGGTTGCTAATATGGTCCCAGTTAGGAAGAAAAATGGGGGCATTAAATTGTTTGTGGATTTTATAAGTTTGAACAAATCTTTATTGAAGGATACATACTCATTTCCAAACATGGATAACCTTTTGCAAAAGGTAACACGGTTAGAAATATTGTCAACATTAGATGGTTCTCTGGATACAATCATGTGGTGATTAAGAAATCAAGAAAATACAAGACTACTTTTACCACTCCTTGGGGAACCTATGTCTTTATTAGAATTCCTTTTGTAATGATGAATATTGGATATACCTTCCAAAGAGAAATGGATGTTGCATTTTCTAGATTCATAAATGAGTTTATTATGGTCTATTAAGATGACATAAAAGTATTTTAGAAAAAAAAGGTGACCACTTGCACCACCTTGATTTTTTTGATTAGGTACAGATAATTTGGTGTCTTGTTGAATAAAATAAAATTACACTTGGGTGTGTAAAAGATAGTTTTTATGGTACATTGTGTCTTAGGAAGGAGTTATGATTAACCTTGAAAGGGTAGATGTATTTTATAAGGTACTTGTTCCCTAATCCAAGAAAGGTATACAATATTTCTTTGGTAAAATTAACTTTGTGAGAAGGTTCATATCTAATTTTGTTGAGATCACTCCATCTATCACAAGTATGTTGAAAAAGGATCAAATTATCAAGTGGGGAGATGAGGCAATACAAGCATTCAAAGGAGTAAAAGATGTATTAAAGACTACCCCTGTGTTGGCTAGTCCTGACTATAAGAGGGAGTTTCATATTTTATCCTTTACATATGAATTTACTATTGCTTTAGTTTTGTTACAAAAGGATGATGAATACCATGAGAAAAAAATGCATTATTTAGGAAGGATTTACAAGGATCCGAAATGAAATATACAATCATGGAAAAATAGGCTTTTGCCTTGGTAAAATCCATGAAAAATATTCAAACCTTACATTCTAAGCTCAGGGATAATTTCCTATGTGCCACACACCATGGTCAAATACATCATGAAATAGATGGAAGTATCAAGAAAGAGGTGCATGTGGTTAAAAAAACTCTAGGAGTATGACATGGACATCTAAACCAAAAAATTGGAGAGAGGCCATGGTTTGGAAATGTTAATGACATAAGAAAATTTACAAGTTGTTAAGTGTAGAATACTGATGCTAATTTGAGTGAACCTCATGAAAAGGTGTGTGCTTCTATCTAGTACAAGGAAATAATTTATTATTTACAAAATTTAAATTGTCCTTTAGGTCTGGACAAGAATCAGAGGACATTAAAATTGGTGTCCCAAAAATACATCCTAACATACCTTAGTTTAGCATGGAAAAATCTGGAGGGGGTCTTTTTGATATGTATAACTAAGGATAAAGCTCCTAATTTTATTAATGAGATTTCATTGAAGAGTGTGTGGTTGTCACTATGCTACCAAAGTAACTGTTCATAAGATTTTCAGGGTAGGATATTGGTGGCCATTCCTGTTCAAAGATGTTACTCAATTGGTAAGAAAATATGAAGGATACCAACATTTCTCTAGAAGATTGAAAGTATACGGGTCTCGTGCCTTGCATCCAGTATCATTTGAGGCTCCTTTTAGACAATGGGGTTTATATTTTATTAGTGATATGTTAGATGCTTCTAGTGTTGGACATAAGTGGATATTGGCAGAAACTGATTATTTCACTAATTGGGTTGAAGAAATCCCCACCAAGAAGACACCACACTAGGTGGTTATAAATTTCATTTTGAACCACATCATTTATAGGTTTGGTGCCCCTAATAAACTAGTTTCTAACAATTCCATGAGCTTCAGAGCCAAACACTTAGAAACCTTGTGTGATGAGTATGGAATAAGTCTCACTTATGCTTCCAATTACAATACTAAAGGGAATGTGAAATAAAAATCAAGTAATAAAAACTAGCTCAAAGTTCTTAGAAGAACATTGGAGGTTAACAAGAGAAAGTGGGGTGAGAAACTCACATTTTTCTTATGGAATGATAAGGATACATCAAAGAGGCCTGCTAGAAAAATATGATTTTAATTGGTATATTGTGTCCAAGTAGCCATGCCTCTCCATTTGCAATTTTCAACTTATCAGTTTATCCAAAAATTGGGAGACAAGGAGGGAGTTAATCCATATGTTTTAAGGATCAACAAGATCATTGAGCTTGATGAGGTCAAGAGAGAATCTCATTAGAGACACATTAAATTTAAAATAAAAAATTAAGAGGATATTTGATAGAAAGGCCACTCCAAGAAGTTTCCATGTGGATGATTTGGTTCTGTTATAGGATAACAGACATGAAGATAAAGGAAAACATGGAAATTTTGATGCGTTATGGATGGGTCCTTATTTCATCGATATCAGGATTAGAGAGAATACCTTATTATTAAGATATTTGGATGGAGAATTACTTGAGATACGTGTTAATGCCATACATCTTAAGTATTTTTTGGATTAATTTAGTGTCTTCTTGTATTTTTTGTATAATGTACAATCTTGTTGTTTTTACCTTTGTTTTATTTTTTTATGTTCTCTTCTGATCTCTTCTAATTATTTTTTGTATGTCTTAAACTCATGGTGTTATTAATTACAATTAACTAGTTGCATTAGTGTTGGAATGAGAAAATGACCAAGTATCAAAGAAAGCAAGAACATGTGTGCACATGCTAGAAGGAGTACATGTAAGAATGAGAAGGTTTACAAGTGGGATTGCACAGGAGGCCAGACAGGTTAAGGACTTAGTCATTTTACAGGGATAGGCTAAAAATAGACTTGGAGTGCTCATCATGCAAAGGAGTGCCTTGGTAATCAAGCATTTGATATTTTTGGAGAATGGACATGGAGTTTGAATATATGCATGGAGGCTATTATTAGGGCTAGAGAAAGATATATTTACAAGATAATCTACTATTAGTTCCATTGAAAATTCATGCATTTGTTAACGCATGGATATTTTGAGCACATATATTATTAAGAAGTGCATGGGTGGTGAAGGGAAAGCCCCCACCCCTATATATACTTGTTGTAATTCATTATATTGGACACTCATGATGTAATAGTGTTATAATGTTTGTTGTATTAACACGCATGCCTTTATGGACACATGTTTTATATGTTATGTATCGGCTTAATATTATGTAGAGGAGGGACCTAGTAGTTGTGCTTGCTTCAGGTGAGTATTTAGATATGTTTGAATGAGGTGCCAATGCACATGATAATCTAATTGTGAGTAAGTAAAAGACTATATTTTGGTTCCATTGCCAAGACCTCTTTTCAAACTATCTGCCAGGATGTTGTTTATAGATAGTGCATATCGATTAACTCTAGAGAACATTAAAATTTGGGTAGAGGAATGGTCAGGATCAAGTTTCAATGAAAATATATAACACTGAACATGATTGTCAATGCACGTCATGTGGGTGGAAGATAATATTTATCATGAGCTATACGATACATTCTTCCAGCTTCTTTCTAGTATAATTGTATGAGTGGCCTGACAACATACGCTTTAGGAAAGTGTTGGGGATATAGGCCAAGAATTTGGAAGCAATAAGATTACTCAGAATCTTTTGTAATGATAGATGTGGAATGGAATAGAGTATATAGACTAATTAGTTTCTTGGAGTGTTGCCATAATTATATGTTGGAGTACATTATTTGTAATTATTTATTCCAGAAGGAAGATGAGTTCAGATTATTGTACAAGCCCAAAGGATCTTGTTTTGCATTTTCTACCTTTATCGATAAAAATATTGATAATAGAACTAGATTTAGATAGCTTCCCTATGGTTAGTCTAAACTCCCACTATGCGCAGGGGCTAGGAACAGGTGTGGAGAAAGATGATGGACCTGGTTCAGACAGAGAGACAGAGAGAGGAAATATGACTCATGTTTAATGACGTGTGAGACAGGGAAATGGCCTATAAATAGGAGATTAAGGAGGCCCTAGAGTTGAGGAGGATGATGGATCATTAATGTTTTGAAGCTCATCACAGAATTTGAGGAGCTGCATCATTAGGACTCTCCCAAATTTAGGGAAGCGTAATAGAGAATCCCATTTGGATTCATATGAGAGCATGTTAGAGGAGATAATGAGGACCACAGGTAGACATCTAATCCCACCTAGCCACCTAGCCCTTATGCATGGTGTTATAGATCTAAAGGTAGTCATTGAGAAGAAGGATAGTGCAAGTAAGCAAGAAGAGATGAGTAGATATTTCCTTGTGTTGAATTTAGGAGATAAGGTTCACAGTGCACCCATGGAAACACAGTCAACACCGTTGTTTGGGAGTACCTATGCAAGATTGTTTTTAGGCACATCATCAGGAAAAGTGTTGGCACATAGACTATTGGAATTACTTTAGTAGCAACCTGCTGACAACATGCAGAACCATTGGTGTTCAGTCTAGTACCACCACTGGGACAAAAGGAAGTACGTCATTTGGACTGCAGCTTGCCATAGTAGGGAGGGTGCAGGAGGATCAGGGGGATCATGCATATAGCCACTGCAGGAGATACTGGTGGAGGTTCTGGTTCTAGATCTAGAGTGAACAAGGCCCACATCCCCAACTGAACATCCTGCATCAACCTTAGTAGTACCATTGTATCCGACACCTCAGGTTTACTATGATATGTCTCTCTGTTTTACAGAGTATAGAGGTATTGAAGATGCAATAGAACATGTGCATAAGTGTGAAATACTATGGCATGCTAAGGGAATTACAACCTCAGATAGTAAGGCTGAGTTAATTTGCTACTATGCTACAAGGGTACATGCATAGATGGTATCAAGAAGTATGATCCACATCAGACTGTGGTAGATTATAATGCTTTGCGCACTACATTTTTGACAGAGTTTCACATTCCAGAATTTGAACAATGGAGCATCAAAATGCTCAAGGATATCAAGCAGGGCTTATTTGAAACCATGTGGGAGTATGACATGCATTTTAATACTATGTTGTCTAAGTTATCTTATGATACTCATCCTAGTTAGCAAGCATTGTGGTTCGTTGGAGGATTGTTGAATCCATTGTTCTAAAGAGCACTCTCTCATAAGATATATGTGGATCTATGCAGTGAGGCCTTGGAAGATACTCTGTGTGCACATTGCGGCTGGTTGGAAGTGTTGATACTGGAGTGAGCCCATTCTTAGAGGCAAAAATTGCAGCTATGACGAAACCAGTTAGAGAAATCTTTCTGCCAACTCAGCACATGAGATACGCACTGACATATGGTACACGGATTGTGAAGTTGAGGGACATACTAAAGATAGTTGTCCCTACACGTCAGTTGGTGCACATGTTATCTTACTATATTATGAAGTTTGTCACCTCAACCATGATGTTCAATATTTCCCTCTTTTACAATGCACAAACCATAAGAAAGTGTCTATGTACTGTAAGATTTGTAAGTCCCATACTCAAGACACCAATGACTGTAGATTGATTGATCACATCCACAAAGCCATTGAGACATGATTATGCCAAGACTAGTGTGGTGAGTGGATCCAAGGAACAAGAAGGCCATAAACATAATGAAGGGCGCAATCTATAGAGATAATAGGAATGGAGGCTTCTGAGGAGGATATCAAGGCCAAGGTCATGGTGGTGGTAGAGGCAGGTTTGCTAGAGGAACTTGTTACACTTGTGGATCCCTTGATCATTACTAGTGAGATTTCCCTCAGAATATAAGTTGCTCATGGTGTGGGAAGAAAGCCATAAGTTAGAGGAACGCTTTAGACTATATGAGCATATGAGTAAAATTAAGAAGAAGTAAAAGGGCATAGAGATGATCAAGGTGTAACATGTGAATGCTGATTAATGGATGCCTAAGAAGATGACTGATCCAGAATTACTAACCCATGTTGGTTACAATGCCCACTAAGGAAACACACATGCACAAACCTATGAAGGTTAATCCTCTCATCACACTAGAGGAAGTGATACATGCTAAGTATCCAGATGCAACACATTAGAAGGAAGTCTACCAAGAGACTATGGGAGTCATTAGAGATCTACATGGTGAGATACAATGCTTTAGGTGGTAAAGAAATATTACGTGTGCACTAAGAGAACATGCTTAAAGGAATCATGAGTGAGATCTTGTAGAAGGAAAAGTGGATGATCCTGAAAGAGGTATTAAAATAATTCTGTAAGATGTTGTACTAGGAGAATATTATTCTATTTTTAGGGGAATGGATTTGGGAGAAAGTACCGTGCAAAGGAGCTGAGCTCGACAGGAAATATACTTCACATGAATCTACCACCTCAGGACCATGAATTTGAAAAAGATATCACACTTGACACATTAATTGATGGTTGGTTAGTAAGCAATATCTTGATAGATACAGACGATGAGGTAAATATACTGACTTTGGAAGCATGGAATCAAATGGGAAGACCCACATTGCATCCATATTCTAATGTGTTGTGTATGGAAAATAAAAATAAGGCCATGCTTATTGGGGTACTAAAGGATGCATTTATTATCATTCAGGGATCCAAGTTTACTGGAGACTTTGAAGTATTGGAGCTTACTAAAGAAGAAAACTTTCTAGCATTACTTGGGTGACCCTTGTGTTATGCAAACAATGTTGATTTGCACTTCAACAAGAGATACATCAATTTTGAGAACAAGGATGAGCATGTGATTATACCCCTATTTGAAAAGAAGGCAGAGCCTTATGTAGAGCCTTTGGGTGAGGAGGATCTTAATCAGAATTCATGTACAGGAAAAATGTATGATCCAGTTGAATCTAGCACCATAAGAGAGCACCTGGAGTAACCATAAGTGGGCAAGAAAAGGAATAAACCAGACGTGGAAGTAGAAAATGCACTAATAGTGAAATATTCTTATGATAACTAGGTGCAATGATCCATTATGGGACATGTTTAGGCATTCCCACTTACATAAGAGTGAAAGTAAGCAATTATAATCAGGCCACACCAATGCAAAGAAGGATCAAATCAAGCTCAGGAATTAGGTGACTAAGATACAAACTTACGCACAGAGGAAGACAAATCGATACATTGCTGCGTGCTATGAAGGATTAAAGACTGGGTGAGATGAAGGATTTAGAAGTCTTGCATATTTATGAGTTTCCCTACCTTATGGCAAAGTACAAAGAATGTATCAGTGGTTGATGTTGAGAGTGACACATTAGGGATTTTTCTACTTTGCAATGGAGGTGAGTGTGCATCACAATGCATTTTCCATCGGGAGGCTTCACTCAGGGTTGAATGTACTTGATGCACAAATATTTCTAGTGAATTAGATGATAAGAAGTAGGTGTTCTTATCATGTCCACTACTTGTTGAGTTGTCTTATGGGAGAAATTTTTGGACGCACAATCACATATATCTATGGGTACATAAGTTCTAATCCATATTTTCTAGATGCATATTGTAACACATCTTTTGAAAAAATTCAATGAGCTCAAGAGAGATGGAGCCAAGTAAATAATAAATGCCTCCATATTGCTAAGAAGATGGAGTACAGGGACTGATTTACAACCTTTGATTGCATTCATAACAGAAAGCATTATTTAGGACATGACAGCAAGGGAGATAATGATTAGCTGGGGTGCCATCCTTTTATAGACCATTTTTGCAGAGATTGGAAGGTAATGAATGAGCCCAAAGGACAAAGATGTTTGGCATATACTTGATCTCGAGGCATAAGTCACTAGTGGAAAGGTTTTAAGAATATACATGTGATGGAGCTATGGGTCGACACCTGGATAGAAATTAGAGCTAGAGGTAAATTGGCACTATAGGATTGAATGACGTGAGGCCTTTGAACATTTGAATGGTAGTCATACATGAAGGTACTTGCTTAGACTGGTAATGAATGGGGGGGGTCAGAAAGTTTATGTGTTTTCATGATCACTATTACATTGGAAAAGGTTTACATGAATATTGGTACAGTGAACGAGCCCTTTGTGTAAGCTCCCTTATTGGTGATTTATAGTTATGCCACTTTCAGGATTGCCAAGATCATCAAACTTATGTGTGACTTCCAGGACTTATTCCTACGGGGATATCATGAACTAAAGTTGATTATGACTACATTACACTTCAAAAAACCTATGAAGTATCCAAGTAAAATCTGGAGCTTATACCTGAGACTAGGAAGATGCCTTATAGGATGATATCATTATCAATTCTCGTGAATTTGGATGAAATTGATAAAATGCTCAAGTGCGGCTAAGGTATACATAAACCTATTGAAGAATCTAAATTGGTTAGCTCGATGGTCAGTAAGCATTGAGAAGGATGTGAGGATTCAGGATCTCCTTGAGATTCCTAAGGGAAGACACATAGTTGACACCATACAGGGGAATAGAGCCCTCTCCTTCCCCTAAAACAGAAGAAGAAGATACTTGAAGGAGTAGCTGGAGCGAAGAGATGGAGGATGTTATAGATGCACTTGATAGGCTATAACACAAGAAGACATCCAGCTACAATAATTAAGATCCAACATGAAGAAACTCCCACATTTCACCAAGAAGAAGAGGAGGTAAGGACTTACATACACTGAGATCGAAGAGACATATAGATTTAGAAAAGGGCTGAAGTCGTAGTGCGGTTGACGCATTGTGGCTTTAGGAGAGTGTTAAGGAGAAACTATAGGATGCAGAACACTTAGAGCATGGCCCTTTGGAGCTATTGAGGGGGTCACGATATGGTTATCACACATCAAACCAAGATAGCATTGAAGAAAAATAAGAGAAGGCACAAATATGTGTGAGAGGTTCTATAGAACTCTTAGAATCTTTCTCAATTATCAACAAAATGCACAAATTAAAGGTTGTCCCTTCTGGAATTTCTACTTAGAAACATGACAAAAAAGCTAGTGAATTAATTTTTCTTGGATCTTAGAATCAACATAGTTGTAGGAAAGGAATTAGAATATAAACTACACAATACACCAAGTGAGTTTTAGTCCTAGAAACTTCGAGAGGCAGGAAATGATACCAGTCGGGAAGGTATAATTGCTCTTTCTTCCCACTTTTATGTGGCCAATTCAAACATTTACTCAAGGCTACATAGAAATTACAATAAGTATGAAAGAGAAGTAGATGAATATCTGAGCACTTCCTCCCAATTACTAAGCTTGCTACTGTCTCAACACTCAATTCTAAAAAACACAATTCCTACATGGGATAAGAACTTCTCATGCTCACAATGCTTTCATGCTTCGCATGGATCTTTTTGCATTGTTGGCTACAAACTATGTATTTGTAGGACTTTTTTATGTCATGCTCGTGTATTGGAGAATGGAAGAAGTTGTCACTGGAGGAGAAGAGTCACACAACTACTAAGAATTCTGGGGCTGTTCATTTCATATTTTCATTTTTTGTCCTGACATAGAGTTTAGGTAATCACCGTCTAATTGCAGACCAGCGGTCTCAGGATTCTCCACAAATCAGTATGAAATGGCAGCATCTGGTCAACTACCCTACTCTGACACAGAGCGTGCAATCCTGTTACTATAAAGATAGATACCTCTATGTCATTTACTTTCCTTCTTCAATGTTGATTGATCAAGCCATGAAGTAGAGTCATTTTGGATCCCTATGGATCACACCTCCCTATGCTTAGGAGGAATTTTGGTGAGGACACATACAATCATTAGTGGGGGAGTAGATGAGGATAATGAATTCCCTCACTTGCTCCTTTAGAGTGACCACCAAGCCTACCCATGGATGTCTATATGACTTTTAATCCAATCTGCCAAGAATAACTGGCATGACCTCTCCATAAGGAATCTATAACCTTCTACTGCAGCACTACACCCTCCTCCAATTCACCTCATGATGTCCAATATCCAATCCTCAATGGAAGGTAACAACTATAGTCCTATCATCTGTCATCTAGCATGGATGTCTCATGTAGGTGCAAGTTCTCACATTTTACTACATGAGCGTGACATTCAATCATAGAGCAGGCTCGATGATGGAATCAAGTCAAAAGGGAATTTTCTCCAACTTAGTCCAATATGCTAAAGGGCCCATATCGAAGTGGCTTCAGCTTCCGTGCTTGACCTTGGTAGTCTCTCCTTGTACAAGAAGTAATAGCCAAGGATATATCTCCAAGCATGAAGCTTATGTTCCAGCTCCTTGGAAAACCTAGACATAGAGATCAGATGCCTAGCTTTGTACCTATTCCTAGTGAGGAACCTTTTGATCTAGTTGGATCTTTGAGTTTGAGATGGACCTATTTCTCAAATCCTCTGCATATGAATTTGTTTTCTCTACGTCACCTCTGTATCTTGTGTCTCCTCCTCATCTTACTGCCCAGGAAGGTGGAGGCTATTTCTACAATGGATTTGTAGGTAGAACTATCAACAAGCATAGGTTCAAATGGTGAGAATATTAGTGGCATGTGTGTATATCCCGATTATAGGAATGCTGAAAAGTAGGATAGAGGAACTCATTTTTAAGTCCTTAGGTATTTACTAATTATATCCTTAGAGTCAAATGGTACCAAAGTCCATAAAACTACCACCTCTGTCTGTCCATCAAGTCTAATGGCAATGGATAGAGGATGTGCTCCTCTATAACTAGAGTATCCATACTTATCCCACAAAGTAGTCCAAAACTTCCCTAAGAACTATTGGGATCCCTGTAAAAAACATATAGAACTTTGGGCAAACCAAAATGCACCCATACATTATCAAAGGTTGAATATTTTTTGCCATCATGTGATTCAATTGGTGCTTTTTACATGCCATAAGAAGTACTACATCGGTACTAAATTCATATCAACAACAACATAGAGATAGTCATATACCATGTAGGTGGAATGGATGATGAGTAATCCTCCTAGAAGAGCACATCCATAGAAATGACCTCCCATTAGACGAGTAGGTACTGGCATCATGACATATACAACCCCTCCTTCCTAAGTCTTAGGCTTGGGGTAAGTGCACGAAGTTGGTGGAAAATTCCGTGGTCATAAAAACTTGAAATAAAGGAACCGCGATTGCGGTTTTTACATACCGTGATCACAGTTCCTGAATTCCAGGTTCGGCAATTACTGAACCTAAAACTGTGATCACAGTTTAGAACTGTGAGTGTAGTTATAAACCGTGATCGCGGAAATATGAGACAAAAATTAGCAGTCCCACGACTCCTTATTTTTCCTCATTTTTCATTTCAAATCATGATTTTTCCTAAACATTTTTCACTCGTGCTTTCAATACCACCTCAAAATTGCTCATCGGACTTCTGGATAGCGATAGATTCAACCATGCTGCCAAGCCGAGGAGGTAAGTCCTCGATTGTAATCATTTTTTTCATTTTAATTTTTTTTTTGCATTTTCATGGGTTTTTTGAAATGTTTGTTTATGTATACAATTTTCTTGTTTTATCAGTTGGTCGGCAAGCTCGAAATCATGCAAACCATCAAAACATTCCTCAAAACCCATTGAAACATTCCTCAAAAACCCTCCAAACATTCCTCAAAACCCTCCTCCAAACATAGATCCACCTCCTGTGGCTCCTTCTGTCCCCACTGAGCCAACAAGAACGCATGATAATATCATTGGAAGAATCCGAGAAAATAAAATTTTCATTGAGAACATAATTCAAACTATAAGACAAAACCATGCTACAAATCCATCCCACATGACTTTAGCCAATACATTACAAACATTGATTGGCGAAGTTGAGTCTGCAACCAACCAAATACATAGATGGAACACCTTTAGAAGTGACTGTAGGCGGTGGTATGCGGATAAACTATCCCATGCAGCCGTCAAAGACAAAAAAATTGGAAAATACCTCATTTTTGCATTATTTACCGACCCTAGAAACAATGCCCCCTGCAGTTACTTGTAAACGGTTCCTAATCCATTGGTGCCATGATGACATAATCAAAATTTTTTTTTGGGACCGATGGTGGATGGTTTTTGATTATCCACCATGCAACAACAATGAGGTTCCTCTTTATTTTTTGAAGAAATTATATTGTGAGTTCGTGCTCAATGAGGTCCCGAATTATTTTGACTTTTTTGGTCGAGGAGGTGGCTCTACACAAAGCAGACTTGGTGCACGCATAGGTTAGCCTAGGATCCCCCATGCCCCAAAACCCCCACTACCTTTAGTTATCCCTCCTACAGTGAAGGAGGTTGTGGAGATTGATACATTGCATGCATTGAGGGAGCTCACTGACACTCTGACCCAGCATAGTGACCAGATTGCATCTGGTGATGTTGGTGGAGGTGTCAGTTCTAACGCACCACACCACTGTGGATCATGTATGTAGCTTACCCCTCGTGAGTCTATTGTTGTCCTTGCGATGTGTCAACAACAAATTGACAGGGATCATGACATTACGGTAAGATTTCACATGCATTTTAACTAAATTGTACAAGTTTCTAAATTTTGAATGTATTTTAAAATTTTGGGTGTTAAAAACTTGTTGTTTATGAATGTGCAGGTTAGGTTGCAGGCATGCTTGGAGACACCTAGGACCACACAGATGAAATCCATAGTGGCATATCCCTCCACTACATCCCCAGGTCGTGGACGTGCTACTTCTAGCAGGGCGAAGAGAGGGAAGATGTTTCATGAGTAGATTCATAGTCCACCTAGATGTACATAGATATATATATATGGGCCATCTGGTCCTAGTGAACATATTTCTTCATATAGTCCATTGTATATATATAGCCTTTTCTGACCGAATGTGGTCCCATATGTACATTATGACACACTTAGTTTGAGATGTACACATACATTATGAACTTATGTATATATTTTCAGAGACATGCGTCTGGAGCACACTTTGTTTGATTCTTATATATCCATGTGTGTTGGTTTTCATAATGATAAATATGAACTATATATGTTTGATTTGATTTGATTGCATGTATGATATCCTTCTATGTATGTTTTCATAACCATTTAAATTAGTTCTATGCTATGTACATGTTTGATTTAAATATTTAATCATGTCTTCTTGTATTTGGATTGAGATGAATTTTTTTCATTATATTAGGTATTTTCATATGGTTTCCTGCTTCAAATTTCAAGTGTTTTCGATCTCTAGAATTGCAATGATCTAAAAAGGCAAGTTTTTTCTCTGAAATTTTAAGTGGGATGCTATAAAAAATTATGGTACCAATGGAAAATATTTTTAGATCATCTTCAAGGAGTTCATGAGTAGAAGTTACGGGCAAAATTACAGGGGAAGTGGAGCAAAAATGAAGGAGATATGAGCAAAAATATGATTTTTGCAATAGGGTTTCTTGAAAATTTAGTAGCATAACTAAATACTAGCAGCAATGAAGGAAAAGGAAATATTTTAAAAAGGGATTTAAAAAATGGCTAAGTGTATGTTTATACTCACCTCTTAACATTAACCTAGCTAACTCACCTTCTAACTCATCCTTGACCATTCTGGATTAACCTGGGTTACATGGCATGATAGGGTAGGGTTACAAGCCTTAAGTGACAAAGGGACTTAAAGGGGTGATAATGTGAGAAGGGGTTAAGTATTCATGAGAGGGGGCAACATAATCAAGTTGGGGTGCTGAGGAATTGAATACCTAGTGAGAATGTTACAAGCCTTAAGTGACGAAAGGGAGAGATTTCATGTGGTGGTGCATTCTGATGTCCCAAGTTGAAACTTGGGTAAAAATTTGATAGTAAGCCCTTATTAGTATTCTTAGGTTCCACCCATCACATGAAGAATCCTCCTCTAATGAAGAATCAACTCATGTTTTCCTCCGTGAAATATCTTGAATGATGAAGGATTTTCCATAGACCATCTTGTTGAATCTGGAAACTACAAATGAAACTTTATCATCTTCCAAGATGTTCACATGCTCCAATGTGTTGAGTCAATTCTTAGTAATGGCATTGATATTTCCACATTGACTAAAATATTTTTCATTTAACTCTTCATAGGATTCTAGATATATAACCTATGTTCTCTACAACGGCTGAACTAAAACTTATTGACTATTAAAGGAAAGGGTCACAAATATGTTCCTGAACCAATTCTTAAAATTTGAATCCTGAAGATTCTTCATGTGGAATTATTCTCCCTAAGAGGAGTACCAAGCTCATGCATTCTTGTGCCAAGATCTTTCAAAATTTTTGATACATTCTTCTCATGGGATTCAAAATCAGAAATGGCTTCTTTTAGAGCTTCAAACCTCTAGGTGATGGTATGGGATAAAATGTCATACAAGTTCTCTGAGTCAGAATAAAACACACTTGAGCTCACCAAGGAATGAGAATCAAAATTATTCATCTCACTCGCAAATGGGAGATTATTTTCCCAATGGAATTTATTTTTCTTGATCTCAACTCTATTCGTATTGATTTTCAAAAATATGACCAAGAACAATCTAAACAAAGAGATAATCTCAAGAAATAGATCATGTTCCCCTTTTCAAGGATCATGCTCACCCAATGGTCACATATCCTTCTTTGCAGTATGAATGCTTGATCTTGCTTGTTGGACTGGGGGGTTACAGTTTCAGATGGGAGACATTGATTCAATTTGAGGCAGAGATGATTAATCTCATGTAATCAATGATGGCACTTATGAATAAAAGGTCCTTACACATGTGTTCCCTTAATTGTTTGATGATTTTTACTTATACTCCTAATTTTGTGTCTAATGATATGTGATGAAGAATCCTATTACAATGTAAAAATAATGAGAATGTAAGCACATAGCTGGGGCAACAGAGGATGGAGAGAGATCACCACAACAACATAGCTCAAGAGAGAAAAGCAAGGATAGTGATGAATTAGGTCTAAGAGGACAGAGGCAAGTCTAAAGAGAACAAGAGAGATGGAAGGTAAACAAGTGGCAAATTGAATGTTTTGAGTCTTAGGAAATGAACGGAGGTGAGGAGTGAGAAGTCATGCCTCAGGAACATCATGGCACCGAACTGACTACGCTGGCATGTCTGGGTGGCTAGGTGAATGCTAGAGGAGAAAGTGTTTTGGTGCGCGACAAGGTCATTGCTTCCGGGCTACTTCGTTTGGGCGTAGTCCCTTAAGAGCCCTGAGACCAAAATATCGTTCAACTTCGACGGGTGACTACTCGGACTCCGTGGCACCTAGAGATGGCTTGTCTGATCTAAAACCTCGGCATAGGGACCCTATACAAAATCCTCTCTTAGTTTTTTCCTTCTCATTTCGGTGCTCTTGCTGCCCTATTGTTTGCAAACGTGCGATATAGTGTAGTTAGAGCCAGTGATTGGTTGTCAAATGCTATATTTTGTAAATGGTGGGTCATGGGCACCAAACCGACTGCACCGAAACATCTAGGTGGCCAGGTGAATGCTAGAGGAGGTGGTGTTTTGGTGCACGAAAATGTCGTTGCTTCCGGGCTACTTCGTTCAGGCGTAGTCCCTTAAGAGCCTTGAGACCAAAATATCGTTCAACTTCGATGGGTGACTACTCGGACTCCATGGCACCTAGAGATGGCTCATCTAATTTAAAACCTTGGTGTAGGGACCCTCTACAAAATCCTCTCTCAGTTTTTTCCTTCTCATTTCGGTGCTCTCGCTGCCCTATTGTTTGTAAACGCATGAAATAGTGCAGTTCGAGCCAATGATTGGTTGTCAAATGCTATATTTTGCAAACGGTGGGTCGTGGCACCAAAATGACTACGCTGACATGTCTGGGTGGCTAGGTGAACACTAGAGGAGGTGGTGTTTTGGTGCATGAAAATGTCATTGCTTTTGGGCTACTTTGTTCAGGCGTAGTCCCTTAAGAGCCATGAGACCAAAATATCATTCAACTTCAACAGGTGACTACTTAGACTCCGTGGCACCTAGAGATAGCTTGTTTGATCTAGCACCTTAGCATAGGGACCCTCTACAAAAGCCTCTCTTGGTTTTTACCTTCTCATTTCGGTGCTCTCGCTGCCCTATTGTTTGTAAACGCGTGAAATAGTGCAGTTGGAGCTAGTGATTGGTTGTCAAATGCTATATTTTGCAAACGGTGGGTCGTGGCATCAAACCAACTATGTCAGAACATCCAAGTGGCTAGGTGAATGCTAAAGGAGGTGGTGTTTTGGTGCGTGACAAGGTCGTTACTTCCGGGATACTTCGTTCGGGCGTAGTCCCTTAAGAACCCTGAGACCAAAATATCGTTCAACTTTGACGGGTGACTACTTAGACTCCGTGGCACTTAGAGATGGATCGTATAATCCAACACCTTGGCATAGGGACCCTCTACAAAATCCTCTCTTGGTTTTTTCCTTCTCATTTCGGTGCTCTCACTGCCCTATTGTTTGCAAATGCGTGAAATAGTGCAGTTGGAGCCAGTGATGGGTTATCAAACGCTATATTTTACAAACGATGGGTCGTGGCACCGAACGAACTATGCCGGCATGTATCAGTGGCCAGGTGAATGCTAGAAGAGGTGGTGTTTTGGTGTGTGATAAGGTCATTACTTCTGGGCTACTTCGTTTGGGCGTAATCCCTTAAGAGCCCTGAAACCAAAATATCGTTCAACTTTAACGGGTGACTACTTGGACTCCATGGCACCTAGAGACAGCTTGTCTAATCTGAAACCTCAGCGTAGGGACCCTCTACAAAAGTCTCTCTCAGTTTTTTCCTTCTCATTTCGGTGCTCTCGCTGCCCTATTGTTTGTAAATGCGATGAAATAGTGTAGTTGGAGCCAGTGATTGGTTATCAAACGCTATATTTTACAAACGGTGGGTCATGGCACCGAAACGACTGCGTTGACATGTCTAGGTGGCTAGGTGAATGCTAGAGGAGGTGGTGTTTCAGTGCGTGAAAAGGTCGTTGCTTACGGGCTACTTCGTTCGGGCGTAGTCCCTTAAGAGCCCTGAGACCAAAATATCATTCAACTTCGACGAGTGACTACTTAGACTCTGTGGTACCTAGAGATGACTTGTCTGATCCAACACCTCGGTGTAGGGACCCTCTAAAAATCATCTCTCAGTTTTTTCCTTCTCATTTCGGTGCTCTCACTACCCTATTGTTTACAAACACATGAAATAGTGCAGTTAGAGCTAGTGATTGGTTGTCAAACGCTATATTTTGCAAATGGTAGGTCATGGCACCAAACTGACTACGCTGGCACATCTGGATGGCTAGGTGAATGCTAGAGGAGGTGGTGTTTTGATGCATGAAAAGGTCATTGCTTCCAAGCTACTTCATTCAGGCGTAGTCCCTTAAGAGCTCTGAGACCAAAATATCGTTCAACTTCGATGGGTGACTACTCAGACTCCGTGGCACCTAGAGACGTCTCTTTTGATCCAAAACCTTGGTGTAGGGACCCTCTAAAAAATCCTCTCTTGGTTTTTTCCTTCTCATTTTGGTGCTCTTGCTGCCCTATTGTTTGCAAACGCGCGAAATAGTGTAGTTGGAGCCAGTGATTGGTTGTCAAACGATATATTTTACAAACAGTGGGTCATGGCACCAAACTGAATGCTCCAACACAGTCTGGGTGACGAGGTGAATGCTAGAGGAGGTGGTGTTTTGGTGCTTGACAAGGTCGTTGCTTCCGGGCTACTTCATTCAGGGCGTATTCCCTTAAGCGCCGTGGGACCAAAATATCGTTCAACTTCGACGGGTGACTTCTTAGACTCCATGGCACCTAGAGATGTTTTGTCTGATCTGACACCTCAGTGTAGGGACCCTCTACAATATCCTCTCTCAAATTTTTCCTTCCCAGATCAGTGCACACGCATAGGCATGGTCTTGTAAACACTTGGGGAGGAGTCGTTTTCAAAATTTAAAACATTTTCAAAATTTACAACTTTTTCAAAATTTACAACTTTGTCAAAATTTACAACATTTTCAAAATTTACAACATTTTCAAAATTTACAACTTTGTCAAAATTTATAACTTTTTCAAAATTTACAACATTTTCAAAATTTACAACTTTTTCAAAATTTACAACATTTTCAAAATTTACAACTTTGTCAAAATTTACAACTTTTTCAAAATTTACAAGTTTTTCAAAATTTACAATATTTTCAAAATTTACAACATTTTCAAAATTTACAACTTTTTCAAAATTTACAACTTTTTCAAATAATGAAAGCTTCTCTTAGCTTCGAGAATTTAAAATTCTCTACTAATAGTGCCAACCATGTGAAGGTGGAAGCTTTTCTGGCACCACTAACCTAAACATAAAAGTGTTAGTTGAAAATAAATTTAAGTTTCAAATCAAAACCATATACTATCTATATATACAAAATAAGTTTATATATATATTGAAAATAAATTATATATACCAGACATGAGCATTGTAAATTCATTCCAATGAACCATTAGGATTGGATCTACTCTGAATAGCAGACAAGATTGCTTCATGATTTGAATCTCAAACCTTCCAAAGAATCTTATTACTAGGCCTTCCTCGATATCTATACAGCTGAATATTTGTCGCTAGAACTAGATGTGAATATAAGAGTATTTTCCTGTATGTCTCAAAGTCTTCAAACACCCAAAGAGAGGAGTTTTTTAATGGATACCGTCGAATCCAAGTGCCAGTAACTACCACTGACCCTGTAGGATACTCAATATCTTCGCCATCTATAATAGGAGAAGTCAACTTATTTCTTTCCTCGATGCAACGACATAAGAAATAGTCCGTTCCTTATTCATTGTCTTCTGTCGCAATTACTACAAACACATGTCCTACAAAAAAACAAATTGGTTAAACAACTCAAATTTAAATTACATATTAAAATTTTCAATGGACATAACTCAATACAAAAATTAAATAAATAACCATAAATACCTTGTTGCACCAAAATCGAAATTTTGTCAAAGTCCTTGGATGTTGCAACTTCATCTACAGAAACAAGTCATAATGCTTGTGGAGGTTGATAACTAGGAAGCAGAGTTAGAGGCCTACAAATCCATCCTTCCACCCATTCTTGTGAATCACACTCAATAGTGACAAATTCGATACAAGATGCACAAAAACATGTCAACTTTCTTGTCCATACGGCCCACGAAGTAGCGTCTGAGCTACAAAATGAGTGCATATCACTAGACCCAATGAGCGTTAAACAATCCTCGTAGTTAGCAATATGTTGCTCCTCTATCAACAAAAAATATTTGTGAACTGTGGAATTTTCCTGAGAACCTCGGGCCATGTTGTCAGTACACCATTCCACTATGCTCTTTGCATCTTTTAATTTAGCACCATCTTTGTACTTTAACTCTTCTCTTGCAAGAGCTCTTTTCACACATGCCCCTGCACTGTCATGCTCTCCTTTTCCATTTCTAGCCTTAGTGAAACTCCAAATATGTTTCACACCCATCTTGATGTGCATTCTTCTCATCCAATAAAACATTCATGCATTCTTTAACTGAGACATGTAATTATCTGACCATATATAATGTTTTTTGAAAGTGGATGTCCCTATCAGACAAGTTTCCATAAAATAATTAGCAAACACCCTTGCACAAATTCGGTAGAATGAGTACGATCATCACTGATATAAAAGTGGTGCTCTCTTAAAAGTTTTTGATCATTCTCTGTACTGTCAGGAGAATGTAGAAATGCTATATGCACAAAAATGGTGACTTGTATTGAGTTGTAATATTGCGATTGAACCTCCATTTGTGGTTGCAATGTGTAATTCTCTACAAAATCGACCACTGAAATAATAGTACCAATAGGAAATGTGTTTTTGCATAGCTTGAACTGTTCATCTAACCATTGAGCTCTATGTGTATGCCTTGCATACTCATAAAAAATTTCATCTTTAAATTTTCTCAAAAATTAGAAAACGGGCATTTGTTCTATAACTAGCTCACACCGTTTAGACTCTTTTCCATCTTTCAAATGGTATGTAACTGATTTATATTTATCAAACTCAACTAAATTATGTTCTATTGTACCTTCAATTTTCTCATGGATGTAACTTTCCAATTTAGGTAATCTGCCACATGTACTACAACTTCCATCTAAAAAATCCTGACTATAAAAAAATTGTCCAACTTCTTTTTCATAAAATATAGTAGGAATGAAATCCCTGGAAGATATTGGTGGAACTTGAACACCACATTCCTATAACATAGTTTCATAATGAAAATTAGAACGAACACGTAAAAATTTAGCATAATGCTATCAGCAAATTCAACATGTTGCCTACAACAAGTGGTGCGAGCGTGATTGATTTTCACATAGAATGGTTTCAACATTTCAAAAAAACGTTGACTAATTTTAATTTCCAGATTCTCTTGTTCAAACTTATGGAAAAATTGAGTTTGAGTCATATCTAAGAAATACTTTGGATGTGGTTCACGATTAGTAGAGCCAACTCTCTGTTTTATAACATTTTTTGTATTAGGTGAAACTCTAGTGTTATCATGCCAAAATTTAATAACAACTTCTCTTATAACATCAAAATTATTTTTTTCCTTACGCGGTGCTCTAGCAAAAAATGCCCAAAAATTGACATTATTGAATGATTGAAGGATATTACGTCTTTCAATTTCTTTCATTAGAGTTTTTTGATTAACTTGCAACATTCGACTTGTTTACGTAATCAAACATTGTTTTTTTATTGATTTACTTACAACACTAGTAGCAAGTACACGACGCACAATATTACTATCCCTAGTGTGTCTCTTAACACCAACAATGTGATATGCATCATGAAGGTTTTCAACAATTGTAGAGGTTTGACCACATATATTAGATGTTGTCAATCCTAAGGTGTTTAATGTAGGTCTCATTTTAATCAATTTCATCAAACTAACCAACAACTGACATCTTTGGGAATCATTTAAAATTTTAAAATGATTATCCCAAATTTCAGCGTCTTTTCTTCTGATTTGTCATTCAAAAAGTTTGTCCAGACATTGGTTTCAAAATGTTTTCATCAATTTCAATAAAAAAATTAGGTTTCTTACGTAAAATCCTAGGAGGTGTTTTTGTCAAATTTTACTTGTCTACAGTTTCAACATGAATTTCCTTATTCATATTTTCATTGTCTCCTTCAATTTCAACATTTGCTACAGCATGAGTATTTAATTTTTCTTCAACATTGATAGTAAAAACATCTTCATCACGAGTATTTAATTCAACTTCAACATTGACAGTAGAAACATTACCTGGTTCTTTATTGCTTACAATAGTTGGGGTTGAAGATGAACCTCTTCTTGATTCATGAAGTTTCAAAATTCGCTCAGCATTTTGAATTTTGCCGGCCTGTAATTCGTTTGGTGTTTTTTTACTTAATGACTTCCTTTTTTGACTTCATTTTTTTTGTCTCCCATGATGTTTTGCTTCCGGTGATAAGAAAAATGTGCCAAAAAAAATAGAATTTCATAGTAATTCGTATGGTAAGGTCAGAGAGTAAAAATCACATGGTAATTCAGACATTGGGATGTGTGTAAATATGATTTATGAACCACGAGTGTGCTTTATAAACCGTGATCATGGTTTATAAAGCGTGCTCACGGTTTGTGTTAAAAAAACCGCGATCGCGCTTTATAAACTGCGATCGTGGATCTATCTTCCAAACCTAAGCCTCGGAAAATCTTTGTTTTTCCCCCAACCAAAGCTATGGAAGATCATTATGAAGTGTAAAAGGTAAAAAAACCTCAAATCTACTCTTCCAAAGACTTGAACCATGGTAAAAAAATGAAAAAAATTCACAAAAATGGTGCCATCGCGTAGGGGAGACTCTTAGCTTTGTAGAAATATTGATTTTAAAGTGAATAGAATAAGATAAATATCATTTTATAATTTTTTACTAACAATAGGTCTTTAAGACATTTTTTCCCATGAATGTTCATGTCTACGTTTAAGACTGTAACTTTTGTTTCGCTTATCAAAATATGATAAAACTTATACCATCCCAAGTGTGGACAAATTCTATACACGTTAAAAAAAAAAAAATTTGATTTCGATATTTTTTGATATAGTTATGGCGGGCAAACGGAAAGCGCTCCATTTTCTAAATATTTTCAGACCACTTTCACGGAAAAAATCATAAAAAAAAATATTGCTAAAAAAAATACAAAATAAAATCCATCCCAAGATAGACAACTACATCTAATGTTTCACCAAAGGAAAAAAAAAATAACAAGATTTGGTCATCCAAAATGTGGGCAAACGGACTACAATCTTATAAGTTTTTTCAAAAAAAAAAAAACTAAGTCATATAATTTTAAGTGTTTAATATAGCTAAACTTGTCCGTTTTAAAAAAAAATAGTATTTTAGAAACTAGATTCCGAATTATACGATTCATATTTATATAATTTTTTCTAATTTAGAGTGCGCGTATAGCTAATAATCCCTACAAGTTGGGATTTCATTTTTTTTGCAATATGACGTCCATAGATGACCTTATATTTGTCCATCAACTTCCTGCACTTACCTGCAAGATAGAAGGCATGTAATTTTCGGCACATTAGAGTACAAAATGCCGCTGGATGACAACATGCACAATATAATCCATCTCAATAACTCATACGTGTATGATGTTCACTCTAGGTATAATTGTATAGGTGCTACTGATCGGTAGCATACACAATTCTAATGATCAATATACATGACACAAATCCATCGATCGGTATAGGCGTTGGATGACACAATGCTTCTGACCAATAACATCAATGTGCAGTAGTATAAATCCCTGGTTATCATACACAGATGCTACCATCTGGTAGCATAGTGCATGCTACAAAATGAAAACATTATGGCCATTTGCATGAAATATAATACCTAATAATGTATTAAAAAACATTCCAGTGAAGGGTTGCAATATCTAGTTGATTATTGATCTTTGAAGTATTGAAATTAAGCGCACATGCATGCATGACAGGGTTGCAATATCTAGTTGATATTGATGCTTTGAGGACCGTAGAAAGGTTTAGTGTGCGAGTGAACCAAGTTTGAGTAGTCAGAATTTACATAACTAGATTGGTACCTTGAAATAGTAGTGCACATTATTGGTATATATGACTAGTGTGTCATTTTCCAAATTTCAATTTCATGCTAAAGGTGATTTGAATTAAAATACTTAGTTATTAGGGTAAATACTAGGCAAATTGGCCCCTATAACTAACTTGTATCTATAAAATTTAGGTGGCCCTTTCCTAATTCTTACACTAAAAATTAACCAAATGCAAATTTTAAAAACTAGAATGATTCATGAATTAATAAATTATTCACCACTACAATTTCTTTGGTATCGTGAAAACTTAATTTTATTTTTGATATCCAATTTATATCTATGGATTATACATTTATATTCTTTGGGAGGTTAAGCTTTATTTTTATTTTCAACATCTTCAATAAATAAAACCTTATAAGAAACCCACTCTAGCCTGAAACTCCTTCATGAGTCCCATTTTCTTACCTTTCTCTTTTTGTCAGAAATAGGTGTCCCTTGAGTATTTTGGCATGGTGGAATTTAATTATTTTTATTTTCATAAGTTTCACCATTAATATTCAATCGGGTCCAGGTTTTGATGTCCTAGTACATGGATGAGTGGAAGATGCTAAATAATCCAGTGATGTGAAGTTTGAGGCTTCATTCAATGTGGAAGCTGTCTTTACAGGGGTCATGAGCATTTCATTGTCTTCGTCATTGCCAACATCAGTGATCAAATCATCATTGAACACATTCTGAATTTCATTTCAAATGAGAATCAGTTGATCCCTGGAATATTGTTGGACGTAAGGATGATATTCAAGACACCTAGATGGTCTTAAGTCAAAATAATATGTTGTATGCTAGAACTTAAGGAGGTAGTTTTACTTTCCTTCTTTCGTGAGGTTCTCTTTTTATGTTTCAACCATTTCTCCTTTGAGGACATTATTTAACGTTTTTTATGATGATATGAAAATCAACTTAGACCTTGCAGTGTCATGTGACATGGAAAAGATAAGTGACATTAAAGTGTCAGTTTCCACATATATTGGCAGGACTGTACAATAAAAGTAACAAATTAAAAAGAAAATGGACATATTTTAATAGATGGCAGGTAGTGCATTTCTAACAATCGCAACTTGGAAAAGAAGATAAAACAATGCGACATTGATAGAAAATTAATTTCTAAATTGGATCAATACTCAGTAGACCTACAGATGCACTAAGTACTTGTAGGGTGTAAGTTATAATGATGTAGACATTACAAGACTTATAGATTGCATTTGATTTTTGTAAGCAATAAGTTAACTCCTTTTCTACTACTCGGAACAATACCCAAATCACTATACCAATGCATTATAGAAAAAGCATTTAAAATGAATTCATTTTACTTTTTGAGTAAGAGTATACTACCTATACCATATCTATGGGTGATGTAACAAATGTGTATAAGTGACAAATTGAATCAAATGGGTCAAAATTTCTCCCTAAAGATGTCAGATGATGATGACAAACAAAACGAAGTCCATAGAATTCATTGAACGATCCAAGAATGTTATGAAATCCTGACCCATCGATTACGTGGCGATCCGTTCAAAAACATGTTGAGATTAGAAATATGTTGAGTATTCGTACTGGCACAAAGTTAATATTTATGAAGTTATTTTGGGCAAAAGCTCAGCAATGACAGTAATGGCAACCAAATAGCCAAATACATAGTCCAATGATTCCTACTATTTACAACCTTTGGGAATTTCCTCCATGGATCAAACAAATTGTGTCTTTATACTAATCGAGTATGCTTGGCATGGGCACAATTAAATTTTGATTGTATTTATGTTTTAAACACTTTTATAGGTGATCGAGAAAGTAGATTTTCTAGTTAACATTTTTCAAACATTTCAACTCATTTAATGAAATTTGAATAGATCTAGAGTACTTGACATGTATGGTCAAAATTTAATTCACGATGTATTGATAGTGTATTATATGATTACATTACATAATTCAGTTTACTTTCCTCTTGTATGCTGGCAAATGTTAAAACATGTGTGTCATGGACTCATGACAGCATTTGCACTTGGTCCCAGTTCTATTTGGATGGATTGGTTGAATAGGATGTTTAGTGCTAAAATTCCATGACCAGCCTCACGGAACATTAAAGCTCTGCTCCCCGAGTCCCCCACCAAACCAATTATCATCAAATGAGGTGCACAAACGATCGTTTGACCCACTTCCCACGAAGATTTACGTCCCTCATGATTACCATAAACTACTCTAAGACCCTCGATTTATCCACACCGAGGAGCGTCCCATGAAGCAACATTGATGATCATATGATCCCCGCCTCCGTGGAAATCGTATTACCTTGCACCAATTGATAATGTAGTAAAGTTACCACTATTAATGAGGAGGTATCCTGCAGCTGAGGAAAATCGATTCATTTTATATGCTTCAGAGGAGGACTTAACCATGGGCTAGTCGAGTTTGCCGGGTCCCAGAATGTCCAGGTCTCTCAAGAGTGCGTTTCGATACTCCTGCTAGTTGAGGCTGTTGAGGAATAGAATCCGCCTATTCAGCCCCTATTCAAATCATGACTATCAATCGGACGATGCCGTTTATGTCTCCCCGCGATCCCGCAGCAGCAAGTATGAGCGAAATTCTGTCTCTGATAATTCCGCCAAGAGATCGCGCGTTCGAATCACCGGAAGCCAACATCACCCAAAGGTCAATGTGTAATCGAAGTCACATTAAAGACTGAGATACAAGTGGCAGGAGGCTGATAGAACCCATCGAAGCAGAACCGAAGTTTCGAAGCTAGGGCCACAGGTGCAAAGAAATTTCAGGGCACAACACGTGTCATGAAGCTCAAAAAATTGTTGCATGGAGATAGAGCATCGCAAAAAACAATAAGGCACCCTTCACTCAGATTTTGAAGGAAATGGTGAAGGGCGATCATTGAGGAAAATAGGGTTGACCACTTCTCTGGCACAAATCAAACGGCAGCAGTTCGGATTCTTAAAGACGCTAAATTGCATAGCAGAGCATAAAGTGGAGTGTGGAGAAGAGGAGCCAGAGTCGATCGATAAATCTGAAGGAAGCTTAAAGAATACTGTTGTGAGGCAGTTTCACAAAGAGGAATTGTGTGAATTAATAGGAAGCCAAGATATATACCCTAGGGCCCCATAATGCAATATGATGACGATCCAAATAAAGTGTTGTGTGAAAGATATCAAAGTACAATGGCCACTGAGGATCTATGTTGTTGGTCGTTCTTTAGGAGGGAAGAAGCCTTTCCACACACTAGAAAAATGCTCTCTTGGGAATTTCAATCACATATGTAAGAGCCAAAGTTCAAGGTTAGTGTGCAATATATAACAGATACCCAACAAAAGCCCACATCAGGGGAAGCTTATCCGATATTGGATGCCGAGATGTTAACAGATGAACAACTATGTAATGCACTTAACAAACTATCAGCGAACGTCAGGGGGAGAATTTTTTATAAGGATTGTAGAATAAGGAACCTAGTAAGGAGATAGAGGAGAAGGATAAGGAGATAAGATAGAGAGATAAGCAAATCAAGGATAAAGATAAGATCATTGTGGACATGAAGCAGGAGGTAAGGGAAAGAAGGGGTGGATGCGTGCATCATAAAAGAAGGTAGAATGCATTACGGATGTGATTACACTCGCACACCTAGACTTGGTCATTCAATTTTAACCCATGTATGAGTCAATCCTATATTTTATGGAATACCTAGTGTGTATGATTATGCATGAGAAGTAAAATATCTCCTTAGAATCTATAGAAGAAGTACTGACACGATAGAAGAAAAGTGATAGAGAGAAGATCAAATCACACCTTAAAAAGTATGATGCACTGGTAGTAGAGGTTAAAGTGGACACACAAATATAAGAGGTTGTATATGATAACTTCAAGGACTTCGATCATGTTGTGGGGTTACTTTTTGTTAAAGATGAAGTAGAGTTAAAGGAGTTTCAGGCCAAAAACAAGAGTTAAAGGGAAAAAAGAGAAAAGATATTAGCAAAGGTAGAAAAGAAGAGGGAAGTAATAAGTATGTTAAAAACCTCACTCAAGGAAAGATTGAAGGAACTCTTCCCACATATTACACGCAGGATGGATGCATTGAATGATGCTGATAAAAATTTAGAAGCTTTGATAGAACAATTGAAGGGGAGGATTGATGATTTAACCCTTGCAGAGGTCCATGGGATTGTTGATAATGTGCTGGTGTAGGCGAGTAAGGAACTAGAAGGGTGGAAGGAGATAGACTAAATATTGATTAAGGAGTTATTTTTCATTCTTCCACCCAAGGAAATTTGATTATTTTATTATTGGGTATAAGCCTTATTATTCATTATTTCATTATTTGATTTATGATGAGTACTCTACAATTATTTTGTGCAACAATCTCTAGTGTTGCCGAGGAGAGATAACATAAATAATGTGGGGTAATGTTAGAATGAGAAAATGACTAAGTATCAAAGAAAGAAGGAATGTGCATGCACATGCGAGAAGAAGTGCATGTAAGGATGATATGGGGTTGCGCATGGGACTACGCAGGAGGACAGAAAGGTTGAGGACTTTGCCATTTTCTAGGGATAAGCTAAAAATAGACTTGGAGTGCTCATCATGCAAAGAGTACCTTGGCAATCAAGTATTGACTATTGTAGTCACAAAATCATGCACTTTAGGATTTATTTAGCCCAGTCTCATACTACTATTTAGAAGGTTCTTAACTGAAGAAAGTACTAATTAATCCCACATTTTTTCCATCTTATTTTACTTCTTATTTCATCATTCCTACACATTTTTACATATATGCCGAGTGATTTTGGCACTTTCCCATCATTTTAGCCTAAACTGGGGTGGCTAGATCCTACCTAGGGTGCCCCGATCCGTTTTCTACTTTCCCACCTTTTTTTGGGCCTCTTCTAGCCATTTTCATCCTTGTCTTTTTCCTAGTCAGCCATGTTAGGATTAATTACAAAATTAGAGCAAGAGAACCCTATAAATATAAAGATATGAGACCATAATGAGGGTCCTAACGTCAATTACTACTATCACTCCATATAGAGATGCATCCTAATACTTCCATACATCAAGGCTAGGAGATCTGAAACAACACACACTTTATAGGGGGAGAGATTCTATTTTATTCCATGCAAACATACTATTGCATTTTCTACATTTAGTTATTGCTTGTTACTTCTTCAAGTGTGACTAGATCAAGATCACCTAGGGCATGACACACACACACACACACACACACACACCATAACTACATTTGGGTTCGAAATGTAGTGCAACATTCAGTTTAGTAAGCCCACTATTGCGGCCGAAGAGGTTAGTCTGACCCATTCATTAGCATATATTTTTTTTAGGGTTTTGATACTTATTTTGTCTCTTGTAGGTCTTCAACTTCATCCTGCTATATTTGGCCCATTCAGCGTAGTTTAGTGAATCTAGCATGACAGGAAGCAAAGGTTGCAGAACATCTACCGACACAAAAAGAACCAGGTTCTGAGATTTTTCTAAGACCAGGGCACCTATTCTGCCATACCAGAGCAGCCCGAGGCACCCAATACCCACATTAGCACTCCAATCTACTCAGATATTCTAGATCCACTATTTTTGGGACCTATGTGCAGCCGTTCCAACTTCTATATTTTCCTGTCAGACCTGCGACACCTTGCGACAATCATCCATAGTCAGCTGAGTTCTTTCCTAACCTTCTCCTTGCATATTATGATTTTATTCCTATTATTTTAACTATTTAATTACTCTATATCACTTTAGTGCATTTATTTACAACGTTTATATCATCCTAGATTAAATTAACTATCATTACATTCCCCATTTTAGTTAATTTTAGGTAATAATTTTGGTGAAATCGACATATCAGTCTCGTATTGCTCATGCTTACAATTGAAAGATTCACTCTCGTGAATTCAATATCATTGAACTCATCTTGAAAGAAAATTAAAAAAATACAAATGCTGAGGCACCAATTGGCTTGGTCCCTACATTGTCATGGATAAGCTTAGTGGTGGTGTATATCTCCTCGCTAGTCTTTTAGGGAAACCACTCAAAAACCCACTAAATGTGATGCATCTTACAAAATAATATACTCAGATTAGCACAATACGCTCATTACTCGATGACACACTCTTGTGCTTCAGTTCACACTTGACTATTGAGGGATTACCATTACACTAAACCCCACACAACACAATTAGGCATTATACATTGCATTTCATCATACATTACGTGTCATACAACATTCATTCTACACTTATTCTACATTATACTAGTCCTCATCTACGAAACACACATTATTAGGCTATCCAAGAATAACCTATACATGGTTACATCATTCACTGTGCATTTCTACACATATTCTACATACTATGCTAGGTTACATTACATTTGGATCTAGCTTTACATTTTATCACATTTTATCACTACATATTCTATTTCTATCTACACCTATTTTTACATCTTACATATCACATAGTATACATCCTACACACCCTACACATTCTACATTGCATTTACCACATGACACATTTACAAATCCTACTCATCACATGGTTATACATGCCACATTTTTATCTACGCACTGCACACACCACCCTATGAAACACTTTAGTTCCCCGGTCCATACTCGACTGCCAAGGGTTTACTAATAAAATGGACCTTTCACTCACCATATGACATTTCATCATGCGCCATTTCCAACCTAGTGACATACGCTTTAGGATAATTCTTCACCTATTTTATCATATTGAAGTGGTATACACCTTAGGTTGCATCACCACTCCCTCCTTTCATCTTGTAGTGGCATATGCTTTAGGTTGAATCGTCACCCATTTTATCATCTTATAGTGGTATACACCTTAGGTTACATCACCACTCCCTCCTTTCATCTTGTAGTGACATACACTTTAGGATAAATCATCACTCATCCTTTCATCCTATAGTGATATAAACTGGGATAAATCATCACCCACAATTTTCATCTCATAGTGATATATGCTTAGGGATAAATAATTACTCACCCATTCAACAAGTCCTGATATAAAATTTGGGGATAGGGTTCACGCACATTTCTTTGTATGTCACATCTCATCACCATTACATATTCACACTCATCACAACATGCTAGACACAAAAAAAACTACTCGACCATATCCAGATGATGTACTATTGTTTACGGTTCATTCTTGACTGCTAAGGGGAAAAAAAATGAGCCTCATTCCATACACTTACATACACTCAGGAGGCACGTTTCTCCTATCATTCAATCTTACATTCCATTCCATTCATCCACAACATGCTACATTGTCTTGGGGGAATTTAATCTTCCTTGCTAGTGTTTTACATGTTCACTTTACTACACATGTTAGATTGATTTATTATATGTCATTATCTATGTCATACACAAATGCAAGTTCACACCTTTGTTTAGTGTGATCGTAGATACAAGACTCTTACACGTGACATGGATGATCGCCTTATACCCTTCATATATTTGTCACTGGGGGTACCCAAATTCATCCCATACAGTTGCTATTATTTCATTTTATACTTAACATCTTACATTATTTGATCATACATGATTTGACGTATTGGTTATTGCTCTAACATGCTAATGGGTGTTCCATGTGCAACACTTTTTTGTAGGATTACATTTTTCCATGGCTACTTGTATGTTTGTCTCTACTTGTTTGTTATTGTTTTCCATTGTATGCGAGATTTGCCCTATGTTTGTGTGCACACTTGTTTGTTATTTACGACCATGACAACCTTGCATGTCTTGCGACATCATGAGTGATGTCCCATGTTTGCAACCCAATTTGTGAGGCTTACTTTTTTCTTGCGTGTTTACACTAATGTGCTTGGTAGTTCTTACATTGTCTACATATTTTACACTTGTCTTATTACATGAATGTTTTTTCAGACTAATACTTATTTTGGCTAGCCATCCTTATTTGCGTGTGCCTTGGTTTCTACCAAGTGCATCCCTTTTCCCCTATATTGGTTGTCAAAAAGGACTTTGCTGAAAGTAACATTCAGGGGACAAGAAGTCCCTCCTCTTTAATGGGAGAGGTTACCTTATGCAAAAGCAAAACCTATTTACATATATACAATGCATAGTTTCAATATGGAACTTGGATACCATGAAAGTGTTCTTAAAATAAAATGAATCATCAATACAAAAGTACAGAGGAATGAAGTAGGGAAAATGAGTAGAAAGGCATTCTCCAGAACTATAGATAACAAAATAATTCCTTATGCATGCTAGAGTAAGATAGTTTGGAATAGAACCATTTGTATTTGAATCAATACGATGCTATTGCAAAGACACAAAGTTCTAGAAATAACATCCACAAGAATACAAAGCTTCTTGACATAATGTAGACAAATAATTCAACAGTATTCAATGGATAGCAAAGAATAACAGGATCAGATGAACAAAGAAAGAAAATCCTTTTGTATTGATTGCTTTGCTGCTCTTTTACACTTTCAAGAAAAAACCAAGTTCCAGCCCCCTCAAAATGATGGAGAGAGACCACTATATAATTTTACAAATTAGTTACACTTGGTAACCACTTCTTTAAAATAAAGTGTTCTAGTTAAAGGGATGCTTAATGCAAAACCCTAACTAATTTACAATAAGTCAAATTTTAGAAGAAGAAGAAAGAGGGAAGTCAGGAAGACAAGCAATCAAGATTGGGATGGGCCCACTGATTTGGGGATCCATTGTCTAAACCTCTTCAAAGCCTTTGCTATGTCCCTGCCACGTGGAACCGATGTGTTGGCAGTAGCTAGGGTCCAAGACCCCAAACATTTCTCCATCTCCTTGTCAAACATAGTGTGTGTGTGGTACTCTTTGTTGGCTTCATCAATGGCAGACTAGAGGGAGCAGATTTCCTTGATCTTCTCCTTGGTGATGGAGTCCTCTTTGAACAAATTTCCTTTGACAAAAAGCTCTGAATTGAGCTTTGATTTCCTGTAGGGAGAAAGGTACACCTGAGGTCTCATCATGGAGGTGACAGTGGATATCCTTAAAAGTAGATATCACCAGAGTTTTGAAAGCTTCTCCCTTCTTCTAACTATTCCTTAGTTCTCCTAAAGCCTCCTCTAGCACTCTGATTTTCCATTCTACGCTGAATACCCATGACTGTGACAAGTTATCCTTTACATCATCAAAGACCTTACTTGCCACCAAAATATTTTCATCAGTCTGCCCCATCAAATGAAGGTCTACTATGTAGCTGCTCCAAAGTTTGAGCTCTTTATCCATGCTCCCAATTGTGGAGGAGAGCTTCTGTTGCAGATTGTTCACCTTCTCATTGAGCTTGAAGGCTTCACCAATGAAATTCAACCCTGCAACAAGCATGTCATCCACCATGGCCTCCATATCCCTCCCATAGATGGATTACCTTTGTATATCCTTGATGCTCTAGACTTCATCCTAGCTGAGAATCATAGGTGGTGGGAGTGCAGTCAGTGGGGTAGGGTCAAGAAGCTTATCTTTAGATAGCAGTGACTTTATGAAACTAGAAATTACTTGAGCCTACTCCTCCAGCTGCTCTATAGTCTGCTGCCCCTTCTCTACCCTTCCAATGACCCTGGTGACTGTTTCTTGAAGGTTGTGTATCTCACCTTCAGGGGTAGATTCTCCCATAGAAATCCTTGAGAGTTCCAAATCAGAGGCCTATAAATCCTACTCTGGCTTTTCAACCTTGGGTTTGGCTATCTCAAGAAATTGCTAACCTTGGGCATCTATTACTATCCTTGAGGTTGTTCTAGCTTTCTTGGTAGGAGCAGAAGGAGTAGTACCCAACAAGGCCGCCACAACATCAAAATTGGGCCCTGAGATCTGAGAAGAAGACTTCCTCTTCCTACTATCAACAAATGGCTTGTACCCATGCAAAAGTGGAAGAAGAGGAAGAGGGAGTATACAGAGAACCAAGAGTGAGAGAACTCATGGCACAAGAGAGTGTTTACTGCTATGGCCTCCAATAAGGATGTGAGTGGAGCAGATGAGGCATCTTGGACAGAAGAATCCACATTGCTTGGAGGCTCGGTGCTATGAATCTCTTGCTCCTTATCCATTGTGGTTTCAGAAGCATCTGTAGGATTTGGCATTTCATTATCTTCACTCTCACTGAGAACAATGATGTTCTCTGGCCCAGAAGGTAGCTCTGAATGCTTTAGCAGAGGGTCTTCTTCAACAGGATCCTTTTTGACCTCCTTCACCTTCTTTTGATAGACCTGAGTGGAGGAGGAAGGAGTAGAGGATGCAAGACCTTTACTTGATGAGGCAAGAGGAGTCTATATAGGTACCTCTGAACTAGGTGTTTGTTCCTCCTTCCTCGGGGTCGAGGTGTCTTTGGAAGAGGATTCTCCTGCGTTCTTCCTTAGCTCATGAGCCTTTCTATCAATCCAGAATTTGGTCCTGACTAGGACAGGGGCAAGGATTTTAGCGAAATCATCTTTCTCTCTCTTAAACCAGTCCAGATCCTCTATAGGAGTGCGCTTGATTACAGTTTCATACTCATATGACAACAGGTCTGTGTTGTCATCCTAGAGTCCTTTAGGAATTTGATACAAGTTAAGCTCTTGAACTAACTGTAGAGGAAGCCTTCCATAATGCCTCCTTCTGGCTTCAAAATCATCTATGCAGTCAGCCTAATAATCTTCAGTGTCTGCCCTATGATGATAGTTGATTCTGATGTTCAACTCAATGAATTTATTCAAGTCGAAGTAGGTTCTAGGCCTAAAGAAATGGATAGTGATGGGAGTAAGGGCCCTCTCAATGTTCTGAGCATCCAGAGTGGTTTTGCATGTATAGTTTCCCAAAGATATGGGAAAGTGCAACCCAGTGATCTTCTTATCCCTGCAGGTTCTGTGCAATTTGTCCAATTGCCTGCATACTTCAATCAGGGCCATCTTATCATTACAAAACATGGGGAGCTTAAGAGGAGTGCTCTCATAACCTGCTAGCTTGATGTAAGAGAAATTTTTGAACTGAATGAAGTAGGCTCCATACTTTGCAATCAGGCTCATGGCTTCATCTGAAAACCTCCTTGCAGTGTCACTTTCTAGAAGCCTTACAACATACATGGTGAAGGCATCATTTACCCTCTTGAAATTATGGTTGCTAGTGTCCAGGGTGAACTGAGGGTAGTAAGCATATATAGGATCACCCTTTTGAGCATCAATGTATGTAAAGCCAAACCACTGCTTGGATGCTGCCAGGGTATACATCAGGTAGGAAGTCATGTAGAACTTTTTTGTTTGTTGTACATGGGACAACTTGCTCTGTCAAATTCATACAGATGATTTCTACCCAGTTGATGTTTTGGGTGCCTTCACACACTATGTTGATAAGTGGGCACATCCAGAAGTGGAACTCATTAGTGGAAGGCAAGCCCATAACTCGAGCTAATAGGATTATGAAGTCTGAGAGCTCCTCATTAAAATCAGACCTAAATAGGGCTTTGGATAGTCAGGATGCCCCCTTTTTAGGGTTCTTCAGCCAAGACTGCAATTCTGGCTTTGTATTTCTCACTTTCCTGATAAAAAAGATCCCATGCTTGATTTTGGGAGATTACCATGGAATTATCCATCTCCAGGATTCTTAGGGCAGTGGTAATGGTGGCAGCATCAAGCTTGGCGATGAGCTCCCCATGTATATTTGTCAATTCACACAAACCAGGGTTGAAGTGAGCCCCACAGGTGAGTACCATGTCTGCACATTACACTGAGATAGGAAAACCAGTAGCAAATGCCAAGCCACTATCATTAATCATTTGTGCCATTGGAGAGGGGTTTGGGTCTATCAACCTGGTCCAAAAATTGGCAAAGTCCAGGTGACGAACTTCACTGTCCCCGATATCGGGAATGACAGACTCGAGTGGAGAAACCTGCTCCTGACCTTGGAATTTAATCTTCATGTTAACAGTATTTGGAAAAGCAAATGTATAGCTTGAATCCGTGATGAAATTTCAGGGGGAAAATGAGGACATGAGCAAATAATTTCAATCGCAAGGGTATGAGTAGATGTTAATGAGAAGTAGTGTGTAAAAATGCATAGAGGGGCAGTCTATTAAATAGCCATTTAGGAGAGAGAGGGCTATAAATGCGCATTAAATTCATACCCACCAACTCAAAAAGCAAGCATCAGAAAGAGCAGAAAAAATTAGCCCAGATGGCCTTTGGTACATTTGGGACACAGGGACGTGAAAGCATGATTCGTCCGATGTTGGCGATGCAGGGATAGACTGCACAAATGTTTTAGGGGGGACAAATTATGAGGGGAAAAAGTAATGGAGAGAGCCTGGTGAACTGGGACAGTTGGAACAAAAAGTTCTAACAGGCCCGCAAGTTTAACAAATTTTGAGAGAAAGCATCTCGGTGTGAGAGCTTGGGACTTGGGATAGTTGGGACAAAAATGTCTAACAGACCCTCAAGTCACACAAATGATGCAAAAAATGTAGAATTTACCAAAATTTTCGACTTCTCCCTTGACCAGAACATCAGAAAAAGGTTACAAATCAAAATTTCAAATTTTTAAACTTTTAAAGGAGGGGAAATTTTGAGAGGACAATAGTTGGCTCCTTCAAGGGATGACTTGGCTGAATTCAAAGAAAGAGACAAGGCAAGAAATCTGAGAAAAATTAGGGGAATCAGACCAGTGCCTTATCCATTGGGCCACAGAGTCAAAAGAAACCAATACAGAAAACAACACCAAAAGCAAGAAAACACACACAAGCAAGAAAGGAGACACCTATACATAATATACAGAGGATATCCTATTCACCTAGGACTTAAACAATTTCAGGTACTACCCACTATAAGGAAGTGGGAGAGAAGAACCATCCATGTAATCAAGGTAGAAAGAATTCTCACTAGCAAAGTGCCTGATCTTGAAAGGTCCGAGCCAAAGAGAATCGAACTTGCCATGGCTGCCACGAGGTTCATGTCTTTTATCCCATAGTAAAATGATATCTCCAACTTTGAAATCCCTGGTCCTAGCCTTCTTATCAAACAAGGCTTTCACCTTCTGCTGGTGAGTAGATATTCTATCAGCAACCTTCAATCTATCCTCATTCAATTTGTAAAGATACATGATCCTCTTATCCAAAGAATCATTAAAGCTAGTGTCTTCAATGGCCTTCATTAAATGCAGGGCTGGTAGCTCCACTGTTACTGGAAATTGAGCTTCCACTCCATATACCACCTGAAAAGGGGACATCCCAATAGCTCTTTTAGGTGTAATCCTGTCTACCCAAAGAGCATCATAGAGCTTCTTGTGCCAATTCCTCTAAGATTCATTAACTAATTTCCTTATAATGGCCACCAGATTTTTGTTTGTTGATTCATCTTGCCCATTCCCCTGAGGATAATAGTTTGAAGAGTGAGCCAAGGAGATGCCATATCCATAACAAAAATCCATCATCTCAGTTGAAGAAAAATTTGAAGCATTATCCGTCACAATCTTGTTTGGCACACCAAACCTTACCAAGATGTTTTCTTTGATAAAATTGCATACTACTTCAGAAGTAGTACTTTTTACTGGAATGGCTTCTACCCACTTAGTAAAATAATCTGTGGCTGTCAACACGTGGGTATGTCTGGCACTTGAAGAGGGATTAAGTGTTCCAATGAAATCTAAACCCCATTGCTGAAAAGGTTCTTCAATCATGACCGGCTTAAGAGGTAAGGCAACCAACTTGGGTCTACCTACGAAGGTCTGACAGGCTTCACATTTGTCAATCCACTTTGATGTATACTTGAACAAGGTAGGCCAATAATATCATGCACAAAGAATCTTATGAGAAGTGACAGTAGATGAGTAATGACCTCCACATGCTTGATCATGGAAAGCTGAAAGAAGCTTCCTCTGTTGTTCTTTATCCATGCATTTTAGAAATCTTCCATCCATCCCACATTTGAACAAAGCATTCTCCCACAATACATATTGGGCTGATCTTAACTTAATAGCTCTTCTCTCCTTGGCAGTCAAATGGGAGGGACATTCCCCATAGGTGAGAAAATGTGTGATATCAACATACCATTCATCAATTGAGCTCAGAAACAGTATGGTAGGAAGATCAACTTCATTCTTAGGTAACTCATGTCCAGCTCCCTCAGCAATGAGTTCACACAAACCTTTTCCGCAGACTAGTTTGGTTGGTCTAATGTCAATATCATATTCTTGTACTTTGGCCACCCAGTTTCCTCTCTTGGATCCAAACTCTTGTTGTGTGAGAATAGACTTGATGGTTGTGTCTGGCACAAGTACTGTGGAGTGAGAGTTAAGGATATAAAAATGAAACTGCTTGACAACTTTAACTACTGTAAAAGCATGTTTCTCTATCATTGTGTATTTCAACTCGTGATTTTTAAGAATATAGCTCATAAATGCAATTGGGAGCTCATGATCATTAGAATCTTCCTGAGTCAAAACAACAGCTAGGGTGTTATCTGTGGCATAGCAATAGATAATAAAATCTTTGCTAAAATTTGGACATGCTAGGATAGGAGTTCTAGCAATAGCCTTTTTAATACCTTCAAAAGATTCTTTCCCATCAGGAGTCCAACCAAATATTTGTTTTATTTTCATCATTTGAGAGATGTTCAAAGTTAGTTCTACAAAATCAGGGATAAATCTTCTCAGAAAGTTGATCTTACCGAAGAAAGAATGCACTCCCTTCTTGCTGGTTGGAAGAGGAATCTACTGAATGGCTTGAACTCGTTCAGGATCAATCTTTATACCATATTTAGAGACAACATGCCCTAACAATTTTCCCTCTGTGACACAAAAAATAGATTTTTTAGGATTCAAAGAGATCCCATGCTCTCTGCACTTCAAGAGGACTATTTCCAGATGCTGAAAATGATCTGCTCTAGTTTTGGAAAACACAGTTAAGTCATCTAGATATACAACAATACATTTCCCTTTTAAACTTCTGAAGGCCAAGTCCATAGCTCTTTGGAAAGTGGCACTGGCATTAATGAGCCCAAAAGGCATCCTCTTGTAGGAAAAAGTACCCCAAGGGGTGGTGAAAGCCGTCTTGTGCTGATCTGCGGTATTGACTTCTACCTGATTGTACCCTGAGAAGCCATCAAGCATGGACAACATTTCAGATCCCGTAACCACTTGCAAGACTTGATCCATCATGGGTAAAGGATATTTGTCCTTCAAGGAAGCTTGATTCAGATTTCTGAAGTCAACACAGATACGAATCTCACCATTTTTCTTCCTGACAGGCACAATGTTGGCAATCCATGTTGAATGGTGGATGGGAAAAATGATTTTGGCTTTCAACAACTTTTGTATTTCTTGAAAAATAGTGTCAGCTATTTTAGGATTGTATTGCCTTTGTTTCTACCTGAAAGGTTTAATCCCAGGTTTGAGAGGGATGAAATGTTGCATCTCTTTTGGTTGAAAAGCTTTTAGATCCTCATAGGAATAAGCAAGAACATCTTTATACTTCCTTAAAAGATTAATTACTTTCTTCTTTTCTTCTGGTGTACAACATTTTCCAATGTTCACAAGCTTAGGGTCAACAGAACTCCCAATATTAGTTTTTTCATACTCAGCAGATTGTTGTGATCCAGTAGAAGCTTTAGACTTCACATACCTGTCATGCTTATCAAACAATTCTTCTAAGCTCACCAGTCCTTTTGGAATCTTGTTACCTTTGAGCCTGATACATCCATCCTGATCCATTTCTTCTTCCTTGACATCCTCTTCATTGGAAGACACACTTTTGCGAGGCGAATTGTCACTTCCTTCAAAATACAACTATTTAAAGTTATCCTTGAGCTTTAAGAAAGAAAGCCAATGTTGATCATCATTGAAAACCTGCCAGCTACTTGCGTTATTAGGTACACTAGGCCTATGGATCATTTCAATGGTAAACTTCTCTTGAGAAAAATCAGGATGAGGTATCAACAATGACCCTGAGACTACTAGTGAATTAGCCTTGGTGTTCTTTTCTCTAGGAACTGCTTCAATGGAGAAGGTGTCAAGAAATTTGATAGAGTCCCAAACCTGATTCCTGTAATGCTTCAACCTTCTATTCTTTACCTGAAAAAGGTTTCTGACCTGTTTAACAACAAGTTTTGCATCTCCACGAGCTAGAAGATTCTTTACACCTTTTTCTTTCACCACATTAAGGCCAAGAATGAGAGCTTCGTACTCTACTATATTATTGGTATTTTCAAATTGTAGTTTGAATGGGAAAGGATGAACCTCTCCTTTAGGAGACACCAATACTACGCCAGCTCCAGAACCAGCCGAGGAACAACTTCCATCAAATTCTAAAATCCAAACCTCATTAGGATCATGAAGTACTCCTTTAGGAAACTGAGTCTCCTCTGAAGACATAATCATATAGTTACCATGCCCCATATCTTCATAAAGTATTTGCACTTTGGGATCATCTATTTTTTGTACAATATACTTGGATTGCTTCTTGGGAAACAACTTCTTCATTTTCCCATTAACTGGTATGAGGGCATGTGACCAATCCATTTGAATTTCTCCTCCCACGTCTTTGCAGAAGTTCCTACTTAACAACATACCATATGAAGGTGGAATGTCTACTATGAGGATAATGGCCAAGACCTTTTTCTCAGATAGAGTAGCAAAAGCTACTTGTGTAACTTTAATCCTTCCAACTAGAGGCACTTCCTTACTCTCCATGGAATAACAAGACCCATAAGTGCATGTGAGAGTTAGGCCCAAAGCATGGGCTACTTTGGCAGGCATTACATTATCTGATGCTCCTGAATCTATGACACAGTTGCTGAGTTTATGGCCTGCTATAAGGAGGGTCACATAGAATGGTTTGATCTTTTCATTAGGTGAGGTGATGGTAAATACTAGATTGGGTTGATGTGTGGACGATGAAGTAGGTAAAAGGCCTTTGGTGGAAATTTTGGATTGAGAATTAATAAAGTGAACCATTTTAGCAAAGGCCTTAGGATGGGTCTGATAATACTCAGCCTCTGAAATTTGAACCTTGGTTTTTTTAAGATGATCAATGATATCGAAAGATTTAGAGGTGGACTGACTATCATCGCTTGGAACCTTAGGCTTATTAGTTTTAGGGGTTGAAGAAGAAGAAGAAACTTTAGTAGAGGAATTAGGAAAAGTAGAATTGGCAGAACTCACCTTTTGTGTGGACGTAGTGGGGATAGGAGATCCTCTTTTTGCAATCACAGGGATAGTCGTGGGATGCTCTTTGGATATTTTAGTAGGCTGCATCACTTTCTCCCTTTTATTTGTCTACTCTCGAGTCATGACAACATATGATTCACTATTCATGTCCACTACTACTTCATCATAATCATCTTCTTCATCAACGCCTTCAGTAGTAAAGAAATTAACTCGAGATCCCTCAAGTTATTTTGTTTCTTCATCGGCTTCTTCAACAAGTTCTTCACAATCTTCACCAACCTCTTCATCTTCAGGTTCTTCCACTTCACAGGTTGCATTAACAGGAACCTTGATAGGTGGCCCCTCAAGTGCTAGCCTTGTCTGAGAAGCAGGCAAGTGATTTCTAGGTTGAAAATTCCTCCTCGGAACATCTACATAGGGAGCATGCTGAGCCAGTTGTTTCTTGATGGTAATGAGATCATTGGAAAGCTTTTGCACTAATGGATCAATATTAGGTCTAGGAGTGGAAGAGGAAGAAGAAGAAGATCTAGATTTAGCAGGGTCTCTTTTTAGCTTTCCAGACATAATCAAATCATCTTCGACACTAACAACAAGAGTTTGATCCTCGGCCAATGTAGCAAGATTGGCTCTCCTTAATGCATAACTAACTTTCGGCAATTGGGAATTCAGGAAGAAGCATTTTTGAATTTGATCTACAGGTTGAGTGTCTGGTGGGATTTTGTTAATCAACTTGTTAAATCTAGCCACAAATTCTCTCATGGGTTCTTGTGAATCTTTCTTTATTTGAGAAATCTGGGCCAACAAAGCATGTACATCCTCTGCAGGCTTGAAACGGTTCTCAAATCTTGTTCTCATTGTGTTCCAGCTGGTAATGGCTCCAGCTGGAAGGTGATAGAACCAATCTGCTGCATTATCTTGTAAAGTCTCCACAAAAAGCCTCACTGAGACATCTTCATGCTCAACTCTGAGAACTCCACATGCAACTATGAAGGCTGCAATGTGTTCATCAGGATGCACTTTTCCATCACCTCTGAACTTGGGGAAGTTCTTTCTATTACCTCTGGGTAACTCATGCAAAGGTTAAGGAAGGGCAAGAGGCCCAACTCGATGGCCCTAGGGAAATGGTGTTGCCATCCTTGGAAAGATGGTTTGAAAAGGAACCGAAAAACTAGTGAGGATCAGAGTGTAGAGATTAGGGCTGAGTTTCTCTGAAGGAATAGCGCCTGTAGGGGTTCTATCTTCAATAAAAGGAGTACTTGCTGCACGGGCTCTTCTATTTCTTCCTGTTGTAGGGAAAGGAAAACCTTGTTGTTCCAAAAGTTGAAACTGAGAATCTTCAATACCAAGGGCCCTCCTCCCATGAGTAAGACATGGAGTTGGCAGATCAAAGGATGATCAAGAAATTATTTCACAGAACTGGAACACATTTTAATAAAAATGGATCCCCAGTGGAGTCGCCAAAAACTGTTGGTCATCAAAAAGGAATTTGTTGAGAGCAACAGTCAGGGGACAAGAAGTCCCTCCTCTTTAATGGGAGAGGTTCCCTTATGCAAAATCAAAACCTATTTACATATATACAATGCGTAGTTTCAATATGGAACTTGGATACCATGAAAGTGTTCTTAAAATAAAATGAATCATCAATACAAAAGTACAGAGGAATGAAGTAGGGAAAATGAGTAGAAAGGCATCCTCCAGAACTATAGATAAAAAAATAATTCCTTATGCATGCTAGAGTAAGATAGCTTGGAATAGAACCATTTGTATTTGAATCAATACGATGCTATTGCAAAGACACAAAGTTCCATAAATAACATCCACAAGAATACAAAGCTTCTTGACATAATGTAGACAAATAATTCAACAGTATTCAATGGATAGCAAAGAATAACAGGATCAGATGAACAAAGAAAGAAAATCCTTTTGTATTGATTGCTTTGCTACTCTTTTACACTTTCAAGAATAAACCAAGTTCCAGCCCCCTCAAAATGATGGAGAGAGACCACTATATAATTTTACAAATTAGTTACACTTGGTAACTACTTCTTTAAACTAAAGTGTTTTAGTTAAAGGGATGCTTAACGCAAAACCCCAACTAATTTACAATAAGTCCAAATTTAGAAGAAGAAGAAAGAGGGAAGTCAGGAAGACAAGTGATCATGATTGGGATGGGCCCACTGATTTGAGGATCCGTTGTCTAAACCTCTTCAAAGCCTCTGCTATGTCCCTGCCACGTGGAACCGATGTGTTGGCAGTAGCCAGGGTCCAAGACCCCAAACATTTCTCCATCTCCTTGTCAAACTCAGTGTGTGTGTGGTACTCTTTGTTGGCTTCATCAATGGTAGACTGGAGGGAGCATATTTCCTTGATCTTCTCCTTGGTGATGGAGTCCTCTTTGAACAAATTTCCTTTGACAAAAGCTCTGAATTGAGCTTTGATTTCCTGCAGGGAGAAAGGTACACCTGAGGTCTCATCATGGAGGTGACAGTGGATATCCTTAAAAGTAGATATCACCAGAGTTTTGAAAGCTTCTCCCTTCTACCAGCTATTCCTTAGTTCTCCTAAAGCCTCCTCTAGCACTCTAATTTTCCATTCTATGCTAAATACCCATGACTGTGACAAGTTATCCTTTATATCATCGAAGACCTTACTTGCCACCAAAATATTTTCATCAGTTTGCCCCATCAGGAAGGTATACTATGCAGCTTCTCCAAAGTTTGACCTCTTTATCCATGCTCCCAATTGTGTAGGAGAGCTTCTGTTGCAGATTGTTCACCTTCTCATTGAGCTTGAAGGCTTCACCAATGAAATTCAACCCTGCAACAAGCATGTCATCCACCATGGCCTCCATAGCCCTCCCATAGATGGAGTACCTGTGTATATCCTTGATGCTCTAGACTTCATCCTGGCCAAGAATCACAGGTGGTGGGAGTGCAGTCAGTGGGGTAGGGTCAAGAACCTTATCTTTAGATAATAACAACTTGATGAAACTAGAAAGTACTTGAGCCTACTCCTCCAGCTGCTCTATAGTTTGTTGCCCCTTCTCTACCCTTCCAATGACCCTGGTGACTGTTTCTTGAAGGTTGTGTATCTCACCTTCAGGGGTAGATTCTCCCATAGAAATCCTTGAGAGTTCCAAATCAGAGGCCTGTAAATCCTGCTCTGGCTTGTCAACCTTGGGTTTGGCTATCTCAAGAAATTGCTGACCTTGGGCATCTATTACTATCCTTGAGGTTGTTCTAGCTTTCTTGGTAGGAGAAGAAGGAGTAGTACCCAACAAGGCCACCACAACATCAAAATTGGGCCCTGAGATCTGAGAAGAAGACTTCCTCTTCCTACTATCAACAAATGGTTGTACCCATGCAAAAGTGGAAGAAGAGGAAGAGGGAGTAGCAAGAGAACCAAGAGTGAGAGAACTCATGGCACAGAGAGTGTTTTCTGCTGTGGCCTCCAATAAGGATGTGAGTGGAGCAGACAAGGCATCTTGGATAGAAGAATCCACATTGCTTGGAGGCTCGGTGCTATGAATCTCCTGCTCCTTATCCATTGTGGTTTCAGAAGCATCTACAGGATTTGGCATTTCATTATCTTCACTCTCACTGAGAACAATGATGTTCTCTGGCCCAGAAGGTAGCTCTGAATGCTTTGGTAGAGGGTCTTCTTCAACAGGCTCCTTTTTGACCTCCTTCACCTTCTTTTGATAGACCTGAGTGGAGGAGGAAGGAGTGGAGGATGCAGGACCTTTACTTGATGAGGTAGGAGGAGTCTGTACAGGTACCTCCAAACTAGGTGTTTGTTCCTCCTTCCTCGGGGTCAAGGTGTCTTTGGAAGAGGATTCTCCTACGTTCTTCCTCAGCTCACGAGCCTTTCTATCAATCCAGACTTTGGTCCTGACCAGGACAGGGGCGAGGATTTCAGCCAAATCATCTTTCTCTCTCTTAAACCAGTCCAGATCCTCTATAGGAGTGTGCTTGATTACAGTTTCATACTCATATGACAACAGGTCTGTGTTGTCATCCTGGAGTCCTTCAGGAATTTGATACAAGTTAAGCTCTTGAACTAACTGCAGAGGAAGCCTGCCATAATGCCTCCTTCTGGCTTCAAAATCATCTATGCAGTCAGCCCAATAATCTTCAGTGTCTTCCCTATGATGATAGTTGATTCTGATGTTCAACTCAATGAATTTATTCAAGTCGAAGCAGGTTCTAGGCCTGAAGAAATGGACAGTGATGGGAGCAAGGGCCCTCTCAATGTTCTGAGCATCCATAGTGGTTTTGCATGTATAGTTTCCCAAAGATATGGGAAAGTGTAATCCAGTGATCTTCTTATCCCTAGGTTCTGTGTAATTTGTCCAATTGCCTACATACTTCAATCAGGGCCATCTTATCATTACAAAACATGGGGAGCTTAAGAGGAGTGCTCTCATAACCTGCTAGCCTGATGTAAGAGAACTTTCTGAACTGAATGAAGTAGGCTCCATACTTTGCAATCAGGCTCATGGCTTCATCTGAAAACCTCCTTGCGGTGTCACTTTCTAGAAGCCTTACAACATACATGGTGAAGGCATCATTTACCCTCCTGAAATTATGGTTGCTAGTGTCCAGGGTGAACTGAGGGCAGTAAGCATATATAGGATCACCCTTTTGAGCATCAATGTATGTAAAGCCAAACCACTGCTTGGATGCTGCCAGGGTATACATCAGGTAGGAAGTCATGTAGAACTTTTTTGTTTGCTGTACATGGGACAACTGCTCTGTCAAATTCATACAGATGATTTCTACCCAGTTGATGTTCTGGGTGCCTTCACACACTATGTTGATAAGTGGGCACATCCAGAAGTGGAACTCATTAGTGGAAGGAAAGCCCATAACTCGAGCTAACAGGATTATGAAGTCTGAGAGCTCCTCATTAAAATCAGACCTAAATAGGGCTTTGGATAGTCGGGATGCCCCCTTTTTAGGGTTCTTCAGCCAAGACTTTGTAATTCTGGCTTTGCATTTTTTGTTGTCCTAATCAAAAAGAGCCTGTGTTTGATTTTGGGAGATTACCACGGAATTATCCATCTCCGGGATTCTTAGGGCAATGGTAATGGCAACAGCATCAAGCTTGGTGATGAGCTCCTCATGTACATTTGTCAATTCACACAAACCGGGTTGAAGTGAGCCCCACAGGTGAGTACCGTGTCTACACATTGTACTGAGATAGGAAAACCCAACAGCAAATGCCAAGCCGCTATCATTAATCATTTGTGCCATTGGAGAGGGGTTCGGGTCTGTCAACCTGGTCCAAAAAATCATAAAGTCCAGGTGACAAACTTCACTGTTCCCGATATCGGGGACGAAAGACTAGAGTGGAGAAACCTGCTCCTGACCTTGGAATTTAATCTTCATGTTAATAGTATTTGGAAAAGAAAATGTACATCTTGAATCCATGATGAAATTATAGGGGGAAAATGAGGACGTGAGAAAATGGTTTCAATCGCAAGGGTATGAGCAGATGTTAATGAGAAGCAGTGTGCAAAAATGCGTAGAGGGGAAGTCTATTAAATATCCGTTTAGGAGAGAGAGGGCTATAAATGTGCATTAAATTCATACCCACCAACTCAAAAATCAAGCATCGGAAAGAGCAGGAAAAATTAGCCCAGATGGCCTTTGGTACATTTGGGACACGCGGGATGTGAAAGCATGATTCGGCCGATGCAAGTGATGCAGGGCAGACTGCATGAATGTTTTAGGGACATGATGGGAAAAATTATGCGGAGGACGTGATGTGGCCACGGTGGGTGAATGGGGAATAAAAAGCCTGGGTGAACTTGGGATAGTTGGAACAAAAAGCTTTCTGATGACAAGTTTAATAGAGAAAGTGGCCGGCGAACAGAGAGCCCTGGTGAACTTGGGATAGTTGGGACAAAAATGTCTGATAGACCCGCAAGTCACACAAATGACTCAAAAAATGTAGAATTTACCAAACTTTTCGACTTCTCCCTTTACCAGAACATCAGAAAAAGGTTCCAAATCAAAATTTCAAATTTTTAAACTTTCAAAGGAGGGGAAATTTTGAGAGGACAACACCCTGCAGAGAAAATTTACAGAGTTCAGAGTGTAGTAGGTCTTATTTTGGAGCCACATTCTCTTATCAATGGTGTCGCCATCATCCCCAAAGAGGGGGGCATCATTGAGGGTTTACATACTAACACACTGTATTTACACTAGTTCAGTACAGTGCACATTCCACCCTTGGAATTGTGGGTTCACATATAGCGAGTGGGTTCAGACGAGTCTACAAACCCCATACACAAAGGATTTTATAACACATAGTGTCCTTAGCATTTATGGGAAGTAGTTATAGGATTGGAGATTACAGTGGGTGTGCCTCTCTACACTACTTCAACCAGTGGCGTTGGATCACCCAAAAAACTAGGACAATATAGAGATCTCTTCACACACATTTCAATAGAAGCAGTCAAAGGTTGGAGGACATAGAGAATTTCCTCGCTACACTTCTTTAGCCAAGGTGGTGTGAGATCACCCAAAAAAATCGTAGTAGTATAAGATATCCTTCTACACCCTTTCTCTCAACATGGATCAGGTACACATGTTCCATTTACACTTTTCATTTCACATATTTTACACATTTCTATACACATGCGTATTTTACATAGTGTTTTTACATACATACATATTTGAATACTTGATCATTTTCTCCTTACAGGTTTGGTCATATGAGAAACAAGCAGTCAGATTGGGGTAAAAAACACAACAACACCAATAAAAATAACAAGAATAATATTATGCGACGACACATGCCTTACTAACCATATAGGTACAATACACACCACAATAACTACACATACATTTTGCCCTAGGTTCACACTCATAGCTTTTTCTATGCGCATTTTTAATCTATAGTTTCCATGCTCCTCCATATTTTTATCATTCCACGATTTTTTCTAGTCCTTTAGCACGTTTTCTACTACACTCTACATGGATATAGGGTACACATCTCTATCTAATTTATGTTACCAAGCTTTCTACTCACCAACATAAATTAGGGGAAAAATTTGGTCACAAAATCATGCACTTTAGGCGTTATTTAGCCTGATCTCATACTACTATTTAGAAGGTTCTTGAGAGAAGAAAGTAATAATTAATCCCACCTTTTGGCCATCTTGTTTTACTTCTTATTTCATCATTCCCACACATTTTTTATTATATTCACCAGTCGTTACCTTCTGAGATGCAAACCATGTTGAACGAATCGACCATTGAAATCAACATTAACACTCAGGATGACCCACACATTCTAAAGATAGGCCAATCTTTAGATGCTATTGAACAAGAAGCTTTTACCTCTTTCCTTCAGGACCATAGCAACGCTTTTTCCTGGTCCTATGTTGATATGCCTGGTATTGACCCAAAAATCATGGTCCACAATATCTTAGCCATTCCTAATTCTAAACCCATCAAACAAAAGCTACGGAAAATGCATCCTCGCGTTGCTTTCCTAGTCAAATAAGAGCTTCAACGCTTTCTCTCATTTTCCTTCATCCTACCCATTGACTATCCCAAATGGATTTCTAACATCTTTCTTTTCACAAAGGCGATAGGGGAGCTCCGCATTTGCATGGACTTCCATGACCTAAACCTACCTTATCCTAAAGATGATTTTCCCCTACCAGGAATTGACCAACTAGTTGTTCTCACCGCTAATCATGAAATGTTATCACTCATGGATGGTTTCTCGGGATAAAATTAAATATTACTTGCTACAAATCAGTGAGCCATGACTTACATCTTCCATGACATCATGCATCACATATTGGAAGATTACTTAGATGATCTTCTTGCCACATCCAAAAATCTAACCAAACACTTGACCGTCCTTAAGGTCATATTTGACCGCCTCATCAAGTATTGTGTTAGTATTCAACCAAAGAAGTGCGTCTTTGCGGTACTTTTAGGAAAAATCCTTGGTTTCATTGTTTTTGTATGTGGCATAGAAGTCGATATTGCTAAAGTAAAGGCTATCCTAGAAATTCCTCCACCTACTAATCTCTATCAACTTTGAAGCCTGTAAGGTAAGTTGCAATCCATTCGTCATTTTATCTCACATCTTTCTGACCGCTGTCAACCATTTCATCTTCTTCTCAAGAAGGAAATTTCATTCAAATGGGATGATGAATGCCATAAAGCCTTTGATGCCTTAAAAAAATACCTTATTCAACCACCAGTGCTCATTCCTCTAAAGGATGACCAACCCTTTTAGCTGTATATTTCAGCCACAGACCATTCTTTAGGTGTCATGCTTGCTTATCGCGATGAGTGACATAGAGAGCAAGTGGTTTATTACATAAGCCGTACCCTTCTAGACTATGAAACTAGATACACCCATGCCAAAAAACTCTACTTAGCGTTATTTTTTGTTGCCACCAAACTCTGCCATTACCTACTCAACCACAATTTTTTTTAGCAATACTGACCCCCTAAATTATATGTACGCCAAACCCTATCAACATCAACATGCCACATGTCGGCTCATGTTTCTCACAGACATTGACCTTGAATTCATCCATCAAAAATCCATCAAGGGCCAAACCATCATTGACCAAATGACAGACATACCTCTTTCTAGGAATCAACCCTCTAACTTTGATTTCCTAGATGAATCCATATCTACCCTCTCCTTAGAAAAAACCACTTACCAAATGACACTCTTCTTCGATGGCTCCACGTGTCAACATGGAGGTGGATCTGGTGTTATCCTCATTCCTCTTGATGGTGAACCTATGCCTTTATCTTTCAAACTAGATTTTGATTTTACAAATAATATTTCCAAATATAAAGCACTCGTATTAGGTCTCCAGGATGTTTATGCCTTAGATGTTAAGTCAATCAATATCTTTGGCGATTCCCAGCTGGTAGTAAACCAAGTCAATGGTATATACCAGTGTCGTAATGAAATACTTCAAAAGTATAAACATCACATTGACATACTTTTGACTACCTTTGACCATTACGAACTTCAAACCACCCCATATTCTACCAATAAATTTACGGATACCATGGCTTGCTTGGCTTATTCGATACCCCCTTTGCCTTCTAACTCTAAAATATTTGTCACAATACAAAGGTTACAATCACCCTCCTACTTACCTCACAAGGTCTACTCTGTTGGAACCATTGCACCTGAACCACGTGACCTTTGGTATAAGTAGTTTGCATACTATCTTTCCCTTTCCATTCTATCCACTGATCTCACTCGTAATGGACAATGTGCCTTTCTTAAAAGTTTCTCTCGCTACGTCATCATGGGTGGTCTCGTTTATAATCACATCTTCGACGATATTCTCTTATGATGCCTTACAAGTTCTGAAATTACCTACACCATCAAGGAAGTTCATGATGGAATTTTTGGAGGCCACTTTAGTGGTTTAGCTATCACAAAACACATTCTTCACCTTGGCTATTATTGGCCAACCCTAAACCTTGATTTTTGTGACTATGTCAAATGTTGCGTGAAATGCCAACAATAAGCTAATCTTCCTCACACACCTAGTCATGCCTAACATGTAGCACGAGACCTTTGGCCCTTTTCTCAATGAGGCTTAGATCTTATTAGCAAGATCAATCCCCATTCTTCAAACAACCATCAATGGATTATAACCACTACTAAATATTATACTAAATGGGTAGAAGCCATTCCCCTCATTTCTACAAAATCTGAGAAAATATGTGAATTCATCACCCATCATATCATTTTTCACTTTGGTGTTCCTCATCATCTCATCACTGATAATGGAAAGTAATTAAAAAATAAAACCCTACGTAAGTTGTGTGATGCTTTTGGCATCCAACTCAGTTACTCTTCACCTTATTACCCATAAACCAATGGCCAAGCAGAATCGACCAATAAAACCTTGATCAAAATTATTCTAAAAGTAGTTGACAATACTAGAAAGGATTGGCATTCAGACATTCCTTTCACCTTGTGGGCTTGTCGCACTAGTATTCACTCTTCGACTGCTTCCAAACCTTTTTCTCTGGCCTATGGTACCAAGGATGTCTTGCCTCTCGAATTCTAGATTCCATCTCTCTGCATCTCATTACAAGACATACTCAATGATGATGAATTTTGCCAGGATCGTTTGGCAAAACTTGAGTTATTAGATGAACGTCATCTCAATGCTCTTGACCATCTCCAAATCTACCAAAAACGTATCAAACATGCCTATAAAAAATGTGTCCATGAACAAACCTTTCAGGTTGGTGACCTCGTCCTGAAGGAAAATCAACATGTAACCAAAGAAGAGAAAAGTAAACGGGGAAAATTTGTTCCTAATTGGCTTGGACCCTATATCGTTACCCATGCCTATGGATCAAGTGCTTATCATTTGTCTTCACTTGAAGGTAAACCTGAACTTGAGCCTCTTAATGCCTTGCATCTTTGACCATTTTATTTTTAACACCAATTCCTATATCACTTTTTGTCAATTAAGCGTTAGTCCCTTGGGTGTTATTCACCTTCCACATTACCCGTTTTTTAGGATTAATGAATAAACAAGAATCATGTGATTATCCACCACCTTTTAACCTTATCTTCAATATGAATACGACAGATCTACTCAAAAAATGATTCTCATGGATACTTTTTGTCTTTTTAAAATATGGAACTCCATGGTCATTCATCACTTAAAACCACCCTGTTCATAGTTAACTCTCGTGTACTATGGTTTTTCTTCTAAACAAAAACTTAATGTTTCTCTATAGTCTTGTCCATGACTTAAACTTAAAAAAAATGACTCCCTTAAAAAGGGACATCTCTTCTCTCTATTTTGCCACTACAAATAGACAGCTCCCTTGAAGGACAACTATATAAATTCATTGCAATAATAAAATAAAAATATCCAGAAGCTTCCCACATCGATTAGCTTTGCGAAGACCTCAAGGAGATAATATAATCATCCCATATAGAATTCCCACATCGATCAGTCTATTACAAACAAACAAATGAAGAAAATGATGAAATTTACGTCATGGACTTGTCTATTTTTGGATCCTGGGTTTCTTGCTAAGTAAACATGTATTCATACACTGGGTTACGCTTAACCATCCACTTTCATTTCATTGAATTTTAAGCCCTATTTTTCTCTCTGTTCAAGGGATTTTCCGCAAATGTGAAATTTCGTGATCATGTGACTTTCTTCACCTTTAGAATAGTCCATTATGCAACGCCTTTAGGGTCTTACGTTCATAAGCCCATCTTGGGTATGGTAGACTCATTAGGTTTCTTATCAATTAAGTTGATCTTTTACCACCTCTTACCATTCACCTTCCTCATTACTTATTGATTATCCTATACAGGACCAGATCATTGACACCTATATTTAAAATGACTCAACTATGCCTATATGAATCAACTATGCCTATGACCTAAACTCAACCATGCCTATAACCCACATTCAATCATGCCTAAGATATACCAACCCATTCCTCATATTCTTCCCTAGCTTATGGGAGAACTACATAGGCCTGAGGCCCCTTTTTATCGGGGCTATGTAGGTAGCACTTTGAGGGCATGGGGCTCTTGAAGGTTAGCTCGGCCATTCTTCACCCTAACCTATTTTTCCCTTCATTTTCCTATTCACGTCCTACCTTAGTTCATTTCCATTTTCTATCAACAATTGGAAATGAAACCAAATAAGAAACAATTAATTTTTTTTTTACCACATCATCACATCGGTCACATATCATTTTCACATTTCCACTATAGCAAATATTTGGAAACTTAAACCATAACATGCATATACATCATCATTTCCTTACCCTGTCATCCTCCTATGATCCTCTATCATGCCTATAACCTTATGACTATCATGCCTATGACCTATCTCTATCTATAACTTGACTCCATCATGCCTATAACCTGACTCCAACATGCCTAATTGACCTAACTAAGCCATGCCTACAAGACCTCGACTTAATCATGCCTAATTCACCTAGTTTTCATCACATACACAAATAATAATGGAAATTAAAACAAGTACACCATCCATACCATAAGTATCATCATATATATAAATGAGAAAGTTTGTGTATCCATACATATGTACACAGATACAAATATCTCAAATCACTAAGATACAACCTCACTATCTTCGGTGCACAGGCCAGTATAAAAATCAAAATCACACAAATCACATATACATCCTCACTATATTCCATGTAGGCTGGTGTATATATAAAAAAAATCAATATAATAATCATCTCTAGTGATTAATTATCACCCCACCTGATATCCTCTGGGGCAGTCTCACCTGTCTCCTCCTCTCTACCTGTCTGTCGTCCCGCTAGCATCTCACCACCCTCCATGGGCCTCTGTATGAACTATGTAGGTACCTCACCAGGAGCTAGCTTCCATGAACTGGTGGCCTTTCCCTGACCCCATCTTGAGGCTCGTCACCCCCTTGTACTCTCCAAACTATGAGTGTGAGACCTAGTCCTCTCACTCGAGGCCTGTTGTGCTTTATACTTTGCATTGCTAGGGACATCTATCCATGTGGCCATCGGGTGATCCTGATATTACACCTTGCATAGAGAATCCCTGAACCTAGCCATTGGTACTTTCTGCAGTGGTGTCATCGGTCTCTGACCTTGTACATGTACCATGGGACCATTTCCTGTCCCTACCTATAAAATGAGACATGTGTGTGGGTGCTTGTGCATGTACCTAGGCTTGAAGGGCCACAATTTGTGCCTATGTAGTGGCTAGATGGCCCTGTAAACCTGTAACCTACACCTATAGGGTGGCCACCTGTAACCCATCTCCATCTCCACCCTAGCCCTGTAAACGGGTGCTTGTCCCTGTAACCCATAACCCTAGTGCGGGTGCTGTCCCTAAACCTGGGCCTGACTACTACCTGTGCATGTAGAGTAGCAACCTGTGCCTATGAACATGTCATCTGCCCTTGCACTATCCCCAACTATGTCACTAGGGTAGTCACCTACCCCTGTAGGGTGTCCCTCTGAATTGTGATAGTGGCTAAGTTAGGCTACCCTGGCCTCATTGGCACTACCCGTAGTTGTACTGCCCACCACTGTCTATATCTATCTGTTACTTCGAAATCATCAATCCACCAGTCTACTGCCTACTCCTCCTGCCCTGTTGGCACCGTCGGCTATGGTAGAGGCATAGGCCTCTCCACGTCACCCCTCCTATACTATGGGAAGGGTAGAGGGTGGCAACCCAAACTACCGTCTGACCCTGTCTACAGGTATCATCTCGTGCTCCCTGGCACGATGTCCCTCTATCCATCTGAGTAGTTGTAGCTCATCTAGCTCCATAGTCATCTACCTATATGATGGGAAGCCCACATACGGCCTCCAAATAATATCAACCCCAGATAATCCCTTCCACACCCTCCTGTAATATGCTACATCGTGTGTAGCCCTGATAGCCCTACACTCTCCAACATCAGGTACCCATTACGTGTAGCCTACTTAGACCAAGCCCGCCTCAAATGCATCCGGATGGGGCATACCAACTAGACACACACACATGATGTGCTAGTATGCCCAACAATATAGCAAAAATGTGCATCACATGCTGAACCGTCGTAACGTCCCATAGGCCCATAACTCTTTGTATAAATGCACCAAGAATGTTGGTACCCATGAAAAATGGGTCATATCCTCCATCATGTTGTGAAGAACCCACATCAATTCCTATGGGAATCTCCCACCCTCCACATCTACCAGTGTAAAACAAAAAACTACCTCCATAATAAAAACCACTATCCTCATCTCCTTAGGATGGGCCCTGTGCATGTCTCCATAACTCAGGCTGGTGCTATGGAACCGCAACTCTGGTAGCCCCTCACCAAACAATGTCAAAATCAACTCCTCAGATGCCTCTGAGGTAATGGAATACACCTGCATCCCCACTATTGCTAACCGCAGGATCCTATACACATCCTCCAAGGTGATGGTGATCTCACCCGTTAGTAGATGAAATGTGTTAGTCCCCGAATCCCTTTTGTTGATGAGGGCGACCATCAGGCTTGGCTCCCAAACTATGTACTGGTAGCATCTGACCCCAATCAGGCCAACATCTACAATATAGTGCCACTCCTTGGCTATCGTGCCCCCTTGTACTAATACTAACAGGGGCAGTAACCTATCTCGCATCCACAACTAATCCCGCACCTGCAACCAACAAACCCTAACATCATTAAACCTTGACCATACTCAAATTTACCCTGGACTTGCCCACCTATTCCCAAGATCCTTCCTACTCATGACCTATCTCCCCCATCTTAATTTCACATCACTCAAATCATACCTATTTATACCCATTACAATCGTTGTTTTTCTTTGGAACTACCTTCCTATCTCAAAACCTATCTCCCTCACCCACCCCCTCTCATTTTCTGGCCCATTTTTATCTAAATACCAACCAATATTGGTTCTTATTGACCAAAAATGGTCTCCCAAAACTAGCATCGGTCACCTCATCCTTGACCGATGCCAGCTAACTCCCATTGATGTCAGCTAACCCTTGACCGATGTTGGTCACTGTCACGATGTCAAATCTGCCAAACCCTACCTTGTTTCTCTAAAACATTCCACATTATACCCTTCCGACCTACCCTTCCCAACCCAAATCTCACCCCAACCTATCCCCACCCCTCTTTAACCTACATACCACTTCCTACAAGTCCTATTTCTTCAATCCTCCTTCCAAATTCAAATTTGATCCCCCCAAACCCATTTTTATCCAAACCCGATTTATACAAACAAATTCCTCTAACAAATATAGAATGGGAATAAATCCTACCTCGTTGTAATGTTGTGTCCATAGGGGCACGTTGGGCCACTATACTGGTGGTCCACCTGACCCCTATCCTACCTCCTCCATCACTGAATTCCCTCCTTACCTCCAACCAACTGAAACACTCACACCAATCTTGTGGATCTTCCTATCGAATGACCGATCACCCGCTCCGAGGCTCACCAACTCAACTCTTCATCTCGCTTTTTCACTTTCCAATTTTCCACCACTACTCTGTCATTTTCTACTATTGGAAAATGACAAATGATTCCAAAAAAAGTGGAATTTTCATTTTTAATCCCAATCTGCTATGATCGATGTTGGTCATATTGGTGCCCTAGTCAACCATCGTCTGTCAACATGTAACTGGCGTCGGTCACACTTGTAACTAGTTTCCCTTACCCTGATCGCTTTTCACCTATCACCACTCATGCCTACACCTGGTTATCATTTCGGCCACTCATTGACACATACCTACAAGCTCAACCTACCCCCACATTTCCTTTTCTATGTGTTAGGATTTATTATTTTACCTATACCTTGGCCTTAATTGTGGCATGACTTGTTTTCTTGAACTTGACCTACTTGGTGTGACCATTTAACTTATGCACTCTTTATACCTTGTGATGTTGTTACCTATGTTGTTTTAGCCTACCAACCATGCCTTGCCTATTTCCGTGTTGTGTATCCCTACCAAACCTTTGGCATACCGAAACAAACCTAAACATTCCTGTACTTACCTAAACATTCCTACACTTGACCTACGTTGTGTTTCTTGACCATATCTTATACCTTAGATACCTCAATCACTTCAACCTTGTTCAGATAAACCTATTGACCTTGGAAAATGTAGAGTTTGCAAGCTCTTCAACCTGGTACTGTGTTGCAATCTATACGTGTACATACGTTTGATGGTCATTACCCATGACCTGATTTTGACCATGACCTACTACCCATCACCTGAGTTGACCATCACCCTCTCCCTCAATACTCCCACCTTTCCCCACCTATCTTCCCCATCTACACCTTTATTAAACCACTCACCGATTCTGTCTTGCACCTCATCAGTGCCCAGCTTGAGGGGGATCAGCTTCACCCACACATTGGGAAATCACTTCCTGGTTTTGTCAACATCGCTTACCAATACAAGATACACAACAAAAAGGGGAAAATGTAGACACCAAAATTAGGTTACACTCCCCTTAGTCCCCTTTTGAAAATCCAACTTAAACAAATTCACCTAACCATGAACCTTATATCCCACATTAATATTAATTTAATTATTTAAAATTAAATTAATACTCATCCTCACTTCATTCATTATTTAATTACCATAATTAAAACCAATTTCCACCTCACCCCACCACCTCACCTAGACACCTCACCATATACCTATTCATAGCATGTTTCCATAAATAACTAAGACTTATCCCTACTTACCTTAATTAACTAAGACTTAGTATAACCCTAAAAGGACATGCCTATTCTTCCTATAACCATATTCCCGTGTATCGAAGCGCAACCTTCCATTTAGACCAGACACAAAAATGAGAAAATGTTGGAGGAGGATAGACAAGATCTGCTATTTTCAGCAACCTAGGATATCCCGCCTTAACCGACGCCGATCAACCCAAAACCAACGCCGGTAACCATAAATTGTCGTCAATTACCATATAACCATTTTGGTAACCTTGTTTGAGAGGTTAGACACATTTCTCAAGTTTTGGAGCAAAAGGATATCTGCATGAAAGTAATAACCAGAGCTCTTTCACACATCTAGGTAGCCATAAAAAACACACCCATTGATCATAAGGTATTTGCATTCATAGGAGCACTCTAGGAAGCACTTCCACGACACTGATCGCCATTTCACCAATCAACCATCACCACCACCCAGCCATTGAACCTACACATCAGTAAGTGTGTCTCTAACCTAAACCACTTCATTTCTATTCAGTTTATAAGAGTTCTCCACCTCTGTTTTCCAACCATCAGTTATATTTTCACCTCACCACTATTTCCTTCCTATGAACCCGACAATTCCCATCACTCATAACCCTTTTAATCACCTCTATCTACTCTTGAGTACCTTTGAATATTACCAACAGCTCCCTAGACCTAAACCAACTCCTCACTATCTCTGATCTAGTCTCAGACAAATCCCCAAAACCATGAACTATTGAGTTATTACTAGCCTGTAGTAACTATCACCGGTTCACACTAAAGTATCGTTGGTCATACCAGATCGACGTTGGTCTTTGTATTTGGTAGTTCTACTAATACTAGATCCCAACAACCCTTTTCAAGCTATTCAAGTGATCCAAAATCTAACCCTGACATGTTTCAGCACCTTATTTATTTACCTTATTTCTAGATCTGATCATATCCTAGTCTGTTATGTTAGATTTGCTTATTGTATTTGGATGAGATACCTAAATCATATCAACTACAATAGGATTATTTTTACTTACGTTATTTCTTACATTAATTTTTATTAAATAGTGGGTTGACTTCCACTGAGGAAGTATCACACTTCCTGGATCTAGCACACGCTAGGTAGCCCACTAACATATATTATTTAATCCTCTTTTTGTGGTCTTGTTGTGTATTTTAGGTAGCTCCTTCTAGCCAAAAGGAAGCTCGCACAGTCAACATTGGATCAATATGTCAGAACACACACAACGACCTTCAAACTGACCTTCACAATAGGTATTCCTCCTTGGCCCACACCCTTATCTGTTTCATCCAAAAACTTAAAGAAAACAGTGAAATAGTCACTCTTGCTCATATAACTTTTGAATTACTTATATTAAATTGAAAACCATAGAAACCTACATAACCCTTCGTTAAATCCTTAGAAAACTAAAAGGATAAAAAATGTGTTTCGGGTTGAGATTATACTACTCTTGGTGTTCAGAGTCCTATTTGTTTAACCAATCTAAGCGTTGCACTACATGCCCTCATTATAATATATAATATCATGTAGTTATCATATTTTCTTTTGCAAATGTGAACAAATAACCATCTCCTAGGGTACACCATATATCTTGACACCAAGATAACGGGATAATTATATAGTGTAAAATATTCCCAACACATTAGTAGTGTTATGTGGTGTGCCTTAGGTATATGACCTAACCCTTTGTTGCTTAAAAACCTTGAAAAATTATTGGAATGACCTTGATCTTGCGAATACATGGCTCTATGAAATTTTAATTCTTGGAAAAGGAAGAAGATAAACTCTTTGACATGATTAAATACTTCATAACTATAATATGATTTAATCTAAATGATGCGAAGTTGATCTATATGTATATTTAAGAATCCTTTGAGTTCTTTTGGAATTGTATTTGTAATAACACCTTATAAGATTTTCAAGTGACTTATAAATTAACATTAGCATGCTTATATAGCCTTTCATAGGTGAAATATTCTAATAAGAAAACATGAGTTTATGAGTAAATTACCCAAAGAAGATAATTAAAAATAGAGTTATGAACTTGTGGAGCCAGGACCTTATAATTCAGCTAAGACTAGACCCCACATCCCAATCTAGTTATACGATTTCGAACCAAAAATGCTAAAACCAAAATTGAAATTTTGAACATGAAGCACATGTGTTGCTTACTAATTTTATCAAATAATATTCCTAGATTTGATGACAAAGTAGAGTGTACTGATAAGCAATTCATGGGAGATCTAGAGAGATGAATTGATTAGATTCCAAATGTAAGCATTTGTCTTAGTGTGGTATTTTGATGAAACTAGAAAGTGCAGAAAATAAAGTTACTAAATTTTAGTTTCTACCCAACGGTTTCATATTGGAAGTAATTTAAACCATAACATAGTTATAGGTATTTTGCAGACGAATTGATGAAGCAATGGAAGATTGGAAAACTTATTAGGACAACTTGGAGTTGTTCCTCCTAACTGTGAAGAATATGAAAGATGTCCCAAAGTATGTACCTCTATAGAAATTTCTCCTACAATGCACACATCTCACGTATTATCAAATCCAATAGTTCCTCTATAAATTCAGGTTTAGCAAGCTCCACCTCCATATCTTGAAGTAATGAAGCAAATTTCTAATAAGAAAAACAAGATAAATAATAATCTAATAAATCAATTAAATATCCACTAAATAAATTTTCCAAGGCTTATAGTCTTAAGTGTTCAACTAAATAAATTCACTAAATAAATAAGTAAAACGTAAGTGCATTTTAAACCAAATTTAGAGTGGGGAAATCAATAAGGTAAACACCCCACTATGAAAAAGCACTATCCTTTATATTGAGAGTTTACAAATTTTAGCACAACACTTCAACTTCCTCTTTAGGTTCCAAAAAATCACCTTGAGCATTTTCACTTTAGGAAAATTAAATAATTTTTTTCAATGCAATGTATTGTAAGAGTTATACCTCCCATTTTTATGGGGTGAGTGAAATCGGTTGCACCTGAGTGCACTATTTCACATCTCACTCTTAATTAAAATTAATCAATCACAACCTCTAAATTAAATGGAGAGGGGAACCTGAAAAACTATATTAAATAGGTTCAAATAATGTTTATTTAAAACATTATAATATATAATAAAGCACTGTCCCACCTAATGGTGACCCCACTTAATATTAATATCCCAATAGTTTCATCATGTCAAAATTTTGGGAGGTAAATTATGGAACATAATTATGTAGTACAATCATGATATTTGTAAGCAAGATCACATAAGTTGAAAAACCAAAAAAGAAAATTTATGAGTGACTTCCATATATTGAAAACCCAAAAGGGAAGTCTGTTGGAAATTCTACTTAATTAAAAACCCACAAGGGTGGTTGTAGTGCACAAGGGATCAAAAATAGTAAATGGTGTTGCATGTGCCAAGTAAAAATAGAACATTATACTCCATAGAGTAATTAATAACATCAAAAGGATGGAGAAAAAATATAAATCACACTTCAAAACATTATGTAGTCTCGAGACAAGACAACTATTTAATTATGAGAAAGTGTTGGAGGGATATTAAGGCCTAGAAATTGACTTGATGTATTTTGTGTATTTTACATATTGTAGTATAATTGTGGAATATCTAATGTATATGCATTGCATATAAAATTCAAAAGGTGGAATATTTAAAGCTCCTCTAACCTAGGAAAATAATATGTAAATCTTCTACAACATAATATATGAAAATAAAGTGAATGAAATGCCAAAAATTTCCTCAAATTATATAAAAGGATGTAAAAACATTGTACAAGTGGTTGGTTAGTTGGAGTTTGTTATTGATTCATAATAATAATATAATTTTTGTAGTGTTTTTTGTCTTTCTCCCTGGCTTTCATCTAAGTTTATGTTTTTTCATTACGTAGTTTAGTGCACAATCCTTAAAATATGATTTTTGTTGAACTTAAGTATTATCACACTTTACTTTAAGGTCTATAAATGTAATAATCATGTAAAAACCTTATAATATAACCTTAACATGTCATGATGAGTGATTCCAGGGACCAATACTAACACCTTTCATCCTAAATGTTTATCCATGACACCTTGGCTTCCCCTTTCACTAGGCCTACACCTCTTGTTCCATCCTCCCTTTAAACATCATTCACCTACCCATGCATGAAGGGTTTTTCCTCCTTATGGGTAAATTTTCAATCCACCATCCTTTTAATCATGAGGGGATAAAGAAAACATATGTGTCTCTTATCTCATGTAAGAACTAATTCATCGCTTCCTCTAGACACAAATAAGGTGAGATTTAAAACTTGAACAAATATCTCTCTAATATATCTCTCCACCATAGATCTATGGTATACATTTAAAACTCCAACAAATATATCTCTAACATATCTCTCCAACATACAACAACTCTATATATCCAATTTTCATTAAAGTTCTCTAATTTATCTATATGATTAGAACTCCATATATTCTAATGCCTAAGATTCTTCCCTCTTACAAGAGTATATTCTGTTACTCATATGTGTACATGTTGAGGTAGCTCATAAAATAATATCTCATAGATTTTTTTATGTATCTCATCTTCCACCCATTTCTTGCAACTGTTGAACTGATTTTCTTGTTGCCTATTTTAGATTAGTGAAATCATTACAAAGAAAATGAGTAACTCCAAGTATGAGAGGGTTTAAGATACTATTGAATGGGATGGTGATGGATATGGGACCAAAAGAAGAATACCCTCGCATTGAGCTAGATGACCTACATAACAAAGAGAAATCAATAGAAAATTGATTAGTAGATAGATGGGTGGCTTTCCTAAAAATGTTAGTCCCGAGAAGTGAAAAATTCCTAGGATGGATGTCAACCCACATTTTAAATAAAAGGTAGATAAATTTGGTGTAGTAGATAAATAAATTGAAATAGAAACCTAAAATGTGCTAGATGTAGTAAAGATTCAAATTTGATATAAGTAAATACAAACTAAATCAAACCTTGGTGGGTTGACGAGAGAATTTTTTTGAAGGTGACTGAGATATGATGAGAATAAAACGTAGAAAGTAGACCTACTGGGGATTTTTTAAGTTGGGGCTGAATTTGATCTGAACTAGAATGATGCAGATCTGAAAAAAAAACACTAAAAGAGATTTGGATATGGATCTGTCAGAAAAGGATGAAAGAAAATTATGAAGATATGATAACTACCTGATAGGGTCGATGACGTCTGGCCCTAATCGGAGATGACTAGATCTAATGAAGTTTAGATCTAAAACGAAAAGTGTGAAGAATGAAAATATTGGAAGATATGAAGGACTGTGAGATTAAAAAGTAGAGTAGGGATAGAGTGGATGACATATAGGTAAGAAAATGTAAATTGGGTTGAAAATGACCAGACAGTGTCGGTGATGAGTGGATTTGATTTAGGGTTAGATGGAAAAGGATGAATAGAAATGAAAATCTGCAGATGATGATGAAACTAGGAAAACGTTGAGGCCAAGCTCCTGTATGACTGATAAACCTGTAAAAAGGAAAATGAAGACAAAGTGATGAAATGGAAATGGTGGATCTAATCATGTAAGAGAGGAATGAGACTTAAAATCTCTAAAGGGTGAAATAATATCTCTAAAAATAACTCCAAGATGATGATAATAGCTGTAAAGACAAGCAAGAAATGAAGGAACAGTCACAAGAAAGCTCAAAATATCTAAAGTTGCATCCTAAGTAAAGGATGGGCATGGTCGTATTTATAGGGTCAATGGTGACCCGTATGGGTCACCGAAGACTGCGGTGAGCCATTGATTTGGGTTGTGAAATGATGCCCAACTCGAGGAAAAATGGGCCTAAAGATGGATAATTAGGGTTTTGGGTGATAAGGACAAGTTAGGGTTGCCTAGGGGAGATAAAAGGGTAGGTGGGAGGTGGAAAACATTAAATAAAGGCAAGGGGAGATATAATTATTAAATGAGGGGCTAGAGAGGATAAAATGGATCATTTAGGGAGGATAAATATATTAGATGGGGAATTATAATTTAATTAAATATGATTAGGGATGATAAATTAAGGATATAATTAGGATTAGACTAAGGTGGGAACTAACGATTAAAGGGCTAAATTGAATTTAGGAGAGAAAAGGGGATTTGAATGGGAAGAGATATATGTATGTATGATGATGACATTTAAATACAGGGTGAAGGACCAACGATACCAAAAATTGGTGTCTACATTTGGCCCTTTTTGTTGAGTGATTTGCCTTGGGCAAGCCATGAGACAAAAATGAGAAGAAATGAAAGATGATTGATGAGGTGATGCCCCTTAAACTAGGGATCGATGACACAAAGGAAAATCACTCATGAGTTTTAAAGAGATAGATGAAGGGAAAATGAGTGAAAACAGAAGATGCCTCAGATGAGGAGAAATAAAAACTAAAAATAAATAAAATATGGCGGTGATTTTGGAATCACTTTAGTAGGGAAAAAAGTACGGTCTCAATGGATATGATGAATATTTCCTACGAACTTATGAGTTGGAAGAACCATTGCAATATGGATGGAATTTAATGGGAATCCACTCAGATAGATAGTCGAGATGTGGGACCAATGAGTCAAAGGAAGACATTAAAAATATGCGTAAATAATTATGAGGATGGTCAAGAAAATGGTTGTGATGGAATGTTGGGGAAAATGCGGATGCAATATACTGCATACATGAGGAATCAATCAAATATTCGTCTGTTAGGATGAAAAATAATGGTGCACCAGTAGGGAACATGAAGATGACCACAAAGGTGAGATGTAAAAAAAGGAAGTCCATGCAAGGCAAGAAAAAGTGTGACATGGGTGACACACAAGTAAGAAAAGTGATAGAAAATATAATTTAATGAAGAAATGAGGTGAAAGAGTTCAAAGATTGAAAATCAAGGCCAGGTTAATGGTGACCTGATAGGGTTTGTGACGACTAGGGTTGGGGTGGTGACAAGCTAAAGGGGTTGGCAGTGACTAGGGTTAGTGGGGTATATAATCCCCTAAGTTGTTTGACTAAGCTCATTTAAACCACACAAATTGATGACTGAGATTTTTGAGTAAAAGAAAGATTTGAGATTTTGAGTAGTATGGAGGCTAGTGGATCAGCTAGGAAATGTGAGAGGATGGTAAGTGCCTAAGCCTTAGCTTTGTTTTTAATTATTATTTTTTTTACAAATTTTTCTAATTGTTGAGGTTAACGTGTAGGGAAGTCACTGATAACTAGACACATTTGTTGTCGGCTGGTCCTTTTAGAGTGGCGTCCTAGGCTAGGAGACATTGACCCAATATCAGTCAGAATCGACTTAGGCTAAGATGGGAGAATGTGAATTTTTGATACGCGGAGACTAATGATTGTTTGTTTGATGGTTTTTGCAGGCCAGATACACTTTGTGTCTATGAGATAGAGTGTTAGCCTTGTATGATTAGATTACAGGTGATGTGAGTGATGCAAAGTGGTATCACTTGGCCATAGTAGGATTAGGTGGATTCTAACATTACAAGAGGATTCTGAGAGATGTTGGATTGATGATTGATTTGATCAAGATATGGGACATGTGGACTACCATGTTTTGGTTCATGAATGGAGAGATGATAGTCACTATTGAGGACATGTACCATATTTTGATGTTGTTGATATAGGGGGAGACCATAGATTTGATTACTGTGGAGATGAGATTTGGATTATTGACATGGATATTTGGAGTTGATGCCCCATAGATAACTTTTACATCTAGGCACTTTCATTATGAGACTCGATATGAGTTTGGGGTAGTGAGGAGAAGATTGATTTGTGTAATTATGATGGCTATTTCATGCTACACACTTACAGATTCTGGTGGAGTGAGATGTCCATGGACACTTGCAGGGGTATTACAGATATTGTTGATCATAGGATAGTAATTTCCTTTGGGTCTGCCTTGTTCGCACAAGTTTATCATGAGATGTGGATGTATGCAATTGAGAGGAGGTTGGGATTAGATGTTGGGTTTTTGTTACACGGTTAGGATTATGAGCACATTGTTACGATCAGGCCACTAGGGATTCCATAGGTTACAAGAGACCACATTCTACTAGTAGTTAGATTTTTGAGGTGGTGAGTCGATCAGGATCACAGAGATATTGGAGACAGAGCGGAGGATTATTATACTAATAGATTGATAGAGTTGGATGTGGAATAGATTAGATAAAGGTTGTACCATGATTTTATTGCATAGATAGGGTTAGACATTAAGTTAGTGGGGATGAGGCAGATTAGATGGGTGTAGGGGAGGAGACTGGAAATGGTGGAGGTGGTATAGTTTCCATTAGTTATGCGATAGTTTGGAGTTGTGCATACACTATCGGGAGATCCTATTAGATACAGATGAGATGAGGCAGAGAAATACCTACCTAGTTTGATGATGACATATCCTATAGAGGATTTCAGAGCTATATGGGATGAGGATGATGACGTAGGAGTCAGAGTTGGATTTGTAGAATGGATAATAGTGGCATGGGTGGCCCAGGAGGTGGAAACTTCTGCACCAAGGTAGGTGAGGATGGACTCATCATCTTGACATTGAACAAAGTTAACAAAAGGTGTATCATCATCAATCATGTCAGGATACAGGAATTGGATAGAAGAGGGAGCCTCGCCATCGCGTTAATAGGTCAGAGGTCCCAGCGAAATTATGTTTAGGAAATTATTTTTAGGAGGAATAGTTTCAGGATCTATGGAATCTGTGGGTGAAGATGGTGACATGGGTGAATGAGGTGGAAAAGGTTTGTCTTCCTTAATTATATTGACGCAAGCCTTCTTGGGAGGTGGTGCGTGAAATCCAATGCCACTATAGTTATTGTGTTTATAGGTAGTTCAGGAAATGATAGTATGGCGGCCATGTTCATAAAAACTGAAGCCAAAGCCTTTCCATGCACAACAGTGGAGGAAGTGTGGGAAAAGTGGTGGTTGGTAAGGGATTATAGGTCAGATGAAAAAGGTCATGTTTGGGATGGAGGTTCGGGTAAATAAGTTGAAATATCAAGTCACCCATACGTTAGATTAGTACAAAGGTGGGGAGGACCATAACTTGAAATCTTGCCTACACGTTAATCATAAGTAAGGTGATGGCGTAGGTTCCCATACTCTTACGAAGTGAGGAATGTGTCGATATTGTATAGATGGTACTCCCCTAGAGTGAGGCATTGAAAAACACATTTTAAGGGATCAGTAGTTGATATATGGGTAGTAAGGATAGTTGACTCATTAGATGATTGGGTAGGAGGGGTATCGTTTGGTTGGGAAGTAGGGTGGTTAGTTGTGGAGGCTACAAAAGTAGTAGGAATAATAGGGTTAGGTGCAAGAGTGGTGGAAAAAACATTGGTGGATGGGCTTGTGGGTGAAGGAGAAGAGGGAGTAGTGGCAGATACCTTAACTGGTACATGAACATTGTTCGGATATTACAACATGTTATATGTATTGAATGGTGATGAGTTGGTGGGAATGGTGTAGTTATGTCCTTCATGCTTGAATTTTACACAACGGTGTAAAGTTGAAGGGACACAACCCATGAAATGAACCCAGGGTCTTCTGAGAAATAGGTTATATTGAAACTTCCCCTCTAATACGTAGAATAGTTCCAGGACAATGTGAGGGCCTACGCAAACATGAAGGATAATAGTGCCAAGGGTGGAGGTGATGGCATCGTTAAAGGAGCGTAGCATAACTAGGTTATTATGAATACAGTTATAAGGAATACACATTTGATTATATATGTGGGAGGAGATGATGTTAATACTAGCACCACCATCAATCATGACATTTCGTACGTGTATGCTATCGATACAGAGAGAAATGAATAGGCCAGGATCAGGGTCATCTGACTGGAGAGGTATAATATCCTCTTCAGTGAAGATGAGGGTGACGACTTGAGGAGTGGTCATGCGGTAGGAGGAGGAGCTGATTTGGTTAGCAAGGCCACATGGTGAAGGGTGATAATCGAGGTAACTAGTGTGGGGTCATTGGGAAAAACTTTAATGGATTGCAGAACCTCAATAAGGGCTTGTATGTGGGATTCAGATGTTTGGACGATATCATACCAAGACATCTTTAGAGGAGACTAATGTAGTTGTTTTACCATTGTGCGATGGGTGACCCTATCAGAGATAGGGTATGTAGGTCCATGGATGGTGATTTTGGGAGCGGGTGCAGATGGTATATTGGGTATGGAGTTGGTTGATGGGTTAGTTGCTTTTTCTTTTCCTTTGTCTCTTTGAGCACGAGTAACAACATGAACCATGTTAATCTGGGGGAGGTGGATGAAGAGGGTGTGTCATGAAAGCTATAACAACATGAGGGGAAAAATCCTAGCGGTGGATAAGAGCCTTGTGAAATGAGTAGGGTGCACTAAAATTTGGGTGGTGATTTGGCCAACTCTCTAATATGGACCATGTTGATCTCAAATTTTAGAGGTGAGAAAATGGTTGTGGGGGTGGAGATACTGGTTGCTGATTTTTTAAAGGATGATGATGTGTGGTGACAGGTGAAGGTGGAGCATAGTCCTCATTAAGAAGGTCATCCTCGTCAAAATTTTGTTTAGGCGGGAAAAGTTGGAGAAGAACGGTCTTCAGAGCTTTAAAATTTTCAACATCATGTCCTAGCACACGATGATATGCACAAATCTTGGTTTCATCAAACCCTTTCAGTTTGGGTTTGAGAGGATTGTAAGGTCAAAGCGGTGGTAATGTGAAGATGGAAGTCTCCAAGAGATTGGTTAAAATGTTGGCATAGGACCTCGCTAACGGATCACAATGGGAAGTGAGCGTGGGTTTGGGTACATGTGTGACTGATTATGAGGGAAGATGATTTATAGGAGGGGGAATGGGTTGGTCCAGTAGTTTGGTATGTGGAGTGGTCTTAGGTCTTTCTAGCATCTACTTGGGTAAAGGTGGGGTAGAAGAGCTGGTGATGGAAGATTTGGTTGGGTTGACTACCTTATTAAATGGTAGTAGATTCTTAGCTTTGGGTTACACCTCCTTGGGTAAAGGTGACACAGGAGTATGGGATGTAGAAGGAAAAGTAGATGGTGGAAGAGGATGGGTTACCCATGGGGGCAACCAAGTTGTATTAAAGGTGGTTGGTATAGGTTGGGTATGTGGCATTGGTTGAAGTTGTATAGGAAAGGTTGGGGTTATAGTAACTGGCGGAGGTATAGGTGGCAAGGAGTGTACAGGTGAGGGTGAGGAAGTTTGGTTTTTGGGTGAATGAGGTGTAACAAAGGCTCATGAGGCATGAGTAGGCTATTTAGCTTTTGAATAGCCTTGACTATGAGATTATTTGGTCAAGGTTGATGGATGAGGCCCTAGGATGGATGTAAGGGGGGAAGGTGACAAAGGTGTGGTAGGCTAGACTAGTGTACGTGGCTTAGAGGGTTGGGGTTGATTTTTAGGTGGGAGGATAATGCTGCTGTGGACTTTAGAAGATTCATCTAGGTCCAATCTAACAGGTGGGTGAGTAAGACTTGATGTCGGCATAACACCCAAAGTATTGATGGGTCCAGATACGGGTGGGGGAGTAAGTGTGGGTAGGATTTTAGGTTTGGGAATAGTTGTAGTGATGGGTAGAAGTTTGGATGGAGGTAGGTATGATGAAGAGGAATTTGTTTCAATTGGCACGGTCAATGTAGTTTTGGTTTCCGAAAATACCTTTGGGTAGATTGTGGAAGTATCTTCAGGCAACATTTACATTTGGGTCAAAACAGGGAGTCGAAGACATCCCCATAACATGGAATGATCAATGTTATCCAAACGATCGACCAACCGTGAAAATGAGACTACTAAAGAAGAGGATGGAATGTGTTGGGTGGAAATTCCTGTAAAATATGTATGTGAGATAGGGAATTGGCTAGCCTCGGATCCTGTAGGTAAGAGATCCGAGATCATGTAAATAGGATCCTAGGGTGCTAGAGGAGAACTATCCCTAATAGGTAGTGACATGTCTGAAGAATCTCCCATGGGTAGGAGAGATAATAGGTCAAGTGAGGTAGACTTATCTCTTGATGGAGGAGAAATCGATGATTTTCTTGTGGATGGGAGAATAACAAGTGTTGACATTTCAGAAGGTTGGGAAGCATACGATGACACAAAATCGGTAGAAAGTATGGGTTCCTACATGAGAGAAAGGGGAGATGATGGGGAATCCTTTATGGGTGGAGGAGTAGAAGATGTATGCTCCTCAGTGGGTGGAGGATCTCATGCCAAGATTTTCTCAATAGATGAAGTAGGTAGGTTTTGAGGAACAATTGGCACGATATCAAAAACTGTGTGAATCTCACGGACATTATTGTCACTGGATGAAGGTTCACTATTTTGATTAGATGATGGTTTATGATTAGGGAATGGATTTTTGAAGATGTGTAAATTCTAATTTGCTAGCACATTCGGGTTGTCTACGACAAGGTCTCAATTGTCTATCATCTCTTGAACAATGTTTTTAAAAGTTATGTAATTACCATCACTAGTCCTTCAACACGATGATAATTTCATTAGTCGTGTTCTTTAAAACATACAGGCATAGGATGAGTGGGATTAAAACCTGTATGAGGTTTTATGGGAGGAAGTGTAATGGCTCCAAATTTAAGAATATTTTCCAAGACTGAAGAATAGGGCTCTCTGATCGAAGTGTACTTCCACTGGTCCCACCAAAATTGAAAGGACTAGATTGGAGAAAGATTGGAAAAAGGTTGGGCCTGATTAGAAGGATGAGGTGGACCCACCTTGAGGACTACCATGTTGGCAGATCCTTTGGGATTTGAATAGTTATTTTGGGGTTTTGAAGATGAAGAAGAATCATTTGATTTGAATGGGGTGTTCTTGTTCTGTAATTGGATTTTCTTTTCTTAAGTGACACAAATTTCTAGTTTTCGGGCCATGGTGAATGATTCATCAAAGGTTTAGACGGTTTGGACTTGCAGAGTTGGTGAGATGTGTCTAGCACAAGCTCTAGTGAACAACTCAATAAGTTCAGTTTGAGGTAGTTGGAACATCAATTGGTTAATGAGACTCTGCCAGTAGGCAATGAAATCTGTGATAGACTCAACTTCATACTGTCAGGTTGAATAGAGATCGGTCATGGTGACTTTATTGGTAACATAGATTGAAAAATGATCTAGGAAAGCTTAGGATACTTGAATAAAGGAATAAATAGAATGTCAAGGTAGTCTGCTATACCAATCCAATGTTTGTCCTGTCAAGGACATTGGGAAAGTTCATAGTAGCAAAGTGTCATCATGGGTGATTAGGTAACACCCATGTTTGAATGACCGTAAGTGTTGATGTGGGTCTTCTTTACTATTAAAGTGATTGAATTTAGGCATTTCCTAATGCATTGGGTAAGGATGAATGGGAATAGATGGATGGATAGGCTCATTACATATTTCATCGTATGTTAAATAATTACGAGAGATAGAAATAGATGCTTCTAAGGTTTGCATCTTCTCCATTGTCATTTTAATGAGGTCGTTAGTTAGTTGGGATGAATGGGTGCCCCCTGTAAAAAAAGGGGGGTTGATGATGAATGTATGAAGTGAGTGGTATGCTAGTGTATGGTGGCGTTGAGTATGAGAACTAAAAAGGAAGAATAGATGTAGGTGGCACATAACTAGCATAAGCAGATAGATGAGGTCAGGGGTTTGTTGGTAGTATGTGTAAGCGGGTGGGGTAGTTGTAAAAAATCTAGTGGTGATTGGGGGTAAGGGTTGTGGGATAGAAAGGATGAGGTTTTGGAAAGGGGTGTAAGTTTCTCGACACTGGAGGAGGTTGCGATGCAACATGGTTATATGTAAAGTGGCAGGATGCAGATGAAGTTATACTCATAACGGTTGCTATCAGAGGGAAAATAGATGTCGCGGGTGCAATCGATGATGTAGATGCTATAATTATAGTAGCTATGGGATTTAGCTGAGACACTATAGGTGATAAAGTGGATGATGGTAGTGTTAAACTAGTGCTAGATAACATAGAAGTGGGGGCTAGAGCAAGAGGGATAGATATGTGCATGTCATATATTAATTGTCTTAAGGAATCTTGGGTGAAAGAATGAGTAAGTTAGTACTGGAGGGAAATGATATTCTAGTTGAGGACTCTCGCAAACGCATCGTCACCAGTAGAAATGGGGATAAGCTGAGTCGGATCTATAGGTGTAGAATATATGGCGGTGGACTAGGTGGGAGTGGCTAACAACTGGCATGAAACATGAGGGTGTTAATTTGGATGTGATTCAACACCAAGTGAATCAGAGTATATCAAGTGAATTGTGCTCTGTAAATGACACAGGGAACAACACAGTTGGGGACAAAAACAAAATTCTAGTAGGAAAATTTGGTAAATGTATTGATTAAAATCAGAACAAAGTGATCGATGCCAGTCTAACTCACCAATGATGGTTAAGGTGTGACCGATGTTGGTTATAGCAACCGATACCTGATTATTGTGAGAAAATGATAGTTTCAGTAAATGAGGCAAAAACTGATGATTTTCAGACAGGAAATTTGTATTTGATGACTGTTATCAGAGTATCAGAGAGTAAAATGATACACAAGAGACTCTAAATAGAAGAGAAGATGAGATAAGTGTATTTTGGGTAAATTAACCTAAAGAACAAGGAATCTGACGCTATTTTGGTAAACCGATGGTGGTCAGATATAAACTGATGATAGTTTGACTGGATCTGATGTCGGTTACTGTGAAATCTGAAGAATGAGGAAAAAATGACTTTTTGTGAATTTGCATTAGATGAATAATCAACCTAAAAGTCTAGGGATGATACGATGAGGTCCTGACACACTCTGAAAAAGTTAGAATATTCTAGCTATGATGGTGGAGTGTGAAAGGAAAAAATAAAAGTGAAGAATCATATTCTTACACCTCAAAAAAAAAAGTCAAGCACAAAGCTAACAAAAATATGTAACCCAACAAGTGATTTTAATGTGTTTAGATTATGCTATTTAAAATATTGACTCATGAATTTAGAGTAGACTTTTTGGTTGGGAAGGCTTCCTATAAAGAAGGAAATTCTAAAGGTGAGGTTTGAGGTTATGTTATGGCGGGGGTGGGCCATTATCTTAGGTGATGAATGGAAAGAAGATAACCTTCTGGGTGCCCCACTGTCAATCCTCTGATCGTGTGATCATTGACAACTTCTTCCGAGTGGGATTTTGTTTAAGAAGATGTATATATTCCAATTTTTGTAGTTTGGCAAAGAGAGAGAAGAAAGAATGTGATTTTCTATGATTCAATTATGTCAACCATCAGCTAGGCATGACTTCCAGCATATAGGCTGCCCTAATTTTTTAATGTGAGTTATAATGCAACAAATCATAATGCTATGTTTAAGTGTTTTAAGCCCAAATCGAAGTGTGATATTTTATGTAGCAAGTAGTGAATAGGAAGAGGGATGCTCTTTCGCTAATGCAATAGGAATGAAAGAAAAGAAGTATTCTTTTTATAGACACCAAAAACACAATTCCTTTTAGACAATAGAAAGAGAGGAAGATAGTACTAGAGAGGAAAATTAATGTGTAGGCTTTTCAAAAGGGAAAAAAAAACATAAATTTTACCTAGGAATGAATAAAAATGCAAGGAACCCCGAATGGGTCCCATCTGGGCATGCCAAAATGTTTTATCATTTTCTTTAAATTTTTAGACAGAAACTAGATAAGGGTGTAGGCCAAGGAGGAATACCAATTGTGAGCGATTTGGTTTAAAGGTCATTGCACGCGTTCTAAATTCTTGATCCAATGCTAACTATGAGAGATTCATTTTAGCTAGGAGAAAACTACCTAAAATACACAACAAGACCACAAAAAGAGGATTAAATAATATATGTCAGTGGGCTACTTAGCGTGTGCTAGATCCAAGAATTTTGATACTTCCTTAGTGACATTCAACCCACTATTTAATACAATTTAATGTAAGAAATAACATAAGTTAAATATAATCCTACTACAGTTGATATGATTTAGGTATCTCATCTAAATACAATAAACAAATCTAACATAACAGGATTGGCTATGATCAGATCTGGAAATAAGGTAAATAAATAAGGTGTTAGAATAGGTCAGGGTAAGATTCTGGGTCACTTGAATCACTTGAAAAGGGTTATTGGGATCTGGTATTAGTAGGACTACCAAATACAGAGACTGACATGTTGGTCTACTATGACTGACGATGGTTTAGTAAGAACTGACGATGGTTATTACGGGATAGTAATAACTCAATAGTTCATGGTTTTGGGGATTGTTTCTGAGTCTGGATCAGAGATGGTGAGGAGTTGGTTTAGGTTTGGGGAGATGTTGGTAATATTCAGAGGTACTCAGGAGTAGAAAGAGGTGATTAAACAAGTTATGAGTGATGGGAATGGTTGGGTTCACAGTTTGGCAATAGTGGTGGGGTGAAAATATAACTAATGGTTGATAAAAAAAGGTGAAGAAATCTTATAAACTGAATAGAAATGAAGTGGTGCAGTTCAGAGACACACTTACTATTATGTAGGTTCAATGGATGGGTGGTGGTGATGGTTGATCGGTGAAATGGTGATTAGTGTCATGGTAGTGCTTCCCAGAGTGCTCCTGTGAATGAAAATACTTTCTGATCAATGGATTTGATGGCTACAGCTACTTGGATGTGTGAAAGAGATCTGGTTCTTGCTTGCATGCAGATCTCGTTTTTCTCAAAAATCAAGAATGTGTCTAACCTCTCAAACAAGGTTACCAAAATGGTTATATGGTAACCAACAACGTTTTAGGGTTACCAGCGTCGGTTAAGGTGGGATATCCTAGGTTTCCTAAAATAGAAGATCCTGGCTATTCTCCTCCAGCTTTTTCTCATTTTTGTACTAGGTCTAAATGGAACGTTGCACTTAAATACACATGAATGTGGTTAGAGGAAGAATAGGCATGTAATTTTAGGTTTATACTAAGTCTTAGTTCATTAAGGTAAGTAGGGCTAACTCTTAGTTAGTTATGGAAACATGCTATGAATAGGTATATGGTGATGTGTCTAGGTGAGTTGTCTAGGTGAGGTGGAAGTTGGTTGTAATTATGGTAATTAAATTATGAATGAAGTGAGGATGAGTATTAATTTAATCGTAAATAATTAAATTATTATTAATGCGGGGTATAAGGGTCATGGTTAGGTGAATGTGTTTAAGTTGGCTATTCGAAAGGGGACCAAGGGGAGTGTGACCCAATTTTGGTGTCTATAGTGACATACAATGAAGTTCATTTTTAGACAAGAAAAACACACCAAAAGTTTCAGATTTATAATTTTAAAGGGTCTAAGAACGTATAATTCTAGGTCATGACTGTAAAAATTAGGTCTAAACCATACAATAGTTGTATAGTCCTACCCCAATTTAGTTTCTATATTTAACACTTGCAGTAAATCACTTCTAGTTTCTGATATTTCTATTCCTCATCCTTCACATCTAGATGATTTTTATTCTACCATTTACTTCTGAGTTCTTCTCTCCTTCCATGTGTTTAAGTACTTATCATTTATTAGTTTATACATGTATGAATACACTATTCTGATTATGAATGATTACTGTTGGAAACTAATTATATTAGAATATTAAACCTGTTGCAAATCCTTACACACTTCTTATTTTTTTGTATTCCATACCATCTAGAATTTAATTAGGGCGTAAAATTTTGTGAACCTGACTCACGATTGATTCGTACACCTTTTTCAAAACCCTATATTCCCTAATGTTTCATATCTAAATTCTATATTTATATCCAAACCTAATTTTCATCTATCACATGCCCCAAATATGGTTTTCACAAATTTCTCCAAGGTCTCATGGTTGATCCTTCCCTTTGGGTCTCTATCTAGGGCTTCCTAATTGCCAAATATTCTCTAGTCACATATATAGTTTCAAATTCCTTAGAGGCTTTTCTTTAATTTTATATATTTAATGAAAAAATATTTTTGTTTGATTTAATTATCTATACAATTATTAACAATTCAAAAATATTGTTGTTAGTAATTAGTGCATAATCAATAAAATCTAAAAAAATTACAAATTCCTTGGATATTTTTATTCCACATATTATTATTTCAATAAAACTCTTTTGGTTTCATTTAATTAACTATTTATTTTCATAAACAATTGTTTCAATAAATTAATGACGATCACGTTTTTCTAAAAATCTCCTTTGGGTCTTCTCCTCTGTGGTCTCTTGTTTTTTCATCCACCCATGTTGATTAGTATTATTTATTATCTGAGTGGAGGATCTTTTATCATTTTATGTTATCTGTCCCATGTTACTAATTACCAAGTCTCCTTGTATAATTTACTACAATGTTACCACACATACAAGCATACTATGATATAAGTATTGCAACAAACAATTCTCCATGTTGATATGAAACCTTCCTATGTGAATCAATATAAAAAATTCCCACGTGGATTCAATTTTGAGAGATATTTCATCCCCTTATATTAATAATGATGAAATATTTCACAAGGATATCCTAGAGTCTATTTAAGCACTACACTATGGTTTTCAAGTCCAATTTCAAGCTAGGAGTGTTGAGATCAAATCTCTCAAGGATAAGATAACACATTTAAATGATTCCTCCAAAGCCTACATAAAAAAGGTCTCTACAAATCATGATAAAAATAGTTATAAGGATACCAAAAATAAATGTGATACAAAAATTATGCATGATACATGTGCTCATACAAGTGAAGAGAAATCACTACATAGAGGCAATAATGTGTATATTCCAAAAGATCAATCTTGAATAATATGACAACCACATTAGAAATAACCTCTTTGGTTTGAAAATAATGCTCAACAACATAAAATTATCTATAAGGTACTCGATAAGTGATTAATCACTTTCCTACATACTCATTACTATCCCCTCTATTAGATTGAAAAAATCAAAGGTCGACTATTTTGTAATTTTCATGGTATTAAAAATATCATGACAATGATTTCTATGCTTTATAATGAAGAATAAAAATAAATGAGTGTTGAAATTCTCCTATTTAATCATCTCAAGTACCTCAATATAAATAAATTCCTACAGATGATACACATGTGTGAAATGAGCATAATATAATACTGAATGATACAAATTTTATTATACCATAAGAGCCACATATTCAAAAATTGGATTTGAAAGAATTACATCTAGTGGAAAATCCACCATTAGTGAAAGAATTATATTATACTATTGTGAAAACAAAAATGGAAACGATACCAATAGAGCATGAGAAATTTCACAAGCCAATAGAGAATTTAGAACACACACAAGCCCCATCACAGGGAAACACAACAGTGGATTATATAGACATCTCTACTTCCTCAGAAAAAATTGGTTAACATTCTAATTTGGATGATGACATTGATTGGGATGGTGAATATAATGTAAATCTAAATGATACTGGTTATAATGAATAATTTTATATGACTGATTATCATTTACAAAAAATCAAATTTTAAGTCTATTAATGAAGAAGATATACTATTTTGATATAAAAATTACTTATTTCTCAACAAATTTTCAATGAGAATCTAGCTACGTAAAACATGAAATCTTATATGAAACTAGGTACTACATTTCATTTTCCACAAATAATTCACAAGAGTGCATCTTTAGGATCTAGATTGATCATATGTCCTCTATTTGATTAGCTTACCCATCATAACACATCATTGGATTAGTCATGATACTTTATTAATTAGCACATTATATTCAATCATTGGCTACATGTACTCATGGAAACTCCCTTCTCAAATACTTCAGGGTATACGTGGATCTCCTTTCCTTCCTTTCTAATAATAGGTTTCTTTACAATATATATGTCCCTACCTACTTTTGTAAGGGAAATTCTTCCAATGTGTTTTAATTTTTATATTCTTCATAGTTATTCTATGATACACAACATGGCTTCTAAGTAGATTATACATGAACATCATTCATCTCTTTTGAAACTTGTAGATATTACGAACCCTTCACCCTGTGAGTGATTTGTGCCTCTCCATGATGATATTATTGGATAACTATTGTGTTATCCCATTTCTTTTACATAAATATTTTCAAAACAACTTTTAAAAATTTAAATAATCATGTTATACAATAACTTGAAAATCATGACATGTGTTTGGTGTATTTTGATAACTTGTTTCTTTATACATGTTGTTTTTCATGTTGGTTTGATATATAACATATTTACTCTTTACACACATGCATTCATGCATTATGTTGAGTTTTATGCAAAAAACAAAATGATATGCCATGATAGGATCTGAGTTGGTTCTTTAACTACTCTTCTAAAGGAACCCACCACACTATACAAGTTCTTTTGTTTCATTATATGTTAATTTATACCTTCTTCATCATTCTTAGTTATATACATAGTGATTATTGTTATCGTTTAAGCTAACATGACTAAAAGTCACATGTATCTTGTGAAATAATTGTGTGTGTGTGTGTGTGTGTTTTCTATCTACACTTTCTTCATATATTATTTTCACTACTTGGGCAAGTGCACAAAAATGGGGGTCAAAAAAGTGGCCAATTTTTTTAGTTGAAGTGAAACACGAGCGCATTTTAGGAAAGCACAGGTGTGTTTTGAATTAATATGATTGATAATTACCAAGCCTAAAAAGAAAGCACGTTATAACATGATTCACTATAATAAAAATGTGTTATAACACATTCACGTTTGTGTTAGTAATGTTACATATGTGCATTAGGGAGGTATATATTTTCCAAAAAAAATAATTTATAAGGTTTTCATGTATTAATCTTTATACATTATTATTTCTTATACTTTAAATTTATTTTAGTAAATATAATAAATTAGAGTCACTCTACATCTTATGGAACTAGTCTCACATATTCATAATTCATGGTTTAGAAGATAATTTTTCATATTCTAATCTCGTTAGTATATAGGTATTTTTTTAGGATTTCAGCATTCAACCTAAATATTTTAGGGTTTAAATTCTATAATAAATATCTATTTTGGGAAATAATATAGTCATTTTTTAGGTTTTAGGGCCTTCTTGATTAGTTATTGACATGTTGTCATCCAAAATCTATAACATGAAAAATTGAAACTTTGAACATGACAACTAAGCCTATGATTGAAAATAATGGTTCCCTATCATTGTGAATCCTTCCTTTGGCAATATTACCCTCAGTTCAACCCTCACACCAGATTAGATGAAATTATGAAATTATTAAGTGTGCAAGAATGATCACCCAAGATTATTGATGAATTCATTATGACTCAATGAAAGACTACTTCCTCTGGAGGCCTAAAAAGGCCATTTTTAGCCATTCTATAGCCAATAAACATATTATGAGAGAATTCAAGGAAAATCCAAAGCATATGAGGATGATATAAAAATTTCCATTAGAAGGTGACATTTTTATGCACACTCCTCCTCAATGGAAACTCTGACAATTCAAGATTTTCACGAAAGTGACAAAACTTTACAACACTTAGGGACTTTGTGAAGATGTCAGCAACATACTCTTCAGTTAACATGAACTTGAGATTTATCTCATCACTTTGAATCTTCTCACGGGTGAATATGTATCTCAATGTTCTTTTTCCTCTGATGTTGAATTGGATTCTTAATCAAGAGTAATACAACTTTGACCACCACATAGAAGATAAACACTTCCTTTAGCTTCCATGTGTATCTCTACCAAAAGCCATTGCAACCACATGACTTTTTTACTTCTTCTATTGTACTTCTTTGCCTTAGTAGAAAAATAGAGGCTGTTGATTGTATTTGTTGTTCCAAGTAATGGTTCTTACACCAAAAAACTTAAACACATATCTAGTATATTTTATAACACAACATCAATATGGTTATAATAAAAATCTACATAAGATAGAATTTTCATTCTTATTATAACACAACCCATAATTGATTGTTTCTTTCGAATATATAAAAATTATTTTTGCAAGATTCCAATGATCTCTAAAAAAGGTTCCTACATAAACCTTGAAGTAATTTCTTTTGTATAGGAAATATCTGATTTATTTATAGTTAGATAAATCAAACTATTAACTAACAACGTATATAAAATAGGATCAACTTTTTTCATATGCAGATTTATGATCAATATTTATTCCAACTTCCATTGAAGTAGAAAATAGTTTACAATCAATCATAAGAAACTTTTTCAATACAATGGTTGCATATTGTGTTTTGAAAAATAACAATAGAATGAAATACAATCATACAAATAACATGATGTGAGAGACCTAACTCATTCATTTCAAAATACTGCTTTAATTTCTCTTTAATCCTATGAATTAAATCAGAATTATCACAAAAAATAAGCAAATCATCAACATATATACATATAATAATAATATGTGAGCCTTATTGCTTAATGAATATATAACTGTTAGAAGAACAATTAACAAAACCTAAAAGTTTAAAGAAGGAAACAATTTTCGCATATCAAGATCTAAGAGCTTGTTTTAAACCATACAAGAATTTCTCAACTTACAAACATAGTTTTCTTTACCAATTTCTTCAAATCCTTTAGGTTGAAGCATTTAAAGTTATTTTAAATCGTAATTCAAAAAAGTATTTTTCTTATCCATTTGGTGGATTTCCCACCCAAATTAAGCGACAATTGCAAATAAGGCCCCAACAATACTCATTTAGCTACAAGAAATATCTCAACATAATCAATACTAGGTTTCTAAGTGAACCCTCTAGCAATAAGTCTAGCTTTATGTTTGTTAATATTACCATCACCATTATATTTTACTTTGTATATCCACCTAGACTCTATAATACTTCACGGCTTAGGTTCATACAATGTAATTAATGCATGGTACATATGATGGCTTCTGGTTATTTTCCTAAGATTAATAGGATTTGAGTTTTCTAACATAGATTGAGCCCAATCTAATTTTTTATTTAGGAAGATAAGAGTTTTAGAAACATCTATAACATTAAAACATCATCATGACCATTAACTAAATCAAAATAAAAATCATCATTTAGAAGTATTTAATGAAGTAACTTCAAGAGAAGAAGACAACACGTGTAAACCATTCACTAGACTATATCTATACATTTCATATAAACTTTGATAATTAACATGTCATAACCTTTCATGCAATAGTTTTGAATTATTCAAACTTTGAGATATAAAACAAGATGCAGAAGAAAAATCATAAAAAATATATAGATCATTTCTTTGAATTCCTTCAGCTATTATACTCTCATTACTATCCTTGATATACCAAGTATCTTTCATGCATGGATTCTAGTTGTGTCCATAGCTCTTTTCAATGTTCGATATTACCAATGTGTAGAAGGTACTCATCGTTCACATTGTATAGAAAGAGCATCTCACATTCGTTGTAAGAATGCATTCATGTTATTTATAGTTTCTTGAAGACCGGTGGGAGCAACCTTAGATCCAGAAACAATCGTCTAGAGTTTCCTCACCATAAATTCTATTTTGACCCAAATGTTGTAGTTGGTTTCATTCAGGATCTGGATTTTGTCAAAACAAAAATAGTTGGACGTCATTATTTTCCTAAACCTGTAAAACACACCCCATTATAATATACAATGTACCAGAAAGTTAGATACATATTTATCGATAAAAACAACACTTTTAATAGAATAAGATCTAAAATTTATAGATCTAAAGAAACTATTTGATCATAACTAATTCTGTCATTACAATGCATACTAATTAATCTTCCATGATCAAAATAATAACCCGCATTATAAAGGGATCTGCATTATATCCCAGATTTATATAAAAATATTTCCGACCATAAAGCAGTGAAGAAGAGACTCCTAAGAATGCATAACAACTTCAAATTTCTAAAAAAATTAATGTAGACAAAAATCTGGCCAGCTTAAATGTGACGTCTAAATGACCGTCATAATGGCTTATTTTTGGTCTATCATGACGGTCATTTAACCGTCAATTTTAACACAATTAAAGTTCCTAGAACATACGAGCTTAAATTTGACGTCTAAATGACCGTCATATTGTCTTATGTTTGGTCTACCGTGACGGTCATTTGACCATCAAATTTAATGAAGCCAAAACTTTTTGTGTATTTCTAGAATGTGAAATTCTAGAATTTTTTCTTTTGTATAATATTAGGGAGGTTATATTTTAACACGTTATAATAGCCTATTATAATTTATAGTGTAAAAATATATACACTTTTTTATAAAAAATGTATATAATTTATAGAAGGAAAATAAAAAACAACATATATTTCATAAAAATTATAAACTATAGTATATTGTTTTTATATTTAAAAACACATATCCCTTATTAAAGGGGTTTAAAGGATATAGACTAGGTTAAAAGAATTTTACCAGCTACAAGTAAATTTATGAGAGTATAGATTACCCTTAATTTACTCTTAATTTACTCCTCCCTTCATTTACTCTTAATTTTACCCTGCACACATTTAAAAGTATGGAAATATTGTAAAATATTTTATATAATTTCTGCAAACTAAAAACTTTAAAAATTTTATGTGGCTATAACTACCAATATTTTAATAAATATTTACCACACTTCACGTGGGCTACCAATAAACTAGCCCCCCTTTTTTAATTCTCCATTTATACTTGAGAGTTCCACATTTATACCTAAGATATTATCTTATTTTATTAACCACTCCCACTCTTATATAAAATGAAACCTTTAAATAAGTTTATTTATATAGTTTTTATAAACTATAAGATCTAAATGAATGGGCCGCCCCGTTACATGGATAATATAAATAGTTATGGACACATGTTAGGTTTTATTTAATAAGTATTAAGATTTAAAAAGTAATCCTTTCATGGTCAAGAAATAAACACTGGCCCCTTACTAAAAAAAGTAAGCACTTTTGTTTTTCTAAAACATATATAAACCAAATCTAATAAAATGTATATTTTAAGCAGTTTTAAAATAACTATATATATAAAATATGATTCAAACTTAGGTTTGTTTTAAAAAAAGAAGAAGATATGCCTAGATTTATAATTTAAGTTTAAATATGATTTAAATTTAGGCTTAGAATATGGTCTGTTGACTCTTCCCTCAATCCCATGTAATTTTAATATGGGTTAAGACTTTTAATATATAGTTTTTTTTTTCAAAACTATATAAATTTTAATATGATGTTTATATAAATTATTATATAAACCTTATCGAAATATTTAACTTGCAAACATTTGAAATTATATAAAACATGAAAATTATTTCATATAGTAATAAATCCTTTCTTTTTCTGTATGTGACTTTCACGCAGGTAAATATTTGAAGCCCATTTCACCTGTGCATACATCAATCTCCAAACAAACATTAATTCCATATAATTTACAAAAATTAAATGAAATTAAGAATCATATCATATTACATTTCTCCCCAAAAAATAGGGATTTAAAATTGAAAAACCCTAATTTTTTTGCCGAGAGTTTAATTACACAAATGTAATGCCAAAATAAATTGAGAAAAAAGGAGACCAAATACTTTTAAATACCCTTTTGGGTTGGTTAAAAAACCCATACAAATTAAATAAATAAAATATAAAACATTTGATCTTAATTTATTTAATTTACCTCCCTTTGTTACCATGTTAGAATTTGAGGATTCTAATAAATACAGATTTAATCAACTTACATATTACATAATGGTACAATAAATATTTAAATAAAGATTACATCATAACATAAGTAAATAAAAAAATACTTACATGAAATAAATAACACAGGTGACACAATATTTATAGTGGAAAACGCCAATAGGGTACCATGTTAGAATTTGAGGATTCTAATAAATACAGATTTAATCAACTTACGTATTACATAATGGTACAATAAATATTTAAATAAAGATTACATCATAGCATAAGTAAATAAAAAAATACTTACATGAAATAAATAACACAGGTGACACAATATTTATAGTGGAAAACCCCAATAGGGTAAAAAACGACTTTGAAAATAACCTTTTACTTCAGAGAAATTATTTTAATCCAATAAGATCACCTCCTCCTTTAAAACTCTATTTACCAAGGGTAAAACGAAATCACTTGATTTGCACACCTTTGATATATTTCCCGAATATATCAAATGACGACCTAAAGTCCTTTTTATATAAGTTGATCGGGTATGTCTCCCAACCCACCTTTTCAACCTAAAATGGTTGACACATACACTTAGGTTTATAATATTTAATATTAGAAATATAATCATTTCATGATATTAAATGTTTAACCTAAAGTATATACCTAAGTTAGCATATTTAATAATAGAAATATAAATATTTCATATTATTAAATATTAACCTATATATTAGTGATTGACCTATATACATTAAGGGTTGGCCAGACCACTTAATCATTATGTTCCAACATATTGAAGATGTCTGAGGCAGTTTAGGAAGTTTTGGGAAAGAGTTTTATTCATGAACAACTTGTGTAAGACCAGGTTTTCTTGGTGCAAGGAATGAATGTCCTAACGGTGAAAGATAAAACCTTCAGATGATTCCCAAAGTTCTAGAAGGATTTTGGAGGAAAAAAAATTAAAGGATTAGATAATGAATATGATTGTGAAAATTAATCTTTTTCTTTTCCATTTGAGTAAGAATACCTTCTTAATGGTGAATGTATGAGTATGAAAGTACTCAAGTCTTTTAGGGATGATACCACTCATGAAGACAAAAGTGTGATATTCAATGATATTTGGGAATGTGAGTTCTAAGTGTTCAACCATTTCCTTAAGACCCAGTGTGAATAATTTAAAAATGAGTATGAATTTTTCTTTTTCCCTTATGGTGGAGAAGATTGTATCAATAATGGACAGAATGAAATGAAGGTGCTTGAATATCCCATGTGTACTGCCATCACACAGAGTATTGTTATATCCCACAATGAGAATGATGATCATTTTATTTTTTCCCTAAATTTTTTTTCAATCTATATTCAATAGATTGAAAATATATGGAAGCCACGACATGACATGCAATGGGTCAAACATGAGTTGGTGAGTATGAAATAAAATAATTTGGGCTACTTGTCAAACATGAATCAAAAGGAGGTCTATGTGATTAAATAAAATGTGGAATTATTCTAATTCTATAGTCAATCTAATATAAAGAACAACAGTAAATGACAAATAAATGTGTAAAGAAAATGACTCAAGCAATCTAAGCTATGAAAATATGAAACCCTAAAGTGTAAGAAGGGTTAAATAGAGCTTAGATGATTCGTAGATATGTTTTGACTGTATATAAAGTAGATCAGATAAATAGAATGTTAGAACGACCATAAAAAAGCTCCATAAAACATAGATATGGAATAATAGGTTGGATTAGGGCACTTGGAGAGGTACAGGGGTACCTGTGGGCACCCTAGTCTTAGATATGGGTGCCTTGGCCTATGAAATGTTCTCATGTGTTATCTTCCTGTCACACTAGTGTCACTGAACTCGGTTATTTGTCAGTACAAATCAATGATTAAGGAGAGACATGCAAAACCCCAAGACGTGTATCAAACTCCTAAAAAATAAAGATGCATATGAAGGGGTCAAACTATCTTGAACTGCCATAATGGTGGACTTACTAACTGAGCATTGCACTACATCTGACACCTGATGTAATTTTATGTGCTTATGTGTGTAATCATTCCCTAGGTGCTCTTGTGCCAGTCACACTTTGTGAAAGTAGTGAGCAATAACTATGTGTATAAATGTAATAAAATGGTGGATGAAATAGAATAAACTTCCCTCCTATGCAGTGCGATGCAGATGAACTAGCCTTGTGCCTTCTTGTGGTGCTAGATGGATGCAAATGGAGTCATGGATGGATGCAACCTTAGGTGATGATAGTAGATCTTAGTGTTTGGTCCCTCATTATGGTATCATAACTTTATATTTATATGGTTCTCTTGTTCTAATTTCATAATTAACCCTGAAAAGGATGACCACTAAAAAGATAAAAAGCTTAAACAACTAGAAAGTGCCCAAAAGTGGTGGGAAAGTGTAAAAAGACTTAGGGTTCATAAAATGGGACCAGGACGCTTGGGGCACCCTAGTACAGGATCGGGTTCCCCAGTCAAAGATAAAATGACACCAAATGGTAGAAATTACTAGGCAAGTAGATGCAGGGGGTTGGCCGTGATGATAACAAGCAAAGTAAAATTGCCAAAGGACATGGGTTAATTAGTAATTTATTCACTCAAAAACCATATAAATATTAGTATGAGACTGGGACTAATTAATGTGTAAAGTGTGTGATTTTGTGAGTACACTATGATGATGTTGAAGATTTCAAAATACCTAGCAAGATCCATCTCACATAAGCAATTGTCATAGAGAACATGATAAATCAGAAGTAGTTTCTCATTGGAGAGCATGAGGCTAGTTCTAAACAAGGTGAGCCTGAAATAGTCATAAAATAGTGTTTTGGTAGTGTGAGGATGAATAATGTAAAATCACAATCATGAGTGAATGTAAAAATGGATTGGCGCTCCATAATGGAATTTCGGGATGATAAGAAAAGTGATAATTTCATATTGACCCTCACTAGAATAATCATGAAAATTTTCTCAAGAAGTTGAGGAAAGTGTCAAACCATTCAATGGGTTTCCTGAGAAACAATCATTTAGTGTTACCCACACACAGTAATATCCAAAAGGGAAAAAGTGATATAGTGAAACCATGTATTTCCTTGTTGTGTCATGTATTTCCCTTTCTATCATGTGTTTATTTTATTTTTTTCTTATTTGTTAAGCTAAAAATCATTTCAAGTGGGCATTTGAAACCATGTAGTAAGGGTTTTTGGATCTAGGGAACACAATTTATTGAGTTTTCAAAAATGATTTCACATGCATAACAAATGACACTGATGAAGAGGAAACCCAAGAACAAAAAACCAATGGAGGAAACAAATGATTAGTACATGGAGATGCATTACCCTCTAGAAGTAATAGTTGGAAATCTTTGGACATCATATATATGTAATTTTGAACCTTGGTCATTAGTGTTGCAATTTATTTCAAGTGGCATTGATGGAAAAGGTGTGAAACTAGCCCATTTAGGCCTAGTTCTAGAGCCTAATGAGATGTATGAGCACAAAGACTTAGATTAAAAACTGATTTAAGCATGGTAGGAGCCTAGGAACACTCTCTAGGGAATTTATCAGCATCTACATGGCCTACTTTAGCTTTTGGAGGAAAAATTCAAATCTTTACTAAAATTGCCTTTGAGAACCAATAATGAAGTAATGAAAAAATGAGATAAGTTAGGAAAATGGATGATAATTTATGATAAACAAAGATATATGTCATGTATAGGGATGTGTTTTGGTGCTCTGTGTCAAATTTTGAAAATTATTTTTGAGGTTATTGAAGTTTTACCAAAACTGGTTTCTTGAAAAAGACAAACTGAGTCTTAGCATCCAAAAAATTATTAGAAATTATCTAGATAAATAATATAAGGAATTTTTAAAGAGAACTCCAAGAATTAAATGTTGTTTTTTTAGGGAAATTGGATAAAAAACAAATAATTTCTATTCATTTTACTAACAATATTTTTCTCTCTCCAGGCCTCCTTGAAATGATAGGCATAAAATGTGTTATTTTGACTCCAAATCACTTGTGCAAGTTATGGAAACGCCTCATAATTGTATAATACCTCTTCGAAGTCGAAATGGTGGATTTTTTATTTCTCAAGGTGAACTGTACCATACAGGTTTGTACTTTGTAAAATTCTTAGCTACACAATACCAAATTAAAGAGTCCAAGATTTCTCTACACTAGAAGGTGATGTAAGGTTAAATAGAAATTTTTGAAGCTCAAAATTTACTTGGTTTAGTGGTGTGAAGGTAGAGGTTAATTTTCTCATAAACTTTGCTCATAACTTCTTGTCAAGAAGATTGAAATTGTCTTGTGTTTTTGGAAGATCACTTTAAGACTTATTCTCTCAAGAGAATGGAGATGGTATAGGTATGTATTTTTAAGTGTTAATAAAATTTTGGGGTCATATATATAAATTTTTACTATCAATAGTCCATTCAAATCAAGAATGTGATGTTATGTCTTATGGTTCAACATACTATGCCCTAGGAATACTTATTTCTTAGGCTTGTACGCCTTCAGTTAGTGGTTAAATTCAACTTGATGAGATGATGGAAGAAGGGAATTCCCCAAAAGAGTTGATTAGATATTGGAACAAAGGTTCATACAAGTTATCCTATTAATTCTTTGAATATTGTGGTTGTCTTTTTATAACATTCATACTAGTATGATTTCTTTGTCTAAACCTTAAATATTTATCAGTATCAAATATAATATAAGGCTTGAAGTTGTGCTAAGGTCATTTGTTTAAGTACCCATCCAAGAATGTTTGCATAAATCTAAAGAAAAAAGTGTTATGAGGCTTCTAACCGTGAATTATGGTTTGAAACTAGAAACCCTCACTATGCACAGTTTGAGAAGATCAAAATCCTTTGATCTTATTCGCAAGTTCTTACACAAAACAATGAATGGAGAAGGTGTGAAAATGTTCTCACCACCATGAAATATGTTTTGATATTCTTTCTTGACTGAGTATACACGTGTTTCATTAAAACATTTAGTAGTGAAAGTCTGTGTTAGCAAAAACAATGAAGAACCTAATTTCAAAGTTGCCTCATGAAAATATCTTACATGTCCTACCCTCGTGAGTGTGGTAGATGATCAAATGCTCCTAAAAAATCCTCTCCAAGTTGTGAACAAGGTGATTACTCATTCGTTGTGGTGTTCCAAGCTCTTTATTTCACCGTGACTATGTAATCCATGAACTTAAGTTGAAGGGTATGGAGAAACAGTAAGAAGAATGTTCCATACTCTGTATTGTTAATACATTTTGTGGTTGAGATGAGAAAATAATTTCTTGTTCATGACTGTAGAACTTGAAGATAATTATGTTTCAATTTTCCTCTTTAAGGCTCAAGAGTGGAAAAATTTTATCTTGAACTTTGTGTGCATGCATAGGCTCAAATGGAACTTATGAAGGTTAAATGGTGAGTCATGAGGCATAATAAGGTGATGGAGAGAAATAATGGATGTATTGTAACGTTTTTGTATGCTTAAGACATCTGATGTAAGATCAGAAGGGACTAGAGGAGAGAATATTCCTTGCCACACTAGAAGATAAAAACTAGCTTAACTTCCACTTCAAACAACTTCTGATTTCTTGCTGAGAGTTTTCAGAGTTTGTAACCAATTTCAAGTTTATTAAAAACACAAGTCTTATCTCCTATAGGTGCATAAGATAGTATGTAATGAAGGGAACTTGAATTTGAAAATACAAAGACAATGATTACCATCCATGGTGGTTTGTGTATTGTCACTTCATCTCCTTGATTCGAGTTGAAAGGAAAAGGAAGATAAAAAGGTGATGATGTGAAGTGCAAAGGACACATGTGAATTTTTTTCATGTATATAGGTTATTTTGTAGGTTTGAATATTTCTTGCTGACATATATTGAATCCTAAGATAAATTTTTGGAGGAGAGAGGTCATCCTGGGAAAAAAAGGTGATATGAAGTTAGTTTGGAGGGAAACAAAAGTTTGAGAGGACCATTCTCATGAAGTAGAGAGATTGAATCAATGTGCAAATCATCTTTGAGACCTGATATTAGTTGTAAGGAAAATATAAGATTGAATTTAATGAGATCTGAATAATATTTTGAGAGGAGAGTGAAAATGAAGTGAAATGATGAAACAAATATCACAATGTATTGATGTAAGCAAATAAGTTGAGGGTGATAAAAAATTCTATGATAAAATTATGCGTGGGTGCTTTGTAGCAATTGGGTGCTTACCAAAAATTTCAAGTGGGTGTTTGGCCTTATATTCAAGTGGGTGCTTGATTTTGCACTAAAGTAGGTGCTTCAAAATTAGAGTGGGTGTTTCAAGGTGAGTGGGTGCTCATCATATGGTGAAATCATTATAACTTTATAGAACAATTTTCCAAGATAATTCTTTGGTTTCAATGGGTTTTGGTTCTGAGATTAGTTTCCCACTTTAAGTATTGTCTCCTCATGTGTTCATGTGTGTTTACTTCTCTCTCTCTCTCTCTCTCATGTTCAAATGGTTATACTTCATCATAGTTAAGATAGTTTGATTGTGGCTAATTGAAGAATTGTAGATTTTTTCATAATTTTGAAATATCACTGATTCACCCCCCCACTTAGTGCCTATAATTCCTAATAATTGGTGTTATATATGGTTATCTTGGTATAATTTTAACATCTTAAGAGAAGGTCCTTAAGGCACAAACATGGGTGGTCAAGCTGAGACAGTACTGAAAAATAAGTATGAGATTGCTCAATCCCTAATAAATGAGTTGAAGACTAAAATCAAGCTCATGGAATCCAATAATCTCCTAGAATTCAAATATGTAGCATCATTTATTAGTAATATATTAAAATATTTTAAGTGTCAAGGAAAAATATTGTCTCAAACTTGAAAAATAATTTAAGACCCTAAAATATGAGCTAGAACAAGCTAGAGATAAACAAATGACAATTAAGACAAGTTCAAGAAATTGAAGACATCCTAATGAAAGATCAGATCTCGTTTTTAAAAGTTAATCAACTTAGTATGAATTGTAAATGAATCTATTCATTAGCCATATCAAGTAGATATCAAATCCAAGTCTAGAGAATGTGATAAACTAAGTGCAGAATTGAAGACTCTAAGGGATGAACTGGAACAAGCAATGAAAAAGGATTTTAAGGATGAGTTAGTCCATATTTCATGCCAAGGACATTTTGAAATCAAGGAGCATATCAAATAACATAATAAAATAATTAGGAAGCCAAATACAAGAAGAATCTCAAGTAATCTCCATGGAATTTATTTTTCATGTCATGTTTTTAGACATAGGGCTAGGGAATGTATAAGGAAAATAGACAAATAACACCCATGGAGATATGGAAGGACTAAATATGAAAATAATAGAGTTTGTTACAACTACCATGATAGGGGTCACATAGCCAAATTATGTCTTGAAGAGCCTATGAAGCAAGATTGGATAAAGGGAAAACCTAGAGATAAGAGTCATCTTGTATGCTTTAAGTGCAACAAATTTGGTCACTTTACAAGACATTTTCATAAGAGGAAGATAATATACAAGAGAAAGGATTAAGTCAGTCTCACTCCTATAGAAGTATCCAAGGAATGATCAAAACTAGATAATGAAGATACAAGCTCAAGCAAGGAATTGGGAGGTGATGATAAATCCATTAAGGAAGAAAATTATAGTGCAAGAGATGAATAATGTCTACCTCAAGCTGTAGTAGAGTAGGTATATGAAATTTAAGATGAATGAGGAATTCAATCAAAAAGTGAGAGCTAAGGTGATGATATTATCACACAAAAGAGTGCACATAAGAAGAATATAAAGAGCTTAAGGATGAAAAGGGAAGGAATGGAGTCATCATATTGCTTTGGTGACTATATTTTGTTTTGAGATGATATCAGAAGGTGATTGTGCCTTCTATAGGCTTCTAGAAGGCATGTATCAACCTTAAAAAAAGAAACATATTCTACTACTCATCAGTCCATCCTAAGTTGAAAATCAAAGGGTATCCTCCATGATGATGTTGAGTGATTTGATTCCAAATGTGTGTTTTTGAAATAAACCTAGCATTAGTTAGTTGCTAAATTAGAGTCCTTCCCATAATTGTTACCAAGGTATGCCAAATTTAAGGAATGAATATGCTTAGGTCTCATACTGCAGTATTAGTGCCTTTGAAGTTCTTAAATGTTTTTCTTTTCTACTCATGCAACAAGATATTATGGTCAACAAGTTTCAAGTTCCATGTTTTCAAATGGTGTCATGTGTAATTCATGGTCAAATCATCCCCTCTTAGGATTGTGTATTCATGCAAGAGAAATCTTTTGAAGAGAATGTAAAACATTGTTGAAACAGTGTCAAGTATTTTCTTCAAGCAAGAAATGTCTTGCGATAGCTAGTATCCGATTTGAGATTCATAAATATGAAGTTAATTATGAGTGATCTATAATCTATGAACTAGGTTATCTTTGAGTTCATAATGTGCATATCCTTACTATGACAATAATGTGTTCTAAGTAAATGGTTTATCTTTGAGTCCTAATGTGCCTTTAACATAATGTGATTATCATGTGAAAAAAAAACTACGTTATTTCAAGGTATCGTTCTCATACTTAGAATTTTTCCCAAGTATCACAAGTAGGGTAATCCATATTATCCTTCAAAGTATTCAAAGTATAGAATTGATCCATGATGTATTGATAATGGACTATGACATAGATCTTACAGTCAATTCAGGAGTTATGACCAAGTTATGATGGTTTGAGTGAATTTTTATAATATATTTTCAAGGGGATCCTGTCTCTTGAACAATGTAATCATAAATTGTCATTGAAGTATTTTATGAGAAGGAAAAGTATAGTAGCTGTCCACTTATAAGGAGTTTAGAATGTATGATTTGTAAGCATGGGTCTAACTTCACTCTCAATCATGATTAAGAGTCTAAATGGGAAGTGCAAGTGATTCTTGATGTTCTTGAATGTCCTTCCATAAGCCATTCATGTGATGAGTAAGTGTCATGTCGAAGAGTCAATCAGTAGTATGGGCATGAGTAAGTATCATTGACTGGAGGTATTCATAGTAAAGTCTCAATCATATCATGATCATAAATATGTTCTTTTAGCATCAAGGTTTATCAATTTGTCGTTGTCATCATCTTTCAAAACTGAATCATGAAAATAGAAAAAGTAAGAATGTCTGCTATCCTATGAGAAGTATGCTCCAAGGTGTCCATGGCAATATGGTGTCATCATATCTAAATGTATAAAGGATGTTGAGAGTCATAAAATTTGATTCCTGAGTGAAGCATCACTAAGTTTAGGGGGAACTTTTTCTGGTAACCCTATCAAGGTATGTAAAATATTCTGAATGAGGTACATCAAGTAGTTCATGAAAATTTTGTAGCTTGAGATTCTCAATCATAATGAGAGGTCATGTTATATTCTATAAAGCTAGATCTTTAAGTTTTAATTGAAATAATTCATCTTGTGTCAATTGTCATACGCCATTAACTATTAGTTAATCATCTAAAGTATGGTTTAGTAGGATGTTGATGGTCCTAATGATCATTGAAGGTGAAGATGATATTGCCATGGTTTAATACTAAGTCTCTATCACTAGGGTATATGTCATGGAGTATTTAAGTGAGCACAAATCAACATCAAGTAAGTTATTTAGCTATGACAAGAAGGTTTATGGGCTTGTGAATAATATCTCCAGTAAAATATGAATGCTGCAGTCAAAAGACAAGATTTGACTCATGAAGAATCTGTAATGGATTAAAAAGCAAGGACCCTTACATTTTACTAATAATCCCTAAGTTTATCTCCCATAAAGTTGACAGTGATAGTAAACAAGAAGTGGCTAGATTAGCTGTTAATCCTAGGTTCATATGCTTCATGTAAGACCTACAAATGAAAATAATGAAGACAAGGAGTCACTTTTACATGGAAAAATGAATTACAGAGAGTTTCAGAACAAGTATGGACTATGATATGGGAACCTAAACGGGTCTACAAAGGTTTGTGAAAATTTGATACTTATGTGAAAAATACCATGATGGAGTATAAAATATGATTTAATACCTTTAAAAGACAATACCAGGGTGTGAGAAGATTGTTCTTTTACATCACAAGGTTTGTAAAAGGCATTACCTAAAAGGGAAGAGAGCTAAGGAGCTAAGATTGATCTCATAGAAACTTGAGAGAGGCTAAGAAGCATGAAATAAATATGGTGATAGAAGTGTGAAAACCTTATTTTTTGCATTAAGTGGCATTGACATTGCAAGTACATAACTATAGGAATATACAGATGAAATTTGAAGATCAAATTTTAAGGAGGCAAATTGTCTAAAACTTGATTTGGTTTAAATGACACAAGTATGAATTGCCAAGATATGGTTCAATTGGTTGTTTTCATATAGTAAAAATATTTCACAAGGCCTTTGTGCTTTGTATTTTTGATCTAATATGAGTAAATTAAAATAATTTGAAGATGTGTTTCTATAAGAAGAAGAAAAGTGTGGCTCTATTCCATCCAAGACATCATAGGTGTGTCAAACAAGTATTGAATCATAAAACGTGGACATAAATGCTTAATTTTTTTAGATATTCAAAGTTGATTGTCTGATGAATGTGTTTATATGATTGGATATCAATCCACGGGACATGTTTGAGGTATCTATAGTATGATTATATATCCTTGAAAGAGAAATGAAGCTTCAAAACACTTTTTTAGAACTATGATAGTGAAAAGAAGCAAGAAGAGTTGAAATTCATCCCTCAAAATATGATATATTAAAGATCTCTTAAAGTAAGTATATAAGTATGTTCAAGGATCTCAAAAATGTTTTAACAGATAAGATAGAGAAAATGATGAACTAGAAGCACTATTATGACCTATAAATGTAGGGGGAGTTGTCATTTACTCTCAAATATAAAATCAACTAGCTTAAGGTATATTTGAGACTTGTATTGAGTATGGTATGAAGTGAGTATACATGAATATGAAGAGCATAGGTTCAGGGGGTGCATTGAGGCTGATTAGAGGATTCATCCATGCATCCATTCAAGACACTGCTAGAAAGGTAGTGATTTTAATTCAAGAGGGAGATTCTTGAGGTAAGTTGTATGATTTGAAAAGGGATTACATGTATGTTTTTTTTCCTGTTGAGTGCATGATAACTTTGTCATATATGTCAAAAGGGGAGAGATATTACTGTCAGGAAAATAGGTATGGATGCTCTAAAGTATGTTGGTGTGATTATTTTCCATCAAAGTTTTTGAGTTTCTTACTATTAATAATAAAGGGGGATATTGTTAAACCCTGGTAGTGTTATCATTGGTGTTCAAGTGGACATTGATGGAAAATGCGATGAATTGGTGAAGTGAGGTTCATTCAAAGGACATGAAGGATGATTGGTAGTTTCCTTCTCAATGATGGTTAGAGCTCAAATAAGAGGATTTAGAGTTGATTCAAGGATGACTTTCAGTGTAATGCTACAATCTTGGTCAGTTAGGTAGGTGTCCATTAGAGGTGTGGAAAATGCTTGGTGTGCTTATGGTTCAAGTGTCTTACATAGGTCAGAAAATGATGTTTATAGGATGATACAATATACTTATAAGAGTGATCATTAGGTCAGGTGTTAGCAAGTCACAGTTGGAACTAGCCCATTTAGGCCTAGTTCTAGATCCTAATGAGGTGTATGAGCAACTCAATGCAGGTCAGTGAGAAGCCTATGATGTAATAATTGGAGGAGCATAATGAACATTCCATTAGGGAATTTATGAGAATCCCCATAGGACCTACTTTATTCTTCTGAAGGAAAAATTCAAGTTTTCACTAAAATCTACCTTTCAAAACTAGGAGTGAAATCATAAGAAAATTGATATTTTTCATGAATATTATAGGCTCATTTATGAGAAAACAAACATTATGGAAAATGTATATGGATGTGTATGTATTGCTTCATGTCAAGTTTCATCAAATTTTGAATAAGTATTGCTCAAGGTATTCAAGTTTTCCCAAGACCGGGTAAAATGAGAAAGGCTAAAACTACTGCACCTAGTCTTATTAGCATCTAATTTTTTTTTATAAATCCTATCTATCAGATAAATAAAATAATTAATTTCTGAATATAATTACTCGAAGAATAAACTTTTTGTAAATTTTTTTATGGAAATTGGATAAGAAACAAAGAAGTTTTATTCATTTTACTAACAATGTTTTTCTCTCTCCAGACATCCTTCTTGAAATGATAGGCATAAAATGTGTTGTTCTGAATCCAAATCACTTGTTTAAGCTATGGAAACCCCTTAGGAGTGTAGAATACCTCTTCTAAGTAAAAATTTTTGGTTTCATTTTTTCTCAAGGTGGATTATATTGTACATGTTTGTCCTTGCTTTGCAAAAGTATTAACTACACAGTCCTAAATTGAAGAATCCAAGATGATTTCTCTATAGTAGAAGGTGATGTAAGGTTAAATAAAAAAATTTTAATCTCAAAATTGACTTGGTTAAGTGGTGTTAAGGTAGAGGATGCTTTACTCATAAACTTCCCTGATAAGTTCCTGTCAAGAAGACCAAAACTGTCTTGTGTTTGTGGAAGCTCACTTCATAACTTATGATCTTAAGAGAATGAAGATGGTATAGGTTTATTTTGAATTTTTAATGGTAGTTTTTGGTCATATATATACAATTTTTTTTAGCAATAATCCATTCAAATAAAGACTTCACTATTATGTCTTAATGTTCAACATACTTTGCCCTAGGAGTACTTATTTCTCACGCATGTACTCCTTCAATTAGAGGTTAAATTCAACTTGATGAGATGATGGAAGAAGGGAAATTCTCATAACAATGGATTAGATCTTGGAAAAAAGGTTCATACAGGTTATCCTATTCATTCTTTTAAGACTGTGGTTGTATTTTGTAACAATCAAACTGGTATGATTTCTTTATCTAAACCTTGAAGCTCTATCAGTATCAAATGAAATATAAGTCTTGAAGTCATGGTAAGGTAGTTTTTTGAGGTACCCATCCAAGTATGTTGGCATAAATATCATTAATAAAGTGTTATGAGGCTTCCAACTCTGAATGATGGTTTAAAACTAGAAACCATCACTATGCACATTCTGAGAAGATTAAACTCCTTTGATCATATTGGAAAGTTTTGAGAAAAAACAATGAATGTATAAGATGTGAAAATTTTCTCCCCTCCATGAAATATGATGTGATAGTCTTGTTTGACTAAGTATACACATGTTTCCCTCAAACCTTTAGCAGTACAATTTTGTGTTAGAAAAAATAGTGATGACCCTTATTTCAAAGTTGCTTCATGAAAAATATCTTAGATGTCATGCCCTCTTGAGTGTGGTAGATGATCAAATGATCCTAAAAAATCCTATCCAATATTTGAACAAGGTGATTAATGATTTTTTGTGGTGTGCCAATATCATTATTTGAATGTTACTATGTGATCCATGAATTTAAGTTGAAGGGTCGGAAGAAATAGTAGGAAGAAAGTTCCATACTCTGTATTGCTAATAAATCTTATGGTTTAGATGAGAAAATCATTTCTTGTTCATGACTGTAGAACTTGAAGATAAGTACATTTCAACTTTCCTCTTTAAGGATCAAGACTGAAAAAATTTCTCTTGCACTTTATGTACATGCATAAGCTCAAATGGAACTTTTTAAGGGTAAATGGTGAGTCATGAGGCTTAATAAGGTGATGAAGATAAATAAGGTATGCATTGTAATGTTTTTGTATGCTTAAGACGTCTGGTGTAAGGTTAGAAGGGACTAGAGGAGAGAATATTTCTCGCCACACTCGAAGACAAAAAATAGCATAACTTCCACTTCAAACAACTTCTGATTTATGACCGAGTTTCCAGAGTTTGTAACTAATTTCAAGTTTATTAAAAACATAATTCTTGTCTCTTATAGGTGCATAAGATATTATGAAGGTAGAGGTGATGAAAGGAACTTGAATTTGAAAAGAAAAAGAAAATTATTATCATCCATGGTAGTTTGTGTATTGTCACTTGATCTCCTTGGTTCAAGTGGAAAGAAAAAGGAAGATAAAAATGTGATGATGTGAAGTGCAAAGGACACATGTGAATGTTTTTCATATATATAGGTGCTTTGGCAGGTTTGAATATTGTTTGCTAATATGTATTGAAGCCTAAGATAAATTTTTGGAGGAGAGAGGTCATTTTGGGAAACAAAATGAGATATGAAGTAAGTTTAGAGGGAAATATAAGTTTGAGAGAACCATTCTTATGAAGTAGAGAGCTTGACTGAATGTGAAAATCAGCTTTGAGACTTGATATCCATTGTGTAAGGAAAACAACAGATTGAATTTGATGAGATCTAAATTCTAGTTTGAGAGGAGAGTGCAAATGAAGTGAAGAGATGAAACAAATATCACAATGTGTTGATGTAAGCAAATAAGTTGAGGGTGATAAAAAAATTCTATGATAAAATTCTGAGTTGTTACTCAGAAATTTGGGAGTGGGTGATTCCTAGCAAGTGGATGCTTTCCAAAATTGTCAAGTAGGTGTTTAGCCTTGTATCCAAGTGGGTAATTTATTTTGTAGTGAATTAGGTGATTCAAAATTTGAGTGGGTGCTTCAAGGTGAGTGGGTTCTCACCATATGGTGAAATAATTTTAAGTTTATAGGACAATTGTCCAAGCTAGTTCTATGGTTTTAGTGGGTTTTTGTTCCGAGATGGGTTTCCCACATTAAATATTTTCTCCTCATGTGTTCATGTGTGTTTGATTATATCTCTCTCATGGTTTAATGGTTATAATTTTTCATAGTTAAGATATTTTAATTTTGGATAATTGAAAAATTGTAGATTGTTTCAAAAGTTTGAAAGAGCATTGATTCACCCCCCTCTCAGTGCCTAGAATTCCTAACATGGAAGTGTAAGATTAGTGAGTAAAACCAATTTACACTGGGACATGAAGGTGATATCAAGAACGATGTCATAAGGGAAACAAATTAACTTACAACAACAAGGCAGATTGTAATTTATGATGAGGTGCGGAAGACCTTGGTAGGTGTTAAGGTCTTACAGTTGTTCAAGTTGTCATTTTTTGACAAGCCTGCGTGCCTATTTCAATGGATGATATCAAGATTCCATGAGGAATACTTTAAATTCACAGGCATGTGGATGCACATTACCACATAATTGAATAGCCAAAGCATGTGCGAGAGGAGGATTGTGTAGAGTCTGAGAAAATCAAGCAACTTGAGTAAGAAGATCAAGAGTCAACACAAGAACAGTGTGTGGCAGGACAAGGCCCAAATCCATCAAACAATTTGAGGAAGTCAAGGCATAACTAACCTCCCCAAGGGTGCATGAATAATATTGATGACCCTAAAAAGGTTATGAGGGAAAGGTTCCAGAGATCCTTGAGTTTGGATGAACTGTATGGCTCATAAATCTTTGACAAATCCCAAGCTCATCCAAGGACACGTAAAATGTTGTCATTTTCCATGCAAAAACATATGGAGGAACTAGAATTTGGGCTTAATAAGGATGTAATTAGTGAGATAAAAGGGAAATCGTACCCTTCAAGTAATAACCCAATTTTGGTATCTACATATTTATCAAATGCGTAAGCTAGTAACACATTAATAAAGATGGTGAATAAAGTAGTATGAAGGAATGCTGACAAATGAAAGGCAATCCAAAATGCGTAGGAGAATGTTGCACATTATAATGCATCATGAAAAATTATCTCAATCATGATGGATTCATTTCCTCGGCCTTCCAAAATCATCATGTCATCATAATATCTTGATGTACATACTCCTATCAATTATTCCCACCTATCTCAAGGCACCAAATCATTTTTGATCCCCTCAATTCCTCTGATCTTTTATTGGGCTGCTACATCACATAAGCCATAATATATGCATATAATATGAAATATATGGTCATCCATGTCTATAAAACTGCTACTCATGGTGTCATCCCCTACTTCTCTCTCTCTCTCTCATCATAAAAAACATGTCTCTCATGTTTTTCCCCGACCGCTAAACCTATAGTCCCTCTACTCCTCTTGTTCCCTACATAAATAATACCTAGCACAAAACTATGGGTCATACGTCACCTGCAATTGAATCAATGATGGAATAGATACTACCATTCCTGCTATCTCACCTATGTGTCAAGAATTGTTTTGACGATATTATAGGAGGGGCTATGACATTACATAAGTTAGGATACACCTAATTTTTTTTATGTTTTATAACCATTTATCTTATGTAGGGGTTACAGATGTATTTCCTCCCAAGTAATTTCTTGAAATTTTCTTTCAAGATTGGGGTGTGTTAAAATTTGGTCATCTGGGTTAGACAAAAATATTTTAGATATGTTGTTGTTATACCATAGTTCCGCATACCTTCAACCTATATTTAGATGAGGAAACCTCTGATTCATCTTCCTCTCATCAAACAATGGATTAGATTAAAGTAGAAGTTATGATAAAATTACAATAAGATTGTGATAATGTTGGTAAAAATTGTGATATTTTCACCATTTGACTTCTGGAAAGCTGGGTTTTCCCATTGTGTCCAAATTAGGACACCAATAATGATATTTTCACTCTAAGATAATAGGAAAGTGTTTTGGGGTCAAAACTTATAAAATTTTGACTCCAAAACACTTTATGAGATAATTAAAACCATTTTTGAGATCTAATTCTTCCTGAAACCTCAAATTTTGGACGTATTTCATCTTGAACCGAGAGGAGCAGCTATTATGTTTTGAATTGCCTCAGGAAATGTTTTAGCCTTAGAAAAAAGTTAATATTTCTATCTTGTAGATGTATATAATATATTTCTTATGATTATTAATTTGTCTCCTAAATCCTTCTAAAACTCCCATAATATTCCATAGAATTCATCTTTCACCATTGGAACTTTCATTCCTTGCACCCAGATGACTCAATTTTGTTCATATTATTATTGAATCAAATTTTATTCACAGAATATTCATAAAAAACATTATACATATTTAATTATCTTCCAAGAAACCTCCAGATGATTTATATTTTCCCTAAAGGCTTTGTAAGGGTGTTTCCTAACTATAAAATGGCTAAAAATGACCTTTTTAGGCATCAAGAGGAAGTTGTCTTTCATTGAACCTCAATGAGTTCATCAATAACATTAGGAAATATTCCTTAAATACAAAAAAAACCTTAAAAACTTGTTATAATGTTCCTCTAATCCATGGCGAGGGTGGAACTAAGGGCATACTAGCTAGAAGAAGGATACATAGTGATTGGGAAACAAAATTTTGAATTATAGGCTTAGTTGTTGTGATCAATAGTTTCAATTTTTCATGCTAGATTTTTTGCATGAAAACATTTAATCTCTAATAAAGCTTAAATAAAATAAGAAATATTGATTAAATTGAGCTATTTGAAACTAATTGTAACTTTATGATGTGATTTTTTAATTTCATCTCTAGGGCTAATTACAACTCTAGATAATATTTGTTGATAATACATGTAAAAGGAGAACAATAAAGAGTCATTAACATAAACGACCCACTCACTTCTAAAGAAGAAATATATAGAACCTAAAAAACATAAATTGATTGAATTCCACCATTTTAGGGGCTAGAGTGGTAAAGATGAGAGATACAAGTTGAGTTACGCTGGATACATAAAACTTGTCAAGGGTCTTGGAGAAACACCATTATAATAGATTTACGATTTTAGTTGATTTTTGTAACAATCCAAATAGTGGGATTAGTATTTTTAGATGTTTTCAAATATTTTTAAATTGATAAAAAAAATTGTATGGGTTTTGATTTCTTAGGTGTTATAAGGAATTTCATTAGGCTATATATTTGAGCAACTAGTGTTACCTTTGAGAGTTGTGAGGTTTATAAAATATAGTTTTGACACATCTAAAAATCTTACAAATGTTAATAACCAATAAAGAAGGAACTAAGACCTAAAAAATGACTATATTATTGCCCAAAACATATATCAATTGTAGAATTTAAACCCTAAAAGATTTAGGCTGAATGTTGAAATCCTGAAAAATACCTATATACTGACCAGATTAGAATATGAAAAACTATCTTATAAACTGTGACTTATGGAGCTATGAGACTAGTTAAATAAGGTATGGAGTGACCCTATTTTCTTATAAAGTATAAGAAATAATAAATTTAAATATTACTAAATAAGAAACTTATACTTCGTTATAACGTGCTCACGTTATAGTGCACTCATGTTATAACACGCTCGTGTTTTATCTTTTATGGATTCAAAATTCATAATCCATAGGCTTGGATTTTCCTAGGATATCCAAAACTAAGGTTTAGACTGTGTATTCCATGAATAAATTTTTGTTTTACAAAAAAACATAAAAATCTCATCGGTAGACCCCGATTTCTCATGCATTATAAAACAATATTCTAATAAAATTTATACTATGATTTCAAGCTCAATTTTATTTGTGACAATATACTTCTTTCTAAAATATTTTAAGTTTAATATTTTGATCCTTAATTTATTTTACTAGTGGCTTATTTTCTTTTCAAAACGTATGTATACTTTTTTGTACACAATTTATTATTTTTTCATCCAAATTTTTAAAAAAGGCTTCATCTAAATCCATTCTACACACATTAAAAACATATAATAAAAAACAGACTATTTTCCTCAAAATTACGGGGGTGTACACACAAATATTTCATTTTTGGGATATGTTCACTGAAAATTAGTAAAAATTTATATATTCCTTCAAAATTTATAAAAAATTAGTGGGACCTCATAGATGGTCTTAGCTAACTTTATACTAAAGGGATTTGTAAAATAATTTATAAAACTCAAAAAATGGGGGGGTTGCACACACTACATGTTGTTATCTTCTTGACATAAAAATAGACACACTTTGTGTGTGCACCACATTTGACCTTATTAATCTCCACCATTTCCAAAAAACATTAGTAGTGTAGAAATTAGATTATGAGCACTATGATTCTTACTTTTATCATATTGTCAAAGTTTGAGCATATGCATGCCAAATTATTAGTTGAAGTTCATGTTTTTCTTATTTTAGGAAAAATATGGCCACTTTTGACCACCTTTTGGTCCCCCATTTCCTTGCACTTACCCACTTGCTTATGTGGATTCTTTCTTTAACTACTTATTGTGTGGATTTACTATGTTTTCTTATTTGATTACACTATTATGATTGTTTTATTGATATAGACTAAGAGCATTTATTGTCTTGTGACAGTGTTATCAGTGTCCTATATTTGTAGCTCCTTGTATATCTTACAAGCATTCACTTGTTTATATGATTGTGGTACATTATTCCTTCTCTTATGATTTTCTTGTGACATCATGGGTGTCCCATGTTTTTGGCTCCATGCCTAAATATTAATATGTTTATATATACAATTGCATACTTGGCTATATAATTTTGTTTATACTATTGAACTGTTATAGCTTTGATACACTTGGTTTACGCTTTGATGATTACATTATTTCCTTTACTATGTCTTCTTATATGTTTTCTATTGACAATGTCATTTTTATTGTCACTTATGAAATAGTTTATTTATACTCTAATCATTACACTATAATGACTTGTGTCATGTTTTCTACTTACCATGTTGTTTTTATGCTTGTACTACTCTATATTATGACATGATTGACAATTTTCTCTACTATTTTTTATTGTTATACACGTGACTTCTTTGTTATTACATGTTGCAAGTTTCTTTCTCTTTGTGACATGGTATCAACCATGTATAACCCCTTTATAGGTATAGATTCTCAAAGGTTTCCACCATTTCAACCTTCCACGTGATCTTACATAGATTATTGGACTTATTACACATGAGTACACATATATTGTTTTGAGTTGCATGTTCAAATTGTTTATCACACATGCCTAAAAAGAGGGGGAATCCATCGAGATATTTCTACACCTTAAAACACATTATAGAATATAGGAACAAATTTTTATAGGATTTAGCTCCTCAAAAAAGGTCACAAATATTGAAATGGGGAAGAATTAAAAAGAGGTCAAAATTGTTAGTATAATTAGAATCATGGTATGGTCTTGACCATGATGAACATTCCCTGGAGGGGAAATTCTCTATAATTTTCAAATTATTAAAATTTAATCATCTTTTCACATGAATTTTATAGAATTTCACACACACACACACACACACACACACACACACACACACACACACACACACACACACACACACACACACACATATGACACAATATAGATCATGATATAGGGGGATGATTAATTTATTCCTTGTTCATTACACTATTCAAATTTAATTGCAAGAACGGGGTATAGGGGCTTGGGTCTCCTTCTCCCCTATGATTTTTCACAATCTAGATAATATGTTTTAGCAACATAACCACCTTATGAGGGAATGGAAAATTCCATTCCTTCCAAGTTTTGAGTTTATTCAAGTTAGGAAAAATTTGGGCATATATTTGTTTATAATAGTGTGGTCTGTGGGTTTAGTGGAAAGTGTTGAAGCAACTAAGTTATTTGTAGAATTATATTTCCTATTCTCTCACCATATTCCTAAATGAGGAAGGAATTAAATAAACTTAGTTCTTTGTATTCTATACCCTCATCTTTATAAATCTCTAAAATGTGGAAAAGTTGGCTCATGTCCTCACTCTCTCTAGTGTTGGGGTTTACCCAACACTCTAGTCTCTCCCATGACACAAAATTAGGAATTGATCACCTCCAATCATCTCACATATTTGTAATAACTCCAAGTCTCTAAGGCATGACATGAATGGGAGATCCTTTCTCTATAAAATGAACATTTGTATTCCTTCCACATTTTCCCTCTCTTCACTTACTTTTGTGAAAAGTTCAAAGGTATATGCATTATCCAGATTTTGAGCTAAACTTAAATTTTTATTATAAACATTGACTACACTACACGTTATAGGTTTTTTCATTGAGAATGCTAACACCAACACATCAAAGAACCACTATCAAGTGAAGAATTTTTTTTGTACACAATCAGGTGCATTTTCCCTTTTAACATGCAATGTTCAATTACACACTTAAAGAAGGTGAAAATGTAGACACTAAAATTTGGGAACTTTCCCTTATGCAATGTCATTTTTTATCAAGCTCTCTTTCTAGGAAAAATTCTCATATTGAGAATAAAATCAGTTCATCTCTTTATTTCTCACATGATTTCCTTATCATTACAATCTACTCTATTATCAATTCTAAGAATATTGTATAATAGAATTAGTAAACACCTACACTTCATGTTCAAACTTTTTGTTTTGATTTTCTCCCACTTGGTCCAAAATTGTACTACTAGATTAGGATGTGGGGTCTGGTATTGGCCAAATTATATAGTCTTGGATCCTCAAGTTCATCTATTAGAGTAGGTATTTACCTTAGCTCATGTTAACCTAGGTACTTTATTTACCTTTATTGTATTTATCCTCACCCACTTATGTGTGTGGATATTTCTTTTATCTTATTAGGATATTAGGAGATATTATCTAGTTTTTAGGTATAGTTCTTTCCTTGATCTATAGTATTGACTAGATCCTTGATGTCTAGTTCTCTCCTAAATATATGTTCTTGACTAGTTCTTTGATGACTAGTTATTTCCTTGATTTATGGCTTGATCTATGACCTTGACTGGTTCTTAGATTGTTATTACTTGCCTATATAAGCAAGGCCCATTCTCATTGTAATTCATTGAGTTCCATAATAATATATGATATTGCTACTCATTTTTTTGTAAAGGTTTTATGTAAAGTTATTCTGGTGAATTGCTTTCATCTTATTGATTGTGGTGTTTAATTAGCACTTGTGTTCTTATCTTGGTACGATCTGGTTATCGTTCCTTTTATCATCAACTCTATTTTGAATTTCAATATATTTTTTAGGTCATTTAATATTATCAGGGTTTGTATTATTAGAATATTTCACCTACAAAATGCTATATAAGTAATTCAATGTCACTTTATAACTCACATGACACACTTATAAGACCTTATTGCAAATATCATTCCAAAATAACTCTAAGGGTTCCTAAACCCAAATCACACAGAAATCATTTAGAGAAGTCCTAACTTAAGTTATGAAGAAGTCAACTAGGTCAAAGAGTCTATATTCCTCCATTTCCAAGCATACAAAGGTCACCGAGGCATGTCTTAGCAAGAACAAGGTCACTGAAATCATTGTTCAAGGGTTTCAATGAATAAAAGGTTAGGTAAAGTAGCTGAGGCACATTTCATCGCACCATTACTGTGATGGGTACATTATACACTATAAATACATCCTACAATCTTTGTTTTAAGAGACATAAGGGCACCCCTAAGGGGAGTGTTAGTTGTTCACATTTTTAAAATCATCTAAGATAAATACATGATGTTTGATCTTAAAATGACATAATGTAGTGTAACACATGGATAGGCTCAATAACTGGGAGTCTAACCACTATTGATAGTCTAACCTCAACCAAACACACATGTTTTAATCTTTTTATTTGTTAATTCTTTAAAGTGAAGGATTTTGTAGGTTTATAGGGTTTCCACTTTGATGTAGGTGATTACAAGTAATCTCAAAATTATGTGAGAAAGAGTGAAATACAATGAGAGCCTCTTTTATAAAGATAAAACAAACATGAAGTTTTGCTCTATATTTTCAAAGGCACAAGACCATACACTTATAGGTCAAGACCATAAAAATCAGTTTTGGAACATATGGTAGTTGTACGGTCCTCCATCATTTCATTTTCTATCTTTAGATCTTACACCAAAGCATTTTCACTTTCTAATATGTTTATTCCATCATTCTAAACATCTAAATTATAACATACCACTAATTAATATTTTATTTTTACATTTAATTATTCAAATAAGTATGAATAATGGGAAAATGATCTTGTGTTCGAATAATTAAGCGATAAATTTGGATGACAGTAATTAGTCATCTAAGTACTTAATTAAAGATTAATTTCTTAGATAACTAAATACCGCCTTATTATTGTTAAAGTTTAATCATAATGCGGTATTATGTATTGTCTTGTTCAGATTTTGATGAGCATTAAGTTGATTAGGATGGCATAGTCCTTAATAAATATGGTCTCCGCATAACGATGAAGTTTTTTTTGGTGCCCATATGGACTAAGGGCGATGTCGCTCCTAAGGAAACTTATGCGTTGCATTTTAACAATGTTTTGGATGTTTTATGTTATTATGAGGTACTCATTTTATCGTTACGGGAGTCATTTCAAGTGGCATTGGTTGGTAAGGAAATAAGGCTTAAAAGCCTTGGTAAATTTCCATTATGACATTAAAGTTGATTATATTATTTTTAAAGATGATATTAAATGGGGACCATATGGCCACACCCATTGAGTGGATAAACATTATGATGGATTGTAATTTGACTTCAATTTAAAATTGGTATTGAACATCGTATTGACATGAATAAGGTTTAATGATTATTAAAAATCCATTTTTGTGGACAACTCACGTAGGAGGGAAAATTGTAATTATTTAAATGAATATTCAATTTTTGAATTGGGAGACCCCCTCCCACGAAATCATGAGCCTCCATTGTAGTCCAATTGGAAAGTAGCTGTTAGAAGAAAGTAAATGCAAATAAGGGTTTTTAGGAGTTCTTGGAAGAGTGGTGGGGAAATTGGAGTTATATTTTTGCATGCCATTTGATGTTTTTTGATCTCCAATCATAGGGGACACTCTGCTGAATTTCTCTCTGCATGTCTAGAATCAATTTTGAATAATAACCCTACATTTTTAAAATGGAATGTAATGTGGAGGTGTTGGTTATTTTTGGAGAGATAGGAAGTTTTGCACTTGAGGAAAATCGATAGGTTTTTCGAGAGCAAATGGAAGAAAAAATTGAGGCACCCAAATAATTTTTCAGGCAAGGGTTATTCTTCTTGCTTCACTAGTTTTTTATTCATAAAGAGATTGTTTCACTTCTTTTTTTTGTGAGTTTGTTTTAATGTGAAAAGGTTATGGAAAATATCTGTGGGATATTTTTGGGTTTCAAACTTAGGTTCTTCAATGAAATCATATGGTTGTTTCTTGTGTGAAAATTACAAAGAATGTTTTGGTTTTGGAAGATATACTGAGATTTATTGGGTTTTTGAACTGTGTACCTATTATAAATTTGTATGCTTGTTTACTTGTATGTAAACTGTGTAGAATGCTTTCCTGAAACGTGGGTTTGAATTAAAAAAGTTGAATAAATTTTTTTGGAGTAAAATTTTTAACTTGTTTTCTTTCAATGGAAATGTATGGTTGTAGGGTTTATGGAAAATGGTTTGAGAATTTGTGGGTATTTGAGTTTAAGCTTCTTCGATAAACTGGTATGACTATTTTTTAAATGCATGTGGCTTAGCTTTATTGTCAAGGAGATATTGAAAATTGCCAGTGAAGTTTTATGGGTTTTCTTATTTGAGCTTGTTTAATAAAATGGTATGGTTTTTTGGGTCTATGGAAAATAACCAGTGAAATTTTGTGGGATTTCAAACTTGTGATCTTAAAACGAAATCACATGATTGTTTTCTTCATGTATGATCTTTTGGGAACGATTTATCTATTTTGTGGGTTTTTTGGCGTGTTGGGTAAATTTGCTGAGTGGGCATTCATTTGAGTATACACTCAGCCTTACGACATATTTTAACAATTTTATGGTATGCTAAAGCTATAAGAAGTGACTATTAGTTTCTTTAATAATGGAGGAAAATATATTAAGAAAGACGTGAGTAGATAATGTGATTCTTCCACCCAAATATCTATAAAAGAAATAGATCTTTGTACATGTGAATAGCCACTCCTAATGATGTAAAATAGAGTACTTATTTTGTATTGGGGGTTTATTTCATTTAAGTTTCAAATGTTTTTAAGCTAAAAGTAACTGTGTGGATAAAAGTAGTACCATATCTATATTTGTAACTTGTTTTGATTTTTAACCAAATAGGTTTAATGAAAAATGAGAACTAAAGATTTTTTATTCTACTAATTGTGGGTGTAAAGGTTGAACATTGTTTTTTTGTCATAACTAGTAACATAAATTTTGGGACATGTTACTTGGATTGATAAATAGTTGAAATTTTGATTTCATTTTGTGTTATGAACTAAAAACAGACACTATATATTGTCATGAGAAGAAGAGATAGAATCTGAAGTTCTTGTATATTATATAGATGCTTTAAATTTCTGCAGGGACATTTGGAAAATGTTAATTAAATAAAGGTAAATGTGAGATGATGGTTCAACTGGGTAAGTGTATTTTTTGTTAGTTTATTTTTATCTGAGATCATGGTGACTCAGAGGATTGGATAATTTAATCCATACCTTTTCATTGTATGTATTTAGTTAATTATTTGATTCAAATTATTTAAATTTTCTTTCTGGAAAATTTTAAAAGTGGAAAATATAAGGGGAGATTCTGCCCAAAAAAATTTAGAATTCTATACTTAGTTATTTTTATGGATTAAAATTATTCGAATGAATTTTTATGGCATGAGAATTATTCTACGTTAATGTTTGCTGCAAATAGATTTAATTTTTCCTTGAATGATAGTTAGATTAAATTTTTTGATTGGTTGATTTATGTGATGTGCAAAGGCAGTGGTTCTAAAAAAATTTAGGAACCTGAAACCTCTGCCATTCACATCGTTTACGATTGAAGAAGTGGGAAGGTTTGTATGTGAAGTGTTCCTTCAGAAAAACTTCACATATATACCCCCATGCCTCTTTTATCACCAACTATGGAACTACAGGAGGGTCCTAGCTCCTTATCTTTTGTGGAAGCATTACCCTTGTAGTTATAGTTATAATAAAGTTTTGATGAATAATCTACTTTATTTGTCAAAAACATAGGTGAGTGGATTAACTTCTTTCCATTTCTTTGAGCTCACATCCCCAAACCAAACAATGTCACATGTTTTGTGATGATGCATGGACATTTTATCACCGGCTTGTGAATAATAACATTAGACTTGATGATTTTATTACGGATCTCTAATCCTATTGTACTTATAATTTATGGATATATAAACTTGGCTTGGACAAGATGCCCTTTGTACTAGTCCATTTATGGAAAGTACTTGTAATATATAAACATGTTGGCTGATTTCTATATGTCTAATACATTGTCGTATTATGGATTTGGGTAGCTAAATGATATATTTGATAAAGTTAAGGTTTCTCATATTTAACTATCTTATGCTTATGATAGGTGATATATCTCATTTCTATTTGATTCTCCATCACAATAAAAAGGTTATTATGGGTAAAGAAAAAGATTGTCAAGTGAGTGATAGAATTGTATTGGAAGGGGAAAATGCATGATGATAGTTATAACTCTAAAAGGATTAAAATTTGATTATGGGAAATATATTGGTCCAAACTATAGTGTTTTTCATTAAGTAAATATTTTATAGTAATCTATTCAAATAGATTAGAGACTAGTTGATGCAGCCTAGAATTTACCAGGTAACACCCTAGTTGTGCTGGTACATCACTCAACCTAGACTGTGTGCTCAACCGAAGCATGCAAAGGTACCAGGTCCCTCTTTAGGGTTGCTATAACAGGATGTTAACATGATGAAGGAAGTAACATATAGATTCATAACTAATCCATCATCCCAAAATGCATGCTACCCTTAGATCTATGAAAGAACAAGTTTAAATAGTAATCATGATTGAATTAATAACATGCACTACTCAACTACACACAGAATGACACATAGATTTAGCCAATATCATCCATCTATTAGTAAATATAGAATCTCCTTACAGTATTGTCAATCTATAATAATGCGCGTATGGAACTGATACATTAGTTCAATCATATGCGTAAATTATATCTTACACACATACATACATCTCCTTCCATACATCCAGCTCTCTCTCTACTATGTACCTAACATCATATATATATATGTATATATATATATATATGTATATATATGTATATATATATATGTGTGTGTATATATATACATATATACACATATATATATATATATATAGGGTTGGGACTTTCCCTTCACCACTTTTCTATTCCAGAAATAGGCCACATGCTATTAATAGCCACATGCCATTTACAATCATAGCCACACATGCAAGTGTGCTATCTATAGTCCTCTTGTAGTTAATTTAAGTGTCAATTCTATTCTCAGCTTGTCTCCATGCATAAACGCCTTGAACCGCTTCTCTAAAGATAGAAAATGCATGGTGCACACATCTCTACATCATTGATGTGTTCCACACGCCATCTTCTAAAAATAGGTCTTCATGCTCAAAATCGGCTAAGTCTTGAAATTTGAACTTGCCTTCCACTCGCAGGTTTTGCTTGTCCTTCTATGCTCTTTGTTTCGAGCCTTGTATCTCATGCAGACTCCTTGTGTGATCTTTGAAAATTATTATTTGATCAACATTACCCTACACTAATCTCATTTTCATCCCGACAATGGGTATCTCAAAAATTATTGAAGGAAAGAATAGAAGAATGGAAAGAATAAGAATAAAAGAATGTAGATAAATAAATAATCTCTATGAGGTTATTAGGAAACCTCTTATGTATCAATTTGCAGTATCAACTCTGGATACTCTTCCTTTATTTCGGCCTCCAATACCTACTAGTCAGTGAGTGCTTGCTCTACTTTTTCTGGGACGTCCACAACAATGGATTCCAACTCATCCCTCATAATTTCTCCCTTCTCATTTTGAAAAACCAACACAACACTGGACATTGATGTCATTCTTCCTTCTAAAAGGTCCATCTTCTGTGCAATCAACTTTCCAAGCTCTTCCAGTTGAGTCTTGTGTGGCTCTTGTGCTATTTCTAGGGCCTCACACTTATGTTTAACCATTAAAAATCTTTCTGCACGGCCCAATGTCTCATCTTTCATCACTTTCTGGACCTTGTTATTCTCTTCGAGGGTCTTGATGTTGATAAGTGCCTCTGGAGCTGTGCATATATTTAAAGCTTGGTATTTTTTCTTCAATACATTTTGTAATGCTTGCAATAACCCTTCATAAGATGTAATTTTTCTCATCACAGGTGATTTCTCTCATTTGGCATCTTGTTTTGAGTGTTCTGGTGCTTGCATATGCAAAGTTCCATCTTCAAGTACCAAGTCCATAAAATTTCCCAAATATTGTATCACTGAAGGAAATTTCTTTGGTACCTTGGCCTCCAAGTGTGGCCCTTATTTGATTACATTGTCCCCAATCTCCTCTGCAATGCATATGAACACCTCATTCTTCTTCAGTGTGAAGTCCCTCTCCTGTGTTATACGTGTTATCTCTACATCCTTTGTATCCAACTCCTTGTGCATCACTCTGATCATGGAAGCTTTGTCCATGTTTCTTCTAGCCACCTCAGCAGAAATTTTCATCAATGCATTGCTGACTTGCTTATCTGACATGACAGTAGGCTTTACTGTCATATGTCTAGCTTGAGGTGCCTTCTTCAGTTGTCTCAAAATGCATGAATCTTCACACACATAAAATTCAATCTCATCCATGTGGGTGTGCATCTACCACGATAGTTGCTTTCGAGTGCACACCATTGTCATATCTTCATCCATTAACTCCCAACCAAATAAATCCTTCTGTGCTATCGTGCTCTGGAAGTGGGCACAGATAATTTTTACTACATCCTTTGCATACCCCATGGTTGGTGGAATGTGCTCTCCACTTCTTCTTCTAAACCTTTGCTGCTTAGGAACTTTAGCCTCCAAATTTGAGACTTGTGTCTCCCTGTCCTGAACATCCTCTGCATCTGTCTCCTCTGGTCTTTTCTCATCCTCTTCTTTTTCCTTTGATGCCTCACCCTATTCTTCTATGTCCTCTGGAAGTTTAGGAGAATTAGGCATGCTTTCCTTTGACTCTTCCACCTCCTCATTCAACTTGAATTTCCTCCTTCTCTACGTGGTAGCCTCCTTTTGTGGGGAGAGTTTGGGTGATTTATGCATAATGGTTGGAGTAGCACCTTGGGTCCTTGTTCTCCTTAATACCCTTTTAAATATGTTATCCCTTGGGTTGCATTCACGTACTCATCATCTCCCTCTTGTGGCTAAGGTGGTGTAACGACACGCTTGATGAGGCTAGAATATGTCCGATTAATGTATAATATATGATATCATCTTACTCTCCTTTTGATTAAGTTTGATTACATTGTATGAATTTTAGTTTATCTGATATGAGTTAGGATGTAATTATATGTCTTTTGATTAATTGTGATTCTAATGTTAAAAGCTCTAGAATTCCTGATAAGTTTGTGTTTGAATTCAGTTTTGTAATAAAGTAGGTCTAAATCAGTGAAGGAAATGAAGTAGGAAGCATTTAGTTTGTTTTCAGCAACATCTAGTCCTACACATCTTAGTTCCGAAACTTCCAAGATAGTTCTAGAACTCCATCACATAGTCATCATTTAGTTCCAGAACTTTCAGAATTAGTTCTGGAATTTTCAGACTTAGTTTTAGAACTCCTGGGGATAGCTTCAGAACTCTCATGGTTTGGAGCCTTAACAAATTCCTATGGTTCTGGAACTTCTCTGAAGTTCCGAGACCAATAGGGAGTTATCTATTTTAAACCACATCTAGAGATTTTGCATCTATGATCCTTTCAATCAGGAAGGACAAGAAGATTTTTGAATGTAGATCCAGGGAGAGTTATCCTACAGCTATCTGATCAACCACAATCTGACTTAGCATCTATTCTGGGCATGATTTGATTTCATTAGAATAATTGAGACAACTATGATTATAAAATGTATATAAAAGTAGACCTGCAGTAGATAGATAGGACATAAGAATAGAAGATATAGAATGAGATAGAAATAGAACAGAGAAGAGAAATAAACTAAGTACTCAGATCCCACACATTTGTAATTCTGAATGTTTTATCAATAAAATAGCCATTGCTATTTGAGAGAATTCTAAGTTGTTAAATCTTGATTTGAGGAGGAGCAAGGGCCCACTCCCCTAAGGACCAGGATATTTGTTTATTTGGTATTTATATTTCTTCAGCAAATAGCTTAGATATGTTAATTCTGTATTGTTTTAATCCTTCTAGTTAAACTCTGTTGTATACTTGTTCCTGCATGTGTTTAGATAGATTATTATATTTCTTGCAAAAAAATTTCAAGCATTCTAAATTGAGTGTGTTTATTTCCAAAAGCAAGTGTGTTTACTTTCAGAAGCAAGTGTGTTTATTTTCCAGCAGCAAGTGTGTTTCCATTCTGCATAGTGTGTTTCCTTTCAGCAAAGCTTTTAGTGTCTTTACTTTCAACAAGTTTTCATAGTTTGATTTAAATAAGGTTTTACTAAGAAGTCCTTAAGACATTAAAGAGATCCCTCAGAAAATACAAAAATAAATACAACCAACTACTAGATCAGTTAAAGTACTCTTGTTGCATATAGCTTTAGACACACCCCTGGTTTGATATGACATCAACAAGAAGTTGATTAAATGAAGGGAATGATGAAACCCATCATTTTTGGCTCCATTGTCGGGGAACACTAGTTGGAACTTTCTAATTAAGTGTTAGCAAGAGAAACAAAACATACATCTAGTAGTTGAAGGATCTTCCCTGCTATATCAAAAAATATATGAGTAGACCAAGAGACTCATAGGGTAGATTCCTCCCAAAAACATCTTCACAAGAATTCATAACATCCTCTAGTCAAAGTAAGGAAATTGATCAAGAATTGGAAGCACCATCATCCCCCGTCAGACAAGAAATAAAATTGCCATTTTTGGAATTCTTAGATCAGTCACCTGAAGGGAGTGGAAATTTTAGGAGAATGATTATTACCCAAGATCCATTTAGGGTGAGTTTCGATTCTCAATTGAGTAGTCAACCTCCTACTCCTAATTTTTATCCTTCCCCAAGGCATACCACTTACCACATTGATTAGGAGGAAAATTCAGAAAATATTTTAAAAATGGCACGAGAAGCTGAGAGAGAACCTGATAGGACCTTTACCTATCTAATTCAATTGGGAGATGATGACACATCAATGAAAAATATCTCACCTGCACATTTACCCACCTTTAGAGGGATTTCATCTGAATATCCTGACCAATTTCTGTTTGAATTCAAGTTACTATGTTAGACCTATGATTATAAAATAGATAATCAAAAACTCAAGTTGTTTCCATCCACTTTGAAGGATGTAGCAATGAGGTGGTTTATGGGATTACCATCCAAATATATTATCACTTGGGCAAAAATGGAGATTGCCTTCCTAGATAAATACCAAGATTATTGTACAGGGAGATTTAGGAAGGAAGAATTCTTCAAAATCAAGGAGGATGATGAAAACATAAAAGACTATTTAGATAGATTCCTCTTTGTTAGCAAAAGATGTGGATTTGTGCTTCCTGAAGAGTTAAGTAAAACCATTTTTAAAAAGTTTTGGATGACGAATCTAGAGAAGCCCTTAACTTGATAGGAGGTGGAGACATTGATTAGATAATAATGAATGGAATAAATATATTTATAGAATCTATTCCAGAACGAGAGGTGGACCTAGAAAAAGTCTTAATCTAGATATGAAAAAACTAATGGATGTGTTAGAAAAATTTAAAAAATACATTTTAGTGTAATTAACCTCTACTATGGATGGATTACAAGCTAAAGCAAATTCCAAAATTGAACCATTGGCTATGTATTGTCCTAGATATAGGAAGAAGCATGCATTAAGAGACTGTCCTTTAGATAAAATAGAAATGTGTCTTATATGTGAATCTAAAGAACATGATACTGATGTTTGTTCCTTACTTCCTGTTATTAAAAATTATCTTAAACAAACTAGTGCCTCATCTACAACAGAAGAATTGAATTTTGTTCAGAGACAACCTAACCAAGGGTAGTTTATGCCAAGATCAATTCCTAATCCATGGACAATGCCATGGGCTACTCATGGAGTACCAAAAAATTGGGGACAACCACCTTGGGTAGCTCAACCAACTTGGAACCCTCAAGATTGGGTAAATCAAGCTTGGTATGCTCAGGGACATCAATAACCATGGGCTGGTCAAGAAAATCCTTATGCTTGGTCACAACCTAGACGGAACCCTAATAATTATTCCCAAGGAAGAACATATCCAAATCAAAATCAACAGGTCATCATGGGATCCCTTGCACAGAATTCACAAACTGAGAATGTAGTCCAAACGTAAATGCCAACACAACTAGTAGAAAACACCAAAAACAAACAAACAACTCCTGTTTATGGAACAGAGCTAGAAAAATCAGTTGATTTACATGTTATGGATTGTAAGGATATTCAAACTAGATCTAGGAAAATCATTAACAGTCCACCCCTTATAATCACTGAAATGACAGAGGAAAATGAAATCCCTAGTACTGTTGTTCCAAAAGAGGATATAGAAAGAAAAGAAAAGGAGCCAGATAGCAACACTATTGAGACTCCATTTCCAGATAGATTCAAAGAAGCTATAGAAATCAAAGAGTCTGAATTGGTATAGGAACTAAGGAAATTGAATATTGAAATACCATTGTTACAAGAAATTAAAGATATTCTAGAATTGAACAAATTAGTCAAAATGTTAAGTATGAAAAAGCCTAGAAGGAAGAAACAGTACCCCAAGACTATCAAAGTAGATGGGAAACTTGCTGATTTATTAGCAGGAAAATTTTTACTTCCCAAATACGGAGATCTTGGAAGTCCTGTCATTTCTTTCTCTATAGGAAATAAGGATGTACATAATGTTTTGATAGATTTGGGAGCTGCTATCAATGTAATGGCAATGGATACTCTGAAAACATTACCATTAATGGGTATACAACCTACTAATACCATATTACAGATGACCAATCAGTCTGTAGCAAAACCAGAAGGAATTATTGAAGACGTGTCAGTTATGGTGGGGTCATGGGAATATCTAGTTGACTTCCTTATACTACAGCCAAAAGGTAAAACATTGGGTTATCCCATTATTTTGGGTAGACCATGGTTAGCTACAGTTGCTTCTTTGATAGATTGCAGGTCAGGTGATATGACAATCTCAAATGGTAAGAACTCTAAACAAATTTCCTTATATCCTACTACACAACCTTTTACTGACAATCATGAACAATTATGGGTTGATTCTCCTGAAACTAATAAACAAAAGTTGTCTTCTTTGGCTATGATCACATTGCAGGATCATGTAAGAGAAGTAGAAGAGATGATTAATCCACCATTGGATGAGAACTTGATGTCCTTGAAGTAATTAGAAATAGTTCCAAAACCCACAAAATTAGTTCTAGAACCCGTGAACTTAGTTCTGAAACCCACAAACTTAGTTCCAAAACCCATGGCTATAGTTTTGGAACCACCACATTTAGTTCTAAAACCATGACAACAGTAGTTCTTTTTGATTGAAAATGATTTCACTCTGGAGGAATCAGATTTCTCATGGGGAGAGGATGAATCAATAGCTTTAGTTTTAAGTACATTAGGAAGTGGTGAAGAATTTCTAAAAAGTAGCAGTGACGAGGAATTTGCCCTGCAAAGAGATAAGCATCATAATTCTCATTACTGTCCTTTTTCCAGTATTTTGTCTCAAGAAATTTTGGAGATGTTGCTACATACCATATGTTGTTACCACATGCATGTCCATTAAATACTTTAATGAAACCCTTTCCACAAATCAGTTCATCACATATTGGAACCAAGCATGTTTAAATTCAATCGGGTAAAACTTTAAACATTAACAACCGGTTGAAGGAGGATGAAGAAGCTAATTTGTTTGATGTTATAAAAAAACATCATAAATCTTTTGTTTGGGATTACAAAGATATGAAGGGGATTCATCCAAGTATATGCACTCATGACATCTATACTGAAAACATTAAACCAGTTAGGTAGCCTTAAAGAAGGATTAAACCAGCTTTAAGGGATATAGTCAAACAAGAAATTGAAAAACTATTACAAGTAGGTTTCATCTACCCTATCTCAGATAACCAGTGGGTATCTCCTCTTGTAATTGTTCCCAAAAAGAACGGAAAATGGAGAATATTTCTTGACTATAAGGAACTAAACAAAGCCACAATGAGAGATTATTTAACCTTACCATTCATAGATCAAGTCCTAGATAACCTTTTAGGTAAACAATACTTTTTTTTCTTGGATGGCTTTAGTGGGTATAATCAAATCAGAGTTTTTGCTGAAGACCAAGACAAAATTACATTTACATATCCATGGGAAACCTTTTCCTATATGGTATTACCATTTGGTTTATGTAATGCTCCTGTAAATTTCCAGAGAGCTGTACTTGTAATCTTTGCTGATCGAACAAATGATTATGTTGAAGTATATATGGATGACTTCACTATACATGGAGATACATTTGAAGATGATTTGAGAAATCTGGACAGTGTGTTAACAAGATGTGAACAACACAACCTGTCTCTTAGTGATGAAAAGATTTTGATGATGGTGGATGAGGGGATTGTATTAGGATACCATATTTCAAAAAAATGAATTTAGGTGGATCAAAACAAAATTAGGATCATTTCAGAATTACCTATTCCTCAGACCCCCATAGATATCAAATCATTTATAGGGCATGCTGGTTACTATAGGAACTTTATAAAAGATTTCAGTAAAATTGTTGCCCCCATGTTTAATTTGCTAACCAAGGACTGTGAATTTCTTTGGGATGAAAAGTGTCAGCATGCTTTTGAAGAAATTAAAGACAAATTAATCAGTGCCCCAATATTGAGAGGTCCTAATTGGGAAAATCCATTTCATATCCAAGTAGATGCCTCACATTATTCCATTGGTGCAGTATTGGGATAAAAAGATGAGGAAGGAAAAATGTATGCCATTTAATATCTTAGAAAGAATCTTTCTCCCACTGAAAATAATTACACCACCACTAAAAAAGAATTTCTTGCTATGATTTATGTAATCAATAAATTCAGACATTACATTATAGGGTACAAGATATTTTTACACATAGATCATTCAAAAATTTAGTATTTAATGAACAAAACAGTGGTTGGAGGAAGAATCATTAGATGGTTATTATTTTTTCAAGAATTTGATATTACCATTGCGGACAATCCAGGTAAATCTAATGTGGTAGCTATTTTTTTGTCAATACTAACCACAATAGGGGAGTAAGATCCAGTTAAGGATAACTTTTCAGATGAACAATTGTTTGCAATCTCAGCAAGTACACCATGGTTTGCTGATATGGTAAATTATCTTGCAATAGGGAAGTTTCCTCCTTCCTTCACTAAGAAACAAGTAAAGAAGTTAATTAAAACCAGTGCACAATTCAAATGGTTAAATGGAATGTTATTTAAGTGTGGCCCTAATTTTGTCTTGCACAGGTGTGTAAGAGAAGATGAAATATTTGACATCCTCAGAGCATGTCATGATGATCCAAGTGGAGGAAATTAATCAGTAAAAAGAAAAATTCATAAGATACTTGGCATTGGTTATTATTGGCCATCTCTGTACAAATATGTGAAGAGATATATGAAGAGGTGTGATCCTTGTCAAAGGATGGGACAACCAAATTTCACCAATGAAATGCCTCTTTAGCCTCAAGTTGTGGTTGAACCATTTGAGAGATGGGGATTATATTTTTTGGTTCCATTTAATCCTACTTCACAAGGGAAGGAATATATTCTTATATGTACTGACTATGTGATAAAATGGGCAGAAGTGCAGGAATTGACAAATGCCACTGAGGAAGAAGTTGTTGATTTCCTTTGGAACAAAATTATGATAAATTTTGGAGCACCAAGGAGCATAGTTTCAGATTAGGGACCACAATTCATGTCTAATATGATCCAATATTTCACAAGGTATTACCAAATCAATCATAGGAAGCCATCTCCTTACCACCCACAGTCAAATGGAAAAGCTGAAGTAACAAACAAAGAATTGGAGAAAATCCTTACCAAAATAGTTGAAGCTGGGAGAAAAGATTGGGTAAAGAGACTACCTGAAGTTGTCTAGGCTTATAATACAACTTGGAAAACTACAATAGGGTTTTCACCATATGAATTAGTCTATGGGAAAAATCCCTTGTTGCCTATAGATTTTGAACTTCAGACATTGAGGAAAATAGTGAAGGTGGAAATTGAGTTGAATGCAGCTCAAAAAGAAAGAATCCTTTAACTCAATGAGTTGGATGAATTAAGGTTGGAAGAAATTCAACAAACAAAGATGATTCAAGAGTAAAGGAAGCAATGACATGATACACATATCAGGAGAATGTAATTCAAAGTAGGAGGCTGGGCATTGTTGTTTGATTCTAAGTACCAACAGTTCAAGGGAAAATTGAGAACCAGATGGTTGGGACCCTATTAGATTGAACCAATATTTGACAATGGTTCTATTTAGTTACTTCCCATTGATGGTAGTAGCATAACACTCTTGGTCAATGGACATAGGCTGAAACTCTATAGAAAGCATCCCACTAAGGATGAATTCTTGAGGAAGATTGAAGTAGACAGAATTTGATCATATGGAAGAACCTAGTTCTTCCAAAATGATCAAATAACCAGATGATAGATCCAGAATAAAGGGAAGAAGATGAAAACCAGCAAATGGTGTTTTCTTCCCCAAAAAATAAAAAATAAATAAAATAAAATAAAAATTATCTCAAAGGTCAATTGAAAACCAGCAAATGGCGGTTGACCTCTTTTTGGCTAGTTCAAATAAAGGAATTCTTTTGAATTCTAGCTGTCTTATTTAACCATGTTTTGTTCCACTTGTAGGAATGACGAGTCATCATAGCAAAATGATTACATCATTGAGGACGGTAATTATGTCTTTTAACTCATTTAGGGTTGATTAAATATTTGCATGTGTGATGTGACTTAATTTAAAAGTAGGTATGATGAGTCACCTATTTATACATTATGATTACAAGTGTGTAATCATCCAAATAAGTGGTGGCATGGTTATATTTAGTAATTATTATTGTAAAAATCAAGAGAAGTAAGTTGCAGAGATATTTTGAGGAAGGAGCAGCAAATTGAGTTTGTATTCCGTAGTAAAGAACAAATAATTCAGAAGTTCCGCAGCTAAGAACTGAGGTTCCACAACTAAAAACAAAGGTTCTGCAGCCAAGTCATCAGTTCGACATCTAAAAAAAGGGCGTGCAACAAATTCATACAAAATCAAAAGAGACATAACTCAAGTCGATATGGGGATTAAGAAGAAATCTAAACCAGAGGATGATTCCCAGCTACTCACAGACGAAGAAGTGACATCCATCTTTAAGCATGCATGATGGCTTGAATTCTTGAAGAATTTTTCAAGGCATAATGATGAATTGGTAAGAGAATTTGTCACAAACCTAGAACAATCTAGAACAAAGGTGAGAAATGTATTTATTCTTTTTTCTGTGAATATTGTAAGTAATGTGTCTGGAGTGCCCATTGTGCATGTCCCACAACCTGCCAAGGGGACTTTGAAAGAACTGGTTAAAGTCTTACTACAAGAAGAAGAAACTGAACCCCAGTACATCTATAATACAAAGAAAATAGTAAAAGGGGTCAGAAGGGCCAGTTTTCCCAAACCCTTTGACAAGGTAGCATTTTGGATAGTAAAATATTTAAACTATGACAGTCAATTTGGGTCTGTGGGAAAAGAAGTCTTAAAAATGCTCATATATCTGAAGTATGGAGCCACCAAACCTGAGTACATAATAAACCTTCTAGGGTTTCTTTTTTATTCTATCCAGACCATGGCTCAGAGGTATTCTTGGGGTGTTGGGAAAATTAGGCATCATGGTCTAATTCATTTAATATGCCAGCACCATTTCCTGTCAAAGAAGAATGGAGAAGAAATTTGGGACAAGTTTCTTGACAAGTTCAAGAAAAACCCTAATATTATTAGAAGGAAAATTCTAGCCCCATTCTCTCCTTCAGCTAATCTGGAAATTGATGCCCCTGTAAAAGGATAGAGGGAAATGGAAAGAGAAAATATACCAAAAAAAAAGGTCAGTGAGAAATATAAAAACAACAGAGCCTTCTGTACTTGTGAAGGAAATTCCTTCTTCTACAATAGCATCAGGGGAGCCAATATCTGTCTTTGACGATGATAGCTCACCCACACAAGAGAAAGAAAGAATAGTAAGAAGAATCTCTAAAAGGAAATTCACTACTAGGCATGTTGAACTTCCCCAAATAAGAAAAAATCATAAGAGGTCTAGGGAAACCCCAGAAGGAAGGAGTGAGCAGGAAAGGATGGAAGAAGAAGCTGCTAACATTTTGGGCAGCATGGCCATGACTCCTCCGGAGCCAAGTCAAACTGAAATGGACATAGGAGAGAAGAGATTTGAAGAGAAATATTTTCAAGAATTAGCTGAACCATCAGTAGTGCCACATGAATAAGAAGAGTTGGTATCCAGTATAAGAAAAGGAAAATTTCCTTTGATAGAGGAAGAATTCCCAAGTCCTCAAGTAATTTCAGAGGAAGAAGAAAGACAAAAAGTTAAATAGGCTCTATTCTTGTCTAGAGCAGAGCTCATTATTAGAGAAAAAGATGAAGAATTGGATTTCCTTAAGCTTAAATTAGAACAAATGGAAATTCTCATTAGAGAGATGACAACTAGCTTGCATCCAGGACTGAGGAATTATCAGCAACCAAGAAACAACTGATAGAAAAAGAGGAAGAACTTGAGGCTTCCAAAAAATAGAGTGATGTGTCCACAGCCTCTGCACAGACTGAGTTGACCTATTTACCACTCCAACAACTATGGAATGATACTTGCAGGGAGCTCAGAGAAGCCAAAACATCAAATGAAGAATTAAAGACCAAGATGGAGGAAGAGATGAAGGCAAGAATGAAATGGGAAGAAAAATTTTATAAGGAGGAAGGAAATAAATATAAATGTCTTACCAAAATTCATATGGTATGTATCATGAGTGACAAATTACTTTCCTGCAAGAGGCCTTCTCCTGCATATAGTGTGTTTTTGGAAGAGCAGTTCATTTGGTGGCATCTGTCAAGAATTACATGTGAACTTTCACATGAATTAAAAGATGAATCTAAATTCATGGAAGCTTACTCTCTCTCCATCCCTGAGCAGAAAATATTCTATGTGAATTTTATCTTTGTAATTTTATGTTAGAGAAAAACACAGGATTTATGATCAAATTATATGTAGGGGAGAGCCAACTCAATGCATTTTTCTCTGTTTTGCAAAACCAAATTGCATGGAAGGAAAGGGAATCTAAATTTTTATTAAAAGCCAACTCAATAGGTCTCTGTATGACATCTCATTATGGTAAAAACTCTACCCTCACACATTTTAGAACTCATGCCTTCGATGAGAGATTCAAGGCACACTACCTTGCCATTCTGCAAAAGAGTATCGATGTCTTCACCTCCTATGAGGAGGAAAATTTTGAAGATATTTATGAAGGATGCTCAAAGAGGTGGGAACTCCTTACTATTTCCTTGAGAAGAAGGGAAGTAATTTTCCCAACAAATCTGATCTATAGTTTAGAAAGGGAAAACACATTATCCAAAATAATTCCCCAAGTCAATAAAACCTATGGGAAAATATGGATGGGAATGCGAACAAGGCCCCATATACTTCTCACCCCCATGTCTCCTTGGTAAAATGGAGAACCTCAAGACCCTGCTGAATTTGAACAGTGGGAGAGGAAAATAGAAGGAGAAGGGTACATTATATCCAAGTTTAAACATTGGAAAATCTAGTTTCAGCGATTTGATTTGAGCAATCAAATGGAGTACACAACATATAACCCCACTTTTGAAGAATGAATTTTGTAAAGGGACTTACAAACAAGTAAGTTTGGGGGAAATGATGAGGCCAGAATGTGTCCAATTAATGTATAATATATGATCTCATCTTACTCTCCTTTTGATTAAGTTTGATTGCATTGTGTAACTTTTAGTTGATATGATATGAGTTAGGATGTAATTGTCTATCTTTTGATTGATTGTGATTCTAATGTTAAAATCTCTAGAATTATTGACAAGTGTGTGTTTGAATTTAGTTTTGTAATAAAGCAGGTTTAAATCAGTTAAGGAAATGAAGCAGGAAGTGTTTAGTTTGTTTTCAACAACATATGTTCCTATATAGCTTAGTTCTGAAACTTCCAAGCTAGTTCTGGAACTCCATCACACAGTCATCCTTTAGTTTTGGAACTCCAGTATTTAGTTCCGGAATTTTCAGAATTAGTTCCAGAAATCCTAGGGATAGCTCCGGAACTCTCACGGATTGGAGTCTTAACAAATTCCTATGGTTCAGGAACTTCTTTGAAGTTTCGTAATTGATAGGGAGTTATATATTTTAAACCACATCTAGATAATTTTCATCTACGACCCTTTTAATTAGGAAGGACAAGAAGATTTTTGAATGCAGATCTAGGGAGAGTTATCCTATAGCTATCTGATCAACCGCAATCCATCTCAGCATCTATTCTAGGCATGATTCAATTTCATCAAAATCATTACAACAACTGTGATTGTAAAATGTATATAAAAGAATACCTGCAGTAGATATATAGGATATAAAAATAGAAGATATAGAATGAAATAGAAATAGAACAAAGAAGAGAAACAGACTAAGTACTCAGATCCATTACGTTTGTAATTCCAAATGTTTTATCAATAAAATAGCCATTCCTATTTGAGAGAATTCTAAGTTGTTAAATCTTGATTCGAGGAGGAGCAAGGGCCCACTCCCATAAGGACTAGGATATTCATTTATTTGGTATTTATATTTCTTCAACAAATAGCTTAGATCTATTAATTCTGTATTGTTTTAATCCTTCTAGTTAAACTTTGTTGTATACTTGTTCCTGTAGGTGTTTAGATAGATTATTATATTTATTGCAATTATTTTCAAGCATTCTAAATTGAGTGTGTTTATTTCCAAAAGCAAGTGTGTTTACTTTCAGAAGCGTGTTTATTTTCTAGTAGTAAGTGTGTTTCCATCCTGCATAGTGTGTTTCCTTTCAGCAAAGATTTCAGTGTGTCTAATTTCAGAAAGTTTTTGTAGTTTGATTTAAATAAGGTTTTACCAAGAATTCCTTAAGACATTAAAGAGATCCCCCAGAAAATAAAATAAATAAATACAATCAACTACTAGATCAGTTAAAGTAATCTTGTTGCATATAGCTTTAGACACACCCCTTGTTTAATATGACATCTTTAAGAAGTTGATTAAATGAAGGGAATGATGACACCCATCAGTGCTCAACTTCACCCTTACTTGTAGGATGTCTTCTACCCCTATGCTCCAAACCACCACTATCTTCGCGCTCCTCCTCCTTATCCTACACTTAATTGGTTCTATGGGCTTAAGCGCTGGGATGTTCTCCATTGTATGCTTTCTCTTTTGTGGTACTAGAAGTGCGAACTCACCTTCCACATACTTGTTATTCTCCATTTTTGGATTCAACTGGAGATACACAAATGCTGCCCCCACATCTGCTATAGCCAAGCTTATTGGTTTGATATTTAGTATCTCTGAAATGATCCTCTCTGTATAAGCACTTTTATTAGGATACACATACTTCTTCCTCAATGTATGGTAGTCGTAGTATACCTTATCTGCATTGAAGACCAGTCGACGCGTGTTTGTAAATCTATGAATAGATGCTTGAAAATACCTTACAGTGAATACATAAGGAAACTTACACCAAGGGCTCCAGACTCCATCTTTCATTGTGAAGTGCATGATGCAGAAATGCTGATATACAACAAACTGAAATTGTTTCCCTACCTCTGATGGTAGGTCCATTAGGATGTGCCACTCTTCCCCAAATGCCGCATGGAGCCTGTCATACCACTTCTCCGACCTTTTCTTTACATCATTTTTCATGGCCCCCTTGCATAGGTACTTGCTGAATCTTTCAGCTGGTTACTTGTTCTCCATTGGGTATTCCCATACGTTCTCCTTCAATCCATCTAGTACTCCGATCTTCATAAATATCAGTGATAGTAGAAAAACCCCAAATCTTATCTTCCCTCCTATGTGTAATTCTTCGACTATTTACTTTACAATATAGCCTGTAATGTTGTAGATTGTCCCTTATGACATCTTATTGGCCACATACAACCACATAGTATTTACCTGAGACCATAGCTCCTGATCATTCAACTTGGTAACAAGGTGGGCTACAACTTGTATAATTGGATAATTATTCAATTTATCTATGTCCATTCCACACAGACCCTTCAAGTATCCCAACTCCTATTTGGTCTTTACAATCATAGATTTATCTACAAAATCACCTTTTGTATCTTCTTCTATGGCCTTCAGACCTATAACTTATGAGACAAGTGTAAATGAGATTCTAACTCTACACCTTGCAAAGTAGAAGAATTCTTCATACACCCTACTCATGAGCCACTTATACAAGGGCTCATACTTCCCAAAATATGGAAGCTCATACAACTGGTAGACCCCAATTCTCTTTAGGATATGTTCACCTGCATCATCATATACTAGTATGTCCTCCGCTATGCGCTTGTTTGTTCTAGCAGTGAGAAAGGAATCAAGCTCCTTCTTGTTCTCTGAAGTCCTGTGATTATATTCACTTATTTTTCTCTTTTTGATGGGTGAATCCCATTCTTACCCGACGATGACTCTTTCTTGATATTACATCTCTAAAAAATGGCTTTCTGGGGCCATCTCTTCCTCCTCAACGACTACCTTCTTATTTCCTTTTACTGCTGCTGCAAATACCTTTTTTAGTGTCATTTTTACCTTGCAAATGTCTCCGCTTCAACTCTGCAACTTTACGAATCAAACCCTCACTCGATTCAATCATGCCATAGGTGGAAAATTCATAACCTAACCCTTATTTGTCTCCCTCATCTATTCAAACCCTTCACCACCGAGGATGCAAGCTTCTTATTATACAGATCTGGTTATCACGCTTGGTTTCACACCCTTCGCACCTTAACTTGATCACTCAAATCTTTACACATGTATATTTTTTCAAATACTCTTAGTCGCAATGGTAAAAATGAATCCGCATCCCATCCTTATATAATTTTTTCAATTTTTGATGCATTTATTACTCCACCTACCAAATATCCCCTCATTCATTGACCAAATCTTTTCATTCCATGCGGTACATCTTCACGCCTAGCTATAACCTTCTAGCATGCCTTCCTATCCTCTGGTCATAGAATTCTCTTCAGCGCATGCTCTTGCACCTGAGTACCTCATCACTGTACTTTCTCCTAGTAGCTAACATGGCCTCTACTTACCTCGCGTTATATTGTTCTTTCATTCATCTGCATCCTTGGTCACTTTTGAGAAGCAATGCTCTTTTGAATTAAAGCACACCCGTAGAAGCTTATTCCTTTCACCTTCCAATTCCCACAGTATTTTCTTTGGATAACTACATCCACCCCACACTAAAATTATGTGCAGTCCTCTGTGCATTAATAATCTTCATACAGTAATTAGCTTCAGGTGCACAAGTGTGCTTATTACAAAAGAACAACCAAATTGACAAAGCATAGCGATAATGAAGGAAATATAGAATTGAAAACCTAAGCTAAATGGAAATACTACCTTATTACAAACACCAAGAAGACTTATTTATAGTAGGGATTCAGCCTAGTCCCATTAAAGTAACCGAGTAACCGTGTTCCATCAAGTGCTTCTAACTAGAAAGCACCTAATTCATGTATAGAAGTGATAACATACGACCCTAACCAATGCACCTTGAGCTTGCCTAGATGTCACAAAAAATTTGAGTCATAAAGAAGTACCATTTTTACAATCTCAAATTTCTTATCCCTTATGTTCCTATCATGCCATGCCTTCTACCTGGCCTTTTCCTACTTTTGACTCCATCTTGCTATGGCTCGGTGCTCATCCAGTTGAATCATCTTTATGAGATGCTCTTATAAATCTTGTTCATTAGCTAGACCTCCAACACGCGCAATGCGCAAATAAGGTAACATAAATTCTATAGGAGAACAACTTCTGTACTAAACACCAACTGAAACGGTGTGGCTTTATTCAATCTCTTGTAAGTTGTTCTATATGCTCAAAGAACAAATGACACTTTGTCATTCCAATCCTTTCTCCCAATATCACACATGTTTGTCAAAGTTTGGCTCAAAATCTTGTTGAAAGCCTCAGAAGTTTCGTTTTATTAAGGATGATAAGGTATAATTTTATGGTGTGTAACCATAAACTCATATAATAATATCCTGATTGTCTCATTTAAAAAGTGTGTACCTCGACCACTTGTCAAACTTAAGGGACATCCATATCTCGTAAGAACATTCTCCCACATAAGCCTAACTGTTGTAGCTACCATACAATCCTTGGTAGGTGCTGCTCCTACCCATTGTGTGAGATAATATGTGCAAGTAATGATATAGCGTGATCTAGTCCTATGCACGTCTGGTGAAATAGGTCCTACAAAATCAATGGCCCATTTCTCAAATGGTTCGGCACTAGTGATCGGTCTCAAAGGAATCTCATCTCTTTACCCTAGTTTTCCTAGGCACTGAAAATGATCACACGCCTTACAATATTCTTTACAGTCCTTATACAATGTCTCCCACCATAATCCAACAAGTAGGATCTTCTGGGCAGTCGGATAACTTGCATAATGTCCTCCTGCGACACCACCATGAGATTCTTCCATGATATCCGGACGCTCATGTTCTAATACATAACATCGTAATAATTCATCTCTTCCTATCTTGTAAATTTCACCATTGATTAACATAAATGGTGCCACACATATAGCAAGCCACTTCTTTTCTAATTCTTTCATTCCTTTTGGTGCCATACCTATTTGTAGAAAGACAGAAATGTCTTCTAATTCTGTGGGTACGTGTTGTAACCTATAAAACTGTGCATCTGACATTGTTTCTTCAATTTTATGTGCATCCTCTCTTGAATCGATTCTAGATAAATGATCTGGTCCAAAATTACTTTTCCTTGGCTTCACCACAACTGTGAAGTCAAACTCTTGAAATAGGAGCACCCATTTGCATATGCGCCCTTGTAAGACGAGCTTGTTTACCAAGCACTTCAATGCCATGTGATCTGTATAAAACACAAATGGTGTTTCTAACAAGTAGTGTTAAAACTTGTACAATGCATAGATCATTGAAAACTCTTCACGCTTTGTAGTTGTATAATTCCGTTCCACAGGAGTCAACTTCCTACTAGCAAAATAGATTAGAAGATATATAATACCTTAGCCAGGTTGAGCTAACGCATGGCCAATGGCCATGCTAGAAGCATCCACATGCACATGAAATGGTTTGTACCATGAGGGAAAATGTAGAATAGGTGCGGTAGTAAGTCTCTCTTTTAATATCTAAAATGCACCCTGCTATGGTTCTCCCCAACAAAATGTACCTTTCCCCTTCAGTAATTCTTCTAAGGGTGCTATAACACCCTTGACAGTTGTTATTTTCCTCCTTTACATTTCAAGTGTTGACATGTGATTTTCCTTAGAAAAATATGTTCTTTTGAATCTTGGAGATCATGCTTGATATGGATAAATCATTTTCTATTCTTAAGATCCTTTTACTGAATTGGAATGGCTTCCTTGAATCCATTTTTCATTTCTTATATGTGGGTTGCAATCTGGTTTAAGAATTGTAAACTTATCTAGTAATCTGACTCATCCTTGGATCAATTTTAGTGATCCAAGGAATGTTTTAAAATCTGTTCTATTGAATGAATGGTAAAATTGGCATTCCAGGAATTAACAAGACATATGACTAAACTTTGATGGTTACAAGTTCTTTGATTGTTTTGCTTGGATATTTTCATTTTGAATGTGACAGGACAATGTTGTCACAAACTAACTATAGCCTGTCCACGACATAGGAAAAGATCTAGGATCCTAAGAAGGAATATCCTACGGAATCCTAGGATAGGTAAAAATATTTACTACCTAAACTATGTTATGTAACATAATTCCTATTTTAACCTAAAGCTTCCTATTCGTCTTTGATTTGGTTGATTGGCATCCTAACCTAAGCTCGGTGCTAAGGAATTTAGAAAGGTTTTTAGGTTATTAAAAATTTACCTAAAACCTAATACTACAAGGTTATATTATGATCTAACCTAATTCCTAAAACTATAGTGTTGTAAATTAATCTAACCTATATGAAAACTACCTTAGGCTATGTGCTAAGACCTATTATGGTAATTGTTGTTTAGATTATAACCTAAGGTATATATAAACTACAAACTATCTAAGGTCTAACCTAAGAAATATGATCTACCCTAAACTAATGGATTTGAATGGGGAATTAGGTGGTCACATAAATTGTAGGTGATGGTTCCAAGGCATTAAATTTGTTGATAAGGTTTTAATTGCATGGAGGTACTGCCAACTTTGGCAGGGGTTAGTGAACTTTGCGGAGGATTAGGTGGAAACTTCACTAAAATGGAATTCTTTGTTAAATTTGATTTGGCATTCACCAAACTTAGAAGGTGGTGGAAAGGGAAGGTAGGTGGGAAAATTGGAATAAATGGAATTTAATATTTTCGGGTTTTGTGCTCGAACCGTTTTGGAAAGCATGCAAACTGGTTTATATGGGGTCATTTCACTTTGTATACCCCACAATTTTTACTCTGCATGCTCATTGTTTTTTCAAACCAGCAGATCGAACTACACTTAATGGCTATTTTTGAGGTTTTAAACCTATTTTCAGTTTGTGGAATATATAGGAGGCATTGTGGAAAAAGAACATTATTGGTTGATTTTTCATGGAGAAGAGGAGAAGTTTTGAGATCGGCTGGAGGTTCTTTTTGATTACACATAAGTGCTATCAGACATGATAGAATCTAAACTTTAAGATCTCTTTCTTTCCTATAAATGTCTTATTAAAACAAGTCTGCTCTTTTGAGATTCTTGGTTTTCAAATTATATCTGGTTAATAGCTTGTTGGGTTTATTAAATCTTGTTACTCTATTTTTTTTTAATCCTTCGTAAATGATGTTCTGTTTAGATACTTACCATATATAGTTCTTAAAAAAATAATGCATGCAAAATACTCTTTTGTTCTCGACTGTGTGTTTTGGAACTAGAAATCCATGTGATCTGTTAAGATAACCACCGTTTCTAGGGAAAAATTGAATTCTATTGGAAATTCAGATGAGCTCGTTTGGCGTAGACTAGAGCCTGTATATGGGTTTGTTTTTAACTTTTGTTGAGCTCATGTTTTATTGAACCTTTATTTTGAGCTCGTCCTTCATTTGGAACTTAGTTCATGATTTGTGTTTGTTGAGAACTGTTCCTTGTTGCTCTGAATCATGTTGGAATTTTGTATCTTAGTTCTTGTGGTAATCTGAACTACTACTGTTAGTTCATAAGGTACATGGTATTTAAATGTTAATACTCATTTTTGGGCTCAAAATTTGGGTGAAACTCGAGTTTCGTTGAGAGATAATATTGGGCTCTATGCCCGTGTTTTTCATTCTTTTGAAATTTGGAATAGTTATTGTAGATTAGTAACTACAAAGCACTCATATTTGTTACTTGTGTGGACTCTGTACTATGTGGGAATTCCTAGTTCTGCTTGAGCTAGTATTTGGACTTCGTGTTTTCATATAAATCGGTGCAGGAGCTTCTTGTTGTTCTGAACTGGAGTTTGGAGACCTAGGTAGCTCTGAACTATTGTTAGAAGTTTGTATTTGATTCTGAACACGTAAATTATTACTCGTGTTTTCCTGAACTGTTGTTAGAGAACTTTTATTCTTAGGGATCATGATTTTTATATTTGTAATGACCTGGACTGTTGTTGAAGTCCGTAAATGACTTAGAGCATGTTTTTTTCTCTAGTGATCATTTTTACTGTTAATGCAAGATTATAATGCACACGACACTCGCATTTTATTATTTATGTGGACTTTGAACTTTGTGGGAAACCTTAATTATGTTGACTTATTATTTGGACTTTGCATTTTGAATTAAACTCATGTAGGAGTCACTTGTTGTGTTGAACCAGTGTTGGTATCTTAGGTAACTAAGAACTGTTAATGAATCCATACGTGACTTTGTATTTGTACCTTACTATTGTGGTATTTTGAACTGTTAACAGAAGTTCATAATTTCACTGTACTCTTATCTTGTGATTGTTCACTTCTGAACTCTCTTTTGAAACTCGTGTTTCATTTTAAAAAGAGAAGTATACCTATTGTTTTGAGTATGAATTGTTTTTGGATATGTGTATCTCATACCACCCCATACTAAGATATTGTGCACAATTGAGCTTATGTTGAGTTTTTGTAATTTGATCATGTACATGAAATCTAGTACATAGTGTTTGGAAATAAGTAACAGGAGTGATGTAAAGGTTCTGTTCTAATATGTTGAGTTTTCTTGTTATTGATTTAACTTAGATGGAAAATTGTAGTATGTTTCCTTCTTACCATGAAGAGGATCTTGTACCTTTCCTTGGGAGCTCATGTGCGAACTTATTTACCTGCTAAAAAAAGGGAAATTGATGTTATGTAGAGTGATGGATTTAATGATTGAATCTTATCCGGAAAAGTTATTTTTCTTTAAAATATGGAATATGATCTTTTGATTTAACTTTTCTGATTAATAAGTTCTCTTGTATTATAGAAATTTGTAAGTTAAACAATCTTCTTGTACACCTCATTGACTTAAATGATGTAAAAATAGATTAGTTAATTTGTCTTGTTAAACAGAACAAATTAATTGAATGATTGAATGTTTGATCTTGTTAACCTCCTTGGATTTATATAGGATTTTGTTCTATTGAATATCTTAAACATGAATTTTAAGGTAAAGGTCCTTCAAAAAATTACAGTTAGAATCATGCTATGGACCTATTTTTGCTTTGCGGATGTTATGTGTTTTGGCATAATGGAAATGATCTCTCTTATTCTTTTCTTGTAAGATAGATGAAACATCCTAACGTGAACCATGCAGTAAACACTTCTTTTGTCTTATGATAGAGACAAGTGTTGTACTCTATTATGGAAGAATTGGGAAAAATGAGATGCAGTGATTTGTTGTTTGTTAAAGGAAACTGATAGGATCAATTAACTGTAATTTGTAAGATAGATATTATAGATTATATTATGTCCTTTCCTTTTTGGAAGTGTAATCAATTGTTTAATATGTACTTATTTTCCATGGATTTTGATTTATTGATTTTATGATGTAATAATTGTCTCAATAAAGCAGAACTGTTTTAATGAAACAATTATTGGAATGCACTTCTTTTTAAGGCTTAGTGCTTATCATGCTTAGTTCATTGAACTGACCCGTGCTAGCGATTTTTGCAGATGGACTTCGTAAGTGAAAGGAAAAAGAAAAAAATTATACGATTCATTGACTGATTTAAGTCTTATTTATGTAAAGAACGCTGATTCATTATTGAGATTGTATTGGAAAAGAAACATTGTATTCTTTTATATTTAAGACGGTTTTTATGTAGTATACCTAAATGCATAAGTCTTGTAAATGTAAGGGTTACAAAGATAAATTAAAATATTGTGGGATTATCTAAGTCGATTGTGTAAATTATTTTGTATTTGTATGAAAGAGATCGGTTCTATCTTGTTGATAATCTTCATATTATTATGTTAGATGGCTAAATTTTAATAAGATTGGATCAAGGGATTAAGTTCAATCTCCCTACTTTTAAGGCAACTTGTAAGTTGTAGAATATGATATTTGATATATAAAATATATAACATAGTAATATAAATAGGATGAACATGCATTAAAAAAAGTGGTCATTGGGTAAAATAAACCATAACGCTTACATATAGTGAAAGACTCTTCATCTTTCATAACTGTTCATAAACCACAAAGATTTGGTAACCTGACTTCAATTTATCAGACTTCATTTGTTATGGAGTCTACTTTATTTTGGATATCTTCTGGCGCTGAACTTTCTAAAAAGTTATTGTACTTTTTACATATGACATATTATAACATTGTGTAGTTATGCTTAACTGATAGTTTAACTATGTATTCAAATAGTAAAAGCGGCAATTAATATAACGAAGTTCTTAACGGGCTAAATGAATCAATTTAGAAAATAACTTATGGAATGTTGGATTAGGGTTGGACAAGTGGCTGAAATATGTTTAAATAATCCAAATTAATTAAATAATTAATAAATTCCTTAGGTATGTACATCTCAATGAGGCTGTTCTATAGGATGCTGGCTCATGCCAACTGTAGAATTGTACCTTCAATAAGATTAGGATCTTCTCGAGGATACAGTGATGTATTTGACATGTGGCAACACCCTTCTGCAATGATCATCTAGATCTACACACATTGGACTTGATCTTAGTTTATCTCTAGATCTGGGTAGTAGCATGGTTAAGATATGGAGTAGCCCTCTAAAACTTGGGGTACCTTAGTACACGAGGTTGACTTAGGTTGACCTAGTATGCCAACTTACCCTAAGTTTTCGGGAGCCTCCCCTATCATAACATATGTTGTTAACTCAAACTAGGGTTAAACCTTGGCAAAGTGGACTGAAGGAAGTCAGTAAAGGACATTCTAGATAACAATAGAGTGGGGTTAAGGACGTATTCTAGATTAACGTGTATGCCATCAAAGAATAGTAATATAAATAGTATGTTAAAAATATTTGGCCAAAGTATCACAAGCTATTGGTTTCGTTGTCCTATGTCGCCTAGTCTAAGGCTCGTGATGTAGATGAATATTGGTAAAAAATATTTAGATAGGATCCTTAGACAGATCACTTAATACCCTAAACAGGGAAAGAGAACCAAGTATACCTAGTATAAGGAAAAGTATTCAATACTTAATGTTAAACATGAATAGATCGGTAGTTTACCGAGTCATGATTTGAATAGATCGGTAGCACACCGAGTCATCATAGTTGCATATGGTTATCTATTATATGAATGGTTGATAAAGAATGTGTGATCTAAATTATAAATTTAGATCAGGGAACATTATTTATAAAAAAAATTTCCCTTGTTTCTAAAGTCTTAAAATGGGAATGTTACAGGTGCAAAATTTTTGGCATACCATTTTATTAATTTTCTATAATACCCTGTATGACCTAAAAATCCATGCACCTCACTCTAACTGGTAGGTGCTTCCTGGCCTAAAATGACTGCAACCTTGGTTGGATCAACTAGCAAACCTTCCTTGTAGATTATATGTTCTGATAGTATCCCAAATGGCGTAGAAAATGTGCACTTCTTGATGTTGAAAGAGATACTCAATTATCTGCATCGTTCAAACATGAAGTGTAAATTGTCACAATGATCTTTCACAAGCCCATATACTGTCCAATGTAAGAAGTTGTGAATAAAATCCTTAAATTCCTAAACAATTATGTGTGAAAAATACAACAGGCATGTTTTTCAATCCAAAGGGCATCATAGTATAAGCAAAACTACCCCATTCAGTAGTAAATGTTGTCTTTTCTTGATCCTCATGAGAAATCCTAACCTGATGATACTCGAAAAATCCTTTTGTGAAAGACTATATTTCACGCCTTGCAACTCCTAGTATTTCTTTAGCGAATGGCATAGGGAATGGATTTGTGACACATGCAACATTCTACTCCATGTAGTCCACACATATCCTAATCCGTCCATCCTTTTTGATATTGATCACCATTGGGCTAACCCATTCTGACTCATCAAGGGGCTTGATAATTCAAGATTTCAACATTTTATCAATTTCTTCTTTTACCTTTTCACAAAAATTAGGATTCATTATGTAAGGTCTCTTTCTAACTAGTCGTCACCATCCTTAAGTTTAATCTTCATTTCCCCAAGTGATTCATGCACGCCTTTAATTTCATGATATGCTTGAGGGAATAAGTCCTGATAATCTTTGAGTAGATCGATGATCTTTGCTACCTCTGAGTCTGACTAGTAGTCTCCAATTATGGCCTCCTTAGGCTCAGCCTCTAAACCTATATTCACCTTATTTGTCTTCATGAGTTCGTGGTAGGTGCGCACATCCTTGTCTGCACTATCCAAGACCTTGTGCATCCCGTGTGAATGTTCAATATACAGGTTCTCAACTTCCTCATCATCCATGATGTAAACCATCTTTCCTTTCTCCTTCTCAAGGTAAGCGCGTTCAAGTAGTATGGAGTCCATTTCTTCTTCCTTTTCAAAACATGCTCCGAACTCTTCCTCATCGAATAATTCATGTATATGCTCCTCAGATTTTGCACTATCTCCCATAGTTAATCACTTAACAAGTTTTAATGCCTCTGCTATAGGAGGTTTAGTCGAGAAGTAGTCAAAATTTTGGATCATTCCTGTAGTGAAATCGTGCCAGTTCCAAGTTTCTCGATGTAATTTTACATATACATACTAAGCGCGTGTGCATCCTTGTAGTGTAGAATATAATCTATGCACCCAAAGTGAAGGTGGTAATGCTTCTTGTCTTGTTGTCCAGAGTCTCTCACATTGCTGAATGTGATGCTGAATAGGTTGATCACCATGATAAGTGTAGATTTGTGTAAGTGCACCATTCCTTATAAACCTAGTAGACAAAGTGACTCCAATCTCTTCCCAATTTATAAGATTATCTCTATGGAATACCCACCAGTGTGCTGCTATCCCACACAGTGTATATACTAACATATCTCTCCTTTTAACTTGATCTGTCCAATGTGTTTCCATGGCCCTCAGAAAGGAAAGAAGATCTTCTGCCCCTGTATACCAAGATACTGTGCTACCTATCCATCGAATTTAACAAAGTCCATTCTTATGCACAACCATGCTTTTCACCCCGCATCATACTAATTCATATGTACCATAAGCCCAATTTTTGCAAGCAATACTCGTAGTATCACTAATAGAATGAGAGTCCTCCCACTATAGGATGCCTTCTTTTGATGGCTCATTGACCTCTGGGTCCTAAATAGCTTGTACATAGACTCTGTTTAAATCCTCCTCACTTAGAGGCTCAACATAGGGTGTAGAATTCCCATCTGTCAAAGGTATTACAACCCTTTTCTCCTTTTTTTCAAAGTTGATATACCCCTTATTGAAACTCAAGTCAACATTATTCGCATAACACCAAGGGCGTCCAAGCAGGGCTGGAAAATTGTCTGCTTCTGCAAGTGCTAATACCTCAAAATCCCTAGTGAACTTGGCCCCTTGTATAGTTATAGATTCATCTTTCAAAAATCCTATGGGAGTGGCCTTAGACTAGTTTGTCATAAACAACACATTAGATGATGGCTGTAATGGAGGCCTCCCCATTTGTACCCATGCATCTAATATAAGCACATTTACTTCCGCACCTGTATCGATCAATATATTGCTCAACAACCACCCATCCACAATATCATTCAGAGTAATTTCTTTGTTATAGTCAATGCTATCAGGGGGAATATTTGCATGCAGAATCTATCATCCCGTCTCAAGACTTGTGTGTGGAGTGTTCCCTTTTAACCAACTTCCTAATAGTGGAATAATGTTATCCTGGCGCAACATCTTGCACACCTCACGTAGATCATCGATATCAATTTGGACTATCTCTGATGCTTTCTTTTGCTCCTTTAGGTACTATATCTCACCCTAAAAATTCCTTAGCACTTCCATGGTATCATAGTAAACTTCCTTCTAATGAGTAGGATTTGGGTACCTCACATGCAAAACCTCCTCCTTGGTGATCATAGGCTTTTTGTGCAATACCTATCTTGTACATGCTGATTCAGCACGTGTAGTAATCTTCACTCTCAATGCCTTAGGTCCTTCTGTTATCTTGGGCATCCACTGATCCTCTACCACGCGCTATATTCTAACCATCCCAGTGCCTTTGTTTTCTTGCTTATACTACTTACTCAGATGCTCATATAAGTTCAGGCACTCTTCATAGCTATGGTTCTTTCCACAAAAAGAACATGTAATATTCTGAGGACATTCGTGCCTATAGTGGTCAGGAGATCCGCACGTATAACATGTTCCATAAGGGAACTCACCTCTTCCTCCACCATGGCCTCGTCCTCCATATCTACCACGATATCCATAACCTCCTTCAAAATTCCCCTCATTCCTGTCATAGCGCATTTGATTATGATCCTGATCTTGGTGCTCATTCTTACCCTTATAACTATTTGTAATACTTGTCTGTCGTACCCCAAGGTCTATAGCATCCTGAATTTGACGAATCAGCTGAAAATCCTCAGTATCATGAGTTGTGGACTTACAAATCTTGTAAAAGAAAGATACATTCTTCCTTATCACGTGATGTAACAAAGGATAGTGGCTAGCATCATGATTTAAATGAAAAATTTCACATTCCAACAGTAGTGAGCATATAGATCTGCGAGGGCAACTATCCTTGGTGTGACCTTCCACTTCATAATCTATACACCAAATTCATGAGCACATTTAGTGGGTTGAATTTGTTGACAACTTCTCTAAATTATTTTCCATAGCTACAATCTGTGCCTCTAGGAATGGACTAACACCAATGTCAATGCTCCCAACTACATCAGCATGTAAATATGCTTCCAGTGCTTCGCTCGTATTAGTGTAAGTATTATGTGACAACGCCCTTCTAAAAGGTGTAATCAATCCTCCAACAAACCATTGTGCATGTTGGATAGTGTGAATATCATAAGATAGCTTAGATAGAAGTGTCTTAAAATGAGCATCGTACTCACGTAAACTCTTAGTAGTGCCTTGTTTGATATCCTTGAGTGCACTTATACTCTTCTGCTCAAACTTTGGTATATGGAACTCTGTTAAGAAAGCATCTCTCAATGCTGCATAATCCACACAATTTTGATCAAGGTCAAATTTCCTATACCAGCTGTGTGCATGCCCCTATAATATAGTGAAAAATTGACTTGCCTTTCACTCAGCAGATGTGGTCGCTTTAGCACGCCACAAGATTTCACACATATGGACATGTTCAGCAGCATCCTCTATACCTCTATACTACGGGAGACGAAGGGACATCTCCATATAGATATTCTATGATTGTTGCGGGCCTTGACCACCTGATCCAGAACCTTCTATGTTCCCTCTACCTCTAGAACTACCAAATCCACTGAAACTAGAACTACCTATACCTCATAATCCACCACTTGTAGTTAGAACAGGGCCTGTAGATGTACTCCCCTATGCTCCGATAGTAGTACTATATTGTACCCCTATAGTTTGTGAGGTAGTACCACTTCCAGAGGTGAATCCAACATTTTGTGCATTCACATTATGTGTGGATGATGTGCCTAATAATGTTCCTCCAAATGAAATTGAAGCCACCTATCCTGCCATTGATGTTCTTGATCCCTGACTTACTCCTGCTCTCCTACTTCCCAAGTTATTTTGTTGTTACTTGTCGTACTTGATACTAAAAAACCAAGTGCAAGGAATAGGTCACTAGGTGGATTAAGATGTGTTCCCATGGTCCATGTAGTCTCTTTTGGTGCACTTCCATGTGAGGCTGAGGGGGATCTCTATCATGCTTTCCAATATGGGGGAATTCCTGATGCTCTGGCTCCACGTCTTCTACATGAGCTGTAAATCCTTCATAAGCCATCTCTCTCCTCTATGCCATACTCTCTCAATAGAATGCTACTTCTCTATCTCCCTCTTGCATGCCTCATTATACTTAAACCACCTTTCCTCTCTTTGCTTCTCTACCACTAGGTCTTCCATCTTAAAACAAACTTGTTCTTGCCCCAGTGCATGGCGAAGTTTAGTTATCCATCTATTTACTCTCCAGGTTCAAAGTTACCATTAAGATCTTTATCGCCAGTGGAATACCTTGAAAATATGTTCCTCTTGGATACCGTAAAAATTGGAATTCAGCTACCTCTGGGAAAGAGTATGTCGAAATTGAATAGTCTAGAATATAACTGTTTAGAACACCACGTATCCATCGCGTGATTCTAGATTAGATCAGCATCATAGAGGGCCTAAAATTCTTCCTGTGTCTAGAAAAGTGCGTGATACCTCTAATTCTGTTGAGATGCATAAGCAGTAAGCCACTCGTATAGTTCTCCTGGAAAGATAGTGAAAAAGATCTCATATAAGATGTCATATAGGTTCTGTTCTACCCAAATACATGTGTTAAACTCAGATCCACTACTGAACCGTCATGCATATTCTTCCTCCAGATCATGTATCCATTCCTTAATACTTGCTAGAGTTAACCGGTACGTCTTCATCGCGAACCATCCTGAAAACAACTAAAAAGGATTTCCCAGCAACGAAACCAATGATGCAGCCTAGAATTTACCAGATAACACCCTAGTCACACTGGCACATCACTCAGCCTAGACTAAGCACTCACCTAAAGCGCACAAAGGTACCAGGTCCCTCTTTAGGGTTGCTGTAATAGGATGTTAACATGTTGAAGGAAGTAACATATATATTCATAACTAATCCATCATCCCACAATGCATGCTACCTGTGTTCAATGAAAAGTTACAAAAGGCATGGAATTGGGGTAAGAATCTCTACAGAAACCCCAAAGGATTTGAACAAGATGATCAATGGACAATCTAATAAGAAATGAGCAAGGGTTTCTTCTTTGCATACATTAATTTGAAGTAAACAAGCAAACTAAGCAAATGAAAATAACCTCTATTCTTTGAAAGCTTGAAATAATGAACCTAAGAGGATCTAAGCATTCAATTTATGTTTTAAGAGAAAGAGATCTCCCCATTAATGGCTTCAAGGCCAATGGTTCTTCCCTTTTACTCAATATTTTTGTTATTAAATACAAAATAAAATACTACTAGCTCAATGGAAGAAAATGAAATACAATCTAAAGCCTAAAAAAATACTATAATTTGTGCTAGGAAGAAGAGATAATTCTTAGGAAATGAGGGAGGGGGTCTAGCCCTATTTATAGTTTCCTATTTGGGAAAATGGGAGATTTGGGTGCATGTGGGACAAATGAAAAAGTCTAAAAGGAACTTTTAGCAAGTCAAAGTGTGATTTGACTATGTTTAGAAGAGATTGACCATGGTTAAGACTAGCTGATCATGTTTAGAGGGTAATTAATCTTACTTAGAGAGAAATTAGGTTTTTGAAGGGCTTCTGAAAGACTTAATCAATCCAACTAAGTGGATTGATACTCCAGAGAGCTAGTGAAGGTGGTAAAGAAGAGAATATTAGCCAAGAAGAGGTTATTATAACCTATTTAATTAGTTTATAAGAGGAAATACGACCAAAAAAGTGTCATAAGAGGGGAGTTAGATAGATCTAACTAACGAAGTGTCATAAATTTGCAAGGGGAAGAATAGTTAGTGCAATATTAAGAATAATAGTGCATTGATCAAACTATAGGTGTCTACACTACCCTCATATCTATGAAAGAACAAGCTTAAATAGTAATCGTGATTGAATTAATAACATGCACTACTCAACTACACATAGAATGACACTTAGATTCAGCCAATATCATCCATCTATTAGTAAATATAGAAGCTCCTTACAATATTTTCAATCTATACCAATGCACGTATGGAACTGATACAATAGTTCAATCATATGCATATATTCTCTGTTACACACATACATACATCTCCTTCCATACATCCAGCTCTCTCTCTACTATGTACCTAACATGATATATATATATATATAGGGTGAGGACTTTCCCTTCACCACTTATCTATTCCATAAATAGGCTGCATGCTATTAATAGCCACACACCATTTACAATCATAGCCACACATGCAAGTGTGCTATCTATAGTCCTCTTGCAGTTAACTGAAGTTTCAATTCTATTCTTAGCTTGTCTCCATGAATAAACGCTTTGAACCGCTTCTCCAAAGATAGACAATGCATGTCACACACGTCTCTGCATTTTTGATGTGTTCTGCATGCCATCTTATAAAAATAGGTCTTCATGCTCAAAATCAGCTAAGGCTTAAAATATGAACTTGCCTTCCATGCGCGGGTCCTACCTATCCTTCCGCACTCTTGGTTTTGGGCCTTCTATCCCACATGGACTCCTTGTGTGATCTTTGACAAGTATTCTTTGATCAACACTAATCAACATTATATACAAAGGAATTTAGCAAGAAGTATGATCTAATTTGGTCTTGTGAATCCAATTACATTATCTAATCACTGCGATTCCTCAAATTCCAAAGTGTAGTATACAAGATGGATTTTTACTAAATGAAACTCTAGGTATACACTAGAGGATCAATCACATGTTCTCACTACCACAGTGTGGTAAAACCAAGTGAGGCTAAGTATGAACATTCAAATAAATGTTAAGGGTGATCGTAGAGATCAGGGATAACTAACCCTTATAGCTACACAAGATTTATCACTATGTTATAGGATGAATTAATTTATTAAGACATGTTGCATAAGCTAGCTTTAGCTAGTTACCTGACTTAATTATGTAGGGGAATGCCTACTTGCTGATAATTTAATATGACGTACTGCATTAACTAGATTTAGCTAGTTATTTGATTTAAATATTCCAAGGAATGCCTATTTTTTTTTTGAAGAAAAAAAATTCCTACTAATTTGGGTGTCAAATTTTAGGTTGTTACATTTGTTATTAGAGCTGAAGGTTGTATCTCTTGGACTTATTGGGTCCTTACACTTACTGAATTCTGATTTGTATTAACAAAATAAAATGAATGTGAGAAGGATGTACCATGGATAACTAACCTGACCAAACAATGCTTTAGGTTTAGTGGTAAGTAAGTTAGTAATACTCTAATAGACCTTCATGACACACGAAACTAGAAGGATGCATGGAGCAGTTGGTCGAGTGTTAAAATGATCAGTTCTATGTTGAACGATTTGAACTGAATGATGACAATTAGCAAGGGAGTTACTTGATTGTTGAACTATCAAGATAAAAAAATTTGGAACATGAATCCAACATGAAATAAAAACACATATAGGGTAGGTGAAGTGGATAGGATAGGACTATCTATTGTAGTAGCAGTGACTAGAAAGGGAAAATAAGGTAGAATAAAATATACAATAAATGTTGACTCAAAAAAAATAAAAGTAAAACAAGATCATTGGCTCATCTTCACCATTTAATTTTAGCAATAAAGGTACATGGGAGAGCCTGAGTTTCTAAAGCGTATGTAATATTGATTAAAGAGCAATAAAGCAGACTGCTTGTATTGAATGATCTTTTAATATATAGATTTCTTAGTCATTGTGACCTGCGATTCTTGTAATTGGCATTAGAATCTCAATGTGTTGTATGGATTTAATGATGAGTCCCTATTATATTGTCCAACGAATGCATTAAAATACTATTGGTAAGCTTATTCATACACTCTCTTATCTTGATATGATGATCAAAGACTCTATTTGGTGAGTAGAGTAGACTCTTGACTGACATGAAGGCAAGTTAGATGATGGAAGTCTATGCGTAGGTAAATTTGGAAGACCTTGTAATTAGGAGTATCTTTAGGGGTTTCTTTTTTGTTTAGAGGACATTTATATGACCTTGATATCTTCTTGTTAGTCACATTAAATATGTTATAACTTCTAAATACGATAACATAATCATTCGTTGCTTGGTAAAAATTAGTTATAGAATGGGACGTTGCTGGAAGAAACCCAAGAAAATAAAAATTTGCACAAGGAAAGGAAAAGGGTAGAAAATAAGAAATTCTAGGAAGAAACATAATGATAAAATAAGCTATAATTTTGGAAAGAGAATTATGATTTTCTTTAGCATATGATAGGAGGTTTGTTTGAGCTCTACAATTAAGTCAGTCATTATGAAATATTGGGTAAGTTGTATGGTCATTCCGTAAAAGTTTTAATTGATACAGGGGAAATATAATGTTTCATTTCTAATTTTTTAGCAACAAGATTACGTAGAAAAGATAGCTATATTGAACATCCATGGATAGTGCAGTATGGTAACAATGTTAAACATAAGGTAGAGCAATGCTTGCATATGGTAGCATTAGAACTACCTGAATTTAAAGCTGAAGTAAACCTTTATGTAGATCCTTTAGGGTCTTATGATGTAATAATTGGAGTTAATTGGTTGTCCAAACACCAAGCTATTGTGGACTATGTGGAAAAATGTCTAAAATGTCTAGATGATGAGTTGAAACCATCCATCATTTAAGGAATAAAATGGATTTTTTCTGTGAGGTAGATTTCAACCATGCAGCTGAAAAAGGAAAAAAAAGGTTGTACTGTCTTTGATGTAAAAATAGATGATTTAAATGAAACTACTAAATATCCTTTGGCTAATTCACCAATTTTACAGTGCTTTAGTGATGTATTTCAATAGGAGCTACCTGGATTAGAACCAAAAATGGAATTTGACTTCAATTTCAACATCAAACCGGGAACTGATCCTATGTCAAAAGTGCCTTATCACGTGACAACAACAAAGCTAATTGAGTTAAAATATCAAATGCATGAGCTCATCTCTAAGGGCTTAATAAGACCTTGTGTGTCACCATGGGGTGCACCAATGATTTTCGTGAAGAAGGATGAAACCCTTCAATTTTGTATAGACTATAGGATGTTGAACAAGAGCATAATGCACATTTGGAAATCATGTTGGAAATTTTGAGAAAGAAAAAGCTTTATGGAAATTTGGCTAAATGTTCTTTCTATTAGAAGGAGATATAATATCTTCATCATGTAATTAATGAGAAATGAATCTTTGTGGACCCTACAAAAATAAGAGCCATTATAGAGTGGCCAACACCAAAGAATGTGCATGAGGTAAGAAGCCTCATGGGTTTGGTGGGGTATTACTGCAAATTCTTGAAGGAATTTTCAATATTAGAATTTCTAATAATGTCACTCCAGAAGAATGACAATTTTTTTTTATGGACTGACAAATGCGAGAAAGCATTTAATCTATTGAAGGATCATTTGACAACTACTTTAGTGCTAACCATTCATGATCCAAACGTAAATTTTACAGTTATTATTGATCCATCCATGGAAATATTAGGAGGAGTTCTAATCCATGATGAACATGTTGTGGCATATGAGGGAAGGAAACTGAAAGTTCATGAGTATAACTATGCCCCTCATGATTTGAAATTGGCTGCGATAGTTCATTCTTTATAGGTTTCGAGGAACTACTTGATGGGGAGACCTTTTGAATTAAAAACTGACCACTTTGGGCTGAAGTATATCTTCACCCAACCTAATTTAAATGCACGATAGTGAAGATGGTTGGAATTTCTTTCATAGTACGACTTTGATATCAGTTATATCAAAGGAAAGGAAAATAGGGTAGCGGATGCCTTGAGCTTTAGGAAGTACTTAGCAGCTATTATAACTTTATGGATGAAATTCAAGGAGGAATTCATGAAGGAGTCCCATGTAGATCTGTACTATTTGCAAGTATAAGAAGCTCTAGAAGATGATCCTAAGGATAAGAGGTACACCGGTTTTAGTTTTGAAAATGATAAAATTTTGCATTTTGAAAACATAATTTATGTTCCGAAAGGGAACAAACTCATAACAAAAGTGTTGTGAGAATTCCATGATGCACCATATTCTTTTCATCTAGGAATAACCAAAATAACATCAGATATAAAACAATAGTATTTCTAGAAAGGAATGAAAAATAACATCACAAATTATGTTTTGAGTTGTTTAGAATGTTAAAGGGTAAAAGTAGAGGATGTGCACCTTGCTGGAATGTTATACCCGCATAAAATTCCACACCAAAAATGGAAATTCATTAGCATGGATTTTGTCCAAGCACTGCCTTGACTAAAAAACTGAAATGATATGATATTGGTAGTAGTGGACAAGCTAACAAAGGTAGTTCAATTTATACCTGGAAACATTACTGATGATTCCCTAGTTCTTACAAAAAGGTTTATGCATGATATCTTTTGATTGCATGGGGTTCTAGAAACAATCATTTTTGATAGAGATTCAAGGATGACATCTCGTTTTTGGCAAACATTAAATTATGGTCTGGGAACTAAATTGAATTTTTAGTTCATCTTATCATCCAAAAATGGATGGTCAAACTAAGCACGTAAACCAAGTGTTAGAAGATATGCTTTTCATGTACTCTGTGGATCAGCGGTATAAGTGGGAAGAATACCTACCACTAGTTAAGTTTGTGTACAATAACTCATATCACTCTTCACAAAAAATGGCACCTTTTGAAGCATTATACGGAATAAAATGCCAAACACCTATAAGTTGGGATAGTGTATATGATAGAGAAGTGGTTGGGCCGGAAATGCTAGCTGAAATGGCAAAGCAAGTTAAGCAAATCCGGGAGCTCACTTAAAAGAAGTTGTAGATCGAAAAAAGACTTATGCAGATCTACATAGGAAGGAAAGAGTATTTGAAAAGGGATACAAGGTTTTTCTTCAAGTAAATCCCAAAAAGAGTTCAATAAAATTTGAGAAGGTTGTCAATCTTTCCCCACACTATGTTGGACCATTCGATGTTCTCAAAGTTATTGGCTCGGATGCAAATCAACTACCATTGCCTCCTTCACTATTGTAGACACCAAAATTGGGTCACACTCCCCTTGATCCCTTGTCAATAAACACCTTGAACACATTCACCTAACCATGGCCCCTTTCATCCCACTCTAACATTAATTTAATTAATTTAATTCATTATCCTCACACTATTTATTATTTAAATATCCTAATTGGATAATGCCCACATATCCACCTCACCTATACACCTCATCTAGCCACCTCACCCTAAGAATTATTCTTAGTATGTTGCCATACCTAACTAATAACCTACCCAAACCCTAAAAATCAAAGCCTATATTCCCTATAACCACATTCCCGCACTTTAGAAAGGAAGCTTCCATTCTAATCCACATAGCAAAATGAACGAGATCCCATAAAATCAAGGGGATCTGTCCAATTTAGTAAACCTAGGAAATCCCACCCTAACCGCCGTCGGTTACCATTTAATCCCTAAAACAACCTTATTTCAAGGTTGGGGACATTTCTAAGAGGTTGGCACATATTATGAGAGCGAGAGATAAGACTAGAGTTGCATGAAAGCAGAACCAACATTCGTACATGCATCAGAGCATCCACAGCCAACACCTGAAGCAACCATAGAGCCATATGCCTTCACAAGAGCATCCGAAGAAGCGCTTGTGCCACACCAAGTTCCTTTCATTTGATCACCCACCATTACCAACCAGACATCAAGCTCATGCAACAGTAAGTGTTTTATTAACCAGCACTCTTCCATTGCCATTTTTAGTTGATTATTTTACTTATGTTATTAGTTTTTGTTCCCATTTCTATTTACCCACCATTTATCTCCATGTAAACTTGACCATTCCTTCACCCACACCCTTAAACTTCCCATACTTGGATTTTAATCACCCCTCAGTATACCTAAGACCTACACAGACCCTGACATATCCCTCTCCATTACCATTTAGCCTTGGATCTGCCCTCACCTCAAAATTTTATTGAGTTTCTTGTACCCCAACCACATCGATGCCAGTTACCCACAACTGTCTCTAGTTCACTTAAACTGACATCGGTTATATCAGACCGACGTTGGTCTCTATGTTTTTTTACCATCAAACCAAGAATAGATCCTAAACTCTCTACCCAATACCCAAAACAACCCAGAACCTGACCCTAATTAGTACCAGTACCCCAACAAACACCTTGACCCTCAGATTCAGTAATAGCTTAGCCTATTGTGAATGAATTTGCTTATTGTAGATAAATGAGATACCTAAATAATTTTAACTACAGTAGGATTTCCTTTATTTTTAGCATTAAGTTGTTTTAAATAGTGGATTGACAGCTGTCTAGGGAGTATCACACTTCCTGGATCTAGCATACGGTAGGTATTCCACTACATATACTGTTTAACTTTCATTTTGTGGTCTGGTTTTCCATTTCAGGTAGTTCCTCCAAGAAAAAAGGAAGATCTCACAGTCAACTATGGATCAAGAAGTCATATGCGTGCAACAACCTACAACCAGCATTTTGACAAGTATTCCTCCTAGCCCTTTACCCTTATCTGTTTCATCAACATTCGAAGAAACACTCTAGAATCTGGTGAAACATTTTGGCATGTCCGGTGGGACCCATTCAAGGTTCTTTGCATTTCTTCATTTCTAGGTGAAAAGCTTCATGTTTTTTTCCTTTCTAAAAGGTTCTCACATTAAAATTTCTCCCTTGGAATCTTCTCTTCTTCTATTATCTAAAAGTAATCATATTTTGGTGATTTAAAAGGACATTCCTTTCCTTTCATTAGTATCACATTAGTGAAAGAGCATCCCTTCTCCTATTCATCTTTTGTGTCATTGAATTCAACATTTCAATTTGGGATTAAAATTAACTACATTCATTCTGCTTTACTACATTAGCTCACATTAAATGAGGGCAACCTATACGCTAGAAGTCATGCCTAGCTGATGGTTGACAAACAAATCATAGAAAATCACTTTCTTTCTCTTTCTCTCTCTCTCTCTGAGTCTTACCAAACATCAAAAAATTGAAAAAAAATATACACATTCTTAAACAACATCTCACCCAAAAGAAGTTGTAGGTGATCACATGATCATGGTACAGTGGGCACCCCGCTGGTTATCTCTTTCTAGTACCACATCAGAGGACGGCCCGCCACAGCCATAACATAACTTGAAACCTCTCCTTGTAGATATCCTTCTGTGTAGGAAGTCATCCTCACCAAAAATTCTATTCTAAAGTTCATGAGTCAGTCCTTAAATAACATAAGCTAAACAAACATAATAGAAAAAGCACTCTTATGATTGAATTTTTCTTAGTTTTTCTGCTTGGCTTGCATTTTGAGGTGAGAGGACATGTTCTTCATTTTCTTATTTCCCCTTGTATGCTCCTCATCATAGTTGGTGTATTCCAACTTCTTGAGTGTTCTTGGACCCTATTCTCATCATTCTTAGAATCCTAGGTTTGATTCCATATTTGATTTTAACTCACAACCACTTTTTCTTTTTCTCTGTTTCAATTTCATCATAACCGGTGTCAGTCCAACGACTGTCATTGGTTACCCTTTGACTGTCATCGATTTTACTCAACCGACCTTGGTTAACTGTTATTTTGGTTAACATACCCAAAAGGACACCCACTTCACCTTCTTTACTGTTCAGAGCCTCTGTCACTCTTAGCATATTCACTTTCTAGGTAAATTCCATCAGCATCTTACATACTTGGCAAATTATTGGCCTTTTACCTTGTTTTGACAAACTGACCATTTTACATAGTGACCGACTGCGGTTAACTGTGACTGATGTTATTTTACCCTAACCAGCATCAGTTAGCCTATGTAATTCTCTTACTAACATTTTAACCCCAATCCACCTACCACCACCTATTCCTCCTATCTCTATTGTATTTCTGGGGCATTTACAAAAAGCAGTCCTACCATGTTAGTACTTTTTCACATGGTGCTGACATGTAGCCAAGAAAATGCCCTCATATTCCATGTTAGCTGTCAACCACTCCCACCTAGCCCTTTACCAACTTCTATTTTATCACCCATGGATCTTACCCAACTTATCACTATCACCAAAGGGGATGAGGAGTTCACACGACTCCTTGACTAGAACCCTATCACCTTACAGTTTTATCTTTCCCCCTCATCCACTTGAGATGCCTTGGGTTAGTTGATATACTACATGCCCATATCTATCCCCTCGACACTCACTCCTGCTTCTGTTATAGCCTTCACTAGCTCCGTGTTGCCCGCATTTTCCTTGCCCCCTGTCATTTTGTAGCTAGGCCCTATACCTGTTATGACCGCCGCATCTGCCACATCTATTACACCCACCACATCCAATATACCTTTCCCAACCACCCAAAACATAACCTCGTCCATTCCTATTGTCTCACATATACTCGTAGCTACTCAACCACCCTCGGTGTCGGTGACCCCTACCCCTTTTCAAAACATTGTTCTTTCTATTCCACAATCCTTAGCCTGATCAATCAACTCATGTTCCAATTACCACAAACTGAACTCGTAGATCTCTTCACGCGGGCTTGTGCTAGACATATCTCGCCAACCCTACAGGTACAGACTTTTCAAACCTTTGATGAGGCATTCACCATGGCACAAAAGCTAGAGATTCAGTCCATCAAAGAAAAGAAAATCCAACTATGAAATAAGAACTCAAAATTCAAGTCAAATGATACCTCTTCTTCTTCAAAACCATAGAACAATTATTCAAAATCCAAGGGAACCACTAATGCAATGGTACTCAAGGCTGGCCTAGCTCATCCCTCAAATTAAGCTAACCCCTCATCTAATCTCTCACTCATTCATAATTTTCAATTCAGATGAGAACAACAGAAATACACCCCAATTGGGGAACCTTATTCTTTTGTCTTAGAAAAGATCATTAAAGTTGGGGCCATCACCCGTCCTCTCGTAAAGACACACACTAGTTTTGATCCTACTCACCCCACACCCACGTGGTGCAAAGAGCATGACTTCTACAACTATCATCGAGTAAAGGGTCATTATGACAGTAATTGCAACACTTTTAAAAACATAGTCCAAGAAATGCTCGGGAAAGGTGAATTAACCTTGGATAATCCTAATGCACTTACCAATCAAAACCTACACATCTTCAATAAACCCTTTCCTAAGCATGCCCCTTATGTTGATCAAACTGGAGAGACCTCAACTCATGATAGCCATACCCACGAGGTCCAAGCTATTTTCAGTGACGCACCCATTGATTCCCAATTACCTCATATTCCTTCCATAGAGGAAATTCCAAGTCAAATGATACCTCTTCTTCTTCAAAACCATAGAACAATTATTCAAAATCCAAGGGAACCACTAATGTAGTGGTACTCAAGGCCGGCCTAGCTCATCCCTCAAATTAGGCTAACCCCTCATCTAATCTCTCACTCATTCAGAATTTTCAATTCAGATGAGAACAACAAAAATACACCCCAATTGGGGAACCTTATTCTTTTGTCTTAGAAAAGATCATTAAATTTGGGGCCATCACCCATCCTCTCGTAAAGACACACACTAGTTTTGATCCTACTCACCCCACACCCACGTGGTGCAAAGAGCATGACTTCTACAACTATCATCGAGTAAAGGGTCATTATGACAGTAATTGCAACACTTTCAAAAACATAGTCCAAGAAATGCTCAGGAAAGGTGAATTAACCTTGGATAATCCTAATGTACTTGCCAATCAAAACCTACACATCTTCAATAAACCATTTCCTAAGCATGCCCCTTATGCTAATCAAACCGGAGAGACCTCAACTCATGATAGCCATACCCATGAGGTCCAAGCTATTTTCAGTGACACACCCATTGATTCCCAATTACCTCATATTCCTTCCATAGAGGAAATTCTAGCTTGAAACCCTCCACCTAAACTTGAACCCACTTCACCTGTTTCTCCACCCATAGAGGAACACCCTTCATCTCCTCCCTCACCTAGGAAGGAGACTCCTGTTAACATCGAAACCATTTCACCTTTGGCTTCTCCACCTAGAGATCTATCACTTGCAGTACCTCTCTGACATGCGGAAAAGGCTTGTTTATCTCCTCCACCCACAAAGGAGCACCCATCATCTCCTCCACCCATAGAAGAGCACCCATCCTCTCCTCCACCTATCAAAAATTCAATAGAAATGCCTTTTCCTTTAGGTTCCCATTCTCCATCAATTACCCAAGTTCTTACGGACTTAATTTCGGCTCTCTTACCCACACAAGCTGAAGCTAGAAAATTCCCCATTTCTAAGACACATTTTATGGGAATTTCCATTGGATCCTCATTAGCCTCACCTACAGCAGTGCCTTTCTCACATTTAGCCAATTGCCTAGATTATGTGGATATATCCTTACTTTGGGGGTGTCTTCTACTTCTTGTCTCCACACAAATGCAAATGTCACTCGCTGATACTTCCACTAGATATCCAAAAATATTTTGGCCAATCGAACCAAACACAACCACAACTATCGCAAACTCCACCACGATACAACTCATGGCTCAACTCACACTCCTACCCATAACCCAACATGCATCAAAATCCAAACCTACACATACATCATCTTCCTCACCTAAACCTATTACTACCTTAGGGGTCATCCCAGCCGCTAGCCTTACTCATCCATCCATCAAATTAGATTTAGCTACATCCTCCAAAGCCAACACCAAACCTACTCCGACACCCAAACAGATTAACCAATCCCATAGATATCATACTCCAACCTCGTTGATCACACCTTCATCACCTTCACCCTTTCCATCCATCTTAGGACCTTGCCCTTCCAGCATGGTTAAGATACCTCCACCCACCGATAAACCAAAAACACAGCAGCCCATTCCTCCCTCACAGACTCCTAACATACCCAAGTGCCCGACACAACTTGTACCCACACTTGCAAAATCTTTACCACCCATACCTCTAGTACCATCGATCACTTCTTCACTACCCACGACGCTTCAATCCCTTTCCCTCACACCTCCTACATGACCCACACCATCTACCTTCACAACACCTTAGTTACCCTCGTGGGTAACTCGCCCTCTTCCACCATCCACCTTTCTCTCTAGATCTCATGTGCCCATATCACCTTTACCCAAGAAGGTGCCACCTAAAGACAAAAATACGCTACCCCCAAATAAGGTAGTCAAACTAACCCTGATCTTTCTTTCTAGTTCATCTACCATACCCCTACCCAAGTGAACACGACCAACACTTAAGACCACACCAACACCTAAAACCATAGCTTGACCTACTCCCCCTCAAGCAAAGACCCGACCTCTGCAATCAGCCGCACCTGCACCCAAAGCCACTTTCATTTCCCATTGTGATCCACTAGTGGGATCTTATGCCAAAATTTTAACCAACCTCCTTGAAACTTCTGTCATCACATTACCACCGCTCAGACCTTATGACTCTTTCAAACCCAAACCAAAGGGGTTTGATGACACCAAAATTTATGCCTACCATCGTGTGCCATGACACAATGTGGATTACTATAAGGATTTAAAGATTGTTCTTATCTAGTTGTGTCATCCTGAAGAAAAATTTGACAATGATGACCTTCTCGATGAGGACCCCATTTCACCAGCACCCATTCTCACTATTCTTCCCTCATTGCCTACTCAACAACCAAGACCTCCACCCCCACAACTCCTAGAGCCACCCCCAAGATTCGAAATTAACAAGGTTTTCATCAAAGAAATCACCAAACCTCCATCCAAATGTTAGTGTGCCTAACTCATCTCACAAGGTTCCTTCCCACCCCTAGGCTTCTGCCCTTCTTATCACTATATCTTTCATGGCTCACCTACCTCGCCCACCTCCCCACTTCAAATCAACATAATCCACATTGCTACCCGTGCTCAAAAGGATAAAGGAAAGGAAAAGGAAACCGACCCACTAACCAATCCTATACCCAAAATACCATCTACACCCACACCTAAAATCACTATCTGTGGCCCCACATATCCTATGTCTAATGGGGTTACACATCGCACCATGCTCAAACAACTACACCAACCCCCCCTCAAAATGTCCCTATATGACCTCATCCAAACCTCAAAATCCCATCGTCAAGCTCTCATGGAGGTTCTTCAGTCTATTAAGGTCTTACCCAATGAACCTACACCCATGGCCTCCATTATTACACCTCATCATGTAGCCTCCCTTACCAAATTACCATCTTCTCCTGCACCTCCACCTACTCACTAAGTAGCCTCCCTTAGCTTCTCAGAGGAAGAGATTGCACCACACCAAACCGATGACCCAGATCCAACTCTCTTCATCTCTGTCCACATTGATGATATATGTGTATGACATGTTATGATTGATGGGGGTGCTAGCATTAATATCATTTCCTCCCATGCATTCACTCAAATGAGCATACCTGACAATTACATACATAAACATCCTATCATGTTGCATTCATTCAATGACGCTATCACCTCTACACTAAGAACCATCATCCTCCATATTTGTGTGGGCCATTGCACTATTCCAGAGCTATTTTATGTCTTGAAATGGGAATTTAAATACAACATGTTGCTTAGTATACCCTGGATTCGTGTTATGGGTTATGTTCCTTCCACTTTGCATTGTTGTGTAAAGTTTGAGCATGAAGGACACACCTATACCATTCTGGCTGACCCATCACCTTTCAAAACTTACAACATGATTTACTAACCCAATGATGTGCTTATACCCATTAAAGCATCTACCTCCACAATCACTGCTTCTTCACCTATACCTCCACTCACTAGTGCAGCCGCTACCTCAACCGCACATACCTCCTCCATTCCTACTGCTTCCACAACCTCCATGGATGAACTGTCAGCCTCCCAATCTGTTAACCCCGTCTATGATCTAACCTCTGACACATCATATATTCCAACTACCCACATACCAACCACCGATCCCTTGGAGGGCATTTTTCAATGCCTCACTCTGGGGGAGTATCGCCTATATAGTGTCAACAGATTCCTTACTCCACAAGAGTATAGAAGTTGTCACCAACACCCTCGTTATGATCACTGTATAGGATATCACCTCCTTTATGGTCCTCCCCTCCTTCGTACGAGTCTCACCTATGGAGGACTTGATACTACCATTTACACACCTAAACCACCATCACAAACCCAACCATTTTCTGTTGACTTCCAATCACTCACCAATCACCGTTTCACCAACACCTTCCTGCACCGATGTGTGTGGAAGGTTTTTGGTTTTGGATTTCATGAGCAAGGCCACCATACTATTATTCCAAGTACTACCTGTAAACATAACGACTGTAGTGGTATCAGATTTGCTGAACCACCTACTAAGAAGGCCCATGTTGAACTCATTGAGGACAGAAGGCCTTCTCCACCTTCTTCACCCGCTCTACCTTCTTCACCACCTTTGCCGAAAGAGTTGATGGATCTAGAATCCATTCCTCCTAACCTTTTTGTTTTCATAAACACCATTTCCTTAGGGGCTCTGACTTATCAAAACGAGGGCGAGGCTCCCTCCTCTCTTCCCTTCCTATATCCTGAAATGATCAATGACGATAAAACGTTGATTAACATCATTTAATGTTAGGATGATGAGTCTATACTCACCTACCTTGGTGCTAAAGACTCATATATTCATTGGTCGTTACCACTTGAGACACAAAAAATGTTGAATGAATCAAATATCAAAATCAACATCCATACTCTGGATGACCCGCACATTCTAAAGATCGGACAATCTTTAGATACTGCTGAATAGGAAGCCATCACTTCTTTTCTCAAAAACCATAACCACACTTTCACTTGGTCTTATGCAGACATGCCCGGTATTGACCCCACCATAGTGGTCCACAATATCTTAACCATTCCTGATACCAAACCTGTAAAAAAAAAGCTGAGGAAAATACATCCTTGCATTACTCTTCTAGTTAAAGAAGAACTTCAGCGCCTCCTTTCAGTTTCCTTCATCTTACCCATTGATTATCCTCGTTGTATTTCCAACATTGTCCCTGTGTCTGAGGTGACAAGGTGACTCTGCATTTACATAGATTTCTGTGACCTCAACCTAGCTTTCCCAAAAGATGACTTCCCCTACCTGGTATTGACCAATTGGTTGACCTTACTGCTGGTCACAAGATGCTATCACTCATGGATGGTTTCTCGGATTATAACCAAATATTTCTTGCCCTAGAGGATCAGCACAAAACCACATTCATCACCCCTTGGGGGACCTTATGCTATCAAGTCATGCCTTTTGGCCTTAAAAATTTCAGTGCCACAAATCAACAGGCTATGACTTACATCTTCCATGACATCATACATCATATATTGGAAGTTTACGTGGATGAATTCCTTGCTAAATCTAAACACTGCTTCGAGCATCTCACCATCCTCAAAACCATCTTTGACCACCTCATTAAATATTATGTTCGCCTTTAGCCTAAGAAGTGTGTCTTCGCTGTACTCTCAGGGAAACTCCTAAGATTTATCATCTCCTTGCGTGGCAAAGAAGTTTACTCTACTAAAGTTAAGGCCATTCTTAAAATTCCTCCACCTACTAATCTTCAACAACTTCATAGCTTACAAAGTAAGTTGCAGTCTATTCTTTGTTTCATTTCGTAATTGTATGATCGGTGTTAACCATTTCATCATCTTCTCAAGAAGGATGTCTCCTTTAAATGGGATGATGATTTCCACAAAGCTTTTGAGGCCTTAAAACAATACCTTCTCCAACCACCTATACTCATTCCACCTAAATATGATCAACCCTTCTAACTATACATCTCCGCTACCGATCACTCCTTAGGGGCCATGCGCGCTCACCGCGATGAACAACACAGGGAGCAGGCGGTTTATTACATAACCCATACTCTTTTGGACTACGAAACCCACTATACCCATGCCAAAAAACATTTCTTAGCCTTAGTTTTCATTGCCACGAAACTCCGCCATTACCTACTCAACCAAAAGACCTATGTTGTGACCAACACTAACCCCCTACACTTCATATATGCCAAACCTTACCAAAATCAACATGCCACATGCTAGCTTATGCTTTTGGCTGACCTAGACCTCGAATTCATCCATCAAAAGTCCATCAAGGGTCAGCCCATCGTTAACCAATTGGCTAACGCATATATTTCTAGGGATCAACCTTCTAATTTTGACTTTCATTCCCTTTCCTTAGATGAGCCCGTATACCAAATGACACTCTTCTTTGACGGTTTCAAGTGTTAGCATGGGGGTGGGGCAGGAGTTATCCTCATTCTTCTTGATGGTGAACCCATGCCTTTGTCTTTCAAACTCGATTTTGATTATACAAACAATATTGCCAAATATGAAGTGCTCGTATTAGGTCTCCAAACTGCCTATGCCTTGGATGTCAAATCCATTAACATCTTTTGTGATTCCCAATTGGTCATAAACCAAGTCAATGGTATATACCAATGTCATAATGAGACACTTAAAAAGTATAAACATCATGTAGGCATACTTTTGACCACTTTTGACCGTTAGGACCTTCAAACCGTCCCCCTCTCTACCAACAAATTTGTAGATACCATGGCCTGCTTGGCCTCTCAAATACCTGCTTTTCCCGCACATTCTAAAATCTTTGTCACCATACAAAGACTCCAATCACCCTCTTATTTACCTCATGAAATTTACTCTATCAGAACCGCTTCCCCTAACCTGAGTGACCTTTGGTATAAACAATACTCAGACTACCTTTTCCTCTCCATATTGCCTCCTGACCTCACTCGTAATGGACAACGTGCTTTTCTTAAAAGTGTCTCTAATTACGTCATCATGGGTGGACTCCTCTATAATCGTGGCTTTGATGGAATTCTCTTACGATGACTTACAAGTTCAGAAATTCCTTATACCATTAAGGAAGTTCATGATGGTATATGTGGAGGTCACTTCAGTTGCCTTACTGTTGCTAAGCGTATTCTTCACCTAGGCTATTATTGGCTGACCCTCAACCATGATTATTGTGACTATGTTAATCATTGTGTAAAATTCCAACAACATGCTAACCTTCGTCATACACCTAGTCATGCCTTACAGGTCGCCTATGACCTTTGGCCCTTCTCTCAATGGGGTTTGGATCTTGTCAAAGAAATCAAACCCCATTCTTCCCAGTGACATCAATGGATCATCACCGCCACTGAATACTACACAATGGGTTGAAGCCATACCTCTCATCTCCATGAAAGTCGAGAAAATATGTGAGTTCATCAATCATCACATCATCTGTCACTTTGGTGTCCCACATCACCTCGTCACTGATAACGACAAACAATTCAAAAATTAAACCTTGCGAAAATTTTGCGATGCCTTCAACATTCAACTAAGTTTCTCATCACCTTATTACCCATAAACCAATGGCCAAGCCGAATCCACCAATAAAACCTTGAACAAAATTCTCATGAAAGTGGTTAACAATACTAGGAAGGACTGTCATACACACATTCCTTTCACTCTAAGGGCATACCACACTAGTATTTTCACTTCCACTACTGCCACACCTTTTTCTTTGGTCTATGGTATAGAGGTCATTCTACCTCTTGAAGTCTAGATTCCCTCACTCTGAATTTATCTCCACGACATGCTTAATGATGACGAATTTCATCAGGACGATTTAGCACAACTCGAGTTACTGGACAAACTTCATCTTAATGCTCTTGACCATCTCCAAGTTTACCAAAAACGTATCAAATGTGCCTATGAAAAACGTGTCCATGAACGAACCTTCCAAGTAGGTGACTTGCTCCTGAAATAAAATTAACATGTAACCAAAGTAGAAAAAATTAAACAGGGAAAATTTTCTCCTAATTGGCTTGGACCATACATTGTGAATCATACTTATGGATCAAGTGCTTATCGTTTATCTTCACTCAATGGTAAACCAAAACCTGAGCCCCTTAATGCCTTGCATCTTCAACCATTCTATTTTTGAATTTTAGTCCTACCTCACCTTCTGCCTCTTTCCATACTCGTTCCTTGAGTGCTATCCACTTCCTACACCATCACCAATGGTTAAACAAGAATCATGTGTGTACCTGTCACTCTTTTATCCTCTCTTAAATATGTGTACCATGGCACTACACATGGCATGATTCTCATGGATACTTTTCATCTGCTTTTAGATGAGATCCCATGGTCATTTCACCTTGCCTTCTAAACAAGAATCTAATTAATCACCTTAGTCTTGTCCATGACTTCAAAGTCCTCATGCGGGATCCAACTCCTTGAGTCAAAATTCCAACAAAAAGATGACTCCCTCAAAAGGACATCTTTCTCTCTACCTTGCTACTATAAATAGACTACTCCCTCAAAGGACAACTATGTAAAGATCTTTAAAAAAAAGATAGAAAATAATCTGAAGCTTCCAGCAGCGATCAGCTTCGTGAAGACCTCAAGGAGTTAATTTCTTCATTCCACATAGAATTCCCACATCGATCAGTCTATCTAAAATATTCAAGCAAAAAAAAAACCTTTTCATCATGGACTTGCCCATTGTGACCTTGGATCTCTTGCCAAAAGGCATGCTACCTAGTACCATATAAAAACTAACCACTTTTCACCCTCTCACCATTCACACTTTCACTTCCTACTGCCTTAAGGGACCTCATGGAACCTTGAAATTTGGTGATCATGTGACTACTTTTCCCCTTTAGAATAGTCATTCATGCAGTGTTTTTTGGGTCTTACGTCCATCCACCTCTTTAAGGTATGACCCACTCGTTGTGATCCTTACCAATCAGATGGTATTCTTGCCTCTTATCTTTTAACCTTCTTTATTACATATTGATTACCTTATACAAGACTACATCCTCGACACTTATCTTTGGGTAATTTTCTCCTCTTTCACCACAATCAACTCAACATCACCCGTACCAATGTACCCACAATTCACCCATACATAAAAAATACCTAAACCCAATCATGCCTATAACCTACCAACCCATACTCATACCTCTTTGTATTCTTCCCTAGCTTATGGGAGAACTACATTGGCTTGAGGCCCCTTTTCGCTAGTACTATATAGGCAACACTCCGAGGGCATGGGGCCCTTGGAGGTTAGGTCAGCCATTCTCTACCCTAACCAATGCACCTTTAATTGTCCTAAATCACAATCTACCCTTGTTATATTTCTTTTTATATCACTAATTGGAAATTAAACAAAAAAAACAATAAATTTCTTTCCACCTTTATCATCATCAAACATACATTCATTATGTCTACCATTTTTTTTACCATTATCATGCATGTTACTATAAACATCTCAACCATGACCCATATCATCATTAAATTGTAAAAAAATATGAATTACAAACTCAACCAACCTAAATCCACCATGCCTAAAACCTATCTCAACCATGCCTACAACCTGACTCAATCCATGCCTATGACCTAACTCCATCCATGCCTATGACCTAACTTTATCATGCCTACACTACTTGATTTCCATCACATATACACATCAAATAACAAGATAACCACAACCATGTATACACATAATGACCATAATCATCATCATCTCTATAAATAAAAATATTGAAAAATGTGTCTCCATATACATAACTCTCAAATATCTTTGGGAAACAGGATGGTATATATAACCAGATCTCTCAAAACTCTCATATACAACCTCACCATCTTCGGCACGTAGGCCGGTATATGATAAAAATATACAAAACTATAGTACATCCTCACTCTCTTTGGCACAAAGGATGATATTTATCAAAAATGAATCAAATACATGAAAATGGAGGGATGTGCACTAGGCATCATCCTGTTGGACATCCTCCATATCCGTCTCTCTCGTCTCCTCCTCCGTTCTTGTCTGGCAGTCTGATAACATCTCACCACCCACCATAGGTTGTGGCCGGGTCCCTACTGGTACATCACTTGGAGCTGGCCTCTGTGAACTAGTGGCCTCACCCTGATCCTTTCTCAGAACTTGATGTCCCCCTGTGCTCTCCACGCTGTGGGTGCGGGATCTAGTCCTCTCATTTGAGGCCTGCTATGCCCTGTACTCTCCATAAGATAGAAAATCTATCCCGGCCGCCATCAACAGGTTCTAGTAATATCTGGTCTCACCTAGGGCATCCCGTAATCTAGAAATGGGTACTATCTGTGGTGGCCCCATTGGCCTCTACCCTTGTACCTGTCCCACCCCTTCCTATGAACTGGGATCCTATCTTGGTGCCTGTGGAGGTGCCATCAACCTCACACCCTGTGCCTATAATTCCTGAATCTATGCTTGTGCAGTGGCCAACTGGCCCTGAAACCCTGTAACCTACACCTGTAGGGTAGCTACTTGCTCATCATCACCCTCTCCATCTCCACCCTGGGCCATCTAGGCCTATAGACTAGCCATTTGCACATGTAATGCATCCACCTCTACCTCCGAAGCTACTAACTACCCCTGTACCATCCCCAACTATGTGATCAAGGTCGCCACTTGCCCTTATAGGGCATCTCTCCATATAGTGATGGTGGCTAAATCTGGTTTCCCCGTCCTGGGTGGTACTACTCGTAAATGATCCACCCACCATTGTATGTATCTATATGTCACTATGGCATCATCAATCCACCGGTCTGCCACCTATTCCTCCTCACCTATTGACATTGTTGGCTATGGTAGAGGTAGTGACCTCTCCACGTCATCCCTCCTATATTATGGGAAGGGTGGGGGTATATCCTATGGTAGCCCAAACTACCATCTGACTCTCTCTACTAGGATCATCTCATGCTCCCCTACATGGCACCCCTCAATCTACCTGAGTATGTATAGGACATCTAGCTCATCATCCATCTATTTGTATGAGGGATAGCCCACATACGGTCTCCATATAATATCCACACCAAACAATCCCTCCAGTAACTACCTGTAATAGGCCACATCATGCCTAACCCTACTTTCTCAGCACTCTCCTATCACAGGAACCCATCGCCTATACCCCACCTGAATAAAAACAAAGCTCAAATGCATTTGCCTGGGGCATACCAATAAAATAAATAAAAATGATGTGCTCGTAGGCGCAATAATGAAGAATAAATGTAGAAGATAGATTGAACCTGCGAAGCCACCCATAAGCCCATAGCTCTCTATATAGATGCACTAGGAATGCTAGTGCCCATGCAAAGCAGGTCCTATCCATAATCATCTCATGTAGTACACCCATCAAGGATCATGGGAGTCTCCCACCCTCTGCATCTGACAGTGTAAAACAGTAGACTGCCTCCATTAATAATACTACTAGACTCATCTCCTTTGGATGGGCTAGGTACATCTCACCATAACTCAGGCTAGTGCTATGGAATGTCATCTCCACCAGTCCCTCACCAAAAACCATCAGCATCAACTTCTCAAAAGCCTCTGAGGAGATCGAATATACCTACGTCCCCAATATGGGTAAATGCAAGATCTTATACACGTCCTCCAGGGTGACTATTATCTCCCTCGTTGGTAGGTGGAACATGTTGGTCACAGAATCTCATCTATCGATGAGAACGACCATCAGACTCAACTGCCAGACTACATGTTGGTAGTGCTTGACCCCACTCAAGCTAACCTCTATGACATGCCTCCACTCCTTGACTATCGCCGCCCCACAAACTATCATATGCAGGGGTGGTACCCTGTCTTGCATCCTAAACTGATCTCTCACCTGCATCCAACAAAACGATCACATTATTAAAACATGACCATATCTCCATTCACCCACACCGATTCTCATTACCCTACCCCTTTTACTTTGCTACTTACCTATTTATCCCATGGCCTACCCTCCACCCCAACCCAACCCTAACCAACTGACCTACCTACCCTAAACCTACCCAACCCAATATCACCTTACCTTTTTACACACACCCTAAACCCTCACCTACTTCCATTTTGACCCACTCCCCGACCTTACCTATTTTCCCACACATCTATACATTTTTCCCTAACAGCTCCACCCTTACCTATTTTTACCCCTTACTTATGTTATGATTTACACCAAAACCACTTCTCTTACCCCTACCTAGCTCACCCACCCAACCTTAGACACCTTTTGGCCCCTTTTTCCCCAATTTTTGACCGGTCCTGGTTACCCGTAACCAACCCTAGTCCCCCATAAACCGGCATCAGTTACCTGTTTCGTGACCGATACCAGTTCTCTACCACTGATGTTAGCTAACCCTCAACTGACGCCAGTCACTGTCGCATTAAAAACTATGATGCCCAAACCCCCCTTCTTCCTAAAAACTCTCTTTTGCTCCCTTCTACCCACCCAATCCTACCTAAATCCCCCCTCTACCCTTCCCCACCCCTCATGCACCCAATCATCTCTCTCCTCATTCCTCTTTTAATTGATTTTCCCTCCCACACTTGAAAATTCATTTCCGCCCCCCCCAAAACCTGTTTTCACCCCAATTTTTGACCTGAATCCTTTTTTACCTCATCCACACCTCACTTGGACACTCCACTTTATCTTCTTGACCTTATCATTTACCCCATCACCTTGTCCTCATTCATGGACTCATTATTTTACCCTTACCGTGGACCTACCCGTGTCGTGACCTTGATACTTGGACTTGGAACATTGCTAGTGACCTGTGACCTCATGTTTTAGCTATACCTTGCGGTACTGTTACCTTTGTTGATATACATAATGACCCTACCTTACCTCTTTTTGTGACTAGTTATCTTGACCCAACCTTTGGTGTACCGGAACATAGCTAAATGTTCCTGCACCTGACCTACGTCTTGTTTCTTGACCATATCCTATACCTTAGATACTAGAATCACTTCAACATTGTTTGGATAAACCTATCAACCTCAGACAATGTAGAGTGTTCCTACTCTTCAACTTGGTACTATGTTGCAGTTTATATGTGTGCATGTGTTTGACTATTACTACCTTTGAACATGACCCATTACCTGGATTACCCGAGTTGACCTTTTTCCCTTTTTACCCCCATTGGCCACCTTCTTCCTCCTCACATTCAACTTTTATCAAATCACTCACTAATTCTACCTTCTACCTCATCAATTCCTAGTTTGAGGGGGATCACCTTCACCCACACATGAGGTAACCACATTTTCTCTTTGTTAGCATTTCTTACCAATACAAGCTATGCAACAAAAAAGGGGAAAAATGTAGACACCAAAAATTGGGTCACACTCCCCTTAGTCCCTTTTTCAAATAAACACCCTGAACACATTCACCTAACCATGGCCCCTTTCATCCCACTCTAATATGAATTTAATTAAATCAATTCATTATCCTCAAAACATTTATTATTTAAATATCCTAATTGGATAATGCCCACATATCCACCTCACCTATACACCTCATCTAGCCACCTCACCCTAAGACATATTCTTAGTATGTTGCCATAACTAACTAATAACCTACCCAAAACCTAAAAATCAAAGCCTATATTACCTCTAACCACATTCCCACATGTTAGAAAGGAAGCTTCCGTTCTAATCTGTAGAGAAAAACAAATGAGATCCCATAAAATCAAGGGGATCTACCCAGTTTAGTAAACTTAGGAAATCCCTCCTTAACCATCATCGGTTACCATTTAATCCCTAAAACAACCTTATTTCAAGGTTGGGGACATTTTTGAGAGGTTGGAATGTGTTCTGAGAGCAAGAGATGAAACCAGAGCTGCATGCAAGCAGAACCAACATTCGTACATGCATTAAATCATCCACAGCCATCACCTGAAGTAACCACAGAGCCATTTGCCTTCATAGGAGCATCTAGGGAAGCACCTGCACCACACCAAGTTCCTTTCATTTGATCACCCACCATTACCAACTAGACATCAAGCTCATGCAATAGTAAGTGTTTTATTAACCAACACTTGTCCATTTCCATTTTTAGTAGATTCTTTTACTTTTGTTATTAGTTTCTGCTCCCATTTCCATTTACCCACCATTTACCTCCATAAAAACTTGACCATTCCTTCACCCACACCCTTGAACTGCCCATACTTGGATTTTAATCACCCATGAGTATACCTAAGACCTACATAGACCTTGTCATAGTCCTCTCCATTTCCATTTAGCCTTGGATTTGTGCTGACCTCAAACTTTTATTGAGTTTCTTGTACCCTGACCACACCAACGCCGGTTACCCACAACCATCACCAATTCACTTTAACAAACATCGGTCATATCAGACTGACATTGGTCTCTATGTTTTTTTACCATCAGACCAAGATTAGATCTTGAAATCTCTACCCAATACCCAAAACAACACAGAACTTGACCCTGACTAGTACTAGTACCCTAACAAACACCTTGAACCTCAGATTCAGTCATAGCTTAACCTGTTGTGAATGAATTTTCTTATTGTAGACGAATGAGATACCTAAATCATTTTAACTACAGTAGGATTTCCTTTATTGTTAGCATTAATTTATTTTAATTAGTGGATTGACAAGTATCTAAGGAGTATCACACTTCCTGGATCTAGCATACGCTAGGAAGTCTACTACATATACTATTTAAATTTCATTTGGAGGTCTTGTTTTCCATTTCAAGTAGTTCCTCCAAGCAAAAAGGAAGCTCTCATGATCAACTATGGATCAAGAAGTCATATGTGCGCAACAACCTACAACCAACATTTCGACAAGTATTCCTCCTAGCCCTTTACCCTTATTTGTTTCGTCAACATTCGAAGAAACTCTCTAGAATAAAGTGAAACAATTGTTAAAGATGTATAATATTTTCCATGTTTCATTATTAAAGAAGTATGTTTCAGATTTACTGCATGTACTTAATTGGGACTCACTACAGGTTATGGAACCTAAAATCATCGCCATGAAGCCCGTTAAAGTGCTGGAAACTCGTAAGTTGCTGCTGAGATATAGAGAAATTTCACAATGCAAGGTCCAATGGGACCAATATTATGAGGACAACGTAACTTGGGATAATCTGAAGGAATTAAAAACTATTTGTCCACATTTATTTGTTTAGAAACTTGTGATGAAATTATATTATTTGCAAAAAATCACTTATTAATTTATGACGATTCAAAAAATTACATTTAACAACAGTAAGGCTGGTAAAAAAATATGATTCTATTCAGATTAATAATGCTATTTTAGCCGTGTTATTACTTTTAAAAGATTTGATTCTGAAATTTAGGATACCGAATGAAGGATTTATTTAGTAGATTTTAGCAGCACTCTAATTTTTGTTTTTGTGAAAACAATAATTAATTCATCAGGGATGATGAATCATTTTAGTAGGGAGGAATGTAACATCCCGCTAATTAATCTTTTATTTTTGCATTTAATTATTCAAATGAGTATGAATAATGGGAAAATGAATGTTTTTTCGAATAATTAAGTGTTAAATTTGGATGACAGTAATTATTCATCTAAGTACTTAATTAAAGATTAAGTACTTAGATAACTAAATACCACCTTATTATTATTAAAGTTTAATCATAATGCGGTATTATGTATTGACTTGTTCAGATTTTGATGAGCGTTAAGTCGATTGAGATGGCATAGTTCTTAATCAATATGGTCTCCGCACAACAATGAATTTGTTTTGGTGCCCATATGGACTAAGAGCGATGTCACTCCTAAGGAAACTTAAGCATTGCATTTGAACAAGGCTTTGGATATTTTATGTTATTATGAGGTAATCATTTTATTGTTACGAGAATCATTTTAGGTGGCATTGATTGGTAAGGCAATAAGACTTAAAAGCCTTGGTAAATTTGCATTATGACATTAAAGTTAATTATATTATTTTTAAATATGATATAAGATGGGGGCCATATGACCACACCCATCGAGTGGATAAACATTGTGATGGATTATAATTTGACTTCAATTTAAAATTGTTTGTAAACACCATATTGACATGGATAAGGTTTAATGATTATTAAAAATCCACTTTTGTGGACAGCTCACGTAGGAGGGAGGATTGTAATTATTTAAATACAAATTCAATTTTTGAATTGGGAAAACCCCTTCCACAAGACCACGATCCTCCATTTCTTTCCACTTGGCAGGTGGTTGTTGGAAGGAAGTAAATTCAAATCAGGTTTTTTAGGAGTTCGTGGAAGAATGAGGGGAAAAATGGAGTTAGTTTTGTTGCATGTCATTTGATGGTTTTTTAGCTCCAATCATGGAGGACATTCTGCCATCTCTCTGCATGTGTGGAATCTATTTTCAATAAGAAACCCTCCATTTTAAAAAAGGAATGTAATGTGGAGGTGTTGGTTGTTGTTGAGAGTTGGGAAGTTTTTCACTCAGGGAAAATTGATAGGGTTTCATGGAGCAACTGGAAGCAAAAATAGAGGCACCCAAATCATTTTCAGGAAAGGGTTAATCTTCTGGGTTCACTGGTTTTTTATTCATAAAGAGATTGTTTCACTTCTTTCTTTTTTAGGTTTATTTTAATTTGAAAAGATTATGGAAAATATTTTTGCGATCTTTCTGGGTTTCGAACTTAGGTTCTTCAATTAAATCACATGGTTGTTCCTTGTGTGAAAAATACAGAGAATGTTTTGGTTTTGGAAAATATACTGAGATTTATTGGGTTTTACAACTGTGTTGCCGGTATAAATCTGTATCGTTGTTTTCTTATGTGTAAAATGTGTAGAATGCTTCACTTAAATGTGTGTTTGAATAAAATTGTTGGGAGGAAATTTCAAACTTGTTTTATTTCAATGGAAATGTATGGTTGTAGCGTTTATGGAAAATCATCTGAGAGTTTGTGGATATTCAAGTTTGATCTTCTTCAAAAAAATGTATGACTTTTTTAAATGCATGTGGTTTAGCTTTATTATGAAGGGGATATGGAAAATTACCTATGAAGTTTTTTTGGTATTCTTATTTGAGCTCATTCAATAAAATGGTATGGCTATTTGGTCTTTGGAAAATAACCAGTTAAATTTTGTGGGATTTCGAACTTGTGATCTTAAAATGAAATCACATGACTTTTTTCTTCATGTATGATCTTTTGGGAATAATTTATCTATGTTATGGGTTTGTTTGGTGTGTTGGGTAAATTTTTTGAGTGGGCATTCGACTGAGTATACACTCAACCTTATGACATATTTTAATGGTGTTATGGTTTTCTGAAGCTATAAGAAGTGACTGTTAGTTTCTTTAATAATGGAGGAAAATATATTAAGAAAGATGTGAGTAGATACTGTGATTCTTCCACCTAAAGATCTATAAAATAAATATATATCTATATATGTAAATAACCACTCCTTAATATGTAAAATAGTGGACTTATTTTGTATTGAGAGCTTATTTCATTTAAGTTTCAAATGTTTTAAAGCTAAAAGTAACTATGTGGATAAAAGTAGTACTAGATATGTTTTTGTAACTTGTTTTAAGTTTGAACAAAAGAGGTTTAATGAAAAAGGATAATTGAATATATTTTATTTTGTTAATTGTGGGTGCAAAGGTTGAACGTTGATTAATCATTGTAGCTAGTAACATGAATTTTGGGACACGTTACTTGGATTGCTAAATAGTTGAAATGTTGATTTCATTTTGTGTTATGAAATAAAAATAGATACTATATATTGGCATGAGAAGAAGAGATATAATCTTTATTTCTTGTATATTGTATAGATGCTTTAATTTTCTACATGGACATTTGGAAAATGTTAATTAAATAAAGGTAAATGTGAGCTGATGGTTCAGTTGGGTAAGTGTATTTCTTGTGAATTTATTTTTACCTGAGATCCTGGTGACTCAGAGGGTTGGATCATTTGATCCATACCTTTTCATTTTATGCATTTAGTTCATTGTTTGATTCAGATTATTTAAATTTTTTCTGGAAAATTTTAAAAGTGGAAAATGTAACGGAAGACTCTACCAAAATTTTTTTGGAATTCTATACTTAGTCATTATTATGGATTAAAATTATTTGGATGAATTTTTATGGCATGAGAATTATTCTGTGATAATGTTTGCTGCAAACAGATTTAACTTTCCCCCTAATGAGAGTTAGATTAAATTTGTTGATTGGTTGATTTATGTAATGTGCAAAAGCAATGGTTGCGAAAATGTTTAGGAACCCGAAACCTCTGCCATTCGCATGGTTTGCGATTGAAGAAGTGGGGAGGTTTATATGTGAAGTGTTCCTTTAGGAACGCTTCACATATATACCCCGATGCCTCTTTCATCTCTTACTACGGGACTGCTAGATGGTTCTAGCTCCCTATCCTTTGCGAAAGCCTTACCCTTGCATTTGTAGTTATAATAAAGTTGTGATGAATAATCTACTTTATTTGTCAAAAAAAAAGTTAGGCGAGTGGATTAACTTATTTCTAGTTATTTATTATTTCTCATATTAGGTGATTGGATTAAATTCTTTCTGGTTTGTCAATAAAGCCATTTAACTAGATCTACACAGAGATACCAATAATAATAAACACAATTATATAATATCTTCTCTATTATTTCTCACATTTCATTGATATGGGACATACAAATATATATGAAATATCACTCCTACAAATGAGGAGTTTTTTCAACCTACTAACCCCCCAAATATTTATTTAGATGTGATTGTTACTCACGTAACAATGCACAACTCAAATTACATTAGTTGTTAAAACAGCTCCAAACTAATATATATTATTGTTAATATAAAAATAATATTATTAACTACTAACCATTTACAAGATAATAATTACTCACGTAATTAATATTTACTCATCACATGTGAACACCAACATAGATTTCCTAACATTCCCCCCCTTAGTGTTTACATGGGAGAAAATATAGTCACACTTCTTTTTCAGCTTGCTTGCATCCACTCGCTCATGATCTTGGACCTCTGTATGAACCCATGTCCATATAATATTAACCCCTATACAAAAATAGGAACCCCTGTTTTAGGTACGAGCCCCTGCTCATCCTCTTGAAGTATCATGATGCTGATTGTACTTTTGTGCTTTCATTTTCTTCACTATGTTTATACATATGAGGTTATATAGCTCAATTTCATATAGAATGGAAATGGAATATTGTATCATATTCTCCCCCCCCCCCACAATGTGAAATTTATATCATTTAGAAAACACTACAAAATAAGAACACCACACTAAAAAATAAATACTGAAAAAACACACAAGTCACCAATGCTTTGGTACGGCCCCATCGCTAATGATTCACGAGAGGTCGTTGATTGACCTCTAACCTCCTCCATCATCCTATGTATTTTATCTAGTATAGATATTCTTCATAACCATACCCATTATCATTATTTTTTGATTCTTCTATATCATCCCATTCTTCGTCATCAGCCACTATGTCATTCTCTTGTAGTTTTCCATCAAGTAAATCATGTGCTCTTTTATTGCAGTTTATAGACAAATGACCAGAGTGTTTGCAATAGTAACAAGTGATCTGTTTACTTGTATCTTTGGAATGTGATCATTGGTTAAAAGAGGATTTGTATATGCTTTTAGTATGTGATCTATTATTTCCATACATTGCACTTTCTTCTAGTTCAATTTTCTTAGTTCAATTTTCTTCTATTAGAGAAGAAATCAGATCTTCCAAACTCAGATTTACTTTAGTCAATGTAAATACCATATTATAATATCTTGGAGGCATACTATTTAAAAAAACTACTTTTGCATCATCATCTCCCACATCAGGTTTTATTCCAACTAGTTGATTTGAAATAGAATGAAATTTACTTATGTGATCAACCATACTCTCACCTTCTTCCATCTTGAGCCCGAATAGTTTTTTCTTGAGTGTCACCACTGTGCTCCGTGTTTGAGATCCAAATAGCTTGTTCAAAATAGTCCATATGAAATTTGAACTTTTTGATAAATCAATATGATCCAAATAAGCATCAGACAATCCAAGACCAATAATTGCTATTACTTTCATATCCTTTCTTTCCCATTTGGTGGCTTCATCAGCATCAGTTGGATTTGAAATATTACCTTCAACAATTTCCCACAAGTATTTATTGATAAAAATTAATTGATTTCGCACTTGCTATATGTGAAATTATTTACCATTGAATTTTTCTAATGGAATTTCCATTATGGGTGTCGAACTCAGTCGAAAATTCACCCTTACAATAAATTTTTTAAAATTGAAAGTAAAAATTTCTAAAATATATATATTTTATTCTAGTGGCATAAAGCATAGGATCAATGCAAAGAGCTAAAAAAAATACATTTTCAAAAAAACCAGCACCCTATTCCGAGTTACTAGCTGAAACTTATGCCACTTAAAACTTATAAGTCCAACATCTTTCTAGACCCTTTCCAAAAATGGAAAGTTTTTTTTTTCTATGCTTGTGTTTTTTTTCAATATGTTCAAAATTGGAAAAAAATAAAAATAATGCGCAGAGTTACTAGAATACACTGGCATACTGATCGTAGGCATAAGAACGATACAATAAGTATGAACAATGACACAATACACAAGAACAATAATGAAATGCACAGGTAAAATGATCCAATATGCAGGTAGAATGATCCAATACGTAGAACGATGCAATCAACACATCCACCTTACCAGGCCATGAAAATTGTGATGAGCCCTGTGATGGAAAACATTTATTCAAAGCCTTTCATCCCGGACTCCCTGCTCTGATACCAAATAAATCCGTATAACCAAATCTACACAGATATAACAATAATAATAAACACAATTATATAATATCTTCTCTATTATTTCTCACATTTCATCCATACGGAACATACAAATATATATGAAATATCACTCCTACAAATGAGTTTGTTCAACCTACTAACCCCCCAAATATCTATTTAGATGTGATTGTTACTCACGTAACAATGCACAACTCAAATTACATAAGTTGTTAAAACAACTCCAAACTAATATATATTATTATTAATATAACAATAATATTATTAACTACTAACCATTTACAAGATAATAATTACTCACATAGTTAGTATTTACTCATCACATGTGAACACTAACATAGATTTCCTAACAAGCCTTACCATTGCATTTATAGTTATAATAAAGTTGTGATGAATAATCTAGTTTATTTGTCAAAAAAATAGTTAGGCAAGTGGATTAACTTCTTTCTAGTTCTTTGCACTGACACCCCCAAACCAAACATAGTCTCAGGCTTTGCGATGATGCACGAACATTCTATCACCAGCTTGTGACGACGGTGTTATACTTGATGATTTTATTACAGATATTTGATCCTATTGTACTTGTAATTTATGGATGTATAAACTTGGCTTGGACAAGATTTGCTTTGTAATAGTCCATTTATGGACAATATTTGTAATATATAAATGTGTTGGCTGATTTCTATATGTCTAATACATTGTCATGTTATAGGTTTGGGTAACTAAATGGTATATTTGATAAAGTTAAGGTTTCTCATATTTAACTATCTTATGTTTGTGATAGGTATGGTTTACGTTAATAAAGATATAGCTCATATCTATTTGATTCTCTATTGTAGTAAAAAGGTTATTATGGATAAAGAAAAATATTATCAAGTGAGTGATATAATTGTATTAGAAGGGGAAAATGCATGATGATAGTTATAACTCTAAAAGGATTAAAATCTGATTATGGGTAATATATTGGTCCAATGTATAGTGTTTTTCACTAAGTATTTGATAGTAATATAGTCAAAGAAATTAGATACTAGCAAATATTATATATGAAGGAATGTAACAAGAAGTATGATCTAATCTCATCTTGTGAATCCAATTATTACCTATTAGGATGTAAAGGATATTTAAAATAACTTATCTTCCTTCATTAAGAAAATAAATGAATCCTAAGTTGAGATTATCTCTAGCTTTAAAAAAAATGTGAGATATAGTCATAATAAAGTATAGATATGACTTTGTTAATGGATAATGAATAAAGATATACTAAATCATGAAATTCTAAGGTTAATAAGACCTAGTGGATTCTTGACTAGGGATATAACATACATTTTATATAGAAAGGATAAAATGTATGGATAGGGAAGAAAAGTGACACTCTTCATGATTTTATCCATCTATCGAAAGTTATTAGATGCGTAAAATATATTTCATTAAGTAATTACATAATCCATAAAGGTCATTACACCTTGTAAGAACTGCTTAATTAATGCATGTTGTAGGCTACCTACGACTGACCCATTGGTTGTTTAATGTGGTAACATATTAAGCAACGGACTGGCCTCTCGTATGTAACCAATTGTGGACATTGGGGTTCCTTTTACTTAATAAGTTGAACCCATTAGGAATTCATAAAAGTATTAATAGGTTCACGTACATAATTTTAATAAATCTAGATAATTGTGATGAGACATTTTTGAGTTGATGGGAAGATAATTTTAGATGTTATGTGCACGTGTCTATACTAAGCATACATAGTACAACTAAAAACTTTGGCCAAAGTAATGTGTTTTCTAGGTACATTGTCTAATCACCATGATTCCTCGAATACTGAATTATAGGATACAAGATGGAGTTTTACTAAATGAAACACTAGGTAGACACTAGAGGATCAGTCACATGTTCTCACTACCGCAGTGCGGTAAAACCAAGCGAGGCTAAGTATAAACATTAAAACGAATGTTAAGGGTGATCGTGGAGATTAGGGATAACTAACCCTTACATCTGCACAAGGTTTATCACTATGTTATAGGATGGATTAATTTACTAAGACATGCTTCATAAACCAACTTTAGCTAGTTACCTGATTTAAATAAGCAAGAGAATGTCTACTTGCTGATAATTTATTATGGCTTGCTGCATTAACTAGCTTTAGCTAGCTATTTGATTTAAATATGCAAAGGAATTTCTATTGTCTATTAGAAGAAAAAAAACATACTAATTTGGGTGTCAAATTTTAGGTTGTTACTCAAATCCTCCATATTATGCCCTATATAACTAAGTTTATCTCTCCTCTCATGTATTTGTGAAAATACTTATCATTTATCATTTTTACGTGTATGAATGTATTATTCTTATTATGACTGATTAATGTTATAAATTAATTATATTAGAATAGTCACCTATTACAAACTCTTACATTCTTCTTATTATTGTTTGTCCAATAACACCTAGAATGAAATTAGGGTGTAAAAAAATGTCTTATTGGTTTAATGACATGCGAATGGAAAGAGATATCATTCCATGTGTCACTGATTAGGACCTCCATTAGATCCCTAATATATTCTCTTGTACATCTACAAAAGTATTACATGGTGTTAACATCTACCATTTGTGTAAATGCCTTCCCAACTTCTTGATCATCCTATGATGTGACCATACATGTATGAAAAATATTATATATTTGGGTGTCACTATGGAAATAATTTGTGTCTTCCTCAAAATACACATTCCAATCCAACAATGTAAACATGATCTTCTTAAATTGATCCAAAATTTTTTGCAGCACTTTGATGTATTCATGCAAAACCAAAATTACTTCATTTGCCTATTTTTTCTCTTGGAGAACTTTATTCCTTATTTTGACTATGAAATCCTATTCATGCCAATCATCAAGAAAATTTATAACCAAAGAGGTTGAGTTCACTTGTTCACTCATCATTTTCTCACCAATTTCCTTAGTCACCAACTTTGGACAATTAATTTTAATTTTCTGCTTGATATAACACAATGTTTGATCAAGTTTGGCCTTCTGTTGGACCATTTACAGAGTATGTCCACTAGTAGATGTTTGAAAAAGGTTTTATCCTTCTATTCTTGTGTGATGGAAATTTCCCCATGTACACCTCTATTATGCTAATGATAACTTATGTTGCTTTAGCTTATATAGAGGTTTTCATGATTTATGGTAGAGTTATGCATTATTTACACCCTAAAATGTATATTGAATATAAATGTGATGTGAAAAACAATATATAGGATGTAAGGTTGTTTAATTAGAGGTTATTATGAATTAATTAATTTATAATTAACCATGCATGATTAGAATAATGCGTTAATACTTGCAAAAATGATAAGATATATAATGATAGTTAAAATACACTAGAGTAGATAAATACTTAGCTAAACAAAATGGAAAAGAGGATATTCAAATGTGTAAATAGGGAAAACAGACTAATATATGATTGAAGATGCCTTATTTTTTATATTGGAATTGGAAAGTGTATTGGTGCAGGAGCATACAACTATTGTATGACATTTCTCTAATTTTATACGGTCTTGATTAGAACTGCATAATATTGGACCTTATTTTTATGAGGTTGAGTAAATTATTGTGATTTTATCTTATCTAGAAATATGCTTCATTGTATGTTTCTATTATTCACATAATCTTGACACAACCTATACAAACATATAGTAAAGTAGAAACCCACAACACTTGTAATACCATTCATCAAATAATTAGAGAAAAAAAAGGAAAAATTAGTGTCAGGTGAGGCTATACTACCCTTGGGGATCAACTCCCTCTAAAATAATTTAATTGATACACTACATACCCTCGAGAAATATCAAGCCTCATGTGGTTCTCCTAGGTGTACGTGAAAGAGAATGTGATCAAAGAGAATCCCCTATGAATTCCCTTGTGTCTCTTGACAAAATGATAGTGGGATAAATATAAAGAAGAGAATGTTACCAATGTGGTAGTAGTGTGATGTGGTATGCTTCAAATTCTATACTAAACCATTTACTCTTAAGGACCTTAGACAATGTTTGGAGTGACTTTATTCTTGTTAAGACATTTCTTTAGAACCTTTACATGCCTGGAAATGGAGTAAGCTAAACTATTTGACCTATTTGAGTGATTTAGAACTATAGTCATGGATACTCTAAGTGATGTGTAAGTGATTTAGGTAGATTGAGGTATATTTAGGATATCCTTGAGTTCTTTTGGATTGATATTTGTAAAATGAGCTTATGAAAGTGTCAGGTGAGTAATAAATTAATATTGACTTCCTTATATAACCTTCAATTGGTGAAATATTATGGTAAGGCTTACCTAGTACAATGAAATGACACACTTAAGATATTCAAATTGAAAGCAATTTCAGAAGATTGAAGGAGGAATGGTTTTACAAGTTGGCTAGGACTGTAGTCCAGTCTAGAAAAACCTATATGATTTTTCCTAGGAAATTTGTGATACAAAACTAAAAGTTTTGGAATGATTTAGAGAGGTAATTTTCTACTTTGGTTAATAAATAAATCTTTAATGATTGATAGAGAAAATTATGGAGATGAGAAAGTCAAGAAAGAGATAGTGATATGTGTTTATTGGACTTAGAATGTTAGCATTTGTTTTAGTAAGGGAACATTAAAAAACTTTTCATTACCAAAGGATAAATTACCAAATTTAAGTATACATTTTCCCCACCTTTAAGTGTGTAATAAAATTGCATGCTTAAAGGAAAAACATACCTGAGTGTGTACACAAAATATCTTTTCTTAATAATTATCTTTTGATGTATTGGTGTTAACACGATCCATTGTAAAACCTACAATGTAGAGTGTGGTCAATGTATATGATAGAAACTGGACTGTAACTTAAAGTTTTAATAGTTTTTGTAAATTTTAACTTGCATAATTTAAAGTAAAAGATATGAAAAACATGGAAGGAATACACATATTTTTGTTACAGAGGGAGGATCTCCCATTCTTGTTGTACTTTAGATATTTGGAATTTTTGATGAGATGTCAAAGGATTGGGGGTGATTAATCCCTATTTGTGCAAAAGGATAAATTAGAGTGTTGAGTGCATATAACTGAACACCGAAAAGGAGAAAGAGATAAAGAGAGGAAATAAAGTACCTTGTTAAGAGAGAACTGTACGATGGAAAAGTGACAAGCGAGCATGGGAATCTACAAGTAACTTTTCCTCACACCCGACCTCCCGAGGTCGTGCCGAGACAGCCGGTGGGGATTAAATATGTGTGGGATGCAGACAAGCTAATTAGGCAATCTGATGTCTTCGACGCGCACTAGTGGAAATTGTGAATCTAAGGCAAAGAAGGCCCTCCTAACCTGAACTGGTGTGATAGATCGATCAGCAAGGATGACTGCTCGAAGGCTCCAATCAATATCGAGCTCTGGTGTGATTCGGTCTATAGGTTGTGGAATACGTGGAAAATGACCTGGGATAGTTTCGTGTATATCTCCAGATAAGGTCATAGGGCGGATGGTAAATATAATTGACTCTATGGGTGATTCTCTGGCCTAGTCCAGAACTCCTTAGCTTTGTTAGCTGCTGTGTCTAGCAAGGATAACTGTTCGATGATGATAGGTGGAAGTGGAGTAGATCTGAATACTAGTGTACGTAGGCCAGCATCTATGTCTGATTCACCTATGGACTCGTTGGGCTGTGGGATTTGTGGGTCACAACCGTAGATTCGTATTTGTTGTGGTCCTACTATGGTCATGTGCGGAATCAATCCCTAATCCCTAGTATCCAATAGTCATATGCCTTTTCAGCTTCTATATTCAGAATTAATAATTGTGTGATCTTCTCAGAATATCTTACAGGCGTTTGTGCAACCTGAATTCTCAAGCTGGTATCTATATCTATGAGAGTGTCTCCTGCGTCTGGCTGTGGGACCAAAGGATCACAACCAAAGGTCTGCTCTCTTTCAAACCCTTCCACAGTCATGCGGATATGAATCTAGGGTAATCTGTAGTTTGGTTGATTTGACCAAAATGTGTGTGCTTGGTCATCTTCTATGTTTAACCTGTGTAGTTGGAAACTGATTTGTTGTAAGTTTACCATTGTTCAAAGACTTGGATCCTAAGATTCTGATCTATATCAGTTATGGCTGTGATGAGATTGGGTTGGGGCACGATTGGCTTGAATACGTATTCCCTGGGCTCTCTAGGTCCCGTGATTGTCATACAAAAGCAATAATGTAAACTAAATGCAGCAAAATAAAATTAACTATGCGAAGTATGTCTATAACATATATAACTTCTATATTTTTGTTATTTTCTGATGAATTTTATAAATGAATTTGAAAGAGCAGCTATTTTAATATATCTAGAAATTGACAATTAACCTAGTGTCGAATTTTAAAACAAACAAAGTAACCGAGTATAGCTACTTGCCTGTGCAGTTGTAAATCTATTCTAAACAATGAAATAACTGATCTAATCTATTTGAAAGACTCTCGATCCTACCTCAGAAGTGAGGAAAGAATCATAGTCTCTCAGAAACTATCAATCCCCACAGCTTCCCTGGCAATATCGAAAGTAAGATTGACTGAAATAAAGTAATTAACTACTCTATTTGATATGATTCTAATTAGAAATTTGAAAGCTAGAACCTGGATTCTACAGAACAGTGGCGAATCCGATGGTGTGTGTGATCTTGTCCCCTCAGTGTGATCTCCTCGTTCCTTTGTGTTCACGTGGATCCAGAAAAGTGTGTAATGCTAGCATCAACAGAAGTAGATATTGGGACAAAGGCAGCTTAGGATACAGACTGAATACAATGCGAGTAGGAGAGAGATAGCGCAAGAGTACAGAGCTTGGCTTATGCAATTCCTAGCGGGATTTATTGCGAGTCATGCAACATAAAATGTCCAGAACCTGAAACTATCCTGTTTGAAGAACAAAACCTGCAACTTTAATGGCTTCCTATTGAAAACAAACTACTCTACTCCAATGGATTGGATGAAATATCAACAACACTTGCACAAGATGGATATGTGGCTTCCTAACAACAAAACAACACTAACTAAGCATGCAATGAAAGAAACTAAGAATTCTAAGTAAAATGAAAGACTAATCTATTGCAATGAGAAATTCAGAGGCAAATTTGAGGGGCCATTTGCTTGAGCACAAGCCAACTATTTATAGCATTTGCATTTACCCAAGGTAAAAACCAAATCGATCTCTTAAACTATAAACAATGGCAAAACACTATTCCAGGGAACCATAATCATTAATGCAAGCTCATGGTGGTGAAAAAAAGCTGGTAAACGTTGAAATTTACGTGAGTCATGTTAAAAGAGCATTCTGGAAAATGCGTAAAGGACCACCGCCCTGAGCAGGGCGGCGGTTACAGGACCGCTTCCCTGCTTAGGGCGGCGGTCACGAGACCGCCACCCAGGTAGGGTGGCAGTTTCGTAACTGAAGAGCAAAAGGCCAAGAAAAGAGGGAAAAAGAGAAAAACAAAGCACGTGGGGGCTAAGCAAGGCATGTGGGATGTTAACGCACACTTGGGGAGCTTTTCCAGATCCCGAACACCTTGCGAGGAGACTTGTATCATCATTGGGGTACGTGTTACGTTGTTCCGACGGTGCAGTACCCTACAATTTTGGGTACGTACATATTGCCCCCTCGGAGAAGCGTTTTAGCCATGAAGAGGCGTAAAACGGTGGGTCTGAGTATGGCGGTCCCGAAATGGGAAGTTGGAAGTCATACCTGGTACGTCCGTGTGTCGAAATGACGCCATCTAAAAATTCCCGCTCCCTGCAAAATGAAAAGAGAACTCAAGTGTAGATAGACAAGATAGATCGGAAAATAAATGCTAAAATAATGGGAAATGAGGACGTACCATTTGTGCGGGGGTAAGAACTTACCTCCGTCGGTGCTCCAAACCTACGTGAAAAAAAACATTCAAAACAAGTCAGGCTGCTATATATATGAAAGTGGGCCCATTTTCCTATTCATTTGCGCATGTTGATTTGATTGATTCTGAGCTCTGGGACCCACGGTGATGGTTTCTTATGAGAGTAGAGTCAAAATGTTCGTGGCGAGATAGCGATCATGCCTCTGCGTGCAGATCATCGACCCGCGAGATCACAGGTTAGTTTTCCTCAATTTATTGTTTTTACCCCCAAATTTTTAAAATGTTAAAATCTTTGTCGTGGGGGGGTTATTTTCAAAAATGTTAGGTTCAAAAGGTCCATCTAGGGGGGGCGCCTACTGGGTAGGCTTTGTTTTTAGCTAAAACGGTCCTTTTTTGGTGTTTTTAGGCTTTTTAAGTTATAAAACCCATGTGGGTTTTCGGGACACGACCGCCGCCCTGCCCAGGGTGGCGGTTACACGACCGCCGCCCTATTCAGGGTGGCGGTTACAAGACCACCGCCCTTAAGGTGGCGGTTACGAAACTGCCTCCCTGCTCAGGGTGGCGGTTTTGCACAGAATGTCAAAAGAACACCTGTTTGAGATTGTTTTTGCATTTTTAGCATTTCTATGTGTTTTCATGATTTTTCTAATGTCACTTGGATGCTAACTTGCTTTGTTTTGTGTGTTTTTGGGTGTATGCAGGTGAGAGAGGAGTACATTCGGTGGAGCCGAGAGAGGGAGTGTGACTGGCTCCCAGCAGTGTTAGATGCCCTTTCACAGGACGAGCAGGATACTCTCTAGAGGGCTGGTATACTACGTATATCACGGGTCCCCCATGTTGCACCATCCAGTCACATACTCTGTGACTTATTTTCCTACTGGGATGCTGATCGGAACACCTTCCGATTACCAGGGGTCTGAGGTGAGTGGACCATCACACTAGAGGATGTTTACCGTATCCTGGGGGTCCCGATCATCGGGAGATGACTCACCCTCGAGACAGCAGGTTCACGGGCCCAGATAGCACAGTGGGCTTCCTACATGGGAGATGCAGTCATCTCCACGGGTTCAAAGAAGGGGGTCAGAGTTCAATCTATTCCTAGTTTGCCCATCCCCTTGCTTCGCCAGGCTATTATGGGGATCCTTGCCTCGAGATTGATCGGGGACAAGGGAGGAGACACATTACTATACTGCTGGTCCCCCATCATTGCACAGATCGAGGGCCATGGCCGGATTTACACCTGGGAGCAGACATACTTGGGACTACCTACCATGACTTGTACAGGGTAGTCCATTTACAGGGGCAGTCTTTGAGCCACCCGACCCTGGTCATGAGTTGGGTTTACGAGCACTTCATTCCTTATGGTAGAGGTGTAGAGGTGACAGATCCCAGAGCTGTGAGGGCAGCCAGATGGACAGATATGTCAGTGCTCAGAGCACCTCATCAGCCAGTTGCTTCTCTGACCACCGATGACATGGAGGCCACACCATATCAGACCATGGCAGGTATATGGGGTGAGGAGGCTCTTACTTTGATCTCCTGCTCCACCACAGGGCAGCTTATTGACAGAGTGGGGCGAGTGGAGATACACCCCTTTGGCCGAGTTCCTCAGCAGTTTGGCCTACCCTACATGGGCATGCTTCCCCCGGTAGCACCAGTATACAGGTCAGTTCGAGAGGCCAGAGGGGGTCCTAGAGGCCGGGGTTGGACAGTTGTTACTCCTGGCGTTCCTATTATGGCCAGGAGGGTAGTACGTGCCCGAGGGAGAGCCGGTGCGCCTCAGGCACCCTTGCTTCAGATTGCCACGGGTCCTGCCCATAGCAGCGATGACCCCATCGACATAGACTCTGAGTCTGAGGAGTTTACAGGGGGAGAGACAGAGGAGGAGACTGAGGAGGACAGTGATCCTGAGTGGCATGACACTCAGGATATCATGCAGGCAGAGAGGGCCGAGCAGAGTGCAGAGAGAGTTACTCTGGTTTTAGAGGAGCCACTCTCCCAGGGCCATGGTGGGGAGGATGAGTCCATTGTAGGATGCTACGTTGCTCCAGCCATGGGGGAGCACCTCAGTCAGCGGCGGCATCTGTGGCAGGTGCTGACCCTAGAGATCCATCCTGGAGGCCTGGTGATCCGAGTAAGTTACCACCCTTCCTTTTAATGTTTGTTTTTAGTTAGGATTTCCTTAGTTGCTATCTCTCCTTTTGTTTACACTTGTGTTTTATCTCTTGTTTCATTTCTAATTTGTTTTTTCCTTTGTTTGCAGAGACCGCCGATGAGTGGCGGGACCTGATTCGTAGGGTATGCACCGATACCCTGATGATTCCCATGGAGAGGACCCGTGCGGAGCTATCTGTGGATGCTGGGGAGCCCTCAGCAGCTGGCAGACATACTGACATCTTTTCCCCTATCTGGCACATGGCCAGGATGGTATCGACTCTCCGTACGGAGTTAGCGGGGTATAGGACAGCCGAGCACCTGATGAGGAGTCATTCTCGTGGCGAGACTGCGGCTGCCCCTCGGGATCCTGAGCCCTCCGTGCACTCAGAGCGCCGGCGTAGCTGGAGTCCTAGGCATGGGTGTGCACCTTCAGAGGGGTCTCATAGGGGTTGAGAAGCCACTTGGCTCCCCTAGATTTTTGCATGATATTTTTGTATATCTCGGGCTCTTTGAGCGTTTTGACCATGCTTAGCGCATGATGGCATTGTACAGGAATTTTGATATATATATATATATATATATTTTGGATCAGAATTTTGGCATTTATGGCTTACTTGCATTTCCGTTTCCTCATGTGAACTATGATATTATGCTTATATGCTCTTTAGAATGTATGCAATGGAGAACAAATGATGCAAGTGTTTACTTTCTTTTTGTATTTCATGATGCTGATATATGATAATGTAGATACAATGTGATTTTGAATCTTAGTTTCTGTAAGCAATTTTGGATACTTCATATTTGCTTTGGCAAAGTGGTGAAGATAAGCTGGTATGATAAGCAGATAAACCTGCCCCTCTCCTAACCCCACGCAACTAGTAAGATGCGAGGGCTCATCACCGAGAGCTGAAAAGGGCACAAGTTATGAAATGTGTTGAAATGATATTGATGAAAGATAGACAAAGCTTTGACGGAATCAAATTAGGATGCTACAAGCTTACTCCACTCGAGTGACTTCATAGTTTTGGGATGCAACTTGCTTTGTGGTTTATCTAGACTTAGATCCGTAGATGGCCATATGGTAGACAAAATCTGGGTTTTAGGATTCTTAATTCTCTTGGGATTTTGGACATCCGATTCATTTGCTTTTGACTCAAGACTTCAAGATTTGAATTGTTTGTTTATGACCTTTTGCATTTGCTTGTCAAGAGGACCCCCCACACCTTGCCCCATGCTACTAGTAAGAAGCGTGGGTTTATCACCATAGGCAAGGCATAGGCGAGTAAGGGCATTTCCATCCTTTCCCAACCCTACGTCACTAGTAAGAGATGCAAGCTCATCACCAAAGGTTGGTGGGGCAAGGAAATGTGTAAATTTAAAATTTTCTGTTTGATCTATATTTGACTTGTTTACTTGAGCAAAATGTCAGTGTGTTCTTATTTCCAAAGAGATATACATACAGGATAGATGTGACACCATGAAGCTTCAAGAACAGACCATAGGCAAGACACCCATCCTAAGAAGAAACCAAAAGTGAGAATAAACCCGCAGATCTTGGCATGGTTACCGTTAAGACCTTGTCATATCTAGCTTTATTTGATGAAATGATTCCGAAATAGTTTGATGATATCATGGAAATAGAGAAGTATGATTAGAGTGTTTATGCCAACAACATCATGAGTTTGTAATGAATTGCTTTGAGAACAAATTCCTTGATCACAAATTTTTGTACGAAACAAGCAGACAAAATGATCCTAATCTATATGAAGATGCAATGTAGATATAATTATACAAGTAGTACTAGTTGCTTACACGTAGAATCGTTTGAGGTGTAGGGAATTGACTGTTTCACCAAATTCCTCACCTTCCAGCGTACATAGGAGATATGCACCATTTCCATAGTCCTTCATGACTCGGTATGGGCCCAACCATTTGGGCTGGAACTTCCTTCCTTCGCGGTCTTCTTGTCGATCTGGCTGTCCAGCCTTAGAACTAGATCACCTTCATATATATCACATTCATAGACCTTCTTGTTATACTGCCGGCACATCCGGTCAGCATAGATTCTGTGCCGCTATTCAGCATCTAACCTAGCTTCATCTAGGCTTTCTAGTTGGGAGAGACGTGCTTCTCTATAAGCGTCTTCATCCAGGATCCCTTGTAATGAAATACGGAGACTGGGTATTTCAACCTCCAGCGGGAGAACTGCTTCTGCCCCGAATACTAGCGAGAAAGGAGTCACTCCTGTTGGTGTCCTTATTGAGGTTCGGTGGGCCCATAAGGCTGGATATAACTTCAAATGCCAATCTCGTTTGTTTTCTTTCACCGTTTTAAGGAGAATGGCTTTTAATGTTTTGTTTGTCGCCTCAGCCTGTCCATTGGCTTGAGGGTAATACAAGGAGGCTGTATGATGGCTTATTTTAAATTTATTGCATAATTCATGAACTTCGTCATTCTTAAAAGAAGTCCCATTATCTGAGATAATGACTTGTGGGATACCATACCTGCAAATGATTTGGTTCAAAATGAACTTGGCGATTACAGAACCCGGTACAGTAGTAAGAGGCATAGCCTCTACCCACTTGGTAAAATATTCGGTGGCCGTGATTATGAAATTATGGCCATCTGTAGATGAGGGAGAGAATTTCCCTATTAAATCTAGGCCCCACGTAGAAAAGGGCCATGGAGTAGCGATTGGTTGTAGAGCTTGTGCCGGCATGTGAATCTCATGAGAGAATTCTTGGCACTTATGACACCTTCGTACAAACTCTACTGCGTCATGCTCTAGAGTGGGCCAGAAATAGCCCATTCGATGTATTTTACGAGTGGTGGCATGGCCACCGAAGTGGCCTCCACACATTCCACTGTGAGATTCATGGAGAATCCTCTTGGATTCTTCTGTGTCGACGCATCTTAGAAGCATTCCATCGAACACTTTTCGATAGAGCACTTGTTCTATGATGACGTATTTAGCTACGATAATGCGTAACCGCCTTCTTCGTTGTGGTGTAGCACCTTCTGGATATGTACGGTCCATGATATAATTAATGATATCAGTGTACCAAGGACACTCAGAGATAGAAGGTCGGGTTTCGATGTAGTATACGCACTCATCTGGAAAGTCCAGATCTACTAGATCACCTCCGTCTAATGGATTATCAGCTAACCAATCCGTGATGATTTTTCCTTTAACCGACTTCTGATTTACGAATTTTAATTCAAATTCACCCATTAAGGTTATAAAGCGTCCAGCCTTTTTAGACAAGGACCCTTGCGTGAGGAAAGTTCGTAAATGTTCTGTCTTTACAATGACCTTTGTTTCTTGATTTAACATGTAATGTCTTAAGCATTTGGTTGCAAAGACTATGGCGAGGCATTCCCGTTCTGCTTGCGTGTAGCATGTTTCATAGTCGAGCAATGTCCGGCTAATGAAATAGATCGCACGTTCTCTATTGTCATCATCTTCTTGAGCCAGCATACAGGCTAGCGAGACATTGGTGGCTCGCGAATATAAAATTAACGGGTGATCTGGCTTAGGTGGCATTAGCGTAGGTGGTGATAACAAGAAACGCTTAACTGCGTCGAAAGCTTCATTGCAGTCTTCGGTCCAATCAATGCTATAATCTTTCTTGAGTAGATTGTTGATTGGATGAATGGCGAAACTTAAGTCTGGGATGAATCTCCAGATCGCACCAAGTTTTCCGAGAAATGATCTGATTCCAGATTCATCCGAAGGTGGGACCATTTCGAGAACAACCTTAATTTTGGTTGGGTCAACATCGATCCCGCGTGATGATATAATGTAACCTAGGAGCTTCCCTCCTGTCACACCAAAGACACATTTTTCAGGGTTTAGCGTGACTCCGTATTCTATCAGACGTGAAAGAATGACGCGAAGCACTTCCGGATGGTCACAACGTTTCTTGGCTTTAGCCAGCAAGTCATCTACGTAGGATTCCACAATTTTATGAATAAGATCATGAAATATATACGTCATAGCCCGCTGGTATGTAGCGCCGGCGTTCTTGAGACCGAATGGCATAACAACATAGCAATAGGTTCCCCAAGGAGTTATAAACGTGGTTTTAGCTTGATCTTGTTCAGATATTCTGATTTGATTGTATCCCGAGAATCCATCCATGAGAGATAAAAGCTCAAATCCAGTTGTTGCATCAACGATGACATCTATAGATGGTAATGGGAAGTCGTCTTTAGGACATGCCTTGTTAATGTCTCGGAAGTCTACACAGATGCGTATCTTCCCATTCTTTTTGAGAATGGGAACGATATTAGATACCCACTGAGAGTAATCGACTGGTTTGATGAATCCTACTTGGAGGAGTTTCATTACCTCCTCTTTCACCATGAGAGCTACCTTGGGTTTCATTGGTCTTGATTTTTGTTTAATCAGTTTTGCATCAGATTTAGTGACGAGGTTGTGCACCGCAATGTGTGGTGCAACCCCTGTCATTTCTTTATAATTAAATGCAAAAGCCTTCTGATGTTCCTTGAGGATCCGAGTGTGTATTTCTACTTCTAATGGAGTTAACGAGGATCCTAACTTCAATATCCTTGGTTCATCTTTCGTTCCGATGTTAATATCAATTGTTTCTTCGATTAAAGAAGTGTTACCTTCTTCAAACTCAGGCGGGGCTGGAGGTAGTTCCAGATCATCTCCGTTCTCGACTGTGTATATGCTGAGTTCCTTTTGTGGGGGAAGCTCTGTCATGGGATTCCCGAAGTAAGAAGATGAATGTGGAATTAAAGACAAATCTATTACGTGATGGGTGAGATGTAATGCCGCATAGGCGTTTAAGAAATCAAGAGTGGTTGTATCACTATCGATGTGGTCTAGGATAGTAGATTTGTTTTCATTTCTATTTAAAAGAGGATTTGACATTGTTTTTATCAATGGTTCATCACGAAGGGATACCATGAAATGGGTATCCTCTAACTTACTATTTGGAGTAAAGCGTGATGCTGAGGTTGATATTGAATCAGCAAGAAGATTTTGTTCTTGCGCGATTGCTTCGATTGATATGAAGTCAAACTCTTTGCTTAAATTTAGTACAGTTGTTTTGTAGAGTTGTAAGTGCTCGGCTTTGGTTTCATACATCTCAGCAACTTGATTTGCTACCAATTGCGAGTCTCCTAACACTCTGATGTTATCAACACCGATTCTCTTAGCTACGATGAGGCCAAGGAGGAGGGCTTCGTACTCAGCGCCATTGTTTGTGCATTCAAATTTAGTTTAAAGGAAAATGGTAGGACTTTTCCTTCGGGAGAAGTAAGGATTACTCCTGCCCCAGCTCCGTAACGACATTTAGCTCCATCGAAATGGAGAGTCCAATACTTAGCTGGGAATATGGGCACTGGGATATTTGTTGTGTTAACATCTTCTACCTCTACCATGCAGAGATCTACTGCTGGGAGAGAACCGACACCTAGGGTGCACCCCATGCCTACAGAATCAAATGGTAGGAACATTGGTAGATCCTGTTCTAGTAATTCAACAATTTTTGTAGTAGTTCCTAATGATACTGTTTCTACAGTGTTAGCCTCATCTTTGGGGGCTGGGGTTGCCTTGGCTAGGCTCATAGTTTCAAGATCTGTCGTAGGTACCAACTTTTCTTCTGGTTTCACATCGGTAGGTTTATTAAGTTGGTTCGTTGGGAGTTCAAACTCCGAGTGCATGCCTGGTCTTTTCTTTAGGTCAGCCAGGTGTACATCGAATGGTTTTGGATCACCTTTGGCTATGAACACCTTTCCTAAATGCAAGAATCTTACTTCTTGAAATAGCGTAGAAGGGATTGCCTTCATACGGTGTATCCATGGTCGGCCGAGGATCATATTATAGTTAGTTTCCTGATCTATAATATAAAACTCAGTCAGGATTGTTTTGGGTCCTAAGGTGACCGGTAGTATTATAGTTCCAATTGAAGTGGCTTTAAGGCTGTCATAGCCTCTTAGCGTATTTCGGGTTGTGGAACAATTCGTTTCTCCATACCCTAGCTTTTGAAGGAAAGAAAAAGGGACTATGTTAACTGCTGCCCCATCGTCAACCATCGCGCATTTCACATAATTGTTATAAACCCACACTTGCAAGTGTAAGGCCGGATCACCTCGGCGTGCAATCTCAGCGTCTGTTGGCATTTTGTTTATTTTCAATATGAATTTGGTGTCCCTATCCGGCTGCCCTGGAGGATGGATATCAAATTCTATATGGTTTACCTGTGTTTCGGGAGGTGGAGTGATGTTAATTAGATGACCTAAACCCAATGCTTCTAAAAGAGAAGCCCTGTGAGTAGGGGAGTTCTTCAACAAATCCAAAAAGGAGATGTGTGAGAAGGTTTTCGTTAGATCATTAATTAAGTCGTAAGCACCCACGGGTTTTATTAATACTTGTTGGATATTGTCTGTTTCTAGCGGGTAGCTTGGACTTAGCTGAGAGGAATACTCTCGTGTCCTTGTTACAGCTTCTATGGGTAGTTCGGCATCTAACTCCACTAAACCGACTATCTTAGGTCGTGGCTGACTTCCTAGTTGTGGCGCAACTAACGGATTCAGTGAAGTTGAGGCTTCATGATCATTGTTTCCTGTAATTACACCCTTGTTTGTCCCATTTGGATTTATCTTGTTATTGTTGTGATTTGGAAGCAGATCATTGAAGATCTGGAGGGGTGCATTTTGAGGGGAAACTGCCCCTGTAAAAGTATTTGGTGCTGGTGACGTAGGATCTGCCAAGAACATATCTATAAAAAGTTGTCTTTGTTCCTCTGGCAAACGTTGCATAAATTTATTGTAGTCACGACACGTTCTAGTGTCATGGCCTCAGATTTTGTGAAAACCACAATACGGAGTTAGGATTGTAATTCCTAGTTTGTTGGCTCGGTGTATATTGTGGCCTAAAACTTTGATCAAACCGTTGCCTATTAAAGTTTTGCGTATGTTGTTTTTTGGTTTGAATTCTGGTTTTGATACCTAGTTGAATTTTGATTTGGATCCCGTGTAGGGCTTCGCCCATTGTTGTTGTTGTTGTTGTTGTGGATGATTAAAATCCACTGTATTGATTGTTGGAGTAAAGTTATTGTTTCATTGATTGTTTATTTGTGGTGGAGTATTCACAACATTTACCTTTCTAGCCTGATCAGTTACTCCATCCGTTGTCACTCCGTGATTTTTATTAAGGATTTTAGGTCCTTGATTGACATTCGTGATAGTAGGATAAGTTGTAGTGTTTTGGTTGGAGGTGATTAACCTCCCGTTTGCTCCATATGTTTTGCGACCACTATCAATTGCCGCTTGATCTATTCGGAGAGCACTCTCAAGTACTTCATCGTAAGTTCTTAGTGGGAACTTCTGGACTTCTTCCTTCACTTCTCTGCTGAGAGAATGAAGGAATAAATTGCATAGTTCCATTTGATCCATATTTGGAGCACTTGCCGAAGAATAAAGAACTGTACGCCACCTCTGGATGAAATGGGCGACAGATTCATTGTGTTCTTGCTTAATGTGCAAGAATTCCCTGATTCCTGTTCTTAATAGTTTGTTCATGTCAAATGCCTTGATGAACTCTGAAACGAGTTGCTTGAACGAATGGATGGAAGCCTCAGGTATTCTATAATACCAATCGAGAGTGATACCTTCCAAGGTTTTGGGAAATATTTTAGCAACAACCCCATCCCATGGGAGTAGTTCTCAGATGGCTGTGGCGTAAGCTTTGATATGTGCATTTGGATCTCCCTCACCTTTGTACTTGGGAAAATCAGGAAGAGGTCTTGGAAGCATGACGCTTCGTATGGTGAAATCTAAGGGCTCTTTCAAGTATTCTGAATATGTCCCTATCGCATAGGTTTCGACCATTGATGGTGCCTGCTGAGGGAGTGGAGGTGGAATGGGTTGTTGACATGGCATTGCATATGCATTGGTAGGAGCATAAGGGAACCCCTGTGGTTGAGTAAAAATACCGGGAGAGGAGAACATATCCCCTTGTGGTGATTTGGAGTACATGTTTAAGTATGAAGGGGTATTGTCCAAGAATGGATTATTTTGTACTAGACCGGGAGGTGTCAGATCGGTGTTAGAAATGACGGTTCTAGTCAGCGTTTGTTGTGAATACTGAGGGGTCACGCCTAACGTACCTATTCCTGTGAGGAGGTCTATTTGGCTAGGTTTGGAATTTCCTGCCTGCATGAGTTGAGAATGGTGATTTGCCTGAGCAAGTTCTAACCCCCTCACTTTTTCTACTAACGTTGAAATGACTTCATTTGGTGAAGTCACGGTGTTTTTCCTTAGCGGCGTTTGTTGTATATCATGGTGTTGTATAGGCATGTGATATCCTGCTATGAACTGATCGCTGCCCTGCCAAGTTTCCCCGAGGGCATTTCCTATATGTAATGGCATGGAGGTATTTCCTTGAAAAGAGACCTCGGGTTGTATTTGTAGATTCCCTATAGGTGGGTACATACCTTGGGAACGTTGTTCATTCCTAGGATAACGTGTTGAATGTTCATTATCTAAAACCAGGTATGGGTCAGCTTGTCTACTAATTTGTGGTCTAAGTAGTACCTGAGGAGATGAACTAGACTCTCCTGTGAGCGTCATATTGTTCGAGCCTGAAGGCTCTGTTTGTTGTGTTTGAGCGAATTGATCCAACTCCTCTGTTTGGAAAGATGGGCTATATCTGACCCTTGGAGTTTGTGTTGACAACTGGTTAGTTGAGTAGTTGTCACCCCATACTGAGAGCGAGGGTGATGATTGTCTATTCAGTTGAGCGTAGTATGCCTCAAGACCTAAGAGAGGCCTACCATATGCATCGAATCCTGACATATTCGGGGGGTATATGAATACCCACAGAATAATGGGAAGGAGTGAAGGTGATGGTGAAAGCTGATGAGGTAGTAAAGATGAAAGAGTCATTTTAATTTAAAAGAACCAGTAGAAATCTGACTCCAGACCAGAAAGTAGAAAGGTTCACGTCGGGTTCACCAATTTTGTACGATGGAAAAGTGACAAGCGAGCATGGGAATCTACAAGTAACTTTTCCTCGCACCCGACCTCCCGAGGTCGTGCCGAGACAGCCGGTGGGGATTAAATATGTGTGGGATGCAGACAAGCTAATTAGGCAATCTGATGTCTTCGACGCGCACTAGTGGAAATTGTGAATCTAAGGCAAAGAAGGCCCTCCTAACCTGAACTGGTGTGATAGATCGATCAGCAAGGATGACTGCTCGAAGGCTCCAATCAATATCGAGCTCTGGCGTGATTCGGTCTATAGGTTGTGGAATACGTGGAAAATGACCTGGGATAGTTTCGTGTATATCTCCAGATAAGGTCATAGGGTGGATGGTAAATATAATTGACTCTATGGGCGATTCTCTGGCCTAGTCCAGAACTCCTTAGCTTTGTTAGCTGCTGTGTCTAGCAAGGATAACTGTTCGATGATGATAGGTGGAAGTGGAGTAGATCTGAATACTAGTGTACGTAGGCCAGCATCTATGTCTGATTCACCTATGGACTCGTTGGGCTGTGGGATTTGTGGGTCACAACCGTAGATTCGTATTTGTTGTGGTCCTACTATGGTCATGTGTGGAATCAATCCCTAATCCCTAGTATCCAATAGTCATATGCTTTCTCAGCTTCTATATTCAGAATTAATAATTGTGCGATCTTCTCAGAATATCTTACAGGCGTTTGTGCAACCTGAATTCTCAAGCTGGTATCTATATCTGTGAGAGTGTCTCCTGCATCTGGCTGTGGGACCAAAGGATCACAACCAAAGGTCTTCTCTCTTTCAAACCCTTCCACAGTCATGCGGATATGAATCTAGGGTAATCTGTAGTTTGGTTGATTTGACCAAAATGTGTGTGCTTGGTCGTCTTCTATGTTTAACCCGTGCAGTTGGAAACTGATTTGTTGTAAGTTTACCATTGTTCGGAAGACTTGGATCCTAAGATTCTGATCTATATCAGTTATGGCTGTGACGAGATTGGGTTGGGGCACGATTGGCTCGAATACGTATTCCCTGGGCTCTCTAGGTCCCGTGATTGTCATACAAAAGCAATAATGTAAACTAAATGCAGCAAAATAAAATTAACTATGCGAAGTATGTCTATAACATATATAACTTCTATATTTTTGTTATTTTCTGATGAATTTTATAAATGAATTTGAAAGAGCAGCTATTTTAATATATCTAGAAATTGACAATTAACCTAGTGTCAAATTTTAAAACAAACAAAGTAACCGAGTATAGCTACTTGCCTGTGCAGTTGTAAATCTATTCTAAACAATGAAATAACTGATCTAATCTATTTGAAAGACTCTCGATCCTACCTCAGAAGTGAGGAAAGAATCATAGTCTCTCAGAAACTATCAATCCCCACAGCTTCCCTGGCAATATCGAAAGTAAAATTGACTGAAATAAAGTAATTAACTACTCTATTTGATATGATTCTAATTAGAACTTTGAAAGCTAGAACCTGGATTCTGCAGAACAGTGGCAAATCCGATGGTGTGTGTGATCTTGTTCCCTCAGTGTGATCTCCTCGTTCCTTCGTGTTCACGTGGATCCAGAAAAGCGTGTAATGCTAGCATCAACAGAAGTAGATATTGGGACAAAGGCAGCTTAGGATACAGACTGAATACAATGCGAGTAGGAGAGAGATAGCGCAAGAGTACAGAGCTTGGCTTATGCAATTCCTAGCGGGATTTATTGCGAGTCATGCAACATAAAACGTCCAGAACCTGAAACTATCCTGTTTGAAGAACAAAACCTGCAACTTTAATGGCTTCCTATTGAAAACAAACTACTCTACTCCAATGGATTGGATGAAATATCAACAGCACTTGCACAAGATGGATATGTGGCTTCCTAACAACAAAACAACACTAACTAAGCATGCAATGAAAGAAACTAAGAATTCTAAGTAAAATGAAAGACTAATCTATTGCAATGAGAAATTCAGAGGCAAATTTGAGGGGCCATTTGCTTGAGCACAAGCCAACTATTTATAGCATTTGCATTTACCCAAGGTAAAAACCAAATTGATCTCTTAAACTATAAACAATGGCAAAACACTATTCCAGGGAACCAGAATCATTAATGCAAGCTCATGGTGGTGAAAAAAAGCTGGTAAACATTGAAATTTACGTGAGTCATGTTAAAAGAGCATTCTGGAAAATGCGTAAAGGACCGCCGCCCTGAGCAGGGTGGTGGTTACAGGACCGCCGCCCTGCTTAGGGTGGCGGTCACGAGACTGCCACCCAGGCAAGGCGGTGGTTTCGTAACTGAAGAGCAAAAGGCCAAGAAAAGAGGGAAAAAGAGAAAAACAAAGCACGCGGGGGCTAAGCGGGGCATGCGGGATGTTAACGCACACTTGGGGAGCTTTTCTGGATCCCGAACACCTTGCGAGGAGACTTGTATCATCATTGGGGTACGTGTTACGTTGTTCCGACGGTGCAGTACCCTAGATAAATCGAGGCCTAATTTTGTAAATAAACCACATAGTTAAAATGGAATGGATACATCATTCCCCTAATATGTATTATATAGTTCATATTGAGTATATAAATTCATAAATAATGCAAAAGAGAAGAAGGCTCATGCTCCCAAACCCTATTTTTGTAACTATATCTGAGTAACATAATGGAGATGAAATTAAGTACTAATTCCCCCTATACAATGCTCTAAACTATGTCATATGTTTCTGAATATGTACAAGAAGTTTGTAAATAGATGAAATAAAATAAAATTATTGAAATTTATGAGAATATACCTCAACGTGGGAATGCCTGGTAAGGTTTAAACCCTAATATGGTTTAGAATTGAAGTACATGGTTTTGACCTTGTTGATTTATCCCACTTTTTAGTATTTGTACCTATTTCTAAGGAATTTTACCCTATAAAAACTTGTTCATGTGTCCTATAGTATGCTTTTACTATTTGTATATGTAGAATATATCCTAATAATTTTCCCCTCTTTTGAGGCACATTTTATAAAGAATTTTAGCACATGGCTTTAAATAAATAGTGTGTACTCATGTATGGGTATGAATAATATACCTTGTATTGAATTTTTTTTTGGCCTTCACCAACCTTAGGAATGATCTATGGCATGAAATTTTATATACCAAATAAGAGGTCATGTAGAATTCACATTTGTTGGTGTGAGCCATATTAGACATCATCCGGGGAGTCATTTCACTTAGATGAGATCGTAGGTCTACGTGTCATTTAGGGGTCATTATTATATTTCCTTACACGTCAGTGTGTCAGTTGTGTCATTAGGAGTTACTTATTATTCTGGGAATATAACTCCCCCTCTTCAATCAAGTTGTCATGATTGTAGCAGTGGGGGTTACTCAACACCCTCTATATGTACACCCCTTCAGATCTATGAGATTAGTGAGAATTTTGTGAATTGTAATGAGGTTCTTCCACTTTTTCTAATCTTGCATGCACTTTTAGTTGATGTTCGCTCTTCTAGAGATCTCATCACGTTATTGTTTTCACTTCCGTGGATGTTCACATTATCCCTTGTGATCCTTGTGCTTCACGTTTTCACACACTCTTTCATGGTATTGGAGTGAGTTGGTGTGGCTCATTGGACTCCATGGCCAGGCTGGTTTCTTTGGATTTGTGTCATTACTTCCCTATGTATGCTATATTCCCACCGAATTACTCGAATCTATCATTAACCTCGAGCTCCACATGGGTGTCCTCCCTCTACTTTTTTCGGTGCACCAACTCTAGTTACACATGCCACTCTACCCTCAATGTTTCCTCTCCCACCATTTCACTTAGCATCTACATGTCTAGCTCGATGCTCAATGATTCATCTCAGACTTCTCCCTGACGCTTCCCCCAGAGACCTCCATGTGACATTTAGCACGGTCTCTCACTCACTGGTTTGTGTGTTCCGTATGATAACCCTATCATGCAAATAGACCTGAAGTTGAATTTCTTGTACACATAGTGTCCAACTCACCTGAACGAGCCACACTAATTCACCTCCACCTCACCATATGAGCTCCCCACTCTAGCTCACCAAGTTGACCAACTCCATACACCCCAGTGAGCCTCAGGACCCCATTTCACTCCTTTATTGGATTTTTTTTTTAATTTTTACTACCCCTTTCAGTAGTGTACTTCATTATAAATGGGAAAAATATAAAAAAATCATTATTTCATGGGGGCATTTTTTTGTCTAGGCTCCACATATAGGTTTATTGGGATTTTTGGACCAATTTTTACAACTCATTACATTGTAGTGCTCCTCTTCACCTATGACTAGTGGATGTGTCCACCAAATATTTACAAAAAGAGAGACTTCTCATTTGTGTTGTGAGACACCCTTTTTTATCACACTGAGCAATGAACCTTGTCTTTACTTTTCTCTTGTTGTGCTTGATTGAGTGTGTTCCTCTGCTTCTGACTAGGACTTCATTTTTACCTCCACTCTCACGTGACTTATCGTCTGCTACAAAGTGAGTGGTAAATTTTCTAATGTTGCATGAACGCATCCTATTATAATCATGCACTATCTTATAAATTTCCATAGACATGTAGTTATCACTATTCTTATTAGGTTGTCGTGTTACTTACAAACGTATTACCAGCTGAGTCTGGCACCTTACATTCTTGTACCCTCTTCTTCTTGTACACCTTTCACTTCTTGCTTTCACTTCCACATCTTGGAGGATGATATTTCCATACTTGATCATCACTGGATCGATTTATAGCCTCTGCCACTTATTTTTTTGAGAGATAAGTACACATCATGACGTGCTTCCATGGAATGCTACTTCACCTACGAGGGTCTTACACACTTATTGCTTGGGCCAATTTTTTATACCCATTGATTCTAGTCAACTTGAGGGATTTCTTCACACTTGCAGCCATGTTTTTTGTCACTTGATGTTGTTAATCACTAGACCTCTCCACATTCACGTGGAAGACTCATATCCTCCCCACCACATCTAGAGCATCTTTCATTCCTTGTTTAGAGACCCTTCTCCTACTACTGCCACCACAAATCTCATTGTTGACCATGTTCATGATTCCATTCAATATTCACACTCGTGTTCCATTAGAGACCCTTTATCTGAGATAGATGTGACCATTTCCCATTCTGATCTCTCGTATATTTTTTTCTCAATTGACGATACTCTCCTTATACTTGTTTCTTCCATTGAGTTCCACATTTCTTTACCTTGGTATTCTAGTAGCTCTCTATAGCATTATTCTCCAGTTGTCTACTCTTCTTCTTCATGTGATGGAATTTACGCTGACTCAAACTCACTTGATTATTCTTCTAATGATGAGAATTGTGTTCCAATTTTTGATGCCAAGAGTACCACCAAGAAATCATGTCCTCCTCTCACCATTCCATAGAGTGTTGACACATCCCACATCTCATCAGAAATTGAGCTATCTCCATCTTAGCCTCATAAAGTCATTACACCCACCTTCTTTCCACTTCCATCATGTGAGACTCCTTCCACTCCTCTTCCTTCATGCTTAGATGACTTATACTTATCTAAAATCACTCTTTTGATTATCGAGTCCCCTTATTGGGATGATTATTTGCTTGACCTTGGTCATCTTTTTAAAGATTCCACTTATGATTCAATATAGGTTTCTCATCCTTATACAAGTGTTTCTGAGGAGTTCATCATCACATTTTTTGGGAGTTCCCCTTATGGGACTCTTATCACTTCCGATTTTCAAGAGATATTCATCGATCCACCCTCGCTTGTGGATCCCTTTTGTATTGTGGGGGTTGTTTTGTTACCTTCACATCACTTGGACATCCTTTCTGTGATTTTTCCTCTTATGAACTCAGACAATTCTATGCACATGGAATTACCTTTGATTCTTTGACACTCCATTACTAGACCTATGTCATACTTTCATGGACCATACTCAGGTTTCTTCATACTACTGCCTTCATTTTACTTCACGAAGTGGGCAGACATCCAAAACTCTATTTCTTTCCTTCCCAACGGTAGGTATATAGTTCAGTGTGGGTGGGTCTTCTTCAATCTAGAGGTAGAGAATCATGTCATCTACACTCTACTGGGATACATCCTAGAGTTGCAGAGTTCAGATTTGTCCATGATATCTTCTATGTTCCTCTTGTCTCCCTCTTCTTCTTTCTTCTTCTTTTTTCTGATAGATTTACCCTTTGTATATGGGTACCTTATCTGGCTCCTCAGTGGTTGATACCCATTTCTTGGCATCTTTCTTATATTATAGAATGTGTTTTTATCTTATGATGGATGCTTTTCCCACTAGGTTTTCCTTCACTACTTGGGATCCATTTTTTGTGCATGGGTACCTCATCAATATTTTTTGTCGCAACCCATTTCTCTTTTTTGACTTTCTGCCTCATCCTAAGTTATGTTAAAGGAGGGTTTTTATATGATTCATATTCCACATCATCAGGTGATTCATCTCACTTAGGTGATATTATAGGTCTACATGTCATTTATGGGTCATTATGATATTTCCTTACGCGTCAGTGTGTCACTTACGTTGTTGGGAGTTACTTCCTATTCTGGGAATAATAAATCCCCCTCTCCACTTGAGTTATCATGATTATAGCAGTGGGGGTTACTCAACACCCTCTATATGTACACCTCTTCAAATCTATGAGACTAGTAAGAGTTTTGTGGATTGTAATGAGATTATTCCCCTTTGTAGAATCTTGCATGTACTTTCGGTTGATGTTTTCTCTACGCGAGATCTCATCACGATGCAATTTTCACTTATGTGGATGTTCACATCATCCCTCATGATCCTTTTGCTTCACATTTTCACACACTCTTTCAACATTTGGCCTTATATCATTCCTTAATTTGCACTATAATCTTGATGAGTTCTAGATTAATTGTGTCACTTATTAAACACCCCAGTATATAGTTGTTTTTACACATAGAATAATTTGGATGAACATAAAAATCCAATGATGATAATGATATACAGACTCATTCCCCACCATCCTTTTCAATATGGCAAAGAGGTCCCCAATATCCTCAATGAAGTTTGATCTACTCAATTTCTTAGGGATTCTGATAGCAGAAACTCTTGTTTTCTCAAGCCACTAGTTGTTTAATACCCTAGAATAATTTACATGATTACTATTCCAAAATTTGTCTTCCTTTTCTAGTGAGATAACCGATATCTCATCAGCATCTAGGAGTCCTAACATTTCATGAAAAGCATCTATAGTTACTAATAAAACCAAAACACCACTCCCATATCTAACCTCCCTCTTTTTCTGATCATAGTTCTCTACAGAATCCAATATTAATTTTGGGTATTGAGATGATGGGGAAAATGCAGCTACTAGGAAAATGTCTCTAGTGTCAATTTTTTCCATGATTTCCTTCATGTCAACCACATTTAACCTACAAATGAAATCATCCAAGTATGCATTGCCGAAATTTTTATTTGGTATCTTTTCCAAGTTGGAATTAAGGTTGGACAAGGTTGAGATAGTAGTTAGTTAGATCTTCATTTCTTTAGGGAAGAAAGAGAGGTAATTCAACTCAGGGAACAAGTTGATAATAACTGAGTATGTATAAGAAATTTTTATAATGCCCGACATGATCTCGTAATACCATAAAAAACATTGAGGCCACATTTAAGGACTTATCCACACATACAGGTATTTGTAGCTCTTTTATGAACCAATAAGATCCCTCAAACATCATTAAAACTTTGAACACAATCTGCGCATACCTTTATCATAAAAATTAAGGATATTTATCATTCTAGGGCTAAAAAAATATTAGTACTCTTAAAGTTTGAGTTCAAATTATGGGAATAAATGTGGAATTTAACCATATAATTCTCCATGCATGCTATCATTAATGGTAGACCCAACTTAATAGTTTCTTTAAAGTATGTGATCGGTAATCTTATCATCTACATTTGAATATGGGCCTTACACATGCAAAAATTAGCCATATCAGATTCACTTAAGGGGCATGTTACTCCCTCATTGTCTCACTTCTTAACTTGGGCTCGGTAGGGGTATGAAAATGGTTATCAATATTACAAAAATTGTAAAATTACCAACTACGAGGTGAGAAGGTTTCCCCCACCATGTAAATCTGCTGCATAACATAATGTGCCATCCTTATCAGGCATGAGAGATGGAAATACAGTTGGTAACTTTGTAAAACCTGTAAGAATACCAAGTGTAAGGATGTAAAAGTGCTCTACCCACCAATTATTAAAAAATCATGCCATGATTCCCTTGTTCTCATGTATCAAGGGTGAAATTGAAACTTGCAAGCTTGCAATAACTACAAAGTTATTTTCCTCCGTGTATTATTAAGATTCACTGAATATTCTCCTTATCGGGTGCCAGTGGTGGACTTGTAATTTGTAAATGCACATCAACTTTGACTATGTAGAAAGGTCATAAAAAGAATGAATATTCATAGAATATTCCCTTTTGGGGCTTAGACTTACAACTGTAGTTTGTAACTTTGCAAAAATTACAAAACTACTTCCAAGGCATGCATATCCTTAGATTCTTTGAATGTTCCTTCTATCGGGTAGTGGAGGTATAATTTCAATTTGTAAACTTGCATAAATGTAAACTCACACAACTACAAAATAATAAGTTCCCAAGGAAAGGAGGCCTATCTTCGAAGACCCAGTTATACAATTATATCACCAATGATGTCGCCTATACCATTAAACCTAAAAACCATCAAAAAAAAAAAAAAAAGGAAATGTTAATACATTAGTAAAAATACAATTGGTTTGATAGTAGGAAGAAATGTTTTCAATAATCGGAGCTCAAGAAGGCACAGGGTGTCTTGAGAAACCAAGAAGACAACCCAAAATGGCCATACTAGATTAAAATCTCATAGAAACATATGAGACGTGCCATGATTTAAGATATGATAAAATCAAGAACCAATATTGGATATTTCTTAGGGATGGGCTCCCCCAATGGGTGGCACAAAAATCATAGAAAAAACTTATAGATGAAGTAGATTAGATGCCTAATCCATTGGGTAGGGAGTCACATACTAATTTTAGTCTATGATTTTCTCACACAATTGATATGCACATTCACACCTCATTCAAATAGATTTGAATGATCACCTGAAGCATGCACAGCTACTAGGTCCCTCCTTTGTGCTTGCTTATCAAGATGTTAGCATACATATCCATAATAATCATTATCAAGAAATCATTGAAGTGAAGATTATTACATATATCATGAGCTTATAATGGAAACACATGTAATAAGGAAAAATAATAGATTAGATAACAACTAAGATCAACTATAAGAACACATATCCATATTCAGACACATCAATGACCATAATCCAACCATAGTTATCGATTAATTCATAGAAACAACTACATAATAGGAATTTGATACATAACATCCAAAACATGTGTTCATAGATTCATACGCACCAATATAATAGACAAAATAACACTATTACATCACGGGTGTCCAATATAATGAAGTACAACAAGTCTATATAGGGGTGGGGACTTTCCCTTCACCACCCATGCACTTCCTAATAATAGGTGTGCTCAAAATAGCCATGCATTAACAAATGCATGCTTTTTCAATGGAGCTAACAATAGATTATCCTATAAATAGATCTTACTCTAACCCTAATAATATCCTCTATACGTATATTTGAACTATATGTCCATTCTCCAAAAATAGATGATTAACTAAAATTAACTAAAATGGGGGAATGTAATAATAGTTAATCTAATCTAGGAGGATATAAAAACTGTAAATAAATACACTAAAGTGATATAGGGTAATTAAATAATTACACTAATAGGAATAAAACCCTAATATGTAAGGAGAAGGTTAGGGAATAACTCACTGATTATGGATGATTTCCACAGGGTGTCACAGGTATGACAAGAAAATACAGAAGCTGGAATGGCTACATAGAGGTCTCGAAAAGATTGGATCTAGAAGATTTGAGTAGATTGAAGCGCCCATGAGGGTACTAAGGTTCCCCGAGGTGCCCTAGAATGGAAAAATAGGTTCCATGGTCTTTGAAAAATCTCAAAACCTGGTTCTTTCTAGGTCAAAAGATGTTTTTTATCCTTCATTACCTGTCACATTGGATTTGCTGAACTATGCCCAATGGGACAAATATAACAGGATGAAGTTGAAGACTTGCAAGAGATAAAATAATTATCAAAACCCTAAAAAAATTAAAGATGTAAATGAATGGGTTAGACTGACCTCAGCTGCCACAATAGTGGGCTTACTAAACTAAGGGTTGCACTACATTTCAAACCCAAATGTAGTTCTATTGTGTGTGTGTGTGTGTGTGTGTGTGTGTGTTGTTCCCTAGGTTCTTTTTTGCTAGTCGCACTTTTTAAAGTAGCGAGAAATAACTAAATGTAGAAAATGTAATAGTATGTGTGCATGGAATAAAATGGAATCCCTACCCCTATGAAGTGTGTGTTGTTGTAGATCTCCTAGCCTTGATGCATGAAATTATGTGGATGCAATTGATGTAATGGGTTCAACTCTAGATGGAGTGATAGTAATAAGTGACGCTAAGACCCTCATTATGGTCTCATAACTTTATATTTATATGGTTCTCTTGCTCTAATTTCATAATTAATCCTGACATGGCCGACTAGGAAAAAATATAAGGATGAAAATGGCTAGAAGAGGCCCAAAAAGAGGCTGAAAAGTAGAAAATTGACTGGGGTGCCCCAGGTGGGACCAAGGCACCCTGAGGTTCCCCAATAAAGGCATGGGTGCCCTAGTTAGGCTAAAATAATAGGAAAGTGCCTAAACAAATAGGAGTTGGGTTAGGATTGGATGAGGAGGAGGAGGAGGAGGAGCTGGTAGTTGCACCTAGAAGAGATGAGGGTGGAGATGGATGGTAAACAGTGGAGATATCCTACTAATGCACAGAGCGAGATATTGTTCTTCATGAGAGGGGTGGAAAATTTTAGTAGAGAGATACAATGCACCAGGAGGTGACATGATTATTATAGGAGAGAGAATTGGCCATCTAACAAAGGGATAGATATATGAGATATATGGAGGCCTATAGGGCCAAATTATGATACCTTGGTCCTATAATAGTTGTGGATTCAGAAGGTGGGGCACCAACAACATCATAGGGAGGAAACCAAATGACACCGTTGAGTACTATTCCTTTAGAGAAGTACATGGCACTAGGAGTAGAGGCGCACTATTATGAGTGCATAGTGACATCAAGGTTGTCATGAGTTCTAAGATACACAATGTATCTAGTAGAGAAGTGGAGAGTAGGGGGCTTGGTGTGACCAACATCATCTAGGAGCATGGATAATGTAGCACGATAAAGGTAAAACTTAGGCCCAATTGGAGGAGATGATGATAGCCAAAGATATGTACATGTACCTTCCCCAGGGGGAAAATTTTGAGATTATCTAATATATAGTTTATAAATTTTGATGATATATTATCTTTGAGATAGAGCCTTTAGTGGCTTGTCATGTATGTACAGATGTATTTTGAAGATGACACATATATATGAGTATGATCTTTTGTCATGATTTTTCATATGTCATGTGTTGATTTATGATTTGATAATTTATATGTTAGATTTAGATGGTGAATTGTGATTATGTTTTGATGATGGAATTTTATGGTTTAGGGTAGAATATGGATGTGTAAATGTGATGTAATTCTTTATGAGATATAATACAAAGATAGATGATGAATAAATCTGATGGAAATGGATAGAAATGAGTAGATAGTGAAAACAAATGATGTGATGATATGACATACACATTTGTGATGTGATGAATGTTATTTGAAAAATGAAAATAGATGTAATGGATAATATGATATGAATAGTATGATTAGAATGGATTTTATAGAATATATTTGATGTGAGAGGAAGGACACAACTTGATAGGAGGTGACAAAAAAATAAGAATGAAATTACTTCATAGCAAGGAGCATACAGAGGATCAATGCTTTGAATTGGATTGGAGGTAAAAATGAGAGGGAACCAACCAAAGCAATGCACTTGCAATGAATAACATGTGTTACCCATAACCAATGATAGTTAGTTATTCTAAGTACCATGAGGTAAATATGGAAAGTGATCTTATGAACCATAATGTCAACATGAAAAAATGGTTTTATATGTAAATCCTACGTGGGAAAATAGGTTCTCCTTAGGTGGTTTTTCCTATGTCTATGCCCCAACACTGAGCAATATGGTGCAAACTGATCAATGTGAGAAGTTTTCTATGGATGATAAATCCAATCGACATGGGAAGATTTATTAGGATGCATGATTTTGAAATTTATGTTTTTGCTTTTGATTTTAAACATTTAGAAGGACGATCAATGTGGGAAGCCTTTACTAAGATGGTAGCCATCCTTCGAGGGAGTGGTTTACATTTTTCTTTTTACTTTTAAAGTTTTGATTTTACATTTTTAGATGGCAGGATATATGATAGTTGTCCTTTGAGGGAACAGTCTATGCTTTTGGCATTGTAGACACATAAAATATTCTTACCTAGTTTTAATACTAAGATTGCGCTAATTACCCCCTTTCATGTGATTTCCTTTATAATTGGTGATTTTTTGCTAATTCACTAATATTTCCCTCCATTTTGGTCAATTAACAACACTTCATTAGTTATAATCCTCTTCGAATCAATTAATTAACTATTATTACTTAATTAAGCCTTTATAACCTTGTATTTAATCAATAATAATAAACCCTTTTAGTGGTTAAATCCCCCTCACAAATCCTCCAAATCATAACTATTTCCCTCTAAATCATCTCTAAATAGCTTTCTAAGCTTATTATAGCATATTAATTAATCCTAGTTGATTAATTAAATCATTTCCAGCTCATGGGAGTTGTAAATCACTTGTTAATTCCTCTAATCAAGCTTATTTCTTCTAAATCTACTTTATCCTTTAAATCACTTGTTAATTCATCTAATAAAGGACCCTCTTACATTCTTTCTCACACACACCATACTCTTTCTAGTGATTTATACAAGCTTGTGATAAGAGCATTCTCCATTCTTTGAAATAACTACTTCATCTTTGCATCCATTCTCTCATTGTTAAGTAGAAAGGAAGATCTAAATATAGCCTTGTAGTCATTTCTCAGTGAGATCCTTCCCTCTCTTTGGATATTAGCACAAATTTGATTACTCATGATCTAAAGAGGCTCATGCTTAGAAGTAATCATACATTAAAAGAGTAGGAATGGTTAACATTAGGTGATTTCATTCATGTTTATGCAATTAAGATAGTTATGTCCCTTAAGCTCTTATCATGATGTTAATAGTAGATTTAGCTTTGCTTTGAGACTAATAGGTGTTAGTTTCTTTCAATTAGCATAGAAATTTTAGTATGTACACATTTGGCACACTCGGTGGGACTTACTCCATTGTCCCATGCATTTTAATTTCAAGTTTTTGTAGTTAATATTCAATTTTGGTTACTAACCCTCTCTTTAGCATATTTAGATAAATCTTGAGTTTCTTAGCTTGTTTAGCTAATTTTGCTTGGTTTTAGTGCTCTTTACAATAATAAAGGAGGCAAAGTGCTATCAAAATTAGATCTTGATGGAAATAATTTAATCTTTCTTCATGTTTTCATTTTTGGAGCTTCATTTTTCATCATTTTTACATGCAAAGTTCTTTCAAATTATTGAAATTATTTTGTGTTTAGGCATGTAAAATGATGTTAGATAGTGCCAAGTCTTTCTTACAGATTTTTAGGAGGTGGGTTGTTATCAAAATTTGATATTGATGAGAAAATATCGATCTTTTTGGTTGTTTTGTTTAAAAGTTGTATTTTACTATGGTTTTGATGTTGACAGACTGCGGTTTTCTTGTGGTTCCGTTGAGGTTTTGCTATTAACACGATGTGGTTTTCTTGTAGTTTTGTTGTCATTTTTATATTCACAGGATGCGGTTTTACTGTGGTTTGGTTGTGATTTTTTTGTTTAGGGGATGAAGTTCTTTCTGTATTTTTTACTTTTCAAGGGTTGTGTTCTTGCTACAATTTTTCTTTTCATAGGTTGCTGATTTTCTGCATTGTTTTCCATGTTTTGTTGTATTAGTGTGTAGGAATTTTGGTCAATTTTCTCAAACTTTCAAAAAAAAATTTGAAATTGATTTTTAATTTCCTATAGATTTATACATGTTTTTTAATCCTAACATGTAGGGTTTTATCAAAATTATTTCTAACATTTTGATTATTTGTTAGAAATTATTTTTTAATCTTTTGAGTTGTTACATTTAGATCAATTTTCTAACACATTTGAATGCTTTGATGAATATTTTATTTCAATGCTTTATTTGAGTTAGGCTAAAGTTTATGTATGCTCTTTTCTTGCACCTTTAGTGATCTTGAAAATCAAAAGCAAATTTAGTTTTCTTTTTTCTAACATTTGAATTAACTTGGAAATTTTATTATTCATTTTTCTTAAAGGAATAAAATTTCTACAAAGAATTTTAAAATGGTCATTTGAATTAAATTTTTCCATTTTTATCTAGTTGTATTAATTGTTGTGTATGCTCTTCTCTTGTTTCTTTGGATGATCTTGAGAATCAAAAGAAAATTTTAATCCTCTTTTATAATATTGTGGATTTCTAGGAAAACTACTAACTCTTAAGTGTAGGACCTAATTTTCTTGTCAAAGAATTGAGATCTAAACAAATACTAATTACAAGTGTATTGCAAGTTGTCAATGGTGTGTTAAACCACATTTTTAACTCAAAATATAAAAACACCACTTCATTCAAAACATTGTATTTGCAGGTTCAATTAAGGGTTAAAACCCATCCACTTTAAACTGTGGAAAATATCTTAGCATAAGCCATAAAATTCATTATGAGGATTACCACACAAACCCCAAAGTAGTCCACACTTTGAGAGAACTAGTGGATTAAATAGGAAGTTCCCCCTTACCCACTTGAATGGAACAAAAATACCATGAGGAAAATATTCAAGCTACCCATATGAGGCCCCGTTCATTAATTTTATTATGGGGTAATGGACCATTTTCTAGTTTAATAGAAATTTGTACCTCTCATAGGTAATAATTGGTGAGTTTGTGAACAAAATCCTAGGAAACCATTTGGCATTGGCGCCAACTTGACTTTATCCATCGTGTTCCTAAGAGATCTCACAAATAAAAAATTCTTCGGAGTCAAAATCTTGTTATTCAAATAAGGGGAGAGTTCATTGAAGTTTGCGTTGAGTGTTATTTAACATGAAAATTACAAGGCATCACTTTGTCCTAGTTTGTACCTTACTAATAAACAAGGCAAAGCTGTGCCAAAGTTAGGCTAAGTATTTTTAATCATCACTTGGTCTACTCCTTTGTTTTCTTGTTTCCTTTTTTGGGATAAAAGAGAGCATACATACATGTGCATATCAAAAATAATCGTGTCCACCACTTTTTTATTCTACTCATATGACTAGGTTGCACTGTCGGAATGTGAGTGTTGAAATCATGAATGATGCATCTTCATGTTTTGATAGCCATTGTCTCACATCCATATTGAGACTCATGATCATTGTAGTTAGGTGATCCTACCTTGATTTACCATTTATGTCATTATGTTGCTTACATTATAGTAATATAATTGTGATACTTACATTTTTTCCCAACTTGATATAAGTATCTTGATTGTCTTGTTACGTTGCTTACATTGTAGTGATTCATCGATATACTTGGACCTAGTTTTTGATTCAAAAATTTCCCCAAGTCTTGGATTGTGTTGTTATTACATTATCCAAATTGTGTCAATCCTATTTTGATACTCACATCTTGTTTTCTCTTGAAAACTTGGTTAAAAAGTATCCAAGATAGTATTGTTACGTTGCCCAAATTTGTAACTTCCATTTTACAACACTTAGAATTTTTTTGTATTAAACTAAGTCTAGAGTACAAAGTTTATGTTCTTATACTATTCACATCACCACAGCTCCTTTTTATTCTTTAAATCTTGTTTGATCCAAAACATGATTTACATACCAAAATTGTGTTGTCATCTTATCGGTAACAAATCTTTGAGAACGTAGGTAGTAGTTATTCTTGTGATTGGATCTTGGTCTTGTACTTGATTGATTTTTCCTAGATACTTCTTACTATACAGTTCCATATCAGTGTATCATTATTTATTTTTAGGTATCCTTGATTCATATTGCCTTGATTCTTTGGATTCCTTTCCATTAGTTATTTGAAATTATTTTTGAAGTATATAGATGTCACTCTGCTTGATTTTTCCTAGGTTTATTATAGTAGTTGTACACATTTTTCAAACCTTAGAATTTTTTTTATCAAGTAAATTTTAAGAGAATCTGAACATTGGAAAAGTTTCCTTTTTAGCGATTACGCTATCAAATTTTGATCAACCATTTTGACATTTACACTTGTAATTTATTGTGCAAAACCTTGCTGATTTGTCAAAATTGTGTCATCACGATGTCTATTTTCCTTATATTCCCTTCAAAAAATCACACAAACATCTCCATACTTATGAAACATCTATTTGGTCACTATAATGCTACTTGAATTGACATGTAAATTCCTTCCATTTAAAGGAGTTCAATTGTACACTCTAGAACTAGGCATTTGGTCCCAACAATGTCAACCATGACTGACTATCACATGGTTCCTTACACTTACGAAAATAGGGAATCTTGGTTTAGGAATTCACATCAAAATATTTCCATCACAACTAAACTTAATTTGGTTCTTCACATTAGAGAACATGTTAGGTTATCCCTTTCCCCACTTTCATCTCATTGTCAATAGTATGATTCTAAAGCTTCTAATGCAAATTATTCTTCTAATACCCTGCAGTATCTTAATTATTCTAATGTAAAATATAGTTCAGATTCCCCTCAGTCTCTTGATTATTCTAATCCAAACTATTATTCAGATTCCCCTCAGTCTCTTGAGCCTCGTCCAATCAACTTTATTCTAAGGAGTAATCAGTCCCCTCAATGACATCTTCCTCCTTTAAAGATCTGTGTGACTCCAAGTTCCTCTAATCAAACATTTAATTCGACTCTTGAGTCACAATCCTCCCTTTCTTTGTAGAACCCACTTTATCAATCACCTCAATGACCTCTTCCTCCATCGAAGATGCATGTAACTCAAAATTTCTCTAATAAATCATCCAAGTTGACCCCTATGTCTCAATCTTCCAAATTTCTACGTGATCCTATTTTTATACATGAATCATGTCATCTTCTACAAAAACCAATACCAACCTATTACAAATCTAAATCTTCTTCAACTTATGATACATCCAAATAAAAATCTACTTCATCTATTGAGTCATCTTATTATATTAATCAAAATCCAATACCTCTTTAGCCCTTGAGCCCTTTCAACTATATCTTAACATATCCTCATCAATATTCTAAATTTTCAACACTTGTTGTACGTCTTTCTACCAATCAACCTATTTTTGTTAACTAACAATGATCCATACCAATCAATTCATTTCATAATGAAGAAGTTATCATATAATTCATGGGGCTACATGATGACATTCCTCTTGAGGATCAGGATAAAGGATTTTCTTTATACCTCTATGCATTCACGTATTGTGGGAAAGAGGTTGATTCTTTTTGTCTGAAAATAGAGGAAGATCCTGAGATAATTAAAATTTATCCTCTTCTTGTTATTCCATTTTCACATTCCCCATTAGATGGAGAAAAACATGGGTTTGTCATTAATCCTTGGCCCGTATTCGAGTCACCCAATCATTATTTACATATCACAATTCCTCAATCACAATCTTTCATTGGGTCACCTCCAGATATCCCTTCATTGCTACACCCTTAACCTATTGCTTGTATTAGGATATGAGTAGCTGATTTTTGGCTTACCATATCATTTTAATATATCATTTATACTTTTTCATACTTATTAGGTCAGCCTTGGTAATGGCCATAACATATGAATAGTATATATAGGGGATTGTAGGTAGTAGTTGATCATCATTTGAGCATTTGAATCTTATTGTATGGATTGAAGGTTTCCCCCTCGAAGTGGTGAAGCTATTAAAATTGCATATTAAGATCATTTATCTACAATATTGTGTTCTTCTGTGTTCTAATTCTACTCATAATCTGAATTATATAAGAAATATCATTACAAGTGGTATCAGAGTTGCGATCTGAGTGAAAATTAGGGAAAAAACCCTAACTTATCTTATAAACTAGAGAGAATTTATCAGATATTTTTTTACTAGAGTTACGAATAATTCCAAGTAAGATTCCTTGAAAATGTCAGACTTTTTTGATTTATTTTCCAAACTTTATTGCAAATTTAGGGTTTTTCAAAAAATCACTCCCTAGGCTCAAATTTGTTGAATTTTTTCAATTTATTTACATTTTCAGAAAGCCCTCAAACAAATATTGGTAGTATATTTTTTTTGGTTTTTTCCTATTCATCTGAATTTGTATCAAAACCCTAAACCCTAGGGTTTGACCTCATGGCGGGGCATTCCACAAGAAGAAAAAAGAATTTGGTCACTCTAGGTAAAACCCTAGATAAATATGGGGTAGTGATAGAAGAGATGGAGTTAGAAAGGGTAAATACATATTCCTCAGCACTAGGGTTTACCTCAGTTTATCATAAGGTGAGCGAACTTGAGTATGAGCTGTGAAATGTACAATCTGAGATGGCCTCTAAAGGAGACATAGACCTAAATCAATCAGTCAGTTGGATGATATCATGACAACATGTAAAGGGTAACCATTATGGCCCAAATCTAGCCCTATACTAAACCAAGGAGGATCATTCAGTTCAAAATCATGGGACAAACTAACCATATTGGATCACTTTTCCAGTCCAATCAAAATCAAACTTATTCGTAACCACAGAACATGATGTCAAAAGTGGAGAGATGCACAAATTTGATGGTAAGGATCCCCTGAATTGGATAAATCAAATGGATAAATTCTTTGAGTTACATCAAACACCATCAGGACAAAAGGTGACATTGGCATCCCTATATCTTGAACCCAACCAATTTGTTTGGTATCGATGGTTATGTGCTCAGAGGCAGAAGAATGGTCTCAGTGTCACTTGGATAGTTTTAACTGAGGAGTTGTAATTGCACTATAGTTCTAGTGTTTCAGAGAACTACTTTAGTCAATTAGCAAAGTTACGACAAACAGGATCAGTCAAAGATTATGTGCATCAATTCCATAACCTATCCTTATGGGTGGAGAATATTCCAGAAGAGAATATGAATGACCTGTTTCTTGGGGGTCTTAAGGACCACATCGAGCATGAGGTATGTATGTTTAATCCACTCAAGCTTTCTGATTCTATTATCATGGCTTGTAGATGCAGAGGAAAAAGTTCTTTGTCAGTAGGAGGCCAGCCTTTCATTAACACCAAAGACCATAGTATCTCTTCCCCTTCATTTGCTAGGCCAATTAGACTGACTCCTCAACAAATGGAAGAACAGAGAGCAAAAGGATTATGTTTTAACTGTGATAGACAAATATGGACCGGGACATAAATGTGCTGAGAAGAAGTTGTTCTATATTGATAGGATGTAATGAGGATGATGAGGAAGCTGAAATTATAGGAGAGGCTGAGGAACCAGTAGAAGATAAAGTAGAGGATCACCAACCTACATTTTCTTTCCATGCATTGTCAGGTATTAGGACTCCTCAAACACTCAAATTTATTGGCTATCTTAAAAAATAGAAGGTGACGGTGTTGATTGACTCAGGGAGTACTCATAACTTCATAAATAGCAAGTTAGCTACCCACCTCAATTGTTTTATTTACCCAACTCCAGAAATGCAAGTTATGATTGCGGATGGTGGGACAGTCAAGTACATAGGAAAGTTCCATAATATCAAGCTTTCCATGGGAGACTACATGTTAGACTCACCTATGTTGTTATTTCTATGGGAGGGGTAGATATTATTTTGGGTGTCCAATGGCTCACAACCTTAGGTAATATAGAGATGAATTTCCAAGAATTGTTCATGCAATTTCATTCAGATGGAAGGACAATACAATTGAATGGGATGGTAGCTAAGTATCCATAGATTATTATCTCTCATCAGATGTAGAAGGTTCTCAGAAAAGGAGTGGATGGCTTTATAGCAAAGCTATTTTCCATAGAAGTACAAAATACAGAGTCTTCAATGCCACCCGATCTTCAGAAGATTTCTTATGCTCACTCATCTATTTTTGATGCAATTCCAAAGGGAATACCACCAGTTAGGGATCATGATCATGCCATTCAGTTGATTCTAGGGATCCAAACACCTAACATCAGACCATACAGATACCCATATTCCCAAAAAAGTGAGATCGAGAAAATGGTGGAGAAAATGTTGAAGGCAGGTATCATCAGGCATAGCTAGAGTGCATATTCTTCACCAGTGGTCATGGTATGTAAGAAGGATGAAACATGGAGGATGTGTCCACATTACCAAGAACTCAATAAGTACGCCATCAAAGATAAGTTTCCTATTCCAGTAATTGATGATTTACTTGATGAATTGCGTGGTGTTTTTTATTTCACAAAATTAGATCTTTGTTCAGGGTACCATCAAATTAGGATAATAGAGGAATATGTTCATAAAACATCTTTCAGGACTCATGAGGGCCATTATGAGTTTTTGGTAATGCATTTTGGTCTTACAAATGTTCCCTCAACCTTTTAAAGCTTGATGAACACTATTTTTAGGCCATTTTTAAGGAAATTTGTATTAGTTTTCTTTGATGACATATTGACTTACAGTAAGACATGGGAAGAACACTTACAACATGTAAATAAAGTGTTCAAAGTTTTGGAGAAACATACTCTGTATGTAAAGCCATCCAAATGTTCTTTTGGTGTACAAGAGGTAGAGTACTTGGGTCATATTGTATCCCATGAAGGCATCAAAGTTGATCCTCAGAAGATCAAAGCTATGGTGGAATGGCTAAGGCCCAAAAATCTCAAAAATCTCTCATGGGTTCCTAGGACTAACAGGGTACTACAGAATATTTGTGCATGGGATATGGTAGAATCAGAAACCCCACTCACTGAATTGCTAAAGAAGGATGCCTTCCATTGGACAAACGTAGCCACTAAATCCTTTAAGCAGTTGAAGGAGGCCATGTGCAGCACCCCAGTTTTGGCTACTCCCATCTTCTCAAAAACCTTCATTGTTGAATGTGACGCTTTAGGATCAGGATTGGGAGCATTTATAATGTAGGAAGGAAGACCAATTACATTTGAGAGTCACCAATTCAAAGAAAAAGATCTGCTCAAACTTGTCTATGAGAAAGAAATGATGGCTATTCTTCATGCGGTCAAGCAATGGAGGCCCTATCTCATGGGTAGACACTTCAATGTAAAAACTGAACATGATAGTCTCAAATACTTTTTGGGGCAAAGGTTATCATCTGAGGAACAACAAAAGTGGGTAACAAAATGGTTGGGTTATGATTTTGAAATCATATACAAAAAGGGTAAAGAAAATGTAGTAGTTGATGCATTGTCTAGAAGGGATACTTCCGCAAATGCCTTACTATGTGGAATGTCCATGTTGACGGCTGATTGGGTGGATGAAGAAAGATTGGAATGGAATCAAGATAAGGATACACAATCTCTAATATATAATATCAAGCAAGGATCTATGACATCTAATAAATTTGAGTGGAAAGGTAATGCCCTATGGTACAAGGATAGGTTATACTTGAGTAAAGATTCTGAGTTAAAGCATAAGATTCTTGCAGAGCTACATACCTCACCTATTGGAGGACACTCTGGGTTTTTGAAGACATATCATAGAATAAAAAGAGAATTATTTTGGGAAGGACTCAAGGGGGATGTAAAAAAATTTGTATCAGATTGTTTAGTGTGCCAACAGAACAAAGGTGTAAACAATTAAGACACCAATTCTATTGCAACCCTTACCAATTCCTAGCTAGAGATGGGAGGAGGTCTCCATGGATTTCATCACTGGATTGCCTTGTTCAGAGGGTAAGAATGTTAATTTCGTGATTGTGCATAGGCTCACAAAATATGCCCATTGTTTTTACCTGTCACATCCATTTGCAGCTAGTACAGTCGCAGCTATTTTTTTGGAGACAATTAAAAGGCTACATGGAACCCCAAAGATAATTGTAAGTGATCGTGATCCTATTTTCACAAGTAATTTTTGGACGGAATTATTTTCATGTTTGGGTACTCAGCTAGCTCAAAGTTCATCTTATCATCCTCAAACTGATGGGAAAACAGAAGTGGTCAACAAATTCTTAGAGGGGTATCTACATTGTTTTGTATTAGATAAGCAGGAAAGGTGGATTAAATGGCTACCACTGGCAGAATGGTGGTATAACACATCTTTTCATACCTCTTCTCAAATGAGCCCATTTTTAGCATTATATGGTTACCATCCACCTTCTATCACTTCCTCCTTGAGGGTGCAAACTAAGGTCAAAGATGTTGAGGAACACATTCAATATCAACAACAGGTTTTGGCTAGTTTGAAGGAGAATTTAGCATTAGCGCAAAATAGGATGAAACAACAAGCAGATCAACACCGTAGTGAAAGACATTTTGAAATTCATGACTGGGTTTTTGTACATCTCCAACCTTACAAGATAGATGTTCCTAAAGCAATAGAAAAAGGAAAACAAACTTGCTCCTAAATATTATGGCCCTTATCAGGTTCTACAGAAAATTGGTAGTGTTGCTTATAAACTAGAGTTGCCTCCATCTTCACACATACACCCAGTATTCCATGTTTCATGCCTGAAGAAGGTTATTGGATAGAAATTTGAAGCCCAGAACAGAGTTACCAGAACTTAACGAGGAAGGAAGAATCATTTTGGAGCCAGAGAAGATTCTGTAAACACGTATTAAGAGGCTGAGAACCAGATACATTAAGGAATATCTAATCAAGTGGAAGAATCTGAGCATAGAAGATACGCCACCTAGGAGGATGAAGGTTTTCTATAGAAACATCCAAGATTATTCAATGTTGGGGAAAATGTCAGTTTGAAGGGGAAGGGCATGCTATGCCCTTAACCTATTGCTTGTATTAGGATATGAGTAGCCAACTTGTGGCTTACCATATCATTTTATTATATCATTTATACTTTCTCATGCTTAATAGGTTGGCCTTGGTGATGGCCATAGCATATGAATAGTATATATAGGGGATTATAGGTAGTATTTCATTATTATTTGAGCATTTGAGTCTTATTATATGGTTTGGAGGTTGCCCCCTCGAAGTGGCGAAGCTATTCTAATTGTATATTGAGATCATTTATTCTAAAATATTGTGTTATTTGGTGTTCTATTGTTGCTCTTAATCTGAATTATACAAGTAATTTCATTAGTCTTGTAACCTTACATAATCGAATGCTTCTTCTACAGAAGTTAATAGAAACTACTTTAATCTTATATTGAAGGTGAGGCTATAGTGATTCTAAGGAATAGGTGTAATTAGCTTTCATCTCGCATGTTGTGTTCACATTTAGTGAAAAAAATATTCCAACACTTGATAAAGGATTGGGAAGATTATTCGTCCATTTTTTAATAGTTGATGAAGGTATTGATGTTGTTTTCAGGAAGACCATGATATTTAAATTCATTGACTAAGGAAGTGACCAAGCATTCTAACTCAACAATGGATTTTGTTGGAAGAGTGTGATACTAATCCAAGGCACCCCCACAAGAGTCTTATATAGGAGTTTGGTTGCAGCATAAGAGTTGTTCTAGAACCATCCATTGTAGATATTTCCAAAGGCTTTGATATGTAGATTTGGATCAATATAACAATCTTAAGTGATGGAGGGAGACACACTACCAATGTCTATGGCAGAAATGTAGGGAAATAATTCTTTTTAGATATATTAAAGTTTTTTTGTGATGGTAGGTTAGGTAATTGGTAGCTCATTAGGTCTAATTTAAATTGGATGAGGTTTACATCGATTGTTCATACCACAAGGGACTGCTTGTGGTTAGTTATAAAGTTAATCCAAGCTGGTTTGGAATTGTAGGAACTGATTTACAGCCATGGTATTTTTTAAGCAATCCATAAGTTGTATGATGAGTTGAGTAGAATTCGGGTTGGAAGGATTAGTGGTATGATTAGTTGGATATGGGTCTACTCCTTTAGTATAAGGCTCAAGGAAATCGTGTAGGTTGAGCATCCAATAAGTCTAAAAAAGGTAATCTTCAAGATGTGTGTACATGTCAGGTGACTCCCTTATGTACTCAGGGAATTGTTACAGAAATTTTTGTATAGCATGGGTATAATTCTTAGAAATACTATTGTGTAAGCAATGTTTAGTTTATAATTAAATAATTTAGAATATATTTTTATTATTACATTATTTAATATCAAACTTTATATTACGTTTATTAGTTATTTAAGATACTAATTATTTATAAATTGGGGTGCACACCCCGTCACTTAATGTGTTCGTAACCCTTGAAGTTATTTAAATATGATCGTGGGCCATATTTTCTTTAATTCACTTAAAGTTAATTGTAATGGATAGAAGTGAGGAGTTTGGAGATTTTATTGGACTGTATATATGTTTCACACATAATGGAAATTATTACTTTCCGTGGTATTTCCCCTTGGGGATTTTCCACATTAAATATTTGTTCCATGTTTTTTGTAATATTTTTGATATATTTATTTAATGTTTTGGTAAATGTTAAATTTATTTCAAGCCATGTTTAATTATTATTATTCACACCTCATACTTGAGAATAATAAGATTCAAGAGCATCCTCATGCTCTCCTTCTCCTTTGATATTAAAGATAGGATCTGAGGATATTGGATTTGGTATGTACTTGAAGAGGTATAGGTTCTGTTTGGTTATTAAAATATATCTTATGGAACATTGACAAATTTTATATAATTTGGAACTAGCTTAGGGATATCATGCATCCTGAGGGTCAGTTCTATCTAATGACATGGCTGATGCTTTAGTTGGAGAAGTGACAGAATTTCCTAGTAAATATTCCAAGGAAAGGTGAGGATACTTTCAAGAAACACTTTCTAGATAGGTATTATAAATAAGATTGGTTGTGTGGTTAGCTTGCACAGGGGTTGATGGCATCTTTGGAATAAGATAAAAAATAAAAAAATTACTCCATTTCATATCGTCCATGTAGGAAACTTACACAGGGGTCGACAACACCTAGATAGAAAAAGGGTGTGGAAGTGGGATTTTCCATGCACTAGGGTTTTTCACGTGAGTCGATGACATTCGAAAAGGAAATAAAATTAAAAAGGAGTGAATCTGACCTAATTGGAAGCAAGATAAGATTCATTTTGAGTTCACCAAAGTGTATGACGAGAAAAATAGAGGTTCCAAGATAGGTTTTCAAATGTAGGGATCCTATCTAAGACCATCCACACCATATAGATACAAAGGTTATCAAGTATTTATACTATCATAAATCTACATAATAGTAGTCCTAACCCTAATTCAACTATAGGTTTGCAATTCCTACAACCAAGATAATGAGAGGTATCCTACTAGGATTTTTAAATAGAGAGAGGAAATAACCAAGAGGTGTGATAAAGCCAAGGGGCATATAACAATAATACAATGTTATAAATAAAAGTAAACATACATCTACTCTAGCCTATAGAAATGAATGACCAGAAATTACAAATACATACATACAAATCAAGAGGCTAAAGAGGGTTAGAAATATCTACCTGCACCATATGTGTGACTGTTGATGCATAATCCTCCTTGGACAAAAACAAATCGAGAGAAAATAACTATGGGTGGAGAATAGGAAATATCAACAAGAATATCTACATTCATACCTCACTATGGTGAACCAAATGCAAAAGACATAAGCTCTAAGACTCCAAAATCAGCTAAGTGTGAAACAGTGTGAACAAGGTTAGATCATGCGCAATTTATATGTAAGTATTTGCAAAATTTTGTCTTACTAAGAAAGCATGGGGATATATATACCTAACATCATTACTCACAAGTGATGGCATCGACTACAGAAAATCCAAAACAAGCACAAATGTCATCACTCATAGGTTATGACATCAGCCTTGGGAAACTTTAAGGTCATGGGATGAAAACATGAGGAATGTGGGCTAGGGAATTAATGGGGATGTATGTCAAAGGTATAGAGTGACTAAAAGAAAGGATGATAATGTGTAATAAAAAGAAGAAAGTAGACATACTATGGAACATTAGACATAATGAGTGTAATTAATTCAGAAAAGGGAATATATTAGGAGATTTCCTTGGGTGTCTATGGTTAATAGTGACATTTCTCAAATGTCAATTGGTCTATCCCACATTTCTAATCTTGATCATACCCCAATCCAAAAACTCCCCTTAAGGCAAGTTAGTCACTAAGGAGGATAATGCATCAACAACCTTCTACATCAAAATAAATTGATTACAAAGCATCAAAAAGATGGTATATATAATAAGCACCTATTATCTACAGATGCCTCAACAGATGGAGATGTGGAGGATTCAGAGTTGATATAATTTCACCAACAACATATGTTGTCTAATTGATTTTATGTATATAGCTGGGAAAACCTGTAAAAGAGGAGTGACAGAAGGCATTTTTGGATTGGACATATACAAAAAATTTGAAAATAATAAAAAAACTCTCGAGATTGGAAACTATAGTATGCCTAGAGGAATTCTGACATCCAACGATGAAAAGTATATGGGATTCAACCTGCATATCCTAAATCCAAGAACGGACCAAGAATAGGTTGTAACAAGAATATTTTACCATGATGTGAAAATTCATGTAGGTAACAACTTAGGTCCATGACAAGGATAGCCAAAGTGACAGTGCCTAATGTAGTTCACATGATGTTCATCAATGTTGCACACAACAATACATAGCTAGTATTGATATACGGTGGGTGAAATACCCAATTTTTGTGAGGAGTTACTTATGATGTATATTATAGGCCCTCCTTCAGTCATTTATCACATCACAATACCAACTTGATTGAGGAAGCCATTTGAACCCTGTGTGTAGAGATGAAAAGAGGTGGGAATGAAATCCAAATTAGAGATAATAGGGACATCAAATGGCATTGAAGGTAATATTCTCGTCAAGTTCCTTAAGGGAATTCCAGACAGAGAAGCATAATCATTCAGTTACAGTATCATGATCCAATGTAATCAAGTGCAAGGTATATTTAGTAATATTCCCATGTCCACATGTGCTTTTTGAAGTATTTTAATAAGAGAGATATCTTAGTAGGGCCTTAGAGGGTACATTATCACTAGTCACATGAGTTGAAGGTTAGGTAGGTAAAGGTGGATTTCCTCCAAGTTGTTGTTTATTATGTCTTGTAATAACTATTGGCTCCCCAAATAGCACCCCTAAGAGACCTAGCAACTATTACTTTTCGTGGGTTAACTTTAAGAGAATTGATTCCAAAATTTTAAATTTTTTTTATCATTGATATTTGGGGATTTTTTCAACACATCAATTCAATGAATCAAATTCACTAGGAGGTGATAATGAGGCATTCCGTCATAAAGGGGATGGATTTACCTTGCATACTTGTGGATATATCCTTGACCAAGGTGAGAGGAGCTAGTTGGATTATATGTGTAGACACCTAAATTCCACTTTTGCATAATCATATTGCCAAACACACACAAATCACTATCATTCTTGCCAAATTTCCATTATAATTAGTGGTTTTTACTAATTAACTAACGTTTCCCTCTATTTTGGTCAATTACCGACACTTTTTTAATTAACTAGCCTTTATCCCCATACTCGGGATGCCAATTAACGACAGCTTCATTAGTTATAATCCTCTTCCAATCTGATTAATTAACTATTATGAGTTAATTAAGCCTTTTTAACAATGTATTTAATCAATAAACTCATTTTATTGGCTAAATCACTCTTTCAAATGCTTCAAATTATATCAAATTCCCTCCTAAATCATCTTTCAAATAACTTTCTAAACCTATTCTAGTCTATTAACTAATCATAGTTGACTAATTAAATAATCTCCAAATCATGGAGTTGGTAATCAATTGTTAATTCCTCTAATCAAGCTTATTTCTTCTAAATATAATTTATCCTTTATCCCACATGCACTAGTTTACAAGCTTTGCCCAAATTGGAAAGCTATATAAAGGACCCTCCTACCTTCTTTCACACACACACACCACACTTTTGCTAGTGATTTATACAATCTTATGATAATAGTCTTCTCCATTATTTGGAATAGCTACTTCATCTTTGCATCCATTCTACTCATTGTTGAGTAGAAAGGAAGATCTGAGCTATGGCCTTATAGCCATTTCTTAGTGAGATCCTTCCATCTCTTCGGAGATCAAAAAAAAGTTGATTATTCATAATCTAAAGAGGCTCATGCTTATGCAAAGGAAAAGCGTAGGAAAAGTTAGCATTAGGTGACTTCATTCATGTTTATGCAATTAAAATAGTTATTTCCTTTAAGCTCTTATCATGATAATAATGGTATATTTATATTTTCTTTGAGACTACTAGGTGTTAGTTTCTTTTAATTAGCATACGATATTTAGCATGTACATAGGCATTTTTATTTATATGAAAAACTATCCTTCAAGAGAGTTGTCTTCTTTGGATAAGATATATTTTAATAAGCATCCCAAAAATTTTACTTTTTATGAGAGAGCTTGGCATACTTAAGTAGACCACTTAGGAGGGGATGATAAGATTTACAAGTAACACCTATGGACCCTTAGCATGGTTCCAGTAGGGAAATAAGAAGGAGATGGATGTAATTATTTTGGGGTTCCAAACTAGAAGGGGGAACTTATCCATAAGGAATATGCTATAGGTAGAGATGTGGTGCCCATATTCAAGGTCATAGATAGGAAAGTGATGATAGACCACATAATTCTAAATTATTACAATGAGAAATGGAAGATGCTAATGATGGATGTATGATCACTGAGATGACTATGTTCACGTTGGTAGGTATGTTAAAAATAGAAAGGCCATAAGTGCAATGTGTTAAGAGGTTATGTTTACGGTTTACCATCAAGAGAATCCAAATGATAGGCTCTAGATCCATACTTATGTGTGATAATATAAGGTCCAATCCAATTGGGAGAAAAATTTCCATGTTGGCTCCTTTCTAGAATAGTTAAGTTCTTGTTATTGCAGAATCATATCACCCCTAAGTTCCTGTAACTAGATGAGTTGAAACCCTCAGTGTGATTGCACAACATGGAGCATCTCTCAAAGTGTGGGACCTTGTGATTTGAGAGAGCTCTCAGGATTAAGGCTGGTTCCTATTCCTCTGTTCATGTGCACACAAACAAATTACAAAGGATCTACTCTAAACCTACTCTATCTTACCAAGGAGACAGGGTTGAGAAAATACAAAAAATAAACCTAAGCTAACGAGGTGATGCACCAAAGGAATGTTAAACACTCATTTTGCAAGCTAACATGGACCATAGAAATGTAATGCAAATGCCATGAACATATAACCAAACTTCAATGAGAGATCAAAAGACAACAATAAACATATGAGAGGGTCGAGAATCATCCAAAAACATATATTATTGCTCTAAAAGTTGATATAGTGCATTACAGTGGCCAAGAGGTAAAATCTTGATTTACAACTTGAATGGGAGGTTTGAAGCTCCACAAATTCACTTATAAACAAGGGAAGAAGGGAGAGTGCAAAAAATAAATGTCCAACCCTTTACAAAGAGATAAGCTTCTTCATTTATAGATGAAGTGAAGCAAAAAGAAGAAAAGAGGCAAGAAACTTGATTTAGAACTCAGCTATCGGCCATTAATGTCCCTAAAAAACTGCCCACAATCTGTCGAGTCCACCGCTCCATGTCTGTTTGGCGCATTGAAGAAAGAAGAACAGCGGATCAAATCCAATTTGATCTAGTTGTTGGAGTAATCAAATTGTGTAGTAATGACATGAAGACTTTTTCCCATTTTCACCCACCTAACCTTGTTGAAATTAAAGTTTCAGGTTTCTATGGTGTATACGAGGTCGAGATCTTTCTAATGGTGCCAAATTTGTTGAATTTCAGGAAATAGGTTGAAAGATATGTCCATTTGAATGTTTAGGTTAGGTCTGTATGAAAATGGCGAAAACCAATTAGCAGAATGAGTCCGTGGATCCAAAATTTACTTTGTGCCTTTCTAACAAAAAAATACAAAAATGCAAAAATTTCCCCACAGCCCCACAGTTTAATTTTGTCAAAAAAAAACATCATCAGACCCGTTGGTCTACATTTTACATTTGGGAAAAAAATCATTCCGAGGCCCACCAGCCCGCATGCAATTTAGGCCTGACACGTGGTTCCTTGGGCATCAGCGGAGGTGCAGCTCATTCTTATACTTTATGCCTTTTGGAAACAAAGCCAAAAAGTTAAAATTACCTCCAGCAACCCGACATCCCATTTTGACTTAGAATATGGCCACGTGGAGGGCTGGTACTCATTTGGGGACCACTTTTGGATTTTGATTTTGAAGTTGCACTAGGCTGACACGTGGCTTCTTCCCTAGCTTTTCTTTGTTCCTTTATGTTTTTTGACTGAGTCCTTTTGCTTGGCAGGGCCATATATCTGACCTAAGACACATGGAGGCTTGACTCTTTTCTAAGGACCCACTTTTAGATTTACCTTTGAAGATGCACCGGGCTGACACATGGAAGCCTTACGCTCATTTGAGTCTCCGCTTTAGGTCGTGCCTTTGAATATGCATCGTTGAGACACTTTGCGCCGTTTGTTGAAACTTTCATACTTAACCAATTTGGGCCCACTTTTAGATTTGACCTCTATTGACCTCTAGCCATGTGGAGGGGTGGCACAAGTTTGAGTCTCTGCCTTGGGCTTCCATCTTGAAATTATGCTGAGATGACATTGGTTCCTTCCGCTTGTTTGGAATTTTCAACGGCCGACTATATCCTTTTTCAGGCCTGAGACACGTGGAAGTTCCACACTCATTTGAGTCTTATTTTTTATTTTAATCTTTGCAGGTGCACCAATGAGGCACGTGGAGGCTTTCGCTGAACCTTCCATACTTAGCCAATTTTGGGATAGTTCTGAATCCTTTGTAAAGCTCGAAGACTTCAGGTTTTTCTCCATTTCTTTTCCTTATGACCTCTAGTTTTCTTTGAAACTATTTTCCTCCTTCCTCGACCCTACTACTCCATTGTAGAGCTTGCTATTACTTATCTATTGGATTTGAAGTGTGGGTACGTTCAATGGAACCATTTCTTGAGTTTCTTCCTGTACAGGGTCATGTTTGATCATTTTTTCTGGGGGCAAATTGTGATAAAAATTTGGTGACTCGTAGGGACATTGTTGCTCCCTAGATGAAGAGCCCACCTGCAACCTGTCATATTGGATTTGAAGCCATGGATTCGTGCGATGGTAGCTTGATCCCTTGGATTTCTTCCTACACGGAGCTGGTGAATATGATCATTTTTTCTGGGCGAAAAAATTTAAATAAACATACAGTGTCCCGCTGATGATGCCTGACACTATACTCTTTTAGACACAATCCCATTAGAGGCTCTATAGGGGTTCTATCTAGATTTTGACTAAATGTTCACACATTACTATTGTGTCTCCCTGTTTCATTATGTACTAAAGAGCTTATTGCATTCACCCTAGCATGTTACTTTCCATTAGTACATACAACGCAAACCTGGAGCATAAAAAAACCTATGTATCTTTCTAAGGATGCTAATGGGTAAGCTATAATAAAACAATGTGCATACATTTTCACTTAGCAGAACTATATGCCACCATGGTATGTCTAATATGTTACAAGTGTCTGACATTGTTTTCCATTGTATGTCATTGAAATTTTTGAGTTGTGATCCTATGTCACTAGGATCTGATCAATTCTTTGTAATCCATTTTGGCCAGCTTCAAAAGCATAATTACTCTTGTGACACCTTGTGAGTGATGTCTCGTGTTACTCCAAATGGCATCAATTTTGGAATGCAGTTCCTAGTCTTGTATGCCAATCTACATCCTACTTTGAGTAACTATTTTCCCTATATTGCATGGTCCTTGTTACTTCTTTCTTATCTAAACACATGTTGATCTATGCTTGATCCTTTTCCATTCTCTACATTGCAAGCTCTCTGGCTTCTCCTACTTCCATTACACCTCCATACCTAATTACCGAGTAGGTATTAAACTCGGTTATCACTAACTATTTCAGGTGCTCTCTTTTGTGTAACACACTCCTAATGATATGGGAAATCACATGCACTCTTTTCCAGATACAAGCTTATATGGGGAGTTACTTATGGACCTCTTGGATGTGGTCCTATCAGCCCATAGAGATGATTTGAGATTTATATGCCAAGTTCTTTGATTTTCATCGAGAGTCCCTCTGATGATCACAGAATACATTCATTGTTTATGGACCCTGCTTGAACCATTACCTTGAGGGTCAGATATTTTGATGAACTGCAAACCTCAGTACACCATAATCAAATGAGTAGCACCTAGGTACTAATGTTCCTGGGTGAACACAGGAATTCCCAATGCATTCTCTGATATCAATAGAGCTCACAGAATCCAAACTTCAGTGGCTAGTTCCTTCATAGTTACATGCATAGATCCTCTAGCAACATAATGCATTGTATCTCCTTAAGATCCATTATAACTCAAGAAATACACTTAGGTGACATACAATTTTTGTTGTACGGATCCACCATCTGGCAATAGTACTTGAGTTTGGGAATGGTCACTGGAAGGAGAGTAAAACTATATCTCTCTCCCCATTGCACTTAATCTTTGATCCATTGAGATTAGCCCAAAGGGACTCACACTTGGCTGTGAGATTACTCCTTCCATATGAAGAATGCACACTTCTTACACTTAGTGTTGAGATGGCCTAAAAGTAGCAGTCCTCATTAGCAATGATATCACCCAAAAATAACTCAGCTACCAGCATCTTGAGAGCTATTACTCCCAGGAGAAAACTTGACCTCCTGCTTCACCATCATGGAGCTCAGGAAACACTTTCTCTATCCTTTTACACTATCCCAATACATCTTAATTGCACACTAGTCCTTTACACAATTTTGAACATAGATTTTACCATACTTAAGCACATTTTTCTATGGCTCTATCAGTATACAAGTACTTTGACTATATTGCTTGCTCTTCCATTTTATAGGTTCTTAAACCTGTACGAGAGATAATGCACCAAGGCTACAAGCCAGTGTGGACATGATACAACATTAGCTTGTTGTTATTGATCACTTCTACCCCCATAGGATAGCACTCTTCCTCATTCACTAGTCTCCACGCTTGTTTCTTTGCATCGAGCTAATCACACAAACTTCACTTTTCCACTCGACACACTAGTTTGTTCACATGGATCTCACAGGATCATAATCCATTACCCAAGTGATCCAACCTTATCTCTCTCATTCATGTCCTTGTTCAGGAGTAAATCAATGACACCAACATGATATACTAGTTGTTGGAATCTTATTGTTTGAGACACAAAATCACACACTTGGATACATCTTCTAGGTCCTAAAAACATAATAGCAAATTCTATATAATACAATGAAAGATTACTTTACCTCGTAGTCTTCCAAGCTCTGAATGAAGAAGGCTATGGGTTGTTATGAACCTTCCTTGTTGGGCCAGACCAAGATGGATGAGATGGTGGTTGACCCTCTAAAAGCATACAACATGAAGTATTTTGAGAAGTATGGGTTAATAAGAGTTGGGGCTTATGATATTGTGAGATTGATGGCCTCAAAACTCTCTTTGCCTTCTGTTGTCCATTTAAATGCAAGTATCTTCTTTAACATCATTGTTAAAGGCTTAACAAGAGTGGAAAATTTAGGTATAAACCTGTGAAAATTTTTTATCCACCCCAAGAAGCTTTGGAGAGACTTTTTGTGTTGTGGCAATGGAAGTGTCTGGATGGCTTCAACCCTTTCAGTATCAATTGTTAGCCCTTCTCTTGAGATAATGTGTCCCAAAAAATTTCCCTCATGTGCCAAGAACACACAATTATTTGGATTCAAATACAAACCAAACCTTCTACACCTCTGAAACACCTGCCTGAGGTGGAAGATATGATCTACAACATTTTTTGAGAAAATGGTGATATCATCTAGATACACCAGAACTATATTATTGATCAAGCCTTTGAATGACATGTCCATAGCTCACTGAAATGTTACTCTGGCATTTGATAGTACAAATGACATCTTCTTATAAGCATATGTACCCCATTTGGTGGTGAAGGTTGTCTTGAACTGATCTTCCTCTTTCACCATTATATGGTTATAGCCTAAGTATCCATCTAGTAATGAAAACCTCTCAGAGCTAGCTACCACCTGTAGGATCTATTCCGTTGATGGAAGTGGATAGTGATCTTTGAGTGATGCTCTATTTAGATCATGGAAATCCACACACATTCTGATCTCTCCACTTATTTTCCTCAAAGGCACCAAGTTTACAACTCAGCTCGAATGTTTGATAGGGAAGATGATACTGGCCTCAATTAGCTTGTTCAATTCTTTCCTCATGAGAGGCTCAATGTGAGGATTTATTGGCCTTTGCTTCTACTTGAAAGGCTTAGATCCTGGATCTAGCTTGATAGTGTGTTGTGCAACTTTGGGTTGAAACCTTTTAAATCTTGGTAAGTCCAAGCAAAGACATCTGGGAATTCTTGACAAAATTGAATAAACTTATATTTTTCTTGTTGAGTGCTTACCTTTCCAATCTGCAACATTTTTCCTTCCTCTATGAAAATGGGCTCTGAATCTTCACCCTGTACCTAAATATTCACCTTCTCCTTTCAGAATTGGTCATTTGGGTTGAAGATCGATTCCAAAGTGAAAATACCCTTTGGTAGTTTTTTGGTCCTCAGTTGTACCACTTGGTTGCCATACTGCTACTCTAGTTCATCTTGGTTCTTGGAGGATAACTCAACTTCTTCTCATATAAAGTTGACAATTTGCTAATCATTCTCAAAGACTTTCCAACTTGTGTTGTTGTCGAGGACAGTTGGCCTCACAAGCAACTTGATATGGGGCTGATATTTATCACTCTTGATACTCTCTACAACATCAAATGTTGCCCCAATTGTTGCCAATCTGTCTGTTGCTTCATTCTTCTTCCTTAGAATGGAATTGATGCTAAATGCTTTGAAATCCTTGATGAGGTCCCATACCCAGTTCTTTTAGCTCTTTAATAGATCATTCTTGGCAGCATTTCATCCTCGGACCTAATTAGCAACTGGTTCATTATTGTCAAACACTTGCAAGTTCTTTATACCCCTTTTCCTTGCCCAATACAGTCCATGGACCTGTTAGCATATGGATTTGCATGCATGCAAATGACATGCAACAATGTGGGAATGAAGTCCCTCCTCAATGAAGGTGAGGCTTCCTTTATTGAAAACCAAAACTGTATTTACATCTATACATTCGAAATTATATGTGGGGGGTGTTTTGGAACATCAATGTAAAGAAAAGTGAATGAAGGAGATGGAATGGAATGAAGGAAATGAGTGGAATGGAATGAACTGAAAGAACATGCAAGATTTTGGTAAAAACAGAGCATAATATTACATGAAGAGGAAATATGAATAACCAACACAAATAAAATGGAGTTTGAGTTAGCCAAACCAGAACGTGTAAAAGGGAACACACATGAGCAAGTAGATAATCAGAGCTTGATCACTGTGAACTAGAACAACTGATTAATTACATTGACAATAAGATCAAAGATAATATTTCCATACAAGATTCAAACACCTAACATCTAATGAACATAAGAACATCAAATTTTAAAAGAGACAATGAATGAGAAACAAAGTTCGTATTTCATTAACTCAAAAATGTTTTTCACAAAAGAACACAAAGTTTCTTCTTGAAACAAAGCTTCCACAAAAGTATTTTCTTCTCCTCTCTCAAAAGCACCCTTTACAAATGAGGCCCTCACTTCCTTTTATAACCCAAAAGTTGGTTACAAAGTAGTTAGGGTTTTACATGATCATTAAATAAGGCACTTAAGTGACCTTTGACTTTTTCAACAACTTTATTAAAGACAACTCAAAAATAGAAATTACTTAAAATATCCATTGTTTCCTGAAAACAAATAACAACACCTTTTAAAATATACAATAATAACCAATGCCTTATCCATTGAAATGGGTTCTACCTATCTCAAGCGCATGAGAAATGGACTCTCCCACTTTGTTAGATACCAAGAAAATCAACTCCCTAAACCACCGGTGAAATTAGGATCTGCTGCTTTTTCCATTTGAAAGGATCTAAACCTTCCTAAAGTTTCAAACATCTTTTCTTCTTCTGGAGGTTCACTTGATGGAAGAATAGCCTCACAAAATACCTACAATTCAAGAATTCTACTTGACATATCATTTAAATTAATAATTTTGGATTGAGCATTATCAAATAAGTTCTTTAATTTGATGCACCGCTCCATGGAAACTGACGAGAAATTGTTGGCGGGAGTGTACATGTCCTTAAACAATTGTGAAAATTGTTCTTCCACCTACTCTAATGAACACCTTTGATTATGTTCATTTACGAGGTTACAAGGAATCTCAACCATGAATTCCTAAATCAAGAAGAGTGAAGTGAAGGCTTCATTACACATGCTTTCATAATGGATCATAGAATCCTTGAGAAGCGTTTTTCTTGATTTGAGATGCAGACACCAAAGAAAATGTGTCCCTCGATGTTAAAATTTGAGAATTACTTCAATACCTAAAACTAAAGATTCCATACTTGTCATCTCCTGTAAACTGGGCAATATCTCATCCAAATTTGATATAGTAGAAACAAAAGTTTCTTTGAAAGAAAGAATTGGATCCAGATACACACTAACATCTGCATGAAACTTAACCAAGGTCTTGATCATCCCCTAGCCTAATACAAGAATCTCTGAAAGCCAATTTTTAGTGAAATGGCCCAATGTGTTTATTTCCTTTGACAAATTGAGAGTATCTTCAAATAGGGAAGCCACTGCATCAGGTACTGGGAAGGTGGATGATATGGGATTTATCAAATGTTGAACATATTCCACCAATTGATTCTTTTTGGCATTAAGCTGGGAGTTTTGAGACATGTATTTCTCAAGTATCTTTAGCATGATATCAATTGAATCTCGAGCCATCTCCATGTCACTTTATAATGTAGATCTTCCAAGTCCAAGTCTAGAAACTTCATAGTCGGCAGGTGTCATAGCATTGCGCTCTTTATCAACTTATGGAATGGCAAGGTCTACAAATTTGTTTCCATCATTATCAACCATTATTTGAGAAAGCACCTTAGGCTTCTTAGGAATGACGTCATTTGAAAGTTTAAAAAGGGCATCAAAATCAATGTCAATTGGCTTGACAACTCTCTTCCTTTTCTTTACTTTGGAATCAACCCAAGAAGGAGTATCATTCACTATTTCAGCATACAAAATACTGGAGCTTGAATTAATATTCTCATTATTCTCGACATCATGAGATCCTACTTGAATCCTATTTACGACCTCGATTTGAGGAGACACGACCTCAATATCCACTTCCTGATTATTCGGGAGATTTTGGGAAATCCCTTCATGAACTACATGCTCTGAAGTGTTTGATATTTGAATTACCTGCACCTGAGTGGATGCTTGTTTGAAGCATGTCTAAGGATCATTTGCTACCAGCTTTTGAGCACTATTAATGATGTGGGTAGAAGAATCTCTACTCGAGGTAGAAAATATGGACACACGCTCTCTTCCTTCTTCGGGGTTAGGATCTTTAGATCTTTCTCCTTTTGACACGTTACTTGGTGAAGTGGATTTTGGAAACCACTCCTTTCTTGCTTGTTGTGTATGATTGGATGGTAATGAGGTTGATCGAGAAGAGACTTTTGTCAAATGGATACCCCCTCGTATTGGTAATTTTTGTGATCCCGAAATGTGATCTGGAATTGATTGCAATTTGGCAATTTCTTTGTCATACCAAGATATGCTTCTTTCAATATTTGGTTGATTCTTACTATCAAGAGAAAATTCATCTCTTTTGGTCCAGTTGATTCGAGGTAATGGGGTAAAGGCAACAACATCATATGAGGGATCAATGACATCCTCATCATCATTTATGAATGAATCGGGAGGACTCTTGATGTGGAAGGCCTTGATCTGAGCAAGTGTTAGGCGAGAGTATTCCTGTATTCTTACCTCATGTTCATCTGAACAAGTAGCTCAGAAATCTTCCATGGTAGGATTGTGTTGGTACTTTGATCCTAGAATCTTTTGCATTTATCCATTGATATCAAACTGGGATCTCTTCACATATGGATGGATGGTTATGAGAGTGAACTCATTTTCCATGAGTTGTGCACTGAAAAGATTTGGACATTGGTATTCCCCAATTTGAATTGGGAAATGAATTGCTGAATGGTGCTTATCACTAAGAAGGTAGTGAACTTGGAATAATTGTCATGCCAACTCCATTAATGCCCATCTGTCAGTGATGTACTTAGGAAATTTCCACAGGGTACCAGTAAAACCGCTCATGCGAATGTAGGAAAAATATGAAAATTGAATAAACCAAGTTCCCCATTGGGAAATGACACTCATGGCTTCTTTAGAAAACCTTTCCTCAATATTCTAATTTAGGTTCCAGATCACAAGAAAGGTGAATGCATCATTGACTCTTCTAAAATGGCGAGAACTATTTTTGAAATTGAGTTGAGGGTAATAATGAAAAACACTATTTGATGGACCCATGACTCCTCTCATTTCAAGTCTTGAAAATAGCTTTCTTCTTGTTACCACATAAGTCAAATACGATGTCATGTAGAAGCATCCAGTCATCTTAACTTCTATCAATTGTTTTTGAAGGGTGTTAATGATGATGGTGGCCCAATCCACAAACTCTTTCTTGGCTAGGATGATACAGATAAACTGGTACATCCATGGGTGGAAAATCCTAGCAGAAGGTAGACCAAAAAATCGACTTAGGAGAGTGATCATGCCTCTGATTTCTTCCACGAACTCAATGCAGTACAGTTCTTTAGGAATCCTATCAATTTGAGGTCTCTTAGTTACCAACCAGTTGTTGTTAACCATCTTGCTCCATCTGAGGGGTTCTTCATCCCAGAATTATTGTGCTGACTGGCGAGTGATATCCGCATTCTCAGGAAATTCAGGTATGCCAAGAAATTCCTCAATGTGCTCTAGTGTGATTAAGAGGAAATGCTCGCGATTATCTTTAAAAATTCCTCATCTCTCAAGATCATAATGCTCCACGTAAGCAATAACCAATTTTGAGCACTACACCGAGACAAGAAATGTTGTTGCTTGGGGTAGACCACTATGGTAAAGTCTATCTGAGAAAATGGTTTTGCCTTTAGTTTTCACCCACTCGTAGAACTATTGCACATTGATGTGAACTAGATTTATATCAGTGATGTTGTCATATGCTGACTTAATGGAGCTGGGAGGGATAATTCCTTGGAATTCATACTTCAGGGTGGATTTGTTAGATTTCTCCACTGGCTTCCTTGATCTCCCCACAGATTTGGATTTTTCGGCCATTATGAATTTTACAAAAGAACGACTCTGGCACACAAGACAATGCAAACGGGGCCGGGTCTTAGTCTCCAAAACCCCGTTGATGCAAGAAAAATATTTTCCATTATAATATTATTATTATTTTAAAATAATAATAATAATAATGACAATAACTTGATCAAGTTATAATTTCTGATTCCGGTGACGATTATTTATTTATTTATAATTTAAAATAAACAAAATCACCTGATTTTAATATCCTGATATTTGATTTTTACTTCTCTGGTGCGTGAATCCTCCTGAGAACGCGTGATTCCTTGTGGTGAAAATAGGAAATATTTAATGTTCTTCTTTGCAAAATTTATTATTTCCTTTGGCTGTGCATAGAGATCTTATGTTCTTGGCGTGGGCAGTCTTGTCTCTATCCTACATTTTTTTATTACTTTGAGTGCTTCTGCATGCATGGCTTCCTTCTTTTGGACTGTGTGCTATTTCTTCTTCCTATGCTAACATTGGATTACGCTTGGGTTCATTTTTGGACTGGTCTTTCTTTGAATGCGTGGGCAGCTACTTTTGACTCCTTATCAATGCGTGGATCTTTATTTCCTTAATCACATTGCGTGGGTAGCTTCTCAAACTAAATGTGCATGAGCTTCTTGTCTTCTTCTTTGACAACGTGGATATGTGACTTTGAGAAATGTGTAGCCTCTACCTCTTTTCACTAGACTGCTAGGTGTTTCACCTTTCCTTGGCGTGTGCAGTTGGATTTTTACAAATTCTCCTTCTTTGGCATGGTTGTGTGTGGAAGATTTTTGGATGGGCGCGTGGGAATTTTTTTGTTTTGTCTTATGTTCAAACTCCTTCCTATCTTTTTCCCCTCAAGGCATGGCTTCTCCTTTCCTAGCATGAATATCTTCTTTGACTTTAATTTAATTTGTTGTCCTTCTTTTCCTGGCACGACTTTTTCACCTGTAATTTCTTGAACTATTATTTTTTTCCCTCTCCTCACACGTGGATTAAAATTGTCCTGGAGAATATGTGGAGGATTTTAAAGCTTTCCCCTTTGCATGTGTGGGAGTTTGTTTTTTACTTATGCGCAGTCTTGTATTTGTTGTCTCTGATATTGGTGCATGATGATCTCCTTTCCATGCGTGGTGGTCTCTTTTCCTTCTTTATTTCTTACTTGGCATTCATAGTATTGTGGGATGTGACAAAATATTATGCCCTTCAGAAGAAATAAGAAGCAATCGAAAAGTTTCACAGGACTCTTTCCAATGAGAGTTTGATGGAGGAAGTTATGAGGATTAATCCAACTTCCTCTCTTCCTGGGTAGTGGACTTAAGTGCCAGGGGGAAATGGGGAAACCAATGGCCAATTTCCAATGGGAATGGAAAAGTGGGCTGGCAATCCCCGTTCAATTTCCCCATGTGGGAAATTGGGATATTTCCTACCCGTTAGCCAATCCATGATTTGGCAATTGGTGGAGAAAATCCCACAAGCGGGAAATTTAAAGAAAATTGCTAGGAAAGGGGAAATCCAAGTTCGAGAAGCCAAATCGACATTCCCAATAGTTGGAAGCATAAGCTTACTTCCCCGGCAATAAAAATTTGTCAAATGAGCTTCTAATTAATATTTATTTAATTAAATACTCTCAAGTGATTTAAAAATTAATTTTATCAAACAAGGAGCAATTAATTAATTAAATATTAATTAATTAATTTTAATGTATTTTAATGTGATTTAAAGCCTGAAGGGAATAGTTCTCACCCGAAAAGGATGAAACAAAGACAAAAATGATCACAAAAAGGAGACAGTCATCATGAGGGTGATAAACCACACAAATTAACACTTTTGAAAAATTTCAAAAATTTCATTTTTTTTAATAATTTTGCAAAGTCAAAATTAGCTGATAACAGGACTAAAGCCTCATATTTTGCTGTGTTTTTTGAACAGACAAATTGAAAATGGAAAGCTGAGTAGTATTTCATACCTTGGGGGGAAACAAGCATAGCTCCTCCTCCAACTCCTTGTCTACTTCTTGAGCCATCAAAGAACAATTGTCATACCTCGTTATCATCTTCGTGGTCTAACTTAATGATGTCAGGAAGAGGATGATTCTCCTCATGCAAATAGTAGACTCCTAACTCAGATTCTTCCATGTCTTTATAGGGGTAAAATCATTCCTCTTGTTCACCCACTCGTTGAGGGTAAAGTCTAGGATACACCTCACCTTGGTATCTTCTTCACAAGTGCTTGGGAGATCCTCTTAATCAAAGGCCGAACAATTAGTGTTGATCGGGATGGGTACATCAGACTAAATATGGTAATTCAAAATGGGGTCAAATCTGATCATGGCCTTAGCTCCATACCTTGTACTAAAAATCATGTGTGACCAATCAGTAGAAAGATAGCCTCCAATCTTAGCAGTGAAGTCTCTTGACAAACACAATGCAAAATGTGGCAGTAAGTCTATTACTAATACATTTTGCAATACAGTCACATTGGGGCAGGCGTGGAGTGTGAGGTTTAAATCTTTGATGACTCCAACTATTGTTACCACTGTCCCATAAAATTACACTACGCCCCTGGAGATGACTTTGTATTGAAGTCCCAGGTGATCGGCTATTTGTTTTGGAATTACAGAGCTACTTGCCCCAGAATCAATCATGTAATTATGTATGAGTTTGTCTCCAATGATCAATGAAACATAAAATGGAGGGGGCTTCATATTCTTACTTGTTGTCCTCCATGGTTTCCCTCAGGCTGAGCCGCATTAGTAAACACTTTCTCTTGCTGGTTAGGGGGTTGATTTGAGCTTGACCAATTGGCCATAGTAGTCTACAACAGATCTCTCTATCCTAGAATGGAAAATGAGTCCCACATTGAAATGTTCACATTTTTCTTCTTCATTTATTCAATGATGTTAAATGAGCTATCCTTTTATTTCCCCTTTCCTAGTACATTTTTTTCTTGCACATGGGTCATTGCAACTGGTGCCTGAGTGTGTGTGTAAGGTGGCTTGGGCTGACTCTGCATATTGGGAGTTACATTCTGAGTGCCAATACCTTGTGGAGTAATGGGGGGTTGAGGATTACCTAAGTTTTGTGATTATCCCTCTCCAATATTCCTTTTCTTGGACCATGTATTGATAGCTACACTTTGAGAAGGTACTTGGTTCATACCACAGAAATATTCAACTTGATAATTGACAAACATAGTTTAACTTGGAGATGCCTCTTGTTGAGTTTCTTCTTGCTGATTTTCCTCTTGACTAGAATTTTGTGACACACTAATGGTCTGTACCATCAAGGCCTAGTTTAGTGCACCATTAAAACACATTGATTGGTTATGGGGTTGATTGCATGGGAAACACCAATCATATTATTGTGCTATGTTGTTTTGTGCTAGAATTAAGGCCCTTAATGTTGAAGTTGTGTTTGGATCATATGACCAAAAAGGCCTAACAGCTTGAGGTTGTCCTCAGTTTTGGTTCTGATTTACAGCCTGAGATGCTGGTCTATTTTTCTAATATGGGGGTCTAGCCTAATATGAGCTTGAGGATGATATGGCCTAGAGCTCTGAGATTGCTATATTTTGATAGTCACTAGCTCATTCCTTAGGTTATGTAACTATTTCATAACTTCTTGAAGCTCTTTCGAAGTGCTAGAAGATGATGTGGAGGCCTCAACTGAAATCCAATTCCTAGGAGTAGGTATAGGAGCTAATGTGGGTGTCTGACTAGTGCTTGGATCTCTTAGTTCTAGGTATACAGGCATGGGTGGCCTATGAGAAATTTTTCCAGCCTGAATTAGATAATTTTCAGCTCTAATGGAAATGTTATAGGCTGCAGGTAAGGTGGTTCCTCCTATTGATTGAATCATTAAAGAAATATTAGAATTTAAAGCTCTAAGAAAGTATAAGAAAGCACCTTCATCTATGGGCCTTACAGCCAATGGAATCTTGTCCCATGTCCTTTGGAATCTGAAGTTGAAATCTATCAGTTGCTCATTAGGGGCCCTCTTGATGGTTGTCAAATGCTCTAACAAAGATAGATTATCTCTCTTCTCTCCAAATTAGTTGTGGAGAGCTCTGTACAAATGGTCCTAAGTACAAATAGAGCCTGTTGTTAGACTCCTGAACCATCGTGAAGCTTTACCCTCGAGTGAAGAAGCTAAAAACTTGACTATAATGTCCATCTTAGTGATCTCATGGATTACGCAGACATTTGCAATGTCTTGAATGTGGTCATTAGGAGAAGTTTGGTTCTCACCATTGAAATGGGAATGTTCTTTAATACTACAACTGGGACTGGATTTTGTGTATTGAAAGCGAGTGGGTTGCTGCCAATGAAGTCGACATAGGGGTTCGGTGGTTGTGCCATTCTGATTAGCTTGAGAACCCTTGTTGATTGAATGAATAGCCTACCAAGAGGAGGAGTTTACAAGGTTTTTTTTGGTGGAGATGGAGACCTCTGGGCTCTTCTCCCCCTTCTCCTTTTGTCTAGGGACAAGTGTAGGTAGACTAATAATCCCTCCTCTCTTGTTCTTGACCTTGTTTGTATCCTTCTCATGAACTCAACAAACTTAGATTGTTGGAACTAGTGGATTCTGATCCTTTGGAGTTGTCAGATGTGAAATTTTTAGAGATTTTTAACAGCTGATTACTTACAGCAAGTGCACATCAATCTTTCTATAGTAAAGATGAAGACCTCTTGGTCCCACCAGGCATACCAAAACTCTTAGTGCAGAATCACAGTACCCCAGAGTGCCTGCAACTAGATGATTTGAGACCTTTAGTGTGATTGTACAACATTGAGCATCTCTTAAAGTGTGGGACCTTATGAGTTGAGAGATTTCTCTGGATTAAGGCCGGTTCCTATTCCTCTATTCATGTGCACACAAATAAATTATAGAGGATCTACTCTAAACCTACTCTATCTTACCAAGGAGACAGTTTTGAGAAAATACAACAAATAAACCTAAGCTAACGATGTGATGCACCAAAGGAATGTTAAACACTCATTTTGTAAGCTAACACAGACCATTAAAATGTAATGCAAATGCCATGCACAAATAACCAAACTGTAATGAGAGATCAGAAGACAACAATAAACACATGAGAGGGTCAAGAATCATCCATAGACATATATTATTGCTCTAAAATTTGATACAGTGCATTACAATGGCCAAGAGGTAGAATCTTGCGTTACAACTTGAATGGGAGGTTTGAAACTCTAAAAATTTTCTTATAGACAAGGGAAGAAGGGAGAGTGCAAAACAGAAATGTCCAACCCTTTACAAAGAGATAAGCTTCTTCTTTTATAGATGCAGTGAAGTGAGCAAAAGAAAAGAGGCGGGAAACTTGATTTGGAACTCAGCTACCGGTAATTAATGTCCCTAGAAATCCACCCACAATCTGTCAAGTCAGCTGCTCCATGTCTGCTCGGCACGTTGAAGAAAAAGGAATGACGAATCAAATCCAATTTGATCTGGTTGTTGGAGCAATCAGATTATGTATTAATTACATGAAGAGTTTTTCTAATTTTTCACTCACCTAACCTTTTCAAAATTAAATTTTTAGGTTTCCATGGCGTAGACGTGGTTGAGACCTTTCCAATGGTGCCAAATTTATTGAATTTCAGGAACTGAGTTGAAAGATATGTCCATTTGAATTTTTGGGTCAGGTCTGTATGAAAATGGTGAAAACCAGTTAGTAGAATGGGTCTGCAAACCCAAAAATTTACTTTGTGCCTTTCTGACACAAAAATACAAAAATACAAAAATTGCCCCATAACCCCACAATTTAATTTTGTAAAAAAAACATCATTGGGCTCGTCAGTCTACAGTTTTCATTTGGGCAAAAAATCATTCCAAGACCCACCGACCCACATGTAATTTAGGCCTGAAACGTAGCTCCTTGGGCATCAACGGAGGTGTGGTTCATTCTTATACTTTATGCCTTTAGGAAACGAAGCCAAAAAGTTAAAATTACCTCCGGTGACCCGTCATTCCACTTTGACTTGGAATATGGCCATGTGGAGGGTTGATGCTCATTTGGGGACCACTTTTGGATTTTGATTTTGAAGTTACGTCAGGTTGACGCGTGGCTTCTTCCATGGATTTTCTTTATTCATTTATGTATTTTGACTAATTCTTTTTGCTTGGCGGGGTTGTATATCTGACCTCGGACACGTGGAGGCTTGGCGCTTGTCTAAGGACCCACTTTTAGATTTACCTTTGAAGATTTGTTGGGATGACATGTGGAAGCCTTACACTCATTTAAGTCTCTGCTTTGGGCTGCACCTTTGAATATGCATTGTTGAGACACTTGGCACCTTCCACTGACACTTTCATACTTAACCAATTTGGGCCCACCTTAAGATTTGACCTTTATTGACCTCTGGCCAAGTGGAGGGTTGGCACAAGTTCGAGTCTCTACTCCCATCTTGAAATTGCGTTGAGATGACACGTGGTTCCTTCCACTTGTTTGGAATTTTCAATGGCTGGATCTATCCTTTTTCGGGCCTGAGACACGTGGAAGCTTCGTGCTCATTTGAGTATGATTTTTGAGTTTAATCTGTAGAGGTGTGCCAATGAGGTATGTGGAGGCTTCCACTAAACCTTCCATACTTAGCCAATTTTGGGCTCATTCTGAATCATTTGTAGAGTCCGAAGACTTCAGGTTTTTCTCCATTTGTTTTCCTTATGGCCTCTAGTTTTCTTTGACACTGTTTTCCTCCTGCCCCTACCCTGCTACTCTATTATAGAGCCTGTTGTTACTTATCTATTGGATTTGAAGCGTGGGTTTGTTTGACAGAACCGTTTCTTGAATTTATTCATGTACAGGGTCGTGTTTGATCAATTTTATTGGCAAAAAATTAAGATAATAGTTCTTATTTTCTTTAACGACAAGGTCACCGATATTAAAGTATCATTCCTTGAGATGTTTGTTATAATCATGTTTGATGTTCTCTTGGTAGACATGATGATGTTCAAGAGTGAGGAGGTTGCACTCATCTAACAACTCAAGTTTTTCTAAACATTCTTGGTGATAGTCTTTGTCAGAGACAAATTCGCAAAGAGAAATGCACAAATATGGGATTTGGACTTCTAAAGGAAGAATGACTTCGGATATGTAGAAAAAAGAGAAGGGGTTAGCATCCATAGAGGTGTAGATGATAGTACACTAGGCTCAAAAGGTGAAAGGGATATGAATATGCCAATTACGACCTAATTTATTAATGGTTTGTGAAAGGATGTTGCAGAGGGTTTTATTATTTGTTTTGGCTTAGATGTTATCTTGAGGATAATATGGAGAAGAGAAGATAAGATTAATATTGAAGGAATCACAAAGCTTCTTGAGATATTTGTTTCTGAAGAACTTTTCGTTGTCCGTGATGATTTTATGAGGTATGTCAAAGCGGTAGATGATATGCTGATAGACAAAATTGACGATTTTCTTAGCTTTTGTAAATGCAAGTGGAATGGATTTCACCCATTTGTTTAAGTATTTGGTGGCAATGATGATAGAATGATGGCATTGGGAAGAATTTGGATTGATGAGGCCAATATGTTCAAGTCCCCACTATGAGAAAGGCCAAAGATTCCTAAGTTGGTTGTAAGGCCTGGCTAGGAATGAAAATAAGATTGGAGTGTTGCTGGACATTTAAGGCATATTTCTTGATGTATTCAAAACAGTCTTGATTAATGGAAGGCCAATAATATCCCATGCAAATAAAATACTTGGGGACATCCAAACTACTAAATAATCCACCATAAATACCATCATGGACCTCTTGGATAACACAAATACATTCATGAGATTTAAGGCATCAAAGAAGGATACCATTGTAGTGTGGATAGATTCATGAGATTTAAGGCATCAAAGAAGGATACCATCAGATCCACATTTATAGAGGATACCTCCAAGGATGAAATATCAACTAGTGTGTTGAATAAATGACCTCCTACCATTTCTATATAGGTCAGAGGGGATATTGGAATGAGATAGATAATAAAAAAAATTAAGAATACCAGAGATCTGATGGATTAGTGTCAACATGATTGATGCACGGAAGCTCATGAACATGAGATGGTTGATCAGGAAAATGAAAAACAATAGAAATCTTAGACTCTTCTATTTCCCTTGGGATGAGAGACATGAGAGATGTTGTGGTGTCTACAAAATGATTATATAAATGCGAGATGGTTTGGATGGTATAAAAGATGAAGGATTCAAGAAGAAAGTTGACAATTTCCTTATATTTTTGAAGGACCTCATTTTTGCATTGATAGATGCCCTTGACTCTATTGATGATAACTTGGGAATCACCATAGCTGTTAAGGATTTGGATGCCAAGCATGACAACAAATTTAAAACCCAAAATAAGGGCTTCATACTCAGCCATGTTATTAGTGCACTCAAAGTTAAGTTTATAAGTGATAGGGATATGAGTATCCCAAGGAGGAATGATAGTTACACATGCACATCCCCCTCGCTAAAAAGCTTGGATCCATCAAAGAAGAGTTTTTTTCTTAAGGCAAGAAAATTTCATGATCGATAGTGTTACTAGATTCTTCTGGAAATTTATCATGAGGAAGGGGGTTTTCAGGAAGAGGGGCATTATCTATCTTGATCTACAGATAGGTAGCCCTTTGATTGATTTTTGAGAGATGAACTCTCGGTCAAAACTCGGTCATGAGTATGAGCCATCCAAGTGATGGGGTCATTATGATAAGGCTTAGAATGCATGGTTTTGAGAATATGGAAACTGGTGATGACATAAGGTTTTTTGATCAAGAAGATAGCTGGAGAAACTTAGAAGTAGTGCTAAGAAAAGAGCATAACACAGCTTTTTAGCTTCATTATAGTGGGTCTTGTAATTGTGAAGGGTACGACTAATGAAATAAATGGCCTGCTCTATACCTTTCTTATGGTGATGTGCCAATATGGCACCCAAGGCATGATTGGTAGTAGAGATATAAAGATAAAAAGTCTCCCCTTCAAGCATGAGGGGAAAACTTAGGTAAGGATAGAAGATAATGTATTGAGGTCTACAAAGGAATTTTGGAAATTATCATCCCAGTTGAAGTCAATGTATTTGCAAAGAAGATAATGGAAATATTGGCAACATGGTCATAAACTTGACAAGACAAAGCGAGTGAACTGATGGAATTGGGCCTTGAAAACTACAAAATTTCTTTATATTCAGAAGGAGGAGGAATCTCGAGGATGGATTTAATTTTTGTGGGGTCAACTTTAATAGGGTCCTGATAGAAACGACGAAGCTAAGGGGCTTGCTAGTTAACACTCTAAAGACAAACTTGGTTTTCATTGAGATGGATGAAGAAGAAGATAAGACGCACTCAAACAGGATTTCAAGGATAGTAAAGGTGATTGCACGTTGATTCTTTGGATTTACCTAATAGGTCATCAACATAGTCATCTACTATTGTCTTATGGATAAGATCATGTTAAGATACATAAGTCCATGGCATGTGTTGATAGGTGGCTCCTCACGCATTATTCAAACTAAAGGGCATGACGTGCGATAATAGAAAGTCCTCTAAGGAGTGATGAAATAAGTCTTATAATTATGGTATTTTTGGTACAATGAGGATTCTATTGTCACCCTAAAAAAATCCATTTATAAGAGAAAGAATCTCATGGCCGCTGGGTAATGTCGATGAGTTGATTGATATTAGGAAGAGTTAAAGTCATTTCTAGGTCAAAGCAAGGTTTAAATCTCGAAAGTATAGTACAAATACAGAGCTTTCTAGAAGATTTAGAAACATGGGTACGATGTTGGAAAACCATTACGGATAGTCAATAGGAATGATGAAGTTAGCTGAAGAGAAGGCATTACAAATCCTATTTAATAAGGAGGAAAAATCGAGGGTGCATACGGTGCAAGGATTTTTCTTAATTGGCTTCAGCTTTAGGGATGGTGAATGATTTTATGGACAATGATAGAAAAATTGAGGCCTCAGCATGTCGGTGTACAACCATGAAAAGGCTTGGATATGTCTAGAAAGAAATGAAAGTTGAAAGACTTCAAGCTCTTGAGGATCAAGGGATTGGCCTACTTTGAGGATGCAGGTATCTTTCGAAGTTCCAATTTTAATTTGTCAACGGTGGATTCATTGAGAAGGGTGGACGTGTTAGGTGGTAAGGTGTTATGAAGATATGAATCTTCTTTCCCCCATTTAAGAAAGGATGGAATCATCATCGATGAATTAAATAACATCAATGAATAGGAGTATATTCCTCTACCATATCAAAAAATTCAAGAGGGAGGGAGAAAATTTCATTCTCACACTAAAAAGTTCAGTGGTCCCAATAGTGATTGTGGAGGTTAAAAAAAAGATAGAGGATATGGACACAGTTTCATCTATATCCATAGCCTCGTGGGATGGAGAAAAAGGAGGGATCGATGTTCATAAGGGATAAAGACGGTGGGAGAGGGTCAGAAGATTTTTCTTTAAAACCCAATCCAAATTTTTCACGAGGATTTTGAGATATTGGTTAATGAAGAGATTATGTGCATGCCTTGTTCATAACACCCCATTCTAAATCATGTCCATGCGCAATGATGGAGATATCTATAGGAAAAGGAGTTTTTGTAAATAAATTTGAATCTGTTTGTATATGGTTTTGTGTGTGGTTAAGTTTCAATGTGAGAAGAACTGCAATCAAAGCCATCATAGATGAAATTGGTATGAAGATGAGGTGGTCCGAAAGAAACAATATCTCTGAAAATCAGGTGGATACATTGGAGGTTTTTTGTTTCTGCCAAGTTGATGAGGTATGGGAGAAGCATTGAAGGTAAGGAGGATGATAATCCCCCAACTAGATAGATGATCCATCACTTTATCTTTAAAGTCATCATTGAGAAGCTTAGATGCGGAGATGGATCAGCTAGTGGATGTCTTTAGAAGAATCATTGTTTGGGGAATGAGCACGTTATTAGTTTGATAAGTCATGTGAAATTATTTAAATGGAGGATTGATTGTTATCTACAGGGAGAGTTAGGATTTTCCCCTCATGTTCATATTTGATACATTGATGAAGGGTGGAAGAAATGAAATGCATGGCGTGAATCCATGGTAATCCAAGCAAGAAATTGTATTGAAACTACACTTCTATGCTATAGAATACTTCATGGAGGATCTTTTTCACCATACACAGTATAGGAAGAATAAAAATGCCCATAGTGAGGGCAAAAAACATTATTAAAAGCATGGAGAACTGCATGGATGATTGGGTGACAATGGAATTAGGGAGCTTCATTTGATCAAATGTGTTGGGATGAGATGTCTGTTTATGCTAGCTTCATTGTCAATCATAGAATGACAGTTGAATGCATGTCATTGAAACACATAGTGATTAAAAGTGGAAGGTCGTGATCTTCAGGTGATATGTCAGGAATTTCATAATTTTCCAAAGATATGGCATAGGAAGAAGTAAGTATCCAAAAAGGGCCACAAAAGGCTGAGTCTCATCGCTAGGAGTATGGATACACTTAAGAGCTTCAATGAGATATTTTCTACGATTAGGGGAACTTGGGATGAGCTCATAGAGTGACATATTAACTGGGGGCTTGATGTAGATTGTTCTCGAAAATAATTTATTCAATGCTAGCAGATTGTGGGGTAGTTAAGATAGACATTTTGGCTTTTAATGAAGAAAGGGGGTATATTAGACTCATTAGAAGAAGCGGGCGGGGGGTTGACAACAAAACTTTAGACTTAGATTGAGTAGGAAGGTCGAGAATCATGTGGGTGGGAATAAAGATGGCCATCTAAACAACATTAATGAAAATAGAGGAGGAACCTCTTTACGAGAGGTCATGTTTGGAGGAGGGATGAGCGACGAAGGTATTGGATGAGTGAGGGAGTCTTAGAATTTATGGTGGATGAATATCATGGGGTGGGGAACTGAGATCGGTAGGTGGGATAGGGTGATACCCTTTGATGAGAAGACCATATTATTGAATGAGATTATGAATGATAGTTTAGAGGTCATTATAATATTTGGTATCATGTCTTGGAGCACGAAGATATGCAAAAAATTATATTAGAATCAAACCATGAAGGTTTAGGTCCATGTGAATCAAAATACTCAATGGAGGAAGGGTGATTTCAAATTCTTGAAGCAAGCATTGGGAGATTTGTCTTGTAGGGGACCAACGATAGTTTTTGAAGTAGAGGTTATAAATACATTGGATTTGAGAATGGTGGACAAAGGTAGATGAGATGATTTTATTTGATGAGGCTTTATGGGAGCATTTGATTCTGTCTTAGAAGAAGAAGGAGGTGATTGTTAGTTTATTCTAGTTTTGATGATTAGTGACTTAGATGATTTGGATTTTAATTTAACAATTGGGGATGTGGATGATTTTTAAGATGGATCAGATTGGATTTGAAAGAAGGATTGGATTGTTTTGACTTGGATTTATTGATAATGGGGGTCTTGGATGAAGGTCCGTGGCCCTAAGATGGATGGGGATGCACTCCTAAGAGTGATGATGTGACTATAGATTGCTTAGGAGGGTTATTCTTGGGAGGAGTGAGATCAATTTTTTTTGTGGATGTATGAGTGATTTCTGAATGGGTACGCCAAGATTCTTAGTCTTTGGTTGTGTGGGTTTTAGGTAGGAATGATGAATATTTCAACTGGGGGTCCTCTTGAGATAGAATTATATGATGTGGATTGTGTTATAGATGAGGATATCATAGGTAAAAGTGGTTTATGAATGATGCACTTGATGAGATCAAGAGGAGTTGCAGATTTTTAAGGTCTCAGATTTATTGATGTAGAAAGGACTGAACTTGTAGATAGTGCGAGAGTATCATTTATGATTTCATTAAGTGGGGGTGTTTGTGTAGTATATATTTCAAGGGATGGTATGTATTTAGATATCGATTCAAATGTTTATGTGGGTATGCTCAAATTAGTGGATGTAGTTGATGTGGAAGTGGGTATGGATGTAGGAATGTGTGATAAATATGTTAAGATGGGTATTAGAGTAGATGTGGGTGAAGGACCAGATGAAATAGATGAATGTAATGGTAGATATAGATGGGGAAGTGGGTGTAGTTGAAATTGATGTGGATGTGGTAGTTGTGGATAAAATCGATGTAGATATAATAGGTGTAAAGATGGGTGTGGATGTTGATGAAGTCATGGGAAGAGAAGAAGAGTTTGAAATAGACGTAGGTGTACCAGATGACAAGATAATGGGCATAGGTGATGGTGTTGGTTCTTGATTTACTATATTTATTGTGTGGGTGTTAGGTTTTTGAGATGTGGGGGGTGGAGTTTGATTTGTAGGCGGATGATTGGGGAAAGGTTGTTTAAAGACATCAAGAGGCTAATTAGGTGGTGCATTAGGATTATCTACTTGAAGGTCACCACTGTCTATAAGTTTTTGAACAAGGTATTTAAAAGTGCGTCACTTCTTAATGTCATGACCACAAAATTGATGATACTCACAACAATGTTCCTCACGATACCATGATGGTTTGGTCCATGAAATTATCGAAAGGTCAAATGGGAGGAATATGAATAAGATGGACCATCATTAACTTGTTGAATATTAAACTATAGGATTCCCCAAGAGGGGTTATAGTTAGGAGGATATCTCAGAGATATTTGTGGGGTTTCTATACGAGAAGTAGATGTGGAGGAATATTTGACCATGATAACGTTAGTGGCATTCTTATATTTTTCACCATGCGTAGAGGACTTAGTAAACTCATATTTAGGATTATTTGATCAAAGTTTTAGGTGGCCTTGCTCAAGGGTGCAAAGTTCAAGTCTATGAGCCATGGTAAATGCATCTTCAAAGGTTTGGAATGATTGTATTTGAAGATTATAGGAAATATTATTCACACAAGACCGTGAAAAAAGTTTGATTAGTTAAGTCTGTGAAAGGGAGAATGATATTTGGTTTATTATGCCTTGCCATCTAGTGACAAAGTATGTGATGGAATCATTATCAAACCAGATAATGGCATTGAGCACATGGATAGTGATGTTACGCGATGATATTGATTTAAAAGTGTTATAGGAATAATTGTGTGAGTTGAGTGAAGGAAAATAATCAATTTTTTGGCATACTATTGTACCAATCCAATGTGGGTCAAGCTAACAACATGGGGAATGTGCGAAGCGTAAGGTCTTGATCGTGAGCGATGAGATAACATGCATGTATAAAAGTACGAAGGTGTTGTTTGTAGATCCTCCCTTACTATTGAACTTAGGGAACTTTGGGAGATCCCAATGTGGAGGATAAGACTTTATGAGAACTAAATGATTGATGGGCTCATTAAAAATTTGGATCATATGACAATGTTGTTTTGGATCCCAATGTAGTAGCTTCAAGGTTATCCATTTTAGTCAATAAAACATACATGGGGTCGTTAAATTGACGAGAAGTTAAAGGATGCGGTGGTGAAATATAAAAAGTAGATGGGTTAGGTTGTTGATAAGGTTGATATGTTTGAGGATGAGTAGGTATTTGTGAAGTTAATTGATAAGGGAGAACGTAATTGAATGGATTCGATTGAATGGGTTGGGATATATGGTGTTGAGAGATGGGGATGTGATAATATTGATGAGATTGATTTGTTTTTTGAGTGATGAGGACATTAAATTGGTTTGATATAGGATGAGTTGGGATGTAGGTAACGGGGGGTTGGGATGCTTGAATAGATTAGTTGGAAAGTATGCAATGAAAGGAAATTTGAAGATGATGTTGATGGGTTTACATCAATTTAGAAGGATGGGACTATGAAGAGATCACATTTCATGAACATGGGAAGTGTAAATAAGGGGTGAGGTTGGATTATGTTGTTTGGATGTAGGGGGAAGAAAATGAGAATCTTTTAATGATTGGATGAGAGTACTAATAAAAATAGTGGGTGAAGAGGTGATGGGAATAGAGGAAGTAATAATAGTGTTAACAATGAGACAAATTAGGGGGAATGGGCACCACCAAGTGAATTGTTTAGTGGGGATGAGGGTTTATGGAAGAAGACTTGATGAGGGTCAAGCTCATGTTGTGCCATGGTAAGTTCATTCACATCTCTAGAGAAGAATACAACAAGTTATGATGTGAAGACTTGGGTGGACTTAGGATGAGAATGATACGCATAAATTTATTGAATATGTGGGCCATTGATAGAAAGTTTGGTATGATTATGAAGAAGATAGTCATGAAGAGCAACTAGGTTAGCATCAAAAATCTCCTAATATTTCCGCAAATCCATGGGGAATGGTAGGAGGCCCAAAATATTTGATAGAAGTGGAAGATGGGGGTGTAGCTGGTCTAGATGGGATGGATTGGTGATAAATAAAGGGGTTGATCTCAACATGAGTGTTAGGTTGGATGACATGAGAGTCTTGAAAAGGGGGAATGGTAACCATAGGTGGAGTAACCACATAATAATTAATCAAAGGGGTGGATAAAATGATTAGAAAGGGTGGAAGTTTGCTGGGAAACAATATTAGAAATAGGAATGTTGTTAGATGACATGGTTTGTTTCATTTTTCTTGCTTGGGAACATGTGATAACGGGCTTGAAACAAAAAATAAAACAAGAAACTATGTTGATTTTCTAATCACATCAAGCAAGTCACACAACAAAGTTTTAGTTATCTTGATTATTAAAGATGAATGAAAAGAAAGGAAAATGGGCTCAAAGGGAACATAGGAAATGATGAAACTATGGATGGTTTTAGGTATTTTTAGATGGAGTACTCGATATACCCAAATGTTCCGTGAGGCTCGAATATGTGATGACTATCGGTACAAGGCCTGATATTGTGGCTTACCCCCACACATCACATACCATAGGGATAAGGGTGTTGTGTGCTTAGCCAATATACTGATAGAAAAAAAATTGTAACGCATCCAGAACACCATGACGGATTCCCTATTGGGTGATGAAATCCCAATAGTTCAACCTAGAAGGAGATATTTAAGATGTGTAGTTTTGATACGTGTGTTTTGGATGTGTGTGATAAGAGTATATGCAATGAATTAACCTCCTACTTAAACTATATTTCCAAGCAAGTATGAAGGTTATTTTTAGATCCAAAATGAAATGTTATATTCGATGAAGGAAATCAAACGAGGAAGAGAAAAAAAATGCAAAAGGAAACAATAGAGAAAATTGAATAATACCTAAATAATGATTTTCTTTTTTATATTTATTTTTTTAAGAAAGCAAGAAAATCGAAGCAAAGTAACCGATGCACACAAACAAGAAAGCAACAATCATCCCGCATGAGGCTAGTAGAAGATGGATAAAAGAAAAATAAAATGAAAAACAAATGAAAAGACTCACCAAAGAAGGGTGTGTCCCACCGGGTGTGCCAGAATGTTCAACCAATTTTCTCGCCTACCTAGTTTAGATTAGTGAAATCATAACAAAGAAAATGAGTAACTTCATGTATGAGAGGTTATAAGGTACATCTGGATGGCATGATGATGGATACATGCACAAAAGAAGAAATCCTCTTCGTGGAAAACAAAGTGACCTACACAATAAAGAGAACTCAATAGAAAATGGTTTAGTATATAGATGGGTTTGGTTTCCCGAAAAGTACAAGGTCCTGAGAAGTGAAGACTTCCTAGGATGGATGTCAACCCATGTTTTAAATAAAATATAAATAAACAAAATGATTGATAAATTGGATGTAGTAGATAACTGAACTGAAACAAAAAACATGAAATGTTCTAGATATATTAAAGATGTAGATATGATCTAAATAGATGCAAATTAATTCAAACTTAGGTGGATTGACAGAATCCTGAGATTGGGACAAGATAAGAAGAAAAAATAAGACCTGTAGGGGATTCGTGAAGCTAGATCTGAGGTTGATATGAAATGGAATGATGTAGAGCTAAAAAAATAACATTGCAAAATGATATGGATCTGGATCTGACACAAAGGATGTAATAAAATTATGAAGAGAAATATCTTCTTGATAGGGTCGAAAATGAGCTGGTCCTGATCAACGGAAAATGGATCTGATGAAGTTGGGATCTGAAGCTGTAAACATGCAAAATGGAAATATTGAAGGATCTGAAGGATTTATAGACTAAGAAAAATAGAGAAGGGACATATTGGATGATAAATTAAAAAAAATACAACTTGGGTTGACGAATGGATCAGATCTAGGGATTGGATTGAAAAGAATACATGGAAATGATGATCTGTAGATGATGATGAACCTAGAAAAAATGCAGAGGCCAAACTTATGTATTACCGAGGAACCTATAAAAATACTGATGGGGAAAAGGTGATGAAATGGAAAGGGTGGATCCAAGCATACAAGATAGGCAGGAGACTTGGAATCTCTAAAGGGTTAAGCAATATCTCTAGAAATATATCTAAGATGATGATAAAAGATGGAAAAAACAAGCATGAAATGAAGGAAAAGTCGCAAGAAATATCAAAGTCTCCAAAGTTGCATCTTGAGAAAAGGAGGGGGAGTGTCATATTTATAGGATTGAAGGCGACCCAGATGGGTCGCTAGAGACTATGAGAAGCCATCGATTTGGGTGGTGAAATGATTCCCAACTCGAGGAAAAATGGGCCTAACGAAGTAAGATTAGGATTAGGGTTTCAGGTGATCATGACAAGATAAGGTTGCCTAGGGGAGATAAAATGGTAGGTAGGAGGTGGAAAATATTAAACAAGTCAAGGGGGATCAAATTATTAAATGAGGGCCTATGGAGGATAAAATGGAGTATTTAGGGAGGATAAATAGTAGATGGGGATTTAGAATTTAATTAAAGATGATTAGGGATGATAAATTAAGGATATAATTAGGATGGGATTAATATGGAAAATAATGATTAAAAAAATAAATTGAATTTAGGAGGGAAAATGGGATTTGAGTGGGAAGAGAGATGTGTATGTATGATGACGACAGTGAGTGAATGCGGGGTGAAGGACTAGCAATACCAAAAATTGGTGTCTACAACGACTCTTCCTTCCATGTCTTAGGTGTTTTATTGAAAATTTGAGCTCTTTATCCTCAAACCACCTCTTAGTTTTCTCTAATGAAATCCTTTTTTGACATATCATGTTAATCTCACTACCGCAATAAAAAAGGTTCCGGTAATGAAACCAAAATGTTTCATAACACTCTAATCATTGGCATTTCACTTGAGGGTTCCCTTAAATTCTCACACTAAGTGACAAGATATTAACAAGTCCTTTCCATTTTGGGATACTATAGCTAATAGGATTCCTAGCTCCATTAATGGAGATCTACTAATCCAAGTATATTCAAAATAGCACACATTTAACATTTATCAAAAATCACGCCCTTTTCCTTATTCCAAGGAATCTAAACATTAAAAATAGTTAGATATACCATTATTTCCAAGAGCCAAAATATAAGATAAATGATAGAAATACAAATAAATCCATAAATACCACATATATCCATTTTTTTCTAACATATCTTGGATACTATGCTTTCTCAGTCAAAGTACATGATCATGATTTTTAGTCAATTTAGAATTCCAAATCTTAAAAATAGGATTGAGGCACACTTTTATAAAAATTAATCCACGCCCTGATCCTACTGATCATATCCTAAATAGTGATTAAGATTTTAATACTCGTTATTTTCTCAATCGAGTCTCTAAATAGTCCTACCAACTACTTTATCTCATTCGTCAGTTATCTTTCACTCTATTTGTTGCTAAATTATTGTAAGTTGAACTTTTTGAATAACGTTGACCTCTTATTGATTGTGAGCCATGAAATGTTCTCTCTTTATGAATTTCATGTTGTTTGATAGTTTGGTATATACTACCTTTTTTCACGTTCGTTGATTATGGTGCTAGAACTTCATGTGCTTTATGAAGCATGTGATTTGGTACTTTTTCAAAATTGATGGCCAACGAGTGGTAGTGAAGTTGGTGGTTTGTAATGTATGATCATAAATAATGAATGGAAAACTTTTATCTTGACATCCATTTGATTTTCATGTGATGATTTCAACATTGATGTCTATTTGACTATCACTTAAAATATTTTCCTTTTCCCAAAATAATTTTTGTATTTTTAAACAAATAACACAATATATGTGAATATACTATCTAAACAAGTGAAGAAAAGTCCTTAGTAGTACTAACACCTAAGTCTTAAATTGTTTTATTTTCAATGATTATTATTTTTAAAAATCCATAAGATCTAGAGAGTTTATTTCTTTATTCATTTTTAAGAGGGAGGTCATAACCCTAGTTCCATTCCTCATTCCTACTAATCAAATCCTAACTAGTTGTTAAGTGTTGTTATCCTTGTGATTTTCTTAGCGGATTCTCTAAGTAGTCTTGCTAACTACTTTTTGTCATGTGTCAACTATATTCCACTCTATTTGGTGTTAAAATTTGTAGGGTGCATTATTATATGAGATTATTGTATTATATATTGTTTATTTTCTAGTGTTCATGGTATATTTTAAAAGGAAACTATTATTTGAATTACTCATATATGTAAACTTGCATCATTGATAAATAACTGAAAGCCTGAAAGGGGATTCTATTATAAATACTGCTTATTTGAAAACTCATGAGAGTGGTTAAGTATTGTGAAAGGGATGAAAACCAATAAATGATGTTCCCCATGTCAAATATAAATAAAACATTAGAATGATTAAAGTAATGAAGAACATTAAAAGGCTAGATAACAGAGATAAAACACTTTCCTACCTTTGATAGATTCATTTTCTTGGGACAAGAAAACTATTTAAGTATAGGAAAGTGTTGGAGGGATATTAAAACCTATGAACTAACTTGATGTATTTTGTATATGGTACTACGATAATGGAATATATAATGTATATGTATGTCATAAATAAGACAAAATGTTGAATGTGTAAAGCTCCTTTAGCATAGGAAAAAAATATGTAAAGCTCTTATAGTGTAATATAGGAAGATAAAGGGACCGAAAGGTTTATAATGCCTCAAATTGTATGAAAGGAAGTAGGAAATTTTGCAAGGGGTTGGTTAGTTAGATTTGGTTATTGGTTTAGAATGATAATGGAATTTCATTATTGTTTATCTTTCTTTGTAGTTTGCATGTTTCTAGTTTTGTGTTTTTATGTTCTGTAACTTAGTGTGTAATTCTTAGAATGTGATGTTTGTTTAAATTAAGTATTATTATGCATTGTTTTAAGGTTTGTAAGAGGAATAATATTGTAAAAACATTATAATACAACCTAGCATGTCTTGATGAGTGATTTTAGGGACAAGTACTAACTCATCTCATCCTAAATTTCTACACATGATACCTTGACTTCCCCTTTTACTAGGCCTACACTTCATGTCACCCCCTCCATAAAAACACCATTAACTTTCCCATGTGTGAAGGGGTTTACCTCGTTATGGATAAATTTTCAATCCCCCAATCCATCAACATATTAATCATGAGGGGGAATAGATAAAACATACACACCTCTTGGAATGTGTAAGAACTAATAACCTACCTCCTCTGGACGCAAGTAAGATGATATTGAAAAATAAAAAAAATAGCTCTATAATATATCTCTCCACCATGAATCCACTTTGAGGGTCCATTTTTTATTCAATTTCTATAACTTCTCTATATTCTCGGCACTCCGTGCATAGTAGTGTCTACTATTAATCCCTTTTTTAAGAGTATAAGCCTATAATCATATGTGAACATGATAAGGTATCTCAAAAAATAATATCTCACTTAAGTTATTATGTAGCTCATCTTGTACCATTTTATTTAGACACTTCCTTTCATGACTTGGGTGCTTCATTGAAAATTTGATCTCTTTCTCTTCAAACCACTTCTTATTTTTCTCCAATGAAATCATTTTTGACATATCATGTTAATACCATCACCATAATTAATAAGGTATCGATAACAAAACCAAAGTTTTAGTTTGAATTATTACTATTTGTCTAGTTCTTCCTATAAAATCATTGTAACACTCTAACCATTGGCATTTCACTTAAGGTTTCCCTTAAGATCTCGCCTGAAATGATGAGATATTACCAATCCCTTACCATTTTAGGATAATATGGATAGATTTGTTCATGGATCTCTACTAATCTAGGTATATTTAAAATAACATGCATTTAACATTTATTAGAAATCGTGCCATTTTCCCTATTCTAATGAATCTAAACACTGACAACAATTTGATATCTTAAATTCATTCCATAATTCATAATGAAATATGAATTATAGAACAACACAAATTATCATATCAATACCACATATATTCATTTGTTACTTTCATAGCTTTGTTACAATGTTTTCTTAATCAAAGTACATGAACATGATTTATTTTTTAGTTCATAAGCATAGTCTTACTTTATTTTACTGATCAACTCCTAACTAGTTATTAATATTTTTTTATACTCATGATTTCTCAACTAGTCTCCAAATAGTCCTAATAACTAGTTTCTCTCATGTGTTATTTTTCTTCCTCTCTATTTAGTGTTAAATTTCTATAGGTTACACTCTGTGAATGACATTAACCTGTTGTTGTTTATGACCCATGAAAGGAGCTCTCTTTATGAATTGCATATTGTTTAATAATGTGGTCCATACTACATTTTTCTTGTGGCTTTCTTATGGTTTCAAAATAAATGTTGCATCCATTTGAATTTCATGAAGTAACTTCAACCCTAAATTTGAGAACCATTTGATTATCACCTAGAATTTTTTCCTTTTCCTGAAAGACTTTTTCTATTATTAAACAATGAACAAAACATTTAACATGAAGATATTATTAATTTTGTTCTTAAAAAAGTGAAAACAAATCCTTAGTATTAATAATAACTCACAAGTATTAGTTTGTTTCATTTTCAAAAATCCTTATTTAAAAAAATCCATAGCCTAATAAATATGTCATCAAGTTAAATATGTATTTCCTTAGTATAACTATATAAATTTTCACTGGAGATGAGTATTTCCTTAGTGTAACTGAGGAGTTGTGAAGTATAATGTTATGATGGGATTTATTTCTGACATAATATAAATAATTTTTATATTGTTTATCGCATCCTGAAATTTCAGTATGTTTTTTTGAAAGGATAAGTCGTAAAATTTTGAATGGTTTATGAAGGCATGGGAATAAGCCCTATTGTGTAGCTGAGTATGCAGCTAAAAATGCATATGTATATCCTGAAAAGGATATACACACTTATGCGTAGTTACATGTGCAACCACACAACAACACTTGTTCCCCAACATTCGTAAAACACTTAGCATTTATGACGTATTCTTGTTCTGCTTGCTACTTATATGTACTTATATTTTGGGGTATAATGATGCGATGCATGGTTGGATTGGTTGGTTTCTGTACCTACAATAAATATGGATGTACACCTTACGGGGCTGTGTGTGCTATGATTTACTTACTCTACATAGAGTAGGATAAATTCAATGATTGATGTACAATTGACTTGCTGCAAGGTTATTGATATACTGGTATATCTCACTTCCTAGAATAAATGGCCTGCTAATAATGTTAAATTATGTAGGTGTAATGTAAAACTTGGTTATACTTGGCTATAGAGTATCATTTCAGAATTAAGAAATAATTATGAAAGACTAAAATTTATAACTCCTTTTGGCTATATGATGGTCATTGACCTAAAATGGTAAGATGACATTCAATTGGAACATGTAAACCATTAGTTCATCAAGGTAAAGGTTAAGTTGATTAAATGATATTTAATCAATAAGTTCAATGCAATTCCTTTTACACAAAGAAAATTCTAACTCAGTATATTGAGTTTGATTTCTTACTTGACTGCTATAATGAGCTTGATCAAAGATTATATAAAGTATTATTTAATAACTGATCGACTAATTCATCACTAATAATGGTAATGAAGTTGTTTGTGATCATCGTTTTTGACTGATCGTAATGCCAGGATAATTTATTATTAACCACATGGATGAGGTTGGCATTAGAATTAGGGAAAAGGTGATGCAACCGTGAATGGGATATGACCATGGGTTATGTCCCTTGGTTGTTTATGTTTATAAGATCTTATTGAATTTCATTTTAATTGCTAAGGTATATGGGCATTTTATTATTACCGTGGGATAAATAATTGCCCGACCTCACCATGCAAAATCTTATGATTTAAATTGGATTTCATGATTTTTTTTTGGTCGACCCACATAAATGAATAGTTACAAGGTTTTGATCCTATCTTATGGAAAACAATTGTAAAGTTTGGGTTATGGTCAATATTGACCAAGGCAATAATTGTTTAAATTGAAAAATCCTTCAACCGATCGAATTATAACTCCCTGCATATAATTGGAGGTTTTAATGCTTAAATTTTTGGTTTATGTTTATTGGTAGCAATAAATTTAAACCATATTCACATGTAAATTATTTGATGTTGATAGATGGTTGGTTAACGACCTGAGCATGAAAAAGGGGTTAAAAAGGTTATTAACATGCAAGTTGGTGAATTAAATTGGTTACCTCCAAATATTAGACCACTCAGTTTTTTCCCCACCGCCATCCTCGAGCGGGAAAGTAGGAAATTAATTGAAGCCACTTACATGGCACCGAGAACCATTAATAACATTAAAAATCTTGAAAGAATCATGAAGCTTTTGGAGGAAGCTAGGTACATGCAGGTTCACTCTTTATATTTTTGGGTATGGTTTTTGATGGGTTTATTTTGGAAATCCATGCGTAGATATGGATGCTTTAACACCGGTTAATCTAGAGTTATCCATTGTGTAGTTGTGCATGGTTATTTTGGTCCGCCATAAATTAGGTGAATTATTTTCAAAGAAAAAAAAAGGGTTATCTGGGTTCAAACTTCATGAGTTATGCTACTCGAATTTCTAGAAATTTTGAAGGATTTTGTGGGGATGGTTGCATGCTTTGAGAATTTTATTTAAATGGTAAAATTTTTGTATGGTTTCTGTTCCGTAAGTTTATGGAGGACTATTTTTTAGCATAAAGTTTAGATTTGTGGAGAAGTAGTTTTAGAGTGTTTGCTGGGTATTTAACAAGGAGCTCACTAGCTCTCACGCATGGTTACACTCTTCTTTGTCTTTCCTTTTCAATAAAAATTAATAGAATAGTTTTCTGGGCGAATTTAATGATAGTTGGAGTCTTGTATGGATAAAAGTGTGGTTAATTAAATAATTACAAAGTGGGTGCACGTATTTTATGATCCCCAGTATAATATAGGTTGATGCATATTGTTTTCTTGAGGTCAAGCATGGTTCGAAGCATTTGATAGTGCATATCTATCATCTTATATGTTTGGAACTTATTTGGATTTAAAAATGGGTTTCCTAATTCAATCATGTATAGGCAATACCGATCCATGGAAATATAGTTCATACATGAAGTTGCATGTTTTAGATGATAATTTTGGGAAAACTGAAAAACATCTTATTTATGTTTGTTGGTACTTGTATCATCCCTTCTATAGAAGTTGAGATTTAGTTATTGATTGTTTAAATGATTTTAAATAATCTCAAGCTGTGATATGTCAGCGTTTGGTAATGTGTGCTTCTTAAGAGACTTTGTCAAATTTATTTGATCTTAATATGAGTGAAATGGATTTCTAGATTCTATGAATACCAGATAGGGATATGGGTCAATGTTGTTAGGCAATATTATGAAGAGAGATCTAATGCATTATACTTATTAGTGCTATTTCAAGGTATACTAGTTTGATGGTGTTTATAAGATTGTAATCGTCTACCTTATTTCTGAGTGTCAAGTGAATGTTGAAGAAGTTAATGATTAATGTTATTATTTAAGAATATCAGTTAGGTTAATTTGTTGAGATATATGCAAGATGCATGCTCACTATGAATATATATTCCTATTACTTCTATGTTTTAAATCTTGACTGTGTACTTATATATATTGGAAGGAAATAAGTACAAATGCATATTTATGAATAAAACAATATCAGGTTCGGTTAGATGTACTTGAAAAGGAAAGTATGTTGTGGAAATGTTCATGTATGAGTTAACAACCTAAAGGGTTAGAATTAGAAGGAAAAATATTGTCTCTTATTTTGTTTGTGCTAACAAGTATGCTTACCGATCTAGCTTGGGTAATCTAGAAACAATTGCATTAATTAGTTGTTGAAAATAAATGGGTTTAAAGGATGTGTCTTGTGTATGTTGAGTTATACTAATGAGGGAAATCATACAAGTTGTTCATGGGATGAATTTTTTAACACCCTTAAACCACTATGATGAGTTTATATGATATTTTATAAATGATACTTGAATTGCTTTCATTAAAGTCAGTTATTATTTTATTACTTTGTAATGAAGCAGTTAGGTAGTGAATAGTGTAAACCATGCCAATTCATATGAACTTACCATGTTTAATCTATCATTTTAGAATACAGGTTTGAAAGGAATATCGAGTTAATTAAAGAAGGATACCATACTTGCATAGTTTATCTTGTACCATTTTTTATGAAAGGAAGGAATGTATTGGTATTAATTTAGAATGAGAATGATTTATTAGTCATTGTCAAGGCAGTTAATCTTATTTTAAATTATGAATATATTTAATAATCACTTGTGACTTTGTAATAAGAGTTATCAATTATTGATAAGTAAATAAAATTGTTATTCATACATTATGTATGTGTTTTAAGGTAATTATGTTGTTGTTATCAATAAAGTAATAAATTTAGAATGATGTTTAAAATGATAACATAACCTACTTGAAATGCTGTTATGATTAAATGAATGTATAACGAAGACAACATTACAAGAAAGAATACATGAAAATGAACTTAAGAAACAATTATTAAAAGATGTATCTTTTTGATAGATAATTATGTGATACAAATCAAATTATAAAGAATCAAGGAAAATCTTATTGCTGTCCCTTGTTGGTAGCAACTTTTACTATAGAAGACTTAGGTATACCTGATTCTAAGAAAAATACTATAAGCATGTTTGTATGATTTAATCAATACAAAAGGGATATTGTTATCTAACATTAACAACATATAATTACATGATTAAGTATCATCGTTGTATGATCGAATATGTCAATACAAAACAAAGTACAAAGGTACTTGTGTTTGCATGAAGAAGGTACAAATGTACATATCTTTCCTAGGTAAACTAATGGGTATTAATGAATTTTAACTAAGGCTGTGAAACCGTTTCAAGTCTTGTACTTGAATGAACCAATCTCTAAATTATAAAATGATATAGTTGACGAACACACGGATTCAGGTACATACTCATGCAATGTCTTTTGGAGATCATTGCGTATCTATAACGTGGATTGGATATTGTCTTGAAATTTAGATAATCTATCTATAAGATGAAGGCACACATTATCGTAAATGAGTAATCTAAAATACTTAACTATGAATTTAATACTAAGTAAGGAACGAAAACAAATACCGATACTATGAATGAGATGATTGTGTGGTGAATGTAGGGACATATTTCATGTGGCTTATGTGCAGTCACAAAACCAGGCTTGCTAGCATAATGCCCAAAACTATGGCCATAGTATTGCAAATGACTGATTGCATTTTCTATCACCATTTCTTCTTTTAATTATGTCATGAGTGGGAGTGAAGTAGGTGTATATTTTCCTAGCTAACACTAAAATGATACACATGATTCTTTGTACCTCTAAATAGATATAACCAAATGATATACTAGGTATATTGGCTCGTTAAGAGTGTTTGAGGGGGATTGATAAATATCTGCAAACCCTTGTAGTTGCATATGGTTATCATAGGTTGTTAAGATGGATTCTAGAATATTAAATCAATATTCTTGATTAATTTGTTGTGTGATGATAATCATTAAAGGCATAGTAAGTTATATTTTAATTTCTGGTTGTTAAAATGATTGAAGACATTAAGATAATTAAATGTGTACAAAAATTCCCTTAGTTTGATGAAGTGTAATTTGAGGTGTTATATTGTTTATCTTTCTCTCTAGCTTGCATGTTCCAAGTTTTGTGATTTTCCATTCTATAACTTAGTGTGCAATCTTTAGAATGTGATGTTTTTTGAACTTAAGTCTTAATGTGAACTATTTTAGGGTATGTAAATGGAATAAGCCTATAAAAATCTTAGAATACAACTTTATCATGTCCTAATGACTGATTATAGGGACCACTTCTAGCACTTCTAATAATTTTTTTATCCATAATACCTTGTCTTCTACTATTACTAGGTCAACACTTCATGTTCCCTCCTACCTTCAAAGATCATTCACTTGTACGTGCATGAATGGGCTTACCTCATTATGGGTAAATATTCAATCCACCATCATCTTAATAGTAATTTCCTGATATTAACACCCAAATTAAACAAAGATAGTGGTAAAATTTACATAATAATTTTTTTGATAAAATTAATGAGAACGAGGTTTATGTTTACATTGTAAAGGTTATTTTTATTGCATCATCATGTTACACCATATGGATTATGCCCCTGTGATATATTTATATTGTGAATATTAGTAATATGAATGTCATCTAAATTGGTGAAACCAATAACCTCTTTAGTGATGAAAATTTTGAAAATGTTGGGTGGTTTAAAGATGTACAAGGATTATTGTGTAAATCCTGGTTAAAGTCTATAAAATTTAAACAACAAGGGAAAGTTTACAAGGTTCACCAATTAATTATTCTAGCTATACTTTATGTGCCTTGTAGCACCCTTCACAAGAATGTAATAAAGTGTCTCTCATTCACTAATCTAAATTGGTTATCCAATACTAATTTTTTATAATTCCACTTAAACACATTATTCTTATATTAGTTAGTTCCAAGGTTTCAACATTTCATTTAAACAGGTAAGTCAACTTGTTAGTATAAAATTAGGGTTGATTATGATCCATTAGATCAACTCAAGCTCCACCTTAGGATTTATAAATATGTTCAAATGCCCTAAAATCCCTTATAAACGAGTTAGGTTTTCATTTCTTATTCTTTTTCCTCATTTATCCTTATTTTTATTTTACAGGTTTACCCATTCATGGAGGTTTCAAGAATTTTTTATAGGTTTATAGTTATGGCTTATACATTGAAGATACATACATTTTTTTTTACTTTTAGATACTACCAATCCAAACACCATGATTAGGATTTCAAGGTACATGTATATGTGTGTGTGCGCACACATTCATAATAAATATTTTTATATAAATAAGGGTCGTGTGTGTGCATGTGTGTACATATACGCGCATGTGTGTAGTCACAAAATCATGCACTTATTATTACATGTATACCACCGGGTATGTTATTTTATATATGGATGTTGCGTAATAAAATTATTCACTAATGACCCATCCTTTAGCTTTGTTTTCAGTAACTTAGTCATCATTGTTATTTGTCTGGTACAGTTGTCAATTGTATATAAAATTTTGGGAATCTTTTAGGGAGTCTAAGGTGTTGTAATTTGCGTGATTTTCATGTCCAGACCTATATTGGGGTGCCTAGGGTAGCACCAGGGCGACCCGAGGTGCCCTAGTTCGTGATTTTAGGTGCCCTTGTTTTCGTAATTTGTGGTCCTAATTTGTTTGTTCGATGTCGATCTTCATTATTACCACGTGCATTCCCCTAGGTTGTAGTCATAGTTTTGGGTCATTAGTGTCAAAATTTGAACATGATATCCCTATCTAAACATAACATACTCAATACATTATGTGCAGACATGTTACTAACAAGGGAAACTATCTACTAAGGCAAGGGACTACATTTGGGCATCTTCTACATCTGCATCACACAAGCATAGGGGGAAAGGGTTGTATTCTTTCTATTCCATCCACCATTTGCATTTTTACATCTAGTTATTGTCCCTACTTCTACATCATTAGCGCTAGGGAATATTAGGAAAAAAATTACACACACACGCACATAGAACTACATGGCATCTAGAATGTAGTGCAATGCTTAATCATAAGTCCACTATTGTGGTAGCTAAGGCCAGCTCAACATATTCATATGCATTTTTATTTTTAAAATTTGATGCTTTAAATAGGGTTTTGCAGGTGGATCTCCACATTACATTTACAATGACATAAGTGAACGAATTGTGACAACCATGCGATAAAGACAAAGATATTGTGACACTTCCAGAATCAGATCTTGAGATTTTCTATAGACTACAATGCCCAGATCACAGACTAGGGAATCCCAGTATCCTTCTAGGCACCTCAGTCTAGTCAGGTACTCAAATTATTCCATTCCCGAGGCCATCCAGTCATAACTTTCCTAGTCTGCACATCAACCTACTTCAGTCCAGCACATAGCGAGGTAAGTCAAACTCAGGTTAGTACCATATCCCTCTTATTTTCATTATTTCAATATATTCAAACAACAAAGTAAAATATCTAGTTTCAACATTTTAATATTGCATTTTGTTTCTATTTAGATTAAATCATAAAAATTAAATATTCTATATTTTTAGTTAATCATTTTTTGTGAACCCTACTTTTGAATACTTTACCTTTAGATCTCTTTTGATACCTCAGTGGTTAAACATGGGTCAAAGCATACAAGTGTGTCCCACTTTGTGACCATAAATATTTTAAAATCTGACTCGTAAATAAATAATTAAAAATACTATAAAAATTTAAAAAATCAGGTAAATTCTGGAATGCACCTTGGTATTTATAGCCTCTTAAAAATGCATGTTTGGTCATTTTATATGTGTTTGGTCATGTTTTGGTTGTCAGACATAGTTTGCTGAAAGTACAAAAACTACAAAAAAGTAGGACACAGTTATATGCTTTGACCCACATAGTTCTTCCTTTTCCCCCATCATGTCCCATTTTAGTGTTAATCCTATCTATAATGAGGCCGCAATAGCCAAGCTCAAAGCTTTATATAGTACCCCAATGGCTAAACCTGATGATACTCAACAAGCCCTCTTGGGGGGCCAACAACGTGTGCCAACTAGTCTTGTTGATTCTCCTATAGGTATTTTCCTTGTTGATGACCCTATTGTATTCACTCATTGTACACCATGTCATCCGGTTGCATGTGGTCCTTCTTTTAATATGCCACCCGATGATTTAGATGACTCTATCATTGATTACTTACTAGGCATTGATCCATAGTCAAGTATACATCATGAATCCTCCTCTTGTAATCCACCTACTACTATAGTTACTCCTATGTCTTCTACTACTTTTGATGGTCCTCCTCTCACATCTCATTCTATCTTGTATTCTCCTTCATATTATATGGATGATCCTATTGATAGTATTGTTAGCGAAAACATTTTTCTTTGAACTCCATCTCCTACTGATTATTATCATGAGTCTCCTTCTTTCTATACCATTGAGTGTGATTCTCCCACTCCATAGTTGTCTTCTGCTGAGGGTGCATCTACTATTGTGCATGAGTCACCACCATCTGTTGCTTCTTATCATCCTATTCCAACATCATCTATGGATCCCACTTCATCTTCGCCTATAGAAGTTCCATACCTGATCACTGCACCTATTAGGGATTGTGTTGATACTAGTCATACTATACCTCCTTCAAAATCATCTACTATAAATCCTTTGGCACATAATTCTAATGCACCTTTATCATCGGAATCCAATGTATCACCTTTTGAAATCCCTATGATCACTCATAATGGAAAAATTTAACCACTTAATACATTATTGGTAGTTTCCATCTCCTACGATCCCCTCACAGGGCATTCTCTCTCTCATGCATGTTTTAAGTCAGATCCAATATGATGTTCATGCTCTCACTTTAGAAAATAAATCCTACTATGCCTCTATCGACAAAAATTATTTGCATGGAAATCCTGTTCCTAAAAAGATTCATAATTTTTCCTTCTGTAAAGACTTTACCATTCCCACTTTCACATGTTTTTTATGGTACTAGTGACCCTCATGCTCATATCCTGCATTACCGTACGCTTATGGCATCTTACTCTAATGATCGATTGTTACTTAAGGCCTTTCACTATAGTCTTGTTGATGAGGCACTACAGTGGTACACCCATTTACCATTTGGGTCCGTTAACACTTTCTATGACATGAAGGATGATTTCCTCCACCATTTCATTATCAATAATGGCCCTAGAGTTACTTACGACCACATACCTACTCTACATCAGGGATCCTCTGAACCTATCCAAGATTATATCTTATAGTCTAATGCCTATATACACCAAATCATAATCCAACCTAGTGACTTAAAGAAGAAATTCATTTTTGTTGTGGCCTCATTTATCCACTTAAGAAACAGATACAATATGATACTTGTGAGTCATTCATCCTTTTACGCTATAAATTTATTGAACTAGAAAATATCTTCTATCCTCACACCCCATCGTGCCTACACATGTTTCTCTGCCCATTCCATCCTCTAGTCTCCCACTCACACCTCCAGTGAAACATCCTAAAAAATCACCACCTTTGTCTAAATTACATCCCCAACAAAATCAACCTACCCCTCCACCACCAGCCCATCCTTCACTGGTTCCGTAGTAAGCTACTACCCCTACCACTCCACCTCCATCATGAGAGCCTTTATATTTCTCCTCTCACACTCGACCACATGGTGTGCTATGTATATTACTTAATGACCGGTTAATCCAGCTACCCTCCAACAAGAATCATCCCCCACACTGATTACAACATTAGCATGACCAACACTATTGTAATTATCATCACATCAATGGCCATCGTGACAATGATTGTCTCATCCTACATGAGAGGATACAAAAACTAGGTAATATTGATATCATCTCCTTTGCCTCCCATGAGCGATCACTGTCTCCCTTACCTTGTCAATGTAGGCATACCTCACTTAAGTCTTCTCTGCCAGGTACTCATTTCATTCTTCACTCACCTCCGTGTCATGTGCATTCCCCACCTCATCCATCATTTCCACCATCACATTCATCGCATCCAATCCATCCACGCTATCCACCACTTCATGTTGTTGCATCCCACGGGTTTCCACAAACCTCTATATATCCCATGGTTACTCCACATGACATTCCATTTGGTCCATACACTCACGCTGCATCCATTACATACACTTCCACTGCCACATGTCATCTTGGTATTTGATAGGTGATTATTATCACCTTACCCCCCAATGACACACTTGTGTTCTTATGGTTCTTACACAACTGTTGAGGGATTAGTTCTAAGAAACTTTCATCACATGGCTTGTTGTTTCATCTATCACATTCAATCATTTCTCGATGACACACTCTTACTTACGTGGCTCATACTTGACTATTGAGGGGTATTAATTACATGATCCTATTCATTCACACGCTGGGGGCATCGTTAATCTTACCCCCCCGCCCTATTTTCATCACCCTATCTTAGTACGATTATATCACATTCTCATGCATTCATTACGGTACATTCATCTCACTATCATACATTTTTCCATTTTCATATCTATTCATACTATAATAATTACATTACCTACGTGCTACACATGTTATTCATTAAACATTTCATCAAACACATGACATTGGTTATATATATTGTCATCATTTTCCATACACATTTTTTTCTACCACTACTAACATCATCATGAAAATTTATATTCATCACATACAAATAATACACATGCTAGGAAAATAACCATAGCATCATACAACATCCATTACATCACAATAGAAAAACATTCCAACATAGATTTAACATTTATCAAAAATAGGTGTCCATACATATATCACTAATACAATCATCATCCCAAAACATTGCTCAAAACTTGGGGGAAAGGTCCCCGCATCCTATATAATAATCCCTATCAGGCCTCATTATTGTTATCACTCTTGTGTACTACAAGAGCCTTAGAAATAGCTACCTGTCCACCAATGTGATGTTGCATTTCATGGCCTCGAAAATTCTCCACCTTCCTTCGTAGCATAGTAATCTCTTTAGCGTACTCCAAAAACTAATGGTGCAAGTCGACATACCGCGCAAACACATCCTGGGCTAAGGGACCACCACCTACCACCTCTCATGCACATCGAGTCTCCTCACATGCCTCATCCCTCTCACTTAGCAACACCATACATGTTGCCACTGCTATGGCCACTTGCTCAAAGAGATGGGCATGATCACTTGCAATGTCATCAGCATGTTCTATAATCCCTTCACGTAGCAAATCATTCGGTACATTCTGTGTCAAATTATGGATAAATGTGTCTACTATCAATGACCAATAGGCATCCCTTGTAAACATAACATAAAACCACATGTTAGCTAAACACATATAAAACAATGTAGACAATCCATTAAACACTACATAAGCATACACAAATACTTACGCTCTACACCATCAGTGCCACAACGTCGGGGACACCTCCTTCCCCTTCTCTTCCATGCGGTAGCTCCATAGGACCTGTAAATATTGGGTATAATATTACCCACAAATGCACTTCCCACCACACCTGATACTCCTCAGTATACGCCGCATCATCTCCATCCACAAACGTTATCGTTTGATCTACCTCATTTGGTCCTGGTGGTATTAACTACTCTTCCTTGGGTCCCAGCCTAGCACCAGCCCTCCTAGGTTCTCTAATAGATCTCAACCATATATATGTCTCTTGGGGCACATTCTGATCCATCCCAAACTACAATGACACCCTCTCAACTTGGAAATCTCTGCCACACCCGAGAAGTGGTCCTCTAGCCACATAGTCCTCAGAATACATCGTAACTCTGTAGCATCCTCGATCAATCCCCCATAATCATGGTATGGCCTCCATATAACTGACTTAGGATCTATCCTATCTATGAGCAACATGAAGGTTTGTGTTTCCATCTTCATACTACGAACGTCCACCCAATGTCATGCATATATCTCAGATTGAGCCCACTCTCCTTGTGAACCTATAACTAGAATAAATATAGGTATGTGCTCATATGACCACACATACATAAGTGTGGTGGCTCATATACCTCCACCATGGTTATATTGTGTAAATTAATATAAGTCTATGTACTAATGAGCCAACACACACCGTGCCCATGCATATCTCGTACCCTCCTCCTCTATCCACTGACATATGTCATGCATCTTATACAAGATCTCAACACCTCCTCCCTCCATGACTATACATGAAGGAATCACCATTGCAATAAATTTCCGAAAGCGCATAACTCTACTGCAATATAGCATCCAAATTGATACAGGATTCAGTAGGTACTCGAGTCCCCACAAAATATTTTCTCATCGAGTGCATGTGTCACTCCATATCCTCCACTACCATCACAGGTACCCTTTCCCCCACAACTAATAACCACAATATGTGATATACATCCTTCAATGTGACAGTCATCTCCCACATAGGTAACCAAAATGTGCATATGTCTACACACCATCTCTCGCACAATGCAGTCAACACGGGCATATTATGGGGCACATCCCCCATCTGTGTTATAAGTTGTAGGCTGGAATGGTCCATCACATCCCACTCATCATCCGAAAAACCCAATCCAAGAAATGTGCTAAAATGACGACCACCACAGGACTCCTACAAATCAATATCCCTCTGTACACCACTAAATGACAATAAAATCAGTGTTAGAACACATTACACAACTAAGCACACTTGTTCAACATACTAGAAACAAGCATTTCCCTATTTTCCACTAAATGCACACATTCTGGACCAAGGTGCCCAAATGCAACACTAGGGCACCCAAGAACAAGACACTAGTGCCCATTTTTGGGCACTCCAATCCTAGGGGTCACTAGCGCCCTCAACGCTCTTGTCCAAGTCAAAAATGCCAAGAAAATAAAAAATCTCAAATTTTATAGAATTCAATTAAAATTACTACTATACCACACATTTTGCGAAAATTAATGCACTTACCAACTCCATGATTATACAGCAGTTACCACTCTCTCAAACCAACTAGGACGCACTGCTCTTGCTTGAGGTATATTCGCTCACTCCGTGCATAATCGCACAAAAGATAAATGAAGTAAAAAAATACCTTTTCCCTACTATTTATAGTTACTTTGCATCAATACCTTTACCATGGTCCTTATTTCACGCTTATTACCACAACTAATACGCATTACAATGTTTCACTCATATCTTGAGCATTATTACTCCGATTTACACCTCGTTTACGTCATTATTTTTAAAATTCTACCTATAAATATATTGTATACATTTGGCATGTATTTTTTCCCTTCATCATTTTCTCCCATTCACTACATACACATTTATACCTCTTTTCATTACTTTCGTCTTAGTGTCCATTCTTTTCATCACTCCCCCTTTAACTGAAAGTGGGGGAATATTATTGGGGGTCCCCCTATAATCCCCATCACATCACCATGCATCCAAACATTTTGAATCTGACACTTAATAATACATTGTGTGATATTTCATCATTAATTCCCCCTAATGACCTAATATGTGAGCAAAATACGTTTAAAAATATTCAAAATGTGATCACACAACAATTTCTATCGATTCCCCCCAACGACCTAATTTGGTGGACAGCAATAAATTTTAAAAAAAACCTTTATAATACAATTGTTCATCATTTTCTATTGGATCTCCCTTAATGACCTAACCTAGGGGAAACTAGTGTAAAATATCTCCATGAATAACCTATCAAAACAATTAATCAATCAATCAAAATCAATGTGTTCAGATCGAAAATCATATCATTCAAATCTACAAGTGGTCTCCCAAATGACCTAACTTGTAAGTTACATTCACCACTCTTTACCAAATGATATAACTTGGGAATTTATTCTATATGTTGCACTTACTTCGAGATGACCTAACTTGGGAGCCACCTCTTTCATATCACATTTACTTCTAGATGACATAACTTGGAAGCCACCTCTTTTATATCGTGTTTTCTTCCAGATGACCCAACTTGGAAGATTTCACATTGTGGTGACACCCATGGAGACAGGGCAAGATTGAATTTCCTCTATCACTCCTATATGGTTCAACTATTTAATCGAAATCATTTGGATCCAAAAATCACAAAATTTGATTTGATTTTTTCTGTAGTGGCTAGATCTTGAGAATGTAGTTAAAGATTGGATAATAACACACTTTTCTCCCTACACTCTTCCTCTAGTGGTAGGAAGCCAAAATCCTCTGATTATTCATTCGTATATGATCATTCGGGTTGGGAACTGATCACTCCTTACCCACCTATTCATCATTAAATTGTGTTTGAAACCATCGTACACCTTAATCATCACTTTCATTTAACACATGTCATCATGAAATTTTACTCTTTTTCATTACATTACATGGATCAACCCGTTGATCCATGGTTTGACACACTTTTTATAGTCCTGTCTGCACATTTCTACTACACATCTGTACGTTCTTCTATAGCATGGGCTTCTCCATCTTTTTCTCAACTATTCATCTCTATCTACTTTATGTTACCGAGTTTTATGCTCACCAACATAAAGTGGGGGAAAATATAGTCACAAAATCACGCGCTTACTATTACATTTATACCACTGGATATGTTATTTTATAAATGGATCTTGCATAATAAAAGCATTCACTAATGACCCATCCTTTAGTCTTATTGTCAGGTAGTCGATCGTCATTGTCACTTGTTTGGTACAATCATCAATTTTCTATACAATTTTGAGTGTCTTTTAGGGAGTCTCAAGTGTCATAATTTCCGTGATTTTCATCTCCAGTCCTATACTAGGGAGCCTAGGGTAGAATTGGGGTGCCCGGAGGTGCCCCAGTCCATGATTTTAGGTGCCCTTATTTTTGTAATTTTTGGTCCTAATTTTTTTGTTTGAGGTCAATATTTTTTGTTACCCCATGCATTCCCCTAGGTTATAGTTGGAATTTTGAGTCATTAGTGTCAAAGTTTGAACAAGAGATCCCTATATAAACATAGCATACTCACTACATTATGGGCGGACATATTACTATCAAGGGTAACTATCTACTAAGTCAAGGGACTACATTTGGGCATCTTCTACATCTGCATCACACAAGCATAGGGGAAAAGCGTTGTATTCTTTCTATTCCATCCACCATTTGCATTTTTACATTTAGTTATTACCCCTACTTCTGCATCATTGGCACTAGGGCATCCAAGGCAAAAAATTACACACACACTCACATAGAACTACATGGGGTCTGAAATGTAGTGCAACTCTTAGTCATAAGTCCACCATTGTGGTAGCTAAGGTCCATTTGACCTCTTCATATGCATTTTTATTTTTAGAATTGGATGCTTCAAATAGGATTTTCTAGGTGGATCTTCACATTACATTTAAAACAACATAAGTGAAGGAATTGCAAAAAAAGTGCGACAAAGATGAAGATATTGTGGAGATCTTACGATACTACCAGACTCAGATCCTGAGATTTTCTGTAGACTATAATGCTCAGATCACAGACCAGGGCACCCCAATATCCTTCCAGGTGCCTCAGTCCAGTCAAATACTCAACTTTTTCCATTCCTGAGGCCATCCAATCAAAATTTTCCGAATCTACACATCAGCTTACTTCATTCCAGCACACAACAAGGTAATTCAAACTCAGGTTAGTACCATATCCCTCTTGTTTTCATTATTTCAATATATTCAAACAATCAAGTAAAATATCTAGTTTCAACATTTTAATATTGCATTTTTTTCTATTTAGATTAACTCGTAAAAATAAATATTCTATATTTTTGGTTAATCAATGTGTTTGTTTGAGGGGATGGTTGTGTATATTATAGTGGCCCTTAGGGCCTGCATAAAGGCATTGAAGGGTTACATGAGCAAAAAAAGGGCAACAAATTTGGGTCATGCTCAAGACCCAATGACCTAAATATTGTTTAAGGGTCATGTCCTAAAAATATAGGGGGAGGGGAGTGGGTTAGTCATATCATTCATTTCCCCTCTCAATAAGGTAAACATGCACATGTGGGGGGTTGCGACCTGCACAGGTCGTGACCCCCAAGTTTTTATTTTAAATTATTATTATTTTTACAAATAAAAACAAATGAATATTTAAAGATTTATTTTAAATTTTACTTTATGTGTGTGTATACTATGATAAATTATAAGCAAGGTATATTATTTAATATATTACAATACAACTTGTATAATAGGAAACTTAAAAACTTTACACACACACACACACACACACACACACACACACACACACACACACACACACACACACACACACACACACACACACACACACACACACACACACACACACACACACACACACACACACACACACACACACACGCACACGCACACGCACACGCACACGCACACGCACACGCACACGCACACGCACACACACACACACACACACACACACACACACACACACACACATTAACTTAGTCGATTTAAAAGACTTTACGGTATCCATTCCAACTCACGACATAATTTAAATACATGGAAAGATATGTTCATTTAAGGACTTAATCAATTTCAGTATAACTTGAAAAAATTAACAACAACATATTTAAGTTGTGAAGTTATATAAGAAAGGAGAGGTTTACTATTATATATTGACGATGACTTATTTAAAATTCCATATTCATAACCACAACAGTTTTCATGTAAGCTCTCAATTTAAATTGATAATACAATGGAACTTCAAGCTCATTTCCTCAACTACACTCTTTTCTCATTTCATTTCAAGACAAATTTACATGGTGAATTTCAACAACTTAAGGGAGAAAGGAGAGATTTTTGTACACTAAATTGTAATAAGAATATGAATATAACGTTGGACCATTTCACAAACAACTTGCACAATATTATTCACATGTTTTGCTTTCACAACATTTTTCCAAAATGCATATGAATTCCAATAATATCTAATGGACTATCAAAATCATTAAGAAAAATAAGTATTCATTACTTATACACTTTGAAACACATATCTCAACACAATTTTCAACACAACCCCGTTTACAAATGAATGGTGTCTGAAACAACATGAACATAATTTTATTCAACACCTTCCCTTTATAATTTTACTCAATATAAAACACGTAATGCAGTCAAAATCCTCAAAGACCAATAATAAGTGCTACAAGAGGTTTTTTTGTATTTATTCAAATGTAACTAATGAAGTATAAATATTTGTATAAGTAAGCCAAGTCTTTTATATAACAATATGCCTTCAAAATACAAGCCAAAATATTTCAACAACTCATATTACAACCTATCTTGAAATTAGTTTTCAAATACAACCACGCAACAACCAAACTCCTCCACATAAATTGTAAGTTTCCCTAAACATTGTAAGAAAATTACAAACCTATCTAAGCTAAGATATCACATTATGAATAGTTTTCCCATCACAAAAAAGTTATTTTAAAAAAGAGAGAACAATAACATGATATTTCCATAAGTAAGAATGTAATTTCATGCACTTTCCACAAAGCTCACAAGTTTTCAATAAGAAGAATATAACATATAATCCTTCCACTCGTAAAATACAAGTGTCAAACTTCCTCTACTTCAAGATCTTTCATCTTCCACTTCATGTCAAACCAAACCAATGAGGAGGTGAAGGTAACATTCACCTCCCAGTCATACAATGGTTGCAAATCTCATCCTCATTGTCCCAAAAAATCCCTTAACTTCCAAAAAGTATTCACAACAAAAAAAGAGGGATTAAAACACAAAAATAACCCAAACACACACATGCAACAACCAAAATTGGAACCAACAAGAAAGATAATTAATTTGATTTGGGGCACAAGAGAGAAGGGGAAATAGTTAAGTATCTAAAGTACAATGAACACATTATCAAGCCGAATTAGGATTGTAAAGGGGAAAGGTAAGTCATCCCTTATACTCACTTATAATATCCACTAAAGAATGGATATTAGCCCTTGGTTACTCCACAATAAAATAATTATAACCGAGATCCAACTCCATATTCCTCCCAAAACCTAAAACTGTTTATGATCTCCATAAAGGCTAATATTGCATCCCTTTGGTTCCTCTATCAATTTCATTATGGTTTTTGTTTTCTTTATTTTTTTCATACTTATCCCTCCAAATGAAAAACAAGTTTCCCCAACACACTACACACTTACTAACCCCACATTGGATGCATAACAAGTAGAACAACATCAAACAATCTCAACACATGCTCAAATGAGCAATAAAAATTACAACAATCCCTTAAGAAGGTGTGAAAAAAGAAAGAGGAAAGAACCATTTACAATGGAGGTAAATAAGAGGATTATAACTCACTTTATGCTCATCTTTTCCACAAAATCCTAATTCAACTAAACACTTCTTCAAGCATCCCCAATCACTCCAAAGGCAATCCAAAATTTTACATAGTTTTCCGAAGTTAAAAAAGCTTTCCAAAACAAAGAACCCAAGCTTATTTAAATAGGCCATTTCCCAAATGGAGCATTCCACAAGATTGTGTCAAGTGAAAAAACCCAAAATACAAGGATAACACATCCCTAAAATAACATTAATTTTTTTACATGCTTGCATGGGAAAAAATCAAAATCCCCATATTACCAACTACTAACCATAAATATCACTTACATGGATTCAACAAGGAAAATCCAAAAGATCTATAAAACAAGAATTAATAAAATAAAAAGTGCTCACATAAAAATAACTTGACATGCAAGCAACCTAAGAGGCAAAAATAATGAATTAAAATTATAATTACAACACACATCTCAAAAAAATTAAATAAAAACAAATTACAAAAATAAAAAGGCCTTACAAAGAGTGAATGGAAAATCTCAAGGCAATAAATGGGTCCTTTTTTACTCCCCAAGTGGCTGAAAAGGCCTAAAATTATACACCTACCATATGGGTAGGTGTAAGGAGTGTTTTTGGAGTATGGGACGAGGTTTACTTGTCTTGTACACTTCCCAAAAGTGCTTCTAAATCCTAAATTTGAAATTTCCTAAAATGGAATTTTTTCAACAAAAAAAAATCAAATCCATTCCAAAATGGAAAAAGTGATTAACACTTAATCCAAATAAAAAAATTACAAAAAAATTAATCAAATTAAAAGTTCAAAGTGAAGTGAAAAATATTACCAATAAGGCAAGTGCAACATTAAAAAAAATTACGGTTCACTTTACATATTCCCAAAACTCAACTATTTTCAAGCTCTGATGTGTTCGAAGCATAAAAATGGAGAGGGGGAGTGAATCAGTGGGAAATAAAAATTTCATTCACTTAATAATTAACATACATCAACCATTAAATTCATTCACCAAACAGTTTTCAACATATAGATTAAGTAATGATTAACCAAACACATAAGCGTGCACCATAAGAACATAAGAACAGAAGTACACCATATTTAAGTGGGAAACCCTTATAGGGAAGAAAACCCACTGAAATAATTTTTTATTATATAAATGAATAAAATTTAGTTGATCACTAACCTAACAAGGAGCACCAACCCCTGGATTTAGTGAGGCATCAACCCCACAAGGAGAACCAACCCCTAGATTTAGTAGAGCACTAATCCTACAGGGAGGAATCAACCCCCTAGATGACTCAACGCCAACTCAAACACCTAATTTTATTTTCACCTCTAAAATTTTTCACCTACAATTGATGATGACACTTGTTAATCTCTCTTTCCTTCTATCCTCTCCAAATATGCCTTCCTTGCTAACTCGCTTAAGAATTTAGCTTCCAAGTTGATTAGGTCTAATGAACTACCTATCCAATAGTATAAAACCCTCTATAACATCATAAAACACTATATTCCCTCTTTAAATGGTTACAAATATCTTCTTCACTTTCACAAATTGTCCTCTTGCTCGCTCACACTCACTCTACCTCAAACAACCAAATAGGTCACTAAAACATGCATATATACATGACTTAAGATCATAACACAAATATGTAGACCATCATAGGGAAAATACAGTTACAAAATCATAATAAAATCATTCATACACCTCTTAAGGTCGACAATATCATGTGAAAACACAAGTTCTCCACTAAGACTCATAGAGACCTAATTACACTGAAACACCTTTACGTAAAAACCAAGAACACTTAGGCATACATGGCTATAACCAAACTTCAAGGACCACTAATACATGTTTTATAATTATTATATCAACCTCGAACAAGCTTCTACAGCTATGCACCACCATCTCATGCAATGACACCATCATTTGGAACAATTCTCCTCACTATGTCTATGACCTACAAAACCAATCCTCAAAGATGAAGTTGAAAAACTCATTAAATATCCTCAAAAATGAAATTATGACACATGTATTGAAATATAATGACCTCATGGTCATCAAAAAATTCATGGGACACCATCTCTCAAGGCTTATGTGCCGAAGAACACCTCTATAACCAAGACACCAAAAATTGCCATTTTCACCCCAAAAACCAGTCTTGTGAGATATGGTTCAATAGACCTCCAAAGGGCTAAAAAATGATCTAAAACCACCATAGACATGTATAATATTCACGTATTCCTCAAAATATAATTTATTCAATAAGGCTAATGCAAAATTTAAGAGTAAACACAACTACTTAAGAAACTTGCAATTTTTTGTGTGGTCCACATACTTTCATGACACCTAAATTCCACCTATACAAAGATGGAGGAGTCCTATATAACCAAAAATCACTAAAAAAGTTAAAAAAATCTAGTGCGTGCGTGATAGAGCAATATATCTTCCATCACTACCTAACTAGGGTTTAAGAAAGGGTTTTAGACCTCCTTAGCTTCTTAACAATTTTTCATAAAGTTCTTCCTCTTAATCCACAAAATAATTCCTAGAAAATTGATCTAGGACCCTTCTCTAACTACAATGAAGATATCGGGCCACCATGTAAAGTTTACACATTCCAACGAGCATAAGAAAGTCCATTTCGAGCTCTATTTCTCACTTCTAGGAACTCGGTAGAGGAAAAATCACTTTTCTTGCTCATTTCTTCAAACCAATGCCTGAAACTTGGACCAAACCTCAAAAGAACCTAATACACATTTTATAACTCCCACACTTACAAAATTATGTCATAAACATATCATCTCACCTCATTTGGCCACCCAGGGCTTAAGAATAAGTCCAAGTATAGACCTATAAGGTATTCATAACCTTATTCTTGCACTATGAGACATTTTTGAGTGTCTCTACACCTCATCATCATTCTTTCCATGCTCTCACCATGTTTATCTAGGTCATACACACCTATGAACCATCATGACATACATCATCTTATTGACTAGGCCTCCAAACCAAACATCTTGAACATGTTTACACAATTAATGTTGACCTCCTCATGAATTTTCCACTCTTTCCCACCTATAAGATCCTTTAACACACTTCATGACATCACCACAATACTTCAATACCTTTGTAATTCAGTATACCATATCAAGAAACCTCAAGGCACCATGCATCCTCATCAAGCTGAACTAGACTAAACAACTCACCATGACATGAAAATAATGAAGGACACTACCAATCAACCTTCATGTTCCTTACTTATTTTGACATCAATGAAACCTATTAACATCAATGATAACACAACTTGCCAAAAATTTCCCCCTTTTTCATTCATGGAAAACCCATTGATGGAAAATACACATAGCTTATTTTCTCCATATATCATATCATTCTCCCCCTTTAGACATTAATGACTAGGAAACATACCTACAACTTCTTCTTCTAACATTATTGTTAACGTGAAATCACAGCACCCCCAAATGAGTTCTACAGGCCTACTTTTCTAAGGAAGAGTCATTTCGTGTGATTGCATAACATTGAACTTTCCCCAAGGTGTGGGACCTTGCAAAATGGGAAAGATCTCTAGATTGAAGGTTGGTTCCTTATTCCTCTATTTAAGTGCATACGTAGAAACTTGCATAGGATCTGTTCTTAATCCTAATATGAAATTTACAAAGGAGATAGGGATAAAAGCAATACAAAAATTAAAACAAAGCTAAACTACGTGGTGATGCACCAAAGGAATGATGAACACTTATTTTACTAATAGGCACAAACCAACAAAATGCATACAATAAACAAGCACAAATAGCCAGATATTTAATGGGAGACCAGATGAAAATAAAAAGAGACAAGAGAGGATCTAAAATTGATCACATACATGTTTTATTTCTCTATAGATTGATATAGTCCATTACAAAGTAGCCAAGAGGTAGAAACGTGTTGTAATTTTTTTATGGAAGGCATGAACCCCACAAATCCTTTTGCTAAGAGAAGAAGGGAGCCTGAAAAACAAAAAATGTCCAACCCTTTAGAATGAATCCTGCTCCCATATTTATAGATTTAACCTAAAAGAAGAAAAGAGAGAGAAGCAGGAAAATCAAGTTGAAGTTCAACCACCGTTGTTAATGCCTCTGATGAAATCTCTCCCCAAATCCATCATTTTTACATCAATCTTTGGTTCAGTGCCTTACAGGAAGAGGAAAAGGTGAAACAAATCAAATATGATCTGGTTGTTGAGGTAAGAAGATCTTGCATTAAAATCCTGAAGATTTTTCCTTCATTTTCTTCACCTAACCTCTTCAAAATTAAAGTTTCAGACCCCATGGCATGGGTGAGGCCAAGAGCTTTCCAACGGCATCAGATTCGTAATATTTTGAGCCGTGTCGAAATATATGCCCCTTCAAATTTTGTATCGGGTCTATATAGGAGGGTGGGAAAATAGCTTTAAAAATAGGTCCCTTTTGATATGGGACACGTGGCAATCTAGCGCTCATTTAGAAACCTTTTCTCTATTCACCCCTTGAAACAGTACCATACTGACACTTGGCATTCTCCGCTTACACCTTTATACTTAGCCAATTTTGAGACCCTTTTCTGTCCACCTTTTGACTCTATTTTCTTTTATGTGGCATTGTGGTTGATTCAATATTTGTCACGGGGTTGAAATATGGATAACAATTTGGTGACTCACAGGGGTGTCTGCCTGCTAGATGAAAAGACCAATTTCCTTGTCATATCTGTTGGGCATGGAGTCATGAGTGATAGCCTGCTACTGATTTGAACTTTGAAAACTGACCCTTGGGCCACTTGGAAACCCATTAGAACTGAAACTAATCTTGACCAGATGCCAAGTCCAAACACTGCATGAGAGCAACAAAATAGCACCACACTATATACAAAATTTGAAATCATACATGCTCCAAATAGAACATGCAGAGCGTGCAAAGAAATTAGGAGAAAATAAATCTACACTACAGTAAGACAATGTGCATAAGCACTTAGAGGAAAGGGAAAAATAAACTAATATGTATAGGGTGAGAACTCCCCTTTTAGTAGTAGTGCTTAAGATAGATCCCATTTACTGGAATATGCAACTCTTCACCCTCTAATGTAGACAATTGGAAAGCATTTCTAATTTTTCATCTTGTGATCAGATAGGGGCCACTCCAGATGGCATCAAATTTGGAATGCCTTCTTGGTTTTGCTCGATCTGCATCCCATTTCAAAACAAGGTCTCCTTTCTAGAAGGTCCTTGCTTTTTCCTTCTTGTCAAAGCATTTCTTGATTGAAGCTTGATTCTTCTCTATTGCTTGGAGAGCATGCTCTCTGGTTTCTTCTAATTCTATCAACTCCACATACCTGGCCTCCATTGGTCCAAATTCAGACATCTCTAGTTGCTTCATGAGCTCCAATGCTAGCAACTCAAGTGATATAGGTAACAATGCCTCTTTCCATAGACGAGCTTGAATGGAGAGTTACCTGTAGATCTCTTGGGCATTATTCTATCAGCCCATAAGGTTGTTTTGAGCTTTGTTTGCCAAGTCCTCTGATTCTCATCAAGATTTCTTTTGATGATCTTTAGCAGGTTCTTGTTTTTGGACTCAGCCTGGCCATTACCTTGAGGGTAATAGTTTGATGAAGTACTCAAATAAGTCCCATTCTTAACAGTCCCACTACCTTGGTCCATTTGGTGAAATAATATGTCACTATCAGGATCCATTTGTGACCTTGGCTTGAGTTTGGATTGATGACTCCAATGAAGTACAATCCCCATTGCATGAAAGGTTGGTCGACTGAGATTGGGTGCAATGGAAGTGTTGCTAGCCTTTCCTTGCCTTTGAAGAATGCACAATTCTTGCACCTTTTAATCCATGGGTAGCAATCACTAAACACTTAAGGCCAATAATATCCTACTTTCATGATTTTCAGTGTTGTCACTCTTGGAGCAAAATGGCCTCCAGCTGCTTCAACGTGGAATTCTTGTAGCACTCTCTCTACCTGATCTGCACCAATGCATCTCAGTAGAATGCCATTGATGTCCCTCTTGAACAAGACACCATCAATAACATATGGGATGGCTTGTATCTTGAAATGCCTTCTTTTTTATTTACTCATCCCATAAGGACACATGCCTATTCGAAGGAATTGTACCATATCTTGGGTCCAACAAGGAGCAGGTACATCATCTCTCCCTTCTTCTTTATCATTTTGTAGAACAAAAACAGCCTCCTTTTCACTGTCTGTTTCATCTTGTTGACCAGAGGCTAGTTGTTCACATAACCCCTTCCCATGGACCAGCTTGGTGACCTTGATCTCAATTTCATATTCCATGACATGGGTGATCCATCCTACACGCTTCTCATTCAGTTCCTTGTTGAGAAGGAATTCTTTAACTCCCGCATGGGAGACCAATAGTTGGATTTTGTTGTTTGAAACCAAATGCTTAGACTTCTTCAATCCTATGATTATCACCAGGACCTACTTCTCAATGAAGGAGTACCTCACCTCATAATCTTCTAGACTCTGGCTAAAGAAAGCAATTGGTTATTCTGTACTTTCTTTGTTCTACTGCACCAAGATTGTAGAAATTGTGTCGCTGCCACCAAAGGCATATAGTCTGAAATCTTTGGAAAAATGTAGGTTCACAAGAGTTGGGGCTTGTGATATGGCTTCTTTGATAGCCTCAAAAATTTATTTTCCTTCAATTGTCCACCTGAATGTTAAGCTCTTCTTCAGTATCAATGTTAATATCTTAACATGGGTAGCAAAGTTTGGAACAAACCTGCAGAAAAAATTGATTTTTCCCAAGAATATTTGAAGAGCCTTCTTGTGACTTGGGAATTGTAATGCTCTTATTACTTAAACTCTTTCTAGGTCAATTGCCAATCCTTCCGTTGATACAATATGTCCTAGAAGCTTACCTTCATCGGCCAAGAATATGCATTTTTTGGGGTTCAGTGACACCCCAAAACTCTTGCATTGTTGGAACACCTACCTTAGGTGGAAGAGATGATCTGCTGCATTTTTGGAAAACCTTGTAATGTCATCTAGATAGATCAACACTATTTTGTTGATCATCCCCTTGAATTCTATATCCATTTCCCGTTGAAAAGTGTCTCCAGTGTTGGATAATCCAAACGGAATTTTCCTATAGGTATAAGTGCCCCATTTAGTGGTGAAAGTTGTATTGAATTGATCATCTTCTTTCACCATGATCTGGTTGTACCCCGAGTAGCCATTTAGGAGGGAGAACCTTTCTAACCCAGACACTACTTGTAAGATCTGCTCCATTGAAGGGAGTGGGTAGTGATCTTTGAAGGAGGCTCTGTTCAAATCCCTAAAGTCAACACACAGCCTGATTTCTCCATTTTCTTTCTGACTGGGACCAAATTTACAACCCAACTTGAGTGTTTAATTATAAATATGATGCTTGCCTATATTATCTTTTTTAGTTCCTTCTTCATCAGAGGCTCAATATGTGGGTTGACCAATCTCTACTTCTGCCTGATGGACTGAGAAGCTTGATTTAGTTCTATTGTGTGTTGTGCTAGATTTGGATTGAACCCCCTTAGGTCTTCATAACTCCAAGCAAACACATCAGGGAATTCTTGGAAAAGTTATATGAATTCATACCTTTCTTTTTTGGTGGCCACTTTGCTAATTTGAAGTGTTTTTTCTTCTCCAACTGGGATTGACTCTGAATCTTCTCCTTTGATCTGCTTGTTAGCCTTCTCTTTTCTAAACTAATCATTAGGATTGAAAATAGATTCTAGTATCACTAAGCCTTTGGGAAGCTTGTTTGTATGTATTTGTACTATTTGATTCTCGTACTACTGCTCTAGTTTGCTCTGGTTTATAGCTAAGAATTCAACTTCTTCTTGTAGAAAGTTAATGATTTGTTGATCATTCTCAAACACTTGTCAGCATGTATTATTATCTGACACTGCTGGACTCACAACCACATGGATATGTGGATGTCCTCTATCACTCTTGATGATGTCAACCACATAAAATGTTGCTCCAACTGCTACAAGTCTATTAGCAGCTTCATCCTCCTTCATGGGTGTGGACATAATACTGAAGGCCTCAAAATCCTCCATGAGATCCAATACCCTACTCTTGTAGTTCTTGAGCAAGTCATTTTTTATAGCATTTAGTCCTCTGACTTGATTGACAACCAGTTCACTATCACTGAATACTTGCAAGTTCTTGATTCCCAGCTTCCTTGCCCAATGAAGACCTTGGACTAAAGCCTCATATTCAGCAGTGTTATTTGAGTAAGTGAACTAGAATCTAAAGGTTGAATAATATCTCATACCTCTGGGGGACACAATCATGGATCCTCTTCAAGCTCCTTGTCTAATCCTTGAACCATCAAAGAACAATTGCCATACCTCATTATCATCCTTGTATCCATGCTTGATTATTTCAAGAAGAGGCTCATTCTCTTCACGTAGGTAGTAGACACCCAGTTCAGATTCATCCATCTCCTTATAGGGGTCAAAAGCATTTTTTTGTTGGCCCACTCATCTAGGGTCAATTCTGGGATACATCCCACCTTGGTATCTGTTTCATTAGTGTTTATGAGGTCTTCTTGATCAAAAGTTGAGAATTTGGCATTGATTGGGATAGGAACATAAGATTCAAAATGATAATCAACAATAGGTTCAAATCTGATTATGGCCTTCACCCCATACCTTGTCCTAAAGAGCATATGTGACCAATTAGCAGACAGGTAGCCTCCAATTTTAGTAGTGAAGTCTCTGGATAGACACAAAGCAAAATGTGGTGGCAAGTCTATGATCGACACATTTTGCAAAATAGTCACATTAGGGCAAACATGTAGAGTGAGACTCAGATCCTTGATAATTCCCGGAGTGGTTACTGTTGTCCCATATAATTGGACTACTCCTCTAGAGATGACCTCATATTGGAAACACAACTGATCAGCTATTTGTTTGGGAATCACAGAACTAATATCCCTAGAATCAATCATACAATTATGCACTAATTTTTCCTCAATAATCAATGAGACATAGAAGGGAGGAGGTCTCAGGTTTTTACCTTTTTGTTCTCCATGGTTCCTCCCAGGCTGAAATAACTCTTTCTTGCTGGTTAGAGGGTTGATTTGAACTTGACCAATTTTTCATGGCGGTCTGCAACAAATCCCTCTGCTTTGGAATGGCCAGTGACTCCCATAGTGAAATGTTCACACTTTTCCTTTTCATCTTCTCAATAATATTAAATGTTTTGTCCTTTTGCTGTCCCTTCCCAAACACATTTCTTTCTTGCACATGGGTTGTTACAACCAATGATTGACTAGGTTTGGGAGGTGGCTTAGATTGGTTCTGTATGTTTGGAGTTACACTTGGAACACCAGGACCTTATGGAGTGATGGAAGATTGAGGGTCACCTAAATTCAATGGTCGGCCCTCTCCAATACTTCTCTTTTTGGACCGTGTATTGGCAGCTACACTTTGAGAAGGGAACTAATTCATCCCACATAAGTCTTAGGTCTACCAGTTGACAAGCATAGTCTCGTTTGGGGGGCCACCTTGTTGAGATCCTTATTATTAATCTTCCTCTTGGCCAGGTTCTTGTGGCACCATACTGGTTTGCACCATCAAGGTCTGATTTAAAGCACCATTAAAGAACATTTATTGGTTGTGTAAATGACTACATGGAAAACACCAATCATATTCCTGTGTCATATTATTTTGTGTTGGGACCAATGCTCTTGACATTGAATCTGTGTTAGTATCATACAGCTTGAAATTTCTAGTAGCTTGTGGTTTTCCTTGGTTCTGGCTCTGGTTTACAGTCTGAGGTGGCGACCTATTATGTTGATACTGAGGTCTAGCTTGATATTGATCCTGGGGCTGGTATGGCCTAGAACACTAAGCTTGTTGTCTTTTGATGGTCACTATCTCATTCCCAAAGTTATGAAGTTTCTTCATCACCACTTCCCGAAACTCTTTAGAGGTATTAGATGATGAAGTGGAAGCTTTAGCTGAGCTTTGACTCCTGGGGGTGGGTATAAGAGCTAATGTAGGTGCTTGGCTAGTATCTGGGCCTCATAACTCAAGGTACAGAGGCATGGATGGCCTAGGAGTGATTTTTCCAACTTGAATCAAATGGTTCTCATCCCCTATAGAGAGGCTATAGGCTGCAGGTAATGTAGAGCCCCCCATTGACTGAATCATTAGAGACATCAGAATTTAAATCCCCAAGAAAGTATAAGAAGGCACCTTCATTAGTGGGATTTACTATTGTTGGAATCCTATCCCAGGTCCGCTAGAATCTGAGGTTGAAGTTTGTCAGCTGCTCATTCATGACTCTCTTGATTTTTGTTAGTTGCTCCAACAAAGACAAGTTATCACCTTTTTCCCCAAACTGATTGTGAAGGTCCATGCATAGTTGGTTCCAGTTCTGGATAGAGCCTGATTCAAGACACTTAAACAATTGTGAAGATTTCCCTTTGAATGAAGAGGTGAGCAGCTTGAATGTAATGTCCATCTCATGAATCTCGTGGATTGTACAGACATTTGCAATATCTTGGACATGGTCACCAGGAGAAATTTGATTTTCCCCAATGAAATGTGGGATGCTCTTTAATGATACAATCAGAACTGGGTTTTGTGCATTCAAGGTGAGTGTAATACTTCTGGTGAAGTTAACATATGTATTTGGTTGTGCCATTCTGATTGGCCTAAGAATCCTTGCAGACTAAAAGAAAGACCTTACAGGTGGAGGTGTTGACAAGGTTCTGCTTGGTGGAGATGGAGACCTCTAAATTCTTCTTCCTCTCCTTTCTCTGCCTAGGGATAGACGCAAGTATTCAAATATACCTTATTTCCTTACTCTAGACCAATTTTTTCTCATGAATCTCCCAAGCTTGGGCTACTGAAACCAGTAGATTTATTTCTTTTGGAGTTTTATCATATGTATAATTTTAGGGCTTCTTAAAAGCCAAAATCACAGTAACTGTACATCAATCCCTATTGTAATAAGATGGATACTTCTTAGTCCCACCAAGTGTGCTAAAACTATTAACACAAAATCACAACACCCCCAAATGAGTTCTACAGGTATGCTTTTCTAAGGTAGAGTCATTTGGTGTGATTGCGTAACATTGAACTTTCCCCAAGGTGTGGGACCTTGCAAAATGGGAAAGATCTCCAGATTGAAGGTTGGTTCCTTATTCCTCTTTTTAAGCGCATACGTAGAAACTGACAGAGGATCCGTTCTTAATCCTAATCTAAAATTTACCAAGGAGACGAGGATAGAAGGAATACAAAAATTAAAACAAAGCTAAAACATGAGGTGATGCACCAAAGGAATGATGAACACGTATTTCACTAATAGGCACAAACCAACAAAATGCATACAATAAACAAGCACAGATAGCCACATATGTAATGGGAGACCAGATGAAAAGAAAAAGAGACAAGAGAGGATCTAAAATCGATCACAAACGTGTTTTATTTCTCTATAGATTGATATAGTCCATTACAAAGTAGCCAAGAGGCAGAAACGTACTGCAAATTTTTGATGGAAGGCCTAAACCCCACAAATCCTTTTGCTAAGAGGAGAAGGGAGCCTACAAAACAAATAATGTCCAACCCTTTACAATGTATCTTGCTCCCATATTTATAGATTTAACCTAAAAGAAGAAAAGAGAGGGAAGTGGGAAAATAATGTTGAAGTTCAACCACCACTGCTAATGCCTCTGATGAAATCTCTCCCATAATCCATCTTTTTTGCATCAATCCTTGGTTCGGAACCTTGAAGGAAGAGGAAATGGTGAAACAGATCAAATTTTATCTAGTTGTTTAGGCAAGAAGATCCTACATTAAAATCTTGAAGATGTTTCCTCCATTTTCTTCACCTAACCTCCTCAAAATTAAAGTTTCAGACCCCATGGCATGGGTGAGGCTAAGATCTTTCCAATGGCATCAGATTTACAATATTTTGAGCCCTGAGTTGAAAGATATGCCCCTTCAAATTTTATATCGGATCTATATAGGAGGGTGGGAAAACAACTTGAAAAATGGGTCCCTTTTGATATGGGACACGTGGCAATCTGACACTCATTTAGAAACCTTTTCTCTATTCACCCCTTGAAATAGTGCCATACTAACACTTGGCATTCTCCGCTTACACCTTTATACTTAGCCAATTTTGAGACCCTTTTCTGTCCACCTTTTGACTCTATTTTTTGTTATGCGGGATCGTGGTCAATCCAATTTTGGCACGGGGGCGAAATATGGATAAAAATTACATTAGGATCACATTTTGGTTGGAAACATCAACCAAATCAAAAAAATATCCATTTTACCTCTTTAACTTTGTTTTGATGATTTGCAACATTAGAACAACATAAGTCCCCTCATCAACAAATGCATACCTTCCAAATTTGACTCATGCTTAACTATGCACTTCTCAACACATAAATGATACCAATATCTTAGAAATAATGAACAACTACTTACCTTACAATTAAACTCCTTGTGCTTTGTCAGCATCTGCAAACTAATCTTCATGTAACAAAACTCATAACTCCCCCTGACTCAATGTATATCTTAATTTGATTATTAGATACCAATCATACAAACCTCACTTTTCTTTCCCTTGAATCTGATGAGACGGACCTTGAACCTATGATTTATGCATCTTATGACTATCTTGACTTTAGACATGCCTTCACATAACTTACATGGCTTCTTATACCTTCTTAGATGAATTTACCAACTGCTCATCTCCCCCCGACTTCTAGACAACTCAATGATAGCTAGATACCAATGCAAATATTCACATACATACCCACTTGATGTAATTGATGCCAATCTTCTTAAAATAGTGCTCAATGAAAGTACTTCAATGTTACCAAAACAAGGAACAACATGTTTACCATTCAATAACCCTTCTTAGCTTGACAACATGCTTTAACTTGTTCTCATGACCATCTTAACTTCTTAGCACAACATACCTACTCATGGAGCTCTTCTTAGCTCCCCCTCAAACCTAGACAACCAATGAATGATTTCAACTATGATCTCATGAAAAATCATAAACACATGCTCTTGACATAACTTTTCAAGAACCAAACAACACTTCTCATCTCCCCCTTAGTCCATTGACTCCTTATGAATTGATGCAACATGAATAGATTCATCAAGAACTCTTCATTTTCATCATGCACTATCAATCAAACTTGATATAAATGTGTACAGTACACCTACAAATCCATACTTCACTTTGTCTCATTTGTGAGTCATATAGCACTCCACCATGACATATACCTCATTAAGATTTTCAACAAGATATTTTCATGCTTCACTATGGCATAATTGTGTCATATCTTCACTCTTGATCGCAAGCTAACCATCATACATTTATCCCTCTTAGGTATTAATGTTACTCATATAGGATTATATCATAAGGTCATATTGATCTAACAGACAAATCTCCATCTCAAAATTCATAAACTTGTGTTAGGTCTCAAAACACACCCTTATGCCTCAAGCATGCATACCACAATCTGTCAAGCTTCCATGTGCCTTATATATACACCACTTAGTACTATGAATCCATGAATCAAATTAAAATAACAAGCACATACCTTTCATCCTATCAAGCCTTCATACCCTCTTGAATCATAGCAACACAACCCCATAACAGTGACTAAACAGATCATATCATCATACACACCTATAAATGTAAATTCATGATTTGTAACATCTCTGTGTACCCTTCATTTACATGTACACATACTTATCAAGCCTTCACATAACTATGTCAATTCTTCATGCAATTTTTTTTTGTATTCATACTAATCTACTTAACTAATCTTCTAATCATACCTTCAAGATCACATCTATGGGTTCACAATGGTCTTTACATCTTTTATAATAATGTAGGCTATAGAATCCAAACTCGTATTAGTCTTGCAGGATAATCTATACTAGATCACATACCACGGTCCTATGATTCAATCATACATACCAAAAATTCTCTGTATTTTTCATGGTACCCTACTTTTTTCATCATTATAACCTTGAAAGGACCCATGTAGGTTCATTAGGTCAAAAATAATCATATAGACTCTATGACCAACAAACTATATATTTACTAATATTCTTAATTACTTCTTGATGCCTTGTAACCACAACTCTTTAAACTGTCCTTTTCAAGCATACAATTATATCATATCTTCACGACTACAACTATACACAAACATGCTCTAAAACACAAACCCCTACCTTGATCATGACCTCAAGAATCAAATGAATTCATTAGTCCTTCAAGCTCTCCCATAATTTGTATCACCTTCCCTATGAACCTGGTAGGGCCCCCTATCACCATGCACTCACACCTTCTACTGATGTGCTTGATAGAAAAATAATCAAATACCCAACACAATACAATCCTTATAACGAAAACAACACCCTTTCCAAACTTATTCAAGAAAATAGAGCACAAGAAATACCTTGTCAAGACTTGAAACTGGCCTTTAAACAAGACTCCAAATTTGTAACATAACCTCATGTATGACATTTAGCAAATCAAGACACAAACATACCTTTATCAACTTCACTTGAACTTGTTAGAATTTTGTCACAAGACTCATGATGATTCCAACTCAGTAAAAACCCCTCATGGCTTCTTCTCTTGGATGGTGAATTCCTCTATGAATCCTAATAGAGACACCCCAGCTTCTTAGGGCACTTAGAACACCATGAACTAGGAATATTCCTAGATCTCCATCACCTTCTTAGTTGACTTACTCTCATGGGATTGATAGTTAGTCTTTGGAATCCTTCTGGACTTGATTGGTACTTTAGGCATGTTGTCAAATTCATCATCCTTAATTGTTGTTAAACACACTTCTCTTTCTTCAACATCTGGCTCATGCTTTATCATGACAAAAAATCCATTTTTTCTTGTATTTAGATAAAAACCGGTCTTTAATTCATCCTTCTTAGCCTCATTTGCATTATCATACTTCTTGGAATTCTTTACTATCTTAGGTTTCCAATATTTGGTTTTTCCTCCTTGAACTCTACGGCCTATAAATGTTTTTCTCTAATTATATGGTTCATGATTATAGAACCTAGACATATGACCCTTCTTATGATAGTTATAATAGGTAACATCATACAAACCTCTTGACTGATGAATCTATCCATAGTTCCATGCATATCCATTCTTAGAGGACCTCTTACAATCCTTTTCTCTATGACCATATTTATTACATGCATAACACTAACCATGAAAATAATTACATATCGCATAACATTAGACTATCTAACTGATTTTGTCTTCTTTCTTACAATAGCATCCTCCTTTTGATCTTCAAGACTTATCTTGACACCTACATAGCTATTCTTAATGTATCCAATGAATCTAAGACTTGTTCTGTCACTAGAAGACTTTTGACTATCCAAGAGATCATCTAGATCCTTGGAACTCTTCTCAAACCTCTCATAGGACTTTAACTTGCTAGATACCTACTCTAACACTACCTTTAAAAACCTCATTTATGATTCATACATGATGTGTTAATTATCCTTGTCTTTTAAGCTTGTTTTCATAACCTCAACTTGAGATTTTGGATATTTAAGGATCTCTTCATGTTCATTAGCCATGTAATTGACTTGCTCCTCATAGTCTTTGATAATTGAATTTAGTTTGAGGCTCTTCCTTCTTTGAAGCACCAATTCTTCTTGTAAGTCTAACTCAACCTATTTAATGACAAAAAATCATCATCATAAATACTACTAACCTCTGATGACTTCTCGTGCTCAACCTCTAAGGAATATAATTTGGTCCTCAACTGATCACACTCAAATTCCTTTAATCTCAAACTTTTACTTGTAACCTCTAACTGATTCTTGAGATCCTTGATGGTCTCTTCATTTTTCTTGGCCACATGTATTAACTATTACCATTCTCTCCTCAACTTCTTAGCCACCTTGTGTTTCAAAGGATCACCTCAAGCTTTTTAAGTTTGCTTCAGAGGTCCTGCTTTGATACCAATTTTTGGAAGCATGACCACTCAGGAGGGGGGTTTAAATCAATGGGAAATAAAACGTTCATTCACTTAAGAATTAACATCTATCAACCATTCAATGTATTTACAAAACATTCATGAACATATAGATTAATAAATGATTAAACGAATACATAAGCATATCCCATGAGAACATAAGAACACAAGTACACTGGATTTAGGTGGGAAACCCTTATAGGGAAGAAAAACCACTGAAAAAAAATCTTTATCATAGGAATGAATAAAATTTATATGAGAACCAACCCAACAAGGAGCACAAAATGCTAGGTTTAGTGAGGCACCAACCCCACAATGAGTTCCAACTCCTAGATTTAGTGAGGCACCAACCCCACAACAAGCACTAACCCATATATTTATTATAGCACCAACCCTACATGGAGGCACCCCCCCCCCCTAGATGACTCAACACCAACTCAGCCACCTAATTTTATTTGTCACCTATGAAATGTTACACCTACAACTGATGATGAAACTTGTTAAGATCTCTTTCCTTATATCCTCTCCAAATTCACCTTCCTTGCTAAATTTCTCAAGAAATTATCCTCCAAGATGATTAGGTATATGACCTACCTCTCCAACAACAACACACTCTCTAGAACATCATGTCACACTCTTTGCCCTCTCTAGATGGTCACAAATACCTTCACTTACACAAAATGCCCTCTTTCTCACTCACACTTACTCTTCCTCCAACAACCAAATAGGTCACTAAAACATGTTTATATACATGACTTAAGATCATAACACACCTAGGTCATCCATCATAGGACAAATTGATCCGTAAACAGATAGGAACCCCCTACTATTTTGAATGTTTGCAAAAAGATCAATTAAAATTATCAGTTTTTAACCTTTGTCAAATAAAAATAATTAAAAATATGATCCAAAAAATTGATTCGATGTGTTTATAAAATTATTTAAAATTGAATTTGATTTTTAAAAAGTCACTTATTTCAGTTGTACATTCAAATCAATCTGATTTGTATTATACTCGATTTTACCAATTTTTCGTAGAATTTTTGTTACTGATTAGAATTGCATTCAAATTAAAATATTATTTAATTTTTTCAAATAATTTTCAATAGAAAACCATAAGAATGCATGAGCTCTAAAAAACTTTAACACTTGCTCTTTGTGTTTGTTCCTGTCTTCGTAAGGTGAGCTTCCCTTTGTCCTTCGTCAAAAGAGACAAAAGGATTAAAAAAGACAACATTAGAACTCTAATTAGGGAAAATGAGTACATAAAAAGGAGTGTATCTTAATTCTAAGCACTTCTCCCATTCACTTTGAGACCTAAAACTACCCCTAAGTTGCTCAAAATTTCACTTCTCCAAAATTGCCTTGTTATCACAAAAACATGATCATAGGACTTAACCTCTTCATATAGTGAGTGCCTCCTTTTATAATATTTTCATTTCTTATATCCCAATTATAATGTATTTTTATAGTAGCTGATTAGTTAGGGGTTTGATCACCCTAACCTCCACCAACGTTTATTTAAACCAAGTGGGGAATAATCTCACATTCCTCGTGTATTCATTAGTGGTTGGGTTTATAATTGGCATTGTCAGTATACATTGTTGGAAAAAGATGATTTTTTTAAGTGCCATGTTATATGGATGGTAGGTTACTGGCTATGTTGCATGGTATTTTTGGTGAGAAGGAGTTGGTGGGAGCTAAGTATAGCTCAGCAGGTTGGTTATGTAGACACCTGAAGTTTAGATATTTCACTATTACAACTAATATTGCACTAGTTGTGCTTTCTCCCTGCAAACCGACAATACACCACCGGTTTGACCTATCTAACTCTCTTCCTACAACATCCCTTTTGTCATTTTTTTCTCTTGTAAACCATTTAAACAAGCTATAATAGCTTCGTTCTACCTACATTAGCTTCTTACTTTCTTCTAGTCCACTTCTACCACCTTCCTGGCCTCTCAAATCCATTCCATTGGATTGACCTGACCCTTCAAAACTCTCTCCAAACCCTAATCACCTCCTAAACATGTTTAATTAAGCTTAAACATGGTTTGTCTCTCCCTAAACCTAGTCAAAGTAAGTTTTTACTTGCTAACAGTGCTTTTTGGAATTTAGTATTTGTCCCACATGCACCCAAGTTCCCCTTTTTCCCAAATGGAAAACTATATATAGGGATAGACCCCCTCTCTCATTTTAAAGAATCCCTCCCTTCTTCCTAAGCATAGATTATAGTATTTTGCATCTAGGTTCTAGTTTTCATTTCTAGTTTAGATGTTGAGCTATTTACTTCACTTTTGCATTGTCAATCCACTTTGTAGAGTAAAAGAGAAGAACCATTGGCTCAAAAAGCCTATAATGGGGAGATATCTTTCTCTTAATCACTAAAACTAATTTCTTAGGGCTTATTGGGTTCATTATTTTAAAGCTTTCAAAGAATAGAGATAGTTTAATTAGCTTAAATTTGAATGTTTACTTTATAATGCATGCTAGTCAGAAGATCTTATTCATTTATTATCAGATGGTCCACTGATTTGTTGCTTGAAGCCTTTGGGGATTCTTTAGGAATTATTACCCCAAATCCATGGCTCTCTACAAATTTTCTTTGAACACATTTGGCATGCCCGGTGGGACACTTATGTACATCCTCCATTAATGGGGGTCCTTTGAGTTCTTCAAAGTCTTTTTTTTAAGTTTTTTTAGTTTAAATCACTTGTTATTTTCCCCATTTTTGTTTTAAACCTCGGATTAATGAACTCTATTTACACACATTTATGGGTTTAACATAGAAATAGGAAGCTTTGACTAACCAATAACCTGTTTACTTTTGAAATTTTGAAAATCCATTTTTTTACAGGTTTTTTACAGGGCACACATTGGTGTTTTGAGGTAGCACGTACACATTGATATAGGTTTCTTCGTTAGAAAGGTCGCGTACCCGTCAGGGTGTCCTCTGTGTTTTTGAAATTTTTCTCCACAAGGATGCATCTACATCTCTGTTGGCTTGTTCACGTCTCCACCTCTCTAGACGCATCTGTGTAATTAATATCACTGTGTAAAATTTTTTAGACTTCTTTTTGCTTGGGCCGCGTATCCGTCGGCAGGAGCACGTACACATTGAAACCCTAGCGTACTTTTTGGATCAGGGCACGTAGGTGTTGCTAACTAATTTAAATTTTAACATACCTACATAGGTGTTGGTTTAGGTGCGTACCTATTGTCTAGGGCTCATACATGTCGGTTTGGGCACGCAGGTGTTACTGTCAAAATTTTAAAAATTTACGGTCTGTTTTAGCTATTTTTCTGACATTTTTTGTCCATGTTTCTAAAAAGATTGATAGGTTTTAAAACAGGACTAACTCTTTAAAATTTCGGTTTGCATGATTAAGTGTTGTTCATTTCTTAGCTTAAATTAGGGTTTTTGAAACGTGCGTATGCTCTCTCCTCGCGCTTTCCAAAGCAATATTGAAGATCAAAAGCACTTACACAAAATCTATTTTACATGTTAAAAACACTTTCTTCTTAAGGATAAAGTAACATTTTTATGTGCTTTTTAGGATTTCCACTTTGCGTATGCTCTTCCTTTGTGCTTTTGGGAAATCTTAGGAATCAAAAGCAAGTGTGAGTTCTCTTTTACCTCAATCAGCAAAATGGGAAAACTACTAACCAACTTGTTGTCTACAAGACCTAACGTTGGCCAAAGAAAGGTGTTGAGAATGAAGCAAAAACTTCTAATACACATGTGTTTGCAGATTTCCAAAAGGTGTGCCACTTTTTGAAACCACATTAAGATTAAAAAAGATAAAAAACACACTACATTCAACACACTGTATTGCAGGTTTCGGAAAAGGGTAAGTCCCTCTCTGCTTAATTGGAACATAACCCCTTTGGCATAATGCCTTAAGCTATAACAATGGGGGTGGTTCCAGGAACCCCAAAGTAGTCCACCACTGAGTAACCTTATGGACGAAACAAGAAGTGCCTCGCTTACCTACTTAACTAGTACACCTTGTGAGATAGTGTTACCGGTTGTCCATGTGGCAACCCCAGTGACAGTACACGTAGACGCACTAGTTTCCTACTGTTCTTGAAGGGGGTAAAGTAAAGTTGAGATCCTCCCAAACTAGTAAGTGTGACTTTTTGGGTAAATCATGCTCGCTTAAGACAACCTTGTAACACCTAGTTGAGAGAGCTTATTAAGGAGACCATTTTGTCTAGAGGCCAACTTTACTAGTCCATTCGCGTCGTTTGCCATCACGAAGTGATAACTTGTTTGGATTCAGCGCCTTATTTGTCAAACACGGTAACGAACCCATTCTAAGCTAGATCTAAGTGTTTTTCATCACAAATTTAGACAAACATAGTACTTATCTTAGCTTCCTTCTCATTTTCAAACCAGGCGAAGCTCTACCCAAAGTGAAACTGAGTCTATTTTCACATGTTCTTGATCTACACCCATGCATTCATACTTTCCACGTTGGAAGTCAAACAGAGGCATACTTTACGTGTCATGTTAGAGATAGTGCTAGCTGCTTTTTTATACATTTACACCCATCCATGTTTACGGTTGGGTGTTAAACGACTAAAGTGAGCGGGTGCATTTTCATGTCTTTGGCAGTTCTACAATCTTGATTTTAGGATCTTTGTCATTGTTACGAGTTGATTTTTTCATTCTATCTCTCCCTAGTTTGTTGACTTTTGCTTGCATTTTAGTCATTTAGTATTGGCATTTATGTTGCAATATAGATCCCTCTATTACGTGGCTACACTGCTCGCATCGTCGCAATCTTCTTGTTATACCTTCTACTTGGTTTTAGTTTTGACATCATCTAGGATTTTTTAACGAGTGTTGATAATGCATTATATATATTGTCATGATGTTGTCTTGATATCGACGCCCTTCTTACTTGGTTGAAATATCTTGATAGCGTTTTTGCGCTATATCGAATTACGAATTCCTCTTTTCAATACACTTGGCTTGTTGTCAGTACTTGAGTCAGTTCTAGGTATAACTTGTTAGGGGAATTTTGTCAGTATTGTGCTGATTTTCAAAGCCTTGTTAGATTTCTAACTTTGGCCCACATATCTGGTACAACATTATCATTCATCTTGGTCTTTTAAGCATAGATTTGACATAACAGAACTTAGGTGAGTGGTACATTTTCATATGTCCATATTGGTATCCTTTGGAAACTAGTAAACATAAGTGTTGTATCTGAGTGTCTACTAGTAATGCCTAAACTTTTCAAAATGGCAATGAAATCTAATGAGCTTAATACAGGAGTTAATCCTTTCAATGATTTCCACTTTAGCAAGAACAATTTAAGACCGCTCTTCTCTCAAGTCAAAGATATGGAAACGTTAATCGATCATAGTGGAGAAGATTCGGACTCTTATGGAGAACAACAAAGGTTAGACCTAAACAGATTTGGGGAGCTCTTATATTATAACAAGGATCAAGTACCCGCAAGAGTCTTGGCGTTAGGGGCTAAACTTCCGCATGAGCACAAAGAAGAAGCAAAGGTGGATAACCCTAACTTAGGAGAGCAAATATTCATCTTAAACACAGATAATCCTTTCGATGTGGGATATGCATCCACTTCTGGGAAACATAAGGCTACTATTGAGGGTGAAACATCACGTAAACCTCACTTTAAAGCTTCACATAAAGTAAAAACTGAGCGGAAAGCCTCCCCTCCTCCGAAATTTGATGAAGAAGAAGATCCCCTGGTTGAGGAGGAGCCCCTCCAAAAATAGATCTTGAAGTTGAGTCAGAAATTAGCGAGCCTAGGCGCTTCAAAAAGAAACATAGGTAAAGACAAAGACAAAGGTAAATTTAACGAGTTTCAATTTGATCCACATACAGATTATAACTTTAAGGAAACTTAGGCTCACAAGTCGATATCACCTACTAAGGAGTAACTCATTCAGGATGAATTGAAATCTATGAAAGACACGATCACAACCTTACGGTAGGAAAATATAGGCCAAAATAGAAAGTATCTCTACGAAAAACTATGTCCTTATCCCTTTGATAAAGACATGTTATTGCAGCCCTTTCCTAAACATTTCACTATTCCAAAGCTTGACAAGTACAAAGGAAAAGGTGATCCCCGTGATCATGTCAAAGACTTTTACATGGCTTGTCAAGAGGTTGCCTACAATGATAATTTTCTAATACGACTCTTTCCCCGTAGTTTGGGAGCTTTGGTGATTGAATGGTTCTGTAGCATACCTAAAGGATCTATAACAACATGACCGGCACTAGCAGAAAACTTTGTGCGGCACTATTCTTTCAATATCAAAAATGATGTCACAATGAATGACCTTTACAATGCAAAGGAAAAACCTAACGAGACCTTCGCGGGTTTCTTACAATGATGGAGAGCGTTGGCTAGCCACTTCCCTTTTGCTTTACCTGAAAAACAATTAGTGAGCATTTTTGTTCCTAATTTAAACACAGAGATAGCCTTCCATCTTCACATGCATTGTGGATCTAACTTCGAAGAAGTTATAGAGAAAGGTAGCCAAATTGAAAAGGCTCTTATTACTAAAGGAACACTTAAACCCTTTTTCAAAAACAAACATGAGGTCAAATCTGTAGACAGACCTAAGTTCTTTAATAAGAATAAGCACGTCATCGGTGATGGAATTACTGACTCCAAAAGAGTCCAAGCTATGCAGATAGGTCCGCTTTTAAAGCTTTCGCAAGGGCCTCATCCCAAGGCACCTACAAAACATACGTTCACAACATTTAGTGAACCCCTTACTGCCATATTAAAACAATTAGATGATGCTAAAATGGTAGAGTATCCAAGCACCACAGTACCATTCCTAGAAAATGCTCCAAAACCCAGTTGGTATAAAGACCATGAATATTGTGACTTCCATCATGTCAAAGGACACAAAACAAATAGATGTCTATGGCTGAAAGACTTCATACAAGACCTCATTGAAGAGGGTAATATTGTCGTTGAATCGTCTCTTGATTCAGGACAAGGTCCTAATGAAAAAATGGGCATATACAAAGAACCTTTTCCCAATCACGTGAATAACAAGAAAAGGAAACCAGATCACAAGTAGGCCTCTAATGACTATCGCACCATTGCGTATGTTTACCCTAGTAATTAATAGGTACAACAGATTTACAATGAATAATACTTTAATAATACTCCTACAATTAATCATTCATTCCAGATCATACAATATATAATGTGATGCAATTCCTATATTCTAGGAAGTTTCTCCAACAATCTACCTATATCCGTGATATTGTTGTAACTCACAACAATATCAAAACTATCAAATAATAAAACCAAATGTGTGAATAATTACTCACGTAATTATTCTCTCTATAATAATGGAGCACTAATAAATTATATTTCCTAACATTCCCCCCCTTAGTGCAAACATGAGGAAAACTTGCCTTTGTACTTGCACCTGCTCATGATCTGGTGATTTTCACAGGATGATCACAAACCTCAGGGATGGTTTTGCAAACGGATGACCAAAAACTGAGAATGGTGGTTTTGCAATTGGTTTACCACAAACCACAAAGTGATGGTTTTGCAAATGGATTACCAACAACCAAGAATGGTGGTTTTGCAATTGGTTTACCACAAACCACAAATGAAGGTTTTCAAGTGGTTTACCTACAACCACATCATGATATGCCAAGTACTATTCTCAGCCCTCATCACATCTCACTGTAGGGAATAACATAGGAAATTCTGCTGACATCTGTTGCTCATACATACATAGAAAAAGCTGACATACTGGAAATGGAACATTGGAATGATGTTCCCCCCCTCAATGTGAAATTTCCACTTATTGAAAACAAGATCACTGCAACCTGAGGCACACCACACTAGAAGCACTAAAATAAAACTGCACACACACATGTACCCAAAGCTGATATGCAGCCCTGTCGTTGGCGACTGACGAGAGGTCGCTAAATGACCTCCAACCTTTGATGCCTCTTGCCTCTGGTTTCATGCTTAGAACAAGAAGTCTTCAGAACCACTGTCTTCATTTACTTGTTCTTCCTCATTCTCTGATCTTTCTTCAGTAATAAAGTTGGCCTCAATTCCTTTGATTTTTCCACTAAGTATATCTTGAGCTCGAGCTCTACAAAATGAAGCTGTATGCCCCTTTTTCTTACAGTAGAAACATTCTCTTTCCTCTTTATATTTAGAAAAAAAATTGTACTTCCTATTTACATACATTGTTGTTTCTTCTTCTACATCTTCTTTGGTCCGTTTTTCCTCAGCTAGGAGAGTTGATATCATATCTTCCAATGAGTTAGAAGGTATCTGACCAAGAGTGAAAACAACATTACTGTATTTGGGTGGTAAACTATTCAGCAGAATAGCTTTTGCATCCTCGTCGTCTACTGGAGATTTTACTTCTGCAAGTTGTCTCAGAAGAGATCGTAAATTGTTGATGTGACTAGACATTGTATCTCCATCACTCATTTTGAGTTTGAACAACTGAAGTTTTAGAGAAAACTTTGCATTGACTGCTTTTGAACCAAATAATTTGCTCAAATTATCCCAGATGTCCTTCGATTTTTTATTTAGATCAACATAATGTAATTCAAAGTCCGAAAGGGAAAGGCCAATAATGGCTTTGGCTTTATCATCCCGTGTGTTCCCATTTTTGCCAATCTGGTCGGATCTGAAGGTGTTGGTTCTTTTTCATCTACTATTCTCCAAAGATTTTTGTTCATCAACTGCATCTGGATCTTGACTTTCCATGTGTGAAAATTGAGACCATTGAATTTTTCTAGTGGAATGTCCATTATATCTTAGAGTGTCGGTTTCAACCGAAAATGCACTCTTAGGGGAGTCGGCTTATTAACCGATATTGCTCCCAATTGACACTATATTTAAAAAGTAATAAAAAAAAATTACTTTTTAAATTCTACATGGATATTTACTAAAGACTTAAACTCAAAAAGTAATATTTAAGTACTTTCTATATTTAAATATTTTGATACACAAATTAAACTAAAAGACACATGATTACAAATTATAGACCACCCCCTACTACTAACACACTACGAGATTTAATCCCTTGAGTAATAAATTACAAATAATCTGATTCTAAGATCCGTGGCTTTTGTAATTCAAAATAAACCGCACCTTTTTATTAGAATCCCATGCATATTTGTAAGCTTGAGCTGGAAGGATAAGCAAGCATTCACGTCCATGATCTAACCATGCTTACAAGTGGGCAACTTGCATGCCAAAAGGATCCACGTTTATAGTGCTTGGAGAGTCCAATAAATGTATTACATTGTTACAGCTATGCCTACAGGTGTAAAATGTTTACACGTCCCTTTCTTTAATATTGTTGTCTGGTCAAATATGCAGATGGCAAGGTAAATGATCCCCACAGATTTTGATCAAGATTCTATATATCCATGCGTAAGAGCAAAAATAGACATTGGATGATGGAATTAATGCAGTGCAAGCTCAGATACAACTTCAAATTACACCAAATACACGAATCTAATGTTGAATGACTGGAAAATATAAAAGTAGATTTTGCGCACAGGTGACAGCCTGATCATCTAAGTGTCAAAAGTAATATAATGAGCTTTCCAAGATGTGGAGCCGTGATTGATACATGCACATATTTGAATGGCCAAGAAGACCCACAATAATGAGCTAACACCACAGTCACTTTTTGTAAGGTCGATAGATTGCGCTGTCCAGAAGAGATCATACCCAGGAGAAATAAATCAAATGCACTAAGACATCAATAAAACTTAAGAGCAACAAAGATGATGTAAACCACCACTATGCACGATCATGCCAAACACTAGATCTTCCTCCTGATTCCTTGTGAATCTGTGTATACACCAAGCTAGGGAAAATGAATATCTGACAATATACCAATGCAAACCTCCAGTAAACTTCCAATGAGAAATGACTCTAGCCTTAACAGTCTGCACTGGATTTGACAGTCAACGCATGTTACTAATCACCAGGTCTATGCTCGATTGGACTACATTTTCAATGAGAAATGACTCGAGCCTTAACATAGGAAAAATAAAACTCATATATAAAACACTAGATGGGGCAATGAACAATATCACAGCTGCCCCAGATAATTCTATTTCTCAAAACTCCATAATAGGTGCAAGAAAACCGCTCTGATGCCAAATAATAGGTACAACATATTTACAATGAATAATACTTTAATAATACTCCTGCAATTAATCATTCATTCCGGATCATACAATATATAATGAGATGTAATTCCTATATTCTAGGAAGTTGCTCCAACAATATACCTATATCCATGATATTGTTGTAACTCACAACAATATCACAACTATCAAATAATACAACCAAATGTGTGAATAATTACTCATGTAATTATTCTCTCTATAATAATGGAGCACTAATAAATTATATTTCCTAACAGTAATAACAGTCCCTTCGACTCCCTTATAGGTTGCATCTGTTCGCCTGATGACCGAGTAAACACAATCCTAATTCTTGAAAAGAGTTGTGCAGTTGGAACATGACATGCTCACTTAATCATATCTGATCCAATACCAACTACCCAAAGCCAGTATAATTTACTAGACCAGCTAGAGAAAACACTAGCTAAAATATCCATTTTAGACCTTAAAATCTGTACTGCTCACAAGGATATATTGCACAAAGCATTACAGAATTCTAGAGTCTCTACTAAGGTAGATCCCGCACACTTGCAAGCTATGATCACCCACCTTGAAACTGCTAACCACATCACTTTTGATCACAACGCTATCCTACATAACAACCCTAAGCATAATTTACCTCTCTATTTAGAAGTGGTCATTACCCATCGTAAGATAAAAAGAGTGCTTGTGGATGGGGGATCTAGTCTAAACATATGCACATTGAAGCTATTTAGGAAGCTAGGCCTTGCAAAAATAGATCTGGGAGCTAGGACCATCACCATCACAGCGTATGATAATGAGGAGTGAGAATCCGTAGGTACTATCATAGTGCCCATGGAAGTAGGTCTAACTTGTCATGATACGACCTTCCATGTCCTGGATTTAGATCTCCCATATAACATGCTCTTGGGGTGTCCATGGATTCATGCCATGTAGTCTATCCCTTCAATATTTCATCAATGTATCAAGTTGTGCCATGAAGGGCATATAGTCACTATCTTAGGTGATCTTAAGCCATTCACTCATTATTGGGTGTTGCATAGTTTCTCTCGTACATCCTATGAGTGCCCTTCCGTGGATGTCGTCATCCCTCTTAAGACGGAAGCTATTAAGAATCGGGTGGAATCAGATTCACTCACACCTTACAATCAGGAATTTCCTTCTTTGGTCAATCCTTTTACATCTTAGGAGGTTACATCAACAAAATATGGACCAGGAGAGCCATTTACTCTTGAACAAGCATTATTAATTTCATATTTATCAGTTTCACTTAGGACATGGGGCAAGCCCTATTTTCAATTCAAAAGTACACGAGGACCATGTTCATAACCATTGAATAAATTTGTCCATAGTGGCCTCCTATCTGAAGAAAATATGTTGGAGGATCCCATTAGTAAGGTACCAGAAAGAACCATGGCCTCATGCCATTAAGCGCCTTAGTATACTAAAGGACATCGCATGATGTTTGTCATGGGTTATAAAGGATACAGATGTGGAGCCAATGCACAAGGCCATATAGAACCTATTCCTACTCATCGTTTCATATCTGACAAGCATGGTCTTGGGTTACAATCCCAGGATGCTCAACCCGTTGAGGTTGACGCTACCTTTTCTGAATGTGAGGAAGTTTCATATAATGAGGATAGCGATACAAGTTCCCAATGTAGCCTGTGTCAAAAAATTGGATACGGATTGTACAAAACATTATAGAATTCCAGAGTCTCTACTGAGGTAGATCCCGCGTGCTTACAAGCTATGATCACCCACCTTGAAACCACTGATCACATCACTTTTGATCGCAACGCTATCCCACATAACAACCCTGAGCATAATTTACCTCTCTATTTAGAAGTGGTCGTTACCCGTCATAAGATTAAAAGAGTGCTTGTGGATGGGGGATATGGTCTAAACATATGCACATTGAAACTGGTTAGGTAGCTAGGCCTTTCAGAAACAGATCTGGGAGCTAGGACCATCACCATCACAGTGTATGATAATGAGGAGTGAGAATCTACAGGTACTATCATAATGCCCATGGAAGTAGGTCCAACTTGTCATGATACGACCTTCCATGTCTTGGATTTAGATCTCCCATATAACATGCTCTTGGGGTGTCCATGGATTCATGCCATGTAAGCTATCCCTTCGATATTTCATTTTATTCAGAACCATTGAATAAATTTGTCCATAGTGGCCTCCTATCTGAAGAAAAGATGTTGGAGGATCCCATTAGTAAGGTACCAAAAGGAACCATGGCCTCATGCCATCAAGCACCTCAGTATACTAAAGGACATCACATGATGTTTGTCATGGGTTATAAAGAATACGGATGCAGAGCCAACACACAAGGCCATCTAGAACCTATTCCTACTCATCGTTTCAAATCTAACAAGCATGGTCTTGGGTTACAATCCTAGGATGCTCAACCCGTCGAGGTTGACACTACCTTTTCAGAGTGCAAGTACATTTTGTATAATGAGGATAGCAATACAAGTTCCCAATGTAGCCTCTACGAAGATTTGGCTTCCACGAACCTATTCCCTAAGTCATCCATCCTTACCCTATCTGAATCCATCCCTTCAACTGATTATCAAGTCACCCTAGTTTATCTTGAACTTGTAGATGGGGACCAACAACTTTACGTACCACTTGATATCTTCGAGAATGATGAAGCATTCACAAAATTCATGGGAGTTAGGAATTTTCTTCCTACTAGGGACCACAAGAAAGGATTCCAAATTCAATTAAACACATGTGCATACTTCAGAGAAGAAGCAAAGATGTGTGGCCACTTGGGTAAGAATGTTGTGAATAAAAGTAAAAATACTTCAGAACAGCCTAGTATAAAGAATAAACGGAAATCTCACAGTGACAAACTCTTTGAAACACTCATAGAAGAACAAAATGAAAAGCACGTGGATAAAATAACTTATCCATTTGAAGATAATAAAAAGCTACCTCAGGAGGTTGATCTCACCCTCCCTCCTAATCCTACTAAAATGGAGGATGCATCTAAAATGCTCATTGAGTAAACCATCAGTGTTAACATTGGTTCAGAGGATTTACCTAGGATGATCAAGTTGGGGGCTTCACTCTCAGCTCAGGAACAAAAAACCTTTGTGGAACTCTTAAGAGAATACATTGATATTTTCACATGGACATATTCAGACATGCCTGGCTTGGATCCAACACTAGTTGTGCACCCAGACGCCAAGCCCATTAAAAAAAAATTGCGAAAGATGCATCCTACAGTTGACTTCTAGTCAAAGAAGAATTGGAAAAACTCTGGGCTGCAGATTTTATCAAACCTATTGATTACTCAGATTAGATCTCCAATATAGTTCTAGTACAAAAGAAACCCATTGTCATTAAGATATGTATTGACTTTCAGGACATCAATAAAGCATGTCCTAAAGATGATTTTCCTTTGCCAAACATAGATATGATCATAGACTCTACTGTAGGCTACGAGATGCTATCCTTAATGGATGGCTTCTCGAGGTATAATCAGATAAGGATACCATAAGAGGATCATCACAAAATTGCCTTCATTACCCCATGGGGAACCTTTTGTTACAAATTCATGTCCTTCGGACTCAAAAATATTGAGGCTACTTATCAGCATGCTATGACTGTCATTTTTCATGATATGATGAATGATATTATGGAGGACTATGTGGATGACATATTAGCTAAATCAAAGAGTAGACAAGAGCACCCAGAAGTGCTTAAACATATCTTTCAGCGCCTCAGGGATTACTAGGTTCGTCTTAACCCAAATAAGTGTGTCTTCAATGTATTATCAGGAAAACTCTTGGGATTCATAGTATCACAGAGAGGGATAGAAGTGGATCCTGCCAAGGTCACTGCTATTACAGGCATGCCTCCACCCACCACTCTTAAACAACTCAGAAGTCTGCAAGGAAAGATCCAGGCTATTTTACGTTTTATTTCTCATCTTGTGGATAAATTTCACCCATTTACAAATCTTTTGAAGAAATATGTTACTTTCAAGTGGGGGCCCTAATGTCAAAAGGCATTTTCTCTACTCAAGCAATACCTTGTAAATCCACCTATGATGATGCCACCTACTCCTAGAAAACCTCTCCTTTTATATATTTTTACTACCCAATTCGCTATTGGTGCACTGCTTGCCCAATACGATCTTAACCATAAGGAGAGATTTGTTTATTACCTTACCTGTACATTGATTGCCTATGAATTGAACTATCCACAGATTGAAAAGGCATGCTTGGTAGTCATCTTTACATTTCAAAAACTTCACCATTACCTCCTTAACAATAGAACTAAACTTATTTCCAAGGTTGACCCTCTTAAGTACCTCTTATCCAAACCTGCCTTAATAGGCCGAATGGCTAATTGGATCATTCTTTTGGGTGAATTTGAGATAGAGTTTGTGAATCAGAAGTCCTTAAAAGGATAGGTATTGGCAGATCAATTGGCATAAGCACCTTTACCAAGAACAGAGACTTTGTGTCTGGGTCTCCCAGACGCATCTATGATGTATATCGAAGAATCCACGGAATGACAGGTCCATTTCGATGGATCATTTACTTTTCATGGATCGGGAGCAGGAGTGGTGCTTATTACTCCCACAGGAGATATTATACCAAGAGCATTCCGGTTGGGGTTTCCTTGTACCACTAACATTACAGAGTATGAGGCACTCATTGTTGGCCTCAAGCTAGCTATCACTTGGAACATCAAACAGCTACGAGTTGTTGGATATTCTCAGCTTATCATTAAGCAGGTCAATGATGAGTACAAGGTCAAAGATGAAAAAATTATTCCCTATAAGAAGATGGTTGAAACGCTGAAGGAATATTTTTCACATGTCATATTTGAACAAAAACCCAGATCACATAATATATCTACGGATGTCATGGCTACCATATGGTCTCTCTTATGCATCCTGCCTAAAGAGAGTAAGATGCCTTTCTTTTTGGAACACTTATAGATGTTGGCATATGATATGCCTGAATCCTATTTATCATGTGAAGTTGTTGATCCCATATGCCCCTGGTATGACCCTATTTACCAATACCTATGAGATGGAACCTTCCCACCTGACATTACCCATTCAGAGAAAAAATCCCTTATCCACCGCATAGCCTGTTATACCCTCCTAGGAGGCAAACTATATTATCATGGCTACGACGGGAACTTGCTTCAATGTCTAAATGTTACTAATTTGGTTCACGCAATTAAAGAGGTACATAGTGGTATTTGTGGGGCACACACTAGTGGAATGGTGCTAGCTAAGAAACTATTGAGAGTAGGCTACTATTGGACTACTATGGAATCCGATTGCTGCAACTTCGTGAAGAAATGTGAACTTTTTCAAAAGTACGGTGATCTCATACATGCACCAGCATAGGATTTGTAGCCTATTTCCATGCCTTGGCCTTTTTCAAAGTGAGGTTTAGATCTCATAGGGAAGCTCCACCCTTCTTCATCAGATGGTCATACACACATCATCACTGCCACCAAGTATTTCACTAAATGGGTGGAGGTTGTTCCTCTTACCTATGTCACCATTGCACAAATATCCAAGTTTATCATGAACCATTTTATATGTCGTTATGGTATCCCCTCGGCCATTGTCACTGATAATGGTAAATCTTTCAAAAACAAGACGGTCAAAGCCTTGTGTCAACGCTTTCATATTTAACTTAAATTGTCTACCCCCTATTACCCTCAAGGTAATGGAGAAAATGGTCAGTAAAACTGTTCGTAATTAGCACTTGCAAATCCATCCCGCCCTCTGGGATTATTGCACCTCCATCCACACCCCTACTAGTGTAACCCCATATTCACTTGTCTATGGCACTGAAGCCATCATACCTTTGGAAGTGGAGCTTCCCTCCCTGATAATATCTCTCAGGGACTACCTCAACAAATATGAAGACTACAGAGTTGCTCACCTAGCAGAGTTGGAACTATTAGATGAACAGCGTATCAGAGCGCTTAATCACCTTAAAGTATATCAAAATAGAGTATCCAGAGGATACAACAAACACATCATTCATAGGGAATTTGATGTAGGTGATCTTGTACTGAAAAAAATTAGAAGAATACGACCAAAGACAGGGAAAAGAAAGGTAAATTTGAGGCCAATTGGCTCAGTCCCTATGTGGTGACTGCTAAATACAGATTAGGGGCATATAGACTTGCCTATTTAGATGGTGAAGAGCTTCCAGAACCCATGAATGCCATTCACCTCAAGCGCTTCTATGCTTAGGTGTGGCTGGAATATTGAGATAAGAAACTAAAAAGTAGAAAACAAAGAACAAACAAGCAAAAAATTAAAAAATTGAGAAAAAGTAAAGAAAAAGCAGGTCATCCTTGTGTGAAAACCACGCAATTGTGGCACAGCGGGCATGTCCTTTTGTGAAAACCAGTTTCCGGTGCTCAAGGAAGGTTTATCATACACAAGTCACTCTTGCGACAAGATGGGTAACTCTTGCCACTTGCTAAATTCCACAGTACCCTGGCTAGGTCTAGAAATCCAACCTTAAGCTCCCTTGCAGGACCTATGATCTGGTTTACTTATGCTATATCTGTGTGATGGATGTCACCTATTTGTATATTCCCACATTGCACTGGGGGCACATTCACATTCCACTTCATTATACACTAACTCGTGGCATTTGACCCTTTGTATATTCCCACATCACGTTGGGGGCATTCCACGTTTCTTTAAAAGCTTGTACATTGCTTTTAAAACACGACCTTGAAAATAAAAATACATTTAAAAAGGGTACACAAAAGCCTAAACATATAGAAAAATTCCCTTTTTTGGGGATAAAGCTACATTCGTCTCACAATGTCATCTTAGGGAAACCTAGACAACAATGATGAACATAGCTATGAAAACTTATCCTTCGTGATAAATCCAAAAACATTAGAAAATATGTCAATACTATCCTGTAAAAACAAAGTGGTAGTTAGATTAATTTTAGTTGTTGGTTTGTATAGTTTTGATGTACTTAGCTTGTTGTGTTGTTCGTTCTTTGAATGATTCTTTACTTACATTATATTAGATCTTGTTAGGTTTAATTGTGTGTTGCACTGTGTTCATTATTAGGATTGTTATGCTTGTAATTAATTGTTGTATATTTCTTTGACTGCTATGTACACTTGTTAGAACTCGTTTTTACTTGCTTAGATTAAAGTTTTAGATTAATCTTCATTTTAGTTGCATTGCATTGTGTTACATGTCTATATTTTTTTAGTTTTGTTAACTTTTGCTTGTGTGTTTGTTTAGCACATTTTTTTGTTATCACATCTATCATCTATCATTTCATCACATTTATACCATCATCTATACATCATATATAAATAAAATGCTAAGTATTACATCATGCATGTATGCTAAGCTAATAATCACATATCGTATCATCAATGGGGGCAAGAGGGGTTGTGCATAATCACTAATCTATCCCCCCACACACACCAATATCATCTAGTATCATCCCAAAATGCTAGCCATGTGAAATCAAACATCTCATAAATTAAAATACATGATATCAAATACACGAGTATATCATCACTATGAAAGATAAACAGGTCCATCTCTACATCTAAAAGTATATCACATACGTGAAAAGAAAAAAATACAACATGAATATCAATGAAATGTAATTACCATGACAATATATCAATACATGATAAGATATACAAGAAAGTTTCCATATGATACATGTATAATCAATATCTTAGTGTCAAAGTCTGCTATATACAAAATGCTTTGTCCATCTGCCATATAAAAGGGGCAGGGATCAGATACTAAGCTTGCATACAGAGGCATGGCGGTACATCAAAAGTACATACATCGATCAAAATCAAGCCTTCATCCATAAGCATCCACAAACGAATCAAAAGAATCTATACATGGGCAAGACCCACCTTCATAAGAGGCATATAAAAATGAATACATATACAAATGGCATGAGTAGGAGACTCGGCCACAACTCTCGCCCTCACCGGGGCTTATGGGATCATGTCCTAGGGGGACGGAATAATGGAGGCCATGATGGGCCTGCCCTTGAAGAACCTGCCAACTGTGAGCAGGGACCATGTGTGCCCCTCTACTGTGTACTCAGATGGGTGGCCAGCTATTATAATGACCTCGCCAACCTCTGTGATCTAGTGCATCTGTGGCTCACATCGATCTGGTCATATGGTGTCACTCACTCCTCTGCTAGAACTGCCCAAAAGTAGGCTATCCTATAGTAGAGATCCTCGCTTTTGGCCTTGATGGTGTTACGTATCAAGTCCTCGTCTCCTGTGGCCAAGGCTACCTGTAGTGCGGCATCACGCTCACCTATCATTCAACCTCTATCTACATCAGCCTACCTAGTAGAGGTAGCCTCTTCATCTCTCTCCAGTGTAACAGTCTGTAAATCACTATAGGCATGATCTCTCTCTATCAAATAGCTTTGTCCCTTGGCCTGAACCTGGTCATGCTGGACCATGACACTATGTATTTGGCTCTGTATCTAGCCTAAGGCACCTGCTAACTGAGCACCCTACACTGCCAACTGAGTAATCTGACCCTATCATATGGCCCTACCACTATCCTATGACTGAAACCTGGCCTGGTCTCTCTGGCAGTTAGTACCTGAATCTACGCTCTGGCCTGATCTCTCTCCACAACCACCTGAAGCTGCACCGCTATCGTGGCTTGTAGCTACTACTGTAGTGCAACAAGTTGTCCATCACCACCTCTTGGGGCCTGAGGAGGTGGACCCTACTATGGTAAAACCTACTATAGTGGGACATAAATACCCACTAGAATGCCTACTAGAGGAAACTGACCAGCTAGAGCCTGGTGTACCTATCTAGGAATAGGCCTAGGGCCCTGTACTTGTGGCTGTGGAGCCTGACCTCTAACCTGATGTTGTGCATCAAGGCCACCCTTGTCATCAGAATCATCATCATCAGCACAATCGCCATCGCTAGGCAGCCCCACTGGGGGAGGCCTCACGCCTACATCATATGTTGCCCTCGGAATGGTCAGCCAGTGAGGAATCATGCCATGGTACTAGGGTGCGTACTCTGTTGTGCACCCTGGATCTTGAACCTACCTCAATGGTACCCATGCAACGGGTACCACCTGTGTAAAGCTATCCCATGCTCTGTCATAGGCTATCTGGGGCCACATATCAAAATACTTGCGTGCCCTCTACACGTACCACATGTCAGGCCCGGGAACATCCTGTGTGGTGCCAAATTGTCACTGACGCCTATCAAATCTATAAAACTCCCACATATAGCTACGGCTGCCCATGATAAAATGATCAACTCCAGCTATAGATAGCTCCTGGGCATCCTCCAGCCACTGGAAATGTTGATATGGACTCCATACTATTGCCGCCTACTATAATTCATCGATCTCTCGATGATAGGGATAAGAATCACCCCTATAAGGTCAAACATCATCCCCGACTGGGACCCAACCCATGGTAGATGGCTCCTTTGGAGCCTGAACTCTCAGAGTGCCTAAGGGGCACCCGATAGTAATGTGTTCCCAGGCCCATATCATGAGGAGCCTAGATGGACCTAACATCTTCTAATGGTAGTAGGTAATAAGATGAAGATCCCAATAAAGATGTGCCAGAATGCACTGGCCCCATCAATAAGTCTCTCCCTGTATCAATCCAAGTATGACTCCAAGTATTCTAAGAGGGAATGAGGAGTTGGTCTTGTCAGGGAGTAAAACTCCACTGACAAAGGCCATCATATAAACCACGACCCGATCTAGAGATAGGTCGTCGATGCAGGATGACAATCTCACTATCATCCCACAACGAGGTATCGTCGGGACTCCGAACAGCTGTGTAATGCATCCATCCAATGTTGGTATATCACTCACGTAATGAATAGGCTAGCCAACAATGGGAACACACATGATGCGTCAGATGTCCTCCCATGTAATGGTGATCTCCCCTGTAGGTAGCCAAAAACACTGGCTCTCGATGTGCCATCTCTCTGCTATGGTCATAAGAAGGTCATGGTCCAGTGTGATCTGAGGCATGTCAGCCATGTAGGCTAACCCTGTGACATAAAGGAGGATATCTAATATCCCCCTATCTCCATCCTCGAACTACACCTCTATCGTCTCGAGGTGGCTGTATTTCTCCTGCGTCTGGAGTGAGGGTAATCTACATTGCAAGATCAAAAACAAGTGTTGGGCACTTATCTAACTTCTAGCTATCTTTCTAAGGAAACATAGTCCGTAGAGTCCTTAAAAGCTTACTAATTTCCCTTTTTCTGCTAAATTCTTCTAATTTTCTCCTCTACACTTTGCTATTTTATTTGCTAAGTGTGTTTTTATTTTTCTTCCTGACGCATGCGCGCCCTTTTTGATGCATGCATGCCCTTCTCGACGCCTACGCATCATAATAGATGCATACACGCCCCCTGATTTTTCCTCTTTTTGTGTGTATGCCACACAGGACGCCAACGCGCCCAGTGTGACACCTACGCGTCCCTCCCAGCGCGCATGCGTGCGCACATCCGTACCCAAAAAATTCAAAATTTTCCCCCCAGCGCCTACGCGCTTAGTTCGACACATGTGTGCATCCCCATTTTCCCCCCTTTGACGGATACACGTGTGCGTATACATTTTTCAATGCATACGCTCGTGTGTAACCACTTTTTCAAAATGTACATGTATGCGTCCACGTATTTTCAACACATGCATGCACGCATGCATCTTTTTCTGCCTAACCTACCCTAGAAACAACCTAAAAATACAATAAATTCAAAACTTAAAGGAGAAGGGATGGACTACTCACGAAGGGTCCATCCATGGGGTCTCACTGGTACTCCCAGATCCAGTCTACTCACCTCTGTCTCATCGGTAACCTTTGCATTGTGCTCCAGGCTCTCTCACTAACACGTCATGGTAAAAATTCACAAGGGCTCTGGTACAAATGAATTGACCGTGATTGTTTTACCCCCCCCAGGTGGGTATATAAACTCATCACGATGCCTCTGGGGCATGTTTTCTCCGTTGTGGTCATTCTAATCTTCTTCTACCCGCCGTGATAATTATTTTATTATTAAAATTATTATTTTTATTTATTTTCACACACTGGGGAACTTTTTGCTACCCTGCAAACACTTCCTCTTAACACTGGCATTGTTTACAAAACATACAGGCATTTTCTTCTGCTTTGATTCCTCTTTTTTGTCTATTTACATCTTGTCGTGAACAATAATTATTTAAAATAATTATTATCATCCTATCTTTCTTTTCTTGGGGATCGCCCTTTTGGCTCTTTTTCGGCCTCACTTTCCCCTGTTCGCCTCCGCGCATAATTTTTAGAAGATATTTGTTCTTTTGAATTCTTCTTACCAATCAAAAAATTTAAAAATTGTTAAATTGATTCAGAAATACCAAAAACAGTACAAAACTTTGAAAAATGAACTAAACTCAATAACCAGCTCATTTTTTGGCTGAAATCTGTGTCTTTTGCATGGTGCTCATCCTATATCCTATTGGCATTTTCACATGTTTTGAAACTAAGACTTGCGAATCACCTTGATCTACAATCATTTACAAAAGACCGTTGCTTACTTCGTTTGTACTCTGGGGCACTATTAATTTCTTGATACTGTTTCGTCGTGCACGTTGCTTTTTCATCAGACCCAAGTGTCCTCCATCATTTCCCTTGCATATGCATATTGCTTGGGGTATCATTCTTACCCTTGTCGTTTATCAAAACATTTGGGACTTTAGCTTGATAACAAAATATTTGTTCAACCTTCTTGAACGTTGTTGGTTTAAGTGTGTGTGACTGTACTTATTTCCCTGTCACATGAGTTTGATTACTTCTCATATTACATTGCATGTTTTTATGTTGCATGGAGTCGACATTTTAGCAATAGATATTTGCTTTGTATCTTGGCTTTTCATGTCGCCATATGCTTCTGTTGTATGCTCACATTTTAATAAGGACCGATGAGGAAGTCTCTAAGCAAAATGATGATTTCAATAGTGGATACAATTAATTTGTGGATAGCTCAATATCTCTTTTCTTGTTTCTCATCTTCTTCTCTTTGAATCCTTCCCCTTCCCCATTCTTCTTTCTTCTCACCTTTTTCGAGCTTCGATCGACTTCTTTCATCACCCCATCGACACTCGAGGGCGCATCCTTCATCCTATTAATTTTTCTTCTATCCCTTCAAAATTTTCTTCTCTTTTATATTTGTCTATTTTCTTCGAAGTGATGCAACTTACATCACCTCAAAGAGGGGCAAATGTAGACACCTGTAGTTTAGATATTGCACTATTATGACTAATATTGTGCTAGTTATGCTTTCTCCTTGCAAACTGACAATACACCACCGGTTCGACCTATCTAACTCTCTTCCTACAACATCCCTTTTGTCATTTTTTCTCTTGTAAACCATTTAAACAAGCTATAATAGCTTCGTTCTAACTACATTAGCTTCTTACTTTCTTCTAGTCCACTTCTACCACCTTCCTATCCTCTCAAATCCATTCCATTGGATTGACCTGACCCTTCAAGACTCTCTCCAAACCCTAATCACCTCCTAAACATGTTTAATTAAGCTTAAACATGGTTTGTCTCTCCCTAAACCTAGTCAAAGTAAGTTTTTACTTGCTAAAAGTGCTTTTTGGAATTTAGTATTTGTCCCACATGCACCCAAGTTCCCTTTTTTTCCAAATGGAAAACTATATATAGGGATAGACCCCCTCTCTCATTTTAAAGAATTCCTCCCTTCTTCCTAAGCATAGATTATAGTATTTTGCATCTAGGTTCTAGTTTTCATTTCTAGTTTAGATATTGAGCTATTTACTTCACTTTTGCATTGTCAATCCACTTTGTAGAGTAAAAGAGAAGAACCATTGGCTCAAAAAGCCTATAATGGGGAGATCTCTTTCTCTTAATCACTAAAATTGATTGCTTAGGGCTTATTAGGTTCATTATTTTAAAGCTTTCAAAGAATAGAGATAGTTTAATTAGCTTAAATTTGAATGTTTACTGCATAATGCATGCTAGTTAGAAGATCTTTTTCATTTCTTATCGGATGGTCCACTGATTTGTTGCTTGAAGCCTTTGGGGATTCTTTAGGAATTCTTACCCAAAATCCATGGCTCTCTACAACTTTTCTTTGAACATAGGTTAAGTGGAGTCAGTGGGAGTTAAGGAGTTGGGTTCTGCCGAGTGGTGTGAAGTAGGTGGCTCGAGAGTTAAGTAGGGTGAGCCAGGTTGGAGGATAAGCTAGAGGTGAGAATTGAAATCTACCAAGTTAATAGGAGCTCGACTTGGTAGGCCAATTTTCAACACATGGTAACTCGGTCCAAAATGATATTAAAAATTCTTATCATCACTTACAATACATGAACTTAGTCCCACATGCACAATGTGGTGAACAACAAAGGAACATAAATATATAAGTTTGAATATAGTGATATGAGGAAATGGAGAAAAAGGCACCCCTCTATAAAAAGAGTGTGTCGACCTTGGCTGAGGGCCCCCATCTAGCAAATAATGAGGCCCACCCATCCAATATAGAGTGTCGAAGACTGAAGGTGTAAAATATCTTTTTGTCTAATACCACATTTCCACATGTCACAATTTGATTGGTCCACATGATGAGTGTGCACACATCCAAGTCATCTTAAACCTATGCATAGTCCCATATTTTTTCTAGATTTCCCAAAATTTCACAATGCAATAAATTTTTCATATGACCTTTGTTTTTAGCATTTAATATAGTGCCAGCCAGAAATCTCTGTACCTAGTCTTTTGTAAGGAACAAGTTCAGGGAAATTTTGGAATCATTTGAAGTTTGAAAAAACCTATAGATAACAAGTAAACTTAAAAATCATAAATACGTCATATTATAATCATTCATACACCTCCTAAGGTCAGAAATAGCATGTGAAAACACAAATTCTCCATGAGGACTCATAGAGACCTAATTGCACCCAAACACCTTCTCACCAAAACCAAGACCACTTGGGCCTACATGGCTATCACAAAACTATAAGGACCACTTAGACATATTTTCTAAGTCTTCTAGAAACCTCAAAAAATATTCTACAACTTTTCACCACCATCTCATGCATTGACACTATCATTTGGAACAACTCCCCTCACTAGGTCTGTGACCTACAAAACTAGTCCTCAAAGATGAAGCTGAAACACTCATCAAATATCCTCAACTATAAAATTATTACATATGGATTGAAATATCATGACCTTAATGTCATCACCAAATGCATAATACACCATCAATCAGTGCTTAGGTACCAAAGAATGCCTCTATAACAAGGACACCAAAAATTGCCATTTTCACCTCAAAAACTAGTCTTGCAAGATAGACTTCAATAGACCTCAAAAGGGATAAAAAATGATCTCCAACCACCATATACATGTCGAATGAATTCCTATCTTCCTCAAATGCTAATTTATTCAACATGTCTAGTGAAAAACTTGGGAGTAAACATAACTCTTCATAAACTTATAAATTATTTTGTGGTCCACACACTGTCATGACACCTAAATGCCACCTGGAGAAAGATGGAGGAGTTCTATAAAACCTAAAATCACTAACCAAGGTAAAATAATCCATTATGGGTATGATATAGAAAGATCTCTTCCATCACTACCTAACTAGGGTTTAAGAAAGGTTTTAGACCTCCTTGGCTTCTTAACGATTGTTCATAAAGATTTGCCCCTTAATCCATAAAATAATCCCTGAAACATTGATCTAGGACCCTTAACCAGCTACCATAAATAGCTTGGGAACCATCCATAGTTTACACATGCTAACGAGCACAAGAAATTCCAATTCGAGCTTTGTTTCTCACTTCTAAGAACTCGATAGAGGAAAAAATCACTTTTCTTGCTCATTTCTTCAAACCAACACTTAAAACTCGGATCACACCTCAAAAAACATATGCTACACCTTTTCAAATGCCCACCTTTGCATACTTAGCTCAGAAATAGATAAAATCACCTCATTTGACCACCTAGGGATTACAAATAGGTCTAGGTATAGACTTAGAAGGTAGTCTTAACCCTATAAATGTACTCTGAGACATTTGTGAGTGTCTCTACACCTCATCTACATGTTTTCCATGCTCTCACCATGCTTATCCATCTCATACATACCTATGAACTATCACGACATACCTCATCCTACTCACTAGGCCTCCTAACCAAGCATCTTGAACATGTTTGCACCATCAAACTCTCACACCTTACCTTTGTTTTATCTCCACATAGTAGAATGCATGTTATCAAGTATTACTTTAAGCGTTGATATCTTGAGTCCGCTCATATCACAAAGAATAGACTGGTTGCACCATGCATACAATAGAAAATTATAGATTTGGATGGTCAACTCACCAAACTTGACGAGTCTACCGTGAGTTTTCTTTGCAACTGAGGCAAGTCTCTATAGATATTTCTTGATGACATGAGTGAGGAAAAAGATGCAGATCATTGGATAGTATTTAGTGGATCTCTAAAAAAATTACTCACTAACCCATCCACCAATGAATAAAATGAAGCATGCACAGGTCGTGGTCGATAATGGAATATGATTCAATGCACAGATTTGGAAAAATCCTCCAAATGTGTAATATGATGCAACTGTTAGAAGAACATCAACAATACCTTGAAGATGTAATAGGTGCATAAATTGTTCACCAATGCAGATGGATGTTCTTTCATACAGATCACCCAACCAAAATAGCCCTTGATTTCTTCAAGCCTTGTTGTCACTCACCAAATTCCCCTCTTTTGAAGTCAAGTTTTGAAAATTTTGGGTCAGTACCTTAGAGTATTGGATCATGTCAAGCCTGGTATTGTTTGCATTTTTTCATTCCATGGAGAATAGTTTGAAAGTTGGGCATAATGGTGGAGTTTTTCTCCTTATTTTTATTTCTTCCCGCAGTCAGGAATGACGGGTGTATCTTCCTAGTTAATTTCTGTCCTAGTATCCATGGGTAGTACATGGAAATCCCTGATTGGATGCGACATGGTCGTGTTTCAAGAAATAACGGAAGCCTCCACGTGTCTAAACGGCACAACTCCAAGGGTAGGGTCTAAGGGACAGTCCTCAAATAAGCATAGGCTTTCCACGTGTCCCAAGTCCAAAATTAAGACAGACCAATCCCAAATTGGCTAAGTATGGAAGGTTCAGCGAACGGTGCCACGTGCCTCATCGGTCTTTAAGAGTCAAAGCTAGGGGTAATTATCAAACTTGCGCCAATCCTCCATGTGTCCCAAGTCTAAAAAGGGACAGATTCGGTTATTTCAATTGACTAAGTATGAGCAGGTCGACAGAAGCCTCCACGTGCCTCAACGGCATGATTTCAGAAGTGAAATAAAAAGGTTGGTTTCCAAATGAGTTCCAGATCACCACATGGTCAGAGTCAATTGAGAGATAGATTTGGTGGTTAAAAATTCCAAGACTGGAAAAAGAATCCACGCATCTGTTCGATGTAATTTTAGGAGGCATTTCCAAAGCGGAAACTCAAATGAGCACCAGCTCTCCACGTGTCTAGGGGTCAACATAAGTCAAGCAGGAAATAGGCCCGAATCGGCTAACTCTCCACATGTTAGCCTGGTGTAAATTCAAAGGCAAAAAATGCAAAATGCATCCGTAAGCCCGCTTCAATTTAAATATCTCCCACATTGACGACCCAAATTTAAAGTTATAAAAGCAGATCGAATGGCCCATATTTAACTTGCGAAATAATGTAACAGCCATATATTGGAAAGCCTGGTTTTTTCCGCCATTAACATTTCTTTGCGAATCAAGAATTGAAAAAGGAGAAAATGATTGGAATGATTTGTAACTATTTCTTGCTTTCTTGAGGAAGTTGTAACCATCTCTTGTAAGCTATTTCATAGGCTTTTAAATCCATTATAAAGTGTGGGAATTTTGAGGTTCTGGAACGGTAATTTCAAATCTAAAGAAATCAATACAAGGGTTTTCCCCTTTTTCCTTTGTTTTCTCTTTCCTTCTTGCTCTAATCTGTGAATCATTTAATCTTTGCATGCTTAGAAACTTTTTGTTCTAGTTTATACAATCTCAATAACTTTGAGTCTACGGATTGTTCCCGTTATAAACGTGAATGGTTCTACTCTATATCTCATTTTTCTCAATACATATAAGGGTTTTCTCTGCCATCTCTTTTCCCTGAAAGTATTGTCCTCTTCTGCCTCCCTCCTTCAAGTCTTCTATTATCATGTATTGATAAATTTTCAGGAATTAAACGCATTTCAAGATATCAGGAAACCACCATTGAATGAAAGATTGTGTATTTGTACATAGGTTTTGCCCCCGCTTTCAATAAGGGAACCTCTCCCATTAAAGAGGAGGGAATTTCTTGTCCCCTGACAATGGTTTCATTCCAAGTGCAAATTTGAAACCCAACAATTTTTTGTGACTCCATTGGGGATTTTTTCAACAAATTTCCTTTCTAAAAAGAACAACTAATTTGATCATTTCTTTGATCTGGTGACTCTAAGATACACTCATGGTAGAAGGGCTCTTGGAATTGAAGATCCCCAATTTCAACTCCTAGATCAACAAGGTTTTCAACTTCCTCCAACAAGAAGAAATAGAAGAGCTCGTTCCACAAGCACACCTCCTGTTGAAGACAGTGCTTCTAGTAGTAGCATTCCTCAAGAAAAACTTAGCTCTAATCTTCATGCCCTAATTCTTGTTGGTGTCTCAATTCCACTTCAAGAAATTTTTCCAAGGATAACAGCACCTCTGCCTTGGGGACAAAGAGTTAGGCCTCTAGCTCTTCCTCAACCATTGCATGAGTTTCCTAAGGATAACAAGAAGAATTTTCCCAAATTTAGAGGTGATGGAAAAGTACACACTGATAAACACATTGGAGCCTTCATTGTTGCATATGGGGTCCTTGGAGTTGAGCATGAGGATGTCTCTGTTAGGATTTGGAGACCTTGTAAGACAATGCTACAAATTGGTTTTACCATCTTCCTACTAGGACCATCACCAATTGGACTACTATGAGGACTGCATTTGAGTAGCGTTTCAAACCTGCTAAAGATGTGCATGTTTTGCTAGCTCATATTTCTCAAATCAAGAAGGAGCCACATGAGCCTATGAGAGAATTTTTGGTTAAGTTCAACAAGTTGATTAACAATATTCCACAAAATACTAGGCCTGTTGATCAGATTCAGAAGTGTTTCTTCTTGAATGCTCAATTGCCAGAAGTAAGCTATGCCCTGAGGAGAGAAAATCATGCAACTTTGGATGCTGATCAGAGATTGGTTGTTAGTGTGGAAGATGACTTGATCATGTCTAGAAAGCTGAAAAGGGAGCCTTTCAAATCCAAAGAATCTTCTTCTTCCTCTTCTCCTAGAGGTAATGTAGATCAGTTTGTCCAAAAGTTGGCTAATGACCTCATTTCCATTAAGAAACAATTGGCTCAGCATGCTCCATACCAAGATGTTCCAAGGAAGAAATTTCAGCCTAGGAACCATTTACCCTCTTCTCAAACAAGGTTGGCCATTGAATGTCCACCCCTCAAGGTGCATGTCAATGTTACTTGTGAAGTTCTTGAGCCTGATGATGAGGAAGATAATGGGCTCTATGATGAACAAGAAGAGGAAGATGATGAAGAATTGGAGGAGCCTAGTGGTTCTCGAGTTCATTTCCTCACCATTAAAGGTGTGGATGATGAAGATGACTATGATGATGTAGTGGTTGAGATTAACAGTGAGTCATATGCTATTATGACCCGAGAACAGATCAACAAAAAGGAAAAAGTGGTGTAACCTACAAAAAGATCCAAGGAGTACCCCATCACCATCCTGGTGATTGCAAGAAGAGGAGCTCCTATTCCTACTACTTCCACCCAAAAGGTAAGCTCTGCTAGTCCTTCTCCCTCTACTTCTGATTCTGAGAATTCTTGTCCAAAAAATGATAAAGATGATACATCAAAATATCCTCCTACTCTTAGTGGTGATTCCCCATCCACATCTAGATCTTTTGACATTATAGACCATCTTTAAAATACCAACATTTAGATTTCTAAGGCAAAGTTCTATCAAACCCATCCTAAAGCCTTTTCCAAAATGGTTAACTTTGTAAATTCTAAATCTAAAACCCCATCCCATTCTTCTAAATTCCTTTTTCCCACTCCTTCTTCTCCACCTCAACCTAGCCTTGTGGTTGCAGTCACTTCACCAAATGAAAAGACCAAGCCCTTCTATGTGAATCTCCTCATAGCTAGCCACAAGCTTAGAAATTGTGTCATTGATTCTGGTGCATCTGATAATGTAATGCTTGCAAAAGTGGCTCATATTTGAGTCTAACCCTAACCCACACTTATGGATCTTACTATTCCATGGAAAGTAGAGAAGTGCCTTTGGTTGGGAGAATCAACGATGCATAAGTAGCTTTTGCTGCTTTACCAGAGAAGAAGGTCTTGGCTACCATCTTGGTTGTTGATATCCTTCCTTCCTATGGCATGTTGCTAAGCATGAACTTTTGCAAAGATGTTGGAGGTGAGATCCAAATGGATTGGTCACATGCCTTGATCCCAGTCAATGGGAATATGAATAAGTTGCTTCCTGAGAAACAAGCAGAGTATATTGTGCAAAATACATGATCCTAAAGCACAAATAATGTATGAAGACATTGGGCATGGGAACTACATGATCATGTCACAAGAGGAGACAAGTCTGTCAAAGGGAGTGTTGCTTGATCCTAATGGTGTGTGGACTTTGGAGTTTGATGGAAGTTTCTCTTTAGTTGGTTCAGGAGCTGGTGTAGTGCTCATTTCTTCTGGGGGTAAGGTTCATCCTTTCTCCTTCAAGTTCTAGTTTGAAAATCTCAACAATACTGCTGAGTATGAGGCCCTCATTATTGGGTTGAGCGTGGCGAAGGAAATGGGAGTGAAGAACCTTCTTGCTCGTGGAGATGCAGAGCTAACTGTAAAATAAGTTAGAGACCTTTATTAGGTGAAGAACAGAAGGTTGAAGCACTATAGGAATTTGGTTTGGGATTCCATTGAATTCCTTGATGTTTTTTCCATTGAAGTTGTGCCAAGGGAAAGGAACAATAGGGATGACTCTCTAGCTGTTTCGGGGTCCTTGTTGATTCCTCATCTTGATTTCCCTCAAAATAAATTCAGCATTAAGATGATCCATAGACCCAGTGTGCCTGATAATGTAAATAATTGGCAAGTTTTCAATGATGACCAGCATTTGCTTTCTTTCTTGGAGCTCAGAGAAAAATTTGATCAGCTGTACTTTGAAGGAAGTGACAATCTTCCTAGAGAGTGTGTGTCATCTTTTGAAGAGGGTGTCAAAGAAGAGATGGATTAAGATGGATGCATCTAACTGAAAGGAAACAAAATCCCTAAAGGGCTGGTGAGTTTGGGGGATCTTTTTGATAAACATAACAGGTATATGAAGTCTAAAGTTTCTCAAGGAGACTGGAAATCTACTGAGACTAAGAAAGTGAATATTGGGGGTCTTTATGATCCCAAAATGGTCAACATTACAAAATGTTACACTTAGGAAGAGAAAAAGAAGGTGGTGAATATGTTGAAGAGGTATGATGATGTTTTGGCTTACTCTTATGATGATCTTAAGGCTTTTCAGCCTAAATAAATGAAACATTTCATTCTTCTTAAGCCTGGGATCAAACCCTTTAAATAGAAGAAAAGGCAATATAATCCAAAGATAGCTGATATAATTTTCTAAGAAATACAAAAGCTTTTCAAGGCTAAGATCATCTTTCCCATCCACCATTCAACATGGATTACTAATATAGTGTCTGTCAGGAAGAAGAATGGTGAGATCCAGATATGTGTGGACTTCAAAAATCTAAATCAGGGTTCTTTGAAGGACAACTACCCTCTCCCCATGATGGACCAAGTATTACAAGCTATCACAGGCTCGGAGATGTTATCTATGTTAGAAGAATTCTCAGGGTACAATCAAGTAGAGGTGAATACTGCATATCAACATAATAATACTGTTATCCAAAATTCACCCCCCGACAAATTTGGTCAAGACAACTCCTACACATAAGGAAATTATGAAGGAAATGACTCAGACCCGCGAGCTCACATTCTAGGACAACAAACAAGGTTGCAGGGAGACTCTATAATGGAATGGCTAGGCCTGTGAAAGTTTAAATGACCCTGTGTGAGAAAAAAGAGAAGCTCAAACAAGCACCACATCTCCACGTGTCTCAAGAATGAAATGGAGGCAGGGGAAAATGGTCAAGCAGAGTCAAAAGATGGAGCTTCGGGGCCACGGGGGTTTTTTGAGTTTTACGTTTCGTGAAAAGGGGAAAAGATAAATTACAGACCCGCGAGCCTAATTTTTTCTCTAATCTAACTGCCACGTGTCCCATATCAAAAGGGGCCCATTTTTCAAGTTGTTTTTCTGCCCTCTTATATGGACCTGATACAAACTTCAAAGGGGCATATGTTTCAACTCAAGGCTCGAAATATTGTGAATCTGACATCGTTGGAAGTGTCTCGATGTCCTCTATGCCATGAAAGGATTAAAAATCATTTTTCAGGTCCTGGTAGGTAAAAATGAAGAAGAGTCTTCCAGGCCATTAACGTAGAATCCAATCTCTTCAACTACCAGATCTGATTCGATTCAATCCGCTGGGAAACTAGAAGTGACATATTGTGGGTGAATTTACAGAAGGCATTGATATTCAGTGGTTGAGATTTCAAAGAGGGATACGATGCATATCTCGGGGTGGTTGAAGCAGGATTTGATTTTTTTCCCTCTTCTCTCTCTCTTATTCTTTCTATATATTGTAACACTTCTCATTTTGAAAAGGAGAGACATTCTGGGCATAGAGAAACTCTGTCAAATTTGTTTCTTGACGCCATTTTTGAGCAGCGAACCTTCTCCCACACCTGGAAAATGTATTTTTTCCTCTATTCTAGAAATGTAATGGTCTGTGCACCTTCTAGAGAAATAAAAATGTGTTTTTGTGGTGTTCTTCAACCCTTTGCATCATTTTTTTGTTTCTTCGTGCCTCTCCCTTCTAGATTTGTTTTTCTGTGCATGTATTTCACATTTGCAGGTGCAGGATATTGTGTTTCATGGATTTTAATGGAGAATTTGAAGATCTGGGCCATGTCACTTCTGTCTGAACTCCCTCATCTCCATTTTCTCTATTTCTTTCTCCCTCAACAAAATATATCGTTCCCTTTTCTCGGTGCTATCACCTCTGTAGTGTAGGATTTCTTTATTTTCATGTTCTCTCTCTCTCTCCTTGGTCCCTTGGAATTGTTAGATTAGGAGTAGATAGTCACATTTCCTTCCTTAGAAGTAGTTTAGTGCTAGGATTAGGAAGAGGAACCAACCTTCTCTGGAGGATCATTCCCATTTGTAAGTCCCACAGCTTGGGGAATGATCCAATGTTATGAAAATCACACCAAATGACCCTGCCTTAGAAAAGTAGATCCATAACTCATTTGGGGGTGCTGTGATTTGACACTAACAGTTTTGGCACGCCTAGTGGGACAGGTTTAAAGCACCTTACCACTTCACTTCATCAGGTTTGATGTGCTCTTGGTGAATATTTCAGCCTTTGGAGGCACTTTCAGGCACATCTAGCACTCCATATGGTCAAAAACCCATTCTCTAAGTTGCAGACCTTTTCCATCCATTTCCACTCATTTTCATCCATTTTCTTCTTCCATCTCTTTCATTTTCTCCCATTCCATGAGGTTGTGTAATTATGACTTCATTCCCTTCATGGAACTCACACTTACAACAATACAGTCCACCTCCAATGTATTTCCCAACTCCTCCAGATCAGTATTATAATCAGATCCAGGACCATTATGCTTACCCATATGAGCAGTGTCAAAACTAGTTTGACTATGAAGCTTATCAAGGACAAGGGGACGTATATGATGGTGATAGTTATGCAGAGGATGCTGGTCTACTGGAGAAGATTCAAAAAATGGAGGCTGACATGGTTCAGTCAAGGGGCATAACACAAATGAAGGCATTCGAGATTGGTTACAGGGCACCTTGTCCATGGGAAGGCCCTTTTCCAAGACATTACAGCCCTCAAGAGAAGCTAGACTTCATGGTTGAAATTTTACCCAACTTGCACAATGGATTGAGGAGATCGAGGCCTATGAATTTGGTGTGGGAAAACTTGTCAATGGGTAAGTCCTACACCATTATCCCTGCATTAATTTTCTCTCCACTCCTCAAGCTTTACCATCTTAATTTGAGCTTCAATTTCCAAGCTTCCCATTGAATGCTGCCCTAAGTGTCAAATCCATTTCTCCATCCCCTAGTCTTCCATCCCATTTTAGTTCTTCTGTCATTTTCCCTTCCAAACAGTCATCCCCTCCAGACAAATAAGAAGTTCCACCTCCCTCCCCACTAAAAAAATTGCAAAGATGGTTGAACCCTAACCTGCCACTCCTCTTACTTTCCCCAAGTCCATGTTGGGAAGATACTCAAGAATCCAATCAAGAAGAACAGTAAGAAGAGGAGCCCAACAGAAAAGAAATAATACAATCTGATGAGTTGGGATGCTAAATTTGGGTTTACAAAGATCCCCTTAATGGTCAAGCCAATAGAGGAGGTCAAGGTTGAAGATTTAGTGGTGGCTAAGTTTGAATTTGTAGTAGAGGAGGAGGACCATATAGTTTATGAGGCCTCGAGTGTGGAGAAAGCTATAGAAGAACCTTTAGTTCTTCCTCCCACTTCATCCCCTTTAATCTCTAATGTTGAAGAAGAATTTGATCTTTCAAACTTCATGTTTGAAAGTGAAGGGAACCATGGTGATCAAGTTTAGATCAGGAAGGCACCATGGAGGAGGTAGAGCACATGCAACAGGACAAAGCGATTGCCTAATCAGATACTTGGAAGATTCATTTAATGCCAAGAGAAGCCTGAGGAGAACATAATTTTTCCCTCCATATTTAACCTTCCAAGCACATGAACCTGTTGCCATGAAGGAGAACATCCAAGGACAACAACCTACATCTCACAATGGTCCTGTGGAACCAAGGTTGGAAGATATTGATCTTCTATGTTCTTTAAAGGAGGAGGAAGAGAAAAGGATTTATTGTCATCATCTCCCTCATACCATCCACTTAAGAAGGTTCACAAGAAGACTCCATTTTTGGAGTTCCCCTTTGAGAAATGGAAGCTACATCCAAAGGATTCCTGCCCAGCAAGTACTTGGTTCATTAGATTAAAGGAGAAACCAAAACTAGTCATGCCTACTTCAGTGCATGAGGAGTAGGAGCACCAAGGATCAGTTGTCATACCTCAGTCCAAGAAGTGCTTATGCAACTAAAAGAGGTCTTATTTTGAGGCATGTTGATACTTTGGTGATTTATATGGAAGAACAACTTGTTCGTTAGTTTTTCACTCATCCAACCAGCCATGTTCAGTGTCAAATCAGTTGCATGGCTTCCATTTTTTAGGAAGGGAAGTTATTTCTTCCTGCCAGTTGTAGCTTTTGTTTGAGTTACCTTTACTCTTAGTTAGAGTAGAGTAGGTAGGTATGCAGAGAAGAAGTGTTTTTGCACACTCTACATGTTCCATTTTAGAGCATGTATGATTTTACAGTTTGTACATAATTTTTGGTGCTCTTGTATTCTATTTCCAAGATTTCATTCAGTTGGCTTTTGGTGAAGTTCAACTTCAAGTTTCAAACATTTCCAAGTGATTCACAGTCAGGCTTGCAGGGAGTCAGGGAGTCAGATTTTATAAGAAGGATCAGTGTTAGTTTCATCATTATTGACTCCATGCCCAATGGATGCTCCAAGGCCACTGGTCTCTTCATCTAGCAGGCAGATGTCCCTCATGAGTCACCAAATTTTTATCCCAAATTCACCCCCCAACAAATTTGGTCAAGACAACTCCTGCACATAAGGAAATTATGAAGGAAATGACTCAGACCCACGAGTTCACATTCCAGGATGACAAACAAGGTTACAGGGAGACTCTACAATGGAATGGCGGGGCCTGTGAAAGTTTAAATGACCCTGTGTGAGAAAAAAGAGAAGCTCAAACAATCACCACATCTCCACATGTCTCAGGAAAAAATAGAGGCAGGGGAAAATGGTCAAGCAAAGTCAAAAGGTGGAGCTTTGGGGCCCCGGGGGGTTTTTGAGTTTTACATTTTGTGAAAATGGGGAAAAGATAAATTACGGACCTGCGAGCCCTATTTTTTCTCTAATCTAACTGCCACGTGTTCCATATCAAAAGGGGCCCATTTTTCAAGTTGTTTTACCACCCTCCTATATGGACCTGATACAAACTTTGAAGGGGCATATCTTTCGACTCAAGGCTCGAAATATTGTGAATCTGACACTGTTGGAAGCATCTCGATGTCCTCTATGCCATGAAAGGATTAAAAATCATTTTTTAGGCCCTGGTAGGTAAAAAATGAAGAAGAGTCTTCTAGAACATTAACACAGAATCCAATCTCTTCAACTACTATATCTGATTCGATTTAATCCGCTGGGGAACCAAAAGCCACATATTGTGGGTGAATTTGTGGAAGGCATTGATATTAAGTGGTTGAGCATTCAAATCAGGATACGATGCATATCTCAGGGTAGTTAAAGTAGGATTCAATTTTTTCCCCTCTTCTCTCTCTCTTATTCTTTCTATATATTGTAACACTTCTCATTTTGAAAAGGAGAGACATTTTGGGCATAAAGAAATTCTGTCAAATTTGTTTCTCGATGCCATTTTTGAGCAGTGATCCTTCTTCCATGCCTGGACAAATGTATTTGTGCCTCTATTCCAGAAATGTAATGGTTCTGTGCACCTTCTAGAGAAATAAAAATGTGTTTTTATGGTGTTCTTCAACCCTTTGCATCGTTTTGTTGTTTCTCCATGCATCTCCCTTCTAGATTTGTTTTTCTGTGCATGTATTTCACATTTATAGGTGCAGGATATTGTGTTTCATGGAGTTTAATGGTGAATTTGAAGATCTGGGCTGTGTCACTTCTGTCTGACCTCCCTCATCTCCATTTTCTCTATTTCTTTCTCCCTCAATAGAATATCTCTTTCCCTTTTCTTGGTGCTATCACCTCTGTAGTGTAGGATTTCTTTATTTTCATGTCTCTCTCTCTCTCTCTCTCTCTCTCTCTCTCTCTCTCTCTCTCTCTCTCTCTCTCTCTCTCTCTCTCTCTCTCTCTCTCCTTGGTCCCTTGGAATTGTTAGATTAGGAGTAGATAGTCGCATTTCCTTCCTTAGAAGTAGTTTAGTGCTAGGATTAGGAAGAGGAACCAACCTTCTCTGGAGGATCATTCCCATTTGTAAGTCCCACAGCTTGGGGAATGATCCAATGTTATACAAATCATACCAAATGACCCTGCCTTAGAAAAGCATATCCATGACTCATTTGGGGGTGATGTGATTCTACACTAACAACTACCTTTACTACTCCTTGGGGCACCTTTGCATACAAGAGGATGCCATTTGGTCTCATCAATGTTGGTGCTACTTTCCAGAGGGCCATGGACTTGGCTTTTGGCAGTTGAAAGGGAAATGCATTTTTGTGTATTTGGATTACTTGACAGTGTTTTCTAAAGCAAGAATAGATAACTTCCAACACCTTGAAATAGTATTGCAGAAGTTTAGAGAGCATGGGATTTCTTTAAACCCGAAGAAGTATGTGTTTTGTGTCACAAAAGTAAAGGTGTTGGGATACTTTGTTTCAAAGGAAGGGATCAAGATTTATCTGGAGAGAGTTCAGGCCATCCAGAAAATTCTTCTTCCATCAAGTAAGAAAGGTGTCCATTCTTTCTTTGGTAAGATCAATTTCCTAAGAAGATTCATCCCTGATTTTGTAGAACTTACTATGAGCATTACTGACATGATGCAAGGGAAGAAAACTTTTGGTTGTTCCTCTGAAGGGAAGAAATCATTTGAGGATATTAAATAGGATATTGCAAAGACTCCAATCTTGGCATGCCCTGACTCTAGCAAAGATTTCATTATCTATTATTATGTCACTAAAAATACCCTAGTTGTTATGTTAGCCCAGAAGAATGCTGAAGATCATGAGCTCCCAATTGCATTCATGAGTTATGTCTTGAAAAATCATGAGCTGAAGTACACCATGATGGAGAAATATGCTTTTGTAGTTGTCAAAGCTGTCAAGAATTTTAGATTTTACATCCTTAATTCTCATTCTGTGGTGTTGGTGCCTGATACAACAATCAAATCCATTCTTAATCAACAAGAATTTGGAACCAAGAGAGGTAATTGGGTAGCAAAGGTGCAAGAATATGATCTTGACATCAAGCCAACAAAGTTGGTTCGGGGTAAGGGCCTATGTGAACTCATTATTGAGGGAGCTGCCAAGGATTTTTCCAAAGATGGAGTTGATGTCCATGTTATTTTGTTCCTCAGCTCGACAGATGTATGGTATGCTGACATTGCTCACTTTCTAACCTATGGATAATTTCCATCTCACTTGAGTGCCAAAGATAAGAGAGCCATTAAACTGAGGTCTACACAACATGTGTTATGGGAGAATGCTTTGTTCAAACGAGGCATAGATGGAAGGTTTTTGAAGTGTGTAGACAAGGAGCAACAAAAGAAGTTGTTCCCTGCTTTTCATGACCAGGATTGTGGATTTCATTTCTCCTCTACTATAACAGCTCATAAAATACTTCGTTCTGGTTATTATTGGCCCACTCTATTCAGAGATGCATCAAAATGGGTTGGTAAATGTGAAGCGTGTTAAACGTTTGTTGGAAGACCTAATTTGGTTGCTTTGCCTCTCAAGCCCGTAGTGATTGAAGATCCATTTCAAAAATGGGGTTTATACTTCATTGGAGCACTCAATCCATCTTCCATTGTGAGGCATACCCATGTGTTGACTGCCATAGATTACTTTACCAAGTGGGTGGCAGCCATCCCAGTCAAGAGCACTACTTCTGAGGGAGTTTGAAACTTCATTAAGGAGAAGCTATTGATCAGGTTTAGGACCCAAAAAAAAATTGTGACTGACAATGCTTCTAACTTTTCTTTTGCTGAGATGGTGGACTTCTGTTATGGGTATGGGATCTCCCTTGCTCATTCTTCATATTACTACCCCCAACGAAATGGACATGTAGAATCAACAAACAAGAACTTGGTGAACATAGTTAGAAAGCTTGTAAACGATTCTTAGAGGAATTGGCACAAGAAACTTTATGATGCTCTCTAGGTAGATATAATTACACCCAAAAGAGAAATTGGGATGTCTCCTTTTCAAGTGGTGTATGGTGTTGAAGCCCAGTTACCAGTAATAGTGGAATTACCAGCCTTGCACTTAGTGAAGGCTATTGAAGATTCAAGTTTTGTCAGTTCCTTGGACAAGAGGATCATGTACCTTTAGAAGATTGATGAGGACAGATTGCAAGTGGTTGACAGGATAACAGCTCATTAGTTGAAATTGAAGGCTTTGTTTGACAAGAAATCCAAACCCAGAGTTTTCCTAGGAAACATTGTGCTGCTTTGGGACAAAATACATGAGCCATGAGGAAGCCATGGTAAGTTTTATTCTCTTTGGCTTGGTCCTTTTAGAATCAAACATTTTGCTAGAGAGAACTCTTTTTATTTGGATTACATGGATGGATCTACCCTCCCACTTCCTTATAGTGGGCAGTACCTAAATTTGTTCAAGTCCTAGGTGGCTAGGAAGTCCTTTTGTACATTGATTTTTTTTTTGGTTTTGGCTTGTTTCCCTTTCTTGTTCTTTGTTGTGTGGTGTGTTTTGTTTTGGGTCTTCCCTTTTGGTTTTTTTTGTTTCTTTTCATGTCTTGTGTGTGTTGCCTTGTATTGGTTTTACATTTGACTCTATTTTCCCAATGGATAAGGAACTGCTTTGCTTTCCCTGAGTTTTTTTGTGGTTCTTGATCTTGCCTCGTTCCTATGTCAAGTCATCCCCAGAAAGAGCCATCTTTTTTCGCTCTCCAAATTCCCCTCTTTTGAAGTCAAGTTTCAAAAAATTTGAGTTAGTACCTTGAAGTATTGGATCGTGTCGAGCCTGGTATTGTTTGCAATTTTTCATTCCATGGAGAACAATTTGAAAGTCGGGCATAATGGTGGAGTTTTTCCCCTTCTTTTTATTTCTTCCCGCAGTCGGGAATGACGGGCGTATCTTCCCAATTAATTTTTGTCCCAATATCCACGGGTAGTATGTGGACATCCCTAATTGGATGTGGCATGGCCGTGTTTCAAGCAACAATGGAAGCCTCCATGCGTCCAAATAGTGTAACTCCAAGGGTAGGGCCTAAGGGAGATTCCTCAAATAAGCATAGGCTTTCCACGTGTCCCAAGTCCAAAATTAAGATAGAACAAGCCCAAATCAGCTAAGTATGGAAGGTTCAGCAGATGGTACCACGTGCCTCATTGGCACAACTTCAAGATTCAAAGCCAGGGGTGGTTCTCAAACTTTCGCCAGTTTTCCACATGTCCCAGGTCCAAAAAGGGATAGAGTTGGTTATTTAAATTGACTAAGTATGAGCGGGTTGGTGGAAGCCTCCACGTGCCTCAACAACACGATTTCAGAAGTGAAACCAAAAGGTCAGTTTACAAATGAGCGCCAGCTCGCCATGTGGTCAGAGTCAATGGAGAGATAGAGTTGGCCATTGAAAAGTCCTGGACCGGTGGAAGAAGCCACACGTCCATTCAACATAATTTCAAGAGGTGTTTCCAAAGCGAAAACTCAAATGAGCACTAGCTCTCCACGTGTCTAGGGGTAAACATAAGTCAAGTAAGAAATAGGCCCGAATTGGCTAAGTATAAAAGAACCAGTCAGCTCTCCACGTGTCAGCCTGGCACAACTTCAAAGGCAAAAAATGTAAAAGGCATCCGCAGGCCCGCTTCAGTTTAAATCTCTCCCATGTGGACAACCCAAATTCAAAGTTATAAAAGCATATTGAATGGCCCATATTTAACTAGCAAAATAATGCAATGGCCGTATATTGGAAAGCCTGGTCTTTTTCACCATTAACATTTCTTTGGGAATCAAGAATTCGAAACGCGAATGATTGTAATGCTTTGTAACCGTTTCTTGCTTACTCAAGGAAGTTGTAACTGTCTCTTATGAGCTATTTCATAGGCTTTCAAAGCCATTGTAAAGTCTGGGAATTTTGAAATTCTAGAACTGTAATTTTGAATCTGAAGAAATCAATACAAGGGTTTTCCCCTTTTTCCTCTGTTTTCTCTTTCCTTCTTGCTCTGATCTATGAATCATTTAATCCTTGCATGCTTAGAAACTTTATGTTCTAGTTTATGCAATCTCAAGAACTTTGAGTCTACGGATTATGCCCGTTATAAACGTGAATGGTTCTACTCTATATCTCATTTTGCTCAATACATATAAGGGTTTTCTCTGCCATCTCGTTTCCCTGAAAATATTGCATTCTTCTGCCTCCCTCCTCTCTTCAAGTCTTCTATCTTCATGTATTGATAACTTTTCAGGAATTAAACACATTTCAAGATATCGGGAAACCACCATTGAATGAAATATTATGTATTTGTACATAGGTTTTGCCCCTGCTTTCAATAAGGGAACCTCTCCCATTAAAGCAGAGGGACTTGCTTGTCCCCTAACCGTGGTTTCATTCCAAATGCAAATTTGAAACCCAACAAGCCCCTTAAGTTATATTGTTGACTCCTCTTACATTATAATTATCATCCTCAGGGTTAAAGAACAAAGTAATTTCCCCCTATTTCACTATGTTATCTATGCATATATACGTCTCCACATAGATAGAGGACTGCGCAATATAATATGATTTATTCAACTATACCAGGTAATAGCTCAATGGACCAATGTCTGATAAATGAATTCAAACCTCCATGGATTTCACATAATCAAATTAATACGCTCTAATACCGAATATTTGGTAAGATCCTTTCCACAGTATGTACCAAAAAAAATTGACACAGTTAAATTCTTCTATATATTTCTTTCGGGACTACTTACCCAAATATATAGGAAATCATATCCTATAAAAAAAGTAAAGCTATAACCTCTCCTATAACCACTCACCAATAACTCCTAATGTACTCTCCTTAAATCTCTCGGAAAAATCCTATTTACGTGAGTTGTTTATTAACAACTTCATGTATTACAATATCATTACATTCCATATAAATATATTTGCTCTTTAATGTGAGCACTAAATATTATTTTCCTAACACTTTTCCTTCCTTTCCCACCTATAAGAGCCTTCAACACACTTCATGACATCACCATAACATTGCAATACCTCTCCAAGTCACTATACCATCTCAAGACACCTCAAAGCACCATACATCCTCATCAAGCATAACTAGACCAAACAACTCACCATGATATGACAACAACGAATGAAACTACCAATCAACCTTCATGTTTCTTACTTCTTTTAACATCAATGACACTTATTGACATCAATGACAACGCAACTTGCCAACATGGTGACCCATGTTGGTCGGGGAGCTTCGTGAGAGTTAGTTCCCCTTCATCTTCCTTGGTATGTTTTTATGTTTTATTTTTTGTATGCCTCATGAACATTTGTTTTCCACCTACACACTTCAACAAATGCATCATACCCAATCGAAATGATATGCAACTTAAAATATAACTACACACAACATAATCAACATTCATTTCACGTGAATTCACATATAAATATTTACAAATTTTAATCAATCTCACAATTCCCAAAACATTTTGTCAATAAATTCATTGTAGTCATCGTGTCCTTTTATCTTAACAATAATTATGCAACTCCATACAAATTCAATCAAATTGTATCATTTGAATCATATGTCTAACATTCAATTATCATTTCATTATTTACACTTTCTTTCCCATTATCTTTACACACATTTTATTTGAAAACATTCAAATTGGTTTCACTTTCACCATTGTTTCAAAACCATTGTTCTAAACATCAATATTTTCATAAATTCAATATTTCAATTCACTTTGCAACACTTAAAACATAAAAAGGTTCAGCCGAATCCAAACCATACTCATACTACCAATACTAGTTATTGCTAGGGTTTACTTAATCTTAAAGTAGTTATTCATCCCTAACTCTCTTAATTTGATCAATTATTTGATTCATACTTTTTAGCCATAACATTCAATTGTATTCTCAGTTAAATTAATGACACCGAGGTTATAGAAAATATTATTATACACACCACTTTCGAGTTTGTTTCCAACACAATAATCATATATAAATAATTGTAATATAACACCAATAGAGTTTTACATCCCAACGCAATTTTCGAAATTCAAGCAGTTTGACACCTTGTGCCCCAAAATGAAACATGATTTCTAAAATATAAAAAATACTATTATTATCTTAATCACGGTATAAAAAGTGCCACAAGAAAATGGGCATTACATTAATCATGGGGGATATATAGAAAACATATATGCCTCTTGGCTCATGTAAGAACTAATACTCTAACTCCTCTAGACACAAGATGAGATTGCAAACTTCAACAAATTGCTCTCTAACTTCTCTCCACTAGACATCTATTGTATACATCCAATTTTCATTCAAGTTTTCTAACTTCTCTATATGCTCAGCACTCCATGCATAGTAGTTCCTAAGATTCCTCTCTCTGTCAAGAGTATAAGTCACTAATCACATGTGCACATGTTGAGGTATCTCACATAGTCTATTATGTAGCTCATCTTCCACCCATATCTTGGGACTTTTCTTTTCATGGCTTAGGTGCTTTATTTGAAAATTCAAGCTCTTTCTCCTCAAACCACTTCCCAATTCACTCTAATGAAATCCTTTTTGAAATATCATGTTAATCCCATCACCACAATCAATAAGGTCTTGGTAATAAAACAAAATGTTGGTGTGAATTATTACTATTTGTCTAGTTCTTTCTATAAAATCATCATAACACTCTATCCGTTGGCATTTCACTTAAGGTTTCCCTTAAGAAATCACCCGAAATGATGAGATATTACCAAGTCTTTACCATTTTGGGTTGCTATAGCCAATATGAGTCCTAGCTACATTAATGGATCTCTAATAATCCATGTACATTTAAAATAACATGCATTTAACATTCATTAGAAATCACGTCCATTTCCTTATTCTAATGAATATAAACATTACTAATGATAAGATATATCATTCAATCCATAAGTTATAATATAATATAAATTATAGAACAACGCATATTAATCAATCAATAACTCATATCTCCATTTGTTACTTTCATAGCTTGGTTACAATGCTTTCTTAGTCAAAGTACACGAACATGATTTCTTGTTAATTAAAAAGCATAACCTTATTCTATTTTGCAACCTTTAAAATTAGGCTCGAGGCATGCTTTTATAGATAGTAAGCCATGCCTTGATCCTACCGAACATCTCTTAACTAGTTATTAAGATTTTTAATACTAACGATTTCCTCAACCAAGTCTCTAAATAGTCCTACCAACTAGTTTCTTTCATGTGCGAGTTGTCTTTCACTCCATTTGGTGCTAAATTTTGTAGGTTGTGCTCTATGAATGACGTTGACCTCTCATTAATTGTGACCTGTGAAAGACACTCTCTTTACAAATTCCATGTTATTTAATAATGTGATCTCTACTATCTTTTTTCTTGTGCCTTGTTTATGGTTCTAGAATAAATCTGACATCCATTTGACTTTCATGAAATGGTTTCAAACTTACATTTTGTATCCATTTGACTATCAGTTAATTTTTTTCCTTTTCCTAAAAGACTTTTTCTATTCTAAAACTACAAACACAACATTTAATGTGAATATACTTTTAATTTAGATTCTTAAACAAGTGAAAACAAGTCATAAGTATCAATAACTCACAAGTTTTGGATTGTTTCATTTTCAACAATCCTTATTTATTGGAATGTATCATTATATTAACTAGTTTTACAAGATAGTTACAATAAAATACGGTCGGAAAGAGTCACAACCTTATAAGAATCTAGAGAGAAAATGACACAAAATAACAAAAACAATAATCAACCCAAAAGACGCCGCATAATAGGTGTAGTGTCCACTTCTACATAAATACGCTGGTACTCAATATTAACCTGAGGATATTATGGCTCAATCCACCTTTCTTGACCCTTTTGCTTTTTGATTTCCATCCATCCCTCAAGGGGAGGGCCCACAATAGCACATTGAACAACATTGATCGTAAGACGACCTTTCTCCTTATCTAATTCAAAGGAGTCTGTTTCATGAAATCTCTTGGATCCCCCAAATGAAAGATCCATTAAATCTGACTCCTTTCTCCTAGGACTTTCTTGAATCAAACCATTGTCATTTTTCTTCACGGATACTTGAAAATCTTAAACTGGTGCTCCTTTGTCATCCTTGTCATGTACCAATTCTTTCTCTATTGGATTATCCTCGTCGTCTGACTCCAAATGAGGATAGGGTTGTCATGTTTCAGGTTTGAAAGGGTGTTTTTTTCCTTTTTAACTTCCCTTTGAGCTATGGACATGAGTCTTGTAAATGTCTTGTTTTCTTACATATTTGACAAGGAAAAGTTGTATTTTTTTAGTCCTGTAGACACAAAATCACGCACTTTGAGTCATTATTTAGTCGATGTCTCATATTACTATTCATATGGTGCTTAAGTGAAAAGAGTAATAATTAACCCATGCCTTTGGCCATTTTTACGTTACTTGTTGTTGTATTTTCAATCTTACACTTGTACTTGCCCAGACTGTATTGTCATTTTGTGTTTTTCCTATTTCTGACTGGGGCACCCCAGGTGCCCTGCTCCCCTCTGGGGCACCCTAATCCTCTTTACACTTTACTCTCACTTGTTGGGCATTTTCCAACGATTTGAGCTTTATATCTTTTTGGTGGTTGGCATTTTCAAGATTAATTATGAAATTAGAACAAGAGAACCATATAAATATAAAGGTATGTGACCATAATGAGGGACCAAGTACTAAGCATCTCCTATCACCATCTAGAGTTGCATCCATCAAAGGCATGTAGAGCTATATTTGCATCCATCTAGCTCCATCACAAGGCACACATGGCTGGTTCATTTGCATCACACTTCATAGAAGGGGAGTATATTGTTTCCATGCACACATTTACTACATTCTACATCTAGTTATTTGCTCATTAGTTCACAAAGTACAACTGACACAAGAGCAACATAGGGCATGATTTGCACACACGCACACCTAGAACTACATTGGGTTTTAGATGTAGTGCATTGCTCAGTGATAAGTCCATCAATTTAGCAGTTGAGGACAATCCAACCCCTTCATATGCATCATTCTTTTTTTAGGGTTTAGATGCTTTATCTGAGGTTTTGCAAGTGATTCTTCCCTCTCCTATTTACAGCGACATCCGACACAGCTCAACGACATTAGTGCGATAGGAAGCGAACACAGGCGAACATTCAGGGACACTCCAGAGGAGGTTTCCTGACCATTTCCGTAAGCCAGGGAACCCACAGGGGCCCCTATCCCTTTTCAGGTGCCCCAGTTTGGTCAGACAACTCGAATATGCATTTTCTTGGGCTTATGTACGACGGTTTTCTCCTCCTATTCACTTGGGTTACACTGCGACACAGTCACGCGATAACATTGAATCAACTAAGGCTTTTCTTAACCCTTCTTACACATTAGGGTTTCACATTTTCTAGTTTAGTTTGCCTGGGTATATTTGCTATATTTTATTGGTCTTTTATTGAGTTGTTTTACTGCTCCTATAGCATTGGATTACACTAGAATATTCCTATTTTAGTTAATTTAGTCCAAGATCTGAAACCTCTGCTTTCCACCCTACTTTAATATCATCTTATCTTGAAGACCTTGACTAAGATCTATTTCTGTGCATATTCAAGTGTAAGTGAACAAACCCAACTTTACATGCTCGATATCTATTTTAATAAATTTACCCAACAAATTTCCAATGCTTTGCAGCACACTTCAAGATGCCAAAAATGAAAAATTAAATTAGGAAGATGAACTCATACCAACATTTTAGATATTATCATTGTGTCGAGATTAAACCCAAGTAACCATGGAGTCAAGAAGAGCCATGCCCTGCCCCACATCCACGGTCCCTAATTCAAAACCATTTGAAAGTCTTCCATTGAAGACAATTAATTATACACTGAAAAAATCCTTCAAAACAAAATTGGATAAAAAAACACGAGCTTTTGGTCTAGTTAGTGGAGTCATTGATATAGGTATGGAGAGTAGGGCCAAAAATCATTAAAGCTGCAAATAACTACATATTGTTGATGGTGATGACACATTTCTTCACTTGACATGTGCATAATAGGAACCTTGTTCGCTTTGCCCTCCACTGAACCAAGGAGTGTTTAAGGGCCATCACTGAATCGAATCCATGCAGTCACTCATGTCAGTATAGGATTATAGCTGAGAAATTCGTCCATAACAATCCCTAAAAAATTAGGGAAGCCCAATGAACATGTTATTAGGTGAAATACATATTTCGAAAGATTACAAATCACGCCCGGTGGGACTCGAACCCACAATCGCCTGATTAGAAGTCAGACGCCTTATCCATTAGGCCACGGGCGCTTTGGTGAACACTGTGTTTGTTTTAGTCATTAGACTATACGTTAAAACGAGGCTATCCTCTGAGTTACTCATGCGTATAAAATTGCATCATTAATAAATAATTAGAAGAATAATGTGTAAACAGAGATGGCTCGGTTGGGTCGCGTGTTGGATCCATTAATTTTTCATTTCATTTACTGTCGCATTGTTTTTGGATCCTGGCTTTTTCGTTTTTGTTTACGGTCGCATTGCTTCTCTCACCTTGTGTTTTTTAGAGTGCGGATGCTCGTCTCAACTCAAAATGGTGGCTCATTATTACAAATCAAGTGACAGGGGTTGTTGTCGAACATCAATAAAATCTCAAAGTGCTTTGTGTGTTTGCTTCCACATTTTGCATACATGTCTACTAGGGCACCCGCAACTACATCTAACAAAAATCAGGTTTTCATTATGTTTTGATGGATGGCTGTGGATTCTAGCTTTATTGTTGTTAATTATATATTCTTGAAAATTTCTTTAGCCTTTTCAAAAAACTCACTGTGTGCATATCTTATAATCATTAATATTGATTTGCATTTAAATTTCAACGTAATATTTAGCGTAATTAAAAAAATCATTTTATTATTTACCCTTTTTAAAAATAAAACTAATTATATATAACAAAAATTGAAATTAATAATGATTGCTAAAAAAAAGTTTATGAATATAAAAAAAATTCACGGCACAAGCTCAAAAATACGGTGTAATAAATTATTTCTTGACATCGAAGAACACGCAATGTTGTGCCCAAAAAATAAATTTATTCTAGTCAAACTTATTATAATTTATTAGAGCGAATTATGTTCCTTGTTTGTTCAAAGTGGAATTTTTGTGTTCCTTGAAAGAAGTATTCAAACTATGAGAGCTCGTTTAAGATGGGCACATGGTGTTTCTTATGCTTGTAATAGTCGTGGCCATGTTATAGGTCCTATGACATATTAATGAATGCACTAGACCTTGTGAATGCAATAGCTATGGAAGGCTATATTATCGTAACAATTTACTCCTTAACAAATGTTATGTTTCAGGCTCGAAACCCATATGTAACGATTCCTTCTCGTAACACTTTGTATCCCCTCTTTTCATGTTTAAGCTTAAGTAATTGTAAGAAAGAAGGAGATGTGCAACCAACCATCTTTGATTAAAACTTACAAATCAAGTGACAGGGGTTGTCTAGTGACAGCAACATTGTGACTACCATAAAATCTCAAAGATATCAATTGAATGACATTTAATTTATTACATAAGACACAGACATGAATGGAAAGTTACACATAAAAGGTGGGAATGAAATACCTCCATGTCACACACCTATTCCATGGTTCATATTGTTCCTACCTAAAGAATATCTTCTATGTGTATCCTTTTTTATATTGCTTGACTTTATGCGTATTAGGGTCCACGTTACAAAGAAGAAGCAAATGCAGACATGCCATGTGTACTTGGCTCCCAGTGGTAGGATATTATTGCCTTATTTCATGGGTGACAAAAGGATAATGAAAACCATGTTAACCTGTAACAGACCCATCATCGTAATTTTTTTTAAGAATGTTGTTTTCCATCCATCTCCATCTATTAGCGGAAACAATATCGATATCCAATCAATGCAACAAAAGAATGATAATATATACATATAATATATGTATATACATGGTTTCATAGATTTCTTTTCGTGGAATATTTGTAATGGCTTTAATTTCCTCTTAAAGAGCAAGGATGGAATAAGAAATGCTAATTTAGCCAATCAAATCTAGCTTTGTGAAAAGGAGAAAGAGAGCTACTATGTTGTGGGAAGAATATATCCATTAGGTACATGTTTATATGAGTTTGCATCTCCATAGGTACAGTCATGCTGGACGGGTATAAAATAGACAATGGCAAAAAAATAGTATGTTGTTGGTATGGGCATTGGTGGACCAGAAGTTTCTAAACTACTATTAGGAATACTTTCTTTTCAACAATCATCTAAACATCAAGTTGCATTGTTGGGTTTAAATTCCTCTTCTTTTGAATCAAATACAACACTTGATCTTGAATGTTCTTTCCTTATAACTTCATCTTTCAATGTGTCTGTAAGATATGTTGAAAAATGCACAAAACCTTGATTGGATGAGCACACAAAATCTTGATTAGATGAGCACAATTAAAAATACTATGTCGTTGACACCAAGTCAAGGTGGTGTTAGAGTGGGTGCATTTATTTGTAATCGTGCATTGCTTTTCTTTTATGGAAACTTATTGTGCTGAGTAAACACGCTGTCAACGTTTGATATTTAGCGTAATTAAACTTAAAATCATGTTATTATTTACACGCTTTTTTAACGTAATATTTAGCGTAATTATATATAACAATCATTTTATTATTAATAATGATGGCTAAAAAAAAGTTTTAAAATAAAACTAACCTTTTGATATATAACAAAAATTGAAATCACGGCATAATGCTGGCAAAAATACGGTTGTAATAAGTTTATTTCTTGACGTCGAAAGAACGTCCACCCACGGCATAAGCACATCAAAAATTGCACCACCATTGCTAGTTTATTTCTTGACGTTAATGAAGAACGTAGGCACAAAGTCCATAACACAATTGTAAGTGATTTACCACTGATTGCTAATATTTTTCGATTGATTAAAAAAGTTTTGAAAAACATAACAACTTGTGAAGAAATTTATTCTGATCTAATAGTGTTCGATTGAGTAAAGCAAAGTATTATTTGAAAAATATGTTTATATGACATTGTTATGAACAATTATATGAGTTAGTATGTAGAGCAGTGAGCAAATATATTTGTTAATATGTTTATATGACATTGTTATTAACAACATATATATATGAGAGCATCCACATATGTGTAGTTTCCAATTGAAGATCTGTAACAGCTCCAGAATGCTCTATCCATCTTCGGCGTATGATTGCTTTGTGCATCATCCACATGTTAATGATGTCAGTGTAGGTTATAATTAGTCATTAGAAAAGACTTAAAAGGTCTTTATTTTGTTTATATATTTAGTATTTCACTTTTGTTATCCGTAAGCTTAAAAATAGTGAGGTATTTAGTATTATTATTTGTGTCAAAATTAGTTAGTCTTAGGTTTTAAGATGGTAGTTAAAAGGTCTTTATTTTGTTTAAGTCATAGTTGACAGTAAGTGTCACTTAAGAGTTGTTAGTCAAGTCAAAAACTTAAAAAGTAGTTAGGTATTATTTTTTAATATGTTATATCTTATCTTGTCGTCAAAATTAGTTAGTTCATTTTTTATCCAATCCAAATAATAAAGTTAGTCGTCAAGATGGACAAGTTAGTCTTTATAAATAAAGTCATGTTGACAATATGTGTCATTAAGAGTTGAGTCAAGTCAAAACATAAAAAGTAATTAAATATTATTTTTTAATTGTTATTCTTATCTTGTCGTCAATCCAAATAATAAAGTTAGTCGTCAAAATGGACAAGTTGATAGTAATTGAAAAAATTGAAGGCAGGACTTCCATATTTGGCAAGTTCAAATACAATTGATGTAAATCAATAAAGATTTGTGGGAAATTTTGACGGTAAAATACCAAAGTCAAATAATACAAATGAAGCCTCCAAATGGGAAAGCAAGGATCGAAAATCAACAATTATTGGGCTGGGATTATCTAATGCCTACCTACATCACATAAATCTAATAAAGATGTGACATTTCATTTGGATAAGCAGGGAGCGCAACAATGACACTCATGCAGAAGCTATTCAGGCTCAAGATAGAAGAAGGTGACAATATGGTGGAACACATCAATAAGTTTTGTCCTATTTTAAATCAATTCGCTGGAATAAAACCATATGTACCTAATGATGATGCAAAATTTGTATTACTAAATAGTATGCCACCTAGCTATTCTAACATGGCCTTCACATTAAGCAAGATAAATCCAAGTTTAGAAGATTTGATCTCCTCTAATAGAGGAAGAAAATAGAACTAAGAAAATTGATCTAGAAGAAAGTGCAATGTATGGAAAATAGGATAGATCATATGCTAAAAGGAAATCCAAGTCTTCTTGTAAGAAAGTATCAACCTCCCAAGATCCAAAAAGAAGGTTTCTTTGTCACTTTTGTAATGCTCCTAGACATGGAATTATGCACTATAAATAAAGAGCACGTGATCTACTTCATGGAAAACTAAAAGAAAAGAATTTCATTTCTAAAAATAGAGAAGAAGAAAGTGATTGGGAAACGAAATATACCCACTCAAATAATGAAAAATCATATGCTCAATACAATGACGGAGGCTATATCTACTAAATAAACTACCGTTAGAGGATGGAGGCATCGAAGGAAGGAGGGAAAATCAACATCCTCTCATCAGTCACCAATGATGGGGCGACATATTATATTTTATTTTTATTTTTCAGTTCAATATTTGCTTTCCATTGTGCATTATATTTCTAGTTGTGTGTGGTGTGTTTCATTTCATAGTTCTTGTTTTGTGTGAATAACTAGCATACATATATTATATAAATATATGTAATATATGTCGAGAGGTATAATTCGAAAGGAACTTATGTCACACATCTAAAAATAGGCATCTCATGAACATTACCTCTTGGCATATTTTACATACATAGATTTATATTAACAAAAATCAAAACATGGTATGTAAAATATGTCGAGAGGTAATGTTCATGAGGTTCCTATTTTATATGTGTGACATAAGTTCCTTTCAAACTATACCTCTCAGCATATATTACATATATTTATATAATATAGGTATGTTAGTAGCAACCACCGGAGTTGCATTATACAAAAAATGATACCAAAAATAAAGTCGGGACAAATGACAAAATCATATAATTTCAAATGTGTATTACATAGGGGAAATTATTTATACTCTAAGGAATTCAACCTTTCTTCCTCTGCCTTTTGTTTCAAAAGTATTTTTCCCTTGTTCATCTATTTTCAAGACTTGCATCTATCCAAAGATAGGATGTTAAGATAACCCTAATCATATATGATAACGATGGTGATGATAATGATGATAATGGAAGATGGCAATGACCATGACTGTGAAGATGAAAATCATGATCACGATTCGACGATGATTATATCGACAATCACAATATTAGCACTCACTCTAAACAACACAAAAACACAATTTTTAAACATTAAACTATAAACATGTATGATAACAATGGTGAGGATAATGATGATGATGAAAGATGATAATGACCATAATTGTGAAGATGACAATCACGATCATGATCTAACGATGATTATAATATTTAATTTATTTACAAATTCACATAATAATATCAATAATATTAATAATATTAATATTCATGATGATGATTATGGTGAAGACATTGATCAGGGTGGTGCTAATGGTGGTGATATAATGACGATGATGACAACGAAAAAAAATGATGGTGATGATGATGAAAAATATGACAACTATGCCACAATTCATAAATCTTAATCCCTAAACATGTCAGCTAATGATGGTGATGATAATGATGATGATGGTAGATGACAATGACCATGACTGTAATGATGGTGGTAGATGACAATGACCATGACTGTAATGATGATGGCAAATGAGAATGACCATGACTGTGATGATGACAATCACAATCATGATTTGACAATGATTATATCAACGATGACAATCATGATGATGACTTTGATGACGATAAAAATGAAAAGGATGATGAAGACAACAATGATTACAATTGTGACGATGATGATAAGGACAACGAGGATGATGGTGATGATTAATATGAAAAAAAAACATGATGACAACGATGATGACAATAATAAAAAAATTTAAACCTTTAACCCTAATCATGTACGATAATGATGGAAAATGTTAATGACCGTGACTGTGAAGATAACAATCATGATCATACTAATTCAATGACAATCATGATCATGACATTGATGATAGTGAAAATGAAAATAATGAAGAAGACACTAATGAAGAAAATCATGATGATGATAAGGACAACAGTGAGGATGATGGTGACGATTAAGATGAGAATGATGACGACAACGATGACAATGTTGATGATGATGATGACAAAAAAATGATAACAATGAAAATGATATCTCATAAATGATAACATGTCAAACCTTAATATTTCATTGGATCCCTAAATAATTGATGTGACATTCACAATATTAGCACTCTTCCCAAACAACACAAAATCTTGTACAAAACAACAAATTTTAAACCTTAAACTCTAAACATGTACGATAAAAATGGTGATGATAATGATGATGACAGATGACAATGACCATGACTATGAAGATGACAATCACGATCGCGATCTGACAATGATTATATCGACGATGAAAATCATGATGATGACTATGATGACGATGAAAATGAAAATCATGATTGTGACGATGATGATAAGGACAACGAGGATGATGATGACGATTAAGGTGACAATAACCAAAATTTGAAGACCTTTAACCCTAATCATGTATGATAACGGTGAAGAATTATAATGATCGTGACTATGAAGATGGAAATCATGATCATGATCAATCGATGATAATCATGACCATGAAATTGATGATAGTGAAAATGAAAAAAAATGAAGAAGACACTGATGAAGAAAATTGTGATGATGATGACAAGGACAACAATGAGGATGATGGTGATGTTTAAGATGATAATGATGATGACGATAGTGACAATGTCGATGATGATGAAAACAAAAATGAGAATGATTAAAATGATATATCATAAATGATAACATGTCAAACCTTAAAATCTCATTGGATCCCTAAAAAATTGATGTGACATTCACAATATTAGAACTTCTCCTAAGCAACACAAAAACTTGTACAAAACAACAATTTTTAAACCTTAAACTTTAAACATGTATGATAACAATGGTGATGATAATAATGATGATGACATATGAAAATGACCATGACTATAAATATGAAAATCAATATCACGATCTTTCAATTATTGTAATAGTTAGTTTATTTACAAATTCACATAATAATATCAATAATACAAATAAGATTAATAAATTCATGATGATGGTGATGATGGAAAAGATGCTGATGGTGGTGGTGTTAATGGTAGTGATAATGATGATGAGGATGATGATGACAATGACAATAATGATGGTGATGAAGATGAAAAAGATGACATCTATGCCACAATTTATAAACTTTAAACCCTAAACATGAACGATAACGATGATGATGGAAGATGAAAATGACAATGAAGGGTAAGTGCAGCAAGTTGGGGGACAATTAAGTGGACATAAAATCTTGAATTTTACATCAAAAACAATAAAACATCAAATTTAGTCTTCCACGGACTTGAACCATGCCGAAAATTCAAAAATATATCATAAAAATGGTACCATCACGTAGGGGAGACTATTATCTTTGTATAAATATTGATTTTAAAGTGAATAGAATAGGATAAATATCATTTTATAATTTTTTACTAATAATAGGTCTTTAAGACACTTTTTCCCGTGAATGTTTATGTCTACGTTTAAGACTACAAATTTTGTTTCACTTGTCAAAATGTGATAAAAATTATACCATCCCAATTGTGGTGAAATTATATAGATGTTCAAAAAAATTTATTTGATTTCAATAATTTTTTATGAACTTATGACGGGCAAACGGAAAGTGCTTTGTTTTCTTTATGTTTTCAGACCACTTCCATGGAAAAAATCATAAAAAATAAAATATTGCTCAAAACAATACAAAATAAAAGCTATCCCAAGGTAGATAGCGGCATCTAACTTCTCACCAGAGGAAAAATATATATATATATATCAATTTTTGGTCATCCAAATCACGGGAAAACGGACTATAATCTTATAGGCGTTTTAAAAAAAAAATACCAAGTCATTGAATTTTGAGTGTTTAATATAGCTGAACTTGTCCATTTTTTACAAAAATAGTAGTTTAGAAACTAGATTCTAGATGCTAAGATTCATATTGATATACGTTTTTCTAATTTTGAGTGTATGCATTGCTAATAATCCCTACAAGTTGATATTATGTTGTTATTTGCAATATGACATCCACTTATGCCCCATTTTTTGTCCCCCAACTTGCTGCACTTACTCTAAATGTGAAGATGACAATCACGATCATGATTTTATGATGATTATTGCAAATATGAAAATCATGATGATGACTATGATAACTCAAACTACTTATTGTTGCATCTAAGTTGCTCCCTACTGGGTCTTCGGCTACTGTACGGAAGAAAATCAACACATGACTTTAAACCACACTCGACTCCTCGAGATCATACCGAGGTAGCTGGCGTAGAAAATATGAATGGATAGGTGGTAGAAAATATGGGGATGGTTGATAGTGTGTGGATAGGTTGTTAAGGAAATGCAACACCTTTAACTTGCAATGGTGGGATCTTCTCATCAAGCACGATGAAAGAATCTCTAACCTAGGTGACTCGAATGGAGAAATCGGAAAGGATGGCAACATGGAGACTCTATTCAATATCAAGCTATGAAGATATATTATCTATTGGTTGTGGAACTCATGGGAAACTGAATGGGGCCTCATAAATCTATCCAAACAAGGTCATGGAACAATTAAAAATGAGAGGCATGATTCCGTTCAGCTCTATGGGCGGTTGGTGGGTTCGGTCCAAAATGAGAGGGCTCGATGAGCTTCTTCATTTAGAATGTTCAATTTCCTAATGATATCGGGTGGCAATGGAGAGGTTCAAAAGAATAACACTCTCAATCCAGTGTCTACGTCCAATTGGTTCTCAGTTTTGTTTGGTTGGGGAATCATAGGATCACAGATGTAGATTCTTTCTAGTCATGGTCCCTCTATGGTCATAAGAATGATCAAGAGCCTAAGCCCAAGGGCAGTTAGGAAATCTACACTCAGGGGTGGTCCAATAATCGTAAGCCTAATCGGCTGCAATGTTTAGCACGTTGAGTTGTTCTATCTTCTCAGTGTATTGGGTCGGGGTCTTGAGGACAAGAAGACAGAGTCTTGTATCAATGTTAGTGAGTAGTTCGGGTCAGTTTGGTTGTAGGACCAATGGATCATAGCCAAAAAATTTCTCTTGCTGCGAGCCTTTGATGGTCATATAGCTTCTCAAGGTAGTCTGTAATTCGGTTGATTTGACCAATAATCAAACACTTTATCATTTTCAATGTTTAATGCGTCTATTTGTTGGTTGATTCTTTGTACGTCCCTAGTTGTCTTGAAAACGTTGTACCTAAGGCCTTGATCTATGTTTGTAAGTGGAACTGGTAGGTTTGGTTGTGGTATTACCGGTTCGAAGCTAAAATATTTGGGTTCTTTGGGACCTGTAATAGTCATATGAAATGTGATTGCATCTAATTTAACTAAAGCCAACTAATGAAGCAAATCAAATCTAGAATATGTTTTTGTATTTTCCATGATATAAATGAACAAAGCAAAAAACAATTAATCTAACAGAGGAAATATTTTTTGGATTTTTTTTCTAATATTTTAAAGGATGCTTCTAATCTAATGAATGAAATATAATACAAGTAATCAACTGGATGTAGGTGACTACTTCTGCAAGTATGTGAATCTAAATCTAAATAACTAATTAATTCAATAAAAAACCCTCAACCCTACCTCGGAGGTAAGGAACAAATCACAGATTCTCAAAAGCTATTATTCCCCACAACTTCCCATGTAATGTTAAAAGCGAGCTTTTAAATGATGTGATCTATTTGGAATTGCTTGAGTAATCGAAATGAAAGGATTTCACTACTCTAATTGATATGGATTTGTACTGAATAAATTTAGAATTTGACAATTTGAATAAATGAAGAAAAATAAACAAATAATTTCAACCTAGATAAGCAAGAGCTTTGGAAAATCTGGTTGTATATGTGATTGTCCCCTTGGTTTATCCTTTCTCTCTCTCTATGTCCATATGAGTCCAAGGAATTTAGGAATGCAAAGGTAGTAGCAAGAGAAGGCGCTTGAGCAATGACAGCTTGAAGGCAGTCTGGTTGCAATGCAGGTGGAAGAGGGATAACACAAGTGAACAAAACTTGGCTATGTAATTTCCTGCAGGATTGTGGCAGCAATACTATGTAAGATACACAAAATTTTCAAGCCCTTTTGCTTGAATACAGGCATCGAATATATAGGAATTGGCTGGGATGTGCCTTCATGCACAAGGCAGCCTTGGAGTGCCAAATCATTTAGTGAAGAGGTAATTCAAACTAATTAAATCTATTTAAAAATAGAAGAGGGAAGGAATACCATGTAATCAAGACTATTTTTAGGCAATTCAGTTCACAAACACACCTTGGAAGTCAAGTTAAGTGAAATCACGCATGTTAAAACCATGCATGAAGAGTTCTAGAAAAAACACGCATGACTGTCACCCTACGTAGGACGGCGGTCATGGGACCGCTGCCTTACCTGGGCAGTGGTTCCAAAACCGCCGCCTAGGTAGGGTGGTGGTCTTGACACTAAAGGCCAAAACATGCACAGAAATGAGCAGGAAGCTAGAAGAAAGCGTAGAAAAGTTAAGGATGTCTAGTTTACAAATATACACTACGGATGAGCTTAGGAACTCAAACACCTTTTGAAAGGACATGAATCATCACTAGGGACTTTTGTAACCGTTTTCTAACAATGTAGCACATATAATTTTGGGTGCGTACAGCTACCCCTGCTGTAACTAAATCTTAAGTAGCTAGATTGTTCGGCGCTGATGTTAGAGATCCTCTGAAACTCATTCCATCATGGGTTGAAGATATTCCACATCTGGAGATCCTAGAGGATGTGGTGAGTCGATCCAAGAGTAGATTCAAGTGTGCAGTTGTTGGAAGGTTTCGAGTCCTTTGACCAAATATCAACTTTGTAAGAGAATGACACAAGAGGAAATGAACATGCAAACTTGAAGTGAGGGCACTTGGAGGGGATAGGTTCCTTTTATGCTTCCAAGAAGATGTGGAATTACAAAGGGTGCTTATGGGAGGACTATGGTTTTATTGGAAATATTCTCTCAGTGTTTGTCATTGGTGCCCATGGCTGAAATCAAATTATAAGTTTTTCATAACTACCGGTGTGGATCCAAATGCCTACTCTACCCTTGGAGTTCTAGGAATCTGAGGTGTTCTTTAGTATGGCTAGATCCACGAGTGTGCTTATTTTTGTAGACCCATCCATGAAAGCAAGATCAAGATTGGTCTTTTCCCAAATGTGCATCAATGTTCCTGTGGGTGCTAAGGTGCCAAATCAAATTTTCCTAAACACTCCAAACCAAAAATGTGAATAGGATATAGTCTTCGAGAAGTCACAGATTATATGTGAAAAATGTTGGAAAGTTAGTTATGATGTCACGTTGTGCTGTCGGGGTATTCAGTCAACTCAGACAACGGATGATATTTGTGAGGATCTCTGCAAATTTTAAGCCGAGTTTGATGATGATTCATCTAAGGAGGAGTCGAGCATGGGAGAATATGACGAGGAAGAGGAAGGAAAAATCATTGCGTACACACTGGAGGAGAGATAGACAAAGAAAAAAGTGTTGATCGAGCAACATGGTGGGTGTGTGGGCAAGGTGGGGAGTGGTGTCGGAGTTGTGGAGGGGGAGCAGGGAGTTGCGTTGGGCTGATCCAACGTGGATAGGTCAGTTGGTCGAGTTGGACAGGGGGTTGAGCAGACATATATTATTATTATGATTTATAAAAATAAAAAACTCGTATTATTAACGTTGTATTATTATTATTATATTAACAATAATAGTAATAGGAATCATAAAAGTCATCCTTATCATCATGGTTATCTTCATCTTAATCATGGTCATCATAATTATTGTCCTCATCCTCGTAGTCAAGATTGTCATTGTCTTCAACTTGGTTGTCATTTCATCTTAATCTTAGTCATTTTCATCATTGTCATGATCGATTTAATCATCTTCACGATTATCATCACCGTTATGATCGCCATATTATTTTTCGTGGTCATTCTCCTCGTCATCAAGATCGTCATTGTCTTTGACGTGGTTTTAATTTCATCGTAATCTTAGTCATTTTCATCATTGCCATGATCAATTTAATCATCTTCACCATTATCATCATCATTTTGATTACCATCTTCCTTGTCATGGTCCTTCTCCTCCACCATCATCACATCATTGTCATCAATTATGTAATATTAATTTTATTTACTTAATATTATTAAATTACAAACCATATATAATATAAATTATTAATGCTATATTATTATTATTATATTAACAGTAATAGTAATAGGCATCATAAACGTCATCATTATCATCATGGTTATCTTCATTTTAATCATGGTCATTGACATTGTTGTCCTCATCCTCATCATCATCTTTGACGTGGTTGTCATTTCATTGTAATCTTAGTCATTTTCATAATTTTCATGATCGATTTAATCATCTTTACCATTATCATCATCATTATGATTTCCATCTTCCTGGTCATGGCCATTCTCCTCCGCCATCATCACATCATTGTCATCAATTACAACATATTAATTTTATTTACTTAATATTATTAAATTATAAACCATATATATTATAAATTTTAATTTATATTTTAATTTATCTATATATTCACCTCCTAAATAATATGTTAAACTTATTTACTTAATTAAGTAATTTATTTAAAAGTGAGGCCCCTATGTATTTTTGCTTAAGCTAAGTTAGATGAATAAGAACTACCACCTAAATAGTTCTATAACAAAGCTAAGTCAAAATCTAGGCACCATCAAGATGAGAGCTAAACAAGATCAATACTAAGCATAATGCATTAACTTTGAACTAAGATCAAATTAACATGCTAAAGTATTCAAAACCTCTACTTCTCTAGATTACCAACAAAAGCAAATGGACCTATGTAGACTCCATGGCAATCAAATTGATTTTTTTGATCTTCAAGAACCTAGGAATGGGAGCTCATCAAAGCTTGGCTACAAGACCCCTTTGACTATTCCCATATGACCCAAGCACTTGGCTAGAAAATGCAAGAAAGGAGGCTTAGCTCTTCAAATGGTGAATTTCTCAAGAATAACAAAGAAGCTTATAGTCTATTTGCTATATGCTTTGCTTTTGTCTTCTCAAGGAATTAGGTGTAAGTGTAAAGGTAGGAGGAGGGCTCTTTATATAGCCCAATGGATAAAGGAATCTCTACATCCCTTTGCATGTGGGATAATAGAGATGTTGAGTTAGTTGTGGATAAGGGGGGTTTAGATAGGGTTGAGTTAACTTTAGGAGGGTTTAGCTTGTCCTTTAGTGACCCATGTGGATAAAGGGGGGCTATTAATTAATCAAGATGATTAATTAATAGATGTGCAAGCTTATAGAAGCTTTTAGAGGAATATTAGCATGATTTAGACTATAGAAGGGGATTAAATCAATTAAATATTGATTTATTGGTTAAATGAAAGGGGAAACTAATTAATTAATAATAATTAATTAGTCTAGATATAAGGGGGGATTAATTAGCGGAAGGTCATTAATTAGGGTATTTGTTGGATAGGTGACTTAATTAATTAGCGTAGTGTAATTAATTAACGACGATAGGAGAGAAGATGAGCGCTTTTGACGATATGTCACCAATTTGTAGGAAAGGAGATAATTAGCACAATTTAAGTATTTAAATTGCTTGGGCATAATTATGGGTGTCTACATTTGCCCCTCTTTGGGGTGGCGTAAGTGACGCCACTTCAAAGATAGTAGACGGATAGAAAAAATAGTAGAAGTGAGAGATTCCCCCTCGAGTGTCGATGGGGTGATGAAGGAAGATGATCGACAATCGAAAAAGGTGAGAAATAGATATAAGAATGGGCAGGGGCAGAATGCCCTGGTGAAATGAAAGATTAGGGGTGAGAGGAAAGTGATGTAGAAGAAATATGGAGAAGTGGAGAGAAGAACTTAGCCTCTAGCCTTTGTATTGGAACAACTTCAGTGTCATCATATTGCCAAAAGATCTACGTCATCGGTCCTTATGAAAAATATAAGCATACGACAAAAGTAGAATGACATGAAAAGCCATACTACGAACAATTGTCCATTGCTGAAAACACCAACTCCATGCAACATACAAAATGCAATGCAATATGAGAAGGAAACAAGCTCATTTAACAGGGAAAACAAGTACGAACGCACATATCCAACCCAACAATGGTTAAGACAGTTGTACAAATGTTTTGTTATCAAGCTGAAGAGGTCCACATGTTCGTGATTGATGACAAGGGTTAAAAATGATGCCCCGAGCAAGGATACATGCAAGGGGAAATGATGATGGACAATGGGTCCAAGTAGAAAGCTTTGTGCGCAACGAAACAACACCAGGCAACAAGATGTGCCCCAGAGTACAGACGAAGCAAGCAGCTAGCTTTGTGAATGGTTGTGAATCCGGTGATCCACAAGTCATGTTGATCGGGGAAGATGTGAAACAAACCAGTAGGATACAGAAAGAATACCATGCGCAAGACACAAGTTTCAAGCCGTAAAAAGCATGGAACCTATTTTTTGCAAGTTTTTTAACTTTTTAGGATTTTGTGGAGAATTTTGCCTTATTTTTGGATTTTTGAAGTGATATATATATATATGTATGTATGTATGTGTGTGTATATATATATATATATATATATATATGTGTTTTGTGTTTTTTGAAATGTGGTGGACAGTAGAAGAAAATAGAAGAAATAGAATGAAGTGCCTAGATGCAAAATAAAATGCCCTAGGGGGAAGAAAGAAGAAACAAGTGACAAATAATGTCCCTGTATAGTGGAAAAATTAATAAAATAATTATTTTTAAAATAATTATTCACGAGAGTGTGGATAAGAAGAAAAATCACCTAGGAGCAATAAAAATTGTCCTAGTGAGAAGAAAGGGGTACTAGATGGCAAAAAATGACCCAACACAGTGAAAAATGAAAGAAAAATAATTATTTAAATAAAATAATTATTCCACAGTGAGCAGAGGAGAAAACAACGGTCAAAACAAGCCTCCAGGCACCACAGCTAGTGAAAAATAGGTTGATATACCCCACCCGGGGGGGTAAATCACCACGACCAATTCATTTGTTACCGACCACTGCTGAGTTTTTACCACGAGGCTCTAACAGTGACGAGGATGATGGTGAGAGCACAAGACCGATTGAGATGGGCAGACATAGATCGAGGGTACAAGTGGCATGCAGACGATGGCGTCTTTGTGAGTATCCTAACCCTCTTTGTCAATTTTACAATTAATGCCCATATAAGTAGGAATTAGGGTTAGAGGTCGCGTGCACATGCGGCATGCACATGTGCACTAATGGGAACCAAAATGGTGGTGCAGGCAGGTGCCCTGGTGCATATGCGCACATGTGCAATGCACACACAAAATATGCCTACGCGCACATGTATATGCCACACATGTGTGTGTGGGCACACACACTACACAGTAGCGCACACACAAAGGTCCCACGCACGCACACACACGTAAGTGCCCAGATGATGGTGCAAATGCCCTTAGGTGATTGTGCACATGTGCATGCACCAAAAGGGTGATGCACATGCCACAGGGTGCACAGGCACACTTAGCAGACGAAGGACACAATAGAAAAATGCCAAAAATGATGGCACTTAGAAGAAAATTTAGGATTTTTGGGTTAACCCTAAAAATGATAGGTAGAATTTAGAAGAAATGTTAGTAACTGACACATGGAATGATTTTATAGAGATGCTTTGCCCATGCTTCAGATGCGTGAGTGTCATTCATGCATTATAGAGCTAGAGGGGAGCATGCGCCGATGAGACTAGCATGCGGTGGCGATACTCCTAGAGGCGGTGGGCCTAGGCCCCGTATCTCGGATGCCATCTATTACTTTGGATCATGGGCTACTTACTGCATTGGCTAAACGGTGGCATAGTGAGAGCCAATGCTTCAGGCTCCCTATTGGAGAGATGACTATGACTCTGGAGGATGTGTGGTAGATTCTCCACGTGCCTATCCTAGGCTCATTGATTGAGTATACTAGTGACCTTGGGTAGATCAGGGCAGCTGTTAGTGACCTGTTCGACAGAGATGATATACCGCATGATAGTTGCATTTCATGAGTGCATAGCGGATCCGACACTACACCAGGGTCCATTATATGTTATGTCACTTATCAGTGGGTTTTTGCTCACTGATAAGACTGGGACATCCTTCCCTAGAGGTTTGATGACCTTAGTGCATGGGATCTTCAGTGGTGAGCGTTATTGCTGGGGCCAGTGCATACTGACACATCTATACTGGGATCTACATCTTATTACCTACCACCGTCAGAAGATGGTGGGGCCTACCTCTCTACTACAGATTTGGTCATGGGACCACATAGCTATCGGGTGCCCCGTAGGCACACTACATGTCTGAGCCCCAGAGGAGCCGTCATATATGGCATGGGTTTCAGTAGGTGATGACATACGAGGTCACCTAGGTAGTTTGTACAGATATCGACAAGAGTTCGATGAGCTGCTAGATAGGGATATCATATGGAGACCCTACAGGTAGATACAGTGGCTAGAGGATGTAATAGAGCTCAACATTTGTACAGTGGAGCATTTCCTTCTCGGTAGTCGCAGCTATATCATTGAGTTATACAAGGTAGACAGATGTCAGCGACAACTAGGCATGGTGTAGGGGGTTCCACAACCAGACTTGTGGTATGCCCATCGAGACTCTGAGAGGCTGACCATGGGGCCATGCATACAGGTGACCCGAGCTAGGGCCAATTTTTTACAGGTGGTTCCACAGGTATGGGATCCAACTCGACAGGTTAGAGATCTGGGCACCACTGCTGATTACATGGCTTGGTATGCTACTATTTTACCTTGTCACTTGACTATCTTAGATGAGGCCTGGGCAGCAGGTGCTCAACCACCAAGAGCTTCATCATGGTGGTGATGAGAGGGAGGATGCAGTATCCCGTGAACCATATGATCCATTTGATGGGCTACCACACGATGAGTAAGGTGCAGCACAGGTATAGGGACAGAGGCCACAGGGACTAGTACAGGTACCTGCATAGTTTCCCCAGCTTAGATTACAAGAGTAGGGACAGTCCTCCAGACCGGCACAGGGACAGGCCCCTAGTGACACAGGCATGCATCAGACAGTGGCATAGATAACCACCTTACAGCAGCTGCTAGCAGTTAGTAGAGAGAGACCAAGCCATGATAGAGAGAGACCAAGCCTGAGCCCATAATTTAGTAGTGGCAACAAAGTGGGATCAGGCTCGGGCTCAGGCTAGCTAGGGAGGTGATAGTGTTATTCACTTTCAGCAGATACGACAGATGGCCACACAGATGGCTCAGGTGATGAGCCTATATCAGCAGACACAGGCCCAGCTACAACCTGTGATACTGGAGAGAGACAGGCTGAGATCAGAGTGAGTAGTGGGTCAGGTTGAGCTTTCCCGAGCATCAACAGAGATAGTGTCCTTCTGATGCACAGATGGCACAGTAGTGACAACTTGGACTCACAAAGATTTAGCTGTAGCAGAGGGCAGAGCATCCTACTATAGATCGTTATATTTTGAGGCAGTTCCGGCTGAGCGGCGGGCACCTTCCTATAGCCAGCAGTCGAGTAGAGGGACCAGGTCAGAGAGGCCTCAGGCCTCAGTGGAGCAGCCACGGGGACAGTCAGGGAGACCGAGCGATGCTCATGCTATGCCTCCACCATGGGATAGAAAAGACCAGCCACCCCATCTGAGGGCTCAAGTCAGCCTTGATGATTGTATTGATAGATATGCCTCTTGATGAAGGCCATAAGCAGTTTGTGCTCGATGTACATCATTCTTTATTGTATAGCAGTTTTTTGACATATGCCTCTGATGAAGGCTTATGTAGTTTTTGATTGATGTATATCATCATTTTGTATGCCTCAGATGAAGGCATTTTTGATGTATAACAATGATGTATATCCATTTTTGATACAGATATACCACACATATGTATTATATGGACATTTTTGACATGACACACGTGTTATGAGATGGACATTATTTGTTATTTTTGATGACAGGATATGGATAGATAGATGTGTTTATGATGTTAGCTTAGCTGATTTGATTTCACATGTATATGTATCCTGATTTGTTGATGTATCGCATGTGCTTTGATTTCTAGATGATAGATCTGTAGAATATATCAAATGTATTTGCTCATGTGATGTGCTAGACTTAGTGGACGGGATGATATGATGATATGGGTGTGGGGGGGATAGATTTTGATATTTGTGATCCCTCTTGCCCCCATTTGATGATACGATATGTGATGATTAGCTTAGCATTCATGTATGATGTATACTTAGCTTTTTCTTGATATATGATGTATAGATGATGTTAGATGTGATGATATTGATGGAAATATGATGATGTGATAACAAAACAATGCACATGCAACAAGAAAACACAATCAAATGCTAACAAAGAACATAATGAACCAATACAACAATGTACCATGATTCACTAGCATGCAAAAATACACTTCAATATGCACAAGTAAGAATAAATCTAATCTAATCAAGAAAAGATGAATCCTAACAAAGTATGTCTAAGCAACAAACAATACAAATGTACAAACATGAAGCAACTATACAAGCAATCAAGCAAAGCAAGAAACAAGACAATGCAAGTAAACTAAAGTAAATGTTTTTGCAAGATTTGTTTTGTGAAACAATTTTCTATTGTTTAGATTTTTTGTGAAACAATTTTCTATTGTTTAGGGTTTTTGAAACAATTTTTTTATTGTTTCTAAAACAATTTTCTATTGTTTTTTTGTTTTTGTGAAACAGTTTTCTATTGTTTAGGGTTTTTGACATTTTTGAATGTTTTTGTGTTTTTCTAACAATTTTCCAGAGCTATGCACAGGTAACCAAGAAAGCGTGGATGCCCCCAGCGTTAGATGGGGAATATACAAGGGAAAATGCCATGTGCTTATAAATAGGAAGGTGAAGTCGCAGAAGTGCCCCCAGCGTGAGATGGGGAATAGACAAAGACCATGCCCTTCACAGAAAAATAAAAGGAGACAAAGCCGGATCAAGGCTTGACAAGATTGGGCTCACAGGGAATCTCAGAGGTAGAACTAGCCCTAGGCTAAGTAAAAGTACCCTCCAGATGCAAGATGCTTGTGAACAACGAATCCTCCCAAGGCGCCAGAAACCGGTTTTCACCCAAGGACTTATCCAAAGTGCCACAATTGTGTGGTTTTCACTTATGGATGACCTATTTTCTCTTTTTCTTTTTCTCTTTTTTGATTTTTTTGTATTTTGATTATTTTACCATGTTTTTTATTTTGCTTTTTTCTGATTTTTGCACCATGTTTAAGCATAGAACCGCTTAAGGTGCATGGCATTCATGGGCTCACAGAGCTCATCACCATTGGGGTGAGCAAGTTTGTATGCTCCTGTGTCATACTTGGCCACGATAACATAAGGTCCTAACCAATGCGGTTCGAACTTTCCTTTCTTTTCTCGTTCTGCCCTTGTGTTGAATTGATTCTCCTTCATGACCAAATCACCAACCTCAAACTGACGAGGTATGATTCTTTTGTTGTAATTTCTAGAGACTCTGTTCTGATACACTTTGAGGTGATTAAGGGCATGGATGCACTTCTCATCTAGGAGCTCTAACTCTGCCATTCTAGCCACTCGGTAATCTTCATCTTTATCCAGATAATCCCTAAGAGAGATTCTTAGGGAAGGAAGCTCAATTTCTAATGGGATGATAGATTCCATTCCAAATACTAGGGAATATGGCGTCACACCCGTAGGAGTGTGAATAGAGGTCCTGTAAGCCCAAAGAGCTGGGTGGATTTGCAAATGCCAATTACGACCTGTCTTACTTACCATCTTCTCCATTATTCGCACCAAAGTCTTATTAGTGGCCTCGGCCTGTCCATTTCCTTGGGGATAATATGGCGTAGACCATTTTAACCTGATTTGGAACCGATGACAGAGATCCTTTACCATTTTATTCTTGAATGATTTTCCATTATCAGTAACAATGGCTGCAGGAATGCCATACCGAGCAAATGATATGATTCATGATGAATTTGGAAATTTGAGCTCCTGTTACATAGGTTAAAGGGACAACCTCCACCCACTTGGTAAAGTATTCAGTAGCCATAATGATGTGGGTATGGCCATCAGATGAAGTAGGGGTAAGCTTCCCTATTAAATCAAGTCCCCATTTAGAAAATGGCCATGGGGTGGTGATGGGTTGCAATGGCTGTGATGGAGCATGGATGAAATTTCCATACTTCTGACAAAGTACACACTTTCTTACATAGTTGCAACAGTCGGTTTCCATGGTAGGCCAATAGTAGCCTACTCTTAACAATTTTTTGGCTAGAACCATTCCATTAGTATGTTCTCCACACACCCTTCATGCACCTCTTTAATTGCTTGGACCGACTCTGTCATATCAAGACAACGTAACAGATTCCCATCGTAGCCACGATGATAAAGCGTACCTCCTAAAAGGGTATAATGGGCTATTTGGCGAATTAGGATTTGTTTCTTGGAATGGGAGATGTCGGGAGGGAACATGTTGTCTTTGAGATAGGTAAAGATGGGCTCATACCATGGGGAATTGGGACCAACAACATCACAAGCCAGACATGATTCTGGCATGTCATACATAGGCTGGCATAGATTTTCCACAAAGAATGGCATGTCATTACTTTCTGGCGGAATGCGGAGCATAGAACCCACTGTTTCCATAGCATCTGCAGATCTGTTTTGTGCTCTTGGAATCTGTTCAAATGTGATGCACACAAAATACTCTTTCAGAGTTTCTACCAGCTTCTTGTAAGGTATGAGTTTCTCATCCTTAACTTTATATTCATCATTAACTTGCTTGATGATTAACTAAAAATCACCAACAATCTTAACATGATGAATGTCCCATTTGATGGCAAGCTTCATCCCTACAATAAGTGCCTCATACTCTATGATATTGTTCATGCAAGGAAAACCAAGATGAAAATCCTGAGGTATGGGGTCACCAGAAGGAGTAATGAGGACCACACCTGCCCCTGAACCATGAAAAGTAAAAGACCCATCAAAGTGTATCTGCCACACAACAGATTCTTCAATGTATAGTAATGAGGCATCTGGTAGATCCAGATTCAAAGGTTCAGTGCCTTGTAAAGGTGCTTCTGCTAATTGATCAGCGAGTACCTATCCTTTAACCAAATTTTGATGCACAAACTTGATGTCAAATTCACTTAGTAGAATGATCCAATTAGCCATTCTACCTATGAGGGCGGGTTTAGACAGCAAGTATTTGAGCAGGTCAACTTTGGATATAAGCTTGGTTTTGGTGTTCAACAGATAATGACAAAGTTTTTGAAAGGTAAAAACTACAGCCAAACAAGCTTTTTCAATTTGGGGATAGTTGAGCTCATAAGCGATGAGAGTGCAACTGAGGTAGTATACCACTTTTTCTTTGTGACCAAGGTCATATTGGGTGAGCAACGCACCAATAGAAAATTGAGTAGCAGAGATATAAAGCAGGAGCGGCTCACCAGGAGTTGGAGGCATGAGGACAGGCAGATTGGCCAAGTATTGTTTAAGCAAGGTGAAGGCTTGCTGTTGCTCTGGTCCCCAGATGAAGGAAACATCCTTTTTAAGTAGGTGAGTGAACGAATGACACTTATCGGCAAGCTGGGAGATGAAGCGGCGAATAGCCTATATTTTTCCCTGCAAGTTGCGCAGTTGCTTAATGTTTTTAGGAGGAGGCATCTCAGTAATAGCAGACACTTTAGCAGGGTCTACCTCAATTCCCCTTCTTGATACAATGAAACCCAACAATTTTCCTGATAGCACCCCAAACACACATTTCTTTGGGTTCAGATGGACCTTGTACTCTCGTAGGCACTCAAAGATACACCGCAAAATTGTAGGGTGATCCTCCCTTGTCTTATATTTTCTGAGGATATCATCCACATAGTCTTCCATGATATCATGGATCATATCATGGAAAATTACCATCATTTCCCTTTGATAAGTAGCTCCTATGTTTTTGAGACCAAATGGCATTACCTGATAATAGAAGGTACCCCAAGGAGTTGTAAAAGCCATCTTGTGTTGATCTTCATCAACTATCTTGATTTGGTTGTAACCTGAAAAGCCATCCATAAGAGATAGCATCTCATATCCTACTATTGAATCCACAATCATATCAATATTTGGCAATGGAAAATCATCCTTAGGGTAGGCCTTATTTATGTCTCTAAAATCTGTGCAGATTCTGATCCCAACAGGATTTTTCTGGATAGGGATGATGTTGGATATCCATTCAGAGTAATCAATGGGCTGAATGAATCCTGCCATAAGCAATCTTTCTAATTCCTCTTTAACCAGGAGGGCCACCCTTGGGTGCATCTTTCTGAGCTTCTGCTTAATAGGCTTAGCGTCTGCATGTACAACTAAGTTGTGCATGACCAAAGTTGGATCTAAGCCTGGCATATCCTTATAGGACCATGTGAATACATCTATAAACTCCCGTAGCAGCATGGTGAATGTTTTTTGTTCCCGTGCCGAGAGTGAAGCTCCCAATTTGACTATTTTTGGGTCCTCTTATGTGCCAATGTTTACATCGATAGTCTCCTCTACTAGTAACTTTGACAAGTCCTCCATACACGTAGGATCAGGAGGAAGGTTGAGATCTTCATCCAAGGATGTCTCCATGATATTTTCATCCTTGGCATGGTCACTTTTATTGTCCTTTGATTTTTGCACCTGTTTGTCTGCCAGTGCCTCAAAGAGGTTTTCACTATGCGACTTGGACTTTGATTTTTTCCGAGGCTTTGCATTGGAACTTTTTCCCTTGCTTTTTCTTAAGTTTTTCTGACCACAAAGCTCAGCTTCCTCTCTGAAGTAGGCGCAGGTATCTAAGTCAATATAGAAGCCCTTTTTGTGGTCTCCAATGGGAATTATATCCCAAATTCCCATGAACTCTGCAATAGCTTCATCATTCTCAAATAGATCTAGTGACATATGACATTGTTGGTCCCATTCAACAAGGGAAGGGTAAACGAGGTCAAGTGTAGGTTCCATAGGGGTTATGGTGAGGACAATGGTATTCATGAATAGGTTTGTGGAGGCAAGATCCTCATATTGGCTACAATGGGAATCTGTATCGCTGTCTAGATAGTCAGAGCTATCCTCATGTTTAGAGCAGGTAGCATCTTGATCATTGGGATGTGCCCCATAAGGGTGAATTCCAATGTTGTATCTTTCTATTTTAAAATGTGGGAGAGGCACTGGTTCTCGCTGTCCTTGCTCATTCCTTCCACATCCTAGGCCCTTATAGCCCATGGAGTACATCATTCTACTAGATTTCTCATATTCAGGGGTTTGATAGCAGGTTGGCTGAGTATCCTCTGGGACCCAAGTCATAGGTGGATCCAACAATTTTTCTTCAGCCAGCAAGCCTCCAGGTAAAAATGACCCAATAGTTTTCTCATTTCTAGGTCATCTGAAATGATAGTTGGGTCGACCTCTAGTCTTAGGTGACAATGAGAGGTCTGAAACCAAGAGGGCTTGTTGCACATTATATTCTCCACATCTGTATTCTAGAACCTTCATCTCCCATGAATCAAAAGGAGAAGTTGATGTAGAGGCACCATGGGCGCAAGAACTGAGAGAATCTGAATCTACCTGGGACTCCATGGCTTCAGATTGGAGAGGAACAACTATATCAGTGGAGGGACACACATAGGTACCCTTACGTGCAAAACTATTGAGAGCTCTGCAGTGAGTGAAGGGCTCTGAATCTCCTTGTATTGTGATAGTGTGTCCCTCATGCTTCAATTTAATGCATTGATGGAATGTTGATGGCACAACCTACATGGCATGAATCCATGGTCAGTTTAGAAGCATATTGTATGGAAGTTCTAAGTCCAGGACATGAAACTTTGTGTGATGACAAGTAGGACTGACTTCCATGGGCAACATGATTGTGCCAGCTGACTCCCTTTCCGCATTGTTGTAAGTGGTTATAGTAATGATGTTTGACTCAAGGTCTACTTCAGTATGTCCCAACTACTTAACCAACTTCAACGTGCATATATTCAACCCTGATCCATTGTCCACAAGCACCCATTTGATCTTCTTACAGGTAACAAATACCTCAATATACAAAGGGAGATTATGTATTGGATTTTCAGTAGGGATTTCCCTATGATTGAAGGAAATGTGTTCATTTGGCACAATGTTTGCTACTGCAGGCCTGAAGATGTGTAGGATCTACCTCTAGTGGCACTCCTAACCCCTGAAGAGTTTGGTACAAAATGTCTTTATGTACATTTGATATCTTAAGAAGATCCAAGATCGAAATCTTGGCAGACGTTTTCTCAAGTTGTTCTAAGAGGTTGTACCTACCATTTTGCGGGGTTGATGGAGAGGGTTCAGGAATCATGAGGCGGGCACGCCTTGTTACCATGGTGCAATCCTTTCCCTTGATTTGAATGGTGTTCACATGGTCACTAGGAGAGTGAATACATCTAATAAGTGAATCATAATGATTGTTGTCTTTCTTGGTATATAAGTAATTCACTACTTTATAACTCTAGGATGACTCTCCTCGATCCGGCTTTGACTCTTCTGATTTACCATGTTTGGGGAATGGTTCTTTATATATCCCCATCTTTTCATTGGGTGTCTGAGTTTTCTCTGGGTTATCCACCTCTATCTCCCCATTGTCGATGAGGTCTTGGATATAGTGACGAAGTCACAGACATTTGTCTGTTTTATGTCCCTTGACACGATGTAATTCACAATAGTCATGCTCCTTGTACCATGATGGTTTTGGAGCATTGTCATCAAAGGGTTGTGTCATGGGATAAGTCACCATGTGAGCCGCATCCAATTGTTTTAATATAACCAAAAAAGGCTCATTGAGAGGAGTGAACATTCTTCGCTTAGGTGGTGGTTGAATAGGTCCTTTGGTCAGTTTAAAAGGTTGACCAGTTTGAACCGTTTGTACACATGTTTGGAATCTGTGATCCCGTCTCCCACCACATTTTTGTTTTTGTTAAATATTTTTGGCTTCTCCGTAGGTTTAACACTTTGATTATCCTTAGATTGTGACTTAAGAGTTCCTTTAGCAATAAGGGATTTCTCTATTTGAACACCTTTTTCAATGACCTCCTCAAAAGTGTGAACACAATGCATTTGAAGGTGGAAAGCGATGTCTGGATTTAGGTTGGGCACAAAGATACTTACCAACTATTTTTCAGGGAAAGCGCAAGGGAAGTGACTGGCTATCCCTCTCCACCATTGTAGGAAGCTGGTGAAAGTCTCATTAGGACATTGTTTGGTGCCACATAAATCTTCCATGGTGATATCACTTTCTATATTGTATGAGAAGTGACGCACAAACCTCTCTACCAATTCTGGCCAGGTAAAAATAGACCCACAAGGTAAATGAGTAAACCACTCCAAGGCTTGACCTCCTAGACTCTTGGGAAAGAGTTCATATGAGATAATTATCACTATAGGACACCTCTTGACATGCCATATAGAAATCCTTGACATGATCTCATGGGTCTCCCTTTCCTCTATATTTGTCAAATTTTGGCATGTCAAATTTTTTAGGGAAAGGTTGAAGTGTCATAGCTTTTTCAAAAGGATGGGGACATAGTTCTTCATATTGATATTTTCTGATTCTCCCCACATTTCTCTCTTGAAGGCTTACGAGTGTTTCTTTCATAGATTACACTTCTTGTGTGAGAAATTGTTCTTTAGTAGGAGATGCAGGGATATATACACGATGATAATCCATATTGTCTTCTCCTTGATTTTCCCTATGAAGTTCACTGATTTTGACCTTAGGCCTTGGATTTTGGACATTCTTGCTTGCTTCCTTTTGTACATGAGAGGTTAGCAAGGCTAATTATTGACTAAGGTTGCTAATTTGTTGCTGAATGGTGACTTTTTCTTCCAAAGGTTCCTCTTCTTCTTCATATTGTGGAGGTTCTTCAACATTCTCGTGTCCTGACCTGATTTTACGTGGCACTTTGATAAAGGGTATTCTATGTCCCACTACATTATCATTTCCCACATTGGAGGTAGAAGCATGTCCATGTGTTAAAATATCCTCCATGTTGATAAGAGGTCACTCCTCCTCATTAGCGTTATTTGTAGGTGGGATTGTTTCATATTCAGTGGGAATTTTGGCCCCCAATTCTACAACCCGTGCTAGCACCCTATCCTTGTTTCTAAGAAGGAATTCATCTAATAAGGTGGGGTCAAAGTCAAATTCTACATGTGGGGATTCCAATTCGTCACCACTATGATCTACCATGTCTTCTATCTCTTTTTCTATGGAAAATAGAGGCCCTAGATCATGACCAATAAAAGGGTTTGACCCTTGTTTGTTTGAGGCTTCCCAAGCTTGCACTTGTTGTGCCTCGTATGTTTTCTTCTTGAGCCCTAATCGTGTTTTAGGAGCCATGATGTGCAATAGTTTCACCAAGGTAAGTTGTAAATGTGTTAAAAAATTTGTGACCACACCTAAGTGAAATGCAAAATGAATGTCAAGAATATGAATGAGTATAAATGTTAGAATACCAATGTGATAGAGTGATAAATCAACAGTGACACAATGTTTGGTATCTAAGCCTATCAAATGAATGAAGTACTTCCTAGAATTTTTCTTCAAAAAGTAGTTGGTGTCGCAAGATAATTAACAAGATGTCCTCACTTATGCCAAGTTCAAGGGAATGAACAAGACATAAGTAAATACAAGAAGTTAATGTGACCTCCTAACAAGGTATACTAGAAGCAAGCCCAAATTCAATTAATACCTATATCCCAAAAAGTGCCAGTTACAATTTGTGAGTGACACAACAATGTCACCAAGATATGTTAACCAAACTTTGTGAGAAAGTAAGGTATTGATATCAAGATGATATTGATATAACACGCACAAGTGGTAACACGTAGCACTTTTCAAAATCAAGGTAGTAATAGAATCAAACTAAAAGCTTAAAGTATAACTAAGAATTGTTAAAATGTGTATAGCGTAACCTTACAATATAGATATTTAGGTCAAGTTTACAAGAAACAAGACGTAAATACCAAAATTGTAGTGATACAATATAAACAAGGTAACCTTTCTAAGGAAGTTCAAGATGATGAACCACACCTAACTACGATGACGATCCTGACATGGGTATCAAGATCACAAAGGCCACCAATGATATGAATACACCTCTACACACTTTAGATGTTTAACTTACCCAACCACAAACATGGATGGGCATAAACAGACAAAAAAGTGGTAGAAACAATCAATTGGTAACACAAAGGTAGTCACCCTTCTTTTGATCAACAAAGTGTCAAAAGAATGTGAAGGAAGTAGATCAAAATGGGGATGAAAAATGTTGGCTTTACTTCGGCAGAGTTTCACCTTGCCTTAAGGCAAGTGAAAAACTAAACAAAAGTAACACTTCCCATGTTTCATGATGAATGATGGCTCACAACTCAACACTATTTTGAAATGGTCAAAGTGGGCTCCTAGCCAAAGAATATCTTCCTAGGTGGTTCTCTCTTCCTAGGTGTTACAAAGTTGTCTTAAGCGAGCTCGATTTACCCAAATAGTCACAATGACTAATCTTGGGAGTATCTCAACTTTACTTTACCCCCTTCAAGCACAGTAGGAAACTAGTGCATCTACGTGTACCATCACTGGGGTCGCCATATGGACAACTGGTAATGCTAACTCACAAGGAATGACTAGTCAAGTAGGTTGTGTGGAGCACTTCCCATTTCGTCCACAAGGTTCCCTCTTGCATGGACTACTTTGGGGTTCCTGGTACCACCCCCATTGTTGTAGCTTAAGGCATTATGCCAAAGGGGTTATGTTCCAGTTGAGCGGATAGGGACGTACCCTTTTCCAAACCTGCAATACAGTGTTTTGAATATGTTGTTCTTTTTATCTTGTTTAATTTTGATGTGGTTTGCTTGAACACCTTTTGGCAACCTGTACGACAACTGTATTAGTAGTTTGACTTCGTTTTGATTCCACCTTTCTTTGACAAGTGTGTGTTTTGGTCCTACACAACGAGTTTAGTAATTTTCCATAAAAAGAGTAAACATCATTTCTGATTCTCAAGATCGTCCAAGGATGCAAGAGAAGAGCATACGTGACGTTTCCAAAATCCAAGAAGATGCCAAATGGAAAAACACTTAATTCAAACACACCAAGTTAACTCATTCCAATTCAGATATTCTTAACAATTTCAAAGCATCAAAAAGACCTAAGAATCATTTATGATTCCCAAGATCACCCCAAGGGATGCGAGGGAAGAGCATACGTGACCTTATTCTTATAAGCAAGCATGAAAAGTCTATCTAATCTAGCAAAAGCATGTAAACATACCCTACAAAAATAGGCATTAATTAGATAAAAACCTACAAAGAAGTTAGCACTTTAACACCCTAATTTCAAGAAAACTGAAAGACACATGTGCCCTGGTTTAGGCATGTGCACGCGGGTTAGGGTGGATGCACCCCTATGTGTTTTTATGACTTACAGTGCACCTGCGCCACCAGAAAGGTGTATGCACTAGGATCAGGGCATGTGCGCCAAGGTAGGTAAACAATAGTATTAAGATCTGACAGAGCACTTGTGCCACCAGAGAGGTGTCTGCGCCAAGGTTAGGGCATGTGCACCACAAAAGATAAAAAATAGTACCAGATTCTGACAGAGAGCCTGCGTTACCAGAAAAGTGCTTGTGCCACCAGAGAGATGCATGTGCCTGGGTTAGTGTGTATGTGTTGGTCTGACAGGTTTTCCATTACAGTGAAGGTACAGTATGAAATAGCGTCTGCACCCGGGTTAGTGCACCTGCGCCCTGGTTAGGGTATGTGCGCCGGGGTTAGTGCATGTGTGTAAGGTTGGCAAATAGATATTCAAGCTTCGACAGTGCACCTGCGCCACCCGAGAGGTGCCTACGCTAGGATAAGTGTGCCTGCGCCCCAGTTAGTGTGCCTACGCCACTCCTACAACCAAAGTATGGCAAAAAAACACAAAAAATCTCACAATACTTCAAATTTTAACAAGTTAGCTTGAAATTGGCAACAACCCATTAAAATGATAGCTATAAATGAGAACCTACACATATAATACTAGCAAAAATCCCAAGAAATTGAACATTATTTACTATATGTGCATATCAAAGGTTAGCCAAAAACAATAGAATTCAAGCTAAAAAAATTCTAAGGGACTAAGGATCCGTCCCACTAGGTGTGCCAAATGTGTGCGTGTATTTTTTCTTAAGCTAAGTTAGATGAATGAGAACTACCACCTAAATAGTTCTATAACAAAGCTAAGTCAAAATCTAGGCACCATCAAGATGAGAGCTAAACAAGATCAACACTAATCATAATGCATTAACTTTGAACTAAGATCAAATTAACATGCTAAAGTATTCAAAAACCTCTACTTCTCTAGATTACCAACAAAAGCAAATGGACCTATGTAGACTCCATGGCAATCAAATTGATTGTTTTGATCTTTAAGAACCTAGGAATGGGAGCTCATCAAAGCTTGGCTACAAGACCCCTTTGACTATTCCCATATGACCCAAGCACTTGGCTAGAAAATGCAAGAAAGGAGGCTTAGCTCTTCAAATGGTGAATTTCTCAAGAATAAAAAAAATCTTATAGTCTATTTGCTATGTGCTTTGTTTTTGTCTTCTCAAGGAATTAGGTGTAAGTGTAAAGATAGGAGGAGGGCTCTTTATATAGCCCAATGGATAAAGCAATCACTACATCCCTTTGCATGTGGGATAATAGAGATGTTGAGTTAGTTGTGGATAAGGGGGGTTTAGATAGGGTTGAGTTAACTTTAGGAGGGTTTAGCTTGTCCTTTAGTGACTCATGTGGATAAAGGGGGCTCATTAATTAATCAAGATGATTTAATTAATAGATGTGCAAGCTTATAGAAGCTCTTAGAGGAATATTAGAATGATTTATACTATAGAAAGGGATTAAATTAATTAAATATTGATTTATTAGTTAAATGAAAGGGGAAGCTAAATAATTAATAATAATTAATTAGTCTCGATAGAAGGGAGGATTTATTAATGGAAGTTCATTAATTAAGATATTTGTTGGATAGGTGACTTAATTAATTAGCGTAGTGTAATTAATTAACAACAATATGAAAGAAGATGAGCACTTTTGACGATATGTTGTCAATTTGCAGGAAAGGAGATAATTAGTGCAATTTAAGTATTTACATTGCTCGGGCATAATTATGGGTGTCTACGTTCTCCTCTATAATTTTCTTATGTAATTATTTAAAAGCGAGGGCCCCTATAAATATAATATTCTAGGTTTTTTGTGAATCAAATTTGATCTATATAATATTATATAATATACCTATAATATATTTTTCTTATGTAATTATTTTTTACAATTTTTTTACATTGTATCTATTTATTTATCTATATATTCACCTTCTTGGTAATATGTTAAATTTATTTACTTTATTAACTAGGTATTGAAGTAATTTTTCTTATGTAATTATTTAAGATTTTAGTAATATGGTAAACTTATTTACCTATTTATTAATATTTAAAGTGCGGGCCCTATTAATTACCTATTTATTAATCTTTAAAATGTGGGCCCTATTTTGTTTTTTATTTTCCTACAATTTTTTGTTTTTATATCAGGAATTTCATGGGTATGACATCATACACTTTCACACCATATATACAATTGTATATGCTTCTTGGCATATATAGAAATTTCACGTTGTGGACAGGGGGGGATATAACACCAATATTTTATTTCCATTCTCCGTGGACTAGACTAAAGTCAATGTGATGTAATTATTATGCACTCCTATGTATTTTCCCGTGATGTAAGAAAGTGATGAGAATTGAGAAAAGTACTGCAACATCATGATATTCAGGTTGTTGGTTACTATTAAAAAGATGCATGTTTCTGCGCTTTAAACATTCCAAATTTATTTAGCATATGAAAATGTAATATTTTATTGGTTGCTACACAATATACAACATACGTGAAGACAAACTAATTACGCCGAAGGTGTTCGCCCTATGGGAAAGGCCCTTGCGGATGTTTCTGTGATTGTGTAAAATTTGATGGCCTGTTGATGACCATCTGGACATTTTCCACTATTCCTTGCTATTTTTAACAAACAAAAAAATTAATTAATTAAGGAACAGTAAATAAGGGAATTCTTCGATACAATGAAAGAAATTAACATGAATTTTTTTAGGGCTTTTGTAGCTGCTGCCACTGACGTCACCGCTACTACCTGTACATATTGGGTAAATGGCATTTTATAGCTCTTTGAATCAGTCGAACAACATGATATTTAGCTTCTGTGGGGTTTAAAGACACCATGTGGGAAATGATAAAAGTTTGGGGAAATCCCCAATTTGGAGCCCCTACTACTACCCCATAAAACAAAGAGAGCCTTCGAGATCGAAGGATTTGTGAAACCCAAAGACAACCAAGTAATTGTGAACGTATGGGTAGTGGGAAGAGGCCCTGCAATCTCAAAGAATCCATTAGAATCTATTCCACAAATATTTTGGGAAGGTGAGAATGGGAAGATAGAGTACAAGGGACAAAACTTTGAGTTGATTCCATTTGGAGTGGGAAGGAGAATGTGTGTGGGGCTTAGTTGCTCCATTAATTCCTGTGGATGCTTCTATCAGGGATGAGGCACGAGGAGATGAAATGGGCAAAGAGTTTGGACTAACATTAAAGAAAGCTATAGAATTGAATACAATCCCCATGTCACGTCTCTGTCATAATGTCTATTATCCCTCTCCCCACATCTCTATCGTTGCACCTACCACTGCCCTTGCCACTACGGGATATGTATGTGGCTTATCTTGGCTCTGCATGCATAGAGGATAAAATGACAAGCCATATTATGTGTCTGATCAAATTTATTTTATAGACTTGATACCTATGTGTAAACCTTATCTTTCTTCCACAAGCAATTATAACCAACAATTTAAGGTGTAAATTTTTGTTCTTTTTTTACCATGCATCGAATGTCATATATAGAGATTAAACCAATTTGTTATTTTTTCATTTTCTATGGGTTCCTTTTTCTATATTTTAATAATTTGTATTCATAGGAATGTAATTTTATAGGGTTGTAAGGTTTGTGAATTTTACTGGTTATGCTACGCCCTTAATAATATATCTTATATTGGATGTATATAGCCGACTTGTGGCTATCATAAATTATTATCATTATGTATCTCTTTCATATATGTTATATTTTCATTAGTGGGTCTGCCTTGGTGTTGGCCATAGCATAGGAATCGTATATATAGGGGTTAGTAGGTAGTAGTTCATCATATTCAGCGTTTGAGTCTTATTGTCTGGTTTGGAGGTTGCCCCCTCGAAGTGGCTAAGCTATTCTACTTGCACATTGAAATCATTTATCTGAAATATTGTGTTCACTGGTGTTATATTTCTGCTAATAATCATATTTATACAAGTAATTACATTACAAGTGGTATCAGAGCTTGAACTCGGCCAACACTGCGTCAAACCCTAATTGTGAAGGTTCATCCATATCTCAAAATAGATAGTGAAATTTTCTGCAAAATTTTTTTTGGTGTAAAGAAATTAGTCAAGTAAGCTTCCCTCCAAATTTTAAGAATTTTTGAAATGTTTTGCAAAATTTATAGCAGTTTTATGTTTTTTCATAATTTGGCTACCTAGGGTGCAATTTGTGGAATTTTTCAAAGTTACTTACATTTCTAGAAATAATATTAAAAATTAGTTTGAGTTCATTCTTTTCATTTTATAAAATTTGGCTGAATTACTATTGAAATCCCAAACCCTAAATTTTGACCTTGATCTTACCATTTTGGGGCATCATGACTGGGCCTTCGACAAGAAGCAAAAAGAATCCCATCACTCTAGGTAAAACCCATGATAAGAATGAGATACTAGTTGAGGATTTAGAGTCAGAAGGAGTATCTACAGAGTCCTCAGGATTAGGGTTTACTTCAACTGACCATAAGGTTAGCTATCCTGAGTTAGAGTTGTGAAACCTCGAGGGTAGAGTGACCAACAAAGAAGATGTAGAAAATATTTGACAACAATTGGAGGATTTCATTCACCAATTCAGTTACAATATAATGGGTCATCATATCCTTCCTAATCATCCACAACTCAATCATACTCATATTAATCAAGGTGGATATTTAGGTCAAAGTAATAGAAAAACAAGCCAGGGTGGATCTACAAACATGACCAATCCAAATACAAAAACTCTGCAAGCTCGTAACATGATTCCAAAAGTGGAAATGCGTAAGTTTTATGGAAAGGATCCACTCAATTGGATTAACTAGATTGAGAATTTCTTTTATCTTCATCAGATTCCATCGGGACAAAAGGTTACCATGGCATCGTTGTATCTTGAACCTGACCAATTCATTGGTATCGATGGTTATGTGCTCAAAGGAAAAAGAGTGGCCTCAATGTTACATGGACATTCTTCACCAAAGGGTTGAAATTCCACTATAGTTCTAGTGTGTCAGAGAATTATTTCAGTCAATTAGCAAATCTCAGACAAACAGGAACAATCAAATATTACATCCATCAATTCCAAAACCTTTCCTTAAAGGTTGAAAATATTCCTAAAGAGAATTTGAATAACTTATTTCTTGGGGATCTTAAAGAACAAATTGAGACTGAGGTACGTATGTCTAATCCTCATAAGTCTTTAGACTCTGTAACATCCCCATTTTAAGACACTAAAACAAGGGAATTTTTTTTTTATATGCAACGTTCTCTGTATTGAATTATACAATTCAAACACACGTTCAAGTTTTAATAATTGTTCTCTGTCCAATTAAAGCAATTTGGATCACACAATTTATTTTTAAAATCAATATTCTTTGTTCGCATATTTTGCAATATGGAACACACATTCAGTGCCATTCAATCATATAACAGATACCATATGCTGCTGTAAATGACTCGAAGAACTACCGATCTCCCATTTTATGGCTCGGAGTTTCAGCGATCTCTCATTTCATGACTCGGCAACTTACCGATCCTTCATGTTGATCCATGCATTGTATAATAAATATACAGGGTTCTATTACCGTTTCCAGTTATCGAAGTGATCCATTTAAGAAGCCTATCTGAATATCTGTTATTGATATTCATCTGACATCCTGCATCTTAAACTAGGTGATTAGGACAACGTAACCAGCACTTGCGATACTTTGGCCAAATATTTTCACATGCTTTGCATGATCATATTCCTAGATGTGATACACATCATTGGAATACGTCCTTCACCTCACTTCGTCTGTTATCTAGAATGGTCTTTTCTGACCTCTGTCAGTCCTTCTATCCAAGGTTAAGCTCTAACCGCAATTAACAATATGAACGAGCATAGGAAGTTACTCATGGTAACTAAAGATACCCAGACATACGATGTCGTCCCTAGACGACTCCGTGTGTCTAGTTACCTTTAGTCCTCCGGAGTCACTTCGTATGCGTGATCACATTCCTATCCCCATCTAAAACCTTAGTATCCAGCTTATGTAAACCTAATGATTTAATTCGGGAGGGCATTGTAATATGTCAGCTATAACATTGTGTCATCATGAAGCTCCCACCTTCATGCAGACACCATATTGTAGCTGGCGTATTTCAATATCCTACGGAATCCTCTCATCGAGAGTACACATCCAACTCAAGTGTGATTTGGTTGTAATCTTAATATTTAAGATCAACATTCAACAGCCATGCTGATCCTTTATCCTCCTTCTTGTTACAATTGTATGTAGCTAAGAGAGACTTAATTTGTCTTCTAGCTTAATATACATCTCCTTCTTCATACCGAAGGATTGTATATTCTCTTCTTGGTTCCTTTCTTTAATCTTTAGACTAATCAGTCCATTACCGATAAACTTAATAAGTTTAATCTATTAAACTTAGCCAATTTTTTCCACAACTGTAAACAAATTAAGAATTCCATCTTATTAGACATCATTTAAACGAGGTTTAATTCTAAATGAACCTATTCATTTATTCTCCTTAACCTTACTTCTATTAAGGTTTGTGAATAATAGATATGTTTTCCAATATCTATATTTTCTAAATTTAAACATTCGAGGCGATTAACGGAGTCCGAATACAAGGTTCGGCTGCTCCTAAGTTATTTGATATTCCTTAGCTTTCAAGCTAATCCCGAATACCTTTCAATTAAGAAATCATGTTTACCTAAATCCTTTTTAATGTCAATTTAAAATTCATCTTAACCCAAGTATGAACTAATTGCACATTTCAACGTAAAAGTTGCATTCAGGTAAAGAATAGATGTTATTTCCTTTTAAATCCATCCATTAGCATTTGAATAATTCCAAATCAAGGAATAATGTTATATTCTCAAACTTATTCAACAATATCAAACTGATACAGTCATTAAAAATATCACACTTTTACTTGTATTCATCCATCAGTTTTACAATCTATACATTTGCCAGTCCAAATGACTGGACTTTGTTTATATTAAACAACATTACAACTCATAAAGATAGAAGAATATAATTTCTTCCTTTCTCATTTCCTCGTAGAGGAGTAATAGTTATCAATACAATCCATCTTCAGTTAATCAAAACAAGTATCAAAAAACAACCATGTCTTCGTTTATACTCAAGTTCCATCCGTAAAATTACTTGCACGGGTTAGTTCATTGAACTGAGCATATTAAGCACTTGTTATTAAAATGAGGTGCTTCTAATTAACTGTCTCAATAAAAGAACCCTGCTTTTATGAAACGTTAATATGAACATCATTCAAGAATTAAGTACCGAAAAGGATGAACAGCATAACAACTCAATCATCTAATTACCATCCCAATCAGACAAAGGATTACTGCCCTCTTTCCCAAATAATTATTACAAGGAGTAATTTCCTTAAAACAGTTCCAGATTACAACATCTGTAAGAACTAAAAACACAATTATACAAACTGTTGTTCTAACATAAATGCTATCAATTCCATTCCCTTACATTAGTTAGAGAAAGATTCACAATCAGATTTTAAATAAGACTTCCAGCAGAACCATTTTCCTTTCCTTTCATACTACTCATCTAATTTCAACAATCAAATGCTTAAAGAGAAAAGTAGATAGCAATTAAATGCAGATGCTTAAACCAAGGCGGTACAAAATTCATTTCATAACAGTTACAGATTTACCACTGTATGAGAGAAGAAATGAACATCAATTCAAATTATCCATCCACACTCTTTTTCTTTTCTCTTAGTTGTACTAAGAATTTTATCCAGACGTGACACCAATCGACGGTAACATTTCAAAGTGAAATAAATAAAATTATTAATCGAATACAAGGAAGAAGGATCATATTACCTCTTTGCACTGTTTAACCAAATATCCGCTATTTAGCACATATATGATCCATCAATATGATTCATTCCGCATAATATATTTCCCTTTAAAATAATTCACTCTACAGACATTTAAGTCTTTATAACATGTAGAGTGTACAGCAACAACAACAAGTCACACTTTCTTCCTAATAATGAGAGAATTCACTTTCCAACAGCAAGGTAATAAATCCATTCATGTTCTGCTCTTAATGAAAACAATAAAAGGTCCACAATCCTTAAAATTATATATATATATATATATATATATATCTGTGTGTGTGTGTGTGTATCCTTGAGTTCAGCAAGACACAATATATTTGCATGCTCTACTCAGTCTATTATATAGACTAATTTTCTATTCCTCATCAGATTAGAACTTCCTTCCAAACAGTCCTATATGAATACCAAAAACCAGCAGGCAGAATACCATATCAAATTAGAACAGCAAGTAAGATACTACTATAACCTTACTGTCCCATGGAACCCGTATTTTATGCAATGAAAAACATCAAGGAATTATAACTCGCATAATAGTCTATCAACATCATCACAAATTTGTTTTTCCCAAACGTTTCCACACATTGAACTCAGAAATAAAATATTCGCATATCAATACCTTTATCAATTCGAACCTTTATAGGGTAATAGATGCACAAGCAAGATACAGTCAAAACAATCTCAAATAGCAAGCCCAACCTCATTTGTTTCATTCATTTACACAGAAATACTAAGCCATGTTCATTTTCATGATGACAATTCAAACTAGAAGATCAAACCGCATCCATAATGCACAATGAAATTCACTTTCCATTACCTTCAGATTTCAGAAAAGCAAAGAGAAAACATAATTCATTAATAATTTCAATAAGAAGAACAATCATTTTCTTCAAACACCTGAGAATACCCAAGTCATGTTCATCCTTATAATGACAATTCAACCAGACATACAAATCATCTCATCCTTTCATTTTCACAAGAATGCTCAGAACTCAGAAGTGATATTCACTTAGCTAATGTATCTATTAGCACAAACCCATAATGGTAATAAAACGAATACCCAACACTGTCGAAACGAACCACACAGCAAGGATAGTATATTTGACTCAATCATTATGCAAAGAATGCTCAAGCCACGTACAACAAAAGAAAACGACTCAACTCGAAATCATCTCAACATAACAGCCAAATCAAATAACCAAAACCCCCATTATAAGAGCAAGGTTGTTTTAATGAGACGATTAAGCAAAAGCAAGCGCTTTAAGGAGAAGGGATTAACATGCCTGTATTTTTTTTGTGATTTGAAGAAAACCATGCCCACTGGAGTTGTTTCTCTCCACGGCGTCCTCGGCCAGGCTTTCCAACCAGTCCCCTAACTTCCACAGGCTCCAAAAATATCCTTGCTTCTCCAAGAACATAGATAATAACCAAAATACAGTAGGTTCGACAGAACCAGGGAAGAACAAAATGCAGAGCAACTAAAAACCCAATGCACACAACAATAAACAAACTTCCTTCACAATCCTCTTTCCAAGGCGAGCTGGTCGCTAAGACCAATGCCATTGAATGCATTCCTTTTTCCTTTTTCCTCACGCCACCGCCGATTCAAGTTGGCAAGTTTCTAATTTCTAATTTTGCTTGCAATCATAGTTTAGCCTCATAGCTAGTTGGATGCCTCCAACTTTTCCATGTTCCCACCAAATTTGGCGCTGCAACCTGTAAGGACGCCATTCATTGTCGTAATAAATTTCCAACCTTCCCTCCTTATCCTTTCCATCCACATGGGTCCATACGTCCCCTTCCATAGGTTAGGAATAGTTTAGGATTTTTAATAGTCCATATCTAGGTTATTCACCTAGTTCATAGGTTAGTAGAATTTACATCCATTTTCATCCTTATAAAATTTAAAATCCATATAGGATAGTAGTTAGGGTATAGGATAAAACTTAGGGGTAGGTTAGGGTTTAATCCCCTAATATTTAATTAATTAATTTCCAATCAAGTCTTTCCGCCTAACAGTCATATTCAACACTATGCAAGACGTTTTGTCCTATGTTCCAAATTACTTGCATGGGTTAGTTCATTGAACTGAGCATATTAAGCACTTGTTATTAAAATGAGGTGCTTCTAATTATCAATGAAATTGATTCAAGGTGTACTGTCAATCAACGAAAAGAGTTCATCAACCATATGACAAGTATGTTGTCTCATTAGTAACCACACAAGCAATAATAACTTTTGTCCCAAGTAACAAATTACAGCAAACAAGGGTCCAGATTAGCGACACATTCCTTTAAGATCAAAAGATGTGTCTTAACATATTTATCTTTATTTCTACTGTTACAACATCATGAAAAGTGATTACTATGCTAGCTTACAAAAATTCAAGGCATTATATTCCTCCCTTCTTAAAGAATCATCATCCCGATGATCAAATTAACCATTTCAAGGAGTTTCTAGGACAAAATTCAGTTATTATCCTTCCATTCATAAGTTCATACCAAAAACAGATTCACTCTTTAAAACAGTGTTTTAAGATAATTGTAAAATAGACCAATAACTGTCTAAATTTGGTAGGATTATCAGTTTTTCAAATTTCAATTTCGATCAAACAAGTATGGAAAAGCATATCTCATTTCTTCAAGATTTTCCCAAGTTGCACTTTCTTTGATGGAATGGTCCCACTAGACCTTACATTGATTCACTTCGTGATTTCTTAAGTACAACTAGTGAGTTCCCAACACTCGAATGGGCTTAACCACGATTATTCCTGAGTCTTGGACCTGTAAGGAATTCCAATTCAGCACATGTGATAAATCTGTTACGTATTTCTTAAGCAAATAAATATGAAAAACATCATGCATTTGTGATAAAGTAGGAGGTAATGCTAGACGATAAGTTATAGGGTTGATTATTTCAATAATTTCAAAAGGTCCCACGTAACATGGCGACAACTTGGCAGCCTTGCCAAAATTTATTGAGCTCTTTTTTGGATTAACCCGAAGAAAGACCTTCTCACCCAGTTTATAATTCCTATCAACCCGCTTTAAGACTGCATAACTCTTTTGCCTATTGGCAGCCTCCTTTAGATGTTCCCAGATCATTTTGATTTGTTGTTCCATTTCCGTGAGGATTTCTGGCCCAATTACCTCTCTGTCCTCTACGCTGTCCCAGCTAACAGGGGTTCTACATTTTCTTCCATACAATGCTTCAAAAGGCGCCATTTTTAAAGAGGCGTGGTATGTATTATTGTAGGCAAATTCAACCAGCGGAAGGTATTCCTCCCATTTATACTGTCTGGTCCATGCAATACATTCTTAACATATCCTCTAAAACTTGGTTGAATCTCTCAGTCTATCCATTCTGTCTCTGGATGATATGCAGAGCTGAAGTTTAATTTAGTTCCCAAGGCCGCATTAAGCGTTTGCCAAAACCTTGATGTCATCCTTGGATCTCTATCTGATATGATCAATTCAGGTATTCCATGCAATCTGAAAATTTCATGTACAAATATTCTTGCTAACACCAGTGCATCGTCTTTCAAATTACCAGCAATGAAGTGTGCCACTTTGGTTAATTTTTCAACGACAACCAAGATGATATCATGCTTATTCCTTGACATAGGCAATCCTTGAACGAAATCCATCGTTATCACTTGCCATTTGTACTGTGGAACGCTATGGCGATACAATAATCCAGCGGGATGCATATGTTCTACCTTAACACACTAACATTCCAAGCAGTGTGTTACAAATTCCACTACATCCTTTTTCATTCCCTTCCAGAAGTATTGTTGCTTAAGATCAGCAAGCATTTTCGTAATGTTAGGGTGTCCATAAAAAGGTGAATTATGAAATTAAGTTAACAATTTCCTCCTTAAATCATTTTCCAAGGGTATATAGACCATGTTTTCGAACCTCAGAATTCCTTCGCTATCAAAACAAAATCCTTTATATCTCACATCGTTTGGATCTACAGCAAGTGTTATTTTAACTTGCTGGAAATAAGAGTCAGATCCCAAGGCATCTTTCACCTCATCCTTAAACTGAGTTCTTAACATTATAAGAGTAGAGATGTGCTTCCTTCGACTCAGAGCATCTGCCACTCTATTTTCCTTATCTTTGATGTAGCTTATATCAAAATCATACTGAGACAGAAATTCTAACCATCTTCGCTGTCTTGCATTCAGATTTGGCTGAGTAAAAATATACTTCAACCCCAGATGGTCAGTTTTTAACTCAAAAGGTTTTCCAAGAAGGTAATGCCTCCACATTTGAAGTGCATGTACAATGGCAGCGAGCTCTAGGTCATGTGGAGCATAATTCTATTCATGTAACTTAAGCTTTCTACTTTCATAAGCTATGACATGGTTATTCTGTAACAGAATGCCTCCAAGGCCTTCTCCCGAGGAATCCGTTATAACCTTAAAATTTTCATTTGGGTCTGGTACAGTTAAAATAGGTGTTGTAGTTAACTGTTCCTTTAAATTTTCAAAGGCAGATTCACATTTGTCAGTCCAGACATATTTCTTATCCTTCTTTTGTAGTGAAGGGATTGGGGCAGCAATTTTTGAAAAGTCCTTAACGAACTTTCTATAATATCTTGCCAAGCCCATGAAGCTTCTTACTTCATGCACATTCTTAGGTGCAGACCACTCAGTTATAGCTGCGATCTTTGAAGGGTCAACAGCTATCCCGTTTTTACTTATAACATGTCCCAAATAATACACCTTTGCATTGTATAAGGAGAATTTAGACAGTTTACCGTACAAATTCCTCTTTCTTAAAACTTCCAGCACTATCCTTAAATGTTCTTGGTGCTCTTCGACATTTTTAGAGTATATAAGAATGTCGTCTAAGAATACAAGTAAAAACTTGTCTAGGTATTCTTGAAAAATATTGTTCATCAAATTCATGAAGGTGGTAGGTGCATTTGTTAACCCAAAAGGTAACACCGTGAATTCATAATGCCCATACCTTGTTCTAAAAGTTGTTTTATGAATATCCTCTTCCTTTATTCTAACCTGATGATACCTAGATCGAAGATCTATTTTTGAATAGACTGATGCTTCATGCATCTATTCGAACAGATCATCAACCCTAGGAAGTGGGTATCAATTCTTAATAGTTACCTTATTCAACATTCTGTAATCAATGCACAGTCTCAATGTACCATCCTTTTTCTTTACAAAAATTACCGGCGCTCCCCAGGGTGAGACACTCGGTCTTATCAGCCCCTTAGTCAAAAGCACCTGTAATTGAGCCTTTAGCTATACCAACTCGAGGGTGGTCATTATATAAGGTGCCTTAGATATGGCTTTATTTCCTGGCTTGATCTCTATTGCAAAGTCAAACTCTCGTTTGGGTGGAAGACCCGGTAATTCCTCTGGAAATACATCTCTAAAATCCCTTAATAATGGATATCTTTCCATGAAATCATTATCTTCCTCAGCATTTTCTATCATTTTTACTGCATACAAGGTGTAGCCTCTATTTTTATCCCTTTTTAGTTGCATAGCTGTTAGTTTCCTAACTGCAACTTCACGCTTTACACCTTGAATGACTGCTACTTTCTGCAGGTCATCAAAACAAAAATTTTGTTTTTCATAACAGTTGACCTTTGCCTTATGTTCTGCCAACCAGTTAACTCCAATAATGATGTCATATGATCCTAAAGGAGTGACATATAGGCCAACTTCAGTGGAGAAACTAGGCAAGTCAAGAATTTCCCCAAAAAGACACATTTCGACTGTATGGACAACATTATTCCCATAATGCACTGTCCATGTCTTATCCATCCGTTCAGCTTTCCTTCTTAATTTCATTGCAATTTTAGTAGAAATAAAGCATTTATTAGCTCTAATATCAAAAATTATGACTACAGGTGTACCGAATAACTTACCCGGAACTTCTATAAGCATAACTTACTTTTCAGCTTGTCTGTTAGCCACCGCAGCATGTGTTCTATGTTGTTGATCGCGATCATCCTTTTTTAGAGGACAGTGACTCGCGTAATGGTCCTTTCCACAGTTGAAGCATCCTCCAACTGGCCCTTTCCTAGGCTCAAATTTGTTACCAACTTTGAATTTATCACTTTGGCTTCCATAGGACTTTTGTCCATTGCCACTAACTTTTGTGAAGCTGTTCCGCACACTATTTACAGGTTTGTTCATTACAAATTTCTTGTTGTTATCCACAACAAATTTTGTTTTTCACACCAAACCTTTTCCAAGGCCCCCTTTTAGGTACGAGAGATGAAGAAGAGTTGGGAATCTTCTTCTGTATCTCTTCCCTATGAGCAAAAATTGCTCTCAATTTCTGTTCTTGTCTTATTGCCTTTTCGACAACTCCTTCCATGGTGGTTGGACCGTGGACATCCACTTTGCCACCAATGATGGGATTTAGTCCCATTATGAACTTTCGTATTCTGAACTTCTCGTCAACTTGGTACTGCGGCACATACTTGAGGAGTTTAGTAAACCCCTCCCAGTATTCTTTCACCGTCAGCCTTCCTTGCGACCAGTTCTGAAATTCAGTCATTTTTATATCAAAATAGTGTTAAGGCAGCCACCATTGCCTAAAGTAACCCTTAAATTGATCCCAAGTTATGTCTGATTCAACAATATTCAACTCAACCTTACGGTTGTCCCACCATGATGATGCTTCATGAGAAAGCTGATATGCTCCCCATATCGCTTTGGTCTCCTCGAAGAAGTTTCTTATTGCAAAGTACTTCTCCATTTCACTGAGCCAATTCTCAGCTCCATCCCCAAGGGTTGTTCCATCAAACTTTGGAGGACTTATTCTCTTTATGTCATTTGTAAGTTCAGCTGCTAATCTTGCCCTTTTATTTTCAGGATGATTAGGAGCATTCACATTACTATTATCAACACCCGGATTCCCTCCATTGGTGTTGTCCACAGGAGGTGGCTGATCATTTATATCAGCTTCTTCTTCCTCCTCTTCATTGCCCATTGACTGTTGTTCCGAAAAAGTCAAACGGTCTCTCATATCTAGTAGGGAAACAAGGATTTCATCTAAATTTTGAGAAGTAGCTGCTTCTCCACCCGGTAATGGGTTGTTCGCAACATTTCCTCTTGTTCTGAGCCATTTTCTGTTCAATAAGAAAATGTAAACCTTATTAAATTGTGGACTCATTAGGTCCAAGAGCTGCAACCTTCAGCTCTGATACCAAGATGTAACATCCCCATTTTAAGACACTAGAACAAGGGAAATTTTTTTTTTATATGCAACGTTCTCTGTATTGAATTATACAATTCAAACACATGTTCAAGTTTTAATAATTGTTCTCTGTCCAATTACTGTAATTTGGATCACACAATTTCCTTTTAAAACCAATGTTCTCTGTTCACATGTTTTGCAATATGGAACACACATTTAGTGCCATTCAATCATATAACAGATACCATATGTTGTTGTAAATGAATCGAAGAACTACCGATCTCCCATTTTATGGCTCGGAGTTTCAGCGATCGCTCATTTCATGACTCGGCCACTTACTGATCCTTCATGTTGATCCATGCATTGTATAATAAATATACAGGGTTCTATTACCGTTTCCAGTTATCAAAGTGATCCATTTAAGAAGCCTATCTGAATATTTATTACTGATATTCATCTGACATACTGCATCTTAAACTGGGTGATTAGGACAATGCAACCAGCACTTGCGATACTTTGGCCAAAGATTTTCACATGCTTTGCATGATCATATTCCTAGATGTGATACACATCATTGGAATACTTCGTTCACCTCACTTCATCTGCTATCTAGAATGGTCTTTCCTGGTACCTCTACCAGTCCTTCCATCCATGGTCAAGCTCTATTCCCAACTAGCAATATGAACGAGTATAGGAAGTTACTCATGGTGACTAAAGGTACGCAGACATGCGGTGTCATCCCTAGAAAACTCCGTGTATCTAGTTACCTTTAGTCCTCCAGAGTTACTCCATATATGTGATCACATTCCTATCCCCATCTAAGAACTTAGTATCGAGCTTATATAAACTTGATGATTTGATTCGGGAGGGCATTGTAATATGTCAACTATAACATTGTGTCATCATGAAGGTCCCACCTTTATGAAGACACCATATTGTAGCTGGTGTATGTCAATATCCTACGGAATCCTCTCATCAAGAGTACACATCCAGCGCAAGTGTGATTTGGATGTAATCTTAATAATTAAGATCAACTTTCTGCAGCCATGCTGATCCTTTATCCTCGTTCTTGTTACAGTTGTATGTAGCTAAGAGAGACTTAATCTGTCTTCAAGCTTAATATACATCCCCTCCTTCATACCGAAGGGTTGCATATTCTCTTCTTGATTCCTTTCTTTAATCTTCGGACTAATTAGTCCATTACCGATAAACGTAATAAGTTTAACCTATTAAACTTAACCAAGTTTTTCCACAACTGTAAACAAATTGAGAATTCCATCTTATTAGACATCATTTAAACGAGGTCTAATTCTAAATGAATTTATTCATTTATCCTCCTTCACCTTACTTCTGTTAAGGTCTATTAACAATAGATATGTTTTCCCATATCTATATTTTCTGAATTTAAACATTCGAGGCTATTAACAGAGTCCGAATACAAGGTTCGGATGCTCCTAAGTTATTTGATATTCCTTAGCTTATCAAGTTAATCCCGAATACCTTTCAATTAAGAGATCATCGTATTCACCTAAATCCTTTTTAATGTCAATTTAAAATTCATCTTAACCCAAGTATGAACTAATTGCACATTTCAACATAAAAGTTGCATTCATGTAAAGAATAGGTGTTATTTCCTTTTAAATTCATCCATTAACATTGGATAATCCCAAATCAAGGAATAATGTTGTATTATCAAACTTACTCAACAATATCAAACTGATACAGTCATTAAAAATATCACACTTTTACTTGTATACATCCATCAGTTTTACAATCTATACATTTGCCAGTCCAAACGACTGGACTTTGTTTATATTAAACAACATTACAACTCATAAAGATAGAAGAATATAATTTCTTCCTTTCTCATTTCCTCATAGAGGAGTAATATCTATCAATACAATCCATCTTCAGTTAATCAAAAGAAGTATCAGAAAACAACCATGTCTTCGTTTATACTCAAGTTCCATCTACAAAATTTCTTACACGGGTCAGTTCATTGAACTGAGCATATTAAGCACTTGTCATTAAAATGAGGTGCTTTTAATTAACTGTCTCAATAAAAGAACCCTGCTTTTATGAAACATTAATATGAACATCATTCAAGAATTAAGTACCAAAAAGGAAGAACATCATAACAACTCAATCATCTTGTTACCATGTCAATCAAACAAAGGATTACTGCCCTCTTTCCCAATTAATTATTACAAGAAGTAATTTCCTTAAAATAGTTCCAGATTACAACATTTGTAAGAACTAAAAACACATTTATGTAAACTGTTGTTCTAACATAAATGCTATCAATTCCATTCCCTTACATTAGTTAGAGAAAGATTCACAATTAGATTTTAAATAAGACTTCTAGCAGAACCATTTTCCTTTCCTTTCATACTACTCATCTAATTTCAACAATCAAACGCTTAAAGAGAAAAGTAGACAGCAATTAAATGTAGATGCTTAAACCAAGGCGGTACAAAATTCATTTCATAAAAGTTATAGATTTACCACTGTATGAGAGAAGAAATGAACACCAATTCAAATTATCCATCCACACTCTTTTTCTTTTCTCTTAGTTGTACTGAGAATTTTATCCAAACGTGAAACCAATCGATGGTAACAGTTCAAAGTGAAATAAATAAAATCATTAATCAAATACAAGGAAGAAGGATCATATTACCTCTTTGCACTGTTTAACCAAATATCTGTTATTTAGCACAGACATGATCCATCAATATGATTCATTCCGCATAATATATTTCCCTTTAAAATAATTCACTCTACAGACATTTACGTCTTTATAACATGTAGAGTGTACAGCAACAACAATAAGTCACACTTTCTTCCTAATAATGAGAGAATTCACTTTCCAAAAGCAAGGTAATAAATCCATTCATATTCTGCTCTTAATGAAAACAATGAAAGGTCCACAATCCTTAAAATTATATATATATATATATATAATTATGTGTATATCCTTGAGTTCATCAAGACACAATATAATTTGCATGCTCTACTCAGTCTATTATCTAGACTGATTTTCTGTTCCTCATCAGATTAGAACTTCCTTCCAAATAGTCCTATATGAATACCAAAAACCAGCAGGTAGAATACCATATCAAATTAGAACAGCAAGTAAGATACTACTATAACCTTACTTTCCCAAGGAACCCGTATTTTATGCAATGAAAAACATCAAGGAATTATAACTCGCATAATAGTCTATCAACATCATCACAAATTTGTGTTTCCCAAATGTTTCCACACACTAAACTCAGAAATACAATATTCGCATATCAATACCTTTATCAATGCAAACCCATATAGGGTAATAGATGTGCAAGCAAGATACAGTCAAAACAATCTCAAATAGCAAGCCCAACCTCATTTGTTTCATTCATTTACACAGAAATACTAAGCCATGTTCATTTTCATGATGACAGTTCAAACTAGAAGATCAAACTGCATCCACAATGCACAGTGAAATCCACTTTACATTTCCTTCATATTTCAGAATAGCAAAGAGAAAACATAATTCATTAATACTTTCAATAAGAAGAACAATCATTTTCTTCAAACACCCAAGAATACCCAAGTCCTGTTCATCCTTATAATGACAGTTCAACCAGAAATACAAATCATCTCATCCTTTCATTTTCACAAGAATGCTTAGAAATTAGAAGTGATATTCACTTAGCTAATGTATCTATTAGCACAAACCCATAATGTTAATAAAACGAATACCCAACACTGTTGAAATGAACCACACAGTAAGGAAAATTTATTCAACTTAATCATTATGCAAAGAATGCTCAAGCCACGTACAACAAAAGAAAATGACTCAACTCGAAATCATCTCAACATAACAGCCAAATCAAATAACTAAAACCTCCATCATAAGAGCAGGGTTGTTTTAATGAGACAATTAAGCAAAAGCAAGTGGTTTAAGGAGAAGGGCTTAACATGCCTGTATTTTTTTTGTGATTTGAAGAAAACCGTGCTCACTAGAGTTGTTTCTCTCCACGGCGTCCTCATCCAGGATTTCCAACCAGTCCCCTAACTTCCACAGGCTCCAAAAATAGCCTTGCTTCTCCAAGAATAGAGATAATAACCAAAATACAGCAGGTTTGACAGAACCAGGGAAGAACAAAATGCAGAGCAACTAAAAACCCAATGCACACAACAACAAACAAACTTCCTTCACAATCCTCTGTCCAAGGAAAGCTGGTTGCTAAGACCAATGCCATTGAATGCATTGAATGCATTCCTTTTTCCTTTTTCCTCACATCACCGCCGACTCAAGTTGGCGAGTTTCTAATTTCAAATTTTGCTTGCAATCATAGTTTAGCCTCATAGCTAGTTGGATGCCTCCAACTTTTCCATGTTCCTGCTAAATTTGGTGCTACAACCTATAAGGACGCCATTCATTGTCGTAATAAATTTCTAACCTTCCCTCCTTATCCTCTCCATCCACATGGGTCCATACGTCCCCTTCCATAGGTTAGGAATAGTTTAGGATTTTTTAATAGTCCATATCTAGGTTATTCACCTAGTTCATAGGTTAGTAGAATTTACATCCATTCTCATCCTTATAAAATTTTAAATCCATATAGGATAGTAGTTAGGGTATAGGATAAAACTTAGGGGTAGGATAGGGTTTAATCCCCTAATATTTAATTAATTAATTTCCAATCAAGTCTTTCTGCCTGACAGTCATATTCAACACTATACAGGACATTTCGTCCCATGTTCCACATACCTATGATACTTGCATCCAGGCCTTTATCACCTTACGCAGTCTAGCATTACAATGGTGTGTGGTTCGAGAGTTGAACCTTTTTCATTGGCATCTACGTACCAGATATTCATACCTGTAATCAGGTGCTGCAACCTTTATATCAACCTTCAGTCTGGTTTCAGACTTCATTCTAGTTTAGAAGTAAATCGACAAGGCGATCACAAGAAGGCCACAACATACCTTGGATAAATGGAATTGATTCAAGGTGTGCTGTCAACCAGCGAATAGAGTTCATCAAGCATACAACAAGTCTGTTGTCTCATTAGCAATCACAAAAGCAATAATAACTTCTGTCCCAAGTAACAAATTACAACAAATAAGGGTCCAGATTAGCAACACATTCCTCTAAGATCAAAAGATGTGTCTTAACATATTTATCTTTATTTTTGCTGTTACAACATCATGAAAAGTGATTACTATGCTAGCTTACAAAAATTCAAGGCGTTACAGACTCTATGATCATGGCACGTAGGGAAAAGTAAAAAATTCTTTCTAGTAGGAAACAAACTGTCAGTAATATCAGAGATCGTAGCACCCTTCCACCATCATTCCCTTGGCCAGTTAGAATGACACCTCAACAAATTGAAGAAAAGAGAGCCAAAGGGTTATGTTTTAATTGTGACAACAAATTTGGACCAGGACATAAGTGTGTTGAAAAGAAGTTGTTCTACATTGAGGGACCTACTGAAGAAGAAGAAAATGAATAAGATGAAGAGGTAGAGCCAGAGGAGGAATTAGGAGATCCCCAACCAACAATATCATGTCATGTAATTTCCTGTATTAGCACTCCCCAAACTCTCAAAGTAGTTGGATTCTTAAAAAAACAAAGGGTAACAGTGTTGATTGATTCGGGAAGTACTCACAATTTCATCAATCATAAGTTGGCGATATGCTTGAACTGCTTTGTTTATCCAGCTCCAGAATGTCAAGTCATGATCGTTGATGGGAAAACTATTAGTTGTTCAGGAAAATTCCATAACATTAATCTCACCATGGGAGATTACTTGCTAACTAGCAATATGTATGACATTGCCATGGGAGGAGCAAACATTGTGTTAAGAGTTCAGTGGCTTACCACCTTGGGAACCATTGAAATGAATTTCCAAGAGTTGTTCATGCAATTTCAGTCAGAAGGGAGGACTTTTAAACTAAAAGGACTAAGAGCAAAGTCCCCACAGATGGTAAGTTCTCATTAGATGCAAAAATTTCTTAGAAAAGGTGTAGAAGGGTTTATGGCACAACTATTTTCATTGGAAGCACATCATTCCAATACATTTATAACCGCAAATATGCAAGCAGTTATAGATGAGCACTCAGTGGTGTTTAGAGAAATGCCCAAGGGTTTGCCTCCGAAAAGAGACCATGACCATGCCATCCAGCTAGTACCAGGGAGTCAACCACCCAACATCAGACCTTATAGGTACCCATATATGCAAAAGAGTGAGATTGAGAAGATAGTTCAAGAGATGTTAGAAGCAGGACTTATTCGTCATAGTCAAAGTGCTTACTCTTCTCCTGTAGTGATGGTATGGAAAAAATATGACAATTGGCGCATGTGTCCAGATTATAGGGAACTCAATAAGTACACAGTTAAAGATAAATTTCCTATTCTTGTAATTGATGATTTGCTAGATGAGTTACATGGTGTTGTTTACTTTACAAAACTTGATCTTCATTCTGGATATCATCAGATTAGAATCAGGGATGAAGATATTCATAAAACAGCCTTCAGGACACATGAAGGACACTATGAGTTCTTGGTAATGCCTTTTGGACTAACAAATGCACCCTCTACATTTCAAAGCTTGATGAATTCCATCTTTAAGCCATTTCTTCGAAAGTTTGTTTTAGTGTTCTTTGATGATATATTAATCTATAGTAAAACATGGGAGGAACACCTGCATCATGTAAATAAGGTGTTGGAAACTCTTGAACAACATCAACTTTATGCAAATCCTTCTAAGTGTTCTTTTGGTGTCAAGGAGGTTGAATATCTGGGTCATATTGTCTCTTATGAAGGTGTTAAAGTGGATCCTAACAAGATAAAAGCCATGCTTGAATGGAAGGTTCCCAAAACCCTAAAAAATATCTAAGGATTTTTGGGGCTTACAGGTTATTATCGTAGATTTGTAAGGAATTATGGATAGCATCGCAACACCACTCACAACTTTATTGAAGAAGGACTCTTTCCATTGGAACGAGCAAGCTACTATGGCCTTTGAGAAGTTGAAGGAGGCCATGTGCACCACTCCAGTTCTAGCCACCCCAAATTTTTCAAAAACATTCATTGTTGAATGTGATGCTTTAGGGTATGGTATGGGGGCAGTAATCATGCAAGAAGGGTGACCCATTGCCTTCGAGAGCCGCCAATTCAAAGGTAAGAATATCTCTAAACTAGTTTATGAGAAAGAAATGTTAGTAATACTTCATGCAATGAAGCAATGGAGACCATATCTAATGGGAAGACATTTCAAAGTAAAGACAGATCATGATAGTTTGAAATACTTCTTAGAGCAATATTTATCATTAGAAGAACAAACAAAAATGGGTCTAAAAAATGTTGGGGTATGATTTTGAGATAATATACAAGAAAGGGAAAGAGAATGTAGTTGTTGATGCTTTATCTCGAAAGGATGAATCAGCTGAGGCATTGTTGTGTGTCATATATGTATTACATGAGGATTGGATAGAGGATGATAAAGGTTTGAATGGAAAAATGACCCAGGTACACAAAATCTCATTCAAAATCTCCAACAAGATCTAAGCATGTCAGAAAAATTTGTATGGAAAGGAGATGTTTTATGGTATAAAGATAGATTATATCTATGTAAGAATTCAATCCTTAAAAATAGGGTTCTATCTGAGCTCCATGCTTCTCCAGTAGGGGGTCATTCTGGCTTCTTAAAGACTTATCATCGAATCAAGCATGATTTTTTCTGGGAATGGCTAAAAGGGGATGTCCAAAAGTTTGTGGCAAAATGCATGGTTTGTCAGCAAAATAAGGGAAACAATTAAGTCCCCAGGTCTTTTACAACCTCTATCTATTCCTAGCCAGAGGTGGGAAGAGGTGTCTATGGACTTCATCACAGGATTGCCTAAATTAGAAGGTAAAAATGTAATCATGGTGGTGGTGGAAAGACTCACCAAATATGCCCATTTTTTTGCCTTATCACATCCATTTGTTGCGAGTACAGTAGCAACAACCTTTAGGGATACAATTCAGAAGCTACATGGGACACCAAAGATTATAGTAAGTGATCGAGACCCTATCTTTACTAGTAATTTTTGGACTGATTTGTTCTCATGCTTGGGCACACAACTAGCTCATAGTTCCTCTTATCATCCCCAGTCTGATGGGAAAACAGAGGTGGTAAACAAGTGCTTGGAGGGATATCTTCATTGTTTTACATCAGATAAGCAAGCGAAATGGGTCCAATGGTTACCGTTGGATCACCGAATGGTGGTATAACACCCTCCTTTCATACTTCATCTAAAATGTCTCCTTTCTTGGCATTATATGGGTACCATCCACCATCTATCACTTCATCTTTGAGATAGACCTCCAGCCAAAGGGTTCTGAGTAGTTGAAGAACATATTCAATGCCAACAAGAGGTGCTTTCTAGTCTAAGGGAGAATTTGGCCATGTCACAAAACCGCATGAAGCATAAAAGCAAAACCAACATCGTAAATCGAAAGACATTTTGAAGTCGGTGATTGGGTTTTTGTGTGTTTACAACCATATAAGTGTCCTTAAAACAACAGAAGGGGTGATAACAAGCTTTCACCTAAGTATTATGGTCCTTACAAGTGTTAAAAAATTAGCATGTAGCATACAAACTGGAATTCCTTTCACTCAAATTCATCCAGTCTTCCATGTATCTAAAGAAGGTAATTGGATAGACTTATCAAGACAGTGTTACCCGAGCTATGAAGATTAGAATCATCCTGGAATAGAATGCATCCTTCAGTACGCATACAAATTAAGGAAAGGGTCATCATTGAAGTATTTGATCAAGTGGAAAAATCTAGACAATGAAGATGCATCCACAGGAGGATGTAAATTTCCTATCTAGATCTTCTCATACATATGACAGGACAATGTGCTTCGAAGGGGAGGGGCATGCTATCAACCCATATATCTTATAGATGTATACCAGAGCTTGTATAAGGGCCTGGAAACATATTGGAACAACATCAAATGCAAATCCTTTAGACAGTGTTCTTTTGCTACAAGTAGAACTTGAATACAAGGGTCATCACTCCAGTATTTGATGAAGGTGTTAAAATCCTAGACAAGATGAAGAATTCAACTTGGTGGAAGGATCCCAAAACCTAAAAAATCCTGAGTATCCACTTGGGGCTAAGAGGTTACGTAATGTTGTGGAATTATGGCAGCATCGCATGTCACCAAAACTTTATTGAAGTAAGGAATCTTTCCAATGGTGCTGCAAGCTACTATGGAAAGAAGCTGAAGGAGGCCATGCACTCACATTACACTTCTAGCAACTACCAAATTTTTCAAAACACTTCATTGAACCCGGCCATGCTTCAGGACAAATCCCCCCATGGGGCTAGTTCTCATGAAATCTAGAATTTCGCGATTTTTATGCCATTTCCTTCTCGCGAGCCACTCGGATTCAAACGGTAAATTTTGGTGGCTAAACCAGTTATTATGATAAAGATATGTTAGCAATACTTCATGCAGTGAAGCAATGGAGACCATATTTGGGTTTAGTAAAGACAAATTGATAGTTTGAAATACGATCTTAGAGAAACGTTTATCATCAGAATGAACAATAGACCTATGGGCTCAAATATGTTGGGATATGATTTTGCACCATAATCTACCCTCATTAAAGGATTAATTGATTATGGGCCGAATATGTGTTGTCTATCATGCTCATATCCAGAAAGTCCAATTACCCAGGAATTTTAATGTGTGCTCATATCAAAATTACAAGAATTTTGGGTAGAGGATGCAAAATCTGACATGGAAAAATGACCCAGGTTACATTAGCTCAATTCAAAATCGGGTCCCAACGGTGATCCAAGCATGTCCTAGAAAAATTTTATGGAAAGGATCCGTTGTTTTATGGTCCCCTAAAGATTTATTTTTGTAAGATTTCAACCCTTAAAATATGGTACTTTTGAGTCTCGACAATCTCGTAGGGGGTCAATCTGGCCTTAAAGCACTTATCATCGAAAAGCATGACCAAAAAATATCGGAAAAAATCTGAAAGGATTCATGTCCAAAATTACTTTGGATTGAATGGTTTGTCAGCTAACTATGGGTGAAACAAAAACCTCCCAAGGTCTTTTACAACCTCGATCTATTCACTAGCCTGCGGAAGATTTAGTGGCTTCATCACAGGATTGCACGTCATTTATGGTGAAAAATTTAATCCCGCGGAACCGCTTAAGACAAAAACTCACCAAATATCCCAATTCCTTTGTGCTTTATGGCTGCAAACATTTGTACAGCGAACCTTGGTACGATCCACACTAACGACCCACAACCTTCAAAACCGCATATAATTCTAAAAAGTCTACATGGTGACACCAAATATTATTGCATTTATTCAAGACCGTATATTTACTAGTACTTTTTGGACAGACATTTCTCTTGGATGGGCAGTAAGAAACAAGCTCGTAGAATAAAATTAAGAAAAAGACCATTTTGGGAAAACAGAGGTGCAATAAACAAGTTGCTTCGGGACATGAAGATATCTGATGCATTGTTAAACAAAATATACCTCGAGGGGTGAGATTTGTGGATCCAATGGTTACCACTGAATGCATAATGGTGGTATAACACCTCCTTTCATACTTCATCTAAAATGTCTCCTTTCTTGGCATTATATGGGTACCATCCACCATCTATCACTTCATCTTTGAGAGTCCAGCTAAAGGTTCGAGTAGTTGAAGAGCATATTCAACACCAACAAGAGGTGATTTCTAGTCTCAGGGAGAATTTGGCCATGTCACAAAATTGCATGAAGCAAACAAGGGGACCAAGTGGATCGCAATGAAAGACATTTTCAAGTCGGTGATTAGGTTTTTTGTGCGTTTACAACCATATAAGAAAATGTCCTTAAAACAACAGAAAAAATGATAACACCGCATTTCACCTAAGTATTATGGCCCTTATCAAGTGTTAGAGAAGATTGGCAATGTAGCATACAAACTGGAACTTCCTTTGGTTACTCGAATTCATCCAGCATTCCATGTATCTTGCCTAAAGAAGGTAATTAGACAGACAATATCAACCCATACAGTGTTACCTGAGCTTGATGAAGAGGGTAGAATCATCCTCGAAATAGAATGCATCCTTCAGACACGCACTAAGCGATTGAGGACAAGGGTCATCAGTGAGTATTTGATCAAGTGGAAAAATCTAGACAATGAAGATGCAACTTGGGAGGATGGCAAATTTCCTGCAGAGTAGCATCCAGATCTTCTCAACATTGGGGACAATGTTGCTTCTAAGGGGAGGGGCATGCTACCCCTTAATCATATATCTTATATTGGATGTATATAGCTGACTTGTGGCTATCATAACTTCTTATCATTATGTATCTCTTTCATATATGTTATATTTTCATTAGTGGGTCAGCCTTGGTGTTGGCCATAGCATAGGAATAGTATATATAGGGGTTAGTAGGTAGTAGTTGATCATCATATTCAACATTTGAGTCTTATTTTTTAGTTTGGAGGTTGCCCCCTTGAAGTGGCTAAGCTATTCTACTTGCACATTGAGATTATTTATTTGAAATATTGTGTTCATTGGTCTTATATTGATGTTAATAATCAGATTCATACAAGTAATTACATTACAGGTTATAATGTGGATTTCGATCAACAAGAGGTCTTCAAGTGCCAGGTTCTTGCTCTATTTTTGTGATTATTTTCTTAGATCATATATTTAGCATATAGATCTTAGAAAACAAGCTTGCATATTATTCTTCCTGTGCATATCTATGAATTTTATTTATCTTAGACTTGTTTGTGTTGAAGCAAACATTACTGCACTTAGAACCATTATATAAAAATTCCCTTGTCATCTACTTGCAAGAATGAGATATTGTAGATAAGAAATATCCACAATTTATCTTCTTTTATTAAGTCTTCACGTACCATGTTTGAAATTTCTTTCATGCTTTAGGGTCTCTCTTATTTGAATGATTTGCAAATACATTCTAATTAGCTAGCATCCACAACCTCTGCCAACATCCTCTTGTCCTCTATCCAAATGTGATATTTGGCACAATGCATTTCTCCTCAAGATCCAATATGGAGATTCCTAAAATGATGGAAGAGGAGTGTTTTACTAAGTAGCCAAAATGTTTTGGATACAGGAGCTGAAACTAATTATCCGATATGCAGAAATGGCAAAAAAAAAATTGACCCGGATATAACAGTACAAAAATTAAAAAATATATAAAATTCAGCCTTCTAAATAGGAATTTAATTCATTAACCACATATTATGCATATGAAAGACAAGTTATAAGCTAAATAAGTGAATAACCGCAACAAACAAGCTAGAATACCTCGATAAAAACTTAAAACTTAAAATTTTAAAAGTTAAACTAAAATACTTAATCGAACATAATGTGAATGTCATGAATCTCATGATATATTAAATTCAATCATAGATCAATATTCAAAGTTCATACTATCTTCCATTGTCAATATTCATCATATTCCTCTTCATTAAGAGGATCAAAATCAGCTACATTATCATCATTACATGTTGTAAATTAGAAGAATATTTAATTTTTTTTTATGTTATTGGGATTTTAAAACATGAAAAAAAATAAAAAACAAATTAAAAAAAACATGTTTAGGCTTGGGAGTGGCATGGGAGCGGCGAGTGGACTGTGGAAACACTCGGGTATGGCCTGTGTTGTACCCGTCTGCTTCCGTAGTCCCCTCGCCGCTTCCTTCCCACTCCAAATCTGCTCCTGCTCCCGTGCCGCTCCCGTCCCCGCTCCCACATCCCTGGGGTGCCATTTTGGCTACGTAGGTGTTTTATGCTATTGTTTTGAGTTTTAGTTTCATCTTAAGTTGTCTTCTAAAAACCCACCAAAAAAAACAAAAAAACACACAGGAGCACAAACTGAGATAGACTTGAAGGAAAAGAAGCTAAGAGTGGAGGATTCCTTAAATGCAACAAAGGTATGCCATTCGTCATGTGAATTTCTATGATATAAAAATTTAATTGAGATTGCGTATGGAATGGCTATGGTGTGAAGGAGACAAAATCTCACTATTACAAAGGGGGTCAATTAGAGACAAAAAATAGAGAAGAAATTAACTTGCCCGCCTATTTACATTTTCTATTTTTTTTATAATATGTTCACTTTTGTTAGTCGGGACAAAGTTGAGATAGAGTTGGTGCATCTTGCTCTACAAGTACTGTAAATTATCCAAGATTCCAATGTTATTATCATAGAAGGACACTAGCATGGCATAGTTATAGATCTAACAGAAGAAGAGCTAGATGCTTATAAAGAAGACGCTTTGAGGAAAATAGTTGCCATGCTATGAATTGTGGTGGTAATGTTGGGACAAAAGAGATATTTGACCAAAATGACGTCGAGAATAAAGCAGGTAGTGTCATAGCTTGCAAAGGGGTTTCCCAAATGTATGACATAGACAAGTAATGCACCAAACTGATGGTGTTATAGTAACTATTATACTATTGCATTTGTATGTTATTTTCCAAATTGTAGTTGCAGTGGCATATGCAGTTAGTAAAATCTACAAAATATGTTTAGCATTTGATAAAAGTTTACTTTCTGATAAGTGAACTATTTATGTGGTAGAATTTAAATTATTCCTTTTTTCTATTTTATTTGTTTTCCAATTGGTAGTGCATCCATAGAACATTTTCTATAGTAAAGTCTTACAGTCAAACATTTCTTTTGCAGACACGATAAAGTTAGAAAAGGATTGCAACCATTCACATAATGTTGCATAGCCTACAAATAAATGAATAAGTCTTCAAGATTATGTGAATATCCTTATTGATAGGAGTGCTACAAATGGTATGTACTTTACTTCATTATAATTTATCTTTAAATTTTTTTCAATTATTTGTACTGCTATAGTATATTAACAGTGTCTTGTACTATAAATGAAAGGGGGTTGAATGGAGGCTGTATTGCTTTCCTATTCCCATGAGTCTTTATTTATCCTTCGCTTGAAATAGACATAGACATTGATAGGTTCTGATTGTAGTTTGTCAAACATAGTTTATTTAAATATGTTCCACAAGGTACAAAATTATATGTAGTTGATTGAAACTGTTGGCGGTTCTTAATATAAGTAAAACACAATTGAAAATCATAGTAATCCTAGAGACTTGTAATCATTCATCCATTGCAGTTTGAAATACTTATCTTTATGTGATGAATTATTTTGGATTTTCAAGTGTTGGGTGAATGCCTTCTGTATGTATCTTGATTGTCATCATTTCATTAATTTCAAATTTGTAAGCTATGTAAAAACTTGAGAGGTTTTGATGTATTAAGACAACAAATATGGATGTTTAACCTCTTAGAATAGTTGTAATACAATTTTATCCATAGTGGAGGGGAACACAAAGATGTTCAATTGTAGAGTTTAATTGTTTGTCTTCTATCATTTGGTCTTTGAGGCAGAGGTGTTATTTTTGATGTCAAATTCTGACAGATGTTTTGATCATTGCAATAACTATTTTCAATTGGCTCCAAGTAGGAGATAGATTTATGCTTCGCATCCACATCCATAAATGGATTTTGTTATGGCAATGCTACAGGTCTTTACAGATCGCTTGGAGATGATGTTTAGTGACATATAGTCAGGCTTTGAGATCCTCTTGGAGAGCACATCATGTTTTGCTGGTTATGTTTTTATGACGCCAAATTTAGATTTTTTTCATTTTTGGCAATATAAGCGAAAAGGAGGCATAAACTATTTGGTCATCGATCACATTGAAACAAGGAGGATAAACAAGTTTGGGCTGGGATTTGAATTGGTATGTGAACACTATCCTTTTCTTATTTATTGCTACAAGGGCCAATCTACAAGACAAGAAATAGAAAAACAATCCTTAAAAGAGGCGTATTTGAAAACAATTCCTTGATGCACATGTTTCAAGGATTATAATTATCTTCAATTTTATGGTTCATTCTTAACCTCCAATATACATAAAAAGTGTAAATTACACTAAATTTTAATGCACTTGCATCTAATGTGTGAGCACCTCTAGATGCTCCGTTTCCAATGAGTCTTATTTTGTCTTTTGTTTTTGTGCAATTGCTATTTTTTTAGAAAAACATGTAGGAAGAATATCTGTACCATGAAACACAATAATCACCATAATTGTTATGCAAACTGTCCACAAGGAGCATATCTTAACCACAATGCTAACATGGGTTCTACAATGAGTCTATCTGAACCACCAGGGTAATTGCCAAAGTCGGGAATGATGTAGTTGGGCTTTTAAAGGAGTGTATCTTACCATCCAGCCTAGCCGCTGAAGGCGCTGAATACACTTTTTCTACCATAGCCAAATTGTAGCATTATATTGCTCATTACGCTGATCATGCTTCTCAACTTCTGATCTCCCAATTTTACCAACATTCAGTCGAAGTTCGGGAGAGTTCAGCATTAGTTTAACTTTACACAAATGGTCATCAATGTCTCCAGGAGTAAAAAGAAAGCATGTATTTCCCTCTTGCTCAGTAGATATGATGTTTGGAATTCCACCTAAACTTGATGCTACAATAGGAACCCCAAAAGACATGGCTTCCAAAACAACAAAACCATCAAGGAGTAACAAAAACATCCCCAGTAACATATGACTGGGAAAGTCCCTCCCCATGCAACATACCAGTAAATACAACATGCATGCCTGCAAACATGTTTTCAAGTTCCATCCTGTATGAAAAGCCCAAAGATTTACAAGAAAACAAACATAAGTTAGCACCCATCCCTACCATCAAGGTAACATTTTCAATTTACATTCAGGTCTTTAGGCCTAGTGCATGCACACTTTTACCTATATGGTCCATCTCTTATAAATGCAAGTAGCACATCAAGTAGTCTATCCACGAGCCTACAGAACACAGAGTTGTTACACAATCTGAACGAACCAACTGACCCCTAGTACTTAATAATTTCAAACCACATCAACTACGAAAATATTTAACGTATCCTTCCAAATAAAATAACTTATACCATTCAACGTTCACATTACAATGTACATATGCGATTGTTAGACCCGAATCTAAATGGGACAATGTCTTCGACATAATAAAATACCATTGAAAGTGTGCTAGCTTTGACCAAAGCTTAACTTACCAAATGTAGTTGAAGAGAAAAAGCCTAAGTTGTTGTAGGTGCACATTTCAAACTCCACCGACTATTAAGCCTCTCGCTAATGTTGGGGATCCAACCTATACTCTGGTCAATGGAAAAAAAAAAAACATTTCTAAAAACCATTGCCAACGTATTTTTAGATATGGTTTGATAGAGTGAAGACTTTCTAAATGCTTCGAGAAACATAAATACCTTCAATTTTTAATTAGGACATTAAGATGAGAAAGCCATCAAAGTCCAATCCACTCCGAACTTTCAAATTAATAAATTAATCGAAAAGATGCTTTTGATAGTGGATAATAAAAAATGATTAAAAAAAGTGGGTAATGCGTTGTCATTTCGCACGCCACTCACGACTACTCGCGGATTTCTTCTCAGAAACTCGCCCTTCCAAACACGAGTGGAGAGCTCCAAAATGGAGAGCCCAAAATGGCAGGGATCCCTGGAAATAGCAGTGGCGGCTTCGCTGGCGCGCGTGTGGGAAATCGCAAGCGACTTCTGCGGGCTTAAAAAATGGCATCCTGCACTCGACACGTGCGAAAGAGTGGAAGGATCACCAGATGAGGGCATCGGCTGTGTGCGCTACTGTGCACGCGCCTCCTCTTCTTCTCCTGACGGAATTCTGTGGGTGAAGGAAAAACTAATATCCCTGGACTGCACCAGCCATTCTTATACTTATGCCGTAATCGAGGGGAACGTGGAGGGCTTGCACGGTTACCAGGCGACCTTTCAAGTCTTTCAGCGAGAGGGCAAGTGCTTCATAAATTGGCAGTTTCAGCTTGACGCACTTAAAATGGCAGGTGATCCGGTCGCTGGCTTTTCCCAGGCAGATTTTGTGGGTTATTTGACCTCTGAGTTGACTGCCATGACGAAGACACTGGAACACATCGCTTCTGCACAATAGTTTGATTGTCCATGGCGGCTTTCTGTCGAAATGTCAGATCTGATGAATCACTTGTTGTCCATGGAAACATTGAATTCAATAAATTTATATTGAGAGTATGGCTTCTCAGCTCCATGGAAATGCTTTCTTTTGTACTTTGTTGTACGCAATTCAGTATGGGACTACTTTATTGTTGTGGACTTATGTATTTATTGATTATTGATCCAAGGCTTATTAGATTTTGGACATCATCTTTTGAAAAATCCTAGTGAAATATCTAGTATATTCAGTGTGATATTATACGTCTAATCTACAAGTTGAGGCCAAGAAA